>OZ005654.1:154038944-156438944 GCA_963930645.1 Salticus scenicus | reverse complement strand
TCATGCACAGTGGATACATTCCTGCCAAGTCTTTCTGCAATATCGCGGAAAGAAAACCCACCTTCTCGTAGCCCTACTACACGACCTCGTTCAAACTCAGTGAGCTGTTGATAATGGCTTCTTCGTCTTCTTAGAGGCATCCTTGACTAACATTAACCCACTACGTCAAATCTCAACTGTAAATAACGATCAAGAACCTTACAGCGCTTATTTAAAGCAAACCTCATTTGCATGTTCATAGTGACGCTACTAGCGGCACACTTATGCCCGTAGCTCGAAATTTGAATCGACGTCATCTTTCAGATGTATAAACACGCCTACCAAATTTCGTTTATCTAGCACGGCTCCTTCCTGGTGTTGGGATTTTTTTTTCCATCAGTGTATATACATTTTTTTTTTTTTTTTTTTTTTTTTTTTTTTCAAATTTAAAAGTTGAAAATAATTCTTATTATGCACATTTATACGAAATTTTCTCATATACTGCTATATTAAAATTTATGAATTTAAATGATATGACAACACAAACTGCTGAGTGACTGATCCCCAAATGTAATCAGCACCAATTTAGGTCAAGGTCTAATTAACCCCTTAACTGCCTCAGGCGTAGATGAAAGGAGGGTATTATGGAATACCATTTACATTTCTTAAAATAACTTTACTTGTTTTTAATAAAAATCCCCAAAATCACGATGAGTATATAGGGTAATTATTTCTAATGAATTGTCACTTAAAAAAAAAAAAAAAAAGAAAAAGAAATATTTTGTTGTTATAAAAAGTTAACTTTTAAAAAAAGTTACAAATGGAGGTTAATATGAAATAGTCGGGTAGTATGGAATAGTTGGTTTAAACTGTTTAAAATGTAGAAAAACTAATTAGGCTTCATAAAATCATCTTCGGAGAATTTTCTGTGACAGAAGATACAATCGGTATCTTTATTTTCTGTTTCTTTAGTTGAATACATGAAGTCAATTTCAGATGATACTATGAAATACCCAGTATTCCATGATACCCGGCACGCCATCTGTAAAAATGAACTTTTAAATTGATGGACAAAATATTTTCAGCTAAAAAATGACCAACGTATAACAAAATATAATTCTTTGAGCATACATTATGCTTAACATCAATGTTCAAATCACATGTACACTAGTAAGTTTAAATGTTTGAAAACTTACCTGCAAAAACTTTTAAAAATCACAAAACATATTTTGTTTTATAGAGAATGGTACGACAGCAACAAGCGGTTGCTTCTAATTGTATTGCTTCATGGGAATCCTTCTTGAGTAATTCATAGTATTTTGAAGAGATAGCGGCACCAATCAGAGCCGAAACCTCGGTATTCCATATTTCCCGACTATTCCATAATACCCTCCTGTCCTCTATATATACGTATCTTCGAAGTACGATCCTTTGTATTTTGCTGCTACCATTGAAACTACTGAGACTTTTTAAAATGCAATAAAAGTGCCTTGAAGGTCATCTTGACATTGTTTTCGAAAGACTTACTCATTTCAGAGTTCAGAGAAAACGGTTGCACTAATAAGCAATTCTCGTAAATTTTCCTCTACAGGTAAGGGGTTAAATATCAAGTATTGTTAAATTTCACTCATTGGTTTGTGAAATATGGCACCCAGAAAATTTTGGATTCATACACATAGAGAAAGAGAGACAGGTATTTTTTCTAAAACTACTCCAGTCGTGTTCAGGAGAGCTCAAAAAGTTTAAATCCGTGAAAAAACGGGATGTCTAAAACTTTCACGAATTCAATACTCTCTTACTGTGTGTATATATATATATATATATATGTGTGTAAGTAAACTAGTTGGCATAGGTGGACTTTGCTCAGTTCCCCATCATATATATATATATTCATAATTTTCTAGAACAGGACATTCTCTTAACATAGTAATCATGTTAAGAGAAATGAATTTGAAGAAACGCTTGACACAGTGACAGAATGAAATCCCCGTTCACTTCGATATATTTATCTTATTCTAACCTATAAATTTATTTTATTAGGGTAAATTTCGCAGTTTTCTTTGCATGCTAACTATTTCCAATGCAACAATCCTCAAAATGCATATTTATATGGAAAATTTTCAGTTTTGTTATGTTGATAAAACCTTAAATAACGAATAGCTTACGAAATTTTCATATTAGAATATTTGTAATCAGTCATGTTCACATAAGTATCATAAATGTTATTTTGAAGTTGTCTGATATATTTATGATCCTGAAAATGGCTGTTTATGCTCAATTTTGTATTCTTCTGCCATTTTAAGAGGATCGTAAATTCCAAATAACTTACGAATTTCTTAAATTAGAAAATTTATACTCTATGGTATTCATGTCAGTATCTTAAATAATATTTCAAAAGTGGTCTGTCATCTTTACGATGAAAATATCTCTCAAGATTGACATTTGTGTGAAATTTTGCCCTATTCTGCCATGTTAAGAAATTCGTAAATTTCTAATAACTTACGAAATTTTTATATTGGAAAATTCATAGTCAGTGATATTCATGCCAGTATCCTAAATAATATTTCAAAAGTAGTCTGACATCTTTACGATGAAAATATCTCTCAAAATTGAAGTTTATGTGAAATTTTGCCCTATACTGCTGCCATGTTAAGAAATTCGTAAATTTCAAATAACTTGCGAAATTTTCAAAGTAGCATATTTATAGTTACTGATGTTCATTCCGGCATCAAAACTGATATTTTAAAACTGGTCTGACATTTTTACACTAAAAAGATTCCATTAATTGCATGTTTAAGTAAAATTTTGTCCTATTCTCCCATGTTAAGAAAATCGTAAATTTCTAATAACTTACGAAGTTGTTTAATTCGCATGTTGCAAATGAATAGGGCTCTTGCCAGTATCGAAAGTAATATTTTATAACTGGTCTGACTTCTCTGCGATCATTTGTTCGTGAGATATCGTGTAAACAGACTAACAAACTAACGGACTAACACACTAACAGCCCCCCTACAGACAGACAACATACAAATTTTGTCATTTCCGGATTTCTCACACCTGAAAACGTGTAAAAAAGTCAAAAACCCGAGGTCGAAAATTTTCACGATTACCTAAGTTCCCCATACCTATAGTATGATGGGGAACTAAAAAACGACAATCACTGAAACGCACATGTTCCATAGAGAATAATGGCACATCTTAGAAAATAGGAAATTTTCAATGTTGTTTATTTATTCTTCACATTAAGCAAATAGTATGTTGTTATATTATTTCAATGTAAACAACAGGTCGTAGCTGCTTTTTATCTTAACAAGATCACACGAAATCTTCTTAGACCATTCATGATATTTGTAAGTTTTTGCATCGTATTTACTAAAGCAATTTTAATAAAACAACGCAAAACAATGTGAGATCTTGCTTTATTTGGCATGACAGAATATAAAATTTTATAGAAAATTTTTGTGATACACGTTTTGATACACATTTTTAGTGATACACGTTTTTACACGTTTTGAGGTTCCCTGAATTCATATTTACTGTTTTTACGATGTTATATGCCAGTGTATACACTGTGACCAATAAGTTCTCATACACTTTCAAATTTTTATTACAGTAACACAAAGTAAATCATACAAAAACTTTTTGCGTAAAATTAAAGTAGTAATCATTAAGTATCTTTACAATAAATGCTTTGGAATAATTCCGCCTTTTAGTTTCTTAATGAGCTTAAACCTCTTTTCAAATCCATCACATGCGGCACGCACGGCTTTCATTGACATTTCCTGCCATATCGTTTGAATTACATTTTTTAATTTGCTCAAATCGGTAATTTTATAGTTATTCAGTTGGGAGAGCACATATGACCACACAAAATAATCAAGCGGGTTCAGATCGGGAGATTTCGGAGGCCATTCGTTCTTTGGCATAAAGTCAGCTAAATTTTGAAAAGGGGCATCATCTTGTTGGAAGCAGAAATATTCCACCCCATACATACTCTAGACATCTGGTCGTAAAACTTTTTCCAAAACCTCAGTTTTATAATATTGGGCATTGATTTTTACCCCTTTATCAATGAAGATTAACTGGAGAGTTCCGCTTTTGGAAATAGCTGCCTAAATTATCAGAGACGAAGCATTTTGATAACGCGGAACGTAAGGCTGTCCCTCAGGGATGTTATCAATAGAAACTGACCATACTCTGTCATTTTGGGGGTTCAGACTTTGCTGTAAAATGAATAGTTTCTCGTCTGAAAAGACAAATTCATCCCCAGCGTGCCAACCAAGCATTTCTTCCACCCTTTGATTCCTTATCCTCTTAACAGAATACGAAACTCCATGAATTTTACGTTTTCTATAAACCTTGCACCCAAGGTCCTTTTTCAGAATGTTTAACATTGATCCCCTCGATATCTTGAGTTCTCGTGCTAGTTTTCTAACAGATTTTTGTCCGTTTCGTCGTATCCCTTCCCTGACCCTTTTGTCTTAACGGACCTCAGTCTGCCAGATCTTTTTCTATCATCGACAGATCACGTCTCATTACACCTTCTGATAGTTCTGCAAATGAAATCTCTTTTCACCCCCAAAGCTTTCAAGTCTCTGAAAATTTCAATCGGCTACACTAATTTGATGAATTTATTTATGACAATTTTTTCATTCTACCTAGTTAAAGGAAAATTATAATTAGTACAAAATTTGCAGTTGCAATAGCTTTATACCTAACAATAAATTGCCTGCAAAATAATTGGAACTACAGTAACACATATGTACGACTTTTTAACGTGCTTCAAAAGTTGTATGAGAACTTATTGGTCACGGTGTATATGTATGTGTGTATGTATGTGAGTTAACACGATAGCGTTCATACTCTTTTTTCGAATGAGCTGAAAGTTGGTACGTATGTTATACATCGCCCTAGCACAAACCTTATTGATTTTGGTGAATCTAGCACTTGCAGTTTTTTTACAGAGACACAAAGAAGAATCCGTTATCATTACGGTCAATGGGCTAAATTTTTAAAGTGCGATCGCGACTAAATGCCTTACTCGACTGAGCTGAAAATTTATACACATGTTATGAGTCATAGTTGCACGAACGCTAAAAATTTTGGTGAATATAGTACGTACAGTTCCTTTACAGGGACACAAAGAAATTTTTTTTTATCATTATGCACTATAAGCTCAAATTATTTAAAATGTGATAGAGTCTAAACGCCATATTCGATTGAGCTGAAAATTTATATACATGTTATAGATTACCTTCACACTAACTGTGTGAATTTTGATCAATGTAGCACTTAATATTTTTTATAGAGAAACACAAGGATTATTTCTTGATCATTAAGCCATATGGGCCCAAATTTTTGAAAGTAAGATTGCGTTTAAATTCCTTATGTAAATGAGCTGAAAGTTGGTACGTATGTTATAGGGAACCCTAGCACGAAACCTATTGATTTTGGGGAGTCTAGTCCTTATAGTTTTTTTTTAAAGGTGGAGAAAGGAAAATTCTTTATAATCATAGCTTACGGGCTCTTTTTTTTTTTTTTTTTTTTTTACAGAGACACAACGAGAAATTCTTTATCATTATGTTTTATGGCCGAAATTCGTTAAATTGCGATAGCGCTTAACGCATTCTCCGATTGAACTGAAAATTATATAATTTTTATAAGTCAACGTCGCAGGAGATTTTAGAGAGTCTATCATTTACAGATTTTTACAGGGACACAACGAAAAAGTCTTTATCATTGGGATCTATGGGCTCAAATTATTTGAAAGGCAATAGCGTTAATTTAAATAACATACTATACAGAGAAAAACTCTCAGATACCCTATTATAATTTTCTCTTTCGTTTATTTAATGATTTCTCTTACTTTAATTTATTTACACAACCGTTAATTAATTAATGTTCGGAAAGTAAAGTGGATCGCTCCAGATTTTGAAAAATTTAAAAATTGTGAAATTGTAAAATAAAAAATTTCACATATTTAAAATTCGTATTTTGCAGCTAAAATATACATTTAAAAAATAAAAATTCTGCTTTTTAAAAGTGTCCGTCAATTTAACAAATTTTATTTTATACTGCCTTAAATTAACTAAAAAATTCAATAGTAAAGAATGCAGGCATTAGAAAAAATAAATAGCAGATTTAAAAAAAAAAAAAAAAAATGTATATATCGAAAATTGCATCGTCAAATGGTGACAAAAAATTAAAAGTCGACAAGCGGCCTTTATACTAAAGCTGTAACGCAAAATGGTCTATATATTGCAAATTTCTTTGTATTCTGAAAAAAATTATTGATTTCTTAGCATACTATTTCATTTATCTATATATATGTTACCGTTAAAGCGCAAATCCCGTTAATCTGAAGATTACCTACCTAATCTGCAGATTAACTAAAATGACCCGTTAAAGTGCGGAATAAAGAGTTTTCCACATTTTAACTAGGTAATCTGCAGATTAACGGCTCCTGTGTCGTTAAAGTTGAAATGTTTGTTTCGAGCCTTAGTTTTTTTACATTTACTATGACGTCAAACAGTCATGTGACACAGATACGCGAATCCCAGATTAGTCTGTGACGCGATTGACCTTCAAACACAAACCGAAACTTTTATCCCTTCCTCTCCGCTGTGATAAACACAGTGATGCCAGATTGGGGATTTTGTCCCCATTTTGGGGGATTTTTGAGGCTTCCGGGGACAGTTTTGGGGACCGAATGTTTGTGGGGACTTTTTTGGGGAATTCTAAAATTTTTGGGGACAAATCTGGGGAATTCTTCAACTTTCTGTCAATCTTGGCAACGTAATGATTTATCCCTACGATCAGGGATTTTCAATAGCTTTATTGTTATTTGGGGATTTTTTTCAAAAATTGCCTTCATTTGGGGAAAAATCTGCTCTTAAATCCATTTAAATCTGCTTGATATTTCTTTTTGAAAAATTTTTTATTTTCCCTTTTTAGTAGAAATTAAGTTGGGGATTTTTTTGAAAAAAACCCCTGATTTGGGGAAATTTTAAGACCTATTTGGGGAAATAATTTTCGACCATCTGACATCACTGGATAAACAGTAAGCGCAAAACGTGGATCATCGAAGCTATATGACATTAGATTTCTTTTTATGACCAACACAAATTTTAAAGTACAACAAGTAAGTTATAATTGTTTTGAGTTTATTTCTTCTCTTTTTTAATTCTGTCAATATAAGTTTGATAAGGGTCTGCATTTTATTAATGAAATATAATCTTAATTAAAAGCTCTCTCTCGTGAAACTTCATTTTTAATTATGAAACTTAAATTTACAGCACAGTAACTATTTTCTCCCGAAATAAAACTATTAAACCACAACTTTTTAAAACTACTTTATTTTAAAATTGATTTAAATTACTATTACTTACTGAAAAAAAGAACACAGGTATTATTTTTTAACTCTGGAAAATATGGCATTCAATATTATGGCATTATTCAATAAATACTTAAAATGAAATTAGTATGCATTTTTTAGCATTTCATTACAATTTTTCTCTTTTGTTTCTTTCAATTTCATGTTTCCTTTATATATTTTATATATCATGATTATATTCTTATTTTGAATTTTGTTCGCTTTTTCAAATAATTTCGTTGTAGTTTATCACATAAAATGTGTTAAGAAAGTTTTTTTTTTTTTTTTTAATGTAAAATTAATATATTTCCTAAACTTGTACAGATATATGTATGCTGCAAAATATAGTTTAATAAAGCATTGGAAAACTGTCATTTTAATTTTCATGCGTTCTAAAAATTATTAAAGCAGTTTTAATTGTTTGAAGTACTTCTTAAACTGCTTCTGATTTGTCTAATATATTATTTCTTTAGCTAATTAAAAATTGGTGCATATATATATATATATATATATATATTTTAAGTATAGTAATAGCAATATAAGTTGTTAATAAAACTTTTTTTTTTTTTTTTTAATTGTTAAATATTTTTATTTGAAAAGAAATCGTTACTGTATTACAATTCTAACATTCATTTATAAAATAGACTTTATTGTAAGCTATTAAAGATATTATATTTCATATTAAAAATGCATAACATCTTCAAACTTATATTGACAGAATAAAAAAGATGAAATAAATAAAACAAATATAACTTTTAAACACATAAAAATTAAAACACATACAGATTAAAATAAGTAAAGAAAGAAAGAAAAGAAAAGCAAACTAATCTTTTTTTTTTTTTTTTTTTTTTTACTTTTCCCGAATGATAAAAACAAGTACAACACAGCGTGCAGTAAAATTATACCACCAGAGATATTATTTTCAATTTAACGAGTGCCTAGTAGGTAATGTGCAGATTATCTAGGTAATTCGCAGATTACCTAGGTAATTTGAGAAATAAAACAATTTTCCTCACTTTAACGGATCACCCTAGTTAATTTGCAGATTGCCTAGCTAATCTGCAGATTAACTGATTTCTGCACTTTAGCGGTAACATATATATTATGTATTTCAAATTGACATTGAATATGAGGATTTCTATAACATTCTTTTGCTTTTGTTTTATATTATGAACTATTAATTTTCCTATTCAGTAAAATGTAAAGAATGAAATAGAAGGGCTGCTCTGCAAAGGTTAATAAGTGCAGCGAGTTCACCTCCCATGGTGGTTGATGAGTGGAGCGATCAGGGGGCACAGCCCCCTAGTACATTAATAAAAAGTTACTATTGCTGGCGTCAAATGTTTTTGTGTGTGACAGCGTCTCCTCGTTGAGAGTAGTGTCCTTCGCGTTACGAAAGGTATGCCTGTTTGCGAATACTCCAAAGAAGGCATATTATCTGTTTAGAAATTTCTGTCATCTTAATTAAGAAAGTTATTAATTAAAAAACACCAAGTTTATAAAGGTACTTTATTTGTTATTTATCAAAAAGTTTCTCTTATAACGTAGTTTTTCTGCCACGATATAATTTTCTATAAGAAAATTAAATATATAATATGGTGTAAGAAAAAAAAAAAATGTCAATGTAACAAAGAAATTTTTCGTCTACTATTTTTTTTTTCTAGTTTTAGAAAATTAATTTTCCGACTGGAAATTTCATATGTTGTCTATAATTTTTATTATTATTATTCTCCTTCTCTCTCTCTCTCTCTCTTTTTTTTTTTTTTTTTTTTTTTTTGTGTGTGTGTGTGTGTGTGATTAATGAAGTAATGTCGTGTCTGTATATTTGACTGCATTCTTTTTGTTTTTGAAATGTATGTCTTTTCTGTTTTTTACTTTTTTTTAACAAATTTTAAAATATTTCCGATATATTTTGACATAAAAAAATTGAGTCAAATTCAAACTCATTTATAAATCTTCTAATTTCGTACTTGCAGAATTCGATATATCTTTGATTCGTTTAATTTCTAATTATAACAAGACAAAAATTCATCACCTAGTATACCTATAGAGAATCTAGTACATTTTATCCTTCGTTATTTTAAAAAATAGGTAGGAAAAATTATAAATTGAAGCAGTAGGAGATTTTTCCAATTAAAATGATAATATTCATTATAAGCATTTTTTAATTTCAGATATTTTCGAATATTTAAATTATTACCTAGCTGTACATCAGAAATATATGGAAAGTAATATAAACTGCCCTATATTAACTGAAAAAATTAAATAGTTAAAAAGGATAGGCATTAGAAAAAAACTGGTACTAAATTATTTTTTTTATTAATATTATTGTTTTTTTAACAAGTAATTATATAAAACTACTCATCGCCAAATAGTGACAAAAATTTAAAAGTCGCTAGGTGGGTCATATACTAAAGCTGTAATGCAAAATGGTCTAAATATTAAAAAAAATTTCTATTATGAAAAAAAAATATATATATACTGATTTTAAGCATAATATTTCATTATAAAAAAGTCCCTTGAGTTCTTTTTTTACTATTTTTACTATAATAGATGTGTGTGTGTGTATGTGTGTGAGTGAATACTATAGGGCCTAAATGCATTGTTCTAATGAGCTGAATTTTGGTAGGTATGTTACAGGTCACTATAGTACGAACCTTATTAATTTTGGTGAATCCAACATTTACATTTTTTTTTTTTTTTTTTTTTTTACAAGGACACAAAGAAATATTCTTTATCATAATGGCCTATTGGCCCAATTTGTTTTAAAAATCCGATAGCGTCTAAACGCCTTATTCTTCTAAAATGAAAATTTATGCATATTATAAGACACTGTTGCACGAACTGTATGAATTTTGTTGAATCTATCATTTATAGTTTTTTTACAGGTTCACAAAAAAAATTCTTTATCATTATGGTCTATGAACCCTAATTTTTTAAAGTGTGATAACATCTTAACGATTTATTCATCTGAGATCACAATTTATACTCATATTATAAATCACCATCGGCCAAACCGTATAGATTTTGTTGAATCTAATACTTATAGTGTTTTTACAGGGACACAAAGAAATATTCTTTATCATTATAGCCTACAGGCCCAAATGTTTTAAAGGTGTGATAATAGATTGAGCTGGAAATTTATACACATGTTATAGATCACCGTTGCCCGAATGGTATAGATTTTTGTGAATCTAGCTTGTATAGGTTTTTACAGGGACGCAATGAAATATCCTTTATAATCATTATCTATGAACTCAAAATATTTGAAGTGCAGTAGCGTAAAATTAAACCACGTAGAAAGATATTCAAACACCTATTGTAATTTTCGCTTTTGTTTATTTAACGACTTATCTTTAATTTAATTGTACAACCATTAATTACTTAATGTTTGGAAAGTCGAGTGGAATCACTGCAGATTCTTTTACACATAATCTATTCAGATTCTGCCGATTTCTTTTTTTTTTTTTTTTTTTTTTTCTGTTGATAAACATACATAACTTCATAAGAAAGGGTCTTCTCTAATTTTTCAAAATTTTCTGGGTATGGAGGCTTTATCTTTTAGATTGCCGTACGCACAATTAATCATGATAAAAATTTTATGCATTTAACATCTCTACTGCCATCTTGTCAGAAGAATAGAAATTTTTTTTTATCAATTATTTCGAGAAATATCTATAAAAAATAATTTAAAATACTTACGTGCAAACAGTTTTATCATATTCTGGTTATCAGGTTTTGTCTTTGTATTATTTCAGATAAGATAAAATTACGAAATGCTTTCATTTCAATTTCAAATCGTAATTGATATAAATTACAGAAAATATTTCTGTTTCATTTTCAAATTTTTTAGAAATAATTTAATAAAATACTGATATTCCGTCAATTTGAACGTTCCATGAAATTATTTGGGAAATTCGCAACTTTGAATTTTTGTATAATGAGGTAAGTGTTTCACAAAAAAAAAAAAAAAAGTATTAGATTAGTAGTTTAGATTGTTCTTAAGTAAATCTAAAATCTCGGAAAATTCAGTCATTAACGGGTTATTTTAAAGAAGATAATTATTTTAAAAATATATTTTTTTATTTTAAAATAAATAAATGTATCGATACATACAGGCGTGTGAAAATTTATTATGACAATTGTGAATTTTCAATTCTTTTGTTTCATTATTTTTACTTTCCAAACATAGATGTGTACAAAAAGTACTGTCATCATGACGAAAATTCGAATTAGAGATTTTCGTGTTTCTATACGTTCTGAGGTCCTCTGAGAGCATTTTTTTGCTATTGTTTACGGTGATGTATGTATGTATGTATCAGTATGTAATGGACGAGTATTGAATCTTGAAGCAAATTTCTCTCTTCTGAATTTTTACTGTTTTATTAATTAATATAACACCAGATCTATACGTACATATCTATATGTACATATGAATATTTACAGGTGAATTTGAAATATTATATACAGATCAGCACACGTGTGCTTATGCTATAACAAAACACAAAGTAACAAAATAGGGGAGTGGTTGGTTGCATGACACTGTGCATGCATGTGATTGAACACGATAGCATGTAAACGCTTTGTTCGATTGAGCTGAAAGTTCGTAATTATGTTATTGATCACCATATCACGAATTCTATTGATTTTGATTAATCTAACACTTACAGTTTTTTTACAAGGACACACGCACGCACAAAAAAAAAAAAAATATTTTATTTTAATAGCTTGTGGGCTCAAACTTTTTAAAGTGCTACAGCGTGTAAATAAATGCCTTATTAGATTGAACTTAAAATTTATGCATATATTATAGATCACCATCGCACCAAATGCCTATATTTTGTCAATCTAGAATTTATATATTTTTTTTACAGGGATAACACTTTATCATTATTATCTACGGACACAAAATAATTTACAGTGCCATAGCGTCTAAACGCACTATTCCAATGAACTGATAATTTATATACATATTACAGATTTTCGTGAATCTAGAGTTGATGAATCTGTACGCTTTACAGGGACATAACGAAAAATTCTTTATTATTATAATCTACGGGATCAAATTATTTGAAGTGCAATAGCTTTAAATAATAATAAAAAAAGAAAAACATAATATGTGATGAAAAACACTCAAACGCCCTATTTAAATTTTCCATTTTGTTCATTTAGTGATTTTTCATACTTTAATTTATTTATATTACATATGGTAATCACTTAATGTTTCGAAAATCGAGAAGAGTCATTTGAGATTTTTTTTTTTTTTATGCGTGCATTAATTCATGAAATATAATTACAATCCTGTAGTAATTGTCTTTTATTTGTAAAAAAGTTTAGAGGATTATTTTTAAGACTTTTAACCAAAACTTAACAATGTTTATGACTTCAGTTTTTCTGTCTGTGATCGTTCAAAAAATATTTTTAGAACACCGTAAAATTAAAATATATCCCTTGATTTTTTAATATTTATTGTAGGATTATTCTTTTAAAAAAATCTTACATATATTAACATCAGTTTGTGTACAATAACGGACAAAATAATTCGGATACATTACATCCTAAAGGACACGTTTAAGAGATGTAATTTTCCAGTTGTTCATTTAGTGATTTATCTTACTTACATTTATTTATATTAGATATGCAAATCACTTAATGTTTCGAAAATCGAGAAGAGTCATTTGAGATTTTTTTTTTTTTTAATGCGTGCAATAATTCATGAAATACAATTACAATCCTGTAGTAATTGTCTTTTATTTGTAAAAAAGTTTAGAGGATTATTTTTAATACTTTTAACCAAAACTTAACAATGTTTATGACTTCAGTTTTTCTGTCTGTGATCGTTCAAAAAATATTTTTAGAACACCGTAAAATTAAAATACATCCCTTGATTTTTTAATATTTATTGTAGGATTATTCTTTTTAAAAAATCTTCCATATATTAACATCAGTTTGTGTACAATAACGGACAAAATAATTCGGTTACATTACATCCTAAAGGACACGTTTAAGAGATGTATATTTTATTAGCACACTTGGACATCTTTACACTACGCTAAACATACGAAATCAATCGAAATTGCATTTTCTAATGCAATAAAGGATGTATGCTATAGAAAACGACGTGATTAATATGAATCATTTATTTACAGGGCCACGCAAAATTATTCAAATTCATTGCTGGAAATGCTGAAGGTGAATTCTCAGCTGTGTTATGCTTTTTCTATTTTTAACAGTGATCTGACAAAATGTTTATTGTGTAACGAATAAATGCAGTTTAAGAGTCTTATATGGAGGTCTATAAATATGAAAATGCGAACAGACAGACAGATGAAGTGAAGTCATAAATAATTTTTAACCTTTAAATGCCGTTTGTTGCCTTTCTGCAACATACCTCATTTTTCTAAGTATTATTAGAATAGTATTGAAGATCAATGTCTCATGTTTGCCGATTTACAACAATCTGTTTTTTAGCTGTAAACCATAGTTAAAATAAAGTATAATATTTTAAAGTATTTTTCTCGTGATTTATTTAATAGAAGTAAGAATAAAACAAATATATAATATTTTTAAATTGATTTTAAAAATAATCAGGCATTTAAGGGTTAAAATATCATTGGCAAAAAAATATCCCCAAACTATTCTTAAAAAATGAAAGATAAATCATATCATTGTGATATAATATGTTTCTAAGATCACTGCGTGCATTGAAAAAATAAATGACTAGAAATTCATAATTATTTAGGGGATATATATATATATATATATATATATATATATAGAGAGAGAGAGAGAGAGAGAGAGAGAGTGGAATAGTTTAGTACTACATTTTAGAGCTTCTATGAGAGATGTTGCGCATATAAATTAAACTAGCAGGCTTTGCCCGCTTCGCTGGCCACTAAATTTAAAGAAAACTCGTTTCTATATAGCTTTATAAAAATAAAATAAAATAAATTACTGAAATTGTTCAAAAGATCGCTTCAGGTCCCTGCTGCATTCAGCAGCGATTTGGTCATCCACTGCAACTCGGGCGCTTGTCCCTATTACCTGCGACAATAGTTTACCAATGAGCTTCCATTTAGGTGCTTATTATATAACAGTTTCGAAATAGATAGTATCGAAAAAATTGGAGTTTCCCTTTTATATTTGAATCCCAGTTACATATGAACAACACTATACGTGTTGTTCACATGTAACTCGGACTGGACTCAAACGTAACTGGGTTTAGACAACATAATATTTGCTTTTACGTTATTTCATATGTTTTTTTTTGTTTGTTTATCCAATCAACCATTAAATGACAGCAATTTCACGCCAAATATTACAATATGCTGTGACCGGCTACGTCTGTCGCTTGAGACAATTAATTTTTTGTGTTTATATATAATTCATGGGTTGTAAACCTGATAGTACAGCCTTAATATAGTTCTCTTTGGCGGCTTTTGAATTTTTGTCACCATTTTTGACTTAATCCATTGTAACAATAAGACTTAATCCCTTGTAACAATATGCTATTTTAGACAACTAATCTTTTTATGGTTATATATATTTCCCATTAAACATATTTTTATTTATTTATTTAAATATTAATTTGAATTTTTCAAATATTTCTGTTCGACAGCGTGAGAGTGCAGTAACACACAGAGGTTCATTTGTTTGTATGATAAATTAGCATACTGATTATTATATAAAAAAATAAATAAATAGGTAAACATTATCGTGTTACATAACTTTATTATGTCGCTCCATTGGCGGCTTTTGAATTTTTGTCGCCATATTAGCGATGTTTTTTTTTTTTTTTTTTTTTTTTTTTTGTATGAAAAGGGGAAGACTATTTTGCTAATAATTTTATCAGACTCTTTTTTGTTTATACATAAGAATCCTTTATATTCTGCTTATATTTTTAATGCTTTTTAGGTTTAAAATAGTGCTTGTTTAAATAAATTTCCTATCTTTAAAACTGCCCGTTTATGTTTTGCCTATGTACGGCCCGGCCCGGACAAAAAACGATAAAATCAGGCCCGACGCGGCCCGACCCGATTCAAAAATATGAAAAATTAAAAAAAATGCATGCCTTTCTATGAAAAAGATTTTTAGTATGTGTTTTGCAGAGGTTTTATATAGCGAAACAATAGAATCTTCTTTAACAATATTGCTGAACTTTTACAAGATAATTATATATAAACACAAGTTCATTATTACAGACGTACAGAAGGCACAAAGACAGACAGAAAGTCAAATTGAAAATATTAGCACTCATAAAACAATATAGGACGGTATTTAAAATGGTTATTACCACTAAAAATGAACGTTCAACCATTTCCTCTTATATACCGTGATGTATATGAATCTTTCATGTGATCCGGTAAACAAAATTTTAATGGTAATCCAACCATATTCTATAGAAAAGAGGCTTTTGTTTATGCTGAAAATGATGCTACTTTCATTCAGTGTACTGGAGAAAAGAAAAAGAAGTTTAGAGAAAAAATTACAGCGGTAGGATTTTCGTAGCCTTCATACCACCTAACCTCTACAGACCATAGGGCACAAAACCTTATACACAGTAACGTATCTAATATCTTTTGTTTGAACATGTGCATAAACTAGTAGTGACATGCATACTATTTTGAATAGGAAACCATTTAATATTACTTGAAATAAAATGTATTAATTTCGAGACATGCTAAAAATACTTGCAGAAAATCAGATCGCGAACAGACAGACTGATAAGCAATTAAATTGAAGTTACAGACATTTTTTAACAAAATAAAATTTTATGTGATATACCAGCCTGTAAAATTATGCGAAAAAAATGACTGAAGATATATTTTATCATTTTCCTTTTTCGTTGATTAACGGTGAAACCAGAAAAAGATTCGGGCGGACACGGCCCGGAAAAAAGTTCCTTCAGGCCCGGCTCGGCCCGAGTATACACAAAATAATTGAGCCCGAGCCTGACCCGGCCCGAACTTGCAAAAAAATTTAAACTCGGGCCCGGCCCGGCCCAAGAACAGATTGAAAAATTCAGCCCGAACCCGGCCCGAGGGCCGGGCCGGGCTCGGGCTCAGGCCGTAAGCCCGGCCCGTGCAGACCTCTAATTCCAACACTTTGGTGTCGATTACGCAGGTCCATCTAATACAAAAAATTTACAAAAGCGCAAAGTATCGTTATTTAAATCATAAACGTGTTTATTTATCTGCATATGCACCAAAACTTTTCATCTCGAACTTGCATCAGACCTAACTACTAAAGTGTTTATTTATTCTCTAGAGTGATTTATAGCCGCCGTGGATATTGTTCAGACATTTATTTCGACAACGGAAAAAAAAATTGTCGGTGCGCAAGCCTACTTAAAAATTTTAATACAGCTATCAAGAAACAGTACCTCCAAGACTATTCCGCAACTCGTCAAATTAGTTGGCTTTTCATGCCTCCGTCTGGACCTAGTTTTGAGAGACTATAGTAATATTTCATCAAGCTAGCGCCATCCCAGTAAGGTCTCCAAAAATAGCTCCTGAAAATACGAAGAATTCAATACCGTTTTGACTCGTATCGAAAGCTGTTTGAACTCTCGACTTCTAATATCTTTGTCCACTGACTCCCAAGATTTGAATGCTCTTACTAACTATTTTTTTTTAATTAGAGGCCGACTCTTCCAATTGATTGACCACTCTGGTAGTCCTCACAATAATCAATGTCTTAAGTTCTCTTGCAGGTGGTCCTTTTCACAGCAACTGATGCGTTCCTTCTTGACACAATGGCAAAAAAGATTACTTAACATCCTTAAACAAGCACCGAAATTGGACGTCTGGAAATTGTGCTGCATCCAGGATATTTAGCGCTTCTCGAAGATCCAACCTTCCAACCATCGGCGTGGAGTACAGCGAGAATTCAAATGACTCATCTTGGACCAGATAGAATTACTCGAGTTGTGACCCACAAGACAGCCAACGGTACCTGCAAGAGACCTGTCAATCGATTCACTTGCTTTCTCAGTCCACCCCCTTCCCGCGGGAGGAAGAAAAATCGAGAAATTGTGAATGCAGTTTTAACTTCTATAGTTAGAAATTGATAGCAACAGTAAATATATTTAAAAAAAAAAAAAAAAAAAAAAAAAAAAAAAAAACTATTCCCTTTTTCTGAATACTGTACGAACTTTCAGACATGCGCAGAACTATATGTTTCAATTTGGGCATCTAAATTATCCTTTCACAGTTGTTTTCTGAAAAAACTTTATAAAACTATGCACTCAAAATCGTAAAATATAATATGTGGTAGCGTCACAAACAGCTAAGATATGAAAATCGATGGAATTAGGCAGGAATAAAACAGAGCCATTAAATAGCTTTTTCTTGTTTAATATAGAAAATATTTACATTATTTACATTACAAAAAATATATAGTAAAGCGTAAATAGGCATCATGCCTGATTAAAATAAGCAAATGAACGAAAGTTCATATCTGGCTCTCTGCCTTTCCAGATCTACAAAATCAATCTCTACCCTCTCAAATCTAGAGGTCATCTCTTCTCTTCTCTCTTCTTCGTCTGCCCGTCTCTTCCTGGACATGAGAGAGGGGGTCAACCCCCTGATGCAATCAGACCCCCATAGGCTCTCAGGATTTCTAGACCACACCTAGGAACTTTCGCCGGCCAGTCGCTTGACCGTAAGATAGGCGCCGCTCTGTCGCCTCCTCCCAGGGGTGTGCGAGAGACATCGGAAAAATCAAAGGACAGCGTGAAATCGGGATTCAATGGTGTCGGTAGCACTCAAAGACCACGCTAGCCTCCAACTCTTTTCTAAAGTCGAGACTTCCTGTCTCTGCCGTCAATCAAGTCCGTGAGAGCTCCATACAAGAATCCGTGAAGAAAGGGGGGTCATCACAAATATTATAATGTACAATCACTTATTCTTTATTCTGAGCACGAAATTCAGCGTCCATACTCCACAAGTCAATACATTATGTTTAATGGCATGGTCAACTGCTTAAATTGTTACTTCGAAATTCTCCTTATATTCTACATGATATTAAATAATTGATATGTTTAAAGTGATAGTTTCTTTATCTGTGTGGGCTCCCTGTATGTTCCCGGGTGATTCGTCGGGAGAATGGATAAGTACCATTAATTCGTTATTCAATTTAACTATTTGTAACTTGTATGTCGAAAGGCTTAAATTTATTCTAATCATATTATTTTAATTATAATTAAAAAACTATTTTTGTAGTCTAATGCTGGTGGCTTATAACCATATGATTAACTTGAATGCTTAAATTCTTTGGCTGGTAGCCATGCACAATTAATATTATAAATAAGTGAAAGACAAAGAAGCGAATAGGCGAGCAGAACCTATCGCAGAGGTCAATAATCGAAGCGAGCCGAGGGGAGGAGAAGCCTCTATCGAGGGTTCGAGAGCAGAGCTAGCAGGGTTAAAGCCCCGTTGTTATTTAAAAAATTCATTAAATAAAGGGACTAACGAAAAAGGCAATGCTTGCTAGTACAATCACGTATAACGAGCCCTGTTTTAATTAGGAAATCGGAAATACATGTTTGGTACAATGTTAACTCTGGTGGAGCCTTTTATTTTAACAAGCAAACCCTGGTTATAATGAGCAATACTTTTGTGGTTTATAATATTTTTATTGACTTCAAATTTTCCATCTCAGCTATTTCTTTCTTGGAAAAACATCTTTAACATTCCACAGTTAACTGAAAAACAGTAATGAGTCATAAAATCTGCGAACACTTGTTCTTGTTAACGGAGCGGCCTTTTTCATCTTGTGACGTGCACGTGCGAGGACAGCTTACGATAGGCTGACCACATGTCCTCGAAAACTACATTCGTCCCCAAAAAACTACAACACATTTGGGGACGCCGATTATAAAGTTATTAATGTTTTATTATAATAATTTATTATATGTATAATAAATAAGCTTAAATAAGTTCTTTTAGGTGCTTTCTACATAAAAATTACTAAAATTTTACAATTTAAGGTGATTTATTCATTTATTTATTTTTTGTCTTCGAAATTCGAGGAACTCAAATTCTTTGTCCCCAAATTCAATGAAAAAAATATGGTCACTCTATTTTACGACGACTTTGAGTAAACAACGGAGGTTCCTGATTGGACGGAAATTATTTGTTAAAGTTTTAGTGATGCAAAAAAATATGAAATATAATTAAAAATGAAAAAAAAAATATTTACATTTGAAACATTAATGTACCGAACTTAATTGTGTTGTCAAATGCAGAAAATGATTGCATTAGCATTTCTTAATAATGTTTAAATAATAAAATTTGTAAACAATGTTTATCTGAAAAATATTTAAACTTCATAATATTTATTTCAATTTATTTCTTACCTTTCAGATTTCTAATCTAAAATATATTGTTGAGGAGACATCTTATTCAAAATTTCAATGACAGAAATTCTTGATTTGCGTGAAACTTGTACTGAATTGAAGGTCGAAGGGAAAATCAAAGAATTTTTTCCCCTTCCAGAAGAGAACGATTTATGCTATGAGAGTGTTAGATTTTACTGTTGTGGCGCATCCTGGACCTTAATGCTATATCCTAATGGTCAAACTGAAAACAGCACAGAAGGATGGGTGAGCTTATACCTCTTCAGAAATTCGTTTGGTGCTCCCGTTACTTTGGAGTTTACTTTAGGACTAAAGGCAGTAGATGGAAGCTGTTTGGATTCTGCAAAGAACACACACACATTTGATTATAAGCACAAAGGTTATGGATACCTTAAATTTATAAGAAGATCATCTCTACAAGAAAAGTTGTTGGAACTATCTGCTACTGACACATTAACAGTTTTCTGCACTTTGAAGAACAGTCAACAAATTTCTGTTACTGGTAAGTCATTTATGCCACTATGTAGGAGTTTAATACAAATTATGTACTAATAATTAATAATGATAGGTTTAATATTTCAAGTAAATCTTTTAATAAAAAAAGCAGTAGTCACTCTCCCCAAACTTTCTAAATAACTCATAATGCTTATATCGAGATAAATCTTGCATGCTTATCTATCTATACTAATATGTAAAGAGGGATATTTTGTTTGTGGAGGGTAATCTTTCTCTATAACTGCTTTATCGATTAAAATAAATAAATAATAATGCCAGAATTGAAGAACAGAGGTTTATGTGTGGTTTGTTTAGGTTTTGGCGACCCCCCATCCCCACGCCAACAAACGAAGGACATGAATTTATCGCATGGCAACCTAAAAAGACATTTACAGTCGGCAGCAAAAGTATCCGAGCGCTAGCAATAATCCCTGTCTAAAAAAAGCACACATAATATTGCTTTGTTAAATAAATCCTTGTCGAGTCTGCTATATAACCACTATCCTTAGTCAGGCTAAGAACATGATTCGACAAGGATTTATTTAACGAAACAGTTTTAAGTGCACTTTTTTTTATATCAGAATTATTGGCTAGTGCCCGGATACTTTTGCCGCCGATTGTATTTACCTTCGAAATGAAATGTATGTTAACGTAGACGATTATTTAACCTAATAAAACGGAATTATTAGAAAAAATTCATTATTTAACGTTGGTTAAATAGTTTTTCACCGCAGTATTTTAATAATTTAACAAATATTTTATCACAAACTCCGTGTTTCATCATCCAAGATTTAAGAACAAATTACTTTGAACAATAGAATAAATGCAATTAAATATATGAATGAAATTTCAGAATAAAAATATAACTTTAAAAGTAATTAAACAAGCATTAAACCTTACAAAACATACAAGTTACGCAACGTATATTTGAATTTATTTTCTATTTTCACGTTTTTAATCCTACAAGACTCAATTTTTTTTTTTTTTTTAGTGCGCGACAAAAATATATAGGTTGTAATTAGTGATCAGAAGATAGGGAAAACTTATAAAAATAAAAATAAAACCATATTTTACGGAAAAATCAACTTTTTAGCTCAACGTACCGTATGTGGAACATACATAAAAATATGATTTACTAATACGTTTACTATTGTAATATAAAAAAATAACAACTTACCACTGCAAAATATGCACTTCGTTATAACACACAGTATTCTTTTTCGAGCAAAAACTGTTCAATAACTATTCTTCTTTTATTTTTGAATTCAGACAAACGACTAACGTATCACTTTCATTCAAATTTCACACTGAATGCACTATAACAAAAACACGAACGACATCTTTAGGTAAAGATTCGTAATACTACATTGATAAATGTCAGTAGCTTCTATCAAGATGTCAAGAGGTGTCGCTACTAATAGTTTTATAGCTATAGGAACGATTAAAGTCGGTGTTCCACATATGGAACTGGGTGCCTTGTAGGGTTAAATTTACGTTGACTCCGTAATACGTCATTGACATATGCAATACTTAATTTCGCAATACTGAAAATTCTAGAAATTGTAAAACCGCATCCAAATGAACCTAAACACTTCGTTTTAAAAGTTATCAAACTATATAAATAGAATAAGAACCACGTATTTAAATAATCGAATGTTATGCGTTCATTTCTCCACACTAATATAATAGAATATTCAAATAATCACATAGTATAATTCAACGAACAAAAATGTACAGGTTCCGAGCATTTAATATTGCAGCAAGATTACGCAGTGGAAAATTATCGACGTTTCGTTTTCATAACTAGTATACAATATACGCTGACCATATGTCCTGTTTTTCAGAATACTTTTTTTTTTTTTTTTTTTTTTTTTTTTTTGTAAGTCGTGTTTCTAAGTTTTAAAAAGATTTACAGGAAAATTATTCATTATAATTATTAGCATTTTGGTCCTCATTTACAAGAATATAAAATTATATTCCGAATTAGGGAATTGTAATAATTATTAACGCTCTTAATTTATAAAGTACTCTAATCGGGTTGCTTTTTTTTTTGTATTTTTCAGATTTTTAATAATGCTGAATATTTTGAGGAATTATTGTAAATCCTTTTAAATGCATATTGATAATCATCCTCTTGTTTTGCAAATAAGAAAAGAAAAAATTGTAGTTTTAAAATGCAAAATTATCAGTTACACCAGTCATGAATATATTTAAATATTTTGACATACATGAAAACTTTTATTAGATTTAAAATAATAACAATCAAGCAATTTCAGAAGGAAAAAAAAAAAAAGAACACTTGTCTTTATTAAATATAGAATATTTTTTTAGCTAAGTTTGAAAAGCATTTAAATATATTTCGTTTGTTTTTAAAATTGTTATTATTTTTCATTTTCTCAAGCCTATAATTTGAGACATTTGTTTTCAAATATTTGATTCTTCTCATGCTACACCATCAAAAAATAGAACAATATAGCACATACAAGGGAAAGCAACCTCAACCAAGTTTACCTGAGGTCGCGTGATCTCGAACGCTTTTGTTGGCTTAGGGGAGTCATACAACACACAGGAGGGAGGAGACAGAATATTCTGGATTAAATTTACCTTTGCATTGCACAATATAATAAATAACAAGTTTGTTTCAGTGGAAAATAAAATAAAATAAAATAAGTTTAAAAATTGAGAACAAGTTAATGAATTTGTAATTAGTGAAACATTTAGAAAATAAATTAATAAAGAATTATGTAGGTTAATTCTTGAATTAGTGGGAGGTAGAACCATTTAAGTTCGAGAAATGAAGTTTTAATTTTAAGGGTACTTTTATTTATATTTCATATATATATATACAAAATTATAGCAACATATAAATCTGAATTTGTGTGTGTCTTTACAGGATCATTATACAGCAGACTTCAAGATGTAAGCGATAATTTGCTGGATATTTTCAGAAATGAAGAAAAGACTGATGTGGAATTAAAATTTGATGATGGAAACTTAAGAGCTCACAGAATGATTGTAGAAACAAGATCTCCTGTCTTTGCGGCTATGTTTCGCCACGACACAAAAGAAAAGCGTACAGGTGAAATAGGAATTGAAGGCGTAGAGAAAAACACCATGGAAATTATTCTTAAATACATGTATTCTGGAGACATCGATAATTTAGAAACTAAAAATGTATTATCAATTTATTCTGCAGCTGATAAATATGATATAAAAAGTGTTAAAGAAATGTGCATAAACTTTATAACACTAAATTTATCTAAAGAATGCGTCTGTGATATTATAAAATTTGCTGAACAATATCAAGAGTATGAACTAGGTCTTCACGCTAGAGAGTATTTTAAAATGAATGCCGGTGAAATTATAGAAACTGATAATTGGGAGACATTTAAAAAAGAAAATAAAGATCTTGGACTTGAACTTATGACCACTGCAATCAAATTTTGCTATTCAAATAAGTAATGATATATAAATAATGGATTTAGTGAACTAGAAATAGTTACAAATGTAATACATTCATTTTGCTTTTGTAGAATACAATAGCTCAGAATTAATGTAAAAAAATATATTTTATTAAAATGTTTTTTTTAAACTTGAGAAAAATATACTTATTTCATATACGTCATTACTAGTTTGCAAAAGAAAAACCATAATGTAATTACTTTTTCTCATTCAATGACGTCTTTTCTGGTAAAATTTAAAATTAAAAAAAAAATATATATATATATATTTCTCTTTTAGAATTTTATTTATAAAATAACACATTTATTAATGTATAAACACTAAGATTAAATAAAGTAAATAATGATCCTAATCTCGTGTGTCCCTCACACGATTTTCTCTTACCTCGGAATTTAATACTAAAAATATAGATTGGTGAATAACGGACAAGATAACGAGCACTGTTATATAAACCTACGTTAAAAACAGTTCAAATTAGGCTTCGGAGCAGTTTTATTTGACAAATAATTCTGTGTGAGTGGGGGGGGGGGGGGGGAGGGGCTACCGCACCCCTAAACCTTTCGTTTGATTATCGTACCTACATTTATATATAATGCTCTTAGTAAATTTAAAAATTCTTTTTATCATTACTTGAAAATTATCAATTTTGATCAAATTTTTCAAGTAACAAAACTTATATCAACTTTAAAATACAACATTTGAATTGCGAGAAATTATTTTTATTTAAGTTACTCTGATAAGAGACAGAAATGACGATCAAACGTTAAAAAACTTGACTTCAATATTCAGAAAACGTCAAAACGTGTAAATATATAGAAAAAGTATGAGAGATTGATTTCAATTTCTCAGCAGATTTCCTGAACATTGTAAAATATTGTAGTAAAACACTTCTGTTAATTACATTCATTAAGAAATAATGTTTTCGCTTCAATATTAGCAGTTCTGTATAGCTTCTAAAAATTATGTACACATGACATAGCGCACATAAATATAATCTACATTAATGATATACAGAACAACCTGAAATACACTTCCATCAATTTTCAAGTATTCTCCCACTATATTCTACTTTTTTTTGTGCATGTGTAACCCTGTAAATGAATGGTGAATGATTTTTATACCATATTCTACATGAAACACGCTTTAACCAAAATGAAAAATATATATTGATTTCATTTGGTTCAGTGCAACCAACAACTCTACTTACCTGCAATTTCCCTCATGTACGTAATGTATTTAAATTCTGTTGGGTGTTCCTATAGAAGAGCCATTTTGCTTGATCTCAACGAAAAGTTTAGTAAAGCATCCTTATGATACAAATTTAGGACACCGAGATTGAATTTCCTGCTGTCATTTGTTCTTGAGATATGCTGATAACAGACACACACACACAGACCAACAGTTAAAACATGTTTTTCGAATTCAGGGAATCTTAAAACGTATAAATATAACAAACTCAGTTTCAAAAATTTGACCAAAAAGCAATATTTTCTCTATCATGTATAGGATAAGAGAAAGTAAAAATTTTTCCAATAATTTTACTCAGCTTTTAAGAATGCAACTTTTCCGATAGTTAGAAGAACAGTCCATGTTTTTTTAAGAATTGATTCAAAAGTAACTGAATAAGAATATGCTTTATGTGTCTATTCTGAAATCCTAAATGGTTATGTAATAAATAAGTGTATATAAATACTTCTTTTTTAAAAAATGCTAAGAATTTGGCAACTATGCCAATATCCTTCTAGCTTCAAATATTTAAAAAAAAGAAAAAAAAAAGAAAAAAAAAAACATAGAATGTCTTGCAAATGTTCCCACAATTACATAAAATATAATTAGTAGAGCAACTAGTTCTAATTTTAAACAAATGAACACTAACAGTCATTTTCAGCATAAAAACAGGACATAGAAAAAGCACACTGGCAACAATTCTTATGGTCTTTTATATATTTTTTTACAGATTTGAAATTTTTAAATTGCATTTGCTCAATATGCATTTTTTCATGAATTCATGATCTTCAAAATACCAAGACTTCTAAATTTATTTAAGAAAAGACTTAATATTTTTTGGAGATATTTAACAATAAAGAATTATCGAAAGTCAAGCTTTATTCGGTTATCGAAGATGCAAGTGTTCCGTTTAAGGGTTACATACAAACGGAGCGCTTGCAATTTCGATGACATAAATTTTGCAAGTGGTTTACAAATACAGTCGGCAGCGAAAGTAACAGAGCACTAGCGAAAATTCCTATGTAAAAAAAAAAAAGTACACTTAATGCAGATTTGTTAAATAAATCCTTGTCGAATCCTGTTCTTAGTCAGTCTAAGAACATGATTCGACAAAGATTTATTTAACAAAACAGTGTGAAGTGTGCTTTTTCCTATAGGAATTTTCGCTAGCGCTCGGATACTTTTGCTGCCGACTGCAGTCATAGATTTCGGACGCCTGCAAACGGCTTTGCAACTGGAAGTGTTTCATTTGTATGTACCCCTTGGGCTCCTATATGATACGAGCTGGCGCAGTGTTCACCATTTTCTAGCCCATCTAGGAAAATGTTGGCGGTAGAAAAAGCTAGGTAACTTGATTAGCGTTGTAATCGCCTTTAAATTTCTACGCAGATCATGTGAGCCAGAACTTCTTATCACGAAACAATCAAGTAGGCAATTTTAAGAACATCTCCAACATTTTCAAAACTGCAACCCTTCACGTGAAAAGAAATGTAATTTTAAAGTTAATTTTATATGAATTTAAAAATAATAACTTAAAAAAAACAGTACATTCATATTAAATTTGTCAAAGTACTTGGAAAATAAAATGAAATAAGCTGAAAATAAGGGTAATCTTGCGCTACAAAGTTGTGCTCCTGTTTCGGATATCCACGAGTTACATCTGCAATTTATAATCCACTTTTACCTTCTGGGGGCCGCGGTAGCCCAGTCGGTTGAGCGCTGGACTCGTAATTGGAAGATTACGGGTGCACGTAAAATCTGTCGTGGCTGCAATGTCCTCCATGTTCCCATAAAAAAATTATATCTCTGGGGGTCACCGAGGCGGGAGAGCCATCCCTTTCATGGAGGATCAAAATTGTGATGGCATGTCTCCGGACCACCACTAGGGGTGAGTCCCAGACCGTCGCCAATTGCCCATTGCGCAGCACTAGTGCGACGTAAAACCCAACCAACCAACTTTCTTTCTGGATTAGAAGAAAATATAAACAGGCGATGCCCTTTTCTGGAGTTATTCGTTGAATTTATTGTCAAAAAATCATCAATAATAAATCGTCAGCCAGTCTTGTGGGCTAGATAATGGCGGATGCGTCGGCCTATCAATGTAAAAGTTCTAGTTCCGTTTGCATGTAACCCCTAGAGACGCCCCAAACCACCGGCCAACCCGAAGATTTGTAGCCGGCCGAAGCCCGAAGGTTGGCGGGAACATGTAACCACGAGAGGTTAACTTCAGACCATCGCCAAAAGCCCATTGGGGAGCTCTTTTGCGGCGCGTTATTCAACTTAACATGTTTCACTAAACCGCTGCCTTTTTACATTTTATTCAAGAGCAAGTTACATTCCAGCGGGGTATCTGGATTATATCATTTTTGTGTTATTTAAATGTATCATTTAACTGAATAACTTAAATTTTTACTTTCCGAACACTATAGTGAGGAAAGTATTGTAATCATGTCAAAAATCCGAATTCGAGATTTTGATGTTTCTATACGTTTCGAGGTCAGACGAGTCCGTTTTCACTATTTTTACGATGATGTATGTATGTGTGTGTGTATGTATGTGTGTGTGTGTGTATGTATGTATGTGTGTATTTATGTGTGTATGTCTGTGAGTGAACACGCTAGCGTCTAAACGCTTTGTTCGAATAAGCTGAAAGTTGGTATGTATATTGTAAGTCACCATAGTAAGAACCCTATAGATTTTGGTGAATCTAGCACTTATAGTTTTTTTACAGGGACACAAAGAAAAATTCTTTATCATTATGGCCAAGGGACCAAAATCTTAAAAGTGCGATAGCATCTAAACGCCTTATTCAATTGAGCAAAAACTTTATACACATATTATAGGTCACAGAGACTCAATCTGTATACATTTTGGAGAATCTAGCACTTATAGTTTTTTTACAGGGACACAAAGAAAAATTCTTTGCCAAATTTTTAAAAGTGTGATAGCGTCTAAACGCCTTATTAATCTCAGCGAAGAATTTGTACACATGTTATAGGTCACATTTGAACCAACTGTATAGATTTTGGTGAATCTAGTTTTTACAGGACACTTACAGTTTTTTACAGGGACACAAAGAAAAATTCTTTATCTTTATGGCCTATGAGACCAGCGATAGCATCTAAACGCCTTATTCAATTGAGCTGAAAATTTGTATGAATATTATAAATCACTGTTGCACTAACTATAAGCATTTTGGTGAATCTAGCATTTATAGATTTTTACAGGGACACAACGAAAAATTCTTTATCCTTATGATCTAAGGGCTCAAAGTTCAGTAGCGTTAAATAAAACCTCGTGTGATATATGGAGAAAAATACTCAAACACTCTGCTAAGGTTTTCTCTTTTTTGTTTGTTTAGCAACTCCTCTTTCTTTATTTTATCTGCAAAACTGTTAGTTACTCAATGTTCGGAAAGTCGAGTGGAGTCACTCCAGATTTTTTATTTAGATTAGAGTTCAAAAGTTTTTAATAGGGTAAGGCTATTCTTTTATTTAAGCTTCCTTTTTGAGAAAAATAATTATTTCATAGTTTCATTAATTGATTGAGAAAACAAGAAATTGCTATAGCTTTCGCAGAATTTATTTATTTTCTACACTATATACTACGTCTTGCAACGTCGACTCCTCCAATAAATGCTGTTAAATAGAATGTGGATTTTAATTTTTCTTTTTTTTTGTTTAATTACAATAATGCACTTTGTATATCTTTGAAGTCTGTGAACGAAATTATATATGTACTGTGTGAGTTTTTATGTAAAATCATTTATCTCAACTAAGAATTTTTAAAACATGCTGTAAGATAATTGATATAAGTCTGGAAATTTTATACACCATACATCCATTAAGTAAATAATTCTCCAATAAGTTTTTTTTTTTTTTTTTTTTTTTTTTTTTAAATATAAAATAGCCATTTCCTAGCTCGATGTTGTCTTATTGGCAGAAATTGTTAACTGCTTGGGGATAAGATTAAAATATTTTAACTCATTAATAGAGTGTTTAGCGTGCTATTTTTAATTTGTGTTTTGATTTTTATTAGGTAATTGGCCATATTGACGGACAGTGGTTTTGAAATTAAAATATCTGAATTACGAAACATTTGAAATTTGAAAATCTGGAAGATCACCATTTAAAATACTCTATTAATAGAAACAAAAAACATCAGTGTGACGAAATGTGAGGGGTCTACTTAATGTAAGGTAAACTCACCAGTAGTGGACCCTGTACCAGTAGTGGACACTTTTAATTTTAAACTATGAAAATAAGCTACCTAAAAATTCTGAAGATTCGAGCAATGTTCAGGAAGGAAGTTATAGTCCTCTACTGTTAAACCCTTTAACTAAAAATAATTCCGGCTATTAGTTTTAAAATAATGTTAGTTTAACTTTTAAAAAAAATTCATTTTTTGTGATTTTTGCTGTTTTCTTCTTATCACTTTGAATAAGGAAATGAAATTTTATTTGCTCTCTCTCTGTTTATTTTTCTTTCCTAGAGTGATGATTTTTTACTAATAGTTTCAAGTAAATGTAAATTTCATTAGGTTTTGAATACAAAATATTTCTTAGTTTTGTTATTTTAAACTCTAAAGCAACTCATTTGTGAAAAATTTTGATATGTTCAGGTTTCATCGTATTGTTCAATATATGATTCAGACATTCAAATTTTATAAGGACCTTTTCTTTATTCATGTCTATGCTTAATGTTTTAGAGAATATATCTGTTAAACTTATTTTTTACTCTAGAATAATATTAGTGTTTAATCGGTTAGCATAGTGTTTAACATAGTTAGCATTAAAATGTATATCTTTTTGCTAGGTTCCTGAAATTCAGAGGATCGCCGAAATTTCAACCAGTAAGTTTGAAATTTGATTAGTCGTAATTACGAGTGTACTTCAACCATTACCTGCAATTGTCCCTTTTTTTTTTTTTTTTCAGTCTTTTAAATAGTTTAGACAATGGATTCCACCATTGCCCCCAAAATGGTAGCTTTTAAGTAATACATTTGTTTTAAATTATTTTGATCCTGTAATACCCATTACTGAAACTTAAAATATACAATTATTAAAAGAAATACAGACTTAAAAGTTTTCGCAAATAATGGATTATGCAGATAGCTCTTAAATTCAAGAGCAACTATATTACAAATAGCGCATTTACAATTTTTCTTTTTTCGCTTAACCCCATATATGTTAGAGAAAGTATTGTTTTTCGGTTTACGATTTACATAACAGTATTCGTTATCTTATCCCTTAATGTCTTTATGGTATTGAATTTCAGGATAAGAGAATGTCGTGTGAGTGCCACAACAGATTATTATTTATATTTTATTTATTTATTTATTTATTTTGTTTATCGTTGGTTTTCAAATCTTTAGGTTTTTGGATATTAATGTATAAAAGTAAGTTTATTAAAATACTAGATTGGGATTTATTTACTTATTTTTTCAAATACAGAGTTCCCCAGTAATACCATCCAAATTCTGCAAAGCTAGACCTCCCGCTTGGAGTACATTTTAAAAAAAGTCTTACGATTTTTACCGCTTGGACAAAGTTTCGAGAAAAATGTAAAAGAAAAAAGTCATAAGATGCAATTAAGGAAAAACTAGTATGTTGTGGGCACCACAAGACTTTCTTCTATATTTTCCTATACAAATTCACTCAATAACAATATTAAAAAAAAAAAAAAAAAAAAAAAAAAAAAAAAATTTTGTTAAAAGTGAAAATATCGATACTTTGTTTTAAATTATCACAGATTTATAGTTAAACCATTCGTTTTTAAGGTATTGACGAGACCTTTCGAAAGATACCAATCTTGAAAATTTAAGCCCCCCGGAGTTGCTTCCCCCAACCGATGCCCCCACATGCACAATTTTTTTTTCCTAGTTACTACTACTATTATCAATAATTCATATTAATTTTACAATCACAAGTTTAAAATTACTCTCATTATGCACATTTATACGAAATTTTGTCCTATACTGCCATGTTAAAAGTTTACAAAAAATGCGATCACAGCGCCACCTGTTGAGCGATTGATCCCCAAATCTAATCAGCATCAGTGTATATCAGGGTACAACTAAATACCAAGTTTGGTTAAATTTCATTCATTGGTTCATGAGATACAGCGTCCACAAAAATCGTGATACACACACATTTTCTAAATTCGTCAATTCGTGTTCAGGACATCCCAAAACGTGTAAATCAATCAAAAAACGGAGGTCGAAAATTTCACGAATTTAATACTTTCTCTATATTACATATAGAAGAAAAAAACTGTTAGAGACATGAGTATTAGCATTTACATAGGTTTTCGGAAGAAGTAAAAATGATTATAAGATAAAAAAATTTCTGTTGAAGTATATAAACTTGACAAATTTATGTATTGATACTTTTTAAAGTTTTTTTTTTTTTTTTTTTTTTTTTTGTTTTTATGAATTATCCCATCGATTTGAAAGAAAATGATCAAATGCGTAAAAAAGAAAGCAATTATAAAAAATTTTCAAGCATTTATTAATTGAATAAAAGTATTAAAAGAATGAATTTTCATCGTGTTCTGAGCTATTCTAAAAGTTTCAAATGTCTAGCTAGTCGGGAAGTTATAGCTATAGAACTATATTAGCACTTTATCAATGTGTATAAAATTTTTAGTGACAATGATGTCAATTTCTGTGAGAAGCATAATTTAATTTTTAAAATTTTTTATTGTTTACGTTTAAGTATAAATGCATTTATTTTCCTGTCGAAAAAAAATGAACTCTTAAATTTTTTGGTAACATTTAAATTTATAAAGAAAGCTTAAATGGCTAATTTTAAATTAAGGGGTTGTTTCCAATTTTACTAATTAATTAAAAGAAAACATTTATTAATTGAATAAAAGTATTAAAAGAATGCATTGTTATCGTGTTCTGAGCTGTTTTAAATGTCTAGCTAGTCGGAAAGTTAGTTAAAAGTCGATTGCAAGACATGTACTGGACAAAAAAGAAAGCGAGTTAATAAAAACATGGGAATGACCACTGCGCATATCAAGGCTTGTTTGCACGCAGCGTTTAATAAAGTCAAGCATTGCTCTGAACAGTATTTTAAAATATTGCATCTGGTAGTTACCAATAATCTGTTAATGTTTCCAATAAAGTTTTTTTCTGTTCACCGAAAATGAAGCCATTTTTGTTTCCTCATTTTTCTTGAAAACTATGTGTCGTGGTGCAAAGACCTGGCTGTTGAATGGTTTTGCTGGGACATCCTATACATTGTATTACTCTAATTTTGAGTTATGTTTATCCGCACAAGATATTATTCTAATCGACATAATTTTGAATGTTTTTTTAGTTAACATTTATATATCTATAAATATGAAAAGTCCTATTTATTTCATAGATAGATTACCAGAAAATAAAACAAAAACCAAAAATGATGGGGTACGCATTGATTATTAACACTTTCCAACAGTACGTACTTGTTGTATAACTTTCAATATTCTTCGCGTACGTTAACACACAGCAGACAGACAGAAGGACAGTAAAGTATACAGATTAACTAATTTAATTTAAAACCACTCTTAAACATTGTTAGAAGTGTTAAAAAGGCTTAACGCAAAACAAAATCGAGCTGTTAGGTTATAATTGAAAACTTTAATATATCTAAATATTTTAATTTAACCCTGTAAATCTGAAGTTTAATCATATCATATATTCTATACATAACATTATTTTAGAATATTAACAATACATGTCAATTTCTTTATAGTTTTTATAGTAGAAAGTTATTTGTAAATGTGATATTTAAAAATGTCTGTTCTTAAAACGCAATGCTTTTTTTTTTTTTTTTGTCCCTGCACACAAATTAGTTGTACAGGACCTATTGATGTCATTTTAAATTGGTAACATTCCATAGTGTATTTCATTAATATATATCGGTTTTTATAAATTCTGAAAATATTTACTGACGCTAGGGTAGGCAGACATAGACAATCGGACAGACGAACAAATTCAAATCATATTAACACTTAAAAGTTGTTAGAAAGTGTTAAAAACGCTTAATAAAAAATGCAAGTCCAGCAAATTTTTATTAATAGCTCTTAATGTAACTGTTTTTTTTTTATTTTGTGTGTGTGTCCCTGTAAGATTAATACTAATCATACTATATTCTATAGAAAGCATTTTTTTGTGTACATGAATAACATATCTCAATTTCATTAAGCTTTGTGCAAAGTAAAGTTATTAAAATTTGGTTTGTAGAAATACCTCTCATAGAACGCTCAATGCTTTGTAATACTTTCAAGTGTCCCTGTAAACAGATAGACCTGTGGTAGTATTTACTCCATTTTACATAGGAAACATCCGATAGTGACCTTGAATAACATGTTTAAATTTCATTAAGATTTATGTACAGTAAAGTTATTAAAATATGACTTATAGAAATACCTATCATAGAACACAATGTTTTAGAATACTTTCAGGTGTCCCTATATGCAAATCAGTAGAGGTATTCATTACAATCTTAATAGGGATCATCTGATAGTGAACTTGAATAACATATCAGTTTCAAGATATTCCATAAATATTTATGGGACTACGAGAGCGGACAGACAGAGAGATGGACAGACGAACAGACAGATAGATACACGAATTGAAATCATATTCACACTTAAAATTTGTTAGAAAGTGTTAAAAACGCTTAATGTAAACGAAAATGCAATTCCAGAAAATTCTTATTAATAACTTAATGTAACTGAATATTTTTTGTGGCCCTGTAAATCTAATACTAATCATACTATATTCTATATAAAGAAGTCTTTTGTGCGTATGAATAACATATCAATTTCATTAAGCTTCGTGCTAAGTAAAGTTATTAAAATTTGGTTTGTAAAAATACCTCTCTAGAACGAAATGATTTGGAATACTTTTGAGTGCCCATGTAGACAAACTAGAGGTAGTATTTACTTCATTTTACATAGAAAACATCAGATAGTGAACTTGAATAACATATTTCAATTTCATAAGAATTTATATACAGTGAAGTTATTGAAATATGTTTTATAGAAATACCTCTGATAGAGCACGCTTTAGAATACTTTCGGGTGTCTCTGTATACAAACTAGTAAAGATATAAACTCCATTTCCAATAGGAACATCCGATGGTGAACTTTAATACCGTATATCAGTTTAAATTAATCCATAAATACTTAAGGCAGTCAGAGAGCGATCAGACAGACAACACGAAGTCATTAACACTTTTCAACCTTGTTGGAGTCTTAAAATGAGTATAAATGCTTTTAAATATTGAAAATTTGAAATTTTATACAAAAAATATGTACTCAGATGCAAACCTTTAATGTAATTTATTCAACATGTTTAACATGACTTTATAGGTTTTATTTAACTTTTCTTTTTTCAGGTTTTAAATCTCGAGCAAGTTTCTTTGCTAGAAGTTAATTCAGTGAAATTCTGAATGGCAAAAATTGGTGATCTAAGTGAAACACAAAGTGAACTTGAAGTGGAATGGCAAATCAAAAAATTTTTCTTACTTTCCGAAGAGAATGATACATGCGTTGATAGTAGACATTTTTATTTTTGTGGCTCGTCCTGGAAAATTGTATTATATCCCAATGGCCAAACAAATAATAATTCAGAAGGCCGTGTGAGTTTATACTTGATGAGACTATCATTTGGTCCTCCCATTACTTTACAATGTACTTTAGAACTTCGGACGTTTGAGGAAAATAAAGGAACATCATATTTTATAAGTACGAAAACATTTGAGGGAAAAAATTCAAGTTATGGACCCATTATTTTAATGTCTAGATCCATTTTACAAGAAAAAATGTCAGAACTATATGCTTCTGATACTTTAACTGTTTTCTGCACTTTGAAGAACAGTCAACCAGTTTCTGTTGCTGGTAAGTTAGTTATGTGATTGTTTATGCTTTGTTATTCATGAAGAAAATTTAGCATTGCAATAAAAATTTAAATGTTTCAAAAGCTCATTTATCTTAAACCAGTTACTACTTTCTTAAGTATTTATAAAATTAATTGTTCGATCAAAATTATATTTGGTAAATCTGGATTTATTTTAATTTATGAGAGTTCCTTTTTTTTTTTTAATTTATGTGCATTTTATTTCATTTCATCTTGGGGGGTGGGGGGTGGGGGGGAATTGATAAATCCTTTTCTAAATAGTTAAATACATAATATAAAAGCTAATTTTGAAAAAAAAAAAAAAACTTTACAAAATAATTTTATTTTTCCTTTTTAGGTTTTTGAGTATTGGATTTTATTTCTCATATCAAATTCTTTCCTTTTAAATTGTTCTTTTTGAGACAATTATATATTCAGATAAAGAACAGAATTATTATATTCATAATTATGTCTGTACCTCGGAGGAAAAGGACACAAAGAATTCTTTTTGAGGAATGATGTTTTAATGCAATTAATGGCATTTTCCATGAATAAACAAAATAGGCATGGTTTTATGTTTTACTGTCTTACCTCCTTTTTCGTAATTGGGCATAATACTTAATGTCTCTATATAAAGCGTAATTCACATCGGGAATGTGGTGCTAACTCTGTCCATAAAATCGACACTATGTCCTTTACTTCCGGGGGGTATATACAGGTTGGTTATAATTAAACGTCCCATATAAACAGCATCCTACAGGGCAAACGGGCGAACGGAATACAACAAAATTTGGTATATAGACTATACACTAAATGCGCTCACGGGGAAAAAAAATAATAATAATAAAAGTTCCGCAATGTCTACTAGAGGGCGCTTTTTCCGGAAAGATATTAAATTTAACACAATAAATGACCAAAACAGAATACAGAAACAATATTGACATTTATTGACTAGTTTCTGATCACCTTGCCATCCGTTTTCGTCGTTTATTGTGTTAAATTTAATGTTTTTCCGAAAAAAAACACTCTCTGGTGGACATTTTGGAACAAAAAAAAAGTTTTTTTTTTTTTTTCGAAATTTCGTGAGCGCATCTCGTGTATAGTATATATACCAAATTTTGTTGCAATCCGTTCACCCGTTTGCGCTGTAGGATGCTGTTTATAGGGGAAGTTTAATTATAACCATCCTGTATATACAGGGCCGCCAACCTAATTCGGAGGATTTTTAGTACCGTTCCTTTTTTTACATCACTTAATTTTTAGAGAAATTCTCTTCAAATGTATTTACGATGATTTGAGAAGAAAAATAATCGAAAAAAATACTGGTGGGGGAAAAAAGGCGTTACTAACAATCCTCCGGATTAGATTGGCAGCTCTGTGTGTGTATATGTATATATATATATATATATATATATATATATATATATATATATATATACAGAGCTGCCAATCTAATCCGGAGGATTGTTAGTAACGGGTTAATTTTTAGTTTTGATAATATTGCTTATTTTTAAATCTTTTATATCCCTTTTGGCAATATAAAAATGCTTATTTAAACCATAATGGATATATATATATATATATATATATATATATATATTATTTTAACATGTTAAATATTTTCTGATAAAAATAATTCTCGAATAAGTTCGAATAAGTTCTAGGGTTTCTATTACTTGAAAAACGTCTTCAATATTCATATGTATGACAAATTATCTTTTATAATTTGTCTGCAGTAAATATTCACCAAAGCAATTACTTCATTCAAAGATTCTATCAAATTGTTATTCCACTTTTACTTTATTGTTTATAGAGATTTAACTTACAAAGATTCATTCGATTATTTAGTATATTCAACTGCAATAAATATCTTCTCATAAAAATAAATTTGGCTTATTCGTTCTGTTATCCGTTTATCAACGGTACATTTTATTTTATTTTTTCTGAATAACAGTAAAATTTGACTTTATATTATTATTTGTGCATAGTAAAAATATTTAAAAATACCAGAAAGCACTAAAAACCTTAATTTGGGCTAATTTACATTATGTAGATTTTTCAAAACCTATTTTCATACATGCTAGCATTCTAATTAATATTCCGTAGCATTGTTAGTTTCCGTCCCCTTTCCCACATCACTTTATTTTCAGAGTAGATTTTTCCAAATGTAATTCCGATTAAATAATATATATATATATATATATGAATAAACATACATACTCTTCCTCTCCCCCGCCCCCCCCCCAAAAAAAACTGGTGGTAAAAAATAAAATAATACGGTTACTAACAATATTCTGGAATTTTAATTAGTGTGTTAATTTGTAGAAATTAGCTGTTTTATGACTCCAAAGGAATCGCAATTCGTTTAGTACAAAATGGATTTCGAAAGATGAAATGTAAGAAAATTGTCAAGGTATTTAGAATTTTCATGAACTTTTTTGACCTTATAAAACCAATTATTTTACATTTTTGCGCATTGAAGCTAATAAAAGAATACAGTAATTTTTTCTTAAAAGTTCTGTATATTTATGAGCTTAAATTTCAATAATTTTTCGAAATTTCTCCATGTTTTGCAATTGTTGAATCATATTTTAAATACAAACACATATTACTTTCAAAATTATATTTAGTTGAGGTGCAGTCGCAAACTTAAAACTCGATGAATGCAAAAAAATTAAATGATCTAACAGATTTTCTTTTATATATTAAATTGCTCTAGGTTTTTCAAAAGCAAAATACATCGAAATTCTTATTTAAAGAAAACAGAACTTTTGTAATTGCGTTAAGCCTGCGTTATATTGATAAAATTTATGAAACTCGAATGGAGCATTAGAACCAGCTCTGAAGTGAACACCAATAAAATAGAGCCTCGGAAACTGAATCGGCAAACTTCATAATAATCTTTTTTTTAATTTAGTTACATTTAAACCTTTTGAGAATTTTGGTTAATCCAAAAGACTTTTAAGATATATACACGGGATATGCGAGGCATTAATTCCAGTTTTGCCAAATTTAGGGACTTTTTTTTTTTTTTTTTTCAATAATCATTAGAGGTTCCCTCTTAATATTTGATATAAAAATAGACGATTAATCTTCGAAGTAATTGGGCGACAGTTACAGTTAAAAAGTAAATGGTAGGTATAGAATAAACTCTCTAAATTTGGCAACACTTATTAATTCCATAAATATTAAAATTACATAAAGAATTACAGACGTGTAGAAAGAGAGAGGGGAATTTTATAAAATGGATAAAAAATATCAGAAGACTATATTTCAAAGATTACAAAATTAAAACTTTACTAAGTCTCAAATATTTCCAATAAATAGTGTCTCAAATTCCAACGAGATAATGTAATTTTTTTAAGATTGTTCCTTCCCCCCCCCCCAAAAAAAAAAAAAAAAAAAAACCTGCAGATTTAAAAATATATTTTTAGTGGATCAGTCTCCAATTCAAATATAAATATATAATTAATTTGTTTATCGTTGTTTTCACTCTTATTTACACTTACTTACGTATGTTCTCTCAAACGAGATTTTCTGTCTAGTATAGGCTGACCATATGTCCTTGAATCTCGAGGACAGTCCCCGTAAACAACCTTCGTCCCCCAAAAAATTACAACACATTTGGGGACGCCTAGCCAAAATAAGTTATTTTAGGTGATTTATACATAAAAATTACTAAACATTTTACAATTTAAGGTGGTTAAATTATTTTTTGTCCACGGAATTCGAGGACATCGCCATATTTGTCCTCGAATTCAATGAAAAAAAAATACGGTCACTCGAGCCTACTACCACCGATCCATTGTATTTTACTTGGCCTCTCACTAATTCTTCGAAATTTACTCCAGTGATATCGAAAATGTTATCGATAACAAATCACCTGAAAGCTCTAAAATCACGTCTTTCCATCAGATTTTCATCTGATCAGTTTTCAAAATTCATGGAATTCATCTGTCTCTATGAGGCAATTCAGTTGAATTTCGGATGATATTCAGATTACACAGGTCTGGGACAAAAGAGCATATTTTTAGTTGCAAAAAATATATTCGGTATATTTTGTTTTCTAGGTTATTCAATTCAAAAATTACTCCCAGTTTTACCAATTACGTGCGGATATTTTTGCAAAATAGAGGTTTGCAATTAATAATAATAATAATGATTTCTGTATATTAAAAGAAGTTACTGTCGCAGGCGTCAGATTTGCCTGCAACCGCATCTCCTCGCGGAGGGGAGAGTCCTTCGCGTCATGGGAGGCATCAATGTGTACGGAATACTCCAAGGTAGAAATTTCAGTTACTTAGAAATTTCTATCATTTTAATTAATGAAGTTATTAACTAAAAACTTCGGGTTTATAAAATTACTGTTTGCCAACTTGAAAAAAAGTTTCTCTTATGATTTTTTTTTTTTTTTTTTTTTTTTGTGTGTGTGTGTGGGGGGGGGGCATGGCGTCATTTTTTATAGAAAATTTAAAATGTGATCCATGATGTAAAAAATAGTAAAATAAATGCCAATGTTGCTATTAAGAAAATCAATTTTCTTACTGGCAATTTCTTGTTTGTTCATATATATATATATATATATGGATTAATAAGCGCTTCCTCTTTTTTTGTAAATAATGAAATAATATCGTGTGTGTGTAATTGGTTCTCTTTGTCGTTGAAGTATAATAAATCACTTTTTATTTAAACACATATTTTAAAATACTTTGAATATTAAAACCCGAATAAACTACTACGTCAGAAACTCCAAAGAAAAATATTGGAAATGCATACAGCTGTTTCGGTAGCCTTAAGCGTACCTTCTTCAGTGCAAAAAGGCCTTTTTGCACTGAAGAAGGTACGCTTAAGGCTACCGAAACAGCTGTATGCATTTCCAATATTTTTCTTTGGTGTTTCTGACATAGTAGTTTATTCGGGTTTTAATATTCCAACACCAAGTCTCCTGTTATTACTTCGAATATATTTTGTCATAAAAAATTATTCAAATTCATTTATAAATGACTTGTATATAAACTGATTTATTATTATCATTATTTTTTTTTTTTTTAAGTTAATCTATATCCGTTATTATGGATTTGATAAAATTATATTTTTTACAGGACGACATATTTAAAGGTTAGCTTTAGTTTCAGAAAATTTACTTCTTAAAAAAAATACATAATCAGGTAAACGACCGTATTTCCTTTATTTTCTTATTACTCGAAGTGGTTTAAAACAATTACTTTTTCTTACGTGCTTAATGATTGGGGTCGGTTGTATCATTTTTGGTGACATTATCGCCTGCGTCGGTAAATTGGAAAAATACTTTTTTTTTTTCTTTTCAGATATTTTCGAATGTGCAAAATTATTACCTAACTGTGCTTTAGAAATATACACAGTTGAACATCATTAACGTGAATCTCAAGGTGAATAAAAAAAAAAAAAAAAATGTTCATGTTACCGGTAGTTGATACTATCAGAAACTAATCTTCATTTTGACGGGGATTGTGAAAACGGTTCACGTAAAGAGGTATTCATGTTAAGCGTGCTCGCGTCAACGAGGTTCGACTGTATAAATTATTAAACACTGCCCTAAAATAACTAAAGAAATTGAATAGTAAATAGTATAGGCATTAGAAAAAAAATAGGTAATTTTATTTTTCTAATAGCAATTATACAAAAAATTCATTGTCATTCAGTGCCAAAAATTTAATAGTCGACAAAGAGTCACACACTAAAGCAGTAACGGAAAATGGTCTAGATATTACACATTTCTTTCTATACTTAAAAAAAAAATACTGATTTTTAGCATAATATTTTATTAAATAATGTGTTAAATAACATGTATTTCAATTTGACACTGAATTTTGGTCTTTTTATAACCTTTTTCTCCTTTTATCTTTTGTTATACACTATTCCTATTCAGTAAAAGGCAAAGCAGCGAAAAAGCAGGACGAGCCCCGCAGGTATTGGTAAGCGAAGCGAGCAGGTATCAGAGTCCCCTAATTTTATTACATTAAACTAAACATATTCTTTCTTATAATTATGCAAACAGTTCTTTATTATACATTTAACATTATGTGTTCACTATTTTTGCACGTGAAACTTTTTTTTTTTTTTTTTTTTATAACCACTCTCTCCTCGCTTCCCCTTTCATCCCCTGATACTGCCCCTTAATCCCTCAAATTTTCTATTTTGTATTTCTTACCTTTAGTCTTACTTATATATGTAACATTGTTTTAAAGAAAGAAACAATTATTAAACATGTTTGTATAATAAATTAGAGGATACCAATTTTCATGATTTCACGCAAAATAAACGTGACAGAACATTACATTGTTTTTTGGTTTCATGGAGTAAAAATCGATTAGAAAGTCAAATACTATTCAGTTTTTTGGTTTTAGACCTGTGTTATGAGCCTCTCATTCCCTCCTCTGATTTCGAAGATAGGCCATTCAATGGCCGATAATATTTTGCTGTTAGGACTAATATCAAATTTTAAAACGGCCGACGATACATTAAGACGATGATTTGTCTTAAAAATTTGTCTTTTGATGCTTTTTTGTTTTCTAAAATTTTGGAGACAATAAAATATTGAATATGATTAAATTATTGAACGGAAACATTTTTCTAATTTATTTTATATGAGAGCAAAATAAGAATTTTTGAAGTTGAATTTCCTGGATATTTTTCTAATTCATTTAGAAAACTTTACACAGTTTTTATAGTATATACTTGAGACTAATAATTATATAAAATTAAAGACACATGTTTTTCATACGCATTGTATAATTTTGAATTTTTCTGTTTCTTTACAGAATCATTATATAGTCGACTTCAAGATGTGAGTGATAATTTGATGGACATTTACACAAAAGGAAATGAAACTGATATGCAACTTAAACTAGATGATGGAAACTTACGAGCTCACAGTCTGATTCTAGAAAAAATATCTCCCTTGTTTGCTACTATGTACAGAAACAACACAAAAGAAAATCTCGCAGGAGAAATAATAGTTGAAGGCATTGACAAAAACACCATGGAAGTTATTCTTAATTACATGTATTCTGGAGATATCGATAATCTAAACACTGAGAATGTGTTATCGATTTATGCTGCAGCTGATAAGCATGATATAAAGGATATAAAAGAAATGTGCATAAACTTTATAAAAGTACATGTATCTAAAGAATGGGTCTGCGATATTATAAAATTTGCCAGACTATATAAAGAGGATGAACTTGGTCTCCACGCTAGAGAGTATTTCAAAGAAAATGCAGGTGAAATTATAGAAACGGAAAATTGGGAGAAATTTGTAACAGAAAATAAAGATGTTGGACTCGAACTTCTGACCACTACAATTAAATGTTGCTATTCAGATAAATAATGATGTTAACTAATGAATTGAGAGAATGAGAAATATATTTTACAGGATACAATAGTGAAATTAGCGAATGAAATCATATTATTTTAAGATGTCTTTTTATCTTGTGAAAATATAATTATTCATATACGTTATTACTAGTTTGCAAAAGAAAAAACTATCTCTTTTTCTTGCTCTATAACGTTTTCCTTGTAATGATTTTTCAATTTTAAAGATAAATAAAATTTTATTTCATTTTTAGAATTTTTTTAATAAATTACACATTTATTTAATTATATGTACTAGCAGATTAGATTAGGTAAAAAAAAAAAAAAGTCTTAAATATTTTTTTTTTTATAATCCACCTTTCTGATAGTTAAAAGTATAAGTCCATGTTTTTGAATAACTGAATTAGGTCATTGTGAATGAGACTATGCTATAGATGTACAGTCGTCAGCAAAATTATTCGAGCGCTAGCAATATTTCCTATGTAAAAAAAAAAAAAAAATTAATAAAAATAAAAGTGCACAATACTGTTTTGCTAAATAAATCCTTGTCTAATCATCTTCTTAGACACTGAGAACATGACTGGACAAGGATTTATTTAACACAGTAATATTAATTACTTTTAATTGTATTATTATTATATTATATGGAAATATTAATTAATTTTTTAGTATTATTACTTTTTTTACATAGGAATTATTGCTAGCGCTCGAATAATTTTTCTGCCGACTGTATGCTTCGTGTCTATTCTGAAAATCTAAATAGTTTCTTAATAAATAAATTTATTACATAAAATCTGTAAATTGTTCTGAATGTGATGGGGGTGAATCCTAGCTATTTTGAGAAGTTAAATGTACTCAATTTCAAGATTAGTTGCATGAAAGAAATTTTACACGGGTACTTTGCCAATTTTCTAGTACTCGTTTGCAGAAAAATTCGCAAACTTAAAAATTTTAATCATCTCTTCGCATATTGCACATTTTTAATTTTCTTTCTTTCTTTCTTTTTTTTTTTTTTAATCAAAATTGCGTGAAATGGGACAAATTGAGGCAGCAATCGAAAATATTTATTTCAAAATATTTTGGATTTTTAGTGGGTTTTTTTCTCTGACCGCTTTAAAATAACATCGAAAAATTAAGGGCATCGTTAAAATTTATGAAAAACGTTTTTAATTCATAACATAGATATCAAAATTGTAATGACATTTTTCCAGGGTACGTTTAGGGATGAATCCCAGACCCTTACCAATTGACTAGGCTGACTATATGTCCTCGAATCTTGAGGACAGTCCTCGAAAACTACCTTCGTCTCCAAAAAATTGCAACACATTTGGGGACGCCGGTTATAAAGTTATTAATGTTTTATTATAATAATTTATTATATGTATAATAAGTAAGCTGAAATAAGTTATTTTAGGTGCTTTCTACATAAAAATAACTAAAATTTTACAATTTAAGGTGATTCTTTCTTTTTTTTTTTTTCCTCTAAATTCGAGGACACCGCCATCTTTGTCCCAAAGTTCAATGTCAAAAATAGGGTCACTCTACAATTGACCATAGGGTAACTTAAAACTCACTTAACCAACCATTGCTAAAAACTTTAAGGTGCGACAATTTCCAAAACGAAAAATAAAATCTCGCTCACCATAAATTTTCCCGTTTCTTAAAATAGAATGGGGGACGCAGTAAACTTATTGGTAGAACACTCAGCCTGTAATCCTAATTTAGCGGGTTCGATGTGAGAGGTTATATCGCCATACCGTTAATCTCCTTTGAGAATAGCGGAGAGTGTGTTCGATTTCCGTTCTGTCCCTGCATGTTTTTCAAATTTTGTAATGCAATCCTGTCATATCCTTATCACGACGAAGATTTACAAGTGGATTTCGAGTTAAGCATACGTATTTGATGTGTATTTTAACAATAAACACACACAAAGAAACAATTTTCCTTTTCCTTTTTTTTTTTTTTTTCTGAGATTAATCGCAGTTTTAAAGTCATTCTTTTACATTTAAAAAATACGCTTCAAGAAATTTCTTTCCTTATTTATTAAAATAAATCTATGTGTAATTTGATAATAGTAATTTTTAAAATTGTATATTCTAATCTGGTCACTATACTGCAAAAAATGTGAGATTTTCGGATTGATTCAAAGATCTTCACGTATACTCAAATGCTCCCATTTTGGTCTTAAATTTTTTTTTATTTTACACCTTAATTTTTTTACATCTTACATATTAAACAATACGTGATTTTTTCCCCCGCATTATCTTAATATATATATATATACATATATATGCAGGGTGTCCCTAAAAGGTTGAAACGTGCTTTATTTCTTTACCCGTTACAGATTAATGGGCAATGTAAATTGAAAAAACGTCCAAATTCAGGTAGGAAAGACGACTACATTAAGAAAAAAACCCTCCCATTAGATTTTTTTTTTTTTTTAAGTTACATTTTTTAAATTTTTATAAAGTCCCTCTACGCAAATTTTGTCAATTACAGTGTTTTTATTTTTCATTCCACAAGATATTAGAAAAAACCGCATGACTATATCTTTAAAACCAACCGAATTATGATACAGAAAAAAAAAAAAAAAAAAAAAAAAGTAACAAAATTTTTCTGTATCATTCAAAAGGCTGGCTTTTCGGTGAAAATAGGGATCATTTGCATATTGATAACGGAAATGTTTAGATCAAAAACATAATGTGTCGAAAAATTCTCAAATGCATATAAATTAATCCTTAGAATTTATAAAAATGTGTTTCGAATTTAGCATCATGTTTAATAAAGATTTTGAAACATTTTAGTACGAGAATTTTATTTTAAGTTGATTTAAAATAATAATAATAATAAATGAACACAGATTCCACAAAGCGGATGAAAATTCTTAAAATCTTCAAACGTCGTTATGCGAGTTTCATTGCTACATAATTATGCTTTTTTTTCGTGTTGCCAATAATTATATTTATTGAATATTTCATTGTTAAAAAATATTCAGATAAATACATTAGACATTACAATACGCAAGCGAAGTGATGACGTCACTGGCCGTTCGTGGATGCAAGATAAAGATTTGCTATGTTAAACGCCCATTGGACTTTTTGTAAAAAATTATTAAAAATCGAGGAAAATTATTTCCTGATTTTAATCCCCATATGTGGGTATAGATATTTATTAGTTATCATGTGCATGCGTTAGATTAAGTTGTTTTTGCTGTAAAATTGATGAAATTTGAATTTTAAATTTCAAAACTCTACAAAAAAAAAATATATATATATATATATACAGACACGACATTATTTCATTATTTAAAACATGAAAATCTGACATTGACAGATTTTAATTTAGTGCCAGAAGCCTACTGCTAAACTTGTTAATATCGACAAATTCTTCTTTAGTTAATTCGTGACGATCTAAATTCCATGATAAAGTTTTCATTAAATCAAACCAATATGTTTCAGCTGCAGATACTGTAACAAATAACGTTGGAAGTCCAAACTGTCTTATAGCCACAAAACAACGTTTTTTCTCTTTTTCCCAATGAGGGGGAGGTGTGCCTTGAGGGGGACTCATGTCAAAGGTGTGCCTTGGGGGGGGACTCATGTCAAAGGTGTGCCTTGGGGGGACTCATGTCGTTGGGCCAGGGGGGACTCATGTCAAAGTTGGGCCTTGGGGGGACTCATGTCAAAGTTGTACCTTGGGGGGGACTCATGTCAAAGTTGGGCCTGGGGGGGATTCATGTCAAAGTTGTGCCTTGGGGGGACTTCATTCAATAAATCCCCATTCAATAAATCGACTGAAATAGGCCCTTAGCACTATTAAGAGTGACGTATAAAAATTCGACAACGCTGGGCCTTGGGGGGACTCATGTCAAAGTTGGGCCTTGGGGGGGACTCATGTCAAAGTTGGGCCTTGGGGGGGACTCATGTCAAAGTTGGGCCTGGGGGGGACTCATGTCAAAGTTGGGCCTTGGGGGGACTTCATTCAATAAATCCCCATTCAATAAACCGACTGAAATAGGCCCTTAGCACTATTAAGAGTGACGTATAAAAATTCGACAACGCTGGGCCTTGGGGGGACTCATGTCAAAGTTGTACATTGGGGGGGGGGGAACTCATGTCAAAGTTGTGCCTTGGGGGGACTTCATTCAATAAATCCCCTTTCAATAAACCGACTGAAATAGGCCCTTAGCACTAATTAAGAGTGTATTATAAAAATTCGACAACTGTACCGACTGAAATAGGCCTCTAGCGCTAAAAAAAAATAATAATAATAATAATAACAGACTTCCATTTTCGATTGAAAACATAAACTTTTGATTTCAAAGGATGATATTTACACAATGAATATCCAACTAATATACTAATTAAATGGAAAATGATAAATATTCTATCATAATTTGAAATCACATTTGTTTTCAAATGTCTAAATAAAGTATCTGGTATAAGATACTAATATGTTGCAGCGGAATAGATTTTATATCCGTCATCCTTGGCGGAAAAAAAAATATCGCCAAATTATCTGGCGAACATAATAAAATTCCTTTCAAAAATCATGGTTATTTTAACAACTTATATTAAGGGAGTAATGAATAATATGAAAAAATATTTCGTACAACACACATTACGAAAATATACGTCTGATATGTATATTTTCGCATTACGTTTTTGATCGCCAAATATAAAAACGCCAAGGACAACAGAGTTTTGAAATTTAAAATTAAATTTGTCAATTAGTAGTTGAATTTTGACAGTTCTGCGCCCGCTGCACCACTGCACCACTGCACGGGCGAGCCGTGCTGCTGCCGCACCGTTATCTTATCAACATCCGGTGACGCATGACCTTATAAAAGATAAGGAGGGTTAGAATTAAGATCTTATCTTTAATGATAATGAATATTATTTACATTAATTAATGATTAATCTTAATTTTAAAGAATTATGGTAATGAAAGATAAGGACGTTATTATCTTGAATGAATATTATTTTAATTATGATTTTTAGAAATGTAATTTTAATTATGGTTTTAATTATCACTGTCATCTATTAGTCGATTTGAGAGAATTTATAAAAATAAGGAATTTAACGGGAGGTAATGTATTTCGAGGACTTAGCATTTTTCGGGATGGTTAGAGAATTCGATCAGAGCTTTTTTTAAATCGGTTTAAACATTTTTCTTATACGACCATGACTTTACTATTTAGAAATTAGGTTAAAGGGAGATAAATATTTTTTTTAATAAAGAGATAAGTGCATGATTTTTGTGTTATATGTAGTAATAATTGTAAAATCCACTGTTTATCTTTGAAATAGAGTATTTAAAGAACTTTATCAGTGTACTTTCTTAAATTACAGGATGTTGATATTATCTTGGAATTTTTTTTTTTTTTTTTTGTTTGAACTTCCATTTTATAATAAAATAGTTATATTTAAATAAATAGAGATTCTTGTAAATGAGTTGTCTTAGAAATTTTGTGAAAGAAAATTGAAATAATGTGGTAAGTGCGTATTTTCGGATATATGTAGAAATAGTGATTAAGACTTGTGTTTATCTTTGCATTTCAGGAAATGTTTAAACATGTATTCATGAGATCTTTATTATACACTTTTAAATAGATAATGAGTTGTATTAGAAATTATGTAAGAAGATATTTTTATGTAGTTTTCGTTTAAAAATATGTGATTTAGAATGAAACTTTAATAGTGAATTCATTAAATTATTCACCTTAAAGTGAAAATGCTATACTACAGAGTTACCATTTATTTAATTCATTAAAAAATATGCTTCTTTTCTACACTTTCAAAGAAACAAATGAGTGATAAGCTTATTTCTTATCGACCATGTTGATACTACGTCATACTACGATAAACTCATTTTGTTTGATTATCTTATATAGTTCTACTAAACTAGTTAAAAAACTTTTTGAATTATTCACCTTAAAATGAAAATACTATACTACAGAGTTACCATTTATTTAATTCATTAAATTAAAAAATATGCTTCTTGAAAATAATGAGCTATCTAGAAGTTTTTTTTTTCATTGATATGTAGGATAAATTTATTTAATAATATTAATTTAAGAACTTTATTTTATAAATTAACTTCTATCAACCAATAACATTTTACCACGCAACAGAGTTATAGTAGATTTTATTTAGCTTATCATAAGCTAAAATCAAACCATGCACTTATTAATCTTATATTCATGTATTTGCATATTTTGTATATTTTTGCATCCTTTAGTATTTTAGTTATGTAATATTTTAAAATGTGATTGGAAAAAAAATATTTCGCATTATAAATGTAATTTAAGTTTATGCACGCACACACATAGAAAAATTTAATTATTTATTTTTTAATCTTAATAGATTAAAACAGAAATTTTAAAGTTAAGCATATGTACATTGCGAAATTGATTAAGATTTAATATTACAAACTTAATTATATTGAGTGAAATTAGGATGTAGCTTATTAGATGTCCAATAGTTATAAATGATGTAAAAATGTTGAAATACATTAAGATTTATTACTTACTTAGATATATTTTATGTGCATATTTAGTACTTTTTGTGATGTAATGTAGCTTATTAGATGTCCAATAGTTATAAATGATGCAATAATGTTGAAGTACATTAAGGTTTAATACTTGCTTAGATATATTTTATGTGGATATATAGTACTTTTTGCGATGTTATGTAACTTTTTAAATGAATAATACTTATAAATATTGCAAAAATGTTGAAGTACATTAAGATTTATTACTTACTTAGTTATATTTTATGTGCATATTTAGTACTTTTTGTGATATAATGTAAGTTATTCGGTGAACGATACTTATAAATGATGCAAAAATGTTGAAGTACATTTAGGTTTAATAGCTGCTTAGACATATTTTATGTGCATATATAGTACTTTTTGTGATGTAATGTAGCTTATTAGGTGAACGATAGTTATAAATGATGTAAAAATGTTGAAATACATTAAGATTTATTACTTACTTAGTTATATTTTATGTGCATATTTAGTACTTTTTGTGATGTAATGTAGCTTATTAGATGTCCAATAGTTATAAATGATGCAAAAATGTTGAAGTACATTAAGGTTTAATAGCTGCTTAGATATATTTTATGTGCATATATAGTACTTTTGTGATGTAATGTAGCTTATTAGATGTCTAATAGTTATAAATGATGCAAAAATGTTGAAGTACATTAAGGTTTAATAGCTGCATAGTTATATTTTATGAATTTATATAGTACTTTTTGTGATGATATGTGACTTATTAGGTGAACGATAATTATAAATGATGCAAAAATGTTGAAGTATATTAAGGTTTAATACTTGCTTAGATATATTTTATGTGGATATATAGCACTTTTTGCGATGTTATGTAACTTTTTAAATGAATAATACTTATAAATATTGCAAAAATGTTGAAGTACATTAAGGTTTAATACTTACTTAGTTATATTTTATGTGTATATAGTACTTTTTGTGATACAAAATTTTCTCGGGGGATAGTAGTTTTCAAGCGATTTTAACCACAGGAATACACTCTGTTTAAGATAGAAATAGATGCACTAGTATTGAACATGCTGGCTTCTTTTATGGTCACGTGATCCAATCAGAAGCATGGATTTTTAATAATTGTAAAATTAAGTGATTTCAGTGTACAAGTTTCGGAAAAAACCATGAAGAACTTCAAACAAATAGTCTACAAGCTTTAAAATCTGTGATGCGCAAATTATTTGTTTTAACATGTTGATAAACTAGATTACATTAAAAGGTTTGGGTATTAAAATGATACATATTTGGCGTGATTAATAGGTGTTCTAAAGAATTTGGATGCTTCACCTAGTGTATGAATTTAGCTTATATTTGGCGTTATTTCGCCAATAATTACAAATTTGGTGGTAAACCTACAGTATAAATGCACTCGCAAAGAAATTTTAATCAGTTGCTGCTATATTTTTGAGGAGTGCGCACGTTTAATTTTATAACTTCGATTTTGTATAACACTCTACTTTTTAGTGAGAGAGATGGATTTATCTGAAAAGATCCCTATTTCAAATGAGTTGTCATCAAACTTGGATACTAAGAAACTACCGAAAACTTTTAGTTGTGTTTCTTGCAGTGTGGTATTTAAACGAAAATGGGATTTGCTTCGACACATGAAAATTCATCTCAACGAAAAATCTTTTATTTGCAATGAATGCTCGAAAGCATTTACCAGATCAGATGAGTTAAAGAGACATTTAAAAATTCATGAAAAGATTCCTATTGAACATAGATGTAAGCAATGTAGCGAATCCTTTAATCGCAAGTATCAGTTGCTGATGCATATTAGAAAAAACCATCAAAAACCTTTACCAGTGCATTCTTGTGATCGATGTGCAGAAACATTTAGACAGAAATATAAATTATTAGAGCATGTTAGAGAAAATCATCGAAAACCCTTATCGCAAGCAGCATTAAAGGGATTGACAAATTCTGACCGAGATCTTCTGAAGGAGAAAATTATGCATTTTAAAAGAAAAAATGCACTTAATACATTTACAATAACCACATTTGATAATAAAAACAAAGATTTGGATTTGACGTCATTTTTTAATAATTTAAGAACTGACATTTTAAACGAATTAAACTTTCAATTAAATGACCAAGGAACATTGAAATGGTATATTAATGTTGAAGCTATTTTTAGTTGTATTTATGAAAATGGAGAGAAGGATTTTATTACACAAAATTTTAGGTCAAAAAGTAGAACAACTTTTTTAATAAATGATCAAACTCCCTCGAAACGGTTTGAGACTGATTTTTGTAATGTAAGAAATCTCTCTCTAAATCGTGCGAACCTGATTACTGTAACTCTATATACCTACTCCGAAATCGTTAGAGACGGAAACTTGTAACTGACCCTTCCCCCCTTTTACCGACACGGATTGACAAGGGGCGGACAATGACGATAAGATAAGCTGATAGTTGAAATGCTTCTTTGTTGAAAGAGAGGGTTGATAACAAAAGAATAGAGTAGTGAAAAATGTTCAAGAAGAGCTGTTGATAATTTGTAAAATCAGTTAAAATACTGCATGGCTGAACAGAACTTCGCATAAAGACTTTTTATTTTTTCAATTTAAATTATATCTTTTAGATGACAATGTTTTTCATAGGAATCTTAAAATTAATAATAAAAGACATTATTTATTGTTTGAATAAAATAATGACAATTATTTGTTAAATCAGCAGCTTCATTATTATTGTTATTATTCTTATTATTTATGAACTAACCGAATATCCTGCATAAAACACTGTTTTAATGAAATATTAATGTACAGCATTTTAATATCCTGTAACAGGTTTTTCTCTTTTTATATTCAGTACCTGAATTACAGTTTACTTGGTTTCATTGTAAAAATTATTCATAGTGTAATACAATGATTCGTTTTCGGAAGTGTATTATATATATATATATATATAGGTAACTATTTTAACTAATTTATGATAACAATTTTAAAGATAAGAAAAACAAAAAAAGATAATTGCAAACCAATGCGCAGAATAGCTAAAAAAGGAAATGCAAAACTTAAATATAGGAATAAATTATCAATGAATATAATGATATACCCCCCCCCCAGATATATATATATATATATATATATATATATATATATATATATGTCTCGGCGGAGCGCTGGCTACCAGTGAAATCTAATTTTCATGGAGATAAGACAAATTCAAATCGAATTATCATCGGAAACCCCTAAATCTAGCAATTTCCTAGAAAATATTCTTGTAGGTTTTGCGTTTGCTAATATTTAAATCTGTTACCTAATAATCAGATTTATTTTTCATCTCAAAAAAATCTCTAACACTATCTATCTATGTATCTATATATATTTATTTAAATTGTTCTAGCGATTTCCAACAAAACCAAATTTCTGTCATATTTTTTCCGGATTTAGTGCGAATTACCAGTGAACGATAATCTTCCTGAAAATCCGAATATTTTATATCGAAATATCATCGAAGAAACATATAAACTATATCTTTTTTTTTTTTTTTTTTTTTTTTTTTTTTCTAATCCTTCAAGTATTTTCGAAGAAAACGCAGTCTTAGCTACTCCCCCCCCCCCCCTGACAAAATATGGGTTTCCCGTGAACGCTAATTTTACTGAAGAAGAGCACAATTCAGATTAAATTGTAAACTCAAAATATCCCTAAATCTGAATGTTTATCAAAATCATTCAAGTAGTTTCTAAGAAAATCACGTTTCTGCCATATTTTCTCACGGACGCAGTGAAGGTTAGCAATGAAAAGTAATCTTCGATAAAAGGAGGATAAGTCAGATGTGTTTCTAATCTAGAAAATCTTATTTTAGTCAAATTTTTCATATAAAGACATGCAGGAACTATTTCATTCCCTAGCAACGGTTACTATATTCATTTCTCAAAATTACTTCAGTACAGCTTTAGCACAGGAGCCCCTTGGCAGTTTTTATATTTGTTTTCATTTTGACGATAAACTAAAATTGGTATCCCAATTGCGTAAGTAAACATCTTGGTGAGAAGCGACCGAACTATTTTGGTGAAAAAATTTCAAATTTTGCCAAGAGGTTCAAGCTGCTCCATTTCTTTAGCAGGATTTTTTCAATTTTATGTAATTATTTTTTTTTAACTTAATGCCAGAGGGGGGGGGGGATAATTAGTCTAAATATACAAAGTATCTCCAGTTAAAGTATTATCCGTTTTTCGTTCTGTTTATTAAACGAAAGAAAATAGCCAAAATAGTTTTTTCAATATCGTTGACATTTCTATAAATTGAAATTAAAATATCCAGTACTATTTTATTTCAATCTACATGCGCACTTTTTATTTTCTAAATTAAATATCATCTAAATCTTGATATACATATCAAGGTGTAATAAAATAAAAGGCAACAACACAAAATCGGTGTCTGAAACAAATAGTCCTATCGTACGAAAATAAAATAAAATAAAATAAGAAAAAATAAATTTTGCTTCAGGCATTCGCTACATTCGACAGTGTATTCCTCGCCGGTACTGCCTTGCCAAGGTCCCCACTACCGTCAGTATCTTATCCAGACATTTGAATTTGGTTTTTTATGGAACAACAAGTAGCTCTGCTTTTATTCAAAAACTATTTTTTTACAGATAACTATATACCAGCTTCTATTAGACATTTTAGTTTTGGCACTATGTATTAGTGGAACATGGTTACACGTTTTTTCTAGATTTTGCTTTCTGATTAGAAAATTGCATGTGCAAAAAATTACAATTATACTGCTATTAATTGTATTATAAAAATATAAATAAAAATAAATTTTAATTGGATTTATAATTAAAATAATAAGTTTAATTATTTTCATTATATAACAATATTATTTCTATAAATACTATTAAATAAATAAAAATAATTAAATTGAATAGTAAAAATTGCTAAATATGAATATGAATTAAATAATAATAATAAATAAATAAATAAATAAATAAATATAAATTTGATTGTGAAATGTAAGAATTGTGACGAATAAATTATTACCTTTTTTTCGAAACATAAAATGATTTAATCCTACATGGCAAACGTTTATTACTTTGTAACTTAGATTAAAATCTGCTTTTCTAAATTTAACCCTTTGCCGTCCCAGACGCTCCTGAGTGCTGTAAACATTGTCGCCAAATTTAGGAACACTTATGTTCAACTATCATAAATAATTCTGAGCAATAGCATTTGATATGCATAATGAACGAATTACCTTCGAAGGGATTAAGCAACCGTTACAGTTAAAATTTTGTCGTGGATATTGAATAAAAATATTACTGAATTTGTCAACACTGGTAAGAGGAATGGTATTAAATAGGACCGGCAAAGGGTTATAAATAATTTTAAAAAATAATAATCATAATCATAACCATACCATTAAATAATTCTTCAGCTGGAAGATTTTTTATTTTCCCTTTTCTTATCCCATAAAAAATACGCTAAAAAATACCTATAATATATTGAAGGAATAGTTGAATTAAGTATACTACACTGAAAAAAAAAAAAAAAAACATAAAATATAAAATATATCTGTTATAATAAGAAGTTTATTAGAATGTTTTTATATTTAATCGTTTTGTCTATCTGAAATTTTCTTTAATATAAATTAAATATAGAATTTTCATGGAACCTTCTAGTTGTTGTTGTAAGCTTAAGGCAGATTGACTGCACTAGGGTCCTAGACATGTAGGTGGAATGCCCTTCATAGTGGTCTTCCTAAGGGGTTCTAACCCGTATTTATGCGAGTTTCAGAGAAAATCATGGATAACTCCGAACGACTAGTCGATGAGCGGGACTTTGGATCAAACCCAGCACTTTCTGTCTACTAGCTTTGAGCGCAGGACCACTCAACCGCTGGCCCCTCCTGGAATTTTCTAGAAACTTCATGAAATCTTCTAGATACTTCATGAAACTCCTAGAAACTTCATGATTCTTCTAGAAACTTCATTGAAATATTTAGAAACTTCATTAAACCTTCTAGAAACTTCATGGAGCCTCCGTGAAAACGTCTAGAAATTTCACGGAACCTTCTATAAAAATTTAATTTTCAAAAATCTTTCAGAATTTTCTAAAAGGTACCGGAGTTACATAGCTAAGTTAGTTTTTTAGCTATGTAACATAAGTTACACAATTAAAAAGTTAAAATAAAAGAAGAATAAAAAAAGGTGATATTTTAAATAGAATACGTTTATAGAGGAACCCTAAAAAGTGGAAAACAAAAACAAAAAAAAATTGAAAATTGTCGTCAGAATAATGAAAAAGAATCAATCAATAGATAAAAAAATAAATAATAATTGAAAAGTATCTAAACTTGACGAAAGTATAGTTACTCCTAGACAAAAAGAAACTACTAAACTTTAAATATTTTGAAATATTTTTATTACATTTTTCTTGAAGCGGTCCATAATTTATCAAAATTTTCTTATTTTCCATATTTTAAGGAACTTTTATAAATGCATTCTATTTAAGAAGTCTTTTATTTTTTTATTATTTAATTTTAAAACGGTATTTTATTAATACTAATTCTTACAAAAATAGAAATAGTTTATGTATATCTTATTTATTTATTTATTTATTTATTTTTTTCAATTACATAAATTAGGTACAATATATGTAAGAGTGTACAGTCGGTAACAGAAGTATCCGAACACTAGCAAAAATTCCCATTAAAAAAAGTACACTTAATAATGTTTTGTTAAATAAATCTTTATCGAATCATGTTCTTACGCTGACCAAGAACAGGATTCCACAAGGATTTATTTAACAAAACCGTATGAAGTGTACTTTTTTTTACATAGGGATTTTTGCTAGTGTACGGATACTTTTGTTACCGACTGTACATGTTATTACTTTTTGCATAACAAAAATTTAGAATAAATATATATATATATATATATATATATATATAATGATTAATAAATAAATGTAAAACGTTTTGGAGAAAACCTGTATGAATTGCATGTACTTTTAATAGTTTATAAAAGTGTAAAGATTGTAAAAGAGATTCGGTTCACTGAAATCTGAAAGCGGATATCATTAAAATAAAAAAATTTGTTAAATTAAAAAAAGAAAGAAAAAGGAAAATGAAAAGAAAGGAAGAAAGAAACTTTGAACTTGAAAATTTTAAAATATGTGTTTTAGCCAACTGCAAATTTTAAATTTACTTATTTATTTATTTTTAAGGGAAAAAAAAGAAATAAAAAGAAAAGTGGACTGACAATAAATAACCATTTTAGCAGGCATGTGGTTACTTTTCATGCTGTAAAACTTGTTAAAAAAAAAAAAAAAAATCAGTTTGAGAGAAGTATTTTTTATAGTTCAAAAATATGTTATTCTTTATATTGTTCCTTAAGGTTCTGAAAAATATCTTTTCTTCACTCAACAAAGTAAAAACATTCATGGAGATATTTTTAGACGAAAAAGCAGGAAATTTGCATCTGCTAAGAGAATGAAAATTCGGATGTTGGTTTTCTCCAAATCGGTTAGTATTCAAATTGCATAGAGTTCCTATAGTTATATATGGGATAATTAGACATCGAATCCGCTTAATATACGCATTATATCAAAACTGGCTGCCCCCCCTCCCCTTAATTTTATAGAAAAAAGAAAGCGCTATTACTTTTTCTAAATTAAAAATGTCAAAACATAAGTAGCACGAATTTTAGCCAGATGTAAAAGTAGGCACGAGTGCAGAATTAAAGCACCGACGTATTCATTAAGATGAAAATACAAGAAGTGTAACAAATTTCTATATTAATTTTAAGCCTGGTAAAGTGTGATACTAACTTATTTCGGTTCGAAATAAATGTTGGATTCGTTTTTATGCATAGTTCGTATTCATCATCAGTAAAAACCCAGTTTATATATTATTTTGAAACACTCTGTATATATATATATATATATATATATATGTATATTTTTCCTTTCAAATATATATAACACCAAAAATATTATTTGTAAGTCTGTAAGTAATAGTTACGCAAAGTTTAGCTAAAATCTGCAAAAAAAAAGAAAAAAGAAAGAAAGAAAGAAAGAAAATATCTATTTCTGTCTTCTGTCTAAACCCTCCTTTTCACCGTAGAATCCCAACTATTTCTATTTTTGAACGTTTATTATTTTTTAGTAGGGAAGATTATTAGTCTCTAGTCTCAATCTACGGATTTTTACAATACCAGTTTTACGACAGTTGGACATTTATCGAAATCGAAAATTTATCGAAAATATAATTGAACAAGAAATCTCTAAATCAAGAACATTACAAAATTCATTTTAAAATACATGATATATCAAATAATTCTTTTATCATTATTGTGAATCTTTTAACATTATTATGATTTGAAGATAAAAATAATAATTAATTATTATTACTATTTTTTTTACTGGTGTTGGTGTTGCGGAATAAGGCCGATTGACCACTCTTGGGTTCTAGGCCAGAGGGGGAGTGCCTTTAATGTAGGTCTTTCTAAGGAATCCTAGCCCGTACTTACGCAAGTTTTGGAGAAAACCACGGAAAACTCTGAACTGCTGGGCCGACGAGCGCGACCTGGGATCGAACCCGGCACCTCACGTCTACCAGCTTTGAGCGCAGAACCACTTTGCCGTTGGTGTATTTTTTACCGGTGAAGTCAGTCAACAACAATTACCCCCCCCTCCCCTCCCTGAAAAAAAAAATATATATATATATATATATGTATATAAAGAAATAACATTATTCGTTTTCTGATTATTTCAAGAATAATGTTCACATTATTATATATTATTTATAAACTGACTTTTTTTTTCAGTATTTAGTAATAACTAACTTGCACAAATTGCTTAAATTATTCAGGCTATTTAAAGGTATTTTCAAAGTAAATTTGGCAGATATATCGTCCAAATGACATCTGTGAAAATAATAATACGCATTTTGTAAATGTGAAATAAATAAATAAAGTTTCATCAATTTACAATGCAATAGTTGGCAATTTCAGTGATCTGTAGATAAAAAAAAAATCTTGTATGAAACAACCACTCGATTTCCATTAACCGCTATTACACGTATTATATAGTACATTTTTTAGAAATAATGTGTTCAGAAGACATAAAACTGACCTAACGAAGTAGACACCTATCAAATTTCCTATAAAAGAAAGCTGATATGAATATAAAGACATGTAAAACAGAGTTTACATAGCGACTTAAAAAATAATAATATAATTAGAAATTCTAACTTCTAAAATTTTAAATTATTTATTTTAATTTATAATTGTTACCAAAAAAATTTACGGGTTAATTTATTTTTCGACGTATAGAAAAATATATTTTCACGCGAATAATTTAACAAAAAAATGTTTAAAAAAAATGTAAAAAAAAAACTTTTTCGATGTTTATTTCGAAACTGCTTGTTATTTTCTTTTCTTTTCCTTTCTAAGAAAAGAAAGAAAAAGAAAGAATGATTTTGATGAAATTCTGTCAAAAGCAGAATTTAGTTTAGTACGGAGGACTGTTAGTTTTTTTTTTTTTTTTTTTTTTTTTTTTTTTTCCAAATTATAAAACCCTTTCAAATTAGTCAAACCTCGTTAACGTGAATATCAAGGGGGATAAAACATTTGTTCATGTTATCAGTAGTTCATGCTATCAGTAACTAATCTTCATATAACTAAACAAATCTTCATTTTGACGGGGATGGTGGAAACAGTTCATGTTAAAAGTAATTCACGTTAACGGTGTTCATGTTAACGAGGTTCGACTGTATTCAATTATATTTTCGATAAATTTTCAATTTCGATAAATCTCCAACTACCGTAAAACTGGTATCGTAAAAATCCGTAGATTGAGACTAACAGTCTTCTGTCCTAATAATTTGAAAGCGATGTTAAAATTTGAAAATAAATAAATAAATAAATAAATAAATAAAATAAAATGAAAAAATTATAATCATCCATACTAAACTAAATTCTGCTTTTGCCAAAATTTCATGAAAACAATTTTTTTTTTTTTTTTTTTTTTTTTTAAGGAAAAAAGAAAAGAAAATTAATAATAATCAGCATCGAAACGGACAGTATCGTAAAAGTTTTATTTATTTTTTATTTTTTTGGAGGAGGGAAGGTTGAGAAGGTCGAAATGTTTATATTTTATTAATATTTTACACCAAAGCCACTTGTAAGAAATGCTTATCATTTGCTTTTATTTTGTTATTTTTTATGCATAACATAAAAATAAATATTCTGTTAAATTTTAAAACATTTTATTTCAAGTGAAAAAAAAAAAATGTTTTTCAAATGAACAGTGCAACGAAAAATAGTATTTATATTGCATTTTTTCCGTCTGCTTTTAATTGCGCGATTATTCATACGTAAAAAGAAAGAACTTTTACTTATTGTTATTTGATAAATAATCCTCATATATTTAAATTGTAAAGGAATAAGTTATTAATTCCTAAAGAATCCGTTTTGAAATTTCGAAAGATTTATTGAGTAGAGTAATTGAATGATTGAGTAGAGGACTATTAGACTCAATCTACGAATAAAACGTTGACGCCAGTTTTACGATGGAAAAATTGGACATAAAATTTCATTTTTCTTTTGTGGATAACCCAAGTTTAAAAATATTTAAATACTTAGAGCTAAAAGAAAAATGGAAGTGGTTATTCTGGTTCAAGTCTCGAATAGTAAAATTTTTAAATAATTCATGAATTTCCGGAATTTTCTTCAATATATTTCCAAAATCTAATAACGATTTAAAAGCGGTTTTTTTTTCCGGGGGGGGGGGGAGGATTGCAATGAATGAAAAGAAATTAAACTTTTTAGCAATAAAAATATTTTAAAATGTTTAGAAACCTATCAGCTGTTTGGACAATCAACTTATTAACCTCTTCTGTTTTTGTTTTGAGGGGATGAATATATGATGATTGCATGTTATGTGTAATAAAATGGAATAGTAATAAGTATAATAAAATTTCTTCGAACTTATCAAAAGCAAAAAAGTAAATTTAAAAAAATTAATATCTTTAATTATTTTAAATGCTCGAGCTTCGCTAATTCTTCTTCTTTTATTTTCTTTTTCTTTTCTTTTTTTTTTTTTTTTTTTTTTTTTTGTTATTCTAGTTCAAACATACTATGAATCTATTTGAATATTACAATACAAATGCGTTAACAATTTATAAAAAAAAAAAAAAAAAAAAAAAAAAAAGGTTTTATATTTGAATAAGAAAATTTTGCAAAATTTTCAAAATTTATTTTTATTATTATTATTATTATTATTTTTTATTTTTTTTCAAAATCTCAAGTAAAATGAACACATTTCAGTATCTACAAATCATAATACATTTGCTATAAATAATTCAAGGGTGTTTAGAAATAGTTTCAGACAAAAAAAAAAAAAAAAAAAAAAAAAAAAGAGAGAGAAAAAGAAAATCATATTACAAAAATTTGCACAAAGTGATCTTTTTAATATCTTTTTCTAAAAAGACCTATGCTATTATTCAAAAAATATATAGAAAAGCGTTATTTGGTTTTCTAGAATATTATGAAATCTTCAAATTTCACACGTGAAAGAATAAAAATACTTTGAATAAAGCGCCAAAAATAGCTCGTTGGATTCTATAAACATTCTTCATAAAAATTTCCTATTAATCATGTGTATTTCCTACAAATATAAAATATATAATTTTTTTAATATTTCCTTATTTACATTTCTATTATGGCTTTTATGGGGATTTTAATTATAAAACTCAGATTTTAAACTAAAGCTTATTTTATCAAAATTAAATATAGCCTATTGCACTCAGGTATAGTGTCGCTTTTGATCAGTGAAAGAAGTTTTTAAATCGGTTCAGTAGTTTTAGAGATTACCCTCCAAAAACAAACAAAGTTCTGCTCTTTATATAATCGTACAGATAACATCATATTAGGCAGAGTTATTTTGAAAAAAAAAAAAAAAAAAAAAAAAAAAAAAAAAAAGGTTAAATATAAACGGGATTTCAACAAACCGCTATAAGCATTTTCTGTATACTCTAAGAACTATCAAACAATAAGTAAGTTTTATAAAAAGGAAGACGAATTTAAAATGGGAGTTGTGCAGAAATATAGTCAAATGCTTTTCTAAACAACTGCATTTTCTACGTTTAATTTTCTAATGATTAGTACTCACCAGTTTTGTTCATTTTCTTATAATTTTAAAATATTGGTTGAAATTTTTTTGTTGAGATATAAGATAATTAATAAATATTTAAAGATTTTTTTCCACTTTAGATTTTTATTTGAGGTAACTTTTAACCATTTCTTTAATATTATTTTTAGGACATCTGAACGTTTGAGAGCACTTTTTTCTGCATCTAAATAAGTATGTTGTTGTGTTATCACCGTTAAGAAATATTTCATATACAAAGAGAAAGAAATATATATACCTTATTCATCTAGAATGAATAAGTAGTCATATTCTGAATCCCCAAAGATGAAATATAGATTTATTTCCAAGTTATACGTATAAGGTAAACAAATAACCTGAACAAACGAAATGATCGAGAATTTCCGGTCTATACTTTTCGAGATGGTGAAACAGTATTGTGAATCCTTTGTATTGCGAGAAATTCTCGCTTGATTTTCTAGAATTGGGCCATAAACCAAGATTGTAGTTACTAAGACATGCCTCTTGTGTTTGTATTTATTTGAAATTTTTTTTAAATAAGCTTAACTACGGTAATATAGGAAAACGCTCTAGAATTCTAATAGAAATTCTTAGAAATCAATACCAAAGGGAATAAGAACTGATAAGGATGACATGGAACTAAATTTACTAGAACCACAATTTAGTTTCTAGATGTCAATCACATTTTTTTTATTTCTGAGTGTAATGCAACCATATTTCTTTGTAAATTGGTTATTAGCAAAAATAAATAAATAAATAAAATACAATAATAATAATATTAAAAAAAAAAAAAAAAAAAAAAACGAGATTCTTTTTATTTAATAATTTTGTTAATTTTATTGTACTTAACTATCTATACATTTATTGGTTAACCAAATTAAGCTCTCATTGAAGCTAACTAATTAGAAAAGAATTATAGTATTATTATAGATTATTGTTTATGAACCGAAATCCTCTTTTGCTCGGTTCATTTCGTTATATTATTATTATTATTATTGTTGTTGTTCAAACTTCAAAGTTAGTCTTACTGCCCTCAACTTAGTCATTTTATATATATATAATAATTTATATATATATATATATATATATATATATATGGATGCACGAAGTTGGTACGGATTGCCCTTAACCCTGACCCCATAATTTTAAAAAAATACTATTTTCTTAAAATATTTTTTTTTTTATAATCTAAAAGAAAAAGCGGCAACGAATTGTAAAATAGCATACAAATTAATTTATTCATTCAGAAAGAAGTATTTCTAAATATTTCTGAATTATTATTTATTTATTTATTTATTTATTATATTTTTATAAATAAGAAAGTTTTACGTTTTTTTTTTTTTTTTTTTTTTTTTTTTTTTAGTATAATTTTATTTTTAAATAGCTATATATATATATATATATATATATTAATTACTTAAAAATGTTAATAGTTTGTACTTCATATATAATATATTAATCTTACACCATATCTGATAGTAAAACTAGTGGAAATTAAAATTTATGAATTTGAAATAAATTACAAAAAGTATTTTGTGCTACATTTTTTTTTTTTTCTTAATTACAGCTTAATTTTTTGATTCCGTTCTTCTTACACAGAAATGATAAACTTTTATACTGATATATTTTCAAAAAGTATTTGAAACTTCAGTAAAGTCTCAACCCCACTTTGGAATGACCTTCAAACACAAAGGCTTTTGTTCGGAGTTTTAAACTGACACACCAACACACCTCCAACTCAAAAGCTGATAGATTAAAGAATGGGGGAAAATCAGGTTCGAATTTTTTCGAGCACTTTCAGTGAAACTGGTGATGACTTATTAGGGTGGTTTACTTTTCTGAGTAAGATTATTTTTGAAGTAGAGAGGTCATACGGGGTCACACGCTGAGAGGGTTAAAAGAAAAAATGCACTTAATACATTTACAATAACCACATTTGATAATAAAAACAAAGATTTGGATTTGACGTCATTTTTTAATAATTTAAGAACTGACATTTTAAACGAATTAAACTTTCAATTAAATGACCAAGGAACATTGAAATGGTATATTAATGTTGAAGCTATTTTTAGTTGTATTTATGAAAATGGAGAGAAGGATTTTATTACACAAAATTTTAGGTCAAAAAGTAGAACAACTTTTTTAATAAATGATTTGAATAATGATCTTGAAAACGCTTTTAACAAGATGAAAAAGTGTTTTGATGAATTTAGCGAACAAGGATCAGGTTGGTCATTAACAGAAATTTTCAAATTAGAACTTTGTATGACTAAATATGGTTCTTTTCAAATGTAATATCTGATTTTACTATATATATTAAAAATTGTTAGTTGAATCTTATAAAATTATTGCAAACTTTGTATAAAAATGATGAATGTAAAAATCTTATAATTTGAAAAATAAAAGTATGTGTATAAAAATTGTATTTTTAATTATTTATCTCATATAAAAATTTTATGTAGAAGTTTAAACTATTAATCGGATTTTTAAAATAAATGCACTTATGTTAATGTAGAGATATTTTATTTTATTTTATTTTATTTTATTTATTTATTTATTTATTTTTTTTTTAAATATGATTTTAAAACTATATATTTTAAAACTACATATTTTTTTTTTTTAAACGTTTATTTCATAAATAAATTGATATTTTATAGTAAATATATAATCATATTCTTACCAATTTTAGAGATTGTATCAAAAAATCATGAACTTGGCATTTGACACATAGTCTAGAGTAATACTAATCTACTTAAAAGTTTAACTTTTCTGCGTGCTTGAAATTAGACATGAACAAATTATCTGTTTTAACACGTTGATAAACTAAAATAGTTTACGTGATTTTTTAATGTGATTGAGGATAAACTAGAATATTTTACAAGATTTGGCTATTAAAATAACATATCTGCTAAGATTTGGCGAGATTTTTTTAATGTATTTGGCAATAAATACTGATTTGGCATTAAACATAGAGTATAAATTCAGTCTCAGAGAAAAATTTAATCAGTTGCTGACTTGTTTTCATGGTTCAGTTTTCATATAGCATTTTTAAAGTTTTACTTTGATTAATTTTATAATGGATCTATCTGAGGAAGTGCAAGTTTCTGTTCATCAACAACCCTCTTCATCATGTTTTGAAGATGAGACTTTACACTTAAAGGATGCAAAGCCATATGTGTGTGATATATGTAAGAAAGCATTTAGGAGATCGTATGGTTGTAAGAAACACTTAAAAATTCATGAAAAACCTCGCATAGGATATGGGTGTGAATACTGTATGGAAAATTTTACTCGTAAACGGGATTTTTTAAAACATAATGCAAAAATTCATAAAAAGATTTTACATAATCACAGTTGTGATGAATGTAGTGAAGTGTTTAGGACTAAACAAGATTTATTGAATCATAAAAAAATGGTACATCGAAAGGTTTTACCTGAATATCTATGCGTAGAATGCAACGAAATTTTTCGATATAAGTATGAATTATTACGTCATAACAGAAAAAATCATTGTAAAGATTCTTCTGCTTACGTATGTACAAAATGCAATGAACGAAATACTCTGCCGATCAACAACTTAGACAGTGAAAATATGAACTTAACGAATTTTTTGAATAATTTGAATACTGCTTTTTTAACCAGCACCTATTCTTTAGCCAAAAGCTTTCATGATGAAAATAACAATACGTATTTTTTAATATTTTTAAATAATGAAAATATGAATACCGAACGCATAACACAAAATATTGACTCACCAACCAACAACTTTGAGAGTGCAAATGCGAACTTAACGAATTTTTCAGATAATCAAAATATTGTTTTCGGTTCATCAACCAGTGAAAATGTGATCTTATCAAATGTTTTGGATAATAATGAAAATGCATACAACGTTTTACCCACTGCTAATGGAAATATGAATATACTGAATGTTTGACACAAAGTAATATTTATGACTCATCAACGAACAACTTTCAGAATATAAATGTGGACTTTACGAATTTTAATGTAGAGTGTATGAGTAATCAAAATAATTTTTCACCGGTGAGTGTTGATAACGACTTGTTGACATTTTTGGATAATTTTAATGTAGAATGTATAACTCAATGTAACCTTAACGATTCAACAACAATTTAGATTTTTATGAACCTGTTTTTATATTGACAATAATAATGTAAAATAAATTATTTTAATCAAAAATTGTGTTTTTATTATGAAATTACTTTCTACACACCATTTTATATTACAATAGATACGTTAAGTCACGAAAAAAATCTAAACATGTATAAATATATTTTTGCTTTCTTATTAACTAAATCGTTTAATACATTTATATACAATAAGACTTGGTGATTTTAATTCGTTTTAAAGAAATTCTCTCCCAACAAATTGGAATGGGACGAAGTGACTTATAAAAACCGTAAAATTAAGAACTCTAATATTGCTGATTTATTAAATATTTTCTACGAATAAGAAAGTGCCTATCAATGCACAGGGCGAATTATTGCAAGCTCTTAATGATATGCCTAAAACCTTTATTAAAAACAAATTTTTGTTATCTTCTGTACCCAAATGTAGCCCCACCTATTGGTTAAATTTTTAATATAAAACACTGGTCTCTTTATTTATGTTTAAATAAATGATATAAAAACTGGACTTACCTCAACACAGTTGTTAATTTGGGTCCTTCTCTTCTACTCGCACGGTGTGAAATGAGCGATAACGCTATTTCTTATCAAGATCACGTGGTAAGCTTTCTTATCTACTATGTCACGTGACATTGTCTAGTATGACGTAGTAAGCTACCTACGTCACATGACATTGTCTACTATGACGTATCTAGCACGTATCTACTACGTCACATATACTACATTAGTGTAGGGTTTGTGTTTAGCTTACTACGTCATAGTAGACAATGTCATGTGACGTAGGTAGCTTACTACGTCATACTAGACAATGTCACGTGACATAGTAGATAAGAAAGCTTACCACGTGATCTTGATAAGAAATAGCGTTATCGCTCATTTCACACCGTGCGAGTAGAAGAGAAGGACGCAAATTAACAACTGTGTTGACAGACAGATTTATAATTTTGAATATATAGACAGACATATATGAAACATATGAGATATTGTATCTGAACATTACTAGATATTTTTAAACAGTTTAATTTGACAAATATTTCTATTACAAATAAAACGAGTTGGAAAATTTCAAATAAATACAATCCAAAATAAAACGATATGTTTAGACTGTGTACTGCCCGTTTTATTTGGAAGTTTGACAGTATAATATCTCTAAATTTATTGTAGATTATCTACAAGTACCAAATAATATATTTTAACTTAATACAGCACAAAGATAAAAGCATGACAACTTCAAATGCACTTGAAGTCATTTCCAGACATATCTTTAAAATATTAGATTTCTTTTGTGTGGCCCTTTAAATGAGAAATATCATACTTTTTGTAAAACGAGCTTTTCTGCATATGAAAATATATATTTTCAATTTAGTTTAGCATATTTTGACAACAGTAAAGTAAACAGTACCTTCTAGAATTTACGCCGACATACCTCATGTATTTGAGTAATTTTGTAAATTTTTATATTCGAACCATTTGTTCAGTTTAAATAATAAATTTTAAATAGCATTCCCATGTGATACAAGTTCAGAATACAGAGTTTGGATTTTCTGCTGAATTTGTTTATGAGTTATGCTTATAATACACTCAAAAATAAAGGCAAATTTAAAGAGCAGCATACAGACCAACCGCTAAAAACTTAATTATTTGATTCAGGGGACATTAAAACGCGTGAATTTAAAAAACCTTTAGTTACGAAAATTTTACCCTGAAAACAATACTTACTCTACAATTTATACGCGTACATCTGGCAGCTGAATGTATAGCCCTGTGAACTACAATTGCTAGTTCGAATCAAATTTAGGCATGAATGATTGTAGCGGATAGGATTTCACTTTAAATCACAGGTTACGATATAATGAGCCTTTATGAATGAAATATGACCGTAGAGCAACAACCTAAACCCTCAACGACAAATCACTGGCAATAGAAGTCACAGTCAAGTCTTGATAGAAGATCACCCGTATATAAGCCCTTCCCCCCTTTCTACGTATTAGGTCACTTTTCGGAATTCTTGGTATACTGCATAGGAATTATGTGCCATAATTTATCGAATCTTAAATCATATCAATCTTGTGTCATAACTGAACCATTCACTCATTTTTGTGTCCTAATTTATCGAATCTAGGTCTTGAGTATTGTAACCACTTATAAGATCACATTTGTCTTGTTTTCTTCGGGTGATTTCAGTGTCACGCTGAGCACGCGCCTACTAGATTACTCCGCGCAGCGTCGTGGTCCTTTATAAACTGAAAAGAACAATGCATGTGCAGAATGCAACTGCTAATTAAGATCGGACTGCAGCACCACAATAAAGCTCGCTTTATAGTGGCCGTTCCGTTCCGTTCTCCGCAAGCACTGAGCTACAGCGTCTAGAATAAACAGTGGGGAAAACGGCTAATAAAATTGTACTAAAAAAATTAAGCCTGTCACCAGATGTCATTGTAATCGAGCTAGAGTCACGACATCAAAGCCGAAACTCCCTATTGGTTAATTATGTTCTTATATCACGTGATTAAACTGACGATACTGGGAAATCAGTTCTTCGATTTGAGCAATAGCTTCGATCACAGCGACATCTGGGTAAGCTTAATTTTTGTAGCATTATTTTAACATCACGGTTATAGGTGATTTCCACACTGTTTCTTCTAGACGCTGTAACTGAGCTAGAATGTATTGAGTGATAACTGCGTATTGAATGAGAAATTGAATTGAATTGGAAATTATCACTCCTTACATTATAGCTCAGTGCTTGCAGAGAACGGAACGGAACGGCCACTATTAAGGTGCCTCAACAGAGCAAACTTAGTTTCGCTTCCGGAAAAATCTCTGAATATGATGGTCACTTACTACGCCGCTGGCGCGGAGTGATCTAGTAAATTCGCGCATCCAGTCAATTTAAATATTTATAAGATAATCAACCAAAATATTCAAGGGTTAAAATTGGATTTTGGGCAAGTCTCAAGAAGGAAATGAGCATATCAATTTTATCAGGCTCTTCGGAAAACTTATAAAATTTTTGGGCATTACCAATAAAAAAAAAAATATACTAGTCTTAACCAACCAATTTCTGGTCTATTAATCGAAAAATAAAAAGAATGAAAACGGCCGGTAATAATAAGAAAACTTTGTCACAGCTGGCGTCCTCTAGGCTGACAGCTCTGTAATATGAAAACTTTTTTTCGCACTGCTGGCACAACACTAGCCCACTAAGATTTTCAGTCCTACTGTTGGCTGCCAGCTGTCGCTCATTAACTATTTCATTCTAATGCTAGCTGCCAAAAGCGACCCATTACAGAGCCATTAACTTTATTTCCATCACGCTGCAGACTGCTAGCAGTGGATTAGTCGAGCAGTGGATTAGCCAGTTGCCGACCGGCGTAACAGATTTTCTTCGGAACCGTTACATTTTGCCACCATCGGACCAGCTACAGTCGCAGCAAAAGTATCCGAGCACTAACCACTAATTCCGATGTCAAAAAAGTACACTGTAAAAAAAAGTCCTATTTGCTACCAGAATTTTCTGTAAGTACAAAAAATACGTTCTGACAACGTCATTTTTTCGAAAATTACGTGTATTTTCTCAAATTATAGAAAATTTCTGGCAGCAAATAGGACATAATTTTTACAGTGTAATCAAAACAATTTTTAAAAAGTATTTATTAATACATAGAATAATCAAGTTTATATGATTCAACAGAAAATTTAAAAACGTGGTACATAAAAAGCCAACTGTATATATACAGTCGGTAACGAAAGTGTCCGAACACTAGCAAAAATTCCTATGTAAAAAAAGTACACTTCATACGGTTTTGTTGAATAAATCCTTGTCGAATCCTGTTCTTAGTCAGTCTAAGAACATGATTCAATAAGGATTTATTTAACAAAACCGTATGAAGTGTCCTTTTTACTTCCATTACCCTACTACCGTAGGTAATGGAAGTATTGTATTCGGTCTGAAAATTCGATATCGGGTTTTCACCTGATTTACACGTTTTAAGGTCCCCTGAGTCCAAAAAAGTGGTTTTTGGCAATTGGTCAGTGTGTATGTATGTGTGTGTGTGTGTATGTATGTGGAGAATCTTCTGGCTACTATAGCTCAGAAACTAATAAAGATAGAGCTACGAAATTTTAGAATTGAAATACGTCTGGTGTACAGATGAAATTTCCAAATTTTGGTGAAAATTGAAAAACCGGAAGTGGGACATCGGAAACCGGAAGTGGGACCGTAAGTCCGTATCTCAAAAACGGCTCTAACGATTTTCTTCAAACTTGCTATATAAACACTCTGTTAGATGTCCTTTCGAATCCCAGCAAAACCCATACTGATGGGCTAGTGTTGGCCTACTGTTGGCAGCCTGCACTTGCCACCAGTTGTAGGTTGCCACTTGTAGGTAAAGTAGTGGCCCGTTTATGGCTGCCAGCAATGATGGAATTCGACAGTAAAATGACTGGTGGGCCGGGATTGGCATATTTATAGGTGGCCTTCTGAATGCTTTTAGAACAAGGCTAACTCTATGTTTGCCACGTTGTGGCCACAATGAATAGGGCCAATAGACGAATTATTGCTGGGAAGTTGTAATTGCATAAAAATGAGGTGGTAATCGGCTTTTCTTGCTTGGTTAAGGGAAATTCGAACATTATTTATATAATTTGAAACTGAGAATTTATATTGCCTTCATATATGCACACGCACAAAGTTTTTGGTTTTATTATCAAACATGTATTTTTCACCTTGTTTCTAGCTGCATTTGCGCTATGTATTTTTTCTATTTTTTTCCATGCAATGTGTATTATTTCATAATTTTCATTATTTTCACTACCCAACTACTGCAGGTAAAGAGAGTATATGTACTCGATCAAAAAATTCGACATTGTGTCTTTTCCTGATTTATATGTTTTAAAGTTTCCTAAATCTCCTAAAAAATTTTTTTTGGGGGGTGGGGGGTGGGGGGGGTAAAATTGTCAGTGTGTATGTATGTATGGGGGGGGACCTTTTGACCTGTATCATATAACCGAAACTAATAAATATAGAACGACTAAATTTCAGAATTTGAGACAGGTCTGGTAATTATATTAAATTTCCAAATTTTCGTGAAAATATAAAAATAGTGTATAAAAAGACTGTGAGTTCATATCTCAAAAACGGCTCTAACGATTTTCTTCATTGTTGCTATATAAACACCCTATTAGTTGTCCTGTATATATGTGTGTTAGAGAAATCTTCTGACTTCTTATTATCTCCGAAACTAATAACTAGAACGATTAAACTTCAGCATTAATAACAGTTCTGGTGTACATATGAAAATTCCAAATTTTTGTGAAAATATGAAAACCGGAAGAGGGGCTGTGAGTCTGAATCTCAAAAACATCTCTAACGATTTTCTTCAAAGTTGCTATATAAGCACCCTATTAGGTGTTCTTTCGGATGTTTTAGTTGGTTTGTTCAGAAAATTTGATAGGCAACACGTATGAGCAGCTGAAGATGAGGTCTCGCTAGTGCGTTTCTTTAAAAACGGCAGTATGGGTTTATTTCAAACTCGTCATATTAACCTCGTTTTCGATATTCTTTCATGTGTAATAGTTGTTTTCCAGTCAACAATTGAGATTTCTAAGATTTGGTGAAAGTTAGTATCTCAAAATCTGTTCGAGTGACTTTCTTGAAAGTTGCATTAAAAAACTTTTTTAAGATGTCCTTTTTCATGTATTGCGGGGTTATATTGCAGAAAATTTGACAGTCATACTGATTAGGTAGCTGAAGGTCAGTTAAAGATATCAGAAACGGGTGCTTTAAAAAAATGGTTCCTTTTTTTTTTTTTTTTTTACTCGATATGTAAACTTTGTTTTGTATGTATCCATTTACTTTTACAGGAAAATTATAGGGTATCTAAGTTTTTAGAACAATTTTATGACCTCTGACCGCATATCTTAATATATATATATATATATATATATATATATATGATACTTATAATAATAGGTAATGGAAGTGAAGTAGTTGTTACTTATATCAGTTTTTTAAATCTTGATTTTGTTTCCATTAATTTATTTTCAATGTACTTTTATTTTTTCAATGAATATTAAGAGGCAGTAATGTATAGAGACTCATTATTTTATGCTGTTATATCTTCAAATTACTTCAATATGCAATTAAATTAATTTATTTGGGTTCTCGGGACATGGCATTTTTTATCATCTGTTTTTTTTTTTTTTTTTTTTTTTTTTGATAAAACAAATCACAACCAATATTTAATTGCTTTTAATATTTGCCAAATACTTTTTGTAACTATAATTTATCTTTCATCATTTTTATTTAATAATATTCTATTTTTTTAACGAAAATTTTTATAATTCAGCTCGCTCCATAGAAATATGTATATCTGTGTGAATATTTATAAATATTTGTTTGTTGTTTAAATAATAATTAATTACTACTTATTTAATTTCTGCTCTGATTAGAAAAAAGAAAATGTAGAAAATTTAATTTCCGATTACATCTGCGAAAACTTCCCATGGATTTATTTTCTTTTTTTAATCGCTGCATTATAGCATCTGCTTTAAAATAAATAGCGGGAAAAAATAAGCTGAAGTGCAAATTCTTTGGCGGGATTCTGAGTCAGATATCATTTCAGTTTTATCAGGTGTGGTACTGTGCGTGCTTATGCTATGATTTATAACAGCTATTCCATTGCAAAGTAAAGAGGTAAGATATTTTTGCTATTGTTTTATATTATTTTTCAATAAAATAATTCCTTTTCTTGTTTTACATTTTTTGTAATTTTATTCAATTCGCTGAATAACTGATAGAATTATTTAAATATTTCTTACAAATTGTAACTAACTTCTTTGATATTTGTAATCCAATATCATTTTTTAACATTTTCTAATATACTTAAAAATAGATTTTTCCTTTCAATTAGTTGGTGTGCCTCTACTCTAATATTCCTGAATAGTCAAAAAAGTTTAATATTTTCTGAAAAATCATAACTATTTCCCCAAACATTTTCTTTCTTTTTCTTCTTCTTTCTTTTTATTTATTTATTTATTAACTGGAGCTTCAAAATAAAAGAGGGAGAAATTAGTACATACCTTATCTGGTCTGTTTCAGTAGAAATCTTTAATAATTTAAATTACAATTGAATTAGATTTTTTAAAAATAAAATAAAGATTATTAAAAAAATAATAAATGAAAAAACAAAAATTAGATGTTGCAGTTTTATAAATAATAATAATAATAATAATAATATGTGCTATTAGAATAATTCAAGAGGCATTTGGCATTTTGGGTATATTGTAACCTTCGAACCCTCTCCATTTAACCTCATAACTGTGCTGTATTTCTTTTTTATAGTTACATAATTTTTTTAATATATTGCTCTTAGAGCGGTATTTGTTTCAATAGTAAATTTTCACACTAAAACATAATTATCGAAACCATAATAACTTTATTCTTAATCTGTATAAAATGCATAATTATCAGCCTTCAGATTTTTTTTTTTTTTTTAATTAAAGGTTTATTTATTTATTTTTTAATTAAAGGTTTATTTACATTCAAATGTAATTTGATATGAATCAAATAAACATAATGAAATGAGAATATGAAAATGAAAATTTTTTCAATAAAAAACTTAACAGCTTCACTATTCTTCACATTCTCAAAATAAAGAAAAATCAGTATTTTTAGACATTTTATGTGAAACCAAAATATTTGCATTTTAATGTATTTTTTCTTAGCTTTTTTTTTTTTACAAAATATTTTTTAAGGTTTAAAATTATATCATTCTACAGTTTTAAAGGTGGTTTACTTTTATTATATAAATGTATGAATTAAATTATGATAAGCATTGATATCATATTATATTTTTAATATACTTTTAAATATTATTACTTATCTACAATTAAATAAATAAATAAATATATATATATATATATATGCTATAATCCCAGTAGTAGAAAGTATGCAGCACGGCAGCGCTGCAGATAATTTAAAGCTCTGACGATAAATAAATGACAGGCTTAAAAATACAAATACGTCTCTTATTAAAAATACAATTATGTCTTAAAAAAGCATAATTATATGCCTCTATGTTATTGTACTTGTTGCGTATCAGTTTATTTTTCTTGTAAATGTAAATTTTATATATTTTATAAATTGCTAATACTCATTGTGATACCAACTTCGTACGGCACTCCTGGATCGCTGATAAATTTTATTTTGCTGCAGATTGATTCTAAAAAAATTCTGCTACTCGTCTTGAAATAAATATTTTTAATAAATAAAGGAAAATATAAATTTATAATAGAAAATTATATTAAAGAAATGTTAATTGTCGTAAAATATAAAATAAAGTAAAAATATAAAGCATTCACAAAATGAACTTAATATTTTTTCTCTTTATGATTAAATAACATGATATTATGTAAATAATATAACAGGACAATTTTTAATTCCATTACTCGACTATCGGAAGTTAATGTAAGTATTTTATTCGTTTAAAATTTTTGATATCGAGTTTTCACCTGATTTAGATATTTTAAAGTCTCCTGAGTTCAAGCAAGTGATTTTTGGCAATTGTTCAGTATATATATTTGTAAGTGTGTATGGGGAATCTTCCAACTATCATATCTCCAAAAAGAATAAAGGTATAACGACGATAATTCAGAATTAAGACAGGTTTAGTGTATAGATAAATTTTCCAACTTTCTGTGAAAATTGAAAAAGCAAAAGTTTAACCGTTGATTTGTATCTCAAAAACGGCTCTAACGATTTTATTTAAAGTTGCTATATAAAACCCTTTTAGATGTCCTTTAGAATGCATTAGTGAGTTACTTTCGGAAAATTCATAGCTGTTCTGTATAAATGAATCAGTTTTAAACCTCGCAAGAGCGCTTCTTAAAAAACGGCTCTATGTATTATTATTATTATTTTATTTAACTCTCGTTATTAACTAACATTTGTTCGTTACCGGTGAGCATGAGTTTATCATATTTTGTTGAAAATCAGCTGAAACCGTAAATCGGTATCTCAAAAACAGGTACAACGATTTTCTTCAAAATTGCTGCTTTTTTTATTTTTTTATTTTTTTTATTTTTTTTAATATGTCTTTTCGCATGTAGTACTTGTTTGGTACAGGAAAAAAAGATAGATGTTCTAACTGGGTAGGCTGATTTAGATCTTGGAAATTGCGTCTTTTAAAAACGGTTCTAATGATTTTTTTTTTTTTTTAACTCGCTACGTAAACTATTTTTTGCATGTCTTCACGACTTATAAATTTTATTTTTATTCTTAAAGAAAAATTGTCAGATGTCTATTTTTGTTAAATCGATTTTATGTCTTCTGACGACAATATTTAAATACACACACACACACACATATATATGTATGTATGTATGTAGTTGTCATTAAGCGAAGTCGTGCGACTAGATTTTTAAAATATAGAGATTTTCTTCTTCTTCTTCTTCTTCTTTTTTTTTTTTCTTTAAATATATATACAAATGTTTAATTTTTCAAATAGAATAATATATATAATAAAGATCATTTAAGCTTTTTATATTTATTTTTCTTGAAAAAAGGAGTAAAGCTGAATAAAATTAAGAATATTTTAAATTAGTTGAGAAAATTTTAGTAAATTAAATTTTGATTAATGCTATTATTTTCAATTTTAGCTGCAATCGAGAATGACACCTATTTTATTGTTACCACATTTTCCACCCTTATAAATTTCGTGGAATGGCAATTTATTTTCACATAGCTACATTTGTAAAAGTGCTGATTAAAATATAACCATATACTGACTAATTGCTCATTGCTATAGCGACTGTATGGGGAAGTTTCACATAATAAAAATAATTATGGGTAAATTTGATTTTTGGTTTTAAGGAAGAGAAGGGGTCGATTATAGGGAAAGGATATTTCGCAAAGTTCGAATTTTCGAGAAAAACTTAACCAAAACTGGCACATAAAAGATGAAAACGATGTGTGTCTGTTAAGTATATTTCAATAACCCCCCCCCCCCCACACACACACACACAACTTTTCTTTTGTCTGCTACCGCATCTTCTCGGAGGGCAGGGTCCTTCGCGTCACGAGAGGTATCAATATGTTCCGAATATTCCAAGAAAGACATTTCAGGTGTTTAGAAAATGCTACCATTTTAATTAACGAAGTTATTAACTGAAAACGACCGGTTTATAAAGGACTCTATTTGCCACACTGAAAAATGTTTCTCTTATGGCGTTTACTTTCATGAAGTCATTTTATACAGGAAAATTAAAATATGATCCATATGGTTGTTAGTAGGTAGGTTGTATTTAACGTCACACCAATAGAGCGCCATGAGTAATTGGCGACGGTCTGGGCCGCACCCGCAGGGATTTTCCGGTGACATGCCGTCAGAATTTTTATCCTCCATGGAGGGGGATGATTACCCCGATTCGATGACTTCCAGAGGTATAATTTTAAAATTAACATAGAGGACATTGCGGTCACGACGGATTTTACGTGCATTAGCCACCATTAGTATACACAATGGTCTTTGGTCTGGTCGAGTATCGAACTCACAATCTTTTAATTACGAGCTTGGCACCGACTGGGGTACCTCGGCCAGGATCCTTGGTTTTAAAAAAGAAATATAAAATAAATGTCAGTGCTGCTATTAGCACTTTTTTTCACTACTTTTAGAACATTTTTTTACTGGCAATCTTTTATGTTGTATATAATATTTTTTATATAAGTTCTCTTTCTCTCTCTCTCTCTCTCTCTCTCTCTCTCTCTCTTTTTTTTTTTTTCTGTAAATAAAAAAATAATTTAATGTCTGTATGATTGATTGCATTTCTTTAAGTCTTGAAGCTGTATTTATTTTTTAAGAGGAAAAACAAGTATTTTTAAAAACTTTGTCACTGTATTTTGTCATAAAAAGAAGAGTCAAATTTAAACTTGAAAATTTTCAAGTTAAATTAATAATAATAAAATAATAAACTATTTTGCTTTTCAGATATTTTAGAATGAATAAAATTATTACCTAACTATACAGTAGAGACATATATAGAGTATTATATGCTGCCCTAAATTAACTAAAACATTAATTAATAAAGAGTATAGGCATTAGAAAAAATAGGTACTGATTTTTTTTTTTTTTTTTTTTTTTTTTTTACAAACAGTTAAACCAAAAAGTTCATCGTCAAATAGTGTAAGGAAAATTAAATATTGCCAAAAGGTTTATAGACTAAAACTGTAACGCAAACTAGTCCAGATATTACAAATTTCTTTCGGTTAAAAAAAAAAAAAAAAAAAAAAAAAGCATAATTTTTATAAAATAAATAATGTGGAAATAAATATTATGTATTTCAATTTCGTATTGAAATGGGGATTTTTATAATACTTTTCTGCTTTTTCCTGAGTTATGCACTTTTAACATTTCTGTCCAGTGAAAGGAAAAGTACCGAATAGGCGGGCAGAGCCCTGCATGTGTTAATAAAGGAAAATATTCAGGGGGTTGGTGAGCGGAGTGAATAGAAGGCACAGCCCCCTAGTGTGATATAAAAAATAAATAGTGGTTCAATTCTTTTGAAATTTCATTTAAATAACGTGACCAGCAAAGCGGGCATAACCTGCTACTATTAACTAAAAAGTACTTTTAAGGCTCCATGTTTTTATTTAAAATAAAGCACATCAGTGTGTTCGAGTGTCTAAAAGGACGAGCGTAACACGCAAAATGCACAGCCCCTAGTCGTTTCAAAATACGATAATTAGTATTTTTATCAAATTTTGAGTTTTTAAGGGTGCTGAGTTCACCCAAAATGTTAATAATTTTAAAAATAATAGTTGCTTATTCAATTTTTATTCATACTATTCAATTTTTATACTTGTTTATAAATTGCAAGCTACATTTAATTTCAATATTTTTTTTTTTCTTTTAATGCTGACTGACCACTATATTTAAATGAATAATTTTTATAGAAATAAGCTTTTTTTTCTCTTTATTCTTTGAAAATATAAAGAGTTATTGCTGCACATTTGTTATTCAGACAAGAAAAAATGAAAAAAAAAACGCATAATAATACCGATTTTCTTTGAAAGCCAAATACAAACTGCTGAAACTAGGGTTTTATCAACGTTTTGGGGGTTTTATTGGGTTTAAAAAGGTTTTTTTTTTTTTTTCAGAATATTTTAGGATTTTATCAGAGTTTTCAGGATTATTTTTTTTCTTATTTTCTTAACATGAAATATCATTCATAATGAGATAGTTAAAGAAGTTAAATTAATATTCATTCATTAAAATCTAAATATTAAAAATTAAATTTTTAGTTTTTTAAACTCTTTTTATGATTCAGTTTTAACGAAGTTAAAAAAGGGGAAAAAAGTTAATAATAATAATAACACTGCTCTGCATGAAAATTGCCTCCACCATCATTTTTGGAAATTCTTATCTAAAATGACTTCCTGAATCTGAATATGACGCTAATTTTGCCCTATCACCTGTCGTTTTTTAGGGACGGCTCCCTATTTTTATCACTTTTTGGTAATTTTATAACTATAAATTTAATTTTTAGGGATCGAGGATTATTTTAACTGTTAAATATCTTCTGAGGGGCTACAGTGTAGAAAGATTTTAAAACATGAACATTTGCGGCAAGGGGAAAATTTAACGGGACATTTGCCGCTGAAATTATGTATATTGCATTTCTTATATATATATATATATATATATATATATATTATAAATTTTATTCTATAATTATTAAACATTATATATATATATATATAAAGTGTTAAATTAAATATTTTTCATTTTCCAAATAAAATTTATGGTATATAAAATTACCGAACAGTGATAAAAATTGGTGGAGGGGTGGTAGGATATCCCAAGGAAATGGTGGGAGACTGGGCAAAATGGTAGTCATATTTGGATGCAGGAGGTCATTTTATATAAGAATCGGTAAAAATGGTATTAGGGCTTTATTTTATGTTGCTTTATTTATTTATTTATTTTTATCGTAGTGTAACTGTACTTTAAATATTCTAAAATTCTTTTTATCTGCCCTTTACAACAAAAATTTGATTTTAATAATTATTTCATGTTGCTTTATTAAACTTTTTGTAGTCAATAAGTTTTCACAAAATACTTTTAATTATTGTCCCTCAGCATTACATAATAGTGTCACACTGTTAAATTCTTAAGAAATTTTTTTTTTTGTATTTATATTTTACATTCGAATCCTACAGTTTTCTTTATATTGAAAAACAACTTTTTTTCTTGCTTGTTTTTTTTTTTTTTTAATTCTGCTTTAAAAAGATAATTATACATTTTATTTATTTATTTTCTTATGGGGAATTTTTCAGCATTTTTTTTTTTTTTATTTATTTTTTTTTTTTTTTATTTGTCTATGAGAAGACATTTTGCTAAATTTCAAACTTCTATACCGCTAGCTAAGTCAAAAGATGGAGGATCTTCCAAAATTTTAGAAATAAGAGGATGATAGAATGTCTCCAGTAGTTATAAGTGTTTGGCAGTTCTACACGTTCTTCACACGTAGAAAATTACAATGGTTTCCTGTAAAATGTTGGAGTTTTGCAAAATTTTTTCTCTTAGGCCCTGACTAAGGTTAAAAGATTATAACTTTCCGAAAATTAAACTTTATGGGGGTGAAAGAAGTGTTTTAGTTAAGGTAAAAGATGAGAATCTTTTGAAATTTCATTATAAGGATGGTGTTTAATATTTCTACACATTTTTCACAAGCAGAAAATCACAGTAGTTTTTAATAAAATATTTTTTGTAGTCTTTAACAAAGTCTCCTCTTCAACAGGATTCAGAATAAATAATCTCCTACCAGCAGGTCGGATTAATTGGTTTTACTTTCAATTGTCAAATATTTATACATAATTTACAAATTATTAATTTTCAAACAATGCATAGGATAAAATGATGTATATATATATACATATATACAGAGATAGAGAGAACATTTTGCTTGTTTTAAATTATACTTCAGAAACTTCGACCTTAACAAGTAAAGCTATACAAAATATTCAAACAATCCATAGAAGCATAGAGATACGCATGTTAGGATTCATCCGAAGAAACAGAAAGAGAAACACTTGGATTAGAAGCAAATCAAAGTTACCGATGTTATTTCTAGAGTCAAGAAGTTAAAATGGAGCTGGGCTCAGCAACTTTCGAGAAGAAATGATGATAGATGGAGCACCAAAGTCTTATTTTGTAAAGCAAAATGATAAAAAAAAAATAAAAGACTGTTAAAGAGAACTCTAAGTCGTTGGACAGATGGAATTGTGAAGTTTGGAGAAAGAGAATGAAGGAGAATTGCAGAAAACAGGACAGTTGAGAATCTCATAGGAGAGGCCTTCATCCTGCAGTGAACTGATAAAGCTAAAATAGATATATATATTCTCAATGGTAGAATGGAAGGGTTTTGAAGAGCTTCAGCACTTAAACTTAATTTGGATAACACATTCTGCTCACAAGTCATGTGAGTTCAGAGATAATTAAATATATTTAATTATTTAAATTGTAAGATGTATATTATCTTAAGTATTATATATATACATGACAATTACTATTATTATGTTTGTTAATTATTATGTGTTGTAATAGTTATTAAATTTAAACACAGGATAATCTGACAGGAAGAAATAGAGAATGGATTATTTACAAAATATTGATACTCAGAATTTGAGGCAAGTGTGTCAATGCTAAAATACAATTAATTAGCTTTCGATATTTTTTTCATCTCCTAAAATTTGTGAACATGTTAATATAACAAAGCTTAATTTTAAAATTTACAAATATTTTTAACTATTTATTTCCTGATCAACAGGTAAGGTTCACATATTTTAACAGACGTAATTTTTCGTGTGAATGAAGACACAATATATATATAAGATATTATAATAAGTAATTAAAAATATATAGCTTTGTATACAGGGGAAATTTTAATCATCTTATCATTTTGAACAGAAATAATGAAATAACTCTTGAGTCATTGCCGTCAGCGCCACATTTTATTTTATTTTATTTCATTTTTTTTTTTTTTTTTTTTTTTTTTTTAAATATCTGCGATCGCATCTTATCGCAAAGGGCAGGATTCTTCGTGGCGTGAGAGGTAGCAATGTGCGCGGAATACTCCAAGAAAGACATTATAGTTAATTAGAAATTTTTATCATCTTAATTAACGAAGTTATTAATTATAAACGTCGGGTTTAAAAAAGTTTCTGAACTCTTTGTCTTTTCAATCTTATGACGTCATATTCCACAGGAAAATTAAACCTTAGTCAATGGTGTAAAAAATAAAATAAATGTCTACTTTTTGTTCGTTTGTTTGTTTGTTTCTCTCGTTTAGAAAATTAATTTTCTTATTAGCAATTACTTATGTTGGTGTTTATAATGTTTGTGTTATTTTTTCTAAATAAGGTAATGTTGTCGTGTCTGTATAATTGATTACGTTTTCCTTTTGTTTTTAAAGTGTATTTGTCCTCAGATGTCATCTATTTATATGAAATAAAACTGAATTACTTTGGCCATTTAGTGTTATATTTTTATAAGATGATAATCATCTGTATTCATCATGGAAAATAACTTTTATTAATCATATATACTGCGTGAAATTAGGCAAAGAAATATAGCAGAAGTTTTGTGATGGCTGCAGAATATTATTTTTATTATTATTATTGTACAATTTATTTTTTGAAAAAAAAAAAACGAAATTTTGTTCTGTATTGTCTTACTAAAAACTGTGTATGATAAAACGAGGCGACAGCTCAACTTGTTAAGTAATGTGAACCAAAAGTTCACAGGCACCATTTTTTGGTAAAGTACTTCTAAATATGACTGTTTGGGAAATTCTGTACTAATTGGTGAAAAATGATATTGAATTGATATAGAATTGGTGGAAAATGTCCCCCCCCCCACACACACATATAAATAGACGGGCAAACAGAAAATTTCTGAAAATAGCCAAATCTTATTAGGACACCTGAACTCCTGTTAATCCAAAACCGTAAATCGAAAATATTTACGAATGCAATACTTTCTAAAGAAAAATTAAAATTAAAAGTATACAAATTTTCAGTTTGAGTTTGAATTTTTTTTCAGCTGTATCATGTGAATCATAGGAAGTTTAAATCATTTGAATCGTATGAATCATTTTCAGTTTGAGTCACCAGGTAAGAATAAAGAAGGATTTTTCTTGTAACTTTTTGCAGCAAGTCAAATTACTCATGTTGTAAGTGTAAAAAAACATAATTATAGTACCAAAAAAGCGTTTAGCATAGCCTATGGATTTTCTGTAAGAAGATAAAAATGTGTAATAAAATCGCAGATGGATATTGCTTAGCTGTTATTTGTCACATTTAACTAAAACTCTTATCATTGTACTCAATTAACCAATAATATATTTATACCTTTTTTATGTTTGTTTTTATTATTTATTTATTTATTTTATTATTATTATTTTTTTTTTTCGGGGAGAGGGCGTGAAGGAACGTTTTAGCAAATTTTAATTTGCATTATTTTCACTAAAGAAATAAATGCTTTTGACTTAGTTTTCTAATTAGGAGCAAGCAGGGTTTAACCTGGCAAAAAAATTACTTTAGCACTTTAGCGAAAATAGGCAAGCCCTATTTTAGCTTTTTCGAAAGTTAATTCTTTGGATACCATTGATTTCTTTTACTTAGCTTTGTTATCCTCAGTTTTATTTTCTATTCTTTTGTTCATTGATGATTTTAACCAAGCATCCATATTTGTGACTTTAAAAATATGAATCAGGGAAACTATGTTTTGATTTGAACAATAGAAAAGAGGTACTCGTATCATGTGTGTAAAATGAAAAAGCAATTGAAAAATTAAGTAAAGTGCAGTGGTGGATAATCGTGAAATACTAGTGCAAAGAATGCTTCTATGAATCAAATTCTGAATTCTGATATACTTTTAAATATTTTTGCATTTAAATTCAATCATTAAAAATAAATCCAAATTAATGTATAAATAATCATTCCCAAAAATTTCAGTCCTTTCGTAGTTTTTGCCTGCAAATATTGCAAAAAAAAAAAAAAAAAAAAAAAATCCGAGTTATTATATAGAGATATTTTATATACTTTAGAGATATTTTATATCCAGTTTTTGCTTTTTAGCGAAATTCTGACCAACATGTTTTAGCAAAATATGATACCTTTTAGCAAAATGCTAAAAAAACTAATGGCAGTTTAAACTCTGGGAGCAAGCTTTCCTGTCTTTTTTTTTTTTTTTTTTTTTTTTTTTTTTTAAATATATAATTGCACTTTTTTAATCTGACAGCATAACATTTTTCAGTACGCCATGTTTGCATTATATAGCAATTTACTTTTATAGTTAAATTCAGTTATAAAACTAAAATTCTTTTATTTTTTAAATAATTTGTTTATATTTTTAAAATGCTTATTTATTTTAGTGACTAAATGAATTTGAATTCTTTTTCAGTTTTTGCAGTAGTTTTATATATTTTTTAAAATCCGTTTTTATTTATTTATTTATTATTTTTATTTTAGCATCAAGAAATAGGTAATAAAGAAATGGTTGCAAAGAGCCTATGACGGAGATGGTTGGAGAAATAAAAGAAAAATTCAAATTACTCTCTTAAAATATTAATAAGAGTGTTAAATTTTTTAAATGTGTCAGTATTTGTAAAAATATGTCAATATTTCTCGGTCAATGTATTAACTTTATGTGTGAATTTTTAATTTTAATTTTATTTTTTATAAAATACCTTCTTGTAATACTTTTCTAGAAATAAAATTTACGTATGTGTGTTCAACTTTAATGTTTTAATTGATCTTTTTTTTTTTTTTTTTTTTCCTATTCCATTTTAGAAATTATTTATAAAATTAAATTTGCACATTTTAAATTTCAGGATTAAGTAATACTTTTGTAATGTAATATAATATAGATTTTTCAATTGCTTCTTTCTACAACTTTAATAAAATATAAATACAAACAATTATTTTTATTATTTTAAGGATCTGCATGAAAGAAAAGTAGTTTAAAAACAATGTGCACCATTTTTTTTTTTTTTTTTTTTTTTTTTTTTTTTTTTTACATTAATCATATTATTGAGTACTGTAAAGATTCTGTATGCAAAAATAACGGGAGGTAACATTTATGCTCCCAAAATATGTACCTCATATCTTTTAGATAGCTGAAACTTATTTTCAATTGATACATTTTCTGTTATGTTTGTTCGCTATCATGACAAATGCAAATTTTAGGTTCTGATAAACTATTAAAATATTTTTAATGGGCAACGGCATTATATATTTCGCTTTTGATTTTATTCTAATCATTTTTCCCCCTTACATATATTACTACATTTCTCTCTCTTTTTACATATGCTTCTTTATTTTTTCGATCTCTCAGTAGAACTGAAGAGATCAGCTTGCAGTGATTGACCTTTTCAATATTTATTAATACTGATTTATATGCGGTAATGTTTTGTCTGTCACTCTTGTTTATTTCACAAACGCATATTTGTATGAAAAATAAACAAATGTATACTTTTTTTTTTTTTTTTTTTAACTTATTTACCCATTTGTTATTTAAATATTTTTTGAGTGTGGTGTTATAGTTGCTAGAAATTTTGATATTTGCTAATGAATAAAATAAATGCAAAATTTGCCAAAGAAGAATGAATAGTTAACGATTTTGAGATCATAATTCAAATTAACTCATATTTCTAAAAAAAAAAAAAAAAAAAACTTTTAAACATGCCAAGTTTGTAAGATTATATATATCCCACTTTACATATTTTATTTTATTTAATATTAATTCCAATCAATCAAATGTTATATATCAAATATATATGTATATAAACTACTTGTACCAAATATTACTAGAACGTTCAACTACAACCAATTCTTTATTAAGAAAAGTTATTACTCAGATAATCTCTCTCTCTCTTCCTTCCCACTTCCCATGTAATTCCAAGATGTTTTTGTTTCTTCGTACTATAATCAAATCTCGTTCAAAAATAAAGTTTTTCGAAATCTATTTTTAGAATTCAAATATTTGAATATATCACCTTTTGACTTAGAAAGCATTTTTTTTTTTATAATTTAAATATTTTATTTTATTAAGCAAACTGAGGCTTTAATTTTAAATCTCGACATAAATATTTAAACTTATTTTTAAAAAAAAAGAAAAAAAAAACTGCTCTTTAAGATGAAAGACGAAAGGTTCAAAGAGTTTAATTCTAAAAACAGAATATTAAAAACTTCATTTCTGAACGAGATATTCTTATAATACAAAACAACAAAAATCCCATAGGATACATACGGAAGAAGAAAAGGTAAATTTTGGCTGCTAGTCCCTCTTAACATCTAAAAACCGAAATTTCTTTTAATACTTAATGGAAAATTTCGATGACTAAAGATAAAAATAATTTTGCTATATGGATATTTCATATATGCATTGCTTACATTCATACCATATTTTGAATAAAAGAATATTGTTACTGGATACTTTATTATTATTATTCTAGAGAAAACTCTGGACAGTACATAAAAAATGGAATACAAACTTTGTATATAAAAGCTTAATTTAAAATATAGAAAAAATTATGTAAAACTAAATTAAAAACAAGATTGTATTTTATTATCATTATCCTTAAAAAGTTGAGCATACAAATGAGTCGCACCATTCTTATATTTTTACGTACGTTTCATTATTTTGGTCACCATTATTTAACAAAAGAATTTTTCTCTAAAAATTTAATTCTATAATACTAATAAAAAAAAAATGCTGTTCTGAAATTGTGGTGACAAAATAATAAAATGCACGAATGCTACAACCCCTTAATACCTAAAAAAGGAAACAAATTTTATTGGTGGTAATTTAAATTAATCAAAAATAAAAGCATTAAATTATTGCCATTAATTTATTTAAACTTCTTTATGTAATTTCAATTAAAAATGTTATTTGTAGTTTTTAGCAATAGAGTAATGTATATAAATACATTACAATTTGCTGTAATGACCATTTTTCAAGTTTAAAATAACATTTTAATAAATATATATGCTGTTTTGATTTTACATTGTTTAGTTAATTATATATACTTCTTTACAAATTCATTTAATAGCTAACATTTATTTTATAAGTTCTTAACACATTTACATCACAAGAAAATATGAAAATTGGCCTTTTTTCACCAAACTTTTTTTAAAATCACATATATGTACAAAAGCAAGCAAATTTGAGCGTATGATATATTCGAATAATAATAACCAGGAGAATTGAGCTTAATATGCTAATAACGCGAGTCGGTTAAGTTTGCACCAAATATATAAAATTTTACTGTACTTTGACTTTGTTTTATAATTTTATAAGACTTTATTTGAATGTTCTAGATTAAAATACATCGCATAAACAAGCACAAATCCTAAACAAATTAAAGATAAATTTTAAAAGTGAAGATAAAACAATAATACAGGTGTTTTCAGAAACCCACTTCTTACGTTAGATTAAAGGAAATTTTTTGAGTTTATATTATTTATCTATTTCACAGCTTTGAAACTTATATTTAAATTTAATAAAAAAGCACCACAAAACTGGCGTTGTAAAACGATTATTACATACAAAGTTTGAATAAACACCATAAAATGCAATAAATTCGCAACAATTGTTTCCGGTCGAAAAAACACACGACCCTTCATCAGGCGAATAAAATAAGCACGAGTGCTGCAGTCAAAGAGGCAACGCACAAAATCGTTTAAAATGAAAAGAAAAACTTTATAAAGTAGAAAGTAAGTAGTTATATTTACTTTCAGTAGTTATATTTACTTTCTACTTTATAAAGTTTTTCTTTTCATTTTAAACGATTTTGTGCGTTGCCGCTTTGACTGCAACACTCGTGCTTACTTTATTCGCCTGATGAAGGGTCGTGTGTTTTTTCGACCCGAAACAATTGTTGCGAGTTTATTGCCTTTTATGGTGTTTATTCAAAGTTTTTAAGTAATAATCTGTTATTTAAATTGCCTTTTTCCTGAAATGATCTATGTTACATAAAACTAACGATAACAATGCATACAAACACATACACATATCTATCTATCTATATCTGTATGTGTATGTATATGTATGTGTGCGTGTGTTTGTATGTACGAGGACTTCACAGATATCCTTGCCTTACCAAAGATTCGAACCCAGAACCTTCTTTTTCAGAAAAAAGCTGCCTGTCGACTGATTCGTCGAAGCGTCCTTTTTGTGTTTTGCTTTCTTTTTGATAAATGCTCAGATTTAAGATACATGATAATTATTATAGAGTCAAATCACTTCACTTCAATATCTAAGAATATTTATACAGCATACTTCTTTTTTTAGCATGATTTTAAATATGAATAAAAATTTTAATCAGAAGTTGTTTAACTGAATATTAATGTTTACTTTCATTTATCATAAAACTGATTTCTGGCTTCATGCTTACAGAATCTTGGTTTCATAAAATAAAATTCTAAAATTATTTCATTATATGGCATTCATATACTCATATATTGTTATTTTTGTCCATATACTAGTAAATATCTGTAAATATGCATTTTAAAATAAGAATTTATAAGTATGCTGTAAAATATTACAATTAAAAATACTATACTAAAATTATAGCCTTAATTTTAGTATAGATCACTTTAAAAAAGACATTGTTGAATACACACAAAAATCTTTTCATATTTACATTTGTATTAATTAATATAATTTATGGGGAGAAAATATTAAATAGGAATTAAGAAAACATTTTTTTTTTCATAGCAATTAACGGTAAATGAAGATTACCATTAATAAAACTAGCCATAATTAAATTGCTGCTGGCCCACTGAAGGCATCCAGAAATAATATGAAAAAATTATGTTTGCCACAGCTTGCCCACTGAAGGCTTCCAGCAGTAATATGCAAACTTAATGTTTCACCACAGCTGGCCCAACACTGGCCCAATAGTAATTTCCATCCCACTGTTGCACGCCAGCTGTGGGCCGTTATGTTTTTTCACGCTACTGATAGCTGCCAAAAGCGGCCCATCATTGGCCTATTAACATATTTCAATCTTGCTACAAAGAAGCCATAATCATACAACTGCTGGCCCACTGAAGGCTGCCAGCTGTAATATGAAAACTGTATGCTTGCCACAAGTGACCCACTGAAGGTTACTAACAGTAATATAAAAATTTTATGGTTTCCACAAGTGGCCCAACACTGACCCTTTCACAGTGTCCATCATACTGTAGGTTGCCAGCAGTGGCTCATTATATATTTTCCTCCTACTGATGGTTGCCAGTGGTGACCCAACACTGGCCACTGACTTATTTCCATCCTACTGCAGGCTGCCATCAGCGGATTAGTTGAATGCGGCCATCTGATGGCCGGCGTAACATATTCCCTTCGGCAACGTTAACTTTTGCCATCAGTGGGCCAGCATCAGCTGCTGCTGGCAACCACAAGTTGGCCTCATGTTGGCCGTAATTTGTGGTTTTGCTGGGATGATATAGTTGGTTAGTTCAGGAAAATTGATACGCGTCCTGTATAAATAGACCAATTTCAGGCCTCGCAAAGGCGTTCCTTTAAAAATGGTTGTACGGATTTTTTTCAAACTTGCCATTTTAACTCACTTTTAAATATGTTTTTGTATGTAATTATTGTTTTCCTGTCAATAATTGAGTTTAACCGGAAGTGGGAAATCGGAAACCGGAAGTGGGACCGTAAGTCCGTATCTCAAAAACGGCTCTAACGATTTTCTTCAAACTTGCTATATAAACACTCTGTTAGATGTCCTTTCGAATGATATAGTTAGTTAGTTCAGGAAAATTGATACGCGTCCTGTATAAATAGATCAATTTCAGGCCTCGCAAAGGCGTTCCTTTAAAAACGGTTCTACGGATTTTTTTCAAACTCGCCATTTTAACTCACGTTTAAATATGCTTTTGTATGTAATTATTGTTTTCCTGTCAATAATTGATTTTTTGTAAATGTTGGTATCTCAAAAATGGCTCTAACGATTTTCTCTTTAGGTCACTTTTATGTTTTCTGATCACATTATCTCTCAAAAATGCATATAATACGTGTAATAGTGGGTAATGGAAGTCGTGTGGTTGTTTCACACCTGATTTTTTACATATTAATTTTTGCTAGTGTTCGGACACTTTTGTTACCGACTGTACCTGTAGAGTAATCGGTGATTCAGATCAGTTTAAAACTCTGGAGGTATTGGTACACGAGCAGATGAATCGGTCATGGATCGAGAAGATGGCTGAACGATGTCAACCTGAATTCCTTAAAGTAAGGGGACCAAATTTTAAACGACCAGAATAAAAAAATCTGGAGTGACTCCATTCGACTTTTCGAACATTGAGTAATTAGCAGTTTTGAAGATAAAGTAAAGAAATAAAAGGAGTTGTTAAACAAACAAAAGAGAGAAAACCATAATAGAGTGTTTGAGTATTTTTCTCCATATATTACACGATGTTTTATTTATCGCTACTGAACTTTGAGCCCATAGATCATAATGATAAAAAAAATTTCGTTGTGTCCCTATGAAAACTATAAATGCCAGATTCACCAAAATGCTTATATTTAGTGCAACAGTGATTTATAACATTCATATAAATTTTCAGTTCAATTGATCGCATGAATTGATCGCATGATTGAGGTAGATGATATCGCACTTTTAAAAATTTGGTCCCATAGGCCATAATGATAAAGAATTTTTCTTTGTGTCCCTGTAAAAAACTGTAAGCGCTAAACTCACCAAAATCTATACAGTTGGTGGAACTGTGACCTTTAATATGTGTACAATTTTTTTGCTCAGATTAATAAGGCGTTTAGACGCTATCGCACTTTTAAAAATTTGGTCTCATAGGCCATAATGATAAAGAATTTGTCTTTGTGTCCCTGTAAAAAACTGTAAGTGCTGAACTCACCAAAATCTATACATTTGGTGGAACTGTGACCTTTAACATGTGTAAAAATTTTTTGCTCAGATTAATAAGGCGTTTAGATGCTATCGCACTTTTAAAAATTTGGCCCCATAGGCCTTAATGATAAAGAATTCTTCCTGGTGTCCCTGTAAAAAAACTATAAGTGCTAGATTCACCAAAATCCATAGAGTTCCTACTATGGTGACTTACAATATACGTACCAACTTTCAGCTTGTTCGAACAAAACGTTTAGACGCTAGCGTGTACACTCACATACATACACACACACACATACACACACACACATACATACATCATCGTAAAAATAGTAGAAACGGACTTAGGGGACCTCGAAGCGTATAGAATCATCGAAATCACAAATTCGGATTTTTGACATGATTACAATATTTTTCTCACTATAGTGTTCGGAAAGTAAAAATGGGGAGTCTTAGTTAATCGGAAAGTAAAAACTTACAAGGGAACTCTTCCAAGTGGTAAACACCGATTTTCTTAAAAAAATTACAGAAAATAGTTTACACTATACTTAATTCACCTGTGAAAAAATTAGCTGCTGAATCGCAACAGGAAAGCTGTAAAAAAATATTGAACTTTACGTTTTGAACGCCAAATACAAAAAAAGTCATCGCCAATTCACATTAACCTTCCTTCAGTGGTGCCAAGGAACTTCAGTATAGGAGGGTTGTGTTTTCTATCGCTCTAGGGTTACTGAAGCAAGGAATACGTCCCCTCCATGGAGGATCAAAATTATGATGGCATGTCTCCAGAATATCCCTATGAGTGAATACAAGGCCATCTCCAACTTCCCACTGCGTAGATATAGTGCGAAGTTAAAACCCACTGAACACTCAATATATTTTCTGAAATCTAGAAGTTTCCATTTAGAAAAAGTGACATTGGGTTACATACAAACGGAACGCTTGCAATTTCGATGACGTAAATTTTGCAAGCTTTTTGCAAATACAGTTGGCAGCAAAAGTAACAGAGTACTAGCGAAAATTACTATGTAAAAAAAGTAAAGTTAATGCAGATTTGTTAAATAAATCCTTGTCGAATCCTGTTCGTAGTCAGTCTAAGAACAGGATTCGACAAGGATTTATTTAACAAAACCGTGTTAAGTGTGCTTTTTTCACATAGGAATTTTTGCTAGTGCTCGGATACTTTTGTTATCGACTGTACATAAGTTTTATAAGACTTCGAGAGGTATCTGTTATTCTTTTTTCAACGAAAGAAAAAAAAAGAAATATTTAATGTATATTTTAAAGAAGCAATATTTTTTGTTAGACATGCCGGATCCTCCTTAGGGGTGAGTGCCAGATTATCGCCAATTGCCCACTGTGTAGCATCAGTGATTTGTAAAACTTACTCAACTTCAATACTACGGTTAAACACGTCTATCTTAAGTTTAAATAGCGTTTAGTTGGCTTAAATCTTTCCTGGCTGCATCTTTCTCAAATGAGACGAGGTAGCTCATTTCGCAGAGCAACGAACTTAAAGTTCGAGAATTGCAACTGTAAATGATATTACTGTTTAACTTAATATTACTGATAATTATACTGTAAATGATAAAAGATCGTCGTGTACGTTAATGGTAGAGGGTACGTACAATCCGCCGTGGGTTTCATGTGCTCTATACTCCATGAAATAACACAATAGGGGATACCGAAGCGGATGTGCCACCCTTAATCGCGGAGATCAAAATTGTACATTTTGTCTCCGGACCACCCCTAGGGGTGAGTCCTACAGTCGGCTGCAAAATTATTTGAGCACTAGCCAATAATTCCTATATTTAAAAAGTACACTTAAGACTGTTTTGCTAATTAAATCCTTGTCGAATCATGTTCTTAGACTGATTAAGAACATGACTCGACAAGGATTTATTTAACAAAGCTGTATTAAGTGTACTTTTTTTTGGCAAGGATTATTGGTAGTGCTCGAATAATTTTGCAGCCGACTGTAGACCGTCGTCAATTTCCTACTAGTTAGCTCCAATGTAATATTGAATCGAATCATCCTCAACGTTAACCGAGCTGAGAGCAAGTCATTTTCTGTTCGCACTTTGCTAATTATTTGCTTATTGTCGGACAAAGTTTAGGGTAGAATCGTACACCGTCTCCAATTACCCAGGCGTAGTTCTAATGAGATGTTGAACCTCCCCAACTCATTTTCTGTGGAGCTGTTCGTTCGCTGAAGTTTCGTATTGCTTAATGTCTTATATAAAAAAATGTGTAATTTGAAATTCTCTCATTTTGGTTTGAAATAAAAAGCACTGTGCTTTAATATATAATGCTCTATTTTGTTTCAATTTACATAAAAGCCCTGATCATTAACTTTTTTTAAATGTCGTTATTAAAAACTTGGCGTTAATGAACTCCTAATTATCACTGAAACAGCTTACGTAATTGAAATGTTAAATGTTATTTAGAATTTCAACTAAGTAAGTCGAAATCTGGTAAATTATCAGGTTTTGTTAATCTCTTCTTCATTTTCAAGTGCTCGACGGCGTATGGACTTCGTTTGGCTATCAAAGAGAAAGTAGAACATCTACATCTACAGTCGGCTGCAAAATTATTTGAGCACTAGCCAATAATTCCTATATTTAAAAAGTACACTTAAGACTGTTTTGCTAATTAAATCCTTGTCGAATCATGTTCTTAGACTGATTAAGAACATGACTCGACAAGGATTTATTTAACAAAGCTGTATTAAGTGTACTTTTTTTTTGGCAAGGATTATTGCTAGTGCTCGAATAATTTTGCAGCCGACTGTATTTAATCTTCATAGCAATGAAATTTTCGAGAATGCAGTCGCCAAACAAGCGCTTTTTTGGAAATACTGCAGACATGTTCTCATTTTTAATAATTTTTTCTAGATTATCTATTGCGACTCAGCAGCTAATATTTTAGGAAAATACTATTTATGATTAAATCTTATGCCAGTATTTTTTTCAAGAAAATCGGTGATTACCACTTCAAAGAGTTTCCTTGTTAGTCAGGTTGTTGGTTGGTTGGTTGGGTTTTACGTCGCACTAGTGCTGCGCAATGGGTAATCAAATCAGCCAGGTGTCTCTAATTTAAAAGTAAATTGACTTTTGCGCAGCACTACTACGATACCCACGATGGGTGGGTTTTACGATGTAAAACCCACCCATCCACCCAATTTAAAAGTAAGAATTAGGCTGACCAGATCAAAGTACCTTTATAATTGAGAAGCATTAAAAATTTTGTACAATTATCCAATTACGAATGAATTTTTTCATTCCTAATAAATAAGGACTAAAAATAAAGTATTACTGATTAATAATTTATTTTCGACAATTTTTGTAAACTTAGAAAAATGCCTTTAATAAAAAAGGAAGTCCCCATTTGTCCCCAGAAAATTAGAAAGTTTGGTCAGTATAGTAAGAAATTATGACAAAAGTGATACAGTGTACAGCAAAAGCATCCGGGCACTAGCCAATAATTCGGATGTCAAAAAAGTACATTTAATACAATTTTATTATATAAATCCTTGTCGAATCATGTTCTTAGACGGATTAAGAACATGACTCGACAAGGATTTATTTAACAAAGCTGGATTAAGTGTACTTTTTTTTAGACAGGGATTATTGCTAGTGCTAGAATACTTTTGCTGTCGACTGTACTTTAAAAAAGTGCCCAATGATGATTTTGAATTATAAATTGCGACAAAAGCTTTATTTGGAAAACAAGTGAAAGCGGGGGGGGGGGGGAGAAAACAAATTACAAAAAAATTGGAACTGGAAATTTGGTTGCCTTCTCTTAAATCGAACCTGAATGGTGGTTATGGCAGGCTGACCAGATCAAAGTACCTTTATAACAGAGAAGCGTTAAAAATTTCTACAATTATCCAATTATGGATGTATTTTTTCATTCCTAATAAATAAGGACTAAAAATAAAGTATTACTGATTAATAATTTATTTTCTGCAATTTTTTTTAAACTTAGAAAAATGCCTTCAATAAAAAAGGAAGTCCCCATTTGTCCCCAGAAAATGGGGACGTTTGGCTAGTATAGGTTATGGTACCCTGGTTGTTAGATCGCAAAGTTTGTAATTGGGCGATTGTGTGTTCGACACTCGAGCAGACCGAAGACCGTCGTGTACACTAAGGGCGCATTCGAAAGTATTTCCCGGTCACTTCCCGAGTTGGGAAATGACGTCACGCGGGAAGTTTGGGAAATTAGAACTACCATAATTAGAACCTTACGAAAAATGACCGAGATATAACTACTTCCGTACACATCTCATCTTCCCGGGAAACAAATATATAAACATACATGGCTCCTATATGGTAGTTCTAATTTCCCGAACTTCCCGCGTGACGTCATTTCCCAACTCGGGAAGTGACCGGGAAATACTTTCGAATGCGCCCTAAGGGACAACAAAAAAAAAAGTTGCACTGGAGAAAAATTGATTTATCTCTTTCCGACCCAGGCCGTACGATCTTTCGGGTTAGACATCTACAACATCCACTTATATTTTTGCATCTGGAACAAATTCAGGAAATGAACGATAGAGCTAATTTGCAGAAAGTGTAAAGTACAATTTTCAATCAACAAATGTCGGTTAACATTTAATTATTTCGCCATTTTTCGTATTAAAATATTTTTTATTTTCATTCGAAAATTAATACTTTTTGTAGCTTTGTTAATTTCCTTATCCTAGCTATTTTCGAAATATTTTCTAAAAGAACAAACAAAATACAATTGACAGGAAAATTACAATTTTCCTGTCAATTGTATTTCGTTTTTCATACTTTGCTCAATCCTAAAGTGTACAGTCGGCTGCAAAATTATTTGAGCACTAGCCAATAATTCCTATATTTAAAAAGTACACTTAAGACTGTTTTGCTAATTAAATCCTTGTCGAATCATGTTCTTAGACTGATTAAGAACATGACTCGACAAGGATTTATTTAACAAAGCTGTATTAAGTGTACTTTTTTTTGGCAAGGATTATTGCTAGTGCTCGAATAATTTTGCAGCCGACTGTACGTGAAGGACGACGTGATAAAATACGTTCGAAAATTTGCTTTTTACACGATAAAACTGGCGGTTGTCGGAAGAGAAAATAAAAATATCCAAGTGCGGCTTTTTTTTTTTTTTTTATTGCACACTAACGGCCGCTGGTGCACGTAAAATCCGTTCGTGGCAGCAATGCCCTCCATGTTCCCAAATTAATACCACTGGGAATTACTCAAGCGGGGAAGCAATCTCCTTCGCAGAGGATCCATATTTTAATGGCATAGTTCAGGATCATCTCTAGACCTGAAGCCCAGACTGTCGTCAATTTTTATTTTGCAAGACGAAGTTATAGTGCGCCGATAAACTCTGTACTCCACAACCACTATTATTTATTGTTAAATTTCAGTCGAATTGAGTCGAGCGGTTTTAACGTTTCACTATAGCCGCTCACTGGGAAATAGGCGACGGATTGAGATTCAGTCTTAGGAGTGATCCGAAAGCAAGCAATTACAATGATTATTGTCTGCCGAGGGGATAGCTCCTTCGTTTTTGTAATCCCCATATTTGTTAATTTCTAAGTTAAATGTGAGTGAAAACACAAGTTTTTAAAGCTGAATCATTGTTTCTTTTCTTGTATCATTTAAATGTATTATTAAATAAGATTCTCACAAGGAAAGTATTTTCTTTTGTATATACATGTTTTACGAAAAAGTAATGTTTTGTGGTTTCTTTAAGTGTTTGAAATTCAATACAGGATGTTCAGAGGGATTTTTTTTGTATCTTTCAGGTTAAGTTATAATGTGTTACAACATGAATTTGTAAAGACGGACGGATTGTGTTCAAATGAAGGCAATATAACAGTAGTGGTCCAGACGGTCGCCAGTTGCCCATTGCGCAGCACTAGTGCGACGTAAACCCCAACCAACCATAACAGTAGTGTCGATTTGAAGAATTATTTTTCTCGATTTAACCGAAATATTCCGGAAGATACTTTTGAAATTCACGAATTAAATCATTTGTGTGATGTGGTCTGTGAACTGTTCGAGTTTATATGCGTACAAATTGATTTTTATTATGTCTTGATAACACAGAGAGAAGGACTGAGGTGAGTCTGAATTTATATTAAGTTTTCGAATTTTTTAGTAATATATGATGTTTGTATTATATTGCTAAGATCCATTTTTGTGTTTTTCCCAAAATTGTCACAAGGATATTAAATCTTATGACATTTTCTGCTGTTTATTAGTAATATTATAAAATAAAAGTTTTGAATTTATGTTAGTTACTTACAAAATTTTGTTTTTAATTACTTTTAAACACCAGTTGTTGATGCATTTTTACACGGTAGTATGTCTATTATTATACAATCGGTAACGGATTTTGTGCCTTTGGTTATAATATAATCCGTAATAAATTTAAATGATTGGAATAACCTGAATCATTTCTTTAACCATATTAATCAGCTGTTTCACAAAATTTGTAAATAGCGTTAATTGCGGTGAGTTTGGCAAGAGTATGTAAATTTTTAAAATGGTCTTCTTGTGCAATACTGCTAACTTTATTTCGAAACAGGTTCTAATGTTTCTAATATGAAATCAATAAAAACTTTACGCATTTGAAGACAGCTTATTTTTTGCAACAAAAATTACCTTGCCTTTCAATTTAGCAATCAAACTAATTTAGTCAATTGACTCGAATTCAGATATTACCCAAACGTCACAATCCCATCTATAAGAGATCTATAAGTTGTAAACACTAGATAAGACACGTTTAATAGATATCCAAAAATATCCACATGACATACATAGAATATCCAGTAGAGATGTTAAGTGTGTTCTTGAATATCTCTATAAGACTACTACAATATCCAGAAAGTGACATAGTCGACGTCTATAAGACCTCCAAGTATATTTTTCTACATTCAGTACGTCTTATATATGTGCTTAAGACATGTAGCAATATCAAGAAAGTGACACAGTCGACGTCTATAAGACCTCAAGTACATATTATTTTGCTACATGCAGTAAGTCTTATATATTTACTTAAGACATGCAAGAAAACCACATCATTTGACTGGAAATACAATTAAATATTAAGCACTACCGTATTTTGTAATACTTTAAAGTAATCAGAAACAAATGTTATCTGCAAGTAGTAACGAATTTTTTAAGTTATTAATAATTATATTTTTAGAAATGATTAAAAATGAATTCATTTTTTAATAATTCTCTTTAATATATATATATATATATATTATAAAATACCTTCTGGAAGGACAATTCCAAATAAAACAAAATTTTCTGAACTAAATATCAAATCTTTTAAATCATTCCCATGCATATTTAATGTAAATATGATTAATTTTTATTTTGAATAAATTATTGCAGAATTGCCAGTTTTTATTTATTTATTCCTTGGCATTATTAATACTGCCCTCTTTTCATAACATATTTTTTGAAGAGTGGCGTTTTTTTCCAACATGTAACAATTAAATAAGTAATTAATATATATATATATATATATCTTTAAATAAGAAGGAAAAAAAAGTATGAAAAGAAGGTGGAACTAACTATTCTCCAGAATCAATTATAAAAGTTCATAATTTTTATTCCTGTAAGGTAAAATATTTTATCTGAGATTATATTAAAGCTTTTTTCCCCATGAAATCAGCCTTAAAGTTCCTAAATAAATAAACGTAAAGCAATTTACGAAAGTAAAGAATTTTTGTGTAGAAAATATTTTTAAGTTACATGCTTTAAAAGTTAAATTGCTTTTCAAATTTTTATTTATTTATTGTGAGCATCATGAAAAATATTATGAAAAAGATATTCATAAAAACTAGAATAGTTCACGAAAAATTCTAGTTTCATGATTGTCTATAAGCTAATACAACAACAAATAGTTAAAAAAAAAAAAAAATCCTGTTCAGGAAATTTAAGGCTGTTTTAGGTGGTGGTGGGGGGGTCGGAGCTAGCATCTAATGCCAGACAGAATATTATACCTTACAGCAATAAGAGTTATCAACTTTTATAATTTATTCTGGAACATTGTTTGTTTCACCTTTTCATACCCCCCCCCCCCTTTTCCTTTAAAGAGAATTTTCCTTATTTAATTGTTGTTAGATGATGGGGGAAAAAAAAAAAAAAAAAAAAAAAAAAAAAAACTATTCTTCAAAAAATGTTATGAAAAGAGAGCAGTATTTACAATACCCCGGAAAAAATCATTAGAAGGTGGCAATTCTGCAATAATTTAATATTCAAAATCAAACATGTCTACATTGAATATGTCTGGAAATTATTTAAAAGATTTGATGTTTAGTTAAGAAAATTTCATTTTAGTTTTTTTTTTTTTTTTTTGAGAATGGATGTAGAAAATTGTTGTATTATTTTAAAATGTGTTAATAAAATTATAAAAATATCTATTTGTTCCTAAAGGTATTCAATTTGGCATTTTTCATAATATGAATTTTCATTTACTGTCTTGCAAACCAAACAGTGAAATTTACGAATACAGGGATGGAACACGGGCGCAGAATTCATACCGGAATGTGTTTAAGAAATTTCTCTACCTATAATATCGTCGATTTAAGAGGTAGAAAATTTTCTTACATTGATAGTGGTATGAATACTGCGCCCGTGTTCCATCCCTGCGAATAAGATTTAGTTACAATAACTGGGTTTCTACACTCTGTATTTTCCAGAAACAGATTATACAGATAAGTTTCTATGACCATTTAAGGAAAATATTTCTAAATTGGTGGATGGATCGGAGAAGAAAAAATAGAACAGTTGTAACAACTAAGCTAATAGAAGTAGATTTGTGTTCATCATTTATTTTGAACTATAACTTCAAAATTAAATCATATATAGGTATGTTTAAAAGAATTTTAAACTGATATTTTAAAGTAAGACATTAAAAGTATAGGTCTCCAAGGAATCTCGGTGATTCTGTTGAAGTTGTATTTAAAAACAAAAAATGTTTTATTCTGTTACATTATCTCTCAACGCTCGGCATATTTTCCTATTTTGAACAGTAAGACAGGCCTTTTGGCGTTCCTTTAAAACGTCACGCGTATAGTTTCCCACTTACTACCTTTTGGCTACCGAAAAATTATAATTTGTTTTATTTTACTTCATCATTAACTAAATCTTTCTGTTAAAATTTTCCGGTAGCCGAAAGATAGCCTATAGTTACACGTTTTAGAAAAATATTTCATTTGTAGAGGAACAACTTAAGGTGTGGCTCGATTTTTTAATGCCCGCTCGGAAGGGACATACGAGCGGGTAAGGGTTAAAGAAAAAAATATTTTGTACAAATTACTATTGTAGTAGTAATTGCTCAGCTCTTTCATAAAATGTTCATCAAAAAAAAGAGAGAGAGAGAGAAAATATAGATGAATTTTCACTTTGCTCCTTTTTAAGTTTGCATAATGTGCTGGCAGTTTGCATAATGTGTTTAATATTGGAAAATCTAAAAAGTGAACATCATATTTATCTTCTTGTTCCAGAAATTTCAACTTCAAATATATTACTGTTTTATTTGTTCTCAGCTTTAGTGGAGAAGGCAATTATTTAAAACTTAACTTCATTTGCCATGATAAGGAAATTTCAAATTAGAATGTCAGAAATTTCAATTTGGTTCTTGCCAATATCATAAATGATATGTTTTAAAACTGATCCAGTACCTTATACAATCATTCATTCTTCAGATAATGTCTACATAGAAAAAAAAATTAGCCTACAGGGCAGACACTATATTGATTTTTGTAAGTTTACAGATTCCACGTGCATAAAAAAATTTGCATGTCTGTGGTGGTGGTGGTGGTAGAAGGGGCAGGGAAATTAAAGTACTTTCACAAATGCTAATTGCCCCAGTTTTAATTTTGAAAAAGTATTTTACCAGAGTGCTATTTGGGTTCTTTTTTCCCCCAATTTCCTCCTATAGACGTAGTGCATTTGAATACTTTTGAGTGTCCCTGTACATGAACCATTTGCTTCATCTCAACGAAAAGCTTAGTGTAGCATCCTTATATGATATACATTTAGAATACAGAGTTTGGAATTTCTGCTACTATTTGTTCTTGAGACACAGACCATTCGCTAAAAATATGATTTTCGTATTCACAGGACCTCAGAACATGTAAATGTAACAAAAACGCACGTTCGAAAATTTGACCCTAAAACAATACTTTCTCGACCCTATGGGTAAGAGAAAGTAAAAAAGATGTAATTTGAGCAAAAGTTAAGCAATGAGATTAAAAGTAAATTTTATCGGTGAAACAATCCCTAATTTCGATTGATGCATATTTCAGTAATCACGCTAGAAAGCAATTCCATTAATCTTATGGAAATAATCATATATTTTGCTATTCATCTTTGAATACTGAAATTTGAGCTTTCTCTTAGTACCATACTGTTTCATTTTGGGAATTAAATTAAAAATTAAAATCAATTTTATTGCGAGGCCAGTCACTTTCATGGAGAAACTTACTGAAAAAAGAAATTTATCTCGTAAGGTTATTTGCATAAAGGTAAAAAATACGACTGTGGAGATCCTATCAGTGGGTGTGAGAAATACATTCAAAAATAGAGCGAAATATCAATGCTTGTATATAAGCAGCTTTGGTCCAAACAAGTAAGCTGATTATAAGACGGAAGCGTCTAGTTAAGTTTCTGAATGAAGGATTAAGGTTTTTAAAGTAATGTTAAATTGCAAGAAATTCAAATTGGGCATTTTTGAAGTTTATATGCAGTTATCACTTGAAAAATTTGACCATGATGGGTAATTTATATTTTAAGTTTAATGAACAAACTTCATAACTAGTTAAAATTTTAAATTAGATTTAGCATTTAAATTAATAAAATTCAGCACTAAAATTTTAATGCTATAATACATTAAAAATTATAATATAAGTAAGCATGTAAAATATTGAAAATAAAGAAAAGCAATTAAAGAGTAATAAATGTAGTAAGATATATAAAGTTATGTATGTATATCTATAGATATTATATTAATTGACAAATTAAAATTTGCCCCCTAAAGTAAAAATACAAAATTTAAGTACATAAATCTCTGATACAATATAGACTTGCGTATTATAAGTTTACAAATTTTATTACAATTAGAAATATAAATCAAAGTATATATATATACCTTTATAGATACGTTTCATGTTTACATAGCTCTGACAATGCTTTTAATACTAACATACTACGAGACTTAGCGAATGAGATGACAAAGAAGTTAGTTATATTAGGTAAGACCAAGAATTGCAGCACCGAAAAGACATAGCTATCACAATCTAGACGCTACATTTAAAATTTCGTGGCTGCTTAAGACAGAACAAACATACAGGATGAAGATTAAGCATGAAGAAGCGTGCTCCATGAATGAAACATTCTCGACTCTACTTGTACATACATCTAGATGAAAACAATCAAGAAAGACAAGGTTTTCATCGAGAAGCTTCAATACTTGTTCGCATTTAAGTTCTTTGGTCGGGAATTTGCCTGAAATTATGAGCACTGCACAACATGCGATAAGTCAAAATTGATTGTAAATGAGCAAGTTTACAGGAAAATAAGTAGTCAAAATACTCTGATGTAACTAATTATAAAAGTAGTACGTTTTGAGGGGTCTTCTGGGGCCTCCAAAGGCCGGGGGCTTTCGGGGCAGTCACCGACCTGGCCAGTCCGGGCCTGCCTGTTGTTGTTGATAGTATGTTAATATAATTATAAACTGGTAGTAAATCTTTGCATTCTTTCATTTTACGTGAAAAGCTATGAATAAATTGCACAGTAAACATAAAAAGAGTGTAGTTCTAAAGATTATTTGTCGATTTGGTGTGACAGAGGAATTCTATTGTGGGATTAATTTACATGCTTGATAATTTGCTAAGTATTATCACGAATATTTATATCATCTCATTAAGAAATATTGATTCTTTAGATAATTTATATAAATTTTGTCTTTCTTTTAATTACCCCTAACATTCTTTTGGTCATATTTAGAGTAAAATTAGGAAAACCTTGGTATTTTATTTTTATTATATAGAGTAAGCTTAGATTTTGTATATTGAAATTTCATGAAATTTATCCCTCCTTCCAACCAAATAACAATTGATTAAAATTTAAACTGGTTGTGAATAATGTGAAATATTAAAGCAAGGGTGTTTTAAACTTTATGCCATAAAAAGATTTCAGTCGAACATAATCCTTCAAATTTTGACGGGTATAACTAGTAACTGATTGATTGATTTCTCCCGTTCCCCACTTTCTAACCTTGCTCGATTTATTTCATCATTACTAAACCTCTTACCTTAAATTCACCCTTTAGTTTAAATATCCTTCTTTTCAGTTTGTTTCTGAATTAAGAAATTGTAATGCCCCCCCCCCCCTTCAAACTGTATAATTATTTCTTTAGATGTCGTTTCTCTTTTTACTTCCATCCCTATTGAATTTGCTTGCGATATTATAAGAAAAATGTATCCTATGGATAGTACTCATTCTACTCTTAATATTGAATCTATTCTTAAATTAGTTTTTTTTTCTGCTTGTAATTGCTTGAAGTTTAATGATTTATACTATAAACAAATTCGTCGCACGCCTATGGGCTCACCTGCTAGTGTTTGCATAGCAGAAATTGTTATGTAGTTTTTGGAAGATAAAATAAACGATAGTTTAAGTGAAAATATATTTTTTTGACGGAGATAAGTAGATGACATTTACTTATTAATTGAAGAAAAACATATAAATGAAGTCGTTACTTTTTCTAATTCATTATGCCCAGAAATTCAAATTACTTTGGAAATAGAACAAAATAACAGTTTGCCTTTTCTTGATGTTCTTGTTGAACGCATTTCGAATTCACCTAGCATTTTTCACACTTCTGTTTATCGTAAGGCCACTTTTACAGGTCAATATATAAATTTTCATTCTGCTAATCCTAATTTTCATAAAATTGCAGTTTTTCGAACTTTGCTCAATAGAGTTCTTCAGTTATGCAGTAACAAGACACTTTTTAAGTTGGAAATTAAAAGAATTTTTCAGGATTTAATAAATAACAATTACCCTCTTAATTGGTGAAAACGAATTTATCGTGCAAAAATTATCTGCTTCCCCTCTTCTTCGTTTCCTCCTGCAAATTCCCCCTCTCCTCCAATGCAAATGAAAATTCACTAATTAATAAGAACAATTGTATTTCTATGCCATATTTTGGTTTTCCTTCAGAATTTATTTCTAAATTACTTAAACCACATAATATTTATACTGCTTTCTGGCCGATTAATAATTAAAAAACATTCTTAACTTTAAACCCATTACCCCTTCTCTGGATCTAACTGGCTCTGGATCAATATTTAATTCCTTATAAAAATTGTAAATATGTTTATATAGGTGAAACTGGCCGTACAGCAAAAATTAGACTACAGGAGCACAGACGATCTTTTAAAAATTGCAACCAAAATTCTAAAATTGTAATCCATTCAATAGAAACCGATCATATTCGAGACTTCGATAATATAAAAGTTCTAAATTCTGGTTTTGATAATTGTACTGTGCAACCGCGAAAAGAAGGCATACGACCTTGGAATAGTTCATTTTGAAGAAGGGGCGGCCGAATGAAATGCAAATGATGCTTGGCGGCAGTTCTTTTCGCCAAACAATTGTTTGACTTATCAGCTTCTTTGGCACTGTCGTGAACAGATGCTCCTCTCTGATATAAACCAGACATCTGATTCATAGAGACTGGTGTGAACTCTTGTTTTAGATGACTAATAACTTTCTTTTTATCTTTTGTAGATACTTCTGTTGCTAAGTACTGTGAGAACGAAACTTGTTTTAAGACGGTGTGGACGTCTGTTATAGCGTCCGCTCCGAAATATAATTTTGAATTGTGATTTAAGCTTTTAATTAAAATTAGAAAAGACATCCCACGGTTGTTCATTATTTCTACGTGTGGTGTTTCACTTCACTTTAACTGCAGAGCAGACATAGGATACATAATAGAAAGAGAAGTCGAACATCGAAGCTCATCCGTCCCAGATGAAGAACCCAGGTAGGCCTCTTTACACATATTCCTTATCAATAAAAATTAGAGTGATTTGAATTAAAAATATAAATAAAGAGAGCCTTAAAAGTAATATGAAAAATTTGAGAATTAATTAGATTCAGAAAATTCTCGACATGGCATCCCTGTCGCGGGATCGGATGAGTAAAACTAACTGGTCTAGATAAAGAAAAAAAAAACTGGATAAATTATTACTTTGTAGTATTTGATTTTGTAAGAAAAAAAATGGCAGAGCCTGAAATTTTAAGGAAAAAAAGAACCGTGTTACGCACAGCTGTAACAAATTGCATTAATAAAATAGAGAAGGAGTTACAAAAACAAGATGAAAGTATAAATATCATAGAACTGGAAGAAACATTGGAACTTTTACTAATGAAATTTGAAACTTTAAAAAATACGGACAGGGAATTAGAACCACACATTAAAGTGGAGGAATTTGAAAATGAATTCCTAAAAACCGAAGAATACGCTGAAAAAATTCAATTATGGAAATTCAGGTGTAATAAAAAACTTGGGGAATTAAAGGGAAAATTGACCGATATCCCGAATTCGAACCGCGAACCACTTAGTCAAAAAGTAGAAGTCTATAAAGTACCTAGTACAAATGTAAATTTGCCGCGGATTCGAATCGAAAGATTTTTTGGAGATATAAATAACTGGCTCACCTTTTGGAATACTTTCGAATCCTCTATACATAATAATAACGAATTAACGAAAATAGATAAATTTAACTATCTGAAAGCGTACTTGGGAGGTAGCGCTTTATGTACAATAGATGGGCTTCCTATGTCTGAAAGTGCTTATGATTCGGCTGTAAATTTATTAAAAGAAAGATTCGGCGACCGCAACTTATTAATACATAATCATACTTGTAATATCCTCAACATCAAACCACTTAGAAATTCTAACGATGTAGCAGAATTCAGAAAATTTTATGACAAAATTTTGACTGATTTAAGAAGCATTGAAGCCTTAGGCTCAGATAATAATAATTTATCAGCGATTCTTTGTACCACAATTTTGAAGGCCCTACCACAAGATCTATTAATCGATTTAAATAAACCAGAATACCAAAAGGGTTATTATGACGTCACATGTTTATTGGATTTCTTATCTATATCTCTGAAATCCAGGGAAAAAGCTATGTTGGTATCCGGTTTTTCGAACGGAAGTACAGTTAGGAAAAGCACACCCCAAAACAGACCGCAAAATAGAGACAAAACAACGAGTTTCTATGCAGCGAAAGATCTATTAAACGAAGGTCAGGAGATAAGGGGAAAATGTTCCCTTTGTGGGTCATTGACACATAGGGGTATGGTGAACTGCGACGAATTTAAGAGATTATCACTTGAAGAAAGGAAATCTTTACTGGTTAAAAAAGGCGGTTGTTTTAAATGCTTAGAAGTGAAAGGTCATATCGCTAAATTTTGCAAAAAAAATATTAGTTGTCAATATTGCCAGGGAAAACACGCTTCGTTAATGTGTTTTAAACACTACCAACAGGAAAAAGAGAAAGCGCTTGCAAAGGATGAGGAAGACAGCACACTTTTGATTAATGAACACTCGGAAAATAGAGTGTACCTGCAAACGTTGGTTGCTCGTATAGAAAATAAAGAAAATAAGCATTTAGTGAGAGTAATTTTTGATACGGCATCTTCAAAGTCTTACGTATCTAGCTTTGTAGCAAATAAATTAAACTTAGCAAGTATAGGAAGAGTGAAAATTACTCATGGGCTGTTTGGAGGTACCGAGGAAACAGTATTGCATGATCGATATTCTATTAACTTAAAGGGGTTAAAGGACAACAAAAATGTTGTAATCGAGGTCATGGAACAAGAAAAGATTTGTACAACAGTTCCCAGGATTAGCAGTATTAATTGCATTAGAGAATTAAAAGAGAAAAATATTTTTTTGAGCGACATTTGTCCTAGAAGTAGAAACTGTTTATATGAAAACGATGAAAATGAAATACATGTTTTGCTAGGGGCAGATGTCGTGGGGAAATTGTTTACTGGGAAAATAAAGAATCTGTCCTGTGGGTTGGTAGCTATGCAAACGATTCTCGGATGGACGGTAATGGGAAAAATTGAAAGTAGAGATAAAGATAGCTCTCTAACGGCTCTTTCATTGTATGTAAATGAGGCTAAAATCACGGACTTATGGAATTTGGATTTATTGGGTATAACTGATCCGGCAGAAAAACAATCCAAACAAGAAATTCAGGAATTAGTTTTGAAACATTTTAAAGAAACGGTATGTCGGGAAAATGATGGGAGATATAAAGTGTGTCTTCAATGGATAGATGGACATCCAGAGATTTTGGATAATAGAGAATTAGCGGAAAAGAGATTAAAAAATAATGTAAATTCTCTTAAAGCAGCCGGATTAGTAGGAGAATATGAACAAGTTTTTAATGAATGGGAATCCGAGGGAGTTATAGAGGAAGTGAAAACTAAGGAAGATTCACCTCAGATTACTAATGTTCACTATTTACCTCACAGGGCGGTAATAAAACCGAACTCAACGACGAAAATCAGACCTGTTTTCGATGGTTCGGCCCATGTTAGGGGTTCCGTTTCTATAAATGAATGTATAGAGAAGGGGCCTAATTTGATTGAATTAATTCCTTCAGTTTTGAATCGTTTCAGATGGGGAAAAATAGGCGTCGTAGCGGACATCCGGAGAGCTTTTTTACAGATATCTTTGAACGAAGGGGATAGAGATTATTTACGTTTTCTTTGGTGGAGGGATGGGAATCCTGAAAATCTGATCACTTATAAACATTGTAGGGTAGTTTTCGGACTTTGCAGTAGTCCGTTTCTCCTCGCAGCAACACTTGCGCATCACCTTGATCAGGCACCAGACGACGTAAAAGATGTAGCGTTAAAACTTAAGGAATCATTGTATGTAGATAATTGCGTGACTAGTGTGGATTCCTTAGATGAATTAGATTATTTTCGTACTGAAGCGCAAAAAATCTTAGCTTCAGCTAAATTCGACCTTCGCGGCTGGTGTTATAATTATCGCGCGGACGGAGAAATGATTGATTTGGAAATTGATAAAAAGACGCCGGTGCTCGGGTTAATGTGGGATATGGAGAAAGATACTTTAGCGTGTGATTATAGGAATTTTAAATTAGAAGAGGGTTCCATAACGAAGAGAAATATTCTGTCTCTAACGCATAAGATATTCGATCCGATAGGTTTTACGTGTCCAGTGACCTTGATTCCAAAATTACTATTGCAAAAATGTTGGAAAATTAGGGCTTCTTGGGACTCCAAATTGCCCGATGAGATAGTTAAGGAATTTAAAAAATGGAAAAATCAAATTTTGGAGTTAAAAAATATCTCCATACCCAGAAGAATTTCCGAGTTAAATCTATTTACAGGAAGATTGTCTTTACACGTTTTTTGTGATGCCAGTAAAGTTTCTTATGCTGCTTGTGTTTTTTTAAGAAACGAGATTCACGATCAAGTTAGTTGTCAACTATTACAGGCACGATCCAGAGTTGCGCCGTTGAAAGAAATATCCACTCCCCGTCTCGATTTACTAGCTTGCTGTATAGGTGCCAGATTAGCGGATACGGTTATCCAAGATTTAAAATTAAACGTTGACATAGTTTATTGGTCTGACTCGATGGATGTATTATACTGGATAAAAGGAGAAGGCCCTTGGGGAACATTTGTAGAAAACAGAGTAAAGGAAATCCGTAAACTTTCTTCTCCTGATTCCTGGAACTTTGTCCCTGGTCATTTGAATCCGGCCGATTTGCCCTCTCGTGGGTGTTCAGTGAAAACACTAGCTAAATCTGAGTGGTGGCTGGGGCCATCCTGGTTATTAACTGCAGAAGAAAAGTGGCCTAAGAATAATATAGTTCCGAATATAGATATAATCAATAAAGAGAAGAGAAAAACTATCGTTACTGCTACGAATTTAGAAAATAATGAAGATAAATTTTACCTCCGGTACTCTTCTTACACAAAAATTGTACGTATAATAGGGTGGATTTTTCGCTTCAGTAACAATTCAAAAATTGTTAGAACCGATCGAACAAGCGGTCTGCTAAACAGTGAAGAATTAAGAAAAGCAGAAATTGTGCTTATAAAATTAGTACAACAAGAACATTTTACGAATTCTTCAGATTATAAATTACGACATCTACGCACTATCACAGACTCGAACGGTCTACTACGGATAAAAACTAAGATCTTTATGAGAGACGACACTCATAATTTTCGCTTACCAGTGGTCTTACCGTCAAACCATCATGTAGTAGAACAACTGATAATTTCGAAACATCGTGAATTGGGTCATTGTGGTGTACAACTTTTAATGTCAGAACTCCGAGAGAACTACATGAATCTGACTGACATTTTACGTGACGCTGTCACCACCAGACGAGGAAGAATCGTCAAACCGCCAGACCGACTCGGGGTGGTGTAGTGCCTTGAGTTGAGTTCTGGTTCCCTCTGAACTCAAGGTGGGAGTGTCGTGAACAGATGCTCCTCTCTGATATAAACCAGACATCTGATTCATAGAGACTGGTGTGAACTCTTGTTTTAGATGACTAATAACTTTCTTTTTATCTTTTGTAGATACTTCTGTTGCTAAGTACTGTGAGAACGAAACTTGTTTTAAGACGGTGTGGACGTCTGTTATAGCGTCCGCTCCGAAATATAATTTTGAATTGTGATTTAAGCTTTTAATTAAAATTAGAAAAGACATCCCACGGTTGTTCATTATTTCTACGTGTGGTGTTTCACTTCACTTTAACTGCAGAGCAGACATAGGATACATAATAGAAAGAGAAGTCGAACATCGAAGCTCATCCGTCCCAGATGAAGAACCCAGGTAGGCCTCTTTACACATATTCCTTATCAATAAAAATTAGAGTGATTTGAATTAAAAATATAAATAAAGAGAGCCTTAAAAGTAATATGAAAAATTTGAGAATTAATTAGATTTAGAAATTCTCAACAGGCACCAATACGAACAGTCAAAGAGTCATTTGTTGCTAATTCAATAGAAAATTGCTAAATTTTTGTCAATTTAAATATTGTTTTAATTATTTCTTATAATTTTTTTTATCAGATATGCAGAAAATCGATAAAACAAAATAGCTTTAAACATTGCTTATAATTTGTGTTCACATGTATGTTTATTTCTAGTACTTAAATTAATTGAATCCCTAAAATTTACTCGTTTAGCTTTTAACTTCTCGAAGTATACCTAAAACAGTTTCTTTTTTTTTTTTTTGTAAATATTCACTATTATGATTAGTTCAATTATTTAAATCTAAAAATATATCATAATTGAATGTTTTGTAAATATTAACTATCGTGATTAATTAAATTTCTTCCTTTCTACTTTTATTACAACCATTATATGATTATGTCATGTTATTTAATGACAATTACAATAATTAATTTAATGCTTATTTTATCAAAACTGTAATGGTATTAATCATGGTTTCTTTTATTTCATACATTGTAGAAAGAAACTTTTTTAAAGTTTAAGTTACTTCTTTCATCCCTTTCTGCTGATAATGATTGCACTTAAAAATTACTTCTCGGAAGCCATTAAGATTACTTTATTTAAAAAAATCAAAATTTCTTTTTGAATGTTATTTGATCGCCGAAACTTTAAAATTTGTAAACAATAGTACCTCCGAACTCTTCTTTTAAATAGCAATTAAAAATACCTCCAAACATTAAGTTTATCAACAACTTCAAATTTTAATTTCACACTAAGAAACGGGCTAACAACGCCAAATCTGGAAGCCACTCTACTCTGTGTTACCATGGAAACACAACCTCTTACCTTATTTCATTAATGGAATCATCTGAAAACACGTGAGTCGAGTGCCAAGTTATCGCGGTTGTACAATAAATAACGTATTTTCCTTGAGAGCTGGCACACGGCCAGGCATCTCCACACTATCAATGAAGCATGCGCACTGGCTCCTCAATAATCTGTACTTCTATAAATTCCTTGGGTATTCCTGTAATGCTTGTATATTATGTTTTAATTGATACTGATGAGGAAACGCGGACGGGTTTCGAAACGTCTAGATTTTAATTATTTTTATATGTATATTTTGTTTTTAAATGTATTTTAACTTATGTTTTGTCTCGTAAATAAAATAGTTTTTGTTTTTAATAACTAGTAATATTTTTTAAATATGAATTTTGGACATAACAATCATTAAAAACCTAATTTTATGATTCAGGAGACCTCAAAACGTAATTCTGTGTAAAAAAAAAAAAACTCCAAATATTCAACCCTAAAACACTTATGACGAAGAGAAAGTAAAAGGAGGTCTGGTCATTACTATTTTCAACCTGGCTTATGAATCTCAATGGCTTTAAAGACGCAACGATTAATTTTTAATTGTATGCTATAATCTAAAAAAAAAAAAAAAAAAAAAGACATTTAAAAAGTACAAAAAAAGCCAAGCTCAAAGAAAGAGGAATGGATTAAAGTTGTATATAAAGGGTGTGATATCAAATTCCTAAGATTACTTTCTAATACTTATTTAATATTCCCTTTTAACTAAATTTTCACGTATAAATCAAGTGACTTATGATATGTTGATAGACATCCTTCTTTTCTGTACTAAATACATCCTAGCGTGTTTCTGAAAATTATTTTTTTTTAGTTTATGCATGATGCACTTCGTGGTCATCTTTCAAATTTTTCCTTTAATTTGAATTCTTTTATAAATCTCACCAATTATAAGATGAGAAAGCACCAAACTAAACACTATTAAAACTTAAATTGATTATCGCGTGTGCATAACGAAAGCTTTTGCAGAATTTTACTTTTTTTTTTTTTTTAAATCTGAATATGTTAGTTACTGTTGAATGGAATAACCATATTATTTTTACGAGATATTTATTCCAAGAAGCTACATTCAAACTGGGTAAATATAATTATGTTCGGGGGGGGATGGGGGGGGGGAGAAGCTTTTCTGTGCATTTTTTTTTTTTTTTTTCATATTTTTACGTTAATTTAAATTCTTATATTCTTTTATTCCCGGCATTTATAGGATGGAAGTGCACCAAACTTAACACTAAATATTTATAATAAGATATCAAGTTGATTGAACGTGTACCGGGCACTTTTACGATATTTTCACTCGCAATTTTTTTTATTGGAATATTTCTGTCTCTGTTGAATGTAATAACCAGATTAATTTTATACAAGATATTTATTTTAAGAAGCTTCCTTCAAATTGTGTGAATGTTCATTCATATTTTGAAAGACGGCTGCCAAGCCCATCATGCATAAATTTAAAAAAAAATTCAGAAACACGTTATGATGTATTTAGTATGATGTATTTAGGATTTCTATCAACATATCATAAGGCATTTGATTTACATGTGAAAATTTAGTTAAAAGGGAATGTTAAATAAGTATTAGAATGTAAAGCTTGGTAATTTGATATCACACCCTTTTTAGACACAACTTTTAATTTCTCTTTTTTTGAGCTTGGCTTTTTTGTACTTTTTAAATGTCCTTTTTGTTTTAGATATCATTTATTTTTTTTAGAAAAATCTTTGTATTTGCTTGAATTAACCTGATACTTTTAATATATTATTATATAATAAATTCTAAATACAAACATATCGTAAATACATCATATGTCCTGGATTGAGTTCAACTCTGCTTTCGTGCGATGTTGATGAAAGGCACATTTCTCGTTGCTAGACATTGAGTTTTCTATACAGACTAGTATATGTCCATAAAAACTTTCTTCTACATTTTCCTATACAAATTAACGTAGTACAAATTATTTATTAATTTTTCCATTATGAATGCAGACTATTATCTCAGAAAGGTATTACTACACAAAATGTCCAACGGAAGTAAATTTTTATCGTGCAGATGACATTTCTATTCTAAAAAAAATTGTAGTATATGAGCACCACCTATCGGCCGATAGGTATACAAATTGAATCAGCATAATGTCTAATGTCCTTTTCACAATCACGTTTTGTTCCATTGTAAGCAACAGAACCTGAGTATAGCCTTTCCTTATATTGCAGAAATCATTGTATACCAGCGCCACCTGTTGAGAGAGGCAAAAGCCGATAGGCACTAATTTATAACAAAGTAATATTTCAGTCCCTGTGTAAATTTATATGCAATTCTATGCATTAGTTCCTCACATATAGCCTTCTATGAAATTGCGGAAATCGTTGTATAGCAATGCCATGTTGAGCAATTGACACCAAATGTTAAACATTATTATACATCAAAGTGAAATAGCATATAAGTTTATGTGTAATTCTAAGCAGTAGTTCCTGAGATACAGTTAGTACAAAATTTTTGTCACACGCATAGTACACACGCACACATACGAACAGAAATTTTCTAAAAATAGTCGAATTGCTTTCTGGAGTGTTTATAAGGTGTAAATACATTAAAAACCGAAAGTCGAAAATTTTTACTAATCCAATACTTTCTTGAATTGAATATAGAAGTTCAATCCAGCATAATCTCTTTCATGCATATATTTTTTATGGATAGATCACAACGATAAGACATTTTTAAATTTTAAGTTTGTTTTCCTTTTATATTTTTGCTTATTTCCTCGTTTTTGAAAATAAATATAAATTTTTAATGTAGATTTTTTGCAAAAGAAAGAAAGTAGTGTACGTTTTGTGGTCACCTATAAGACTTTCTTCTACAAATTTTCTACAAATTTATACAGTACAAATCATTTTTTAAAAATTATTTATTAGAATTGGTTTCCATGATAGATACAGACGATTAATTTTCTGAATTAGAAAGAAGTATAACACTAAATACCGGGGACGAGACGTGGTTCAGAAAACTATGGAGGCGCCGAAGCGAAGCGCTTCCAAAAGCAGAGAAAGAATCAATTCAGTTATTCGACGAGGCGACGTTACTTGATTACATTTTTAAAATCTTAAACAGGCTAAGCGCTGCTTCCATCGCTTCCATGGACGCTTCGCCGCTGCTAAATACAGAAAGTATATCTAAGTTTTTTTTTTTTTTTTTTTTTATAAAAAATGAATTGGGAAAAAAAAAAGATCGATAACTTTGTTTTAAATTATCAAAGTTCAATCAATCGTATTAAAGGTTTTCACGAGGTTTTTCGAAAGATATCCGTAATGAAAAGTCCCCCCCCCTCCCCGAGAGCGATGCTCCTACTTGCACACACGTTTATTCCTAGTTTACTACTACTATTATCAAAAATTCATATTTTACAATCATGTACAAGAAATAACTCTTATTATGCACAGTTGAAATTTTATGTTAGACTGCCACATTAAACGTTCAGAAAAAAAGGGATGACAGCCCAACCTGTGAAGCGATTGAACCCAGATGTAATCAGCACCAGTTTACGTCAAGGTCTACTAAATACCAAGTTTGGTTAAATTTCGTTCATTGGTTCGTGAGATACAGCTTTCACAATATTTGTGATACATACACACAGACTTTTCTAAAAGGAGTCAAATATCGTTCAGGATATTTCAAAACGCGTAAATCCGTCGAAAACTGGAGTTCACAAATTCTGCAAAAAGAAAAATAGGAATGCCATATATTGAGTGATAAACACCAAAATCTAATGAACGCCAAATAAAGGTTCAACTAAATGTAAAATTTAATGAAATACTGAGAGTTATTTTTTGAGCTAGAGAAATCACAAAATTTGTCTCTCACACAAATAAAGGCAGATGAGACATTTTCTAAATATAGCCAAATCTCAATCAGGCCATTATGTTTTTTTTTTTTTTTTTTTTTTCTTTTTTAAATCTGTAATATTTCAAGCTCAGGTGATAAATGTCAGAACACATGCCAAAAGTTTAAATTTTTTGTCATACGTAATCTCTGTACATGAGTATATATATAAACACATGTGAATAGATTATAACGATGAAACACATTTTTAGATTTTAAGTTTCTTTCCCTCTTTACTTTTGCTTGGTTCGTCGTGTTTGAAAATCAATAAATTCTTAATGCATTATAATTATTAAAGCAAAATTGAATATTGAAAGCTATTAAAATCGTTCACTTATCGTCTGTTATTATTATTATTTTTTATTTCAAGATAAAATCAAACGAAAATTATTCTACAATTCAAGGTACAGATTTGAAACAAATGTTATTCGAAAATGTATTTATTTTTGTTTTCAGTGATGTAAAATTTAAAATTGTACAACATAATAAAAGCAAATATTCTTTGGTTAAAAAAAAAAAAATAATAATAATTTGATGTGGGCACAACATGACATTTTTAGAAATATACATAATTATTAAAAAACATTGACATTGGACCCGAAACAGTTGGCTAATAATACTTAAAAAAACGAATTATCACCGTGTTCTGAGCTTTTCTGAAAGTTAGTTAAAAACCGATTGCAAGATTTGTACTGGTAACGCTGACGAAGGCAACAGGGAACCGAAAAAATTGGCTAAAAGTATTAAAAAAAGGCATTTTCACCGTGTTCTGAACTATTCTGAAAGTTTCAAATGTCTAGCTAGTCGGGAAGTTAGTTAAATAAATTTTCTGTTGAACCATATAAACGCTGCCGAAGGCAGCAGGGACCTGAAACAGTTGGCTAAAAGTATTAAAAAGATGCATATTCACAGTGTTCTGAACTATTCTGAAAGTTTCAAATGTCTAGCTAGTCGGGAAGTTAGTTAAATAAATTTTCTGTTGAACCATATAAACGCTGCCGAAGGCAGCAGGGACCTGAAACAGTTGGCTAAAAGTATTAAAAAGATGCATATTCACAGTGTTCTGAACTATTCTGAAAGTTTCAAATGTCTAGCTAGTCGGGAAGTTAATTAAATAAATTTTCTGTTGAACCACATAAACGCTGCCGTAGGCAGCAGTGACCCGAAACAATTGGCTAAAAATATTTAAAAATGCATTGTCACCGTGTTCCGAGCTCTTCCGGAAATTTTAAATGCCTAGCTAGTCGGGAAGTTAGGTAATAAATTTTCTGTTGAACCATATAAACGCTGCCGAAGGCAGCAGGGACCTGAAACAGTTGGCTAAAAGTATTTAAAAAATGCCTTTTCACCGTGTTCTGATCTAGTCTGAAAGTTTCAAATGTCTAGCTAGTCGGGAAGTTAGTTAAATAAATTTTCCGTTGAATCGCATAAACGCTGCTGAAGGCAGCAGGTATCGGAAACAGTTGGCTAAAAATATTTAAAAAATGCATTGTCAACGTGTTCTGAGCTTTTCAGAAAGTTTCAAATGTCTAGCTAGTCGGGAAGTCAGTTAAATTGCAAGACCTGTCTAAACCGTTTTTGAGTTATCACCGTTTTTTGATACATTATGGCCAAAACCTATGTATTTTTGTCATTATGAACCTAATTTTCCTAAATATCTCCAAAACGGAAAGTCATACAAAGTCCAAAAAGGGAGGTGCACAACTAGATGTTATAACAAACCTATGTACCAATTCTCAACTTTCTACGTCCAACCGTTTTTGAGTTATGCCACACACACACACATACAAACGTCACGAAAAATCGTGTAAAATCCCTTATATCTCTAACGAGAGCTCTTGTTAAGACGACACTTGCAGGTGTGCAACTAGACATCATGACAGTCTCATGTATAAATTGGCAACATTCAGCGATCATTCGTTTTCGAGCAATGTGAAATAAAAAATCCATTTCGCCAATCGGGATTACTAAAATTCCTTATACTTTGTATAAGGAAGTAAAAATAGCTTACAAGAAAGAAAAAGCAGTTAAGTTTGAAATTAACACTTTTCGGTTAAACAGAGATGAAGATAATTACATATTTAGCGATTTATGTCTCTTTGGCGATATTTAAGTTTTTCAGCAGTTCAGATACGAAATTTTAAATTTAAAAGCTAAATATTCTAAAAGTTCTTAGACTGAGTAATTATCTATCTGAAAAATCACTTTTCAAAGAATTCTGCACATTTATGAACTCTCCAGCTTTTTTTTTTTTTTTTTTTTTTAAATTTTTGACGAAGAAATTTTTTTTTCAAAAAGTTGTTAAAAAAAATCTAATTATACGCTAAATTGAAAATGCTCTTATTTTCTTGCTTATTAACTTAAAAAGTCCGTTTTTATCTCAAATTAAAGCTCTCTTTGATACGAATATTGTACTTTGTTTCATTTTTCTGCGATATTTGATTCTTCTAATATGTAAAACTTTACGGAAAAAAAATTTGCCGATTTAACATGAAGTTTTTTTCTGTATAATAACCATGTAACGGTCTTGGGTTATTTCTCGCGATTTTTTATTATTGGCGCGTTCTGCTTTGTGTTAGTGGTAGGTTTTTTTTTTTTAGGACTGAGGGCCTATTAGTCTCAATCTGGGATTTTTTGCGTTGTCGTTTTCGATAGTTGGACATTTGTCGAAATCTAAAATTTATCGAAAATATAATTGAATAATTTGAAAGCGATGTTATAATTTGAAAAAAGGAGAAAAAAAAAAAAAAAATACTAACAGCCCTCCGTCCTAAACTAAATTCTGCTTTCGCCAGAATTTCATCAAAATCTTTTTTTTATTATTATTATTATTATTGAAAGAAAAAGAAGAAAATTAATAATCAGTATCGTTACAAGCGATATCAAAAGAGTTTTTTTTTTTTAATTTTGAATTAAGAAATAAGAAGTGCGCGAGCAATATGAAATAAAAATAAGTAAAAAAATGAATTTAATGGTTTAATTTTTCTTCAACTAATTTTATCTTGAAGCTGGAAAATCCCTTATTTGTTAAATATTTATTCACATTCTTGGTTTTTTAACACTTTTCAACAAGGTCGAAAAGTGTTAATGACTTCGATCTGTCTGTCCACGCTCTAACTCTCGTAAATATTCTTGGATTTTCTTGAAACTGATATGTTATTCAAGTTCACAGTTGGATGTTTCCTAGTGAAAATAGAATAAATACTAGAACTGCAGGGTGGCTAGCAGTCAGAGAAAATCAAAGAATCAGGGAAAAGTCAGGAAATTTAGAAAATCTGAAAAGTCAGGGAATTTCATGTAAAGTCAGAGATTTTTGACAAATTTTGTGAAAATAAATATAGTAATTGTAAAATTATTAACGCTGTTTTAAATCATTATTATTATTATTATTATTATTATTATTTTTTTTTTTTTTTTATAATGTCTTGAAAATTTCATGGGAAATAAATAGTAAGTGTCAGGGAAAAGTAGGGGTAAACTTCGAAAAATAGTCAGGAAAGGGTATTGCTGGTTAAGCATATGAAAACTGCACCAGCGTCGAATGAAGAGTTCTTGCCTTCCATTTATTGTTATTTATCTGTAACATCTTTTGCACACAATTTTAGACTTCTACCCTCAACGATTAGGGCGTAATGGGGGTGGCAACCTAAAACGTTAAATTAAATTTTTTTTTGTAAACTATTTAAGATATCTTATCGAGGTTGAAACTATTTATAAATGTTTATGAAGTACATAATATATATATTTTTTAAAATTTTCTCTCGATTTTAAATGGTAGAAAATAAGTATATTTTTGATGGGCGATTTTTTATACTATCCACCAAAGCGACACCGACCAAAAAAAAAAATATATATATATATATATATATATATATATATATATATATATATATATATATATATATATATATATATATATATATATATATTAGCTTGGCTTGAACGACAAAAACGACAGTTTCTGCTTGATATACGGCAAATTATTGCAGGACCATATTACTGCTTGCTTCAGCTCTGGGTTGATCAGTTTTAGAAGCACAAAAATTGTTATATAATTGCCTACTAAATTCTTTTTATAATTAATTTTTTCTATAGTTTAATATAAGAAATATGATGTAATAAATCGAAAGAGTAGCCCTATATTTTATTATCAAACACTGTTTTTTGTATTTCCCATATGAAAACATAGAAAAGTAAGTGATTTTAGCATACTGTTATACAGGGTGTTTATAAAGTCCCGGACCCATTTTGATGTTTAATAACTCATAAAATAATAAAGATAGATTAAAATTAATAACATAAATGGTTAGATAGACTCAAAAAGTTTCATGACCCTTGTCAATGAACTTCCACGTGTGCCCCTTTCGTCGCACGGAGAATATGCCAAAAACAAAAGAGAGAAAAATACAATTAATAAGCAGACGATATTTAGAAAAGTACAGATATTTAGACTGAAAAATGAAATTAACTGAAATTAACCACACGCACAGACGATATTTACAAAAGTAAAGATATTCGAACCTGAAAAGAAAATGAGTTATTCCATCAATAAATGCCATAAGTTTGTTTATATCTTCATTATTTTACGAGTTATTAAACATCAAAATGGGTCCGAGACTTTATAAACACCCTGTATAATAAATTATGGACCCTAAAACCAAAGAATTCTAGACAAAAGGCAGCAATAATAAAGATTTTTCGTAAATTTTGTCATATTAAAACATGGAAAATAAGTTTTAAGATTTTACATCCAGCTTCATAACAGTTTTTAAATCCTGAAACCAAGTGGTACCCTAAAAACTGGATTAAATTCTATACGGAGAAATTTTTCCCAACAGTGAATATCTGTATTATTTAACAGAATTGCCCCACCCGTTACAGAAATAAAACCTGTATCAGCTTAATAAGATTTCCCTAGTAAAATTATGCCAGGATTGCTGCCAGATTTTCTGTTAAATCTATAGTTTTTTTTTTTTTTTTTTAATAACAGTGTGGTACTAATACATTAATGGATCTTGAAATTATTAATTTCCGATTACATATATAATCCCTATATCTGTACTGATAAGTATAAAGGATTTAAGTCTATATTCTTGATTTTTCAGGAGACTAAAAATAAAGTTAAACTAGCAAAAAACTAATCAGAAGAATCGATTAGGAAAAAGAGATCATGTTGATTTATACCGTTTATACCGTTCAGTGATTGTCAATCTTCATTTAATAAAGGGAAAAAATTGAATTAAATATTTTATACAAAGATTAATGCTAAATTTCTGACTTGAATATTTTTTTAACAATGGATTTTCTCAAAGACTAAATGACATGGATTTAAATCCTTTATACCAATCGATAGGGAATTTTTTTCTGAGTCTGACTATGTACATAACCCAAAATCGACATTTTTGGACTTATATCTGTACTGATAAGTATAAAGGATTTATCTCTTCACGAACCGCAGAACACAGAAAGATGTTGAAGGTATCAGAAGTTGCGAAACAACCCATGGAATTTCAGTTAACCATTTAAATTAAAATATTTTAATTAGTTAGAATAACTTAAAGCGAAAGCATCGTAAGTGAACCAACGTACTGCTAAAAAAAACTCCAAATATAGAAGTGCCAACTGTTGGAAGCGCATGGTCAAAAAAATGCAGCGTAATTGTTTGCCAAATATAAAAAAAAAAAAAGCCTTTTTAATCTTTACATAATAAAATGTTTATTTGAAAAATTGTAAACTTCATAATGTTTATTTCCTTTTTTTGCAGATTTTTAATCTAAAATAAATATATTGCTGAAGGGACTTCTACTGAAAACGTCAATGGCAGAATTTCATGATTTGTGTGAAACTTCTTCTGAATTAACGGTCGAATGGAAAATCAAAGGATTTTTTTCCCTTCGAGATGAGAAAGATTCATGGTATGAGAGTGTTAGATTTTATTTTTGTGGCGCATCCTGGACCTTAGGGCTGTATCCTAATGGCGAAACAGAAAAGAACACAGAAGGGTGGGTAAGCTTATACCTGTTCAGAAATTCATTTGGTGCTCCCGTTACTTTGGAGTTTACTTTAGGACTCGAGACAGCAGATGGAAGCAGTTTGGATATTGCAAAGAGCAGGAATACTTTTGACAAAAAAAATAAAGGCTACGGGTGCTGTAAATTTATAACAAGATCATGTCTACAAGAAAAGCTGTCAGAACTATCTTCTGATGATATGTTAACAGTTTTTTGCACTTTGAAGAACAACCAAAAAATTTCTGTTGCTGGTAAGTCATTTATGGCAGTATATATGATTAATAAAAATTTTGGAATAATTAAAAATGACAGATTTAACCTTTTACATAGCTGCCAAAATTTTTAATTTTTAAATCAGATTTAACACTAGTATCTATAAAAAGGAGTCTGTCATATATATTTTCGGCGAATAAATCAACTAAAATCGTTTATAAAAACTTTCCGGTATGAAGTCTCCGTTGAAATAACGGAGATTTGGCACCTATGCTTATAATAAAGAAATAATCACTCTCTCGAAACTAACTTAACTGATAATGATTAAACCAAAATAAGTGTAATATGATTTATATATATATATATATATATATATATATATAGGAAATCTTTAAAGAAAACAAAAACATAGACATGGTCCTTTTTTAAAAGGAAAACATGAACTATTAATTACATTATCGCTTTAATTAAAACATAAATTTAAAAGAATGCTATATTCAATAACTATTTACAAGGGTTGAATAAGACGTTCATGATGATTTCTGATTTAAAGTTTAAGAAAGAATCCATTTCGTGTTTTACTTCTGGGTTTTGATTCCATCGAACGCCGAGGAGCTCCGTCCTTCCTCACGGCACATCTTCTGTCTTTATTTCGTTTCGATGCCAGATTCTCGTCCGTTTTCCTTTGATCTGAGTTGTGCTGTATTCAGACTGCTTCTCACCAGTACTGCTGCGTCGATTAGCGATTAGCCGCTGTGGGGTGTAGGAAAAGAGAAGGTCTACTGCACTTGTTAGGGAAGCTATTTATTCTTCGCAATCAACATGGGCCATCTTTGACCAATGCAGCCGCTTTCAGTTGGAGTAATCTTCAGAAATCCCGAAGAGTATGTCTGGAAGAAAAAAAAAATACTGCAGTAACCCATCAACAGAAGGCAATCATAAAAGCAAAAACTAAACACAGTCAACATATTTTTTCTGTCATAACTTTACCTCGTCGTCAGGATTGAATTTACAATGTAATTTTCGTCTCCACTGTTGTCGCATCGTTTCATTTGAACTTGGATTCTTTTATTATTATTATTTGTCTCTTTTCACCCCTTAATGTTCACAACAAAGTCGCAACAATTGACAAATATTAAAGTCTATATGCGTTATGAGAATAAGAAATGGGATAATATTCAGTTCAACAATTATTATTTACACGTATATATATAGTTTTATCTCATATACACAAATGCTTTAGGTATGATTAGGCGAGGATTCTATATATTCTGAGCTGGTATTTGTAAAAACCGGACTTTTGGTAAATCAGAGTTATTCAACATCCTAAATGTCAACAATATCATTTAACTTGGATTTCGTTGGAAATTTTAGTCTTAGATAACAAGTTTTAGTATTTTCCCGTTAATACACAAAAATTCGTTTTTTAGACTCTTTCTATGTTCCCTCTTCTCTAACTTTCGAAAATTTTGGATCTTAATTCTTCATTTAGGAGGTGTATTTAACATTTCAACAGAATTTAGCAATCATTCAAACTTTTGTAAGATCAATTCTAAGTTAGTTAACTTCTGGTTCATTGAGGAAATAATTGATTCGAATTGCTGATTTTTTTTTTTTTTTTTTGTATCTAATCTTTCCGACAATTTTTCTTACTTCATGTTCAATTCTTCTATCTCTTTATCAATTTTCAACAGTAGATCATCTTCGAAATTTCTTTTATATAGCTTCTTTTCTTTTTCGACGGTGACTAAATCTTCACTAGAGGGCTTCATGATAATATCAGGACTTCGTCTCTTCTTCAAAAGAGTCCGATCAGCTTCGAAATTTCCACCATATGGCTTGTTTTTCGACTGTGACCGAATCTTAAATAGAGCATTTCATAGCAATATATGGATTTAATAAGTTTTATAAATATAGTTATGACGTAATAGCAATAAACTGTGTAGATTTTGCGAAATATGCAGCTGAAATCTATCCCTCTGATGTCCTCTTAAACCGTACTGACTCTGACGATCAAACTTCTTTCCTGGATTAAAAAATAAATAAAAATATACAGACACAACATTATTTCATTGACAGATTTTAATTTAGTGCCAGAGGCCTACTGCTAAACTTGTTAATATCGACAAATTCTTCTTTAGTTAATTCGTGACGATCTAAATTCCATGATAAAGTTTTCATTAAATCAAACCAATGTGTTTCAGCTGCAGATACTGTAACAAATAACGTTGGAAGTCCAAACTGTCTTATAGCCGCAAAACAACGTTTTTTCTCTTTTTCCCAATGAGGGGGAGGTGTGCCTTTGGGGGGGACTCATGTCAAAGGTGTGGCTTGGGAGGGGGGGACTCATGTCAAAGGTGTGCCTTGGGGGGGGACTCATGTCAAAGGTGTGCCTTGGGGGGGACTCATGTCAAAGGTGTGCCTTGGGGGGGGGACTCATGTCAAAGTTGTGCCTTGGGGGGGGACTCATGTCAAAGTTGTGCCTTGGGGGGGGGACTCATGTCAAAGTTGTGCCTTGGGGGGGGGACTCATGTCAAAGTTGTGCCTTGGGGGGGGGACTCATGTCAAAGTTGTGCCTTGGGGGGGGGACTCATGTCAAAGTTGTGCCTTGGGGGGACTCATGTCAAAGTTGGGCCTGGGGGGGACTCATGTCAAAGTTGGGCCTTGGGGGGACTTCATTCAATAAATCCCCATTCAATAAACCGACTGAAATAGGCCCTTAGCACTATTAAGAGTGACGTATAAAAATTCGACAACTGTATTATAAAAATTCGACAACGCTGTACAGACTGAAATAGGGGTACCTTGGGGGGGACTCATGTCAAAGTTGGGCCTGGGGGGGAGACTCATGTCAAAGTTGTGCCTTGGGGGGACTTCATTCAATAAACCGATTGAAATAGGCCTCTAGCACTTAAAAAAAAAAAAAAAAAAAAAAAAAAAAAAAAACTGGTTTATTGGGATTTATGATAAAAGGCAAGATTTTAACTTTAAAGTTTGTAATTTAACAAATTGGTTCTCCTGTATTACTCTGAAAGTTTTAAAAAATATTATGTTCACCCAAATAAACAAAATTAAAATGATTTGCAATAACAATTTAGACCTGAATCTGGCTATGAAAAATCTACAAAACATACTGTTAACCGCTATCCTCTTTTTTTTTTTTTAATCAATAAACATTTCAGTATTCTTGATCACAATCCCACTTAAGGTTTTTTGTTCCATTTTGGGTGACACTTAAGAGCTGGCGAGTGGCCCTACTAGCTAAAACGGATTCTATGTTTATAATGGGGGGTGGTTTTCAATTTTCTAATGACTATTCCAGTTTCTCCATGTATGTGTTCATATATTCTTGTATTTTATATTGATGTATTATATTTTGTGCTTGATTTCTGAATTTAATTGCTTTTTGTGTTTTGTACTAATTAAAATTCGTTTGCTGTATGGTCTTGCTTCCATCTGTGAAAAGTTGGGGGCTAGAAACGTGTTTTTTAGTTAAATTACCAGCGTTTCGCCGGAAACTTCTCATATTCCTTTCCCTATATGGGGGAGCTCCCCTGATGAAGGCCCTCATGTGTTTTGGGATTAAATTTTCATCTGGATTTGATTATTTTGCTTATATATATATATATATATATATATATATATATATATTAAATATAGAGCTGAAAACTATCAATAAAATATTAAAACTAAACATCATTCCAGAAACATATAAGGAAAATTTTGAAGGTAGATTAAAAATGGATGCAGTGGTTCAAAGTTACTCTGAATGTTTGTATATAATAAAATATTTTAGTTTTTATAACAATCATAGGATTATTATTATTATTATTATATATCTAATTTTTTAGGATGTATATTTTTTCTGACAAATCTCTATTAAAATTTGAATTTTAAATGTGTACAATTTTCATGTTTCAAAAATTCATTATCAAAAGAGACTCACGTAGATCTCCAGTGATAAATCTTTTCAGTCAAAAGTATGAAAAGGGTGAAAAATCAATGTACGTTAACAGTTTACGTCATTTTTCAAAGCATGAAGTTGAAGAATTCTTCAGATTATTATAAACTAAACTTTAAATCCTAATCGAGAATCATAAAATTTAAAGGATTTTTTTTTTTTTTTTTTTTTTTAAGCGATATGACATACCCTTTTTTTCTTTTTTTTTTTTATAATAATAATAAAGCAGTATTTAGTAGGTGAAGTTCGAGATACAATGTAGTCTTTATTTTTCTAGACAATACGCCGATATTTTATTTGCTTTATTATTTCACGAAAAAAAAAAAATATTTACCACTTAAAAAATATACATATGTAAGTTCTTCAAAAGATATATTTACTTTTATATACAGAGCTGCCAACCTAATCCGGCAAATTGTTAGTACCGCCCCTTTTTCTACACCAGTCATTTCTTAGAGTTTTTTTCTTCTTAATGCATCGCAAATATATTTGAAGAAAATTACTTTAAAAATTAATTGGTGTAGAAAAATGGGCGGTACTAACAAATTGCCGGATTAGGTTGGCAGATCTGTATATAGATATCGCCTAAATAAATAGGATTATTCCATGAATATAACCTCAAATGTGTATATATTCAAGAAAAAATTACCTATTCGCATATAAAAAAAAAAAAAAAAAAAAAAAAAAAACTTCGGATATGTATAAAACATACAATTTGCCCATTAAAATCTGATCATAACTCATTAACATAAATTTTCATGGAATTTCTTGAAACTGATATATTATTCAAGATCACTATCGGATGTTCTCTACTGAAATTGGAGTGAATACTACTACTGCTTTGTGTACAGCACAGGAACACCTGAAAGTATTCCATAGCATTGTGTTCTATTAGAGGTATTTCTATAAACCATATTTTGATACCGTTACTTCACACAAATCTTAATGAAAATGAAATACGTTATTCAAGTTCACTATCGGATGCTCCTCATTAAAAAATGGAGTAAATATCACTGGTTTGTATGTAGGGACACGCGAAAATATTCCAAAGCCTTTCATTCTATGAGAGGTATTTGTATAAACCAAGTTTTAATAACTTTGCACAAATCTTAATGAAAATAAAATATTATTCAAATGCACAAAAGAATGCTTTCCATTTAATACAGTAAAATTTGCATTAGTTATACATATGGGCCACTCAAAAATATTCAGTTACAATAAGAGCTATTATTGGAAATTTGCTGGAATGCATTTTCGTTTATATTGAACGATTTTATCACTTCCTACATGTTTTTTAACTGATGTGAAATGAATATTTTCAGAATTTTTAAAAATTGATATGTTGTACAAGTTTACTATGGAATGTTTTCTATTTAAAATGGCATTATTAGGTCTTGTGCAACTGGTTTGTGCACACACACACACACACACACACACACACACACAAAAAAAAAAAATACAATGCATTGCATTTTAGGGCAGACATTTTAAAAAGTTTTTAAAAGAAACATTTAAGGTACCTGCCTACTGTCGGAGGTGATAGTTTGAAATAATTGAAAAATTGCCTATTTATGTGCATTATATGGTAGAATATAGTACAAAACACTGAACAACATGAAAAAAAGCATGCAAATTTAAAAATATTTTGATATTTAGGCTCAAAATATGCATAAAATTTGCGAAATAAAGCACTTTTACAAAACACCATAAATCAAATTTAAATGAAGATATTTTTATTCTGTAAATGTTATTTAGATTATTTGAAAGGTCCTTAAGGGAGTGAAAAACTCTCAAAACTATAACCATGTTATTTAATATTTTAGAGACGATAACATTTTTACATGCTGAAAAAATCATGAATATACATGGCAGTTCATAACTTCTATCGACAAAAAAATAATAATAACTTAGCTAAATTCTTTGTCGTAGTTCAATCCCTAAAACAACTCCTAGAGTATTTTGTCAAAGTTTCGTAAAGTTTCAATTATAACTTTTGGAGTTATGATGTTTTGGGATAAAGCAAAATGCTAAAAACCTAATTTTGAGAAAAAGCAGAAAACATATTTAAAAACCAGATTTTACCTATTAAATAAAAAAATAATTTTAATAAGTTCCTGATTTATTTCAAAGTTTTTTTATTTTCATTTTCAAATTCATTTTATATTCAGTAACACATTTCTATGGTTATATTGAGTAAAACATTTATGTAAACAAATATTTACGGGTCAATCCGGTCACTTCCGGTTTCAAAAATTGGAGAGTGACTAATATTAAAATGCCTGTAACTCAAGTTCTAAGCAAGATAGAAACAAAATTCAAACTGATTTAGAAAGCTAAAATGTCAGACTTTAATACTAACCCTAAAATAGAAAATTGGAGTTTTGGCCAAAAATTGCATTTTAAAGGTAGGCAAGCACCTTAAATAACTTCATACTGTAAAAATCATTAAGAAATCAACGCATATTTTTAATATGCTAAAATAATGTTTTGTATAGAATACGATGTTGTTAACCTTCAGATTTACAGGGCTACACTAAAGTATTCGGATACATTAAGGATTGCAATTAGAATCTTAGGGCTACACTTTGTTTTGCGTTAAGCATTTTTAAAAATTTCTAATGATATTTAAGAGTGACTATACATACAATTAGTCTGTTTGTATACCTTTCAGTCCTTCTGTCTGTCCGTGATAACGTAAGCAAAGAACATTGAAAGGTATAGGATATATATTAAGTTCGTACAGTTGGAAAGTATCCCGCATGATTTTTCGTTCTTGTTTTTCAATGCCCAACGGCAGCAGGTATAGTCATAAAAAGGGTGTGTAGATATAATAAAAAAAATTACTGTGTGCTACTAGAAGGGACCGTTTATAGCGCTATCTGGTAGAAAATATCAGAGTTAGGCTTCCTATCATGAAAAGTGTACAACAAAATAGGGGTAGATAGATTATAAGACTTCTTCACACACCATAAATTTTGAGCCAGCACAACCGGTTTCGAAAGGACGTAGCCTTTTTTCATCAGGTGCAAAAAAAAAACAGGTGCGGCAGTAGCACGTGTTTTTTTTTTTTTTTTTTGCACCTGATGAAGAAAGGCTACGTCCTTTCGAAACCGGTTGTGCTTTCTTAAAATTTATGGATTGTGAAGAAGTCTTATCTATTTATCGGTTGTACAGCAGTTTTGTATTTAGTTTTGGTGAAAATAGGGCTAGGTAAAAAGTGAATTACAAAATTGTAGAGCACAGCTTTAGTAATGAAAATCCCCAAAAGATATGAATGCTAAAAACATAAAACGCTTGGCGCACACATTTGTTTATTTCCTACACCGTTACGTGAAGAAACGATCTTGGAGAAAAAAAAGTTATCACAAGACATCTTTAATTTCGATAACTTCTTTCCATGAACTGCAATGCAAAACTAGATCCTCATGAGTGGAAAATTGGCGCAAACTCATACCGGTACTTATAATACATTTTTTTTTTTCTTCTTGAACCAACGATTTTATAAGTAGAGAAAATTTTTAAAGAAATGTCGGTAAGAGTTCTGCGTCAAATTTCCACCGCTGGTTTGATCTTTACTTGCCATTCGTTCCACCCGATACGCTGCAACGTGTGAAACGGTAAGTTCAAATATACATACATTACAGCTGACGTAGAAATATTTGAAAATCAAAAATTAAAATATCTTGTGATGTGTCTTAAAAGGAAAAAAAAGGTTTTGTCACATGAGTCTAGGAAATCGATAACTAAAAATATGAGTTTAGGTGTTCTGTTTTTTACGAGTCATACCTATACGGTGTCTTTTTTTTTTTTTTTTTTGACTAAATTGATAATTCTCAACAACTTTAACATTTTTCCACATGTCTTACCGTTTTCCAGGTAGCAACACTTGTCTACCAAGTGGCACTGTAAGGTCATATCTAGTGACGCATATACACTTTACTATACATAGAAACCATTTCTATTACTATCTACAGACGTCAAGCAGTTAAAAAGGATAACCGGACTTTAGTGAGTTCCCTCTAATTATTTACATAAAAAATATAAATTTCAAAACATTAGAATTGAATCCCATTTAACATTCAAAAAAAGACATTTCAATGCCATTTTCTGACGAATATATATATTTTTTTAAACTATAGTGCTTTTAAAGCTGCGCTTTACACTATTTCAGAGCTGCCAACCTAATCCGGCAAATTGTTAACGCCTACTGAAAAACGCCCCTTTTTCTACACCACTTAATTTTTAGAGTATTTTTCTACTTAATTCATCATAGATATATTTGAAGAGAATTGCTCTAAAAATTAAGTGGTGTAGAAAAAGGGGCGTTTTTCAGTAGGCGTTAACAATTTGCCGGATTAGGTTGGCAGCTCTGCTATTTTATACGGTATCTGCAGTTTATCACTTCCCCAGGAAATAACAGCTAGATTTGGGTTCACTAAAAGACTCCCAACTTAGAAAGAACTCAACAACCCCAAATTTTTTTTTAAATTGTAGTATTTTTAATATTTCTATAGTTATATTTTATTCTACTTTATTAAGAATTCTGAAGTTATCGCTTTTCACATGAAGAAAAAAAAAAGTAATGTCCCATACGTATTATTAAATAATTTTAAATGATTTGGGTTTAATTTGATAGGGTAAAAAACTATTCTACAAGAATGCAGGTCACTAAATAATACTAAAGATGGCATTTCATGTTTAAAATTTTCACCCTGTAACTGGAATACAAAACTATAAACAAAACATAACTCTGAATTTTTGTATCTCTTCACAGGATCATTGTATAGCAGACTTAAAGATGTGAGTGATAATTTGCTGGACAGTTTCAAAAAAGAAGAGAAAAGTGATCTAGAACTAAAAGTAGATGATGGAACCTTACGAGCTCACAGAATGATACTAGAAACAAGATCTCCTGTCTTTGCTGCTATGTTTAGCTACGACACGAAAGAAAAGCTTACAGGAGAAATAACAATTGAAGACTTTGAAAAAAACACCATGGAGTTTATCCTTATATACATGTATTCCGGAGACATCGGTAAGCTGGAAACTGAAAATGTACTATCGATTTATGCCGCAGCTGATAAGTATGATATAAAAGGTATCAAAGAAATTTGCATAAAATTTATAACACTGCATTTATCTAAAGAATGGATCTGTGATGTTATAAAATTTGCTAAACTATATCAAGAGGATGAACTAGGTCTCCATGCTAGAGAGTATTTTAGAGAAAATGCCAGGGAAATTATAGAAACGGAAAACTGGGAGACATTTATACAAGAAAATAAAGATCTTGGATTTGAACTTCTGACTACTACAATAAAATTTTGCTATTCAAATAAGTAATGATATATAATGAATGGATTTAGTGAATGAGAAATGATTTTTTGTGGGACACAATAGTGAAATTAAATGAATGATGTGTTTCATTAAATCACTTTTAAACTTAAAAAAGCGCATTTTTTCATATAGTTATTACTATTTTGCAAAAGAAAAAACTATATTGTAATTATTTTTTTTATTCAGTGACATTTTTAATGTAATTTTTTAATGTAAATAAACTTTCATTTCTGTTTTTAGAAGTTTCTTTATAAAATTACATTTTTACTTTCCGAACACTATAGTGAGGAAAGTATTGTAATCATGTCAAAAATCCGAATTCGAGATTTTGATGTTTCTATACGTTTTGAGGTCCCCTGAGTCCGTTTTCACTATTTTTACGATGATGTGTGTATGTGTGTGTGTATGTGTGTATGTGTGTATGTTTGTGAACACGCTAGCGTCTAAAGGCTTTGTTCGATTAACCTGAAAGTTGGTACGTATATTGTAAGTCACCATAGTACGAACCCTATAGATTTTGGTGAATCTAGCACTTATAGTTTTTTTACAGGGACACAAAGAAAAATTCTTTATCATTATGGCCTATGGGACCAAAATCTTAAAAGTGCGATAGCATCTAAACGCCTTATTCAATTGAGCAAAAATTTTATACCCATATTATAGGTCACAGATACTCAATCTGTATAGATTTTGGAGAATCTAGCACTTATAGTTTTTTTACAGGGACACAAAGAAAAATTCTTTATCATTAAGGCCAATGGGGCCAAATTTTTAAAAGTGTGATAGCGTCTAAACGCCTTATTAATCTGAGCAAAAAAATTGTACACATGTTATAGGTCGCATTTGCACCAACTGTATAGATTTTGGTGAATCTAGCACTACAGTTTTTTTACAGGGACACAAAGAAAAATTCTTTATCATTATGGCCTATGAGACCAAATTTTTAAAAGTGCGATAGCATCTAAACGCCTTATTCAATTGAGCTGAAAATTTGTATGAATATTATAAATCACTGTTGCACTAACTATAAGCATTTTGGTGAATCTAGCATCTATAGATTTTTACAGGGACAAAACGAAAAATTCTTTATCATTATGATCTAAGGGCTCAAAGTTCAGTAGCGTTAAATAAAACCTCGTGTGATATATGGAGAAAAAAACACTCTATTATGGTTTTCTCTCTTTTGTTTGTTTAGCAATTCCTCTTTCTTTATTTTATCTACAAAACTGTTAGTTACTCAATGTTCGGAAAGTCGAGTGGAGTCACTCCAGATTTTTTTTTAAAGTATAAATACCAAGATTAGATAAAATTAAAAAAAAAAAAAAAAAAAAAAAAATCAATAATTTTAATCAATTTTATTAAAATATACTTTTTCTGGTAGTTTCAGGGCAGTTCATTGTTTTGGAATAATTGAATTAAAATTAACTGCGAACGAGAATCTGCTTTTTGTGTCTATTCTGAAATCTTAAATGGTTACGTAATAAGTAAAACGATATAAATTTGTTTCAAAATGCCAAACATTTAGTAACTCAGCTAATAGCCTTATAGCTTACCAATATTTTTTAATAGAAGTAACACAATAGAATGTTGTGCATGTGTCCAAAAGTTTCCAATTCATGAGTCGTCCAGAGTTAGATAAAATACAATTGGAAGAGACACTTATTTCAAACATATTTCACAGAAAAGGGCTACAAACCATATAAAAAATATTGTATTGAAAATAATCGTATCCCGTGGAAGCTAAGCTTGAGGAACAATAGTCAAAGAAATATTGTACATTTATGCAAAACTGAAATCAAAGTTTTCAAACTATTAAAGTATGGTCTTATTATTGCAACTTTCAACCGCACTCGAGCCTACTTTTTATTCCCTGACGAAAGATCGTATTTAATTAGATTTAAAAAAAATGGCAGGGTTTTTCTATTGTTGGTGTTTGCAGTTATTTTTTTATTCCATATCAACATTTAAGAGAAAAGCAAACATACAAAACGTTAAATTACACTGCTCGACATGAAAATTGCCTCCAACACCGTTTTGGCAAATTCTTATGTAAAATGACCTCCTGATTCTGAATATGATGCCCATTTTTCCCTATCACCAACCGTGTTTTAGAGACAAACCCCTATATCACTTTTCGGTGATTTTGTGGCTATAAATTTGATTTTTAGGGGAGGGGGGATTATTTTAACTGTTAAATCTGTACTGATAAGTATAAAGGATTTAAGTCCAAAAATGTCGATTTTGAGTTAAGTACATAGTCAGACTCAGAAAAAAAATTCTCTATCGATTGGTATAAAGGATTTAATTCTATGTCATTTAGTCTTTGAGAAAATCCAATGGTAAAAAAAGTACAAATTCAGAAATGTACCATTCATGTATGGTATAAAATATTTAATTAAATTTTTCCCGTTATTAAATGAAGGTTGACAACCACTGAATGGTATAAATCAACGAAATACATTTTTCCTAATCGATTTTGCTCATTAGTTTTTAGTTAGTTTAACTTTATTTTCAGTCTCCAGAAAAATCAAGAATATGGACTTAAATCCTTTATACTTATCAGTACAGAAATATCTTCTGGGGGGCTACAGAGAGGGAAAACTCTAAAACATGAACATTTGCGGCAATTGAGAAAATTTAGGGGGGGGGGGCATTTGCCACTGAAATTATGTATTACATTTCTTATATTTTTTAAATCTGTTATTAATGTTATTAAATATATAATGTTATTATGTTATTAAATATATAATGTTATTATATATTTAATATATTATTAAATATATAATGTTATTAACTATATATATATATATATTTGTTTTTAAGTGTTAAATTAATTATTTTTCAATCTCCAAATCAAATGCATTGTCATAAAATTACCGAACAGTGGTAAAAATTGAGGGAGGGGGTGGGTTTCTAGAAAACGGTGGGTGACTGAGCAAAATGAAGTCATATTCGGATTCAGGAGGTCATTTTACATAAAAATCAGCAAGAAAGGTATAGGAGCTCAATTTTTTTTCGGGGGGGGGGGGGGCAGCGCAGTGTAATCTGACACCTTTTTAAAAAGATGTCAATTCATTAAGAGTTTAAATACTTCGTTCATTTATGTAACAAAAGATTAACTTCTTGTTTACTGTATTTATACTTTTATTATTGTGTGAACTTTAGAAATAAAACAGCTTCATTTACAAATGATTGAACTCTCACAATAAATGATAAAAATAATTATAACATTACGAAATAACACTTGATCAAAAATAAAATCTGTATATTGATAGAAGGTAAATTTGTACAGAAATGATAGATTGAAGAATTTAAAACAAAATATGCAATCACAAGTTTAAAAGAAAATCATTAAATACCGCCTTTTATTCGTATTTTAGGCGTCCATCTGAAAGGTAAAATTCGCATTGATACACAGTGAGGTCCTATTGAAAGGGAATTAATAAAAATGTGATGTATTTATTTCTTTTCAGTAGGAGATTGCTTTAAATGTTCCGCGGAAGGCCCAAAGTTGTTAACGCAGCCACTGATACAGAACTTTCCTATTCAATAATAGGAAAGTAAATAATTTACAATTATATTGCAGTGGTGCCACATAAAATAATTAGATTTACACAGCGATCTACGGTTATTAAATCTTTGAATTGAACTTTAATAATCTAAAACAGTTAGAAATAGAAAGAAAGAAATGCATGTAAATGAAACTTACTACAATGCAATATGCGTAGAAAAAAATGTACGCGTCATTATGTATATATTGAACAAAATCATATAAAGAAAATCAAGAACAATAGGGACAACAAACTTTAAGCATTTTTGGTTTTGTAAGTGATATATATGGGGTTTAAACTTTTTATGACATACTGAATGCATATTATTAATTTTTTTTTCCCCTGAAGCAAAGCGAATCTATTAAGTTTTATATTGTTGTAAGTAGATTTTACAAGCTAAAGGTAATAGATTGTATGGAAATTTAGAGGTTAAACTTATAGGTTTGTAACCTTTGCATTTATACATATTCTTATATTATTAATTATATACATATTATTAATTTCCCGTCTTAGGTTTTGGAACACAAAATAAAATTATTGTTAGGAAATATTTCCCGATCAAACCATTTTCTTTTAAATAGTGAGTCTTTTACTTGGCATTGACATAGGGGAAAAAAAATAAGGCAGAGTGCCTGGAACAGCAAAAGATATTTTTTTTTCATAAGTTTTTATCAAAAGGGGGAAAAAAAACTAGTATGTTGTGGCCACCACAAGACTTTCTTCTATATTTTCCTATACATATTCAATCAGTAACAATATTTAAAAAAAAAAAAAAAAAAAAATTCTTTTTTTTTGTTAAAAGTAAAAAAAATCGATAACTTCGTTTTAAATTATCACAGTATAGTTCAACCATTCGTTTTAAAGGTATTGACGAGACCTTTCGAAAGATACCCATCTTGAAACTTTGCCCCCCCCGGGTGGGTACTTCCGTCCCCGGTGGGGGGGGGGGGGACCGATGCCCCCACATGCACAAAAATGTTTTCCTAGTTAACTACTACTATTATCAACCTGATCTTTCGAAAGATACCCATTGTGAAAATTTACCCACCCTGGGGTGGTATTTCCCTCCTTGGGGGGGGGGAAGCGATGCCCCCCCATGCAGAAAATTTTTTTCCTAGTTACATACTACTATTATCAATAATTCATATTAATTTTACAATCACAAGTTTAAAACAACTCTTATTATGCACATTTATACGAATTTTTGTCCTATGCTGCCATGTTAAAAATTTAGATAAAATGCTATCACAGCGCCACCTGTTGAACTATTGATCCCCAAACATAATCAGCACCAGTTTATGTCAGGGACCAACTAAATACCAAGTTTGGTTAAATTTCGTTAAAAAAAAAATAAATAAAAATTGCGATTTTTTTCTAAGTTTTTTTTTTTTGTTAAAAGTAAAACTAGTATGTTGTGGCCACCACAAGACTTTCTTCTATATTTACCTATACATATTCAATCAGTAACAATATTAAAAAAAAAAAAAAAAAAAAAAAAAGTACGATTTTTTTTTTTTTTTACTTTCTTCTATATGTAATATAGAGAAAGTATTGGATTCGCGAAAATTTTCGAAGTCCACTTTTTGATGGATTTACATGTTTTGGGATATGGAGAACACGAATTAATAGTTTTTAAAAAATGTCTGTCTGTCTGTCTGTCTGTATCATTTTTTTGTGGACGCTGTATCTCACGAACCAATGAATGAAACTTAACCAAACTTGGTATTTAGTTGCACCCTGACATAAACTGGTGCTCATTAGATTTTGGGATCACTCGCTCAATAGGTGGCGTTGTAATCGCATTTTATGCAAATTTTTAACATGGCAGCATAGGACAAAATTCCGTATAAATGGGCATAAAGAGAGTTATTTTACACTTGTGATTGTAAAATTAATAGGAATTATTGATAATAGTAGTAGTTAGCTAGGAAAAAAAATTTGTGCATGGGGGGGCATCGGTTCCCCCCCTGGGGGGGAAAATCCCCTCCCGGGGAAGTAAATTTTCAAGATGGGTATCTTTCGAAAGGTCTCGTTGATAATAGTAATAGTTAACTTGGAAAAAATTTTTGTGCATGTGGGGGCATCGGTTGCCCCCCCACCGGGGGGGGAAGTTCCCACCCGGGGGGGCAAAATTTCAAGATGGGTATCTTTCGAAAGATCTCGTCAATACCTTTAAAACGAATGGTTGAACGATAAATCTGTGATAATTTAAACCAAAGTTATCGATTTTTTTTACTTTTAACAAAAAAAAACTTAGAAAAATATCGCAATTTTTTTTTTTTTTTTTTTAACGAAATTTAACCAAACTTGGTATTTAGTTGGTCCCCGACATAAACTGGTGCTGATTATGTTTGGGGATCAATAGCTCAACAGGTGGCGCTGTGATAGCATTTTATCTAAATTTTTAACATGGCAGCATAGGACAAAAATTCGTATAAATGTGCATAATTAGAGTTGTTTTAAACTTGTGATTGTAAAATTAATATGAATTATTGATAATAGTAGTATGTAACTAGGAAAAAAATTTTCTGCATGGGGGGGCATCGCTTCCCCCCCCTAGGGGAAAAATACCCCCCCAGGGGGGGTAAATTTTCACATTGGGTATCTTTCGAAAGATCAGGTTGATAATAGTAGTAGTTAACTAGGAAAAAACTTTTGTGCATGTGGGGGCATCGGTTGCCCCCCCACCGGGGGGGGGAAGTTCCCACCCGGGGGGGCAAAATTTCAAGATGGGTATCTTTCGAAAGATCTCGTCAATACCTTTAAAACGAATGGTTGAACGATAAATCTGTGATAATTTAAACCAAAGTTATCGATTTTTTTTACTTTTAACAAAAAAAAAAACTTAGAAAAATATCGCATTTTTTTTTTTTTTTTTTTTTTTTTTTTTTTTTTTTTTTTAACGAAATTTAACCAAACTTGGTATTTAGTTGGTCCGCGACATAAACTGGTGCTGATTATGTTTGGGGATCAATAGCTCAACAGGTGGCGCTGTGATAGCATTTTATCTAAATTTTTAACATGGCAGCATAGGACAAAAATTCGTATAAATGTGCATAATTAGAGTTGTTTTAAACTTGTGATTGTAAAATTAATATGAATTATTGATAATAGTAGTATGTAACTAGGAAAAAAAATTTCTGCATGGGGGGGCATCGCTTCCCCCCCTGGGGGGGAATAAATTTTCAAGATGGGTATCTTTCGAAAGGTCTCGTCAATACCTTTAAAACGAATGGTTGAACTATAAATCTGTGATAATTTAAAACAAAGTTATCGATTTTTTTCACTTTTAACAAAAAAAAAAAAAAAAAAAAAAAAACTTAGAAAAAAAAAATCGTACTTTTTTTTTTTTTTTTTTTTAATATTGTTACTGATTGAATATGTATAGGTAAATATAGAAGAAAGTCTTGTGGTGGCCACAACATACTAGTTTTTGTTAAAAGTGAAAAAAATCGATAACTTTGTTTTAAATTATCACAGATTTATAGTTCAACCATTCGTTTTAAAGGTATTGACGAGACCTTTCGAAAGATACCCATCTTGAATATTTATCCCCCCGGGGGGGTACTTCCCCCCCCCCGGTGGGGGGGCAACCGATGCCCCCACATGCACAAAAAATTTTTCCTAGTTAACTACTACTATTATCAACCTGATCTTTCGAAAGATACCCAATGTGAAAATTTACCCCCTGGGGGGGTATTTCCCCCCTAGGGGGGGAAGCGATGCCCCCCCATGCAAAAAATTTTTTTCCTAGTTATATACTACTATTATCAATAATTCATATTAATTTTACAATCACAAGTGTAAAATAACTCTCTTTATGCCCATTTATACGGAATTTTGTCCTATGCTGCCATGTTAAAAATTTGCATAAAATGCGATCACAACGCCACCTATTGAGCGATTGATCCCAAAATCTAATCAGCACCAGTTTATGTCAGGGTGCAACTAAATACCAAGTTTGGTTAAATTTCATTCATTTGTTCGTGAGATACAGCGTCCACAAAAAAATGATACAGACAGACAGACAGACAGACAGACATTTTCTAAAAACTATTGATTCGTGTTCTCCATATCCCAAAACATGTAAATCCATCAAAAAGTGGACTTCGAAAATTTTCGCGAATCCAATACTTTCTCTATATTACATATAGAAGAAAGTAAAAAATCGATAACTTTGTTTTAAATTATCACAGATTTATGGTTCAACCATTCGTTTTAAAGGTATTGACGAGACCTTTCGAAAGATACCCATCTTGAAACTTTGCCCCCCCGGGTGGAAACAGATGCCCCCACATGCACAAAATTTTTTTCCCAGTTAACTATTACTATTATCATAGAGATCTTTCGAAAGATACCCATCTTGAAAATTTACTTCCCCGGGGGAGTACTCCCCCCCCAGGGGGGGGGGGGGAACCGATGCCCCCACATGCACAATTTTTTTTTCCTAGTTAACTACTACTATTATCAATAATTCATATTAATTTTACAATCACAAGTGTAAAATAACTCTCTTTATGCCCATTTATACGGAATTTTGTCCTATGCTGCCATGTTAAAAATTTGCATAAAATGCGATCACAACGCCACCTGCTGAGCGATTGATCCCAAAATCTAATCAGCACCAGTTTGTCAGGGTGCAACTAAATACCAAGATTGGTTAAATTTCATTCATTGGTTCGTGAGATACAGCGTCCACAAAAAAATGATACAGACAGACAGACAGACATTTTCTAAAAACTATTAATTCGTAATCTAGACATCCCAAAACATGTAAATCCATCAAAAAACGGAGGTCGAAAATTTTCGCGAATCCAATACTTTCTCTGTATTACATATAGAAGAAAGTAAAAAAGAAACACATTACATGCGAATAAAAAAAAAAAAAAAAAAAAAAAAAAGACTAATGCAAAGAAAAAGGTGGAGGTGGGAACTTGTTGTTGAGCCAAATCTATGCCTCTTAAAAGACCAAGACCGACTGTATCCTCGATGAAATTTTGAAGAGTTGGCGTATATGTTTCTTTATGTTAATCACTATTGTGTAAAATGATACAGAAAAATACAAAATGTGATGGCCAACGAGAGTCTGTTTCTTTAAATTTAATTTAGTTTTTATATTTGAATAATAAACTAATTTTGTCAATTTGAGAAAGTGAAAATTACAAGAGTGAAAATTCGGTTTTATTTCCAGGGACATTTTTCCTTAGATCCTTTCCTTCTGTCCCATAGTGAGAACTTCTCACTGAGAAGGAACTCGCAGTAAAGCAATAGTTCTTAACCCATATTTCACCATCGTCCTAAAAATAGGACACCATGCATAAGTGGTATTTATATAAATTCTTTTGAATATTTTTATTCAAATTAAAGGCAATATATTATTTAAAAATCCAATAAATACATATGTTTCTTTATCGTTAGTTTAAATTTTTATTTTTACTTTCTTCTATATGTCATATAGAGAAAGTATTGGATTCGCGAAAATTTTCGAAGTCCACTTTTTGATGGATTTACATGTTTTGGGATATGGAGAACACGAATTAATAGTTTTTAGAAAATGTCTGTCTGTCTGTCTGTCTGTATCATTTTTTTGTGGACGCTGTATCTCACGAACCAATGAATGAAATTTAACCAAACTTGGTATTTAGTTGCACCCTGATATAAACTGGTGCTGATTAGATTTTGGGATCAATCGCTCAATAGGTGGCGTTGTGATCGCATTTTATGCAAATTTTTAACATGGCAGCATAGGACAAAAATCCGTATAAATGGGCATAAAGAGAGTTATTTTACACTTGTGATTGTAAAATTAATATGCATTATTGATAATAGTAGTAGTTAGCTAGGAAAAAAATTTTGTGCATGTGGGGGCATCGGTTCCCCCCCTGGGGGGGAAGTACCCCCCCGGGGAAGTAAATTTTCAAGATGGGTATCTTTCGAAAGGTCTCGTTGATAATAGTAATAGTTAACTGGGAAAAAAATTTTGTGCATGTGGGGGCATCGGTTCCCCCCCCCTACCGGGGGGGAGTTCCCACCCGGGGGGGCAAAGTTTCAAGATGGGTATCTTTCGAAAGATCTCGTCAATACCTTTAAAACGAATGGTTGAACGATAAATCTGTGATAATTTAAACCAAAGTTATCGATTTTTTTTACTTTTAACAAAAAAAAAAACAGAAAATATCGCAATTTTTTTTTTTTTTTTTTTTAAACGAAATTTAACCAAACTTGGTATTTAGTTGGTCCCCGACATAAACTGGTGCTGATTATGTTTGGGGATCAATAGCTCAACAGGTGGCGCTGTGATAGCATTTTATCTAAATTTTTAACATGGCAGCATAGGACAAAAATTCGTATAAATGTGCATAATTAGAGTTGTTTTAAACTTGTGATTGTAAAATTAATATGAATTATTGATAATAGTAGTATGTAACTAGGAAAAAAAAGTTTCTGCATGGGGGGGCATCGATTCCCCCCCTAGGGGGGAAATACCCGTCCAGGGGGGGTAAATTTTCACAATGGGTATCAATCGAAAGATCAGGTTGATAATAGTAGTAGTTAACTAGGAAAAAATTTTTGTGCATGTGGGGGCATCGGTTCCCCCCCCCCACCGGGGACGGAAGTACCCACCCGGGGGGGGGGCAAAGTTTCAGGATGGGTATCTTTCGAAAGGTCTCGTCAATACCTTTAAAACGAATGGTTGAACGATAAATCTGTGATAATTTAAACCAAAGTTATCGATTTTTTTTACTTTTAACAAAAAAAACTTAGAAAAATATCGCAATTTTTTTTTTAAACGAAATTTAACCAAACTTGGTATTTAGTTTGTCTCCGACATTAACTGGTGCTGATTATGTTTGGGGATCAATAGCTCAACAGGTGGCGCTGTGATAGCATTTTATCTAAATTTTTAACATGGCAGCATAGGACAAAAATTCGTATAAATGTGCATAATTAGAGTTGTTTTAAACTTGTGATTGTAAAATTAATATGAATTATTGATAATAGTAGTATGTAACTAGGAAAAAAATTTTCTGCATGGGGGGGGCATCGCTTCCCCCCCTGGGGGGGAAGTACCCAACCGGGGGGGATAAATTTTCAAGATGGGTATCTTTCGAAAGGTCTCGTCAATACCTTTAAAACGAATGGTTGAACTATAAATCTGTGATAATTTAAAACAAAGTTATCGATTTTTTTTACTTTTAACAAAAAAAAAAAAAAAAAAAAAAAAAAAAAAACAGAAAAAAATCGTACTTTTTTTTTTTTAAATACTGTTACTGATTGAATATGTATAGGTAAATATAGAAGAAAGTCTTGTGGTGGCCACAACATACTAGTTTTATTTTAATATATATTTTTTAATTTTTAAAATGACGATTCTTGAAGATTTATTCATTGCATTCACAACACATTATTACTTAAAAAGGTTTTACGTTCAAAAATAACGGACTTACAAATTTATTGAGGTAATAGTCTACACTTTTGCACTGGTAAAGCAATTATATAAAAATGTACATATAGATGGTCTGTTTTATTACCGACTGTCCTAAACCATTGTCCTATTTTCTAGGACAGCCTGTACCGATTAAGCTAATGAAAGGTCGGTAAGTTTTTTGATTTTGTGTGTGTACATAGGCATAAAGAAACAAGATTTTAGAAAGAAAAAAATAAATATGTTTTCAATGCTTGATACGATAATCTATATAAAACCATATTTTGGTCTGTAACTTGCTCAAAATTGAATTCACTTCATACATAAAGGTAGCCAAAAAGTAAATTCAAAATATTTTTTTTTCTGTGTGTGTGGGGGGGGGGGGGGGGAATCTTCTGACTATTATATCTCCGAAACTAAGAAAGATACAGCTACGAAACTTCAGAATTAAGACAGAACTGCTGAACAGAGGAATTTTCCAAATGTTGGGGAAAATTGGAATACCGGAAGTGGGACCGTAAGTCCGTATCCCAAAAACGGCTCTAACGATTTTTTTTTTTCAAATTTGCTACATAAACACTCTATTAAATGTCCTTTCGAATGATGTAGTTGGTTAGTTCAGGAAAATTGATAGGCGCCCTGTATAAATAGCTCAATTTTAGGTCTTGCAAGTGCGTTTTCTTTTTTTTTTTTCTTTTTTTTTTTTTTTTTTTTTTTTTTAAACAGCTGTACGGATTTTTTACATGCTGCCATATTAACTCCCTTTTAAATATCCTTTTGTATGTAATTATTATTTTCCGGTCAATGATTGAGTATGGCTCGTTTTTGTAAAAATTGGTTTCTCAAAAACAGCGATAACGATTTTCTTGAAAATTGTTACATAGATCCATTTTAGGTATTCTTTCTCGTATATTGCGTGGTTAGTACAGAAAAACCAACAGTCATCCTGCTTAGGTAGATCAGTTTTAGATAGCAGAAATTGGTATTTCAAAAAATAACTGTACCACTTTTCTTTCTTTTTTTTTTTTTTTTTTTTCCTCGCTATGTAAACTTTGTTTTATATGTCTTTACACGTGTATGAAGTTTCTCTTACCGAAAAAAGGTTAGGTTTATACTTTATTAGGCCAATTTTATGTCTTATTCTGATCATTCTCTCCAAAAAATAGACATAATACGTACAATAGTGGGTAATGGAAGTCGTGTGGTTGTTTCACACCAGATTTTTTAATATATATCAAGGTTCTTTATACCTGATCCTATAGCTTAAAATGGATTCCGACACACTACGAATATACATGCTCAAATATACATACCCACGAAAATATCTGTACTGATAAGTATAAAGGATTTAAGTCCATATTCTTGATTTTTCAGGAGACGAAAAATAAAGTTTAACTAGCTAAAAACAAATCAGAAGAATCGATTAGGAAAAAGGTATTTCGTTGATTTATACCCTTTATACCATTCAGTGGTTGTCAACCTTCATTTAATAACGGGAAAAATTGCATTAAATATTTTATACCATACATGAATGGTAAATTTCTGAATTGATCCTTTTTTTAACAATGGATTTTCTCAAAGACTACATGACATAGAATTAAATCCTTTATACCAATCGATAGAGAATTTTTTTCTGAGTCTGACTATGTACTTAACTCAAAATCGACATTTTTGGACTTAAATCCTTTATACTTATCACTACAGATATATACCTGAAATTCAAATCTTACTGGTAGTTGAAAGCCTGAGAGCTGACCATTCGACTACGAGATGAATTTTAATTTCTTGTTGGAATAGCTGTCCTATTTTGTGTTTGATTTGAGATTTTCAAACTATGGATTGATAGAGGCGGTAGTTCCACTCATATGGAAATATAAGCCGAATAAAACTTTCATAGTTCCACATAGACCGTGGACCATATGCTAAAAATGTCATTTAAAAACAAGTTCGTTTCAACTTTTTGGGGGCAATCTGAAAATTTTGCTAATATATTCTTTTTAAGATAGGTAATGAAGATATCAAATGTTCTGGAAGTAAACTTTGCACATAAATTTGGAAAATTGATTCCAATGTCAAGGAACTGAGTTTACATTTACGATGCTGGTTTATAGTTGTGCGCAATATATTTCTGGTAATATTGTGATTCATTGAATAAATTTTAAACTAACTTGCACACAAGTGCTAAAATCATATTCCTGAAAAAAAAGTGCTAAAAAAAGTAAAATATTAATAACTAGTGGATCTGCAGATCAGAAGCCTCAACGTCCTATTTTCATCACTCATTATTCAATAGATCATTGATAATATTTATTTATGCCATATTATATACATTCTTATCATCATGAATTTCAACCTTTATCATTCCCCTGCAGGATGAAGGCCTCTTCTAGGTGATTCCAATCTGCCCTGTTTCCTGCAATTCTTCTCCATTCTGCTCTTCCAAACTTCACAATTTTATCTCTCCAACGACACATTGGTGTCTTTTTCGGTCTTTTGTTGTATCGCGGTGTCCAAAATAGGACTGGTGGTCATCATCATTTCTTCTGAAAAAGTGCATAGCCCAGCTCCATTTTAACTTACTTCTAGAAATGACATTAGTAACATTGGTTTTCTCCCTAATCTAATACAAGTGTTTCGCGTTCTTTCTCTTCGGCTGAGTCCTAATATGCATCTCACTCTCTTTATATATATATATACATACATATAGATATATATATATATATGAGACGACTCGCTAGATAAACAGACACATTTCTAACGGGGGCTACCGGCCTCTCTTCAAATTTACGCTGTATATCTCTGTCTATATATATCTCTATACATATATATATATATATATATATATATAGTCTTAATAACAGCCTTCCATTAATTGCTTATAAATAGAAGGCTATTAGATTATTTGATACATAATCTTGTACAAAACTATGATTTGGTACAATTATTTAAATCATAAATACATGTACTACCAAATTTCATGCAAAAATATTACCCTGTGTAACCCTGTAAACTAATTAGGAATTCTATGCCCACAATTTTCCACAGAAAAGCACGCTTTTAAACATTCCAATAACATTTTATAATATTTAATGTAACCATGTTAAAATACATTTTTAATACATACTGTCTATAGGCTATAATGGATCGATATTCTTTTGTGTGTACCAGAAAAAGAGCCACCGTTATTATATACGCCAATAAAAATAGCACACCCAATTAATTGTAACTCACATATATTTCAACCTAATTTGACATCATTAGAATGATTATAGAATGTCATCGGAATTCTTTTGTATGGTACTGTAAATAAATTTAGCTTATACATACCTCCTTTTTTTTTTTTTTTTTTTTTTTTTTTTTTAAGACAGAAAGAGAGAGAGAAAACATGTTTTTAAATATGTTTATAATATACGTTAATTCCACTGAATGCAACATAAACGCGTTAAAATGCGCTTAGATAAAAATTTGCCCATAAGTTATAATGTTATGAAATTCTTTTGCTTTTTTCTGTAAAAGAGTACCGGTAAAAACATTTTAACTTATTGTATGTTTTTCAAAAATTATTGTTAGAAATTTGACAAAATTTGGATGATTACATGACATTGTCGGAATACTTTTGTAAGGTTCTGTACATTAATTATGAAGCCTAAGCACACATATTTAATTTCTACGGAAAACATTAATTTAAGCATATCAATAATGTACGCTAATTTCATTTCGTAGAATGCAGAGTAACGAAGTTAAAATTCGCTTAAACGAAATTCACCCCATAGACTGTAATGATAGAAAAAGTTTGTTGTGTCCCTGTACACGATCCATAAATAATCTAGGCATAAAAAATTACACAGCTATTTCCATACAGAGCCTGAACATGTATACGAATTTGCAAGTCAATCGGGAGATTTTTGCGGCCGCTATCGCGGTACATACAAATTCTCTCTATAGGCCGTAATGATAAGAAAAACTTTGGTGTGCCCCTGTACACGAACTACAAATGGAATACACACCTAAAACTATACAGATAATTCTGTTTGGTTCATGAACATGTGCACCAAATTCCAAGTCAATAGCATGATTTTTGCGGCTGCTATCACCACACAAACAGAACAGAAATTCATTTTAATCTCCACGTGGAGGCCTCGACTAACGTTTCGCCAATAATTTAATTACATTTCACAGTAAAACTTATTGTGTAACGCTTTCTATGGTAACTTATGCTGTTGTCTAAAGCTCTAAAGGCAGTTTGAACAGTTTATTAACTGGAAAAAGAAGCAAATGGGTAGACATTTTTCTTTCACGAATATTTAAAATTTCCCATTGATCAGCACACAGTCTCACTTTAGCTCAGCTTGTTTGAGAAAAACACGTCACTTCTGAATGTATCTGATCGCTGATGTGCAAACAAAAAGTAATTTCTTCTGATATTATATTATCTGTAATAATTCTACTTACAAATATAGAAAAAAAAAAAGAAAATAATAACAGATTTCGATCAAAATGTTAATAATACGCAGAATAGTGATGTCGAGAGTAACTTTACATCTTATTTGCGAAAAATATTATTTTTAATGTATCTAATTCTCGATACGCAACTACTATGCCATTTTTTTTCTTACATTCTATTAAATGTAAATAATACTTAAAAATACAGGAAAAGAAAGCAATAGTAGAATTGTATGAAAATGTCAATGAATATTGACTCCAGATAATGTAAACATAAACAGAACATATCAACTGCAATCGGGGCGCTAAAGCACGTACTAACATCAGCCGTCATTGGGTGGAAATGCCAGAAGAAAAAAATTACCGGTTTTGATTGGATGAAAAAGCAAAGAAACGAGAAGAGAATCTCGCTGTCTCTAAAAGTACGTAAATTGGCAGGACCGCAGGAATGTCAATTTTGTAGAATTTATTTATTCAATTTTAAAATAATTTGCACATCTTCAGACCAGAACATTGCGAATTTGTAGATAACTGAATATTCTTTTAATTTTAACATTAAATTGAAATTTCCCCTCGATGATTGAAACGGACTTGAACTATATCCAGCTATGGCCCACGGCCTAACACTGTGTAATTGAATTTGACATTGAAATAGTCCGTCATTTTCTATTTCGCTTAAATATTTTTCAAAAAGTGTTTCACGTGATTTAATCAGTAACTCTTATCATAGTTGCGTGTGTTGGGATTGCGTTTTATTCGGATCAGATAAGGAAACTAGTATGTTGTGGCCACCACAAGACTTTCTTCTATATTTTCCTATACATATTCAATCAGTAACAAAAAAAAAAAAAAAAAAAAAAAATGCGAATTTTTTTCTGTTTTTTTTTTTTTTGGTTAAAAGTAAAAAAAATCGATAACTTTGTTTTAAATTATCACAGATTTATAGTTCAACCATTCGTTTTAAAGGTATTGACGAGATCTTTCGAATGATATCCATCTTCAAAATTTACCCCCCACGGGGGGTACTTCCCCCCCGGGGGGGAAGCGATGCCCCCCATGCACAAAATTTTTTTCCTAGTTACGTACTACTATTATCAATAATTCATATTAATTTTACAATCACAAGTGTAAAATAACTCTTATTATGCACATTTATACGAATTTTTGTCCTATTCTGCCATGTTAAAAATTTACATAAAATGCTATCACAGCGCCTCCTGTTGAGCTATTCATCCCCAAATATAATCAGCACCAGTTTATGTCGGGGACCAACTAAATACCAAGTTTGGTAAAATTTCGTTAAAAAAAAAAAAAAAAATACGATTTTTTTCTAAGTTTTTTTTTTGTTAAAAGTAAAAAAATTCGATAACTTTGTTTTAAATTATCACAGATTTATGGTTCAACCATTCGTTTTAAAGGTATTGACGAGATCTTTCGAATGATACCCATCTTCAAAATTTAACCCTCCCGGGGGGGGTACTTACCCCCCAGGGGGGGAACCGATGCCCCCCCATGCACAATTTTTTTTTCCTAGTTAACTACTACTATTATCAATAATTCATATTAATTTTACAATCACAAGTTTAAATTAACTCTCTTTATGCTCATTTATACGGAATTTTGTCCTATGCTGCCATGTTAAAAATTTGCATAAAATGCGATCACAACGCCACCTGTTGAGCTATTGATCCCCAAATCTAATGGGCACCAGTTCATGTCAGGGTGCAACTAAATACCAAGTTTGGTTAAATTTCATTCATTGGTTCGTGAGATACAGCGTCCACAAAAAAATGATACAGACACACAGACAGACAGACAGACACACAGACAGACAGACACACAGACAGACATTTTTTAAAAACTATCAATTCGTGTTCAGGACATCCAAAAACGTGTAGATCCGTCAAAAAACGGAGGTCGAAAATTTTCGCGAATCCAATACTTTCTCTATATTACATATAGAAGAAAGTAAAAATAAATTTTGATTTCACTTTGAAGTTTTTTCCTCAGATTTGGTGCTAAAAAGTTCCTTTTCAGGATTATAATTTAAATTCAATTTAAAAATTGACAAATTTTTTGTTAGAGTCAATTTTAAAATGAACATGTAATGTAAAATATCTATTTAGAACTTGTGAATACAATTTCAGCGTTACTTTTATAATGCATGTTTGCAAGTTCTCCGATTTTTCAATACTACATTATCAGAGTAAGAAGTTTTTAACTTTATTTAGAGATATAAATCTTTCCCAAAATTTATAGAGATTTGTATTAAAAATATCTGGTGATTTAAAAAAAAAAAAAAAAAAAAAAAAACACTCCGGGAGCGCCGACAGAAACAAAAACTTGAACAATTGCGTATGTATTTCTTTAATCGTCAGGAAATATTTTATTGTGCTGGAAATATTTTTAAATGAAGTAGTTTTTTATTCATTAATATAAACTACAACTACAAAAAATATATTAAAATTTTATTTAATGCGCTAACTGCAATAGAGACAGTGTCCGGAAATGAGAGAAGTCGTGTAGAGCCACACCAGATTGTAACAACGGGAGAAAAATGGCGGCTTTGGTTTTTCTCACGGTTTTGTGAGGTCTAACTGCAACGTTTCCGGCTGCAATCTTTAAGAGACACTGGCCGGAGATGAGAGAAGTCGTGTAAAGACTCACCAGATTGCAAAAACGTGAGAAAAATGGTGGATTTGGCCTTTCTCACGGTTTGGTGAGGTCTAACTGGAATAGAGACAGTGTCCGGAGATGAGAGAAGTCGTGTAGAGCCGCACCAGATTATAAAAACGTTAAAAATTTTCGGCTTTGGCCTTTCTCACGGTTTTGTGAGGTCTAATTGCAATAGAGACAGTGTCCGGAGATGAGAGAAGTCGTGTAGAGCAACACCAGATTGTAAAAACGTGAGAAAAATGGCGGCTTTGGATTTTCTCACAGTTTTGTGAGCTCTAACTGCAATAGAGACAGTGCCCGGAGAAGAGAGAAGTCGTGTAGAGTCGCACCAGATTTTAAAACAATATACAGTATATAATTATTAACACTTCACATTAGCAAGTTAATTGTATGATACATTATTTGTATCATACAAGGATGGAAAGCGTTTGCTGACGATGACGCGAGTTCAATTATTTTTGTTCACCCAAAAGTTTTCACTTCAAATGAAAAGCGTTAGCTGACGATGACGCGAGTTGAATGATTTTTGTTCACCCAAAAGTGCTCAACGCGCCTAAAGAAGTTTTCACTTTTAAAAAAAATGTAAAATTGAGAGCAGAGCTACAAGAGTGTATTTATTATAACTTTCTTAAAAATACGTAAAAAACGTACAATCATATATGAAAAATATTAAAAAATAATCTGTTAATGGTACAAGGGAAATAAAGAGAAGACAGGAGTTAGTAAATTTATAGGACAATCCTAAAAATTTACACAGGCCCGTGGTGAAATTTTTTCCTACAGGCTCGTGTTTTGCTGATGTATTTGTGGATTACTATTATGAGAAACTATTCAAAAATTTCCATAATGTACAGTTTTGACCAAAAGTGGGATTTTTTTTTTTTTTTTTTTTTTTTTTTTTTTTTTTAATATATATATCGCAAAGCTTCACTTTTCAACTCCCATCTAAATTATCTCCCGGAAAATCTGGGTGAAATGAGTAAAGAACATCTATTTCATCAAGACATCAAAGAAACGTAGAGGAGGTGTCAGGGACGATGGGGTGTTAACATGTAAGCAGATTATTGTTGGATACTGCATAGATAATCCACCCCATTCCTCAATGCACTCAAACCATGCACAAGCGAAAAGCTCTAAACGGAACTTCGATGTAAAGAAACAAACTTAAAGAAAATATGTAAATAAAAGTCTGTTTTAACGTTTATACATAATTAGCAGGCTACGCCCGCTTCGCTGGTCACTATTTTCAAATGAATCACTAAAATTAATATATTCATAGAATTGCCTTTATTTTTAAAATGTGTCAAAAAGAAAAAAAATCTGGTCCGAAAAAATGTCTCACCGTGTCCCCACTGCCTTCGACAGCTCAGGCCATTATGAGAGCAGCGCCCGCGCATTTACGTTCGACACTCTTAATGAATCACTAAATTAACGTAAGGGAAAAACATAAATATAAAATAAAAAAAAAATAATCTTCCCTCATCGGTGGAATAATTCGTCCGGGTCCCCACTGCCTGCGGCAGTGCGCGCGTGTTCCTTCGTTCATCGTTCCAAATTATTTTTCACCCTCAAAAATATTCACAATCGTTTTCTTGGTCTCTTAAACTTAATAATGCTAGATTTCAACGTTCTGTATGAATTTCCTTATTTTGCCCTTGCGCCCGCTTTACTTCCCGCCTCTCGTATAAATTCTACACTTTGGAAAATATCCACAATCGATTTATCGGGTAACTTCTTCTGGAAAATCGGCGTTAATTAGTGGTTGCCTCTAAAATCGCCTATAAAGTCGTCGTGTGTGAAAAGGCCTTTAAAGCTCGCTACTCGCTCCGCTCACCAACACCCGAGATAGGTTTACCCGCCCCTCGATTCATTTCACTCATTAACTTCTGCATGGCTCTCCCCTCCTATTCGGAAATTTCCTTTTTATTGAATAGGAATTTAAATAATACATAGCACAAGAATAAACAACGGGGGAAGGGGGGGGGGATTAACCTTTGGAGACAGGCTCTTTTAAATCTACACAGTGCCATCTGTACCCCTTTCTAACGATTGAAATCGCTCAAAACCGTTGCGTAGTGGTGAGCGGCAACCTTCCGTCTTAGAATCTTAGAATTTAAGAATACATAGCACAAGTAAAATGGAGAACATTATCATGGAAATCCCCATATTTGATATCATATTGAAACATACAATATTTAATAGTATCATTTTTTAAATGAAATAGTATGTGGTTGGTTGGTTGGTTGTAGGATTAAGGCCGATTGACTCCTTAAGTGTCCTAGGCCTATAGGGGGAATGCCCTCCGTGGGGGTCTTTCTAAGGGGTCCTAGCCCGTATTTACGCGAGTTTCGGAGGAAACCACGGAAAACTCCGAACGGCTAGGTCGATGAGCGCGACCTGGGATCGAACCCGGCACCTCCCATCTACCAGCTTTGAGCGCAGAACCGCTCGGCCGCTGGTGGGCTGAAATAGTATGTGAAAATTCTCTTTTAACGTTCGACAACTTAATAACAAGTTAACTCTATTTTGGGTGTAAACATACGCTAGCTAGACTCACAAAACAAACAACAATGGCAGTAACTTTTTCTTAGATCTGAAATTCGAAATATCTAAACTTTATAGAGTTACAGCTTTAGTATATACCCTTCCTGAAGACTTAAATTTTTTAAAACTATTTTGTGATGAAATTTGGGTATAATTGCTTGTTTAAAGACATTATGAATTTTTTTTCTTATGTCTATATTTTGACTATTGCATATTTAAAAAATTAATTAAACTTTATATTTATTTCTAATGTACAGCTAGGTTTCAAATGTTGCTTGAAGTAGTAAAAATGCAACTTTTTAAAGATGCAACTTTTTAAAGTGAACTTTTTACTTTCTCTTACCCATAAGGTAGAGAAAGTATTGTTTTTGGGTCAAATTTTCGAACGCAAGTTTTTGTTATATTTACATGTTCTGAGGTCCCCTGAATACGAAAATCATATTTTTAGCAAATGGTCTGTGTGTATGTCTGTGTGTCTGTCTGTTATCAGCATATCTCAAAAAAAAAATTACGGCAGAAAGTACAAACTTGGTATTCTAAATGTGTATCATATAGGGATGCTACAGTAAGCTTTTCGTTAAGATCAAGCGAATGGTTTGTGTACAGGGACAATCAAGAGAATTCTAATACATTACGTCTATGGGGGAAATTGCAGGTAAGTAGAGTTTAACGTCTATAGACTGCACTAAACCAAATGAAACGAATATATATTTTTTGTAATAGAGATAGTCAACTGGGAAATTTTTTTTGTGTATGTAGGAGCCTCGCCTCCCCCCTGGGAGGGAAGTCCCCCCTCGAGGGGAGTAAATATTCATGATGGGTATCTTTCAAAAGAGCTCACCAATACCTTTAAAACGAATGATTGAACCATCGATCTGCGATAATTTAAAACAAAGTTATCGATTTTTTTTAGTTTTAACTTAGAAAAACTTAGAAAAAAAAAAAAAAAAAAAAAAAAAAAAAAAAAGATTTTTTTTTTTTTCTTATATTGAGAATAAAATGGACTTTTTTTGGATATTTGGTGTTATACTACTTCTCTAATACGGAAATCGTCTGCATTATCATAAAAGATAATTTTTTTAAATAATAATTTTAATAAATTATTAAAAAAAAAAATAGAATTATTTTTTAATAACTGAATTAAACTCTATATAAATATAGGTGCATTAATGAAACGGGGGGAGTCCCCCTCACACAGAAATAATTATCATATAAAAATCTCCCAAAGCCTAATTTGAATAGTTTAACATAGGTTTACATAAAATCGTTATCTTACCTCTTAATCTCCAACCTGTATTTATAGTAATAAATTTCAGGGAAAGAAATTAAGAGAAAGTCGTGTGAGAGAAAGAGAAAGTCGTATAAGAAAAAGTCGTGTGAGTGATATATCAGATTATTTAGAATATGATTTAGTCAGACACATTGAAATTAAATAACTTATATGATTATTGTAAATATTTTAAATATTTTATTATTATTATTATTATTATTATTATTATTATTACACCATTTTCTAATTGAGTTAAAATGGCTACCGTGAATGCGGAAATGAATTTCTTGGCGAAAAACGTCCGAATTACTTAATTTCTAAATTTTAAAAATCGCTAAATTGTTTATACTAAAAATGTTCCCATTTAGCCAGTCGTTTAAATGTGTTTCGATTAAAATACTAAATCTTTATCTATATAAATAAAGAGAAGTGTCTGTGTGTGTATGTGTCTGTCTGCGCTCTGGTGCTCACACTACTGATCGCCGAGCTTCCAAATTTGGCATATAGGTACCTGGGACCCTGCAGGTGTGCACCTCATCCAGATATTTTCGAATTTGAATTTTTTAAATTAATGCTTTTCCGATTTTAAATAATGGCTTCTTTGTTTCATTTTTCCTAGATTTATTATTTTGCTTCAATCGTCTGCGTATCTTAGCAACGACTATTGCGCAACATATTTTTATTTAATGCATTCATTTGGAGGCTAATTTTTTTTTTTTTTTTCTTTTTTTTTAATTTGTTATATTTATTGAAAATAAAATCGTAATGCAGTAGAAAAAAATAAGTATAATTAGTTTAAAATTTAAAAACGTATTTATAACAGTTATGTTTAATTTTTTATAGCCAACCAGCTTCGTATTTTTCATTTTTTAATTAATTCCTTTAAAAGAAAAAACGTTTATTTATTATTATTATTTTTATTTACAGTATTTATCGGGAAAAATGGTAGTATATACATAGTAAAAAGGAATAAATAGCATGGGCTATGAAATACATGGTTCAAAACTAAAATGTTTAATAGATTCTGAGATACAGTCATCTTTAAAATCGTAGTTCTTAAATAGGAGCAGACACCCCCCCCCCCCCCCCCCCGTCGTCGATAAATATCCAGATTGAAGTGCCCGGGGAAGATCTTTTCTGCAGGCATGGGAAACATAGACCTGAAGCAGTGCGTGCGGGAAAAGAGCTGCCGTAGACAGCGGGTACCCGAAGCGAGGTTTAGAGCAATTTCAGTTTCTTTTTTTTAGTTTTTGTCTATAATGTGGTATAAAAAAAATAAATATTAATTCAATTCTTTCGAAAATTCATTTAAGTATAGTGACCAGCGACTGCTAGTATGAACTAATTTAAGTTGTTGTCTCTTAAATTTCGTTAAAAAAAATTTTGTTGTCTTAATTTAAGTCTATAATAATAGTGGTTTAACATAATCATATTCATTACTAAATCTTTTTTGCCTGACGTTAAAAGAAAATTAATAAAATACAAACAAAGTTTCCTTTTATCTGGATTAAATTTTAGCTTGGTATTTTAAAAATATCGGTTTCTATTTTTTAACATTTTCACTATTCTAAATAACTTTTTTCTTCTCTCCGGCAACTCGGTACTGCCTTTTTTTTTCTCCTAATAATTTTTTTTAAGTAGAAAAACATGTTAGCAGATGATAAATATTATAATTCTAAATTCATTTTTTATTTGGAAATATCTAAGATAACGCTTTTATTTATTCGCAAAGGATAAATTTCATTGTTACCAATAGCAGCACTGACATTTATTTTATTTTACTTTTATTATTATTATTATTATTTTTAAACTATTAATAACATTTTAATTCCCCTGTGGAAAATGACGTCATTGTGAAAAATAACAACGTAATAAGAGAAACATTTGCAAATTGAGAAATAGAGTATTTTTGTTAACTTGAGGAAGATTGTGGTCTCGATACTCGAAACGGCCAAAGACCGTCGTGTACGCTAATGGTGGCTGATGCACATAAAATGCGTCATGGCCACAATGTCCTCCATGTTACGATCCAAATTATATCTCTGAGGGACCACCGAAGCGGGAGAACTATTCGCTCCGTGAAAGATAAAACTGTGAAGGCATGTCTCCGGAACATCCTTAAGGGTGTATCCCAAACTGTCGCTGATTATTTACAATTGTCGCAGTGTTAGTATGACATCAAACCGAACTATACCAACGGTTAACGTGAGGTTTTTAATTGATAGCTTCGTTTATTAAGGCAATAGAAATTTTATATCAAGACAAATGTCTTCCTGGAGTATTCAGCAAATATTGATACCTCTAATTACGTGTAAGACACTTCAGTTCGTGAGGAGATGCAGTCGCAGACAAATAAATAAGTAAAAAAACATGACGCCAGTCGCAGTATTTATATATATATATATATATATATATATATATACATAGAGATTATGGCACGCCGAATCTACCTTATATATTTTGAATAGTAATGTAAAATCAAGTAATTAACGTACGCGATTACTGTTTGTAATGTAATGTTTTTTGAAATGTTTTATTTAAATTTATAAATAAATTGCTCATAGATGGTTTAAAAACAGTCTTAAAATAATAATAATAAAAACACAAAACTACCAATTTAAGAACATTCAATTTGTAAATTTAGTTGCGAAATTTCAATATGTAGTACATTGATATTAACTTGAACCACATCCAAATAGAATTTTTAATAATTAAATTCATGTGTTGCATTGATGTGTAAGAGACTCATTAGATGCGTTAATTGCAACTCCAGTACTTCAGTTTCAGCCACATGGAAAACGTACATGTTGTCCTTCGCATAGTTCCACAAGAATAAATTAAGGGAATTAAGTCTGGGGACCTATGTTGCCATAGCAAAACGACAATAAACAATATATAAGGTCTGTTAAAAATGTATCCGACCTTCGGGCAGAAAAAAAAAATCTTAGTTACTTTCCGGGATTGAAAGCCTAATCCCCTTCAAAGTAGGCCCCCTTGCGCCTCCATATACTTACCCCAACGTTCCTTCCACTGCCATAAACAGTTCTGGAAGGCTTCTTTTGGAATGGTGTTTAATTCCGCGGTCGCGTTCTGCATTATCTCATCTCTACTCTGAAAACGTCATCCTTTCAATGGCATTTTCAATTTCGGAAACAGCCAGGTTCAGCATTCATAGTGTCCAGTAGGACCTGTGCAACATCAAAGCGTAGTTCTTTCTGCTCCACCGACAGAAGCTTGGAAATAAATTTCACAGCCACTCTGCGCATGTTCAAATCATCGCACAAAATTGCATGTGCAGAACCTGTACTGTTTCCAACTTGTTCAGCAATCTCTCGTGTCAAACGACGATCTTCTATTATCAGATTTTCCACCTTTTCAACAACAACTGCATTTAGAGCGATTCGTGGCTAGAACGCTAATCTCTCTCCACCGACGATTGGCCACGGTTAAATCACTCCTTAATTTGTGTGACCTCCCATAGCATCGTCTCCAAGCATTTGGCGAATCTTATGAATTGTTTCACTTTGAGAATCACAAGGCTTTTGACAAAACTTGATGCAGTACCTCTGTTCAAGTCGTTCAGTCCTCTCTAGAGCAATAAAAATCGGACGAACATGTATAACAGCACCTCACTTGACTGCCTGCAGAAAACGATTGGTACACTGGAACGCGGGTAAAAAATTCAAGCATGCGCATTAAGCTGCGTCTTCCCACTATGTACAGTAGCGCCTCTTTAGAATCTCTACTGTGCACAGGAAATTTCAAGATCGGATACTTTTTTAACAGACCTTTTATATATGCATATAACAATCTGAGGAAAAATTTTGAGCTAATTACTTTCTCTTACCCATAGGGTCGAGAAAGTACTGTTTTAGGGTCAAATTTTCGAACGTGAGTTTTTGTTATATTTACATGTTCTGAGGTCCCCTGAATACGAAAATCATGTTTTTAGCGAATGGCCTTTGAGTCTGTCTGTCTGTCTGTGTGTGTGTGTGTGTCTGTTATCAGCATATCTCAAGAACAAATAGTAGCAGAAATTCCAAACTCGGTATTCTAAATGTGTATCATATAGGGATGCTACAGTAAGCTTTTCGTTGAGATAAAGCAAATGGTTCGTGTACAGGGACACTCAAAAGTATTCAAATACATTACGTCTATGGGGGGAAATTACAGGTAAAGTAGAGTTTAACATCTATAGACTGCACTAAACCAAATGAAGCGAATATATATTTTTAGTAATAGAGATAGTCAACTGGGAAAAAAAATTGTGTATGTAGGAGACTCGCCTCCCCCCTGGGGGGAAAGTCCCCCCTCGAGGGGAGTAGATTTTCATGATGGGTATCTTTCAAAAGAGCTCGCCAGTCCCTTTAAAACGAATGGTTGAACCATCGATCTGCGATAATTTAAAATAAAGTTATCGATTTTTTTTTTTTCATAAAAAAATAATAATAATGTGATATTGAGAGTAAATTAAACTTTATTTTGGATATTTAGTGTTATACTACTTCTCCAATATGGAAACTATGTGCATTATGATTGAAGATAATTTTTTTTTTATAATAATTTTAATAAATTATTTTTACTGAGTGAATTTGAATAGGAAAATATGGAAGAAAGTTGTGTGGTGGCCACAACACACTGGTTATTTGTTGTTAGTGGATGTGCTTTAGTAATAATATTTTACCATTTCCAGGAAAGCTGTTCGGGATTGAAATAAATTCCTCATAGAGATATGGTAAATAATGTATATTTTAATCTAAATATTCGCGGCTTGTTTTTTGTACATTAATGAAACGGGGGATTGAGGGGGGGGGGGCTACTTCCCCCCTCACACAGAACTAATTATCATATAAAACTCTTCCTAAGCTTAATTTGAATTGTTTAACATAGGTTTACATAACAGTACTCGTTATCTTACCTCTTAATCTCGTGGTAAGAGAAAGTAGTGTTAGTGACACACTAGATTATTTTTATTTGTTGAAGCAAAATTTTTCTGTGTCAGAAGCATTTTGGTTCAGATTGCAATTGCATATACCACTTATTTCATTTTACCATGTCTTATTTATTAACTCGCTTTCCTGTTTGTTTTGTTTGTTTGTTTGTCTAGTACAAATCTTGCAATCAGTTTTCAACTGACTTCCCGAATAGTTAGACATTTGAAACTTTTAGAATAGCTCAGAACATAATAATAATGCATTCTTTTAATACTTTTATTCAATTATTAAATGTTTTCTTTTAATTAATTAATAAAATATGAAATAATAACCTCATAATAGCTTTAAAATTAGCCATTTAAGTTTTATTTATAATTTAATTGTTACAAAAAAAAAAAGAAAAATTACGAGTTAATTTTTTTTTTTTGTGACAGGAAAATAAATATATTTACTTAAACCTATAACGATCATGAACATGTTTTTGTAATTGTTTTTTCTCTAAAAAACATATATTTAAAATGTGCATAGTTATATATTTTAAGCTTGTTTCTTTAAGTATGAAAGGTCATATAATAGGCATCAAGGTTCATCTTTAAATACATAGTGAAAAATCCATTGTTTTAGTATATTATAAAGAATTTACAGTGACAGCAACAATACCATTTTTCCCTTCAGACAGACTCCCCACACACTTAGAGGGTTAAACTTGAACAATAAATAATTGTAAAAATTAAAAATATGCATCTCACGGAAATTGACGTCATTACCACTTTTAAAATTTTATACACATTGATAAAGCATTAATATAGTTCTATAGCTATAACTTCCCGACTAGATAGGCATTTGAATCTTTTAGAATTGCTCAGAACATGATGACAATGCATTCATTTAGTGCGTTAATTCAATTCATAAATGTTCGAAAATTTCTTATAATTGCTTTCTTTATTACGCATTTGATCATTTTCTGCCAAGTTGATTGGATAATTCATAAAAGAAAAATGTATTTATTAATACATAGAATTGTCCAGTTAATATGATTCAACAGAAAATTAAAAAACATAGTTTTTAAAAAGTTTTTTTTTTTTTTATATATATATATAATCTTATAATTATTTTAATAAATTTTAAAATTGTCATGGATTTTTAGTCCAACGTGTATAATCTTGTTTTAAATAAGTACGTAGAAAATTCGTTCAATAAATCTTTTGTAATTTTTAAATTATATTCACTTTTTTTACAGATGCAAAAATTGAATGCATACTCACGGAAATTTGTAAAAAAAAAAAAAAAAAAAAAAAAAAAAAAATGGCTATTATTCTAATTTTTAACATTTTCCCACATATTTAGACTAATAACGTGAGCATTATTTTCTTTTAAATTTATATGTAAAGTATTAATCATAAAATAACTATTACTGGTGGATCCAAACAGCAATGGCTTTCTATGCAAAGCACTGTATGCGTCTATCAGTTGTGGAGTTTTTTGTAGTTGGCGATGGAATCATTACAAATACAGTAACCATCTCTTCGATTCAGTGATGATGAACAAGATTCATTGCTTGTCTTTCGTGTAATTGGTGTTCATTAATGTTTTGAAAATTTCCAAGTCCTTGTTATTTTTATGTTGGAATAATTGAAGAAATTTCTTGTATTGAATGCAATTAATTATACATATTCTATGGGAAAAAAATTTACCATCTCTTCAATTCATGGGGATAAGGAGCAGGAGCCACTACTTTGCTTTTATCTCATGCTTGTTTGTCATGTGTGTGTAATTGTGTTCGTAATTGTTTTGAAATTTTTACAGCTTTTGCAGTTTTTATTTTGGAATTTAGAAGAAATCTATTGTGTTAAATGTAATCGTACATTCTCTATGGAAAAAAAAAAAAAAAAAAAAAAAAAACACTATTACTGACGCATGAGAAACTATCATCTTACGACCTAAATTTCAGTACAAAAAACTACAAATATGCCATGTCCCATATTAATTATGATAAAACAAATGTACTATAATATTTTGGCTAAATTTTACAATCCAGTGCAATAGCTATTATTTATAGCATGGAGAATTTGTAAACAAATGCTACTGCACCAGACTGTAAAAGTTTTTACCGATTTTTTATATTAATATTTTTTTTTTTCAGTTTCATTTTTAAGTAATATAAATAAGGATTAAAATACTAATTCCGGTAATCCATAAATATAAATAAAACAAAGTTTTTATTTATTCGATTTTAAACAACATTAGTTGTATAGATATTCACTTTTCAACTTTTGATTAAAAAATGCAAGATCCGCCGTCGTCAGATTTACTCAATCCCAACATCAACCAACGATAAATGCATAGTCCGCAAAAAGTGGTAAACTGGCAAAAACAGTAAAACTGCTTCATATTTGAGCATGCGCATTTTAGGGAGCCATTGCTGTGGCGATCTGCGAGCAATGTTGCCAGATTGGGGATTTTGTCCCCATTTAGGGTTTTGAGCTTCAGGGGAATTTTTTGGGAACCGAATGTTTCGAATTTCATGGAGATTTTCGAAATTTTTCGAGAGAAATCTGGGAAAATTTTCAACTCTTCAGTCAGTTTACAGCGTTGCCAACTGTATACGTGTAAGGAATTTTAAGAGTTTTCTTTAGCATGTAGAGTCTTTTTGAACATACCTCTTCTTCTGGACATCCTCAGGATATCCTAAGGATGAAATAAAATCCTATGTACATTCACAGCCTTAAAGTACTTTACGCAGGTTTAAAATTTTCCTGTAACTAATGTTTTATTTTATTTATTTATTTTTTTTTTTTTTATATGGGGACTTTTTTCAAAAATGAGCTCATTTGAGGAAAAATTTGAGTTTAAATCTGTTAAATATTTTAAATTCTTTATTTTATTTTTTTATTATTATTTACTTTTTTAGTAGATATTGAGTTGGGTATTTTTTTTGGAAAAAAAAAAAAAAAAAAAAAAAAACCTGACTTGGGGAAATTTCAAAGCCTGTTTGGGGAAATTGACCGTCGATCATCTGGCAACACTGTCTGCGAGTAATAACTTTCTGCAACAGAAATCAAAATGCCTTATCAGGAAAAGACTTTATATCCTGTGATAAGATTAAAACTAATAGAGAAACGCAGAATAGTTTCATTTCTCTTTGAAATAAAATTGCAGATTTAATTCAAAACGCCTCCTCCTATTCATAAAACATTTTTCGAGGTTTTAAGCTAGTTTAAAATATATATAAAATATATTTTGTTCGATAAATCAAAAAAGAATTATATTTTAAGTAGTGCTGCAGCAGGTGAGTATAATTTCATTTTTATTTGTATAGTAATATTGTATTATTTGTACATTCCTGTTCAAAATTTTAGCAAGATTTGCAAACAATCAGATTATTTATTTATTTATTTATTATTATTTTTTTTTTCAATTTATAAACTTATCTCTCGATGAAATGTTTTCAAACATTGGGTAGTTAAATAACTGAGTCTTCCTCATGTTTTTCAGTGAAGATTGGTTCAGACAACATTTAAGGGGCCGGCAACAAATTGAGCAAAATCAGTAATGTTTGTGATCCCCCTGTATCGTTAAGTGAACGAAATAAACTGTAATTTTAGGATATGTTAATAGACTAATTTTAATTTGTGGACGAATCTGCGTGATGATAGTACATTAAATAATGAAGATACATTTATTTTAAAACTAAAAAATAAAATAAAATAAAAAATCAGCATGTTTTTTATTTGTAATATAGAGAGTTTTTAACGAAAATTATTCCCACTTTCAGATAAGTTTCAAAAACACTTTTAAAACAATATACTGCAATCAGAATAGACATATCTCAAATATCTCATGAAATATGAACATTATGAAATATGTTTTCACTGCGCGAAAAAGATTAAAAAAAAAAAATAATAATAATAAGGAAAAAGACTAAAAAAGATTAAAAAGATTAAAAAAAAAAAAAAAAAAAAAAAAAAAAAAAAATAAGGAAAGGAAAAAAAAAAGCGTAGGTAAAAAGCTAGATGTATTGGCAACATTTATCAAAACTGCATTTGAATAGAGTAAAATGTAAGCATATTATCTGAAAAAGATCGAGCTAAATTTTAGATATTTTCCAAGACTTGAAATTTCTTAAGGGGGTCTTCACATGCCGCTTAATTAATTTAAAGATCCAATTATTTTAACCACTTAACAAAAGTTCGTTTTTTGCGAAAACCCTCTCATCATCTCACAAATATTAGTAAATAAACAAAAATATGTTAGTGTTTCAAGCTTATAACTGATTTTTCCCAAAAAGTATATTTTGAAAGGGGTTGAAATAATTGACTCTTCAAATTATTTACGCGGTATGTGGGAAAACCCTTAAGAAATTTTTCATATTTTTCACGGTTGGTTGGTTTTAACGTCACACTAGTGCTGAGGTATTGAATTGAGCAATTGGCGACGGTCTGGAACTTACCACTAAGAATGGTCCAGAGACGTGCCATCGCGATTTTCATTCTACACAGAGAAGATGGCTACCCCTCTTCGGTGACCCCCAGAGCTACGATCATATTTCTCACGGAAAGTATACAGGCTAGGGTTGTTTTAACTTAACTGTAAAATAAATCTAATAAAGTTGATTGCTTTAAGACAAATAACATCTTGCTTGAAATTTGAATGCAGCATAAAATGATTTATATAAAAAAACACTTCTAATATTTGTGTGTAGCTGTTTATATGTATATATGTATTATATTTCCGTTATTACAATAAAAATAACGTAAGTTAATTCAACTTCTTTTTCATAAATAAATTGTTGTAATGCTTAGCAACAGAGAGTTTTATGTCATTGGGCCTACAGTTTAATGCAGTGTAGCAATGAGTAATCCATTTTGGTTCTTAGGTATTTTGGTGGCATTTTGTTATCTGTTATTCTAAATTTTAGTAATTTTTTACTACATTTATCTATCTATCTATATATAATTAAATTTTAAACTTTATTCAAGACATTTGAAGACATAGAAAAATACCTATTCGTTTCAGTTTATTAGTATTCTTAATATTTTGTATGTTGTATTTATATATTTATATATTTTCTTTAAATGTAAATTTCATATTAACCACAAAATCAATTTCAAGGATAAAAATTTCAAATTTTTCAAATTTCACTAGTGTACAAAGTGTCCCAAAAGGATTGAAACTCGCTTCTATTCTTCACCTATGTGATATAAGTGGGAAATGTAAGTTGCAGAATTGGTAGAAATTACGTTCAAAAAAAAATTCTTCTTGTTAATATTTAAAAAAAAAAAATTATATTTTGAAATTTTTTTATACGATCCCCTCTAGACAAATTTGGTCAATTAGAAATTTATTTTTAATCCAAGAACATCATTACAAATAATATCATACTGCTATCTTAAAAATTAGATAAATTATACTTAATGGAAATCTGGATGTTGAGGAGAAAGACCATATATCATAATCGAAAAGTAAATTAGTAATATATTGCAAAAATATAATACGCATGATAAAATATTTTCATTAACCCATTTCCTGCCGTCGCCTACAATTTTATACATTTTGACTTTATGCAGCACTTGGGCGGTCTCTTACGGAAATCATGCATTACTAAAGATTGCAGCTAAAAGTAAAATTCTTAAACCACCACGTGAGCTCAGTTTGTTAAGCACACAGGTTTATTTTCCTTACTCTCTCATTACTTTTCACCAGAAAAATAATACTGTTATTTTCAAAACAAAAAAATGTTACTTAAGAACAATTGTTTTTGTTACACCGAGATTATATTGATTATTGGTAAGTAATTAATGTATTTATGTATTATTTTTCATCATACTGTAGTTTGAATGGATACAAAACGAACCTAATGAAAGTATCCGAGCACTAGAAAAAATTCCTATTTAAAAAACGTACCGGGTGATTGGTTGGGCTTTACGTCGCATTAGTGCTACGCTATGGGCATGGCAACGGTCTGGGACTCACTCCTAGAGACGGTCCGATGACATGCCATCGCAATTTTGATTCTCTACAGAAGGGATGGCTCTTTCGCTACGGTAACCTCCAGAGGTATAATTCTGATAGGAACATGGAGGCCACGACACATTTTACGTGCACCTGCTAACACTAGTGTACATGACGGTCTTTGGCCGGCTCGAGTACCGAACCCGCCATCTTCCAATTACGAGCCCGGCGCTCTACCGACTAGGCTACCGCGGCCCATAAAAAGCGTACTCTTAATACTGTTTTGTTAAATAAATCTTTGTCGAATCATGTTCTTAGTCAGTCTAAGAACATCATTCGGCAATGATTTATTTAACAAAACAGTAATAAGAGTACTTTTTTTACATAGGAATTTTTGCCACTGCTCGGATACTTTTGCTGTCGCTACCTAAATTTAAAAGATTTTAAAAAGTTTTGTAGCCTTTATGAAAAAACTTTTTTTTTTATTATTATTACTTATAGATATAATCCAACAGAAAAAAAGTAAAAATTTATTTAATAAAAATTTGGCGCTTAATGAGTTAAAATCATTTTTGCATACTTAAGATATATCCGTGAACTAGTCACATTCTTTAAATTAGGACTGACATTTTTTATTGAAAAATAATGATTATGCAAGAATGTATTTTATAATGAAAATTATATTTTTTAAAAACAATGTTTTATCAAAAAATTAGAAATTCTAATTTTGTTAATTTCTAATTGTTTCAAAATAATTAGAAATTTATTTTTAATTCATCAACATTATTACAAAATACCGCATATTTGTATCTTAAAAATTGGATATGTTATACTTATCCTTATGTTATACTTATCCTATATGTTATACTTGTTATGTTATACTTATATGTTTATAAAATTTGTATGCTGAAAAGAAAGACCTTGTACCAAAATCGAAATGTAAATCAGTAATATGTTACAAAAAGTTAATATGCATAATGAAAATTTACATTAAAATCATTTTTACATTCTTAAGATATATTCGTAAACTAGTCACATACTTTACATTAGGACTGACATTTTTTATTGAATAATAATAATAATATGATTATGCAAGTATGTAATTTATAATCAGATTTATAATTTTTCAAAAGAATTTTTTATCAAATTAATTCTCAGACGATTTTTTTTTTAGTGTTCTTATATATGATAGATAAAATATTGCTTTGTGGTCGAAATTTTAAAATAGTTCTTTCTACAATTTTGAGGTTCTCGAATAATAAATAAATAAATAAATAAATAGGAAAAAAAAAAAAAAAAAAACAGTTTTTTATCAGTTGTTACTTTCTTCTATATTCAATAGAAGAAAGTACAACTGATCGTAAAAAGTTCGTAAAAGTTTTCGACCTCGGGTTTTTGATGGATTTACACGTTTTGAGAGCTGTAGAACACGATTTCATCATTTTTAGAAAATGTCTGTCTGTCTGTGTGTCTGACAAAATTTTGTGGCAACTGTATCTTAGGAACTACTGCACAGAATTTCATAGAAATTGGTATGTAGTTGCACCTTGACATAAATTAGTGCCTATCAACTTTTGGTAAAAATTGTCTTACAGGTTGCGTCGCCATCCCGCTTTTTCTAAATTTTTAACATGGTTATATAGGACAAAATATTGTATAAATGTGCATAAAGAGAATTATTTTTAGTAATCATTATGAAATTTACAAGAATTATTTATAATAGAGATAGTCAACTGGGAAAGAATTTTTGTATGTGTAGGAGCCTTGTCAACCCTCCTGGGGGGGAAGTCCCCCCTCGAGGGGAGTAAATTTTCAAGATGGGTATATTTTGAAAGGTCTCGTCAATAACTTTATAACGAATGGTTGAACTATAAATCTGTGAAAATTTAAAACAAAGTTATCGATTTTTTTTTACTTTTTACGAAAAAAAACTTGGATTTTTCTTTTTTTTTTTTTTAAATATATTGTTAGTGAGTGAATTTGTATAGGAAAATATAGAAGAAAGTCTTGTGGTGGCCACAACATACTAGTTTTGTTTGTCTGTGTATGTCTTTCAATTAGCATACATCAAGAACAGATATTAAGAGGAAGTCTAAGCAAGCCTATCTGTACCTAATCTGTTTTCAATGTATATTTATATACAATACTTGTTATTTTAGCATTCATTCCGTACTTCTTCTTTATAGTATTCACATGCATGGTGAGAGGGAGTAGTGTCTGTGCCATACCAGATTATTTCTTTCATTAACTGTAATTTAGCTGTTGCATATATTATAATCATTTTAAAAATACATAAAAATGTTGATTTAAATTGTTTGAACATATGTATATATATATACAGGGTGCCCCATATGTCTGTAGACATTTTAAAAATTCATAACTATTGAATGAATTGATAGAATTGAACGCAGTTGACGAAGAAAACATCCTCGTGAAAAGAGATTTTTTTTATTAAGGAATAAAAAAAAGAAAAAAAAAAGCTATTTGCCGATAGAGGGTGCTATGCGTAACCAGATCACACATTTTCATGAAAAACTGTACTTATTTGCATGCAAATGTTTACAAGCATATAAATCCTATTCTATGTGTCCGTCGTCACCACAAATTTCAGTTTGCAAACGAGTTATGATACTACTAACTACAGCTTCAATCGGTGGCTCTTATTTGAGGGAAAGCATCTTCACTAATAACGCTTATTCCACCAAGTCAGCCTCGCAATTAAAATTCATGTATGCACAAGTAGGAGAGAAAATAATAGGTAAACTGTTCTAAACGCAAAATTGTTCAATTTATAGGACTTTCATCTGCCTATTTTTCTTTAACATTCTTCTGAAAAACTTAACTATTTGTCTAACTAGCGTCGACAAAAATTTAACTATTTTTATTTTTTCTTTACCAAAAAAAAAAAAAAAAAAAAAAAAAAATCCACTTTACGAGAATGATTTTTTTGCAAACTGCATTCAGTTCTATCAATTCATTCAACAGTTATGAATTTTTAAAATGTCTACAAACTTAGGGACACCCGGTATATATATATATATATATATATATATATATATGTATATATATATAAATGATAGATAACGTAATAAAATTTAATCTTAAAATTTAGCAATTAATAGATCTAAAGCAATACCAACACACAAAAATATAGAACTGAAGTTAACTTAGAAGAAAGACTGACACAAACTTGTTGCGATTTAGATTAAGAACCAATAAGAGACAATAATAACTTAAAATACTTACGCCGACATAAATTATAATAAAAAAGGACCATTAAACTTAATGACAGAGAAAACAAATAATTAACCACAGAAATAACTGGATAAAAATGCTTAAAATTAGAAGTAAGATACTCTTCAGGGGGCGAGTACTTCATAAGGCTGTGAAAGCTGCATCGATTTCGTAAAACAATATAGCTAATTATAGCAATTTATATCATTTCAAGCCCCGATCGAAGCAGCAAAACCATATAGAATGAGAAATTAAGTGAAATATTAAATGAAATATTAAATGAAAACAAAGATTAAATAAAATCTTCATGGAAACCAGAGAGAAAACTAGAAAGAAGCATTGTAGCCACATGTAGTACAATTAACTCAAACTGGAGAATAGGATGATACCAACAAAAAATAAAATTAAAAATAAAAGCTTTGCAAAACTCGATTAATCGAATGAACTTCAGAGCATTTTCATTAACGATAAAATACACAGAGTAATTATTAATTGAGATAGTCAAAATGTATTTTAAAGTTAATTAAAGTTTATTTTAATGTTAATTAAAGTTTAATCTAGTCAGAGTTAATTTAAATTATTAAACCGTTCAAGGAAAGGATTAAAGAAAAAATGCATAAATCAGCAGTGAGCAAGCGCCATCTAGCGTTTAGCTATATAAACAATAAGTCAGTTAAATTATTTCAGGATAAAAAACCAATGCGATAAGGAGTGTATTTAAGAAGTATTAACTGCAAGATTAAGAGAATTTTTGCCACCAATCAAATAATAAGAGTTATGAGTAGTGGAACATGTTAATGTTAAACCTAAAATAATTAAGCTATGAGTTGAACTTAATTTTATTAACCCAAAATTAATTAAACTTAAAATCAAAGTATTAAGAAGAATTAAAATCAAAGTATTAAGACGAATTAAATGTTAAATTGTAAAAATAGTCAATCACAAGCAATAATCCCAAAGAGCACACATGTAAGGATAAGCATTACAAGGCAGTCATTAATAATTAAAGTTATTAATTTAAATGTGATGATGATTTTCTTTATATAGATATTATTTTTGTTATTAAATTGGATTGATTGTTCAAACTAAACAAGGGAAGCCACTAGTAGCCAGATGCACACAATTATATATATATGTACATATTTATATATATTGGGTGAGTGCAAAAATTCTACCCGTTTTTATTACCCATGAACGAGAGTAAATAAAAGCAAAATGAACAGTACCTATTATTGTACATAATTCCCATTGCTATCTATGACCTCTTGCCATCTTTCTGGTAGGAAATGAATCCCACGGCGGTAAAAATCCGCCGGTTTTCGAGTAAAAAAAAGTCTTGGATGGCAGTTTTCACAACATCAAGATCATAAAATATTTTCTGACTGAAGGAATTGTTCAACTCACGAAATATGTGATAGTCAGTTGGTGCCAACTCAGAAGAATAGGGAGGGTGGGGTAAAACCTCTCAACGAAAGCCCAGTAACTTTTGGCGAGTGATGACAGCAGAATGTGGCCTGGCGTTATTGTGATGAAGAATAACACCGCGACGATTAATGAGACCTGGCCGCTTTGCTATCAAATTTGAATGCAGCCTGTCTAACTGTAGACAGTAGAAGGCAGCATTGATGGTTTGGTTGAGTGGCAGGACCTCCCAGTGAATTATTCCCTGCACATCCCACCACACATTCCATAACACTTTCTTGAGATGAAGTTCAGATTTCGAAGTCGATTCAGGCGGATTAGAAGGGCGACACACAGTCCTACGATGCTGTACGTTACGGTACATAACCCACTTCTTATCACCTGTCTCAATTCGTGTCAAGAATGGGTCATTTTTGTACCGGGAAAGCAAGGAAACACAGGTGGCGATTCGGTTATCCTGTTGATTAGCTGTCAGGTTATGTGGAACCCAGCGATCCAAAGTTCTCGTAAAATCTAACTTAACTAACCGTTTCTCGACCATTGTCCGGTGTACGTTGAAGGTCTCCGCTAATTCTTGCACGGTTGGGTTCGGGTGTTTCCCTATGGCTTGGTCAATATCGTCGTCTATAACGTGTGATGGCCGTCCACTCCTACCCTGATCTTGGCAGCTTCTGTCTCCTTCCCTAAAATTACGAAACCATCGGCGACATGTGCTTTCGTCTATTGCATCCTCCCCATAAACTTGACAAACATTGCGACATTCTGCGGCTGCCGTATTCTTTTTATCGAACTCGTATAACAAACGTCTTATATGCTCCATCTCGCTTTCCATGTTACACCCTCTGATATATTTTTTAGATGATTAACTTTGTGAGACACGATGCATGTATATGTAAGGCATCCGCACGCTTGATTGGCCGACGATTTGCATCATTACAATGTCATGTGTGACGTCAATTCCATTGCAAATTTACATATCCAAAAACGGGAAGAACTTTCGCACTCACCCAATATATATTACAAAAAGTGCTAAATATGAAATATATTTTAAGTTCAAAATGTTTTAACTTGCATTACATAACATTATACGAATTCTCTTTAAAACGACTTTATAAAACTTCTTATGGTTGGCACTATATATTTCTACCACTATATATTTCTTTTTATTAAGATTTCATTTGAGTGTATTTGAATTTTGTTTTTTTAAATCTTATTTTAGATCTAAAAATTTTCATTATCAATTGGTATTGGTCCCTGTTTCCACCACCATAGATATAATTAATTTTTCGAGCGATACGGAGAAGTGGCTTAAATAAACTTTTCTGTGTATCACAATTCAGTTGTTTTTATAGATAGAGATTTACAATTTTTTTATAATGATCTTGTTGGGTGGAAAATAACTTTGTGATAGATCCAATTTATTTAGAAGTGTCGTGTAAATATTTTTTAAATGTAACTTTTGTAAATCAAACGGAATCAAATTTTATGAATTTCGCCTTATTTCTTATTTTATTTTGAACAAATTTACTTCCATTACCGTTCTACCGTAGGTAATGGAAGTATTGTATTCGGTCCAAAATTCAGAGATGCCAACCTTGTAGGACAATTTTCAGTAGTAGACAAGTAAATTTTCACTAGTTTTGGGTACTTGTCAGTAGCCTGGTAAGCAGTAGCCGGTCTGATGTAAGTTTAAGTTAAAAAAAAAAAAAATAATAATGTTATACACTCAAAAATGATTTATTTTTATACATTAAACTAATAAGTTCTTTTTGCCATTTACTTTTTAAAATTATAAATAAAATTTGACCTTTTTAAAAAGAAAATAAAATAAATGAAGAAAATATAAATATAAACTCAAAATAATTTATTGATATACTCTAAACAAATTTGGTTATCTTATACATGTAATATTTTTTTACTGTAAATAGACATTTCTTGATCACTAGCTGCAGATGGGAAGGAGGGGGAGTCAAAAAATAAATAGATGTTTGAGAAATGAAACCATTCTACTCCTTTATAGGTTCTAGAACCTAATAAAAGAATTTTAAAATGAATATTGACATTCATATTGCTGATGGAGAATCACTGGGAAACAAAAGGCTTCTGTAGAGCTTTTAATCGACTATCGCTAGTAGTTGGATATAAGAAAAGAGGAGGGGGGGGGGTGTGAAAAAAATTACTTGAGCAAGAAATATCAAACGATTCTATTTCTTCATAGTTCTTAATCTTATAAAGCAAATTCAAAGTGAATATTGACATTTATGTTGTGGATGCAGAAAGATTGGTAATCAGAAGGCTTCCGTCGTACGTTTGATCGTCGATCATAAATAGGATTTCATTTTTTTTAACAAACGATATCCACGATTTTTTTTTAAATGTATAATCCGTAATTTTCATATGATGTCCGTAAGGCCGTAATTACTGCCGTATTTCCGTAAAAACTACGGACAAACCGTAGTAGTTGGCATCTCTGAAAATTTCGGTATCGAGTTTTCCCGTGGCTTACACGTTTAAAGGTCTACCGAGTCCAAAAAAGTAGTTTTTGGCAATTGGTGAGTGTGTGTATATGTGTGTGTATGTATGTGTGGAATTTTCTGACTATCATAACTCCGAAAATAATAAAGATAAAACTACGAAACTTCAGAACTGACACAGGTCTGGTGTATAGATGAATGTTCCAAATTTTTGTGAAAATTGGAAAAACGGAAGTGGTTCATCGGAAACCGGAAGTGGGACCGTAAGTCTGTATCTCAAAAACAGCTCTAACGATTTTCTTCAAAGTTGCTACGTAAACACTCTATTAGATGTCTTTTCGAATGATATAGCTGGTCAGTTCAGAAAAATTGATAAGCGTCCTATATAAATAGCTCAATCTCAGGTCTCGAAAGAGGGTTCTTTTAAAAACGGTTGTACGGATTTTTTTCAAACTCGACATATTAACTTCTTTTTAAATATCTTTTTGTGCGCAATTATTGTTTTCTGGTCAATAATTGAGTATAGCAAGTCTTGGTAAAAGTTGGTATCTCAAAAACGGCTCTAACGATTTTCTTGAAAATTAGTACTTAAATCCTTTTTAGATACCCTTTCTCATGTATTATGTGGTTATTACAGGAAAATTAACGGTCATTCTGATTAGATAGTTGTGTTTTAGATCTCGGAAATTGGTGTGGAAAAAAAAATAACTCTATCATTTTGTTTTCTTATTTTTTTAACTCGCTGTGTAAACTCTGTTTTATATGTCTTTACACGTGTATCAAGTTACTCTTACTGGAAAATTCCAAAAAATTCATATAATGCGTGTAATAGTGGGTAATTGAAGTCGTGTGGTTGTTAGATTTTTTTTTTTTTTTTTACATTGGCCACTTATGTCTATTAAGTTACTTATTTATAAAACCGCGTTTAAAACTTTTGGGGACACCTTGTATGTCATTACTGCCTCTCAGAACGGCAAAAAATATTATTTTCACAGCACAGATTTTTCAATGAACTAAATTAAGTTTTGTTTCAACTTGAGATTAAAAATATAACTGTGCACATGATTATAGTTACTATCTAAAACTTTCAAAAATATGAAAATTTAAGTTAACATTCCACAATTATATAATTTTGAATTATAAGTGCAGTATAGAGAAAAGAACAGCTGGATGGTCGGATGCATCCATCAGTATCAAGTACCAGTAATTTGGTTAAAAAAAGAAATAAATCTCAGATAAAATGCATGTTTTGTTTTTCAAATAGGATTCTAATTTTACAAAATGTTTTTTCACATTAGTTTTTCCCATGGAAGTATAGTATACTGGGTGTCTTGTAAATCTACAGGTATTTTAAAAATTCATAGAAACTGGAGAGGAATTGGTAGAATTGAACGCGATTTAAAAAGTTATTCTTGTGAATGATTTTTTTTTTTTTTTTTTTTTTTTTTTTTTAAAGAAAAACACAGTTACAATTTTTGTCGCTAGAGGACCATGCATTAACGCAGTAAAAAGAAATAGGCAAATAAGAGGCCTTTAATTTCCAGAAGATTACAACTAACAGCTAAATTCTGATTTTTTTTTTTTTCTCCTACTTACCCACACACAAAAATTTATTTTAACCATCTTCTTTGATGTCTAGTTCAAATTCCTCATGAAATCTCCTACATCCATTCGGATATGCTACATGTTGCTGTTCTTAGTGTTATAATTCGCTAATAAGCTATAATTTGTAGTTATAGTACACACCTATAGTAATAGTGGCATGCTTGTGAATATTTTCTTCCAACAAATTAAACATAACTTTCTGGAAATGTATCATACATGGTACAAGCGCAATCTATCAAAAAAAAAAAAAAAAAAAAAGCTATATATATATTTTTTTTCTTTCCACAAAACAAAAATTCCTTTTTATAATAGTTGAATTGCAGAGAATGTTTCAAGTTAAATTAATAGCCCAGCAACTTCACTAAATACATATATTTAAAACTTAAGTTCGTTTGAAAGCCCCTCTCAAGACTAGAGGCTTTAGGCGGCACGCCCCTCTTCCTATTGTTACGCCACTCGCCCTAACTTAAATCAGCGTTAATTTCATATGGGGATCAGTAGCTCAACAGATAGTGCTACTATGCCATTAAAAAAAAAAAGAAAAAGAAAGAAAGAAAGAAATTGATATAGCTGTATGTAATTTTTTTTTTTAATATAAATATATATAAGGAGAAATATTTTTGACATTTCAGGTGAAATTAACAAGGAATATTTATGATAGCAATGGTCAAAGAGGAAAAAAAAATTTACACGTAGAAGCATTGCTTCCACTCATTTTCATTGTAGGTATCATTAAAAATAAACTTGTCAGAAACGAATGATTGAACGATAGTTCTGTGACAAATTAAAACAAATATATCATTTTTTTTTTTCTTTTAAACACACTTCCTTAAAAAAAAAAAAAAAAAAAAAAAGCATTTTTCAGATGTCGATAAAATATTGAATTTCCTTCGACATTTAGTTTATATTTTTCTGAGAAGAAAATCGTTTTCATTCATCATGAAAAATAATTTTAATATATGATCTTTACTGCTTGAATTTGTATAGCGGAACATAAATCCATCACAGACTTGTTGGCCACATAGGTTATTCTGGCATGACAAAATTTCTTTGTCGGATGTATTATAAAAAGTATGTGTAATTTTATGAATATAAAAAACAAGAAAGAGTTATTTTTAACACGCTTTTATTAGCTTCACCTGTATGTATGTTTGTAACCGCTCTGGGAGCAAACAAAAAATCTATCTTTTAAAAAAAGACTTTCCCTACGCGAACGCTGTGGCTGTGAGATAAAGCTCTGGGCAACGAACCTAGAGGTCTAACGTTCGAGCACAGACAGGGGAGATTTTTTAAAAATGGTTTTTGTTTAATTCTAAATTATTTTATAATCACACTGTAATATGGTGTGTCACTCACATAATTTTTTCTGACCCTGCATTTTAATACTATAAAGATAGATATTTTGTGCTTTTTAGTTCACATTTCAATAAAAGCGTGTTCTTTAATTTTTTTTAAAGTATGATTTTATTATATTTATATTTGTTTTCTTTCTTTTCAGATAATTTTCTTTTTCCTGGAGGATCCACATATCATTATAAGGAAAAAAATTCTTTGCTTAACTGATTTTTAAATGGCGAAGGTAGGAGAACTTAATGAAATTCAAGGAGAAGTAACACTAGAGTGGAAAGTAAGTAATTTTTTTCCAATCTCCGATGAAACAGATAAATGCTACAAAAGCCCCTTATTTTATTTTTCTGGTATATCATGGGAAATACAGATTTATCCAAATGGACAGACACATGATGGATCAGAAAATTTCATAGGGATCTACATTATGAAAAAGTCATCTTGGTCTCCTGCCTCTATAACTTGTTCGTTTTCCATGAAAACTTCTGACCTGAAAATATATGAAGAAGCAAAGTTCGAAAAGGTTTTTCATTCAACGTTATCCTCTTGGGGATTTCCTAAAATAATATCAAGAGCTGATCTTCTAAAAAAGAAAGTTGATCTAACAGCGTCAGATGATATAATTTTAAGTATTGTGCTGAAAAACAGTGCGACAAACCCTGTGACTGGTAAGTAAATTTAAAATATACTATTGTAGTTCTAATTTCCTCTGCCAATAGAGAATTACTTTTTCAATTAAATATTTCAAAGTTACTTAAGTTCTTGACTCATGGGTAATAAATAAGCTATTTTAATAAAATTTAATAGTTGATGTATACTGGTGACATCGTCACACAAAACAAACAAAATTGTACATTTTTCATTAAATTTTTATAGCCCAATACAGACATCTAAAGCCACTTACATTCTACCAGAAGACTCAGTATTAAAAATCCAGATGTAAAAATAAATAGAAAACATTTCACGATTCCAATAAATAAATAAATAAATAAATAATAAATTAAATAAATAAATAAATACATAAATGAAAAATAAAGTTAATACTTTAGGATTCCTGTAGGTTTATTGAAATGTTCAAGAATTGTTCTAAACTAAAATTTTTATCGAGCATAATATGGCTGTTTCCATTTTAGGAACAAACATACAAGTAGAAAATAAACATGGTACAATATGTAGACAATCAATTTAAGGAAAAAAAAAATATTTCGTGTGTTTGTGGCAACTATTTTTAACATAACTGCCATCGAATTCAAAAATGTCTAACAGACGGTACAATAAAAGGAAGATACTGATTAGTTATTTTAGGTGATCATATGTATTTTTCCTATTAAATTCTTAATACTATTATTTCCACCTACAATTTAGAACTTCGCTTTATTGCATTTTAAACGGAACATAAAAAAATTAAAATGAAACATTCAAAATATGTCTTTTGACTTAAAACTATGAAATTGATATTTTTCTTGTAAAATAATTTTTATATTTTCCAATACGTTCACAATTATTTTTTCAAGTTTATTGACGATTTGTTATATATGCTTTCCTTCAACATGATGTTTGGCGCGAGATTTCCTAAAGGTCTAAAAAAAAAGAAAAAAAGAGAGAGAGAGAGAGAGAGACAGACAGAAATTGTATTGTTATTATTATTACTTATTTACTTTTCCTAATTTTAAATTTCTTATACTGTAACCACTGTAAAACCTATCTTAAACCAAATGATTCAATCTGTTTCATCTGAACTCCTTTATACTCAGTAATAGATTATAACTGTATTAAAAAGAAACAGGCTTCTGCCAAAAATGATAGAGAGAAAGAAAGAGGCGTCATATTCAAAATGCGTTAGTGATTAATTACTTAATAGAGAATTATTTTACATACTCATAAGTATTTTTATTAAATATGTTTTACTGTTATTTATTTATTTACTTTTTTCAATAATCCAAGGCAACTCATTAATTCACTTTAAAAGAAAAATTAAAATATAAAAGTACAATTAAAAATGTAATTTTTCGAATTAAATCTGAAAAAAGCTCCTATATTAAATCTTGAAAAAGGGGTTAGTAATAACATTGGGTGAGTGCAAAAGTTCTACTCGTTTTTATTACCCATAAAGAAGAGAAAAAAAAACGCAAAATGAATAGTACCTATTATTGTGCATAATCCCCATTGCTATCTATGACATCTTACCATCTTTCTGGTAGGAGATGAAACCCACGGTGGTAAAAGTCCGGCAGTTTCGAGTAAAAAAAGTCTTGGATGGCAGTTTTCACTGCATCAAGATCATCAAAGATTTTCTGACTGAGGGAATTGTTAAACGCACGAAATAGGTGATAGTTAATTGGTGCCAAGTCAGGAGAATACAGAGGGTGGGGTAAAACCTCCCAACCAAAGCCCATTAACTTTTGGCGAGAGATGACAGCAGCATGTGGCCTGGCGTTATCGTGATGAAGAAAACCACCGCAACGATTGATGACTCTTGGCCACTTTTCTACCAAATTTTAATGCAGCCAGTCTATTTGTAGACAGTAGAAGGCATCATTGAGGGTTTGGTTGAGTAGCAGCCCCCCCCCAGTGAATTATTTTCTGCCCCTCCATCCCCACATTCAATAACACCTTCTTGGGATGAAGTTCAGATTTCACGATCGATGCAGGCAGATCAGAAGAACGGCACACAGTCCTACGACGCTTTACATTACGGTACATAACCTACTTCTCATCTCCTGTCAGAATTCGTGTGAGGAATGGGCCGTTTTTGTACCGGGAAAGCAAGAAAACACCGGTGACGATTCGGTCAACCCGTTGATTAGCTGTCAGGTTATGTGGAACCCAACGATCCAACTTTCTGGTAAAACGCAATTTAAACAGCCGTCTCTCGATCATTGTTCCATGTACGTCGAAGGCCTCTGCTAATTCTTGCACGGTTAGGTTCAGGTTGTTCCTTATGGCTTGGTCAATATCGTTGTCTTCAACGTGTGATGACAGTCCACTCCTAGCCTGAACGTGGCAGCTTCTGTCTCCTTCCCTAAATTTACGAAACCATCGACGACATGCGCTTTCGTCTATTGCAACCTCCCCATAAACTTGACGAACATTGCGACATACTGTGGCTGCCGTACTCTTTTTATCAAAATTATATAACAAACAATGTCTTATATACTCCTTCTCGCTTTCCATGTTAAAGCCTCTGATATTTTATTTTTTATTTATTTATATATATTTTTGAGATGATTAACTTTGTGACACACGATACATTTATATGTGAGGCATCCGCATCCCTAAATGGCAAATGATTTGCGTTTGCGTAATTACAATGTCATGTGTGACGTCAATTCCATTGCATATTTTCATATCCAAAAACGGGTAGAACTCATTCAATAAATATATGTTTATATATATATATATATATATATATATATATATACAGTCATTTGCAAAAGTTTAAGACCACTAATAGAAAAATCAGATTTAATGGAATTCCGCAAAAATAACATACATGTTTTACATATAAAAAAACAAAAGAGAGTGTACATGGTTATTTACTGTAATTAAAGTCAGTATTTTGTAGGACCTGCTTTGTTTTTATTGTGCAATCCTAATATTCGTGCTATAAATAAAAGACTTGCAGTAAGCTTTAAAAAGGTCTGTGCTTTAGACATGATTTATTGCTGCAACAATTGTCGTAGCAGTGGATGATTGCTTTTCAGCGACTTTATTTTTCACAATACACGAGAACCTCTCGATTGGATTCAAATCTGGCCAGTCAAGCACTTTGATTTTCTGTGCCCTCAGATATTTCTTCACAATCTTCGCCCTGTGACACGGAGCCCCATCATGCATGAAAATTGAACAGATATAACACACATGTGAATCTTCAACTTCTTACTTAACAAATTAAAGTACTGCTTTCCATTTATAGAGCTTTTAGGTCGCACAAATTACAGACTAGCAGTACCGGACACAGACATTACACCCCATATCATTTGGCTTGCAGGATGTTTCACAGTTTGAATCGTATCTCTCATGTTTTCTTTTTCCCCCTTGGGCGGCGAACACTTGTACCACGTGCAGAAAATTGCTGCACACTCTACTAATCCGAAAATAAGATCCTAAGTAGTATACGGGGCTCTACGCGGGACATCAAGGCGTGGCCACCTGTCAAAGTGGGCGTGTCACCTGTCAATCAAAAGTGGGCGGGGTCGAAATGACGTAAGGGTTGATGGGTTGGTTGGTTGCTTAATCGTGAAAGATGAGGAGGGTGTTTTTGATTGGTTGGTTGGTTGGTAGCTTGTTAGTAAAAGATGACGAGGGTGTTTTTTGATTGGTTGATTGTTTTTTGTGAAAGGTGATGGGGGGTGTTAGGAAGAGTTGAGTGGTTTTTTACTTCTGAACATTGACGGGGGGGTTATTTTATTGTTGTTTGTTTTGGCAACACTTGATAGTTTCGGAATCGGGACTTGTAAAAATTTTTGAGACAACTTTATTATTAATCACGTGATATCTGACGTCATTCTTTCACGGTTGGTTGGTAGCTTGTTAGTAAAAGATGACGAGGGTGTTTTTTGATTGGTTGATTGGTTGATTGTTTTTTGTGAAAGGTGATGGGGGGTGTTAGGAAGGGTTGAGTGGTTTTTTACTTCTGAACATTGACGGGGGGTTATTTTATTGTTGTTTGTTTTGGCAACACTTGATATTAGTTTCGGAATGGGGACTTGTAAAAATTTTTATGTCGTTAACCGATGACGTCATCTAAACATGCTCAGTCTTGTTCCAGTATGTTTGTACTTGTTTCGAACGCAAATTAAATGGTGGCGTTTGAGTTTTAATTAAATAGTTATTAATTATGAATGTAATGAACAATTTGTTAAGACTCATTGAATTCTACTTTGATCTCACCGCTAGAGAATACGTGCATCGCTGTGGAGGTCATATTGTATCGTGACGTCACCATTCATGTCCAGTCTTGAGACTTCAAATCGCTTAACACGTTATTGTGTTGAGTTGTTTACTTCTGAAAACACGGTGAAACTGCTAACGTTTGTAGAGTTGAGTTGTTTTATTTTGAATATTTAGACGGAATGGCAACACGATTCGCTTTGACAATTAGGTAAAACCATATTGGCAACAGCGTGATAATTCAGTTTCTTGTATTTTCTCGTGGGTGTTGCGTGGCGATTTCTTTGCTCTTGGTTTTTCAAAGTGTTTTTGGACTTAGTCTTTATTTTTGGATTAAAAATGAAAAGATCGTGGCCCAAGTTTGATGATTTAATTTCCTCGAAGCGCAATAAAACAGCTTTGGATGTAAAAGAAAACAATTCTACACCAATGTTTCAATCAGGTGTGAAGATTAATTCAAACGGTGATACTGGATACACATTGGATTGTTTGCCTCATAATACAGTTCATCTGGGAAATGTGAACTTTATATCCGTGCAGGAGTTTCTAGGACAAACCCGTGTTCACATTAGGAAACACGTGTTTGATTCTGATGGATTTATACATCCTACGAAACAAGGATTATCTTTGTCTCCAGATATGTGGCGAATTCTGTGCGCTAACATCAACAGTGTAACGGATTCACTAGCTGATAAAACAATCATCGTGGATAATCGAATTTGTGTCGCCAAACAATGCAAAGATGGAGAGAATTCATATGTTTTTCAAGAACTGTTTCAACGAAAAGATATGTCTTTCCAATTTGTGCCTAAAAGTGTTGTGCTTACTGCAGCAGAATTTAACAAGTTAATGGATAGCAGATCTGCTGTAACAGATAAGGTAAAAAAAAGTCTTGTTTTATATACCTTATTCAGTTTTATACAAAAAGAAGTACAAGATGTGAATGTAAACCTTCGAATTGTAGATTACAACTTACGATTTCCAGAACTGTTTGAGTCGTTGACAAAGTGCTTGACTACCGCTATAACTCAAAAAATTAACGAAGTAATGAACTGTTTTGGATGTCGTGAAACAATCGAAGTGGATTTTATGCATGATTGTAAGACAAGAACTAACACTCAGAACTTTATTGACTATTTTGATATTGCCTTTTTCAAATTAAATTGGCATGATATAGCCATAGACTTTGTACAGAAAAATTTAAATGCAGATTTGGATACTATTATCAACGAAGAGGATTTTTTTGGATATGTAGATGTTGATGTTTTGTTAAAAGATGTTGAAAAACTTTATACTGATAATGAAACTGTTTTATAATTTTTTAATGTGTATTTTTATGAAATAAATCTTTGTTTTATTCTGTTATTTTGTGTTATGTTTTTATTTTTTAAATTGAGCTCAAATAATTAATATTTTAGAAAGTATTGCATGTTTTTTAATCTTAGAAAAATAAAAAGATAATATATATATATATATATAAATGTTATAATTTGTTTATTTTATGCTTAGACGCCGTGAAATAAACATCAAGTTAAACTCTTGGTGAAAATGTCAAAAATACTTAATCAATTGTATCGTGATCCTGCTTTACCTGGTAGTTTTGGGGGAGTGAATACTTTAAAACGTGTGTTGAAAGGCAAAGTAAAATATAAAGACATTAAAACATGGTTAGAAAAGAAAGAGTCTTATACTTTACACAAACCTTTGAGGCATAAGTTCTTAAGAAATAGAGTAATTGTGGGAGGTCTTGATGAACAGTTTCAGACTGATTTAGTAGATATGCAGTCTTTATCAAAATTTAATGATGGTTTCAGATATTTACTAACATGCATAGATGTTTTATCAAAATATGCCTGGGTAATTCCATTAAAAGATAAAAAATCAAATACTATTGTGAAAGCATTTGAAAAAATATTTTCAGAAAGACTTCCGCTTAAGCTTCAATCAGATGCTGGAAGGGAGTTTAAAAATAATCAATTTCAAAATTATTTGAAAAGTAAAGGCGTACATTTTTTCACGACTTATAATTCAACAAAGGCGTCAATAGTAGAACGCTTTAATCGCACGTTAAAGACAAAAATGTACAAGTACTTTACCGAAATGAATACGAAACGGTACATTGATGTAATAGATAAATTGGTAAAAAGTTATAATAAAACGTGGCATCGAAGTATTAAAATGGAACCAGAAAAAGTAACAATAGATAACCAAAGTCAGGTATGGCAAACCTTGTATGGAAACGAGGCTACTTTTTCGCCTAAGCATACATTAAACGTAGGTGATACAGTTCGAATCAGTAGAGAAAAATTCCGTTTTGAGAAAGGATATGAGCAGAATTGGACAAGAGAAATATTTACAGTAAGTAAAATTATAAACAGAAACCCAGTCGTGTTTAAATTAAAGGATTTAACTGGAGATGAAATAGAGGGTACTTTTTATAAAGAAGAGCTTCAAAAGATAACCGACTCGGGATATTACCCAGTGGAAAAAGTTTTAAAAACGCGAAAAAAGAAAGGGAAGCCTGAATATTTTGTAAAGTTTCTAGGCTATCCTGAAAAATTTAATATGTGGGTTGATAAAGTCAAAATGATATAAAAAGAGCATGCTTCTACTTACCTTTTTAGTTCAAAGAAAGATGTCGTTCTATATAACACTGATCAGCGACAGCTCTTTGAGTTTTTTTCCACATAATAAAATTTCTCAATTTACAACACAGCTGCCCAGTCCAATCAACTTTAATGGTGAATGGGAAATGGCTCTAGTAGATTTTATTTATCCTCATACTTGGTACAATGTGCGAAAAGATAATAATTTATTTGGTTTTGATTTAGGTGATGGGGTGTTAGAAGGCAGAAGAGTCCCTCCTGGTTGTTATGAAACAATACCCGATCTAATTAAAGGTATGACACTAGCATCACATAAAAATAAAATTGAGTTTAAGTATCATTCAGTAACGAAAAGAGTTACAATTAAAACGGATGAAAATTCAAAAGTTGTTCTTAACGAAGGATTAGCTGAGTTACTGGGGTTTGAGCCTGGCGAATACACGGGATTTCAGCAAAGTCCTTTTGTGGCCGATCCAAAATCTTCTTTTCCTGTAATATACTTGTACTGTGATCTTGTCGAACCACAGATTGTGGGCGATGTACAAGCTCCCCTGTTAAAGATTGTAAGTGTTGAAGGACGGGATGGAGAAATTATAAATGCTCATTATACAAGACCCTTCTACCTACCAGTTATCCGACAACATTTTCAGACGGTACATATTCATATACGACTTCATACTGGAGAATTGGTGCCTTTTGAAAGGGGAAAAATATTTGTCACTTTGCATTTTCGTTTGAGACAAATCATATAAAAGCGCAATTCTTTAGATAACAACTTTCATTTTTATTTTTGATTGCAAGAAAGAAGGATCGGGAAAAAAAAATGTTAGTTCCTTATGAGTGTTGTACAAAAAAGTTTGAAAATTATTATGCAACGCAAATTGGAAAAGGTTTGCCATATTATAGAGGAACAGTTTTGCAAAGAGGACACGGTATAGGTGGATTCTTTGCTAAATTATTTCGAAGCGCCATGCCTTTGTTAATAAGTGGCGCAAAGACTGTTGGAAAAGAAGCTTTACGCACAGGTACTATGGTTGCAAATGATGTATTATCGGGCGAAAATTTTAAATCGTCTCTGAAAAGTAGAGCAAAAGAAAGTGGGAAGAAATTAGCCAAAAAAGCAGTTCAAAAAGCAGATGAAATGATTGGTCGTGGAAAGCTTAAAAGAAAGCGAAATACTTGCAAGCACTTCATTTCATCGAAAGCACGGAAGGTGCAAGGACGTGATATTTTTGATTAACTGCATACACAGAAAGCCATGGCTTTTTTATTACAAGACTCCCCAGAATGTGCGAAATCAGAATTAGAATTATTTTCTTTACCACCCACTCAAACAGTTATTGAAAGAGGTCAGTGGGTTGAGTTTCACCCGCTAGCCAATGCATCTGACGGAGGTCCTGTGGAATTTAATATTTCTGGAAGTGGAGAGGAATATCTTGATCTATCACAAACTCAGTTATATGTTAAAGCAAAAATTTTAAAGAACGATGGTACGCCCATTGACGCCAAAAGTAAAGTTGGCCCCGTTAATCTTTTTCTACATTCCATGTTTTCTCAAGTGGACATTAGCTTAAATGAAAGACTTGTTTCATCAAGTAACAATACTTATCCTTACAGAGCCATGCTGGAGAAGCTTCTTAATCACGGTTATGATTCAAAAACCTCTCAACTTAGCTCAGAACTATATTTTAAAGATACTGCTGGTCGTATGAATGTCTATGATACGGCCGATGCGGAGCCCAATGAAGGTTTTAATAAACGAGCTGAAATGTTTAAATTCAGTGCTGTGGTTGATATGATTGGGCGACTGCACCTGGATATGTTTCACCAAGAGAGGCTTCTTCTAAATATGGTAGATGTGAAAATAAAACTTATTCGTAGTAAACCAGAGTTTTGTTTATTAGGGGACGAAGATGAATTTAAAGTTTCTATGGAACATGCTTCTTTGTTTATTCGAAAGGTACGTGTAAGTCCTGGTGTAGTTTTGGGACACGCGAAAAGCCTAGAAAAAGCATCAGCTAAATATCCTATTAACAGAGTACTCTGCAAAGCGTATTCCATTCCTGCCGGCAATATGAGTTTTGTTCAAGATAATATTTTTACGGGGCAAATGCCAAACCGCATTGTTATTGCCTGTGTAGATAATGACGCGTTCAACGGTAACTATAAAAAGTCTCCTTTTGAATTTAACCATTATAATATTAATTTCATAGGTGTTTATGTCGATGGCCAGCCTGTTCCTCATAATCCTCTTCAACCAAACTTTGAAAAAAATTTGTTTATTCGAGCTTACCAAAATTTGTTTTCTAACACAGAAAACAAAGGCTTGTACCTTTCAAGATCAGAATTTTCAAAAGGATATTCTTTATTTCACTTTGATTGTCACCTGATTTATGTGATGGTTCACATCTAAATCTTATTCGTCATAGTAACTTAAGATTAGAAATAAAATTTGGCGTAGCTTTAGTCCATACAATTACATTATTAGTGTACGCTGAATTTGAAAATTTAATCGAAATAAACAAATCTCGAAATATTCTATATGATTTTGGAAACTGATGGATTCATCGCAAATTCATAAAATTTTATCTCGTGATCCCTTGTCTGCGAAGTATTTCATAGGTGTTTTTCCGTCTGATAAAATACCTATTATTAAAAGACTGCCTTGTGCATTAGTACTCAACACTGATAAACATAATGAAAAGGGATCCCATTGGCTTGCGGTCTATATTCAAGATAAAAAGACTATAGAATTTTTTGATTCCTTTGGATTACCCCCTACAACCTATGGAGCAGACATAACAAGTTTTGTTAAGAAGTATCAGCGAATTCACTGGAACGAGAGAACTCTTCAAAGTTTAACTTCAAATGTCTGTGGACAATATTGTATTTATTTTATTGTAAAACGATGTCAAGGTCTTTGTATGAAATCTATTGTAACACTATTATCTAAAAAGAAGAATGATTTTCGGTTATACCAGTTTGTAAAAAGAAGATACGGTGTAAATATGATTTTTAAAAAATAAAAAGATTATTTCAGAAAATGTATGTTTGTACTTATTTTATTTTATTTTATTTATTTATTTTGTATTGTTTCCTCAAATAAAAAAACTTTAAAATCTTTCAATAACACCAATATTTCTAAGGCGAACACTTTTTTAATGAGTAAAAAATAATAACAATATATCAGAAGTTTTTTCAGTATTTGATTAGCTCCAATAAATAATTAACGAAAGAGAATTAATCATTGCAATGGTAAATTCATACAGACAAAAGATAACAATTACTTTTCTTATTTTATCAAACGTTTGCTTTTCTGCGTATTTAATTTGGAATTACATCAGTTACATTCCTCAAAAAAATATATATTCTCTTCAAAATAAAACGACAGTTGAAATATATAAAATATATCAAAAGATCGATTCGATAGGATTTATTAAATGTCACGAGTTTTTTAATTTCCACACTCATAATTCGGAATGTGGAAAAACAATTTGTGATTGTGTTAAAAACTCTATGGATGTTTTTCAGAATCATTGTTTAAAATTTACTGAAAGTATCGTCGACTCTTTTAGTGAATGTTATCTTGTAGCAAATACAATTAAAGGTTGTGTGGATATTTTATGCAAACTATAAAAGCAAAAAATTTTTTGCAAATCTTTCATTTGAAAAAAATGGAGCAACTTAGGTTAGTACATCCTTCGACTTGTCTTATTAGTGGACCGACTGGATCAGGAAAAACTTACTTTGTTAAAAAGCTAATTGATTATAAATTTTTACACCCTATGCCATCATCTATTATTTATTGTTATGGAAGCTATCAGCCCCTTTTCGATTCAATGAAAAACGTACATTTCGAAGAAGGCTTACCTGCTAATATTGGTACTCTTCAAAATTCTTTAATTATTACAGATGACTTAATGTCTGAACTATCGAATGATGCACGATTAAGCAAACTTTTTACAAAAGGAAGTCATCATCGAAATCTTTCTATCATCTTTATCACACAAAATTTATTTCATCAAGGTAAGGAAATGAGAAATGTTAATTTAAACGCTCATTATATGGTGCTTTACAAAAACCCTAGAGATAAAAGTCAAGTTATGCATTTAGCTAGGCAAATTTTTCCAGGTAAAACAAAAGCTTTTCAGGAAATTTTTAATGATGCTACTTTTTTACCTTACAGTTACTTATTAATTGATTTAAGACCCGAGACTTTAGAACGCATGCGTCTGCGCACAGGAATATTTCCAGGAGATAAACATTACGTGTATGAAGCTCGATAAAATCATTTGTATGTAAAATTTCCATTAGTCAACATGTCTTCTGTTGTACTGGAATTTGAGGGTTTTCAGGTAAGCCCACATGAGTTTGTTATCAAAGAACTTGCTTTTTATGATGCAGACTTTGGATATCATGGACAATGGAATTTCCTTCCTCCGTTTCCATGGGAGCAATTATCTGATAAAAACAAAAAGACATTTGGTTGGCTTATTCGCAATTGTCATAATTTACGTTGGGATAGCGGAGATCTACCTTATTCAGCATTAGAAGTTATACTTTCTTCTTTGTTATTATCCCATAAAATTATTTATACCAAAGGATTAGAAAAAACGAAATTTTTAGAAAATATTTCTGGAAGAAAAATTTTGAATCTGAATGATTTTAACTGTCCTAAAATCGACTTCTTAAAATGCTTGGGTGTAAAATGTCCTAACCATAAACCACACTTCAAACACTGTGCATTAGTGAAAGCGTCTTGTTATGCAATGTATATAAATAAAAGATCATCTTTTAGCAAATGTCATTTGTACTCAAGATGTCAACTATCGAACATCTGAAATTACTGAACAAGGCAAAAAAAAAATCTGCGTTTCTTAGGAAGTGTCCTAACAGTGTTATAAAAGGAGTCTGTGAATGTGCCTTGAATCTTTTAAAAGGCAATATACCTGTGAGCAAGCGTCAAAAAGGTAGACTGATTCCCTATAAAAGAACATTGCGTAGACTAGGAGATAAGAAACTTCCATTATTCAAGAAAAGACGACTTTTAGTACAGAAAGGAGACGGTTTTCTATCTGTTCTTATTCCAGCTGCAATATCTGTATTAAGTACTTTAATAAATGGAGCACGCCCGTAAATACAGATTAATTCCATTCGACCAAGATCAGCAATTTACCGAACAACACTTTTCCGATTTAGATAAACAGATTACAGATATTTTAAAGAAAAAAATTAGTGATGATGAAAAAGCCAAATTGTACGTGCAAGTTTTACAAAAGTTTGTCACTTTTCCGACAGTTAACAGCGTGAAACCTTCTCAAGACGAAAATGTAGCGCCTTTGAAAAACACTATTGACATAGAAAATAAAATTCTTCAAACTGTTCCAGTGAAACATAAAAGTACTGCTCAACATATAATAAATTTTTTAAAGGAAAGGAAAATTATTTGGACAGAAAACAAGGAACTTTTAATGAACAATAGCATTATTCCTGGTTCAGATATAATTCAACTTATCAATTTCTTATTAAGGAGCCGAGCAAGGAAACCCATTGCTTTTGAACAATTTAAAGAAATGTTGGACATGCATTATTTTCCTAAAGATTTTATAAAAAATAAATATTTAATTGATTCAAGAGTTTCCATGAAAAAGAAATATTCACCTAATGTAAAAACTATGTATGCATTACCTAAAAAGAGAAATATTACTCCAATACCATGGATTGGAAAAATTAGTTTGAAAACTTCTTAGATGTAATTAAATAAGAATCTATTAATAAAAAAGCATATTTTCTTATAAAGTCGTCTTTTTTTTGTCCCTTCATTATAAAACGTGTAAATTATTTTTTCATTTATTAATGTCTTGTTTCTTTGTTTGCAAACATCTCACTACTATTATTATTATTATTTAAAAATAAATAAATAAATAAATAAAAATCCTACACAAAAATATTACTTTTTTAATTTTAAAACAATTTTTATTTCTTATCTGTATTTTAAAAAACTTTATTATTATCATTATCAAAACAGTAGATGCTTGTCATACAACTAAACATAATCACAGGTATTAGTATCATTAAAAAGAAAGAAAAACAATTCGATATCAAAATAACATATTTATTTATTTATCGAAAAAACTTACATATTTTTCAATTTTCAAAAGACAAAATATATACAAATTTGTTTTTCAGAAATAAAAAACTATTTAATATCTTTTTTTTTTTTTTTTTAATCATTACTCCATTCAGCAATCTGCAGAAAAAATCTTTTCTGTTGTTGATGAAGTTAATTTTTTCCCAGAATCAGAATTCTCTCTCTCTTAAAAAAAAAAAAAAAAAAAACTATTAAGTGTAAAATATTTATGTCAAAAAAAGAAAATATTAATAAATAAAAAATATCTATTGAATTTAAATTTACAAAGGAAACTTACATTAATATCCATATGGCAAAGTCAAGAAATTCTCCTTAATAACTCTTTTGTTGTAGACTATTTTATAGAGTTTCTTTTCTTTCTTATTAACAACCTTTCGTCGTTTAGCATCCCGGGTAATCTTTGCTTCGTTAGAAACTTCGATTGTATCTGTAGGGTCCATAGTACATAATAAAGTTTTTAAGCTGTCGAAATTTAAGACTTGGGCATTTTTAAAGTTCAGGGAAAATCCTCTAATCTTGCAAGACGTCTTTCCAGATTCTGTTACGTACGCGTAGTTCTTCGGTCCTCCTAATTAAATATATGTAAATATATATAATAACAATAATAATAATTAATTGAAATTCGTACAAAATACACACACATATATTATATTACCTGATACAAAAGTTTTTATGACATCTCCATCAAGCTCGTCGGTAAACTCCCCAAGAAAATTTCCAAGTGGAGGATCATTTTTTCCATCTGAGGCATAAATGATGCTGTCTGTGTCATGGTATAAAACAGCCGTTCCAAGTTTATCCATTTCAGAATAAAGCTTTAAGCGTGCCCAAGCAGTGGTGAATGCAGCTATAAAAATATTCGTGGAATTATCTTGTTCTATGAATTCATTCGTTTTTTCCCAGTGTACAGCTGCTATCTCTTCGCTTGGAAAATATACATCCTTAACCTTAAAAATATACAAATAAAATAAATAAATAAAAGTTTTCTCAAATAGGTTTTTAATACTCTTCCTTTATAAAAAATTTAATAATAGTACATAAACATACCTTTTTAGTGGAGTCAGATAGTAGTTTATTAAATGCTGGAACGTTATTTATAAAGGTTATTTGCCCCTTGTTTATGTTCATCCCAAACCTGTTGAAAAATAAAATTAATTAATTAATAAGTGTTATCTGTATATATGTGTATGAAAAGAACATATCGAAAAAATTCATACCTTCCCCAGAAACTGTTTAAGGCCAATTTCGCAACTTGGCGACGCCCTGGATTTTTTTTAATAGAGGCAGCATTTAATAAAACGCCTTCTTTCTCCTTGTATTGTCTAATATATTCCATTTTTTTTTCTTCCGATGTGCATTCAGATGGCCAGCCACTGCTCTCTTGTTTGATCTTCAAAAAGAGATCAATATATGAAGTGAAAAGGGAATTGGAACTCTCTTTGAAATTATAAACTTCGTATATCTGAAAATAAAAATATACTTGTATAAATAAAAAGCAGAAAGAAAGAAAGAAGAGAAATTTTAGAATAAAAAAAAAAAAAAATTACATGTGTCACTCGGTATCCTTTTTCAATGGCCAATTTCAATTCTTCTGTAACCCATGTACCAGTCAAAGCTCTCTCTTCATCACTATGATTACAACAGGTTTGCTGTTCTGATTCTGCACAAGTTCTGCACAATGGGAACATCAGCTTGTTATGTAAGCGATAAGGAAGTACGGGTAAATACAATTTTCTAGGTGGAATAACTTTACATTTTGCAATTCCAAAATAATTTTCCATTTCAGAAAATCCTTCCGTAATTATTTCGGGATGCCCCACTGGGTACTTGCAGTACTTATTTACCTAAAAAATACATTTTTGTTTTTTTTTAAATTATTATACTAGACAAAAAAATAAAAACATTTATTAAGAATAAAAGTAATTTACCCAAGGATAAAGCGACGTAAAATCAATGTATTTTGCGGGACCTTCATGATAGAGTTTAATCGCATTTGTCCTGCCTCCAAAGAATGCATCTCTAGGTACCAGTCTGTCTTCTAACAAATGCGTTGTCAAAAAAGATTTAAGATCTTCATTCTCTTTTTTCATCTGGAAAAATTCGTGTTCCCACATTTCAATCACAGTATACCCCGAAGCTCTTAATTTGTTAGTTGTTTCTTTGGTCTTTTCTAATAAAGCATTCATAGTGACTCCTTTAAGAGGATGTTTGACATCTTTATCAAAACAAACATCACACCCATGATAGAAACATCCCTGTAAATAAATAATAATAATAAAAAAAATTAATACATAATAAATAAATAAATAGTAAATAAAATAATAATTATTTATATGTATTATTCTTATTTAAAAAATAAAATGAATAATAATGCATACATGATACTGATAAATAGTTTTAGTTGAATCGCAAAACCCGTCCACAGAAATTCCACAAATCTTGCGTTCTCCCGAGAATTTTAAGGCATGTTGTATTTCAATGTTTTCTTTAAAGGCAACAAAATCTAACCATCTGATACAATCTGAACTAAAATTCGTCTGGTTCACATATCCGTGTACTGGAACCATGGCTATAGTTTTTGGCTGTATGTGTTGACTTCGATACACAGCCATGCAAGCTGAGGCTATCGTAACATACCTAAATAAGAGTTTATTTATTTATTTATTTTTATTTATATCTTTATATAAATAAAATAACTACGCATTTTTGTAAAATTAAACTTACCTAAATGGATCAACTTTTGCTACCTCTAAAAACTGAGATCTAAATTCCATGCAACACAATCTTAAAATTTCTACATCCGAACTAGAAAATAAAATAAGATTTTTTTAGTGTTGAAACAAAATATAATTAAATATATATATATATATATAAGAAAAAAAATCACTTACCTACAATAGTCTAGCATTTCCTGCTGAAAATTAAATTCTTTGTCTTTATTTTCTTCATACCATGTTATGAAGTCCTGGCGAGCTGCAGCTGTCATTGTATCGGGGCTATAAAATTTTTTATCAGGAAACTTACCGACGTATGTTTGATTTTCACGTGAATTAAAAAGATGGGGGAAAAATCCTTTTTTCGACTCTGTAAAGCCAAAACAAACTGGAAGTTTGGCAAGTGCCATTGGCAAGAAATTCATAGAGTCTATGATACGTATGTTAAGGGTGTTGTGGTTAATAGACATAAGTTTAGACCCACTTGGAATAATATCTGGAGTAGTGCCTTGGGATAACATCCATTCAAGTATGAACTGACCATCGAATCTAAAAATAAAATAAACATAAATAATGGCTTAAAAAAATACTTAAAAATAATTTAAAGTATAAAAACTCAATTTACCCTTTCATATTGTGAGCAATAGCTGTAAAACCTTTGTGCTTAAAACTAAATAACCATTTACAAAAATCCTCGCAGGCAGAGTATCCTTGGAATATCTCTTGTCTCCCGTCCGCATATTGTGCTACTGCAAAGTTTACAGTATGCTCACCAGAAGTCTGGTCTGTTTCGAAGTAAAAAAAAATAAGATTTTCTGATGGATTTTTTGACGAAATTACTGGTAAGAAGCATTGATGATTTTCAGCAACAACAAATTTTTGACATGATGGGCATTTCACAGTCCAGCATTGGTGGTTTTCTCTAGGACAATGGCGTCTCAAAATTACTTTAGAGCAATTTCGACACTGATACACCTTTTTTCAAAGAAAAATTAAAAAATAAATAAAGTTTCACATTTTTGTGATATATATATATTTTAACAAAGAAAAATAAAATTTGTACATACTCGATCACACATTGAACGTTCTTGCTGTCCAGTAACAGTTTTATGGGCTATATAGCAACTTTCTGACAAACTCTGTCGCATTGAGAACATCGTCTGGGTTCTTCTGGTAAGCAATCTTCTCTTTTACATATGAAACAAACATTTTCGCATTGGTGGGATTCTATGTCTTTATATGGTTTTTCGCATCTTTCGCAGTAATGGTCTGATGCATAAAATCCTTTTAAACTTTTTATAACATCATAGTGGAAGTTGTGCAGCCATAGGTTAATACGCTTCGCTCTATTGTTGCTTTTGTAGGATACCTATAAAAAAATAATTAAAGAAGAAAATACATTTTTTTTAGCTCAGTTTAGAAAATGTTAAGCGATCACTATATATATATATATATATATATATATATATATATATACATATATAAATATATACACACATATAAATAATAAATATATAAATAGATACAATTATTATTAAAATAAAATTTTAAAATTACCCTGTTCAGATTCTCGGCTGAAAAAACCACTATTTGAATATTTAAATGCTCTTCAAATTTAGCAATTTCAGAATATGTACATGGCCCCAAAGGCACATCGGCTTCTTCATGAAGTCGCCTAGCTTTGTTCATAAGAGCAGGCCGATTACGTTTTCTAAGGCATTCTATTTCCTTTTTATTATTTTCTAAATGAGCTAATGCAAAAATTATTGCCTTAGCACAACACAGTCCTTCGTTATCATAAGGGATACTCAAAATTGATTTTTTTCTTAATCGATCCACTTCCACATTGATAATTCTTTGTTTACCAGCTCCGAAATCCCGATGAATGGTTAATACATTTACAGAGAAACCTTCATCTAATGCAATGTTCTTTTTCGACTGCAAAACTTTCAGCACAGCTGACAAAACCTTTTCAACTGTCATTTCTGACACAGGCATCAGGGTAGTACTAATGGGAATGTCCAACCCATCTGCCATTATACAAAAGCGTATTAGATCGGAACGTCGTAATCCTTCTCGTGTCCGGTTCAAAATATTTTCAAACAGCTTTCTCACAATGTTTACAATAGCTGCTAAACGGGCGCCTTGCAGGTGTTGTGGCAATCTTGTGATGTCGACACGTGCACGGAAAGAAATTTCTTCTCCCTTATATTTCTTGTTTCTGCGTCTGTTTCTCTCCTCTATAATTATGGCATCTTCTAGCTAAAAAACAAAAAGATTAATTTAATTTTTATTCTATTATTAAAAGTTAGGTTTATTTTACAGAAATAAATTTTAAGCATATTACATTTTCAGGAACATGATTTTCTAAATGCTCTTGATCAACATAAGAAGGACCAGGTCGATTCTAAAAATAAAGGAACAAGTTAAAAATTTAAAATATTAAAATAAATAAATATTAAAAAATATACAATAAATTAATAAACACCTCAATCTCGGATACGTGGTTCGTATTTGAAGGACCTGGGTGATTCTACAATAAGATGAATATTATTATGAGAATATTAAAAATAAAACATTAAATTTCTATATGCATAAATGAATATAAATTAAAGTAATACACACCTCAAATCCAGACCCAACTTGATAGTACAAAGGCAAATGTCTAAAAAATCCAGATGCTTCTATGAATGTCTGGGAACACTCATCTAGAATCTAAATTAAATGTGTAATAATAACTTAATACATAATTATAATTTTAGACATTAAAAAATAATCAAATTCTTAAAATAAAATATATTACATCGTCATCTGTCTCTAAGAAATTTTGAGTAAGTTCACTGATCAGCTAGAGGAGAAAAGAATAGTTTTGTTATTTAATAAAACATAAAATAATATTTAATATAAAACGATATTTAAAGGAAAAATGGTATAAAAATATGAACATAAAAGCTTACATTGTCATCAGAATCTCTCATTGGAAATTGTGAATCCTCAAATATTACCTAAAAAATCATATTAAAAAAGATAAATAAATAATCAGTAACATGATAAAAGAAAAAAGAAAATTAAAAATTAAAAATTACTCACCTCATTGAAAGAAGTATCCAAAGGGCGCTTGCATTTGGATAAAGACATTCTTTGAAATTAAAATAAGAAAAAACCACTAAATAAAAGTCACGTTTACACGAGCAACAGCAATCATCGAAATAAACTGAGCAAATGAATTATCACGCTGCTGCCAATATGGTTTTACCTAATTGTCAAAGCGAATCGTGTTGCCATTCCGTCGAAATATTCAAAATAAAACAACTCAACTCTACAAACGTTAGCAGTTTCACCGTGTTTTCGGAAGTAAAACAACTCAACACAATCACGTGTTAAGCGATTTGAAGTCTCAAGACTGAACATGAATGGTGACGTCACGATACAATATGGCCGATGACGTCATCGGTTAACGATATAAAAATTTTTACAAGTCCCCATTCCGAAACTAATATCAAGTGTTGCCAACGCAAAAAAATAAGATCCAACGTAAAAGAATGACGTCAGAGATCACGTGATTAATAATAAAGTTATCTCAAAAATTTTTACAAGTCCCGATTCCGAAACTATCAAGTGTTGCCAAAACAAAAAACAATAAAATAACCCCCCCGTCAATGTTCAGAAGTAAAAAAACACTCAACCCTTCCTAACACCCCCCATCACCTTTCACAAAAAACAATCAACCAATCAGCCAATCAAAAAACACCCTCGTCATCTTTTACTAACAAGCAACCAACCAACCGTGAAAGAATGACGTCAGATATCACGTGATTAATAATAAAGTTGTCTCAAAACTTTTTACAAGTCCCGATTCCGAAACTATCAAGTGTTGCCAAAACAAACAACAATAAAATAACCCCCCCGTCAATGTTCAGAAGTAAAAAACCACTCAACTCTTCCTAACACCCCCCATCACCTTTCACAAAAAACAATCAACCAATCAACCAATCAAAAGACACCCTCGTCATCTTTTACTAACAAGCTACCAACCAACCAACCAATCAAAAATACCCCTGTTATCTTTCACGATCAAGCAACCAGCCAACCAACCAATCAAAAACACCCTCCTCATCTTTCACGATTAAGCAACCAACCAACCCATCAACCCTTACGTCATTTCGACCCCGCCCACTTTTGATTGACAGGTGACACGCCCACTTTGACAGGTGGCCACGCCTTGATGTCCCGCGTAGAGCCCCGTATACTACTATCCTATTCCACTGTTGTACTGTCATATTCTGATAATGTCTGGCGAAAGTCAGTCGCTTCTTTTTCATACTTTGTGTAAGTCGAGGTTTCCTTGCAGGTTTATAGGATCATAAACCAAAATCTTTCACGAAACGTCTTGAAATAGTACTCAAACTTACGTTGGTGCCTTTTGCAGACAGATAATGTCTAATCGTACTGCAGGAGGTTCTTGTATCTCGTACGATCACATGATCATCACGCGTACTCGTTTTTCTAGGGCCGCTGCTTCTCTTGAGGTCCACGAATTTTCCCGAAATTTTAAATTTACAATATCTTGATGCACAGATGTTTTGCTCTCATTTACCCTAACATATATATATTTCAGTATGTTTAATGGAAGGTAGCCACGTTAAAATGCACTTACAAAAAAATTACGTCTATAGACTGTAATAATACGAAATTATTTTTTATATTCCTGTACACGAGCCACAAACATTATGTACACCAATAAAAACTATACAATTAATTCCTGGTAACTCATTAATGTTTGGACCACATTTAACATCTTTTAGGTGATTACAATGTGCCATCAGAATGTTTTTGTGTGGTCCTTTTAAAAATATATTTTGTCAAAACTTAACTTTTCCCCAGATAAAACATGTTTTTATTCATCTTAATAATACACTCCGCGACAAAAAGATAGGTACAAAAGTTTTTTTTTTTTTTTTATTATTATTTTTCATAAAATAATATTATCTAAATTGTGCTGATTATTTATTATTATCATAAAATAACACTAATTTTAGACTATTTTTTTTATAAGACTAATTTATAAAATTTTTAAGACTAAAATTTTTCTAATTTAAGACTACACTCCGCGACAAAAAGATAAGTACAAAGTTTTTTTTTTTTTTTTTTTTTTTTTTTTTTTTAAATTTTTTAATGTGATTATTTTGAATATGAATATTTTGAATATGATACAAATATTTAGTATGTTTTTAATAATAATGATTGATCAGCACAATTTAGATAATGTTATTTTATGAAAAAAAAAACCCTTTGTACCTATCATTTTGTCGCGGAGTGTACATACCAATTCTATTATTTTGAATACAGCATAAACACATTAAAAAATGTGTTTAAACAAAAATATGTCCTTTGGCTCTAATATTAGAAAAATCTTTTGTGTATCTATGTAAACGAGACATAAACATTATATGCAACCTTAAAATTATAGAACTTATTTCATGTAGATAATGAATAATTGTTTGAAATTTGACATTATTTGGAGGATTAAACTAAGTTCTCTGAACACTTATGTGATGTCCTATTCCTGTACATTAACTATTAAATCTAAGCACACATTTTCCAACATAAAAAAGCTTTCAAGCATCTCAGTAATGTACATTAATTTCATCTTGTTAAATAAAATGTAACTATTTTTAAATGAGCTCAAACGAAATTCTGTTCATAGAAACTAATAAAAAAATTTTTGTAACCCTGTACACGAACTTTAAAAAATATTGATAACAAAAATTATACAGCTACTTCAGTATGGCGCTAAAATATGTGTACCAATTTTTAAATATGTGTACCAATTTGTCAATCAGGTGATTTCCATGACTGCTATCTTTGTACGAATTCTGTCCATAGGTCGTTGTGATAAGAAAAAAAATTGTCCCTGTACACAAACCACAAACAGAATACACACCAAAAATATACAGCTAATTCCGTGTGTCTCGTAAGCATGTGCATACATTTGTATGTCAACCGGGTGATTTTTGCGGCAACTATCGCGGCGCACAGACAGAGAAGCATATCAACACACAGAATCTAAAGAATTTTTTAGTCTTCATATGAAGGTATTCACTGCCGTTTCGGCAATTAATAAAGTAAGCGTTATCAGTTTTTTTTTTTCATTATTTTTAGAACATTAGTTATTGAAATAGAATTGCCACAATTTTTTGGTATACACTAGCACACAAACATACGCACAGACAGAGAGATGTATATTCTAAAATTGTTCATATCGCTTTCTGAATCTCACAAAACTGATAAAACAATTGAAAACCAGTATTCGAATTTTTTTACAAATCCGATATTCACTTTCCTCAATTGAATATAGAAGAAAACCTATGTATATACATTATGTACCTATATACATATATATATATATATATTGTATGCACAAATATACATTAAATATAGTAGAAAGTAAAAAATATTAAAACGTGTACATTTAAAAGTATCTAATAGATACTTTATTTTCTTCTGATTTCATAACAGCTGAAAGGTATCGATCTAATCACCATTATAGTTTAGAAAAATATACAATATTTCTTTCGTTAATCTACCTTGTTCCTCGTGATTTATAAATATATTTTTTTCATAATTTCAGATTCATTATTTTCAAGACTACAGAAAATGGGCGATGATTTTAAAGAAATGTATATGAAAGTAAAGAAGACAGATTTTTTATTCAAATTAAAAGAACAAAATATCGGTGCACATCGGCTGGTATTAGAAGCACGATCTCCAGTTTTCGCAGCCATGCTTAATAATGACACAAAGGAAAATGAAACTGGTGAAATATCAATCAGTGATATCGACAGTACTACTTTGAATTACTTACTTTTGACTATATATTCCGGTGACATTAATGGTAATCTAACAACCAAAGGGGCATTTTCACTATATGCTGCTGCTGACAAGTATGGCATAGAAGATGTTAAACAGATTTGTTCAAAAATTATTATCCAGAACTTATCTGTAGAATCTGTGTGCGATGTTATAAAATTTTCAGATTCATATCATGATAAGAAAATAAATCGTCTTGCAAAAGAATATTTCAAGGAAAATGCTGATAAAATTCTTGATTCGGCTGCTTGGGACACATTTATGAAAGATAATCATAATATTAGCGTTGAACTTCTTGCTACTGTGGTAAAAAATTTGTATAAAAAATGATGCACTGTATATATACACATTTGACGTACACGGACGTGTGAAAATTATTAGAATACATAGTGTCAAAATGTTTTTTATATCTATCTGCACTAAAATAAAATTTACCTGAGAAATAGCATCCTGTTATATATCTGAGAAACTTCAATAACTTAAGTAGATTCTATGGAACTTTGGAAATATTTTTGGATAGTTAAATGAGACAGTCTGACAGACGAACCAAAGTGATAAAAACTTCAAAAATTTGTTAGGTAGTGTCCAAAATATCAAAATTACCCTTTAAACTATTCTTGTGAAATTATTTTTGCTTAATTATAGATTGCTTGAAAAAATAAAATAAAATAAACCTTTAAATTTTCCAGCTATTCTAATAATTTTCACACATCTTTACAAAAACCTTTGCATAAAATTTTTTGAAGTTAATGGAAGCATAAAGTTTTCTTATGATATACAATTCAAAATTTTCAAATGCATTTTAATTTTATAAAATTATAAATATTGTTAATTAAAACTTTACATTATGCCATGTGGAAAATGTTTGGATACATACAATGCATTGAATTCTAAAAAAAACAAAATGTATTAAAAATACTTAATATTTGTTTTTTATAACTATCAGACAATCTTATTTAATTTTTGGAACAATACTTAGAGAGTTTGGGTTACATTTTGATAATTTTTGGATGCATGAAATTCTTTAATTGTCTGAATCAATACTTTTGATTAATTTGTAAACTAAATTGATGCATAAAAATAGTTTATTAAACATATTTTTCCCTTACCTATGTCTTGTAAAAGTTTCTTTTTTTCATTTTTATGTATCGGTATATGTTAATCTGGGCATTAACTGTCATGAAATCTTTTTGTAGCTTCATGGGATATACATACACATATATATATTGTGAATATTGTTATATAAATAATTAAAATTGTGATATATTTGTATTCAAATAACATATGCTTAATTAAAACGTTAAGAAAATTTTACAATTTGAGTTTTTATGTAATTTAAGTGTTTATATATTTTTTTTATCAATCTGAAAATCAGCAAATGAGTATTTTATTAGCAAAGTTTTATTATTATAATAATTATTATTATTATATTAAATACAGTTAGGATAAATATATAAATAAAAATTTATAAGATATTCAATAAAGATGATTTCTAGATCTTTGTTTACTTCTCAAATTAAATATGAGTTTCTGTTTTTCTGAAATGAGGGGAGTGGTGGGGGGGGGGATAAGCCATTACTGCATGCATATTTTTATTTTTATTAATTTAATTTAATTTTTTTTAAAGAAATTATTGGAAATACTAAAAAAAAATATATTTAAACGGAATTGAATGAATTTTATTTCTTCTATATACAATTGGTATCGATTTCTCGAGAGTCCGTACAAATACCTTTTGCAGAAATTTTGTAATTACAATTACTTTTACAAAATTAATATAATAAAACATCCACAAATGAATAATTCTAGCAATTTTTTAACGCTTATCTGTTATAAAAGTACTCTTATTTGATCACTATACTGTAAATACCAATGTTCTCCGTGTTCACATCCAAATTAAACTGGTTTGCTGTAGCCCGGTCGGTAGAGGGCAAGCTCGTAATTGGAAGATTGCAGGTTCGATACTGGAGCTGGCCAAAGACTGCCGTGTACACTAATGGTGGCTACGTAAAATCCTCGACGTTTCCAATTTATATCTCTGGGGGTCACCGAAGCGGGAGAGCCATGCCTTCCGTGGAGAATCAAAATTGTGATGGCATGTCTCCGGACCATCCTTAGGATACGTCCCAGACCGTAGCCAATTACCCATTGCACAGTACTTGTGCGACGTTAAGCCCAAGCGATTAACCAAATTAAACCTCTGGAGGTCACCAAATACATTCGGACTATCCTTAGGTGTGATTTACTTTACACAAATTCCACACGTATATCTTCCTGAATTTTATAAACTTGATCAAACTCTTAAAATAGCAAACATCATATAAACTTAAAAAAAAAAAAAAAAAAAAAATCGTCTTAAATTATTTGTTTTCAAGTTACTCCTTTAACAGATATACATAAAGATCAATCGTTAAAATGTTGACATTGGAATCCAAGTACCACAAAACGTATAAATATACAATAATAAATAAATAAATAAATAAATAAATAAATAAATAAATAAATAAAATAAATAAATAATAATAATAATAGATAGATAGATAAATAAAATAAAAAACAAAGAGCTGAAAATATTACTTTAAAATAATATTATAGTGTTAAAAAATTAAAGAACACGCTTTTATAGAAATGTGAAATAAAAAGCACAAAATATCTATTTTAGTATTAAAATGCAGGGTAAGAGAAAATCGTGTGAGTGACACACCATAATATTTACATACATTTAAATCCTTAATTAAAATAATTTAGAATTAAACAAAAACCATTTTTAAAAAATCTCCCCTGACTGGGCTCGAACGCCAGACCTTTAGGTTCGTAGCACGGAGCTTTACCTCACAGCCACAGCGTTCACGTAGAGAAAGTCTTTTTTTACAATACAGATTTTTTGTTTGCTCCCAGTGTGGTTACAAGCATACATTATACATACAAACATACATACAGGGGAAGCTAATAAAAGCTTGTTAATCACTTCATTTACCGGAGTTTATGAAGAATTAATTTTCATTCCAGAGCAGTTTTCCTGGACGTAGTAAAATGTATTAAAGAACTTTCACCAATAAAATTCAATTGAATATTTTCGTTTTATCATTGGTCCCCATTGCGAACTTAAAGGTAGCCAGTCTTACATTAATGACACTTAGAAAAACTTGAAATTTTCTTCCAGTAATTTCTCGGTATTATCCCACTCTATCCCATTACTTTAAGGTTGCCTTGTAAATGAAATCTGAAGGATTTTCATACCTTATTCTACACGAAACATATTTGTATGGACATAAAAATATATGTGCATTTATTTTTTATTGCAGCTTATAGATATTAAATGGTACCTATCAAAAATTTTGCCAAATAGACGTAATGTATTTGATTATATTGAAAGTCTCAGCTTATGAACTATTTGATTGATCTCAATGTGATAATCTTTATGTGATAAAAACTTTGAACACCGAGTTTGTGCTTCCTGATACTTGTTCTTGAGATATGCTGATAAAACACATATACACACAGATGCACAAGGACGCACATGCACAGAATAGTGTACTGGAGCTTCATTTAGACGATTTTGGTTTGAATCTTATTATGGACGATCCGTGATTTAATTTTTTTTAATCACAAAAATTTACAACAGTGCCGTAAATTTACAGTTGAAACAATTTTCAACACTACTGTGAATTTGCAGCAAAAAGTGATAGCACCCAAATTGACAGCTTTCCTATGTTGCAAATTTACATTATTTTATTTTTATTTTTACAACGTAGAGTAATTAAAAAATTTTTTGTAATATAAGTTTGAAAAATCACATATATATCTCCTTCTAATCTTGTATTAAAGCATTCCAGTTTTTCTTCTAGATATCATAATCTTAATAAAAATAACATAATGGTAACGACTGAAAGAATTGAGACAAACAGGGGTGAAATCAGTTGTTCATGGCTTATTGTTTTTTTATTTTTATTCTTCGCCCGGTCTTATTCTATCATCTATGTTGGAACCAATTTTTTATCACTTTGTATTTTATTTATATTTTTTCTTTAAAGCATCATCCTTTAGTCATTAACGATTAAGGCTCAAAATTATAAAGTTTTGTTATTCGGTTAAAATAACGCATACGCATTATTTTTTTATGAAGTTTTTTAGAGAATATTTCATTTATATATATATATATATATATATATATATATATATATATATTGAGTCATCATAAATAATTATTTTTACTTTTCGAACACTATAGTGAGGAAAGTATTGTAATCATGTCAAAAATGCGAATTTGAGATTTTGATGTTTCTATACGTTTCGAGGTCTCCTGAGTCCGTTTTCACTATCTTTACGATGATGTATGTATGTGTGTGTGTGTATGTATGTGTATGTGTGTGAGTGAACACGCTAGCGTCTAAACGCTTTGTTCAAATAAGCTAAAAGTTGGTACGTATATTGTAAGTCACCATAGTAGGAACCCTATTGATTTTGGTGAATCTAGCACTTATAGTTTTCTTACAGGGACACCAGGAAAAATTCTTTATCATTATGGCCTATGGATCCAAATTTTTAAAAGTGCGATAGCATCTAAACGCTTTATTATTCTGAGCAAAAAAAAAAAAAAAAAAATTACACATGTTATAGGTCACAGTTGCACGAACTGCATAGATTTTGGTGAATTTAGCACTTACAATTTTTTTACAGGGGCAAAAAGAAAAATTCTTTATCATTATGGCCTAAGGGGCCAAATTTTTAAAAGTTTGATAGCGTCTAAATGCCTTATTAATCTTAGCAAAAAAATTTTACGCATGTTATAGGTCACAGTTGCACCAACTCTATAGATTATGGTGAATTTAGAACTTACAGTTTTTTTACAGAGACAAAAAGAAAAATTCTTTATCATTATGGCCTATGGGACCAAATATTTAAAAGTGCGATAGCATCTAAACGCTTTATTCAATTGAGCTGAAAATTTATGTGAATATTATAAATCACTGTTGCACTAACTATAAGCATTATGGTGAATCTAGAATTTATAGGTTTTTACAGGGATACAACGAAAAATTCTTTATCATTATGATCTATGGGCTCAAAGTTCAGTAGCGTTAAATAAAACATCGTGTAATATATGGAGAAAAATACTCAAACACTCTATTATGTTTTTCTCTCTTTTGTTTGATTAACAACTCCTCTTTCTTTACTTTATCTACAAAGCTGTTAATTACTCAATATTCGGAAAGTCGAGTGGAGTCACTCCAGACTTTTATTACTGTTATTATTTTTTTTATTAAACTATACGATCCCTTATAAAATGTAAGACATAAAAAAAAATAGTCACATGTTAATAGAAAACTTTTGTAAATGAAAGTAGTATAATGCTTATTTTAACAGTTTAAAATGTCGCACCTCTGATCAAACAAATTGAAATATTCAGTATTTGTCTATTATTAATTAAACAAGTTACTTATTATGATAAAATTTTGCACGAATAAACATGATACTTAAGTAAATATCCAAATATTATGAGAAATTTCTTCAATATCTGTATAAATTTGGATGAGGCTACCAAATGTATTCATGGAAATATAAATTTATTTATTAAAAAAAAAAAAAAAAAAAAATCCACGATTTTAATTATAACACGCAGGATATTAGACTCAGTGCAAAGAAATTTTTAGAAAATTCAGCATACTGCATTAGACACAGCATGATGCAATCACAATGCAAAAATATTAAATATTTTGCGAAATATGAGCAGTTTTACTAATTTTTTAAATATACATGCGTTGGCTTTTAGAAAATTACATTTTCATAATTAATTGTCGAAAAGTATGGAGGAACTTATATGAAGATCCCAAACAAATATCGTGTAAATTCAAAAAGTTATGAGAAATAGAATGAACAGAATTCCAGTTCTTCTAAAACAAAAAGGACGATGATCGAGGGTTTTACCAAAATTTATTTACAATAAGCAAACACTGTATTACCATTCGGTATTGCTTGAATCAAAATAAAAGTTTTAGTGAAACGCGTTATAGTTTAGCTTTTAATTTGAGAGAACTGAATTTCTGCTCATTCTATTTCTCATAACTTTTTTCAATTACGCGATATTTGTTTGGAGCTTTCATACAGTTGACAGCAAAATTATTTCAGCACTAGCCAATAATCCCTATGTTAAAAATGTACACTTAATACTGTTTTGTTAAACAAATCCTTGTCTAATCATGTTCTTCGACTGACTGAGAACATGACTCGACAAGGATTTATTTAAAAAAGCAGTATTAAGTGTACCTTTTTTAAACAGGGATTATTGCTAGTGCTCGAATAATTTTGCTGTCGACTCTATAAGTTACTCAATGCTTTTGACTATTAAATTATGCAAATGAACTCTTTTTTTAATCTAGCGCATGTCTAGTTAAAAATTATTTAATAAAAAAGCTCATATTTCGCCAGATATTAATATTTTTGTATTCTGATTGCAGTAAGCTGTGTCCAATGTAATATACCAAATTTCTTTAATATGGCATTGCACATTGTCTTATAACTAAAAAAGTGGACACTTTTTTGAAAAAAAAAAAAAAAAAAAAAAAAAAAAAACTTACACAAATATGTGTGGTAGCTTAATAAAAACATATACTGATAATGAGAAAAATTCTCTTAATAATATGCTACAGTCAAAAGGCATTTAAAGATACCATTTTTACAGAGTGATCAAAACCATTTTGAATTCTGTTTAATTCTTTACTGGTCTCTTTTTTCTCTCTAGAACACAACTTTTGCTGCAATATATGAGGAATAACATGTTCTTTAGTCTAAAAAGTTTCAACATGATTCCTAAAGAATTTTTTCTAGATATTTGACAAACCGTGTATATTCGAAAGGGTCCAAATACTTATTGGTAGATAGTGTATAAGGATTTTTTTAAAGGATCATATTCAAATGATTCACTCGAAAGAATTAATGTCTCATGTTTAGCTAAAATTATTTCTAATTCGAAATTAAAAGTATCATTTTATTAATAGATTGATATATTTTCATTTTACCATGTTCTTATTATCTTCGATTGTTGTTTGTTTGTTTGTCCAGTACAAATCTTGCAATCGATTTTTAACTAACTTCCCGACTAGCTAGACATTTGAAACTTTCAGAATAGCTCAGAACAAGATAACAATGCCTTTTCATAATACTTTTAGCCGATGTCTTCGGGTCCCCACTGCTTTCTGTACCGTTTATATGATTCAACAGAAAATTTAAGAATGTATTATATAAAAGTTCTTTTTATCTTGTAATTATTTGTATTGTAATTAGTAGAAGACTTATAAAAGAGATGTTTTTTACGATTATGATTAAATTAATGATTATATTGGTTGTTTTGCAATGGTAGTACAGAAATATTTGTAGGGTGAGGGTACATGCATATATTTCTATCATTTCTATTTTTAATTTATCATTTCAATCTTTTCCGTTCAAATTTCATACAAAATCTTAAAAACTATACATTTAGAAAAGTCGTTCATCAACCATGAATAGATATTCAGTGTTGGAGTGTAAGGTTGAATTTTCATACCAACTATGCGAAAATGCCAGAGCAAGGAATCGAACCCGGATACTCAGCTTACCACGCTGTTACTGAGACAACCTAACTAATTCATTCCATTTTGCACATAATATTTATTGACAAGACACGGTGCAAACACGTTGATTTTGACAGCGGATATTAAAAAGGAATGCTCAATCATCCAGGGTGCTCATTAGTACAGCACCCGCACGGTATTCGGAGTGTGTGGGTTCTATTCTCAGTTTTTTTTTTTTTTTTTCGATTAGATAGTATAAAAATTTAACCTCACACGCCAGCTCTATGCACTACTCAGGATTTATTGAAAACATCATTAAAAAAAAAAAAAAAAAAAAAAAAAAAAAAAAAATCGGACAAATTCAAAAAAATTTTGCACTGATATTATTATATTTTTGTATTACTATATATAAGATTAATATATATATACCAGTGGTATATACGTAACCGGTAGTGGACACACTAAAATTTAAACTCTAAGAAATTGCTTTCTGTGTCGTGCAAAGTTTCTCTTCGCATTTCAAGTTTGGTGTTACAAACTATCTACGATTTATGGCTTAAGCCAAAAGGATCTTCACTCATAAGATCTGTGCAATGAGATCAATTTTTAACTCAGACAGAACGATCTTTCCCATCATTACATGTTTTTTACTATTACTATTTCCTTTTTTTATTTTTATTTTTATTTTACTTTTATTTTTTTAAGTAATTTTTTTTTTCTTTTCTTTTGCCTTTGCATTTTGTAGTTCGATCTGATATCTAGTACCGATTACTTTCATTTCATTGTAATAAATATGAATTCATTCATGTGTTAAATACCCAGTTCTCTAATAAAATACAAATACAATACCGTTACTGGTACCAGAAATGCTATCATTGCCAATAATTGACAGTCCTATCCAGGAGTGGGGCATTTGACTTCCAGGGTGAGATCTAGAAATGAACCCTATTCATCTTAATTCGAAAAAAAAAAAAAAAAAAAAAAAAAAAAGGAAAAAAAAAATCTATATCAATTTATTTCATTCAAAATCAGATCAGAGCAGTGCTTCAATATTTTCATGAGAGATTCTTTTTTTTTTTTTTTTTTTTTTTTTTACAAAATTTAAGAAGATATTTGCACTGTTTTGGATGTGTCACACAGAAATCCAGCAGTTATCTGAAAAAAAAAAAGAAAGAAAGAAAAAATCAAGAAAGAAAGAAAAGGAAGAAAGAAAAAAGAAAAAAAGAAAGAAAGAATGGATAAACTTGGTATTTAAAAATTATCACAAAAGCGAATAATTAAAATTGTATTAAAAAATTAACACCCACATTAAAAAATAACACCCACATTAAATTATGTATTTTTATGTTCGATAAAATTTTTAGAAGTAAATTTTTTTCAATTTATCATACAATTTTATAGATTTTTTTAGTTTTTGTAACACTTCTACAAAGTAGAAAAAACTTTCCCTTTTCGATGAATTATGTTTTCAGTCAATTCGTAATTCGCAAATGATTTCACTTTTTCTGAAGGAAAAAAGAATAATGGTGTCCAGTAGCGTATTTTCAAGTGCCAATTAATGAAGTTTTTTGAGTTTTTCGGAAAAATTCTAAAATGATACTCTGAACATATTTCTCAGTATAAACACAAGAAAAAAGAGTTAATTGAAATACCGAAGTATTCGCTTTTGGTACAGTTACCCTATTAAAGCAGTGGGTTGAAATATTAGCAACTAAGTTTTTTAAAACAGAATACAAAGTATACTATCGAAAAAATAAAAAATAAAAAAAAATACTAATAATAATAATAATAATTGACACCCTCCCCCAAGTAATTTTGCCATAAAATATCGTAGAAACATGTGAGTAGTGCCAATCGATTTGTTATAACGTCTAGTTTTTAATGCAATAGTAAAAATTTGTTTAGGGGTAATCCACATATTAAAATTTTCTTTGACTTCTTTTTTTTTTAAATGGCAAAACCAAAGTTTCACTGCGTATAAGAATTCCTGAGATCAAGACGATTCAGATAAAGGTACAGTACATAATATACTTTAAAACAAACCTTGATAGAGTTACAAGCGAAAATATGTTAGGGGTAAATCCCTATATTAAAAAATAAATAAATAAATAAATAAAAATCTGATACAGAAAATTATGTCTATTATGTCTATTATGTCTGTATTATGTCTATTCAGATAATAACTAGAAAAGAAGTACGATTATTTTAAATATAAGAAAGATTAAAGTAATGCTAATTAAGAAATGGCGTATGTATGTAAATTTATTTGAATAGCTAATTTTAATCATGTGTAATGCAAAGTTACAGATGACAGAAATGATAACAAGCGACAGCCCCTAAGTGCAATAAATATTGAAATATCACTGTAATTTAAAAAAAAACAATAATGAGAATGAGCTGTAAGTTTGAAAACCCATATTTTTTATGATACCCACTCTATTCGTGAAGAAAAAAAAATACAGTAGGTTATAATTTATATAATTTACATAATTTCGAAATATGAATTTATTAATAATTTTCATAATTAAAAATATGTAGTTTAACCAAAATTACGCATGGAATATGTTTCGATCACTTCATTTTAATGCGTAAAGAAATGAAATTTGAATATAATAAATTTTCAGAAAAATATGAAATAATCTTTATCACATTCATTCAAAATTAGCATCCCCTTATTTTAACAAATTATAAATCTGTGAAAAATGTGAGAAATGTATAAAATATATAATTTTCTGGGCTCATTTGATCTACGTAACCAAAAAAAAAAAAAAAAAAAAAAAAAAAAATCTGGAGTGACTCCACTCGACTTTCCGAACATTGAGTAATTAACAGTTTTGTAGATAAAGTAAAGAAAGAGGAGTTGTTAAACAAACAAAAGAGAGAAAACCATAATAGAGTGTTTGAGTATTTTTCTCCATCTATTACACGATGTTTTATTTAACGCTACTGAACTTTGAGCCCATAGATCATAATGATAAAGAATTTTTCGTTGTGTCCCTGTAAAAACCTATAAATGCTAGATTCACCAAAATGCTTATAGTTAGTGCAACAGTGATTTATAATACTCATATAAATTTTCAGCTCAATTCAATAAGGCGTTTAGATGCTATCGCACTTTTAAAAATTTAGTCCCATAGGCCATAATGATAAAGAATTTTTCTTTGTGTCCCTGTAAAAAAACTGTAAGTGCTAGATTCACCAAAATCTACAGTTAGTTCAACTGTGATCTATAACATATGTACAAATTTTTTGCTCAGATTAATAAGGCGTTTAGACGCTATCACACTTTAAAAAATTTGGCCCCATAGGCATAATGATAAAGAATTCTTCTTTGTGTCTCTGTAAAAAAACTATAAGTGCTAGATTCTCCAAAATCTATACAGATTGAGTATTTGTGACCTATAATATGTGTATAAATTTTTTGCTCAATTGAATAAGGCGTTTAGATGCTATCGCACTTTTAAGATTTTGCTCCCATAGGCCATAATGATAAAGAATTTTTCTTTGTGTCCCTGTAAAAAAACTATAAGTGCTAGATTCACCAAAATCTACAGGATTCGTACTATGGTGACTTACAATATGCGTACCAACTTTCAGGTTAATCGAACAAAGCGTTTAGACGCTAGCGTGTTCACTCACAGACATACACACATACACACATACACACACACATACATACATACATCATCGTAAAAATAGTGAAAACGGACTCAGGGGACCTCAAAACGTATAGAAACATCAAAATCTCAAATTCGGATTTTTGACATGATTACAATACTTTCCTCACTATAGTGTTCGGAAAGTAAAAAAAAAAAAAGGTCAAAAAGGGGAGTTGCCATTGAAAGAATTCAAGTTAATGTCAGTTTTAATATGCAGACGACCCCCTAGGTAAAATCTAAGTGTATCTTTATAAACTAAACGTAATTATTAATCAACTGGCATCAACTGCATATTTATAGGATGATCCACGATAAAATTAAGCAGAAAGTGGCCTTTTATTTATTTATTATTATTTATTTATTTATTTATTGCCGATTGTACAATCAAATTTTTTATGCTATTTTTAGCACGAAAGTATGTTTAAATCTTCAATTAAAAAAAAGGAAATTATGGTAATTTCAGGTTTTTTTTTTTTTTTAATAAATTTTATAGCCAGAGTCTAGAAATCTTGGTTAAAAATTATTTAGAAACTTTTTGATAAATAACATACTGTGATTGTTCTTTTGATAAAGCTTCTTTTTTTTTTTTTTTTTCATTAATCCAATTTATTACAAACAGCAGTCGTTAAAAATAATGCTTTGGATACTAGGGGAAAATCGAATTTTATCAGCAGCATTAAAGATTTGCATTTTTATAAGCCATAAGCAAAATATTTGCTGCGACTTTTCTTACAAAAATGATGAATTGAAAAATTTAAAATCGATTTCTACCAAAAGAGGATTCTGAAAGTTTTCAGATTTTTGGATAAGAATGTACGATTATTTATTAGCGACATATTCATTGGACTTTGGCCATAAATTTAATTAAAATAATGCTAAGATTATCTTTGATGCCAATTCCTCTTCAAAAATAGAAAATCTTGAAGATTTAGCAATTTGTCTTAATCGGAATACTATATGTAATGGAAAATCTAAATTTATTTTACTCAAGTTCTCGTAAAAGAAAGAATTGTTTTGCTGGTATATTATCGCCTTTGCCTTACACATTATTATTATTATTATTATTATTTTATTGAGTTTAAGCGTTTTAAGTTTCGTTTTTGTTTACTGTTATTTTTTCTGCTTTTTTACCTTTATCATTTTAATTTTCCGCTGTCTTATAGTTTTTGCTTTTTCGTTTCAATTGCCCTATCTATTTTGTCGTTGGTTACAGTCGGTAACAAAAGTCTCCGAATACTAGCAAAAATTACTATGTTAAAAAAGTACACTTAATACTCTTATGTTAAATAAACCCTTATCGAATCATGTTCTTAGATTAACTAAGAACAGGATTCGACAAGGATTTATTTAACAAAACTGTATTAAGTGTGCTTTTTTTTCTTTTTAATAGGAATTTTTGCTAGTGTTCGGAGACTTTTGTTACCGACTGTACCACTCTTTTCTTCCTAGTGACTACGTCCCGCTTTTTTCTTACTGCTGACTTAGTCTACCTTCATCTTTTATAGTGACAGGATCAATTTTCTTATTATGCACTCGAGTCTCTTTCGAACGTGTAGTTCCTAGCATTTTTCTGATATTTTAAAGAGGATGATAATGTTTCCCATTAATCTGCATCAACTGTTGAAATCTATACAAACTACACCAAATACTGTCTAACTTTCATTTTATTCGTAAATTTCAGCTTATCAATTAAGGTATTCTCATGTCTAGAATTGCATGTTAAAAAGACTTTGTACGTTATCGCAGAAGATAAGATATAAGAACCTAGTTTTATTTTTCTTTGAAAATTAAGAGTTTCATTTAGCATGAATCAGCCCAACATTTTTTAGCACATTTTCTAACGTTATTATTATGTTTATTAACATTATTGTTTTACAGAAAGTTTACATGCATCTTTTCGAATGAGAAGATATGCATATATATATATTATTTATTTCTCCATTTACTTACTTTATGTTTATCTATTTTTCTCAAATTTAACATAAAACTTACAGACTAAACGAAATATTGTTTCACTTTCATTTGCAGAATTTTCAACTTATTTTTTAAAATGCTGTCATTCTTAAAATTTCATCTTTAAAAGTAATTATAATCTATCTGATAAGATAAGACGCAACTAGAGTCACTTTTACTTTAATTTTTATAAATCGTTTAAATAAAAACAGCACATTATATTTTTAAAACATAGTTTATAACTTTTAATAACTTTAGTCAGCTATTGTAAAATTTTATTTCACATTTATTATATAACGTAAATATTTTTATCTTTGTTACTGCTTGCGTTTAGTGGTGAGTAAATTTACACTATTCTTTTTTTTTTTTTTTTTTTTTTTTGCCAATATTTTTTAAAGATATATGTGCAATTTTCATATAGTGTATTTATTTTTATAGCTTAAAACTGTTTTTAAAATAAGGATATACATAAAAATAAATATTAAAATAGTTATATGTCGTATGTTTTAATGTGCTTGTGTGTAAGAAATGCATATCTGTTTTCTAAACTATTACTTTTAATAGTTAGATCTTTAATACTACTTAACTTTTATTTTTTTGTTAAACGGTATATGCGTATTGTCAACCATTTCTTGAAAAAGAAGTGCAGAATAACTAAAAAATGAAAAAAAAAGGGGGGGGGGATATCTTTAAAAACTTTGGATAACTGAAAAGCATTTAAACTCGATCGTGGACAAAATTTAATGACCTCATCTATCAATTTTATACACAATGTGATATAGTGGTGCTAGTGCAAGAGTTAAAGTAGATTGAAATCACGAAGGTTCTGTCTGTACTACAATTAACGCGTTGAGAAATAATTATTTTATAAAACAAACTCTAATAATATTATTATTAATATTTATATTTACGTCTGCGTTCGAAATTATTATCACAAACTACTTTTTCGTTCCAAAGAAAATTTTATCACCAATCTGAAGGTTTAGCCATGGGTTCTCCTCTCTCCCCAATTCTCGCTGATATTTATGTGCATTATTTTGAAAGTACGCTCATTAAGAAAATGTCTTTCACTTTTTGGACCCGTTACGTTGACGACACCTTCACGCTTATCGACACATCTCATCACAATATTGACCATGTGTTACAAACTATAAATTCTATATTTATTGAAATTACCTGCGGCTTATTTCTGTCGAGCTATCTATATGATAGACCAGATATTTCTGGATAGCTCAATTGGTAGAGCCTTGACCTTGTAAGTCGAAGATCCGGGGTTCGACTCCCGGTCCAGGCATTATTTTCACTCAGTCGGAAAAATAAAATTCAATAAATATGATTTTCTTCCGATCAGTTGATTGTGTGATTTTAATAAAAATTATAAATTCTATAGACAGTAATATCCAATTCACATATGAAATAGAAAATAATGGCTCACTTTGATTCCTTGATATCCTTGTCTCACGCAATGTAGATGGATTTTCCACCACCGTCTTTCTTAAAATTTTGCAGTCTTTCTACCTCCCCATGCGCGTTCATGTCACCCACCTACCCAAAAGACGGCAGCTTTCTATACTTTTGTTAACCGTGTCCTTAATATTTGTTTCCATCCTGTTTTATTAAGCTCTGAAATCAAATATCTGAAAGCCATAGCATTTGGCAGAGGTTTCAAGCCTTCTATTATAGATAAAGCTATCTAAAAATTACAACTTATTCGTACTTCCTCTACTAAATCAGTCTCTTCTAATATTAGTATTGTCTTACCCTATTTTCCTAAATCTAGTCATACCATAAGTAAAATTCTCAAACAAAATAATTTTTTCATCTTCCAATAAATTCATATTTTCTCAATTAAAAGATCCTATAGATATGTATATATCTTGGAGCATTCTTGACATTTCCTGCCAGTTTGATTTATAATAATTTTTAATTTATATGATTAATAACTAAACGCAGTCTTAAATTTCGCCTTAAAGAACATATTAACTACGTCCGTAGGCAAGAAACCAATAAATCGGCTATATCTAAGCATTACTGGGAGAAAAGCCATAATTTAATATTTGATTCGGCTAAAATAATTTGCAGGCCTAAATCCACGCATGAACTCGATTTCTTTGAAGCTTTTTATACTTATAAAAATCTTTAAAATATTGTTAATAGCGATTTCGTGTACCCCATTTGTCTGTTTGTTTGAAATTTTACATACAGTTCACATTTCTTTAATTTCTTCCATATTTTTCACAACTAGTGTTCTGTAATTTCCCCCTATTGGCCAGTCGCCCATATTCCTCACAATCCTGTTAGCTGATCGTCTTGAGCTGAATTCGATCCTTTTCCTATATGTAGGAGCACTTTTTCCTCATTTCCTTATGCACTGGAGACTGTACGTTAAATGCTACCGAAAGAGCTGTTCTGCTTTCCTATTATTACTATTCGGCATTTTAAACGTTTTTGTATGCCTTGTTTTATAATCCCACGCCAACTCATCCATTAGTAGTCCAAATACTTATTGGTATATAATGTAATTAAACTTATTGTTTTTTTAGAATTTAAATGTTCTATCGTGGTTTGGAAAAAAACGATTTATCTTCAGTTAAATTACTACACTGTAAAAAATGTGGAGTAATGTCACCCCAAAATTGGTATTAAAATACCCAAAATTTGCGTAAACAAACACTGATTTTTTTCTTCTTTTTTTATGGCGCGGCACTTGCAACTTTACGGCATTGGCCGGGGGTCGCCGAATTGATGACCATTTGTGAAGGGGCACCCAATGGGCGGTCATCGCTACCCCTAACAGGGACAATACATCCATACCTTCTCAGGGATTCGAACCCAGACCCAATCGTGTAGGAGTCAGGGACTCTACCCACTACACCGTCTGGGCGGCAGCACTGAATTTTGTGTTGCCGCCAAATCAAGCGTTCAAATACAATTAAATGGTGTAAATGAAAATTATTTTGCGTCAAACACCATTATTAGTGTATCCATACATCAGAAATATATGTAACAAGCAAGATATTTCACACAACCTGCAAAAGGAAATATTGTGCATCATTTTCAAAGGCATGTTACTATTCTAAATTAAAAACAAAATAAAAACAGAAGGATGGGTATTATCATAAATATACTTTCTAATGATTGCTTTATGTAATTATATTTTCCACATTACAAAATTTAATGCAGAAAAAATAATTTTTATACTTGATTATTAGTAGCTAAAAAATATCCTCTTTGGTTGAAAAGCATTACTTTTAGTAAAAATTATTTTACACATAATTTTAAAGAATAAACGTGATACACACTTATCATTTCACATTTAAGAATGTATTCTTACATAATCAAAATTATTATTTGATTACCGATTAGCGTGTTATTCAGATTCATTAATCAACATGTGAATGAACAGGCTTAAGAAGCTATAATTTGCTCTTTAAATTTAATTTAGTATTTAATTCAAAGCTCTGTTTTAATCTGTCGATGAACATACATGAAAAAAATAGGCATTTTAACTTACTTTGTCTAAGAGCTCCAAATGTTATAATAACAAGAAACCTTAAAAGAATTTTAATGAATAACGCAGCTTCCATTCTTGCGTAAATATTCTCGTTTGGTTTTAGTTTGTCCTTCACGCTCATCGTTTAGGACCACGTGGTTATGGCGGACGATGATAAGCATACAGGCCCGGAGAACAACATGTAATTTCCTCTCGCGGCGGCACCGTAATTATTCTGGGAAATTCTTTTTGGTTTTACTATTTTTAATTTGGAGATCTTTCATTCAAACGCTCACAATCACTTGATTAAATATTGTTATTTAAGTTGTAACTCAAACTTTTATTTGTTACATGATTCTGTATTGCGGCCAGTTGACAGTTTCTGTGCTGAGGAGGTTAAGACTATTGTTAAATTTGACGGTTTAGGACAACATTTTATTTATTCTGAGATGTCATCGAATTTTTTTGTAAGCCATTTGGTTACTTGTTTTGTACTACTAGTTTTGTAAGTGAGTGTTGTTTGCTAGTTGCTTGTATTAGAATGTTCCTTTTGTGTTGGGATTTTGGTCAGATGGAGTTGTGTGGTGAGCGGGCAGGCTATAAGGTAGTAGTTAGACATTTCTTGCATGCTGTAAGCACACTCCGGACTCCAGTCAGAAAGACTTGATATTTTATTGGAACAGTAGTGAGGCGATGGAATTTTGGTTGGCAAACAAAAAGAAAAAGAAAAAAAAAGAGTTCCAAAATATGCCGTTAACCATTTGTAAGGTGTTCGTTTCATGAAGCTCCTTCTTTTCCCTCTTGTCACTATGACTGTTTTCGCTGTAAATATGTATTCTTGTCTTTTGCTATACAAATTCCCGTAAACCCTTGGAGTTTATTGTTTTCTGCTATTTTGTTGTATTGCTTACAACAATCCTGTAATTAATGAATCCATTTAGGTGCTTACCCTGAAATTAACCTGACAGCGTCATCTATAGAGACATTTTCTAATTAAATTTTACCTCTATCAAACAAAATTCCATTACTTTAGGATTATTCTGATAAAATATCAATTCATAATGATCGGTAGTTTAAAATTATAGAGTTTTGAAATCGAAACTTTAATTGTAATTAACCTGTACTTTGCTTATTTAGGTTCTTTAACGTTCATGTGAGGTATATGGGAAATTCCAAATAATCAAAATTTTATAACCAATAATCAAGGATATTAAAGTGATTAGATGTAACTTTTGCAATTGAATATTTACGTATGTATTTACTATTAAGTGTTTTCATGAGAATTAGAAATAAGTTTCTAATTTAAGTTATAGACGAACTAATGCTGGTGCACAGATAATAGATCACTACTGGTCACGTACGAAACGCATAACAGGTACGAAATATTCACACCAGTATCTGTGATATTGGATACAACTCTCTGTGTTTGAGTAATTGTAGTGTGATTCGAGTGTTTCTGTGCTACAGATTAGAATTTGTAATGTCAGGTAGTTTTTGGATATGCTTTAATTTTATTCGATTTTTTGAGCTTGTGTAGTTGTATTCGATCTTGATTCTAAATAATACCTTGCCAATTGATGTTCACTCAACCACCTACATAATGTGGAACACCTGAAGAAGTTCAACTTGATATGCGATGAGCGTATGATCTAAGTAAAGTTTCACCTCTTTTAAACTGCTTAGAACATGAGAAAATCCCACATTGTACCAATTTTATTCCCTTTAGCATGCGGTAAGCATGACATAAATTTTGCATCATTAAAGAAGATAACCAAAAACTCTGATTAAAACAATGAGAATATTAAAATAAAGAGGTATAATTTTAAGCTAGAATGTTTTCCTTGTTAACCGCCCTTGGCATATTATGAGAGAATTTAGACAAATATAGAAATTTCTATCATAGTTAATCCAATATTGACAAAAATAATGTTTAATATTCAAAACATATTTAATGTTATAATTTTTAATACCATCAAATTACATTTGTTATGCGAAAACTTAGTTAACTTACACTGAAATACATAAATAAATAAAAATATTTTTTTCCCTCTTTGTATATACATATATAATATTTATTTATTTATTTATTTACAGTTGTTGTCTATAAAAATTAGTAGAAGTCAGACTGCAGCATTTGACACAGTTTAATGGCCAGAATTGGTGATCTGTATGAATCAAGATGCGAAGTAACTATCGAATGGAAAATCAATGAATTCTCTCTAATTTCCCAAGAAACAGACATTCGTTATAATAGTCCAAAGTTTTACTTTTCTGGCACTTCATGGGATATTTTACTTTATCCAAATGGACAGACTGGTGAAAATAATGATGGTTGGTTAGGATTATATCTTGTAAGAAGATCAGGTGGCTCACGAGTGACTGTGAATTATACATTTAGCCTTAAGACTGCCAGTGGAAAGCATGATTTCTGCGTAGATAATACGGACGTTTTTAAAGATAAATCTTCTGGGTGGGGAATAATAAATTTTCTACGAAGATCAACTGTGATGGAAAGGAAGTCTGAACTACTTCCCTCAGATGCTTTAATTATTGTCTGCACTCTAAAGAACCATGAATCAAAATGCACTGATGGTAAGTCTTTCATTAAATCATATTTTACATATACATAGCTCCAAATTTCACCTTTGTTTATTTCTTTTAAAGATTCAAGGAATTATTTTTTAATCTTAATTTGCGGTTGCTACAGTTATTTAAAAATATTATAAAAATTAATATTTACGAATAAAAACTATAACAACGTAACTAATCAACACACTTGTAATTTAATTACCGACCTAAGAGTAAAAAATTGTGGCCATACTTCTAGAACATTTAATGATACTAGGGAGCTCTGCCCCCTGCTCGCTCCGCTCACAAACCCCTCATGGAGGCTTCGCCTCCTCCCCAACTCACTTTACTTATTGACACATGCAGAACTCTGATCGCCTATTCGCTGCTTTCTATCACTGAAAAGGATTATTAATAATGCATGTTACAAGGCAAAAGCAGAAAATTATTTTGGAAATCCTCATATTCAACGTCAAATTGACATATATATTTATATATATATAATTTTTTTTAATAGAAAGAAAATCGTAATATCTAGACATTACAGATTTAGTATATGACCCTTTTTATTTCTTTTTTACAATCTTAAATCTGGACAACCGTACCCCAGTCGGTAGAGCGCCGAGCTCGTAATTGGAAGATTGTGGGTTCGGTTCTCCAGCCGACCAAAGACCGTCGTGTACACTAATGATGGCTGATGCACGTAAAATATGTCGTGGCCGCAATATCCTCCGTATTCCTATCAAAATGATACTTCTGGGGGCCACCGAAGCTGGGGAGCTATCCCCTTCGTGTAGGACCAAAAATGTGGTGGCATGTCTCCGGAACATCCTTAGGGGTGCGTCCCAAACCGTCGCCAATTATCCATAGTGCAGTAATAGTGCAACGTCAATCACAACCTACCTAATTATCTATCTACTTATAACCATGGATCATATTTTAATTTTCCCGTGTAAGAAGATTAATTTTCAAAAGTAGAGAGAAAAAGTTGATATTTATTTTTGTTTGTTTTTTACATCCATTGTTTTGGGCCGTGGTACTTTAGTCGGTAAAGCGCTGAGCACTTATATGGAAGATTGCCGATTCGATACTTGAGCCGGCCAAAGACCGTCGTGTACACTAAGGGTGGCTGGTGCACATAAAATCTATCATGGTCGCAAAGTCTTCCATGTTCCCATCTCCACTATACCTCTGGGGATCACCAAAGCGGAGGGGGATCCCCACCGTGAAGGTTCAAAATTGTGATGACATATCTCCGGAAAATCTCTAGGGGTGCGTCCCAGACCGTCGCCAATTACCCATAGCGCAGTATTGGTGCGACGTTAAATGCAACCAACCTACCTACCTACGTACACTCATCGATCATATTTTAATTTTCTCCTGTAAAATGACTTCATGACGGAAGAACAACGTCACTGGGAGAAACATTTTTCAAAATGGCAAATAGAGTAACTTCATAAACATGTCGTTTTTAGTTAATAACTTCTTTAATTAAAATGATAGAAATTTCTAAACAGCTGAAATGTCATCCTTGGAGTACTCGGAACACATTGATACTTCTCATGACGCGAAGGACCATGCCTTCCTTTAGAAGATGCTGTCGCAGACAAAAAAAAATTGACGCCAGTGACAGAGTAACTTTTTTTTAATATATAGAGAAAAAAAATGTTAAAATTTTGCACATGACCTTATTATTCTTTGAGGCAAATTTTACTAACTGAAATTTTTTATGTGGGAAAAATTTAAAAAAATAAATTTCTTATTCTTTAAATTAAATTCCTTGAAATTTTCGAGCCGTCTTAAAAATACATGTGGAATTTCTTTTACATATATTTGTAATATGTCACGCGAATCCTCGAACACAGTTTTAATACGTATATTTAATATTCATTTCAATATATAGTTCTGTATGTGTGTTTATCTAAGTTAACATTATATATCTGCATATATGCTACACAGAGGCACACATATATTTAGCAAATATTTAAAATAATTTAGTCATACTCATATTTTTCTTGGAATTCTGAAAAATATTCTCTACTAGCAGGCATTGCCCGCTTCGCTGGACATTAAACTTAAATGAGTTGTCAAAATGCCATATCTTTATTAATAACCTAAGTTCTCGCTGTGATTGGTAGAGGTTTTCTCGCTCGCAACGTGAGGAGTCTGGGTCACCACTGTCTTCGGCACAACTTACCCACTTCTTACTTCCCCACCCTCAGCGGGTGAGTTAGAAGTTTTCCAAATCCCACTAATGTACATAATGCGTACACTTAATCAATATCCACACACCAAAATTCGCCAATCAAAGATAATTCAAAGCGAATTCAAACAGAAAAACATGTTTTTACACATGTGTATTGCCCTCCGACTCCGAGAAGGGGGGGGGATTTCGAATTTCGTGAAATGCAGTTACAATAAGTGCTGGATGCTACGCACCAAATTTCGTGACCACAGAAGTCTTTAATAGACAATATTATAAATAAATAAATACAAAAGCACAGCTTAAGTAACGGAACCCTTTGGTGACTTTAAATATTTTAAGCCATTTTTGCGATGAACTGAATTGGCTATCTCAATTGTGCAATTAAGGATCTTGGCGAGAAACGTCCGAGCTACTTCGGTGCCGAATTTCAAATTTTGCCAAAGGGATCCAATACTAAAGCTGTTCCATATCGAATCTGGGTTGAAAACGGAAAAAGGGTAAAATAAATTAGAAATATCAGACCTATATTTATAAATTTGATATCGAATGAAAGGGGCGATTTTGCTGAATCCAGGGGTGCAAACAGTTTTTCGATGCGACAGTTAGATTTTTAAAAAATAACTAAAGTATGAAATTTAAGTGGCAACGGAAAAACGGAAAAAGGGAGAAATAAATTAGAAATATCAGACCTATCATTACAAATTCAGTACCAAATGATAGAGGTGATTTTTCTGAATCCTGGGGTGTAAACAGTTTTTCGATACGGCAATTAGATTTTTTAAAATTAACTAAAGTATGAAACTTCGATGGCAACACTTCATTTCAATCTTTTCATAATTTATAGTGCGAATCACGCGAATACAAAAGTCTTTAACTTAAAAATTTATTTTTATATTTTATTTTTCCATTCAAAGCATTTTAGTGAAAAAATATTTATGGCGCATGCGCAGGCGTTTTTTACCCAGAATTTAAACACTAATCATAATTTTGAAAATTTCTATAGATATAATTTTAAGTTGGGTGAAGACCTAAGTTTCTGCCAAGCGCCGTTGAATTCCGTCCAGCCGTTCTCGAGTGATGCCCGGACAAACGTGTTTTAGTCTTTTACCCCCTAGGGGGCGGAACAGGGGGGAATTTCTGAAAAGTTGATAGATATAATTTTAAGTTGGGTGAAGACCTAAATTCCTGTCAAGCGCCGTTGAATTCCGTCCAGCCGTTCTCAAGTGATGCCCGGACAAAAAAAGCGACATTCGGACACGATGACACACACACACACACACACACAGGCAAAATTTTCTGAAGTCATTTTCGGCTTTCATGGGATGTGAAACGTGAAGATATCGCAAAATTTTTTGATTCCGACAAATTTACAGACAAAACTCTGATTTTATTAATATAGATGGGTGCATTCGGTCAGTTTAAAATTTATATCTATTATAAAACTACAAAATTTATAATCTATTTTATTTGTTAAATATAAGTATTAACAGTGTTTTTTTTTAAAAAGGAAATTTTTCTCTGTAGTAGAAAATTACTTTATACACTGTTTGGAATTAGGCAACCAAGATTAAAAAAAAAAAAAAAGGAATAAAGGTATTTTTATTCCAAATGACGCCTAACTAGAGTTGTTGAAATACATTTCTCTCTCTCTCTCGCTTTATTCTGCATTTGTTTATATTGTGTAGGTTTTAAAAACATATAAAGATTATATTATTATATTTATATAGAACATATATACGTTTTTAATCCAAGAAGTAAGTTGCTAAATAAAATTTGTAACCAAATCCACAATTTTTAATAAAGATAATTTTTGTTCAATGGAATTTAAATTTAAATTGTTTATTTCTTATTTGTTCAATATATAAATTCAATAAAATTGTATAATTATTAGTGCATTGACATACTGCATCGTACGATTGAGACACCGAGATGGACACATTTAGACATAATTCCTCCCACAAGAAACGTGTAGACACTCGTATATTATAGAATATAATCTGAAATAATTTATTCAAATGTTTTTTAAATGTACCTATAATTTAGATTGGAACATACAGTCTGTATGTTAGCGCTTTTATTATTTTTATTTTATGAATTTTATTCATATTTTCAGGTTCATTATTTAATCGGCTTCAGAAAATCAGCGATAATTTGAAAGACATTTACGAGGATAAGAACAGAACAGACTGTGTATTGAGTGCAGACAGTCAACGTTTTCCGGCACATCGAATGATTTTAGAAACGCAGTCTCCAGTCTTCGCTGCCATGTTTAACACTGAAATGAAAGAAAATCAATCTGGTGAAATATTTATCGACGATATTGATAAGGATATTGTGGACATTATGGTTAGATATATGTATACTGGTGACATTGATAAATTGACAACTGAAAATGCTTTATTTTTATATGATGCCGCTGAAAAATATGATATACAGGATATTAAAGATATATGTAAGAAATTTATAACTGAAAATCTGTCTTTAAATTGGCTGTTTGATGTTATTAATTTTGGCGAATTATATGAAGATGATGAAATATGTTCTTGTGCTACAAATTACTTTAAAGAAAACGTTCAAAAAAATCAGAAGATGAAGAAATGGAGAAAAATTGCGAAGGAAAATAACGATATTTGCACTGAATCTTCTGATTATGTGTTCACAGCTTTTGTTGAAGAATAGTTTATAAAATAAAAAATATTCACCAAACCATGTCTTCCTTTAAAATTATGTTGTCACACTAAAATGTATTTAAAATAAAATTTTCTCCAGTATACACTACAGAAAGGTGAACTTATACAAAAGAACAGCTCAATATTAAAGAAGAGTAATATATTTTTGCATCCGTCCTTCCATGAAAATGCAATAAAATAAATTATTTATTTGATGTATTTAAATCATTATATCATCTCTACCACGTCAAACTATCGAACAGAAAAGTTTTCAGGACAACAAAGAGTTTAATTAACTAGAAAAATTACATCTGTCAAAAAAATAATCAATCAATAAATAAAAAATATTTAAAGGGTCTGATCAAGAATGAGTAACGGTCGCCAACTAAACGATAAGCGCGCCATATGTGATGGTCTTTTTCTCACCAAATAGCATACAAAGAAAACAAAACAACACGGCATCCTGTTGGCATCGTTGAAATTTGATATTGCGCCAAAGCCGCTCATTTCTTCCCTAGACCCAAAATAATTTTTCAAATGTTTATTAGGACTGAAGGCCTATTAGTCTCAATCTGGGATTTTTGCGTTGTCGTTTTCGATAGTTGGACATTTGTCGAAATCTAAAATTTATCGAAAATATAATTGAATAATTTGAAAGCGATGTTATAATTTGAAAAAAAAAAAAAACTTATAGCCCTCCGTCCTAAACTAAATTCTGCTTTTGCCAGAATTTCATCAAAATCTTTTTATTATTATTATTATTATTATTATTATTATTGAAAGAAAAAGAAAAAAAAAATAATAATAATCAGTATTGTCACAAGCGATATCGAAAAAGTTTTTTTTTTTTTTTTAAATAATTTTGAATTAGGAAATAAGAAGTGCGCGAGCAATGGACAATATTCCTGTGACGTCATAGTAGGTAAAATCGCCGAACACGTGGCCGATATTTTGTAAACAAATTAGATTCAAGATGCCATTTTATTGTTACGCATAACATTTTCCTAAATATTTCTCCAGTGAAACTTAATAATCAGATATCTGTTCAAACAAGAACAAAAGAGAAATGTAAACAACTGAATCGAATGGTAAAGTTATGACTATTCCATATCGTAAAATTGCAGAACATTTTATGTATACACACATACATATATATATATAATGAATAAAAGATTAATAAGAACATTTTACACACACACACACATACACATATAGAGAGAGAGACATCAAAGCTTAAATAATTAGAATTTCAATCACTTTAATAAAGGAATTTATTAAATGGAACATCCATTTAAATTTTTTAACTTCGCCGCAGTTCACATGGAAACTTTTAATATTACATATGTTGATTAATATAAAAGTATATTACAAAAACTGGATTAAAAACAAAGCAAAGGTATCACTATATCACTCTTACTTCAATTTCATATAATCTGTAACTCTTATAAATAATATTGCAAGATAAAAATTTGCAGGCCACAATGCTTTGCTATAGTAGAGTAGAGGATTGTTTGCCTAACCAGCTGATATTCTTGTAGCCTCGAACCCAAAGTGGGAATATGGTCCATATGAAATAAAAATAAGTAAAAAAATTAATTTAATGGTTTAATTTTTATATAAAACAAGATCGCGTGCTATCTTAAAAAGTATATTTATTTTCAACATAAAAATATCCTTTTTTGATCCAGTTTTTTTAAATACGAGTATATACAAAATTGCCGAAAGTATGTTGTCTTTTTTACATCTTTTTTAATAATAAATATATTCTTAAAAATTAAGTTTAGCAATATATATATATAATATTATCGTAGTTCTGACGAAGATAGCTAAAAATATTACATTTTCAGATAAACTATGTGAGATTATTCTTTAATGTGCTTGTATATATCTTAGTGAAATTTTCGCCAACTTTAATGTTTATATATATATATATATATATATATATATATATATAAAGTTAAATTCAATAAAATATTACAATTCAAGTAGATACACAATGCAAATTTAATTAAATCTTCATTATATTAATTTTAGTGTTATAGAGAAAAACCTAGCTGAAAATGATTTGGAGTTGCACAATATAATATATATATATATGATCTATAGTGCTCCTCTTGGGGTATTTTTTGCCAACAATGCTTAGCGTCTTGTGTATTATACTGAATCAGATATTTGAGAAAAATGTGTTTGAAATTTCCAAAACTATTTTAACCCCTTAATGCGCAGCGTTTCGCTACATGGACACAATAACTGATTCCCAGCAAAATTCCTCCTGGAATTCCTCAAAATTAAATAACTAAATGCTGTTATAATTTAGCGGAACAAAGTCGTTTATTTCTTTTCTTTTCGTTTTGCTTATAAATTCTGGTGACTTTCCATACTAAATGACTATAATTGTTTTCCCGTTCAAAGAGTTAAATGGAAGTACAATAAAAATAGAAAAAAAACTGTAATAACATTTGTTAATCAATCCTTCCTGCGAGAAAAAAAAAAAAAAAAAAAAAAAAAAAGGAACAGAAAGATTTGCTTATCTAATAAAACTCATCGAAGTATAAATGCGATATCGGAACTACCGGAACATCTTTTCAATTGGACCCTTTTGGCGACTTTTAAAATTTTGGCAATGAAGGTACCCGGCCGTTTTACGCCAAGAACTTTATAATAATTTTGAATTAGGAAATAAAAAGTGCGCGTGAAATAATATGAAATAAAAATAAGTAAAAAAAATGAATTTAATGATTTAATGTTTTTGTTTTTCGGGGGATGCTCATGCATATAAAAAATGCGTATTAAAACGAGTGGACGAAGGAAGCGAAATAAGTATTGAGTTATATTACGATAAATACGATATATAATATGATACGATATATTAGACCTATCATCCAGGGTTAGTAGGCATTTTCGTTGAAAGAAATAGTTTGTTCCTTCGGTGCAAATTGCACATTAGTCCCTTGAGGCACAACTTTCACTTTAGTCCCGTCAGGTACAACCTGCACATTAGTCCCCTTTAAATATATTGTTTTTTTTTCCCTCTAAGAGGAAGTAAAAAAAAAAAAAAGAAATTCTAACTTCTAAACTTTCATTAAATTATTTGTTATTATTATTATTATTATTATTATTTTATTTTTCTTCTAATGAATAACAATTCATATATTTTGGGGATTATTATGAGTTGAACTTTTGCGAAATGCTGACGATTTGACGATATCGGAGTCTGATCCTGACAGCAAAAAGTACCAATTCTACCTTAAATAATTAGTAGTAAAAATGTGCCTCCGTATTAATATTATTTTTTAAAACTTTTCTTGGAGCTGATTTAATATCTGCCATCCATGGCTTAAAAAAAAAAAAAAAAAAAAAAAAAAAAAAAAATATCTAACAAACACATTCAATTACTTGCAAAAATTATGGTTATTTTAATAAGGTATATTAAGAGAGCATTCAAGAATATTAAACAATATTTCGTACAATATATATATAACAAAAGTACACATCTGGCGTGTATATTTTCGTATTACGTTTTTGCTCACCAAATCTAAAAACCGTCAAGGACGACAGATGTCAAAACTATACTATTTTCTTTGGAATTAATTAACTTAAAATTAATAAAATACATACTTAATATTTGTTTAATTTCTATTGAAAGGGTCTAGTCAAGAATGAGCGAAGACCTTGGCGCAGTTACAAATTTCAACGATGCCATCAGGACATCGTGTTTTTTTCCTGGTACGCGGTTTGACGAGAAAAAGACCACCATATATGGCGCGCTTATAGCCTATTTGGCGACAGTCGCTCATTCTTGACTACACCCGACAAAAATATAAAATCTATGAATACAAAAAGTGAAATCTAAAAAACTGACATTGATTTATTTAGGAGGCATAAAATTTTTAATAGCTTCCAACATTGAAGAAAACACTTTTTTTTTATGCCACTGTCGGGCAGAAATATTTGATTAATTCAAAATGTTTAATAGAAAGCATAGTCTTGGAGACAAATTTGGCGAGTGGGCGACCAAATTTCGTGAAAAATGATAGTTTAGGGTTCCCGATGTTTCGAAGCTTTCAGACACACGGGAACGTAGACCTTGAGCTTACCAAGGGATTCTCGATGGAGTCATCTCCAAGCCCCATCGCTAAAATTTATAAGTAGGTGTGAGTTGATTTTGCAAAAGACTATGTAGTCACTGCGATCCAGAGTTATTCAGAGACCTATTCTGAGTCATTGCACTTTAGGGATTGAGCTCTAAGCAACTGGACATTTTTCGTGAGTGAGTGAAAATTTTTGCTCTGGTGTAGTTGATGTTATTTGCTTTACTCCTATGGAACAAGTGACTATTTTTTAGACTGTCCCAGAACATTCATCGAATAATGACTTATACTGTACGAGTAACAGCTTCAACTGTTTCCAGAATATTCGAAGAATTAACACCAGCTATTGGACTATTTTCGAAAATATTTGTTTTAATAATAGTTTTTTTTTATACAGATTCGAGAAGTTCAAAAAATGTTTGATATTGCCAGGGAGGTTTGATATTGCCCATACTAAAGCTGTGACGAAAATAGTCGCCAATAAAATGTAACATGTTATCGTATTATCGTGAATTTTTTGGTTGGAGTAGCAATTCGTTTTCTTTTTATTTCCATTACACAACTACCGTAGGTAATGGAAGTATTCTATTCGGTCTGAAAATTCGATATCGGGTTTTTACCTGATTTACACGTTTTAAGGTCCCCTGAGTCCAAAAAAGTGGTTTTTGGCAATTAGTCAGTGTGTATGTATGTATGTGTGTGTGTATGTATGTATGTGGAGAATCTTTTGACTATTATAGCTCAGAAACTAATAAAGATAGAGCTACGAAACTTTAGAATTGAAATACGTCTGGCATACAGATGAAATTTCCAAATTTTTGTGAAAATTGAAAAACCGAAAGTGAGACATCGGAAACCGGAAGTGGGACCGGAAGTCCGTATCTCAAAAACGGCTCTAACGATTTTCTTCAAACTTGCTATATAAACACTCTTTTATATGTCCTTTCGAATGATATAGTTGGTTAGTTCAGGAAAATTGATAGGCGTCCTGTATGAATAGCTCAATTTCAGGTCTCCCAAGGGCGTTCCTTTAAAAACAGCTGTACGGATTTTTTTCAAACTCGCCATTTTAACTCACTTTTAAATATGCTTTTGTATGTAATTATTGCTTTCCGGTCAATAATTGATTTTTTGTAAAAGTTGATATCTGAAAAACGGCTCTAACGGTTTTCTTGAAAATTGTTATATAAATCCATTTCTTTCTCGTGTATTACGTGGTTATTCGAGGAAAATTAACAGCCTTCCTGCTTAGGTAGGTCATCGTCAAATTTCGGAAATTTATGTTTAAAAAAATACCATTTTTTTCTCTTATTTTTTACCTCGCTATATGTAAGCTTCGTTTTATATATCTTTATAAGTTTCTCTTACCGGAAAAATTTTAGGTTTCTACTTCTTTAGGTCACTTTTACGTTTTCTGATCACATTATCTCTCAAAAACGCATGCAATACGTGTGATAGTGGGTAATGGAAGTCGTGTGGTTGTTTCACACCAGATGTTTTTTCTTTTTGTTTAAAGGAATGTTCGGGGACTGGAACCTGTCTGCTCTTTACGAATCGGTTAACTCACACAAAACTGTCAATGTTTTCATAACAATATGTATATCCCTATGGTTGTATAAGAAAGTCATGTAGAGTCCACATCAGATTTTTTATATAGGAATTATTGCTAGTGCTCGAATAATTTTGTTGCCAACTGTATACTGAACAGATCAGAGTACCTTTATAACATAGAAACGTTAAAAATTGCTGCAGTTATCCAATTACAAATATATTTTTTCATTCTTAATAAATAAGGACTAAAAATAAAATATCTAGGATAAGTAATTAACTCACACACATACACTTTCTGCTTCTGCATTCTTTTAAAAACTTTGAAAAATGCCTTAAAAGTAAAGGCTGTCCCCAGAAAATGGGGACTTTTGATCAGCATAATATACTGTGCGATTTGTAATTTTCAGCTCAAAATCTGAATATAATAATGACGTTAAATGGCAGGAGAAACGCGTTAAATATTACTGAAAAGCTGTATTCTATACAATTTTCAAGTATCGTATCCAACCAGGAATAGAAGTAACGGTTAATACAGCCGTTAGAATTTTTAACGCCGTAACAATGGGCCATAAACCAACGTTATGGAACAACTTCAGTATAACCCCACAACGATATTTGACGTTTTTTTTTTTGTTGGCGATTATGGCTAAATCATAAATCTAAAAATCATAAATCATAAACTATAAAATCATAATCTAAATCATAAATCATAAAACATAAAATCATAAATCCTAAATATACAACATATAGGCTGCCATATAATATAGCAAACAGTCCAGAACGACGTCGTTATCGTTCAAAACGGCGAAAAAGAAAAATCTCCAAATTCAGCTGTGGGGTTATACTGAAGTTATACCGAAATGGATAATAAAAAGAGATTGATTACTTAAATTCATAATAAAAACTATATCCAAATTTAACAGCTTATTTAAAAACATTAAAAGATAGTGTGATTACATCTTTTCATTACACGTTGTAATTATAACTTATGTAATCATGGTTGTTATAATAAATAGATTTTATTGTAGAAATCGGTATAACAGACATACTAGCAAGACTGCAAGATTTTGTAATCTTCATATTGCAAATTATGATTAAAATATCTGAAAGAAATATTTGAGCCTTCTTCTCCGTTAATTCTGATCGTGATATCAATTTAGAGATTCTTGCTAACCAGAATCTCTTTTTAAAACAGCCAGTGAAATTTCTTTTTATTTCTGATTTTCCATCAACGTACTTGATACCTAATGAGCCACAAGTGCTTACAGGAGATCCAGTTGATTCTCTAGAGAGTCTCAGGTCAATCCAACCTTCTGAGTTTTCTGTAAACTGACCATTAGGAACTTGTATGTTGTGGCCACCATAAGACTTTCTTCTATATTTTCCTATATACATATTCAATCAGTAACAATATTTAAAAATATATATATATACGATTTTTTTCCAAGTTTTTTTTTTTTTTGTTGTTGTTAAAAGTAAAAAAAATCGATAACTTTGTTTTAAATTATCACAGATTTATAGTTCAACCATTCGTTTTAAAGGTATTAACGAGATCTTTCGAAAGATACCTATCTTGAAAATTTACCCCCCCCCCGGGGGGTACTTCCCCCAAGGGGGGAAGCGATGCCCCCACATGCACAGAAATTTTTTCCTAGTTAACTATTACTATTATCAATAACTCATATTATTTTTACAATCACAAGTTAAAAATAACTCTCATTATGTACATTTATACGAAATTTTTTCCTATACTGCCATGTTAAAAATTTAGAAAAAATGCGATCACAGCGCCACCTGTTGAGCTATTGATCCCCAAATGTAATCAGCACCAGTTTATGTCGGGGACCAACTAAATACCAAGTTTGGTTAAATTTCGTTAAAAAAAAATATGATTTTTTTTCTAAGTTTTTTTTCGTTAAAAGTAAAAAAATCGATAACTTTGTTTCAAATTGTCACAGATTTATAGTTCAACCATTCGTTTTAAAGGTATTGACGAGATCTTTCGTAAGATACCCATCTTGAAAATTTACCCCCCTCCCCCGGGGGGAGTACTTCCCCTCAAGGGGGGAAGCGATGCCCCCACATGCACAGAAATTTTTTCCTAGTTATCTATTATCAATAACTCATATTATTTTTACAATCACAAGTTAAAAATAACTCTCATTATGTACATTTATACGAAATTTTTTCCTATACTGCCATGTTAAAAATTTAGAAAAAATGCTATACCTCAATGCCACAGCGTTTACGTAAAGTTATTCTTTTTTTACAATATAGATTTTTTGTTTGCCCCCAGAGTGTTTACAAACATACATACATACAGGTGAAGCTAATAAAAGCCTGTTAAAAATGGTCTTTCGGCTTCTCTCAAAACTTGTAAATTCCTGGAAGACGAGAATTCAAAAATTCTTACGAATCTAGTACTTACTTCTATAGAACGTACAGTCGGTAACAAAAGTGTCCGAACACTAGCAAAAATTCCCATGTAAAAAAAGTATACTTGATACGGTTTTGTTAAATAAATCCTTATCGAATCATGTTCTTAGACTGGCTAAGAACAGGATTCGACAAGTATTTATTTCACAAAATCGTACCAAATATACTTTTTTTACATAGGAATTTTTGCTAGTGTTCGGACACTTTTGTTACCGACTGTAGAAGAAAATGAAGAAGGAAACAAAAAAGTATTTTTAGGTTAAACCCAAATATTAACGCGATATCTAAATAGAGATTGAAATTACAAAAGTTTTTGATACTTTTCATGTTTTCCCCAGTATATGCCTAACATAATATCGCTTATGTAATACACTATTGTTATTTTTTACTTATAAAGGATACTGTATACTACATGGAATCATACTATGTTTTTACTGATACGGTAAAAATAATGTTTATTATAATAAATGCATAATGCAAAAAGTTCTTATCTCTGTTTTGTTTTGTTTTTTCCCTGGGAGAGGAGGAAGTGGGAGGGTTACATTATACATTTAAATGCCTTCCTCTAATATTATAAATTAAATTATAAAATTTGACTATATATATATATATATATATATATATATATATATATATATATATATAATAATATATACAATAAGCAATAAATATGAAATTAAGTTATGAAATTTATTTATTTTTCTATATACCAACTACTATTAACTAAGCATGAAGTATATACAACCACAAAATAATAATTGTCTCATGCGATAGAAGTTGCCGATCATAGCATATTGTAATATTATATGTGGCTTGAAATTGCTGTCATTCTATGGTTGATTGATTAAATCAAATAAATATAGGAAATAACTTGAGAGCAAATATTATGTACATCACATATAATGTTGTTCATATGTAACTGGGATTCAGATATAAAAGAGCTACTTCAAATTTTTCGATACTGTCCGTATCGAAACTGTTATGTATGATAAGCAACCAAATGGAAGCCCACGGGTAAGCCATTGTCGCAGGCAATAGGGACAGGCACCGGAGATTGCAAGGACGAACAAGGCGCTGCCTAAGGCAGCGGAAACCCAAAGCAAGCTTTTGACCGATTTCAGTTTTTTTTTTTTTTTTTTTCATAAAGCATATAGAAAAGAGTTTGCCAGCTAAGCGGGCAAAGCCGTCCAAAATTGTTTAAGAACTAAAATATTATTCAACAATTGGCCGGGAAATGGGGGGGGAAAAAAATTGAAACTCATAAATATTAAATGAATTTCACCACATAGTTAAAATTTTAATTAACCAGTCACCAAATTATTATTAGAACCAGATTAATATTGTGCAATAGTGAACTAAAATCATACAAAGAAAGGTTTCGAAATAAAATTCATAATTGACGACCCAGTTTTTATACTTCCACAACGCAGTACTGTTTTAGAACAGAATCCCTATGGACGAATTTTAAATTTTTATCGCCATGTTGGCGATAACTTTTTATTTATTTATTTTGGCATTTTATTTTGGCTTTCAATGAGTTACAATTTTTTTTTTAGTATACTTTATCAGACTCTGTTTTGCACAGCACCACAATGATAAGGTTTCATTTCATTACATATTATGATCAAACCGTCAGTTCCCACACATACACATCAAAATTTCCACGTGAACGAAGTCGCGGGTAACAGCTAGTTTGTAATAACTTCAAAAATAATGGTTGAAAAAAGTAAAACTGTCATGTTTGCATGATACCAATGGGATGAAATGATATGCATGTACAGTCGGTCAAAAAAAAAAAAAAAACGAAACACCCCCACCTATCTCATTACCTAATTATCGCAGAAACATGCAGTAGGCACCAATCGTCAGGAATTTATGTCTACCTTTATTGTATGTAGGAAAAAATGACATTGGGGGTCGTCTACATATTAAAAATGGGTTCAAATTTGAAAATTCGAATGTTAACCCACTAATTTGACGACAGAAAACGATTCTAGAGCATCAAAATAGTCTAGATATAAATTTGCACGAAGATATCAACATTAGTTCCTGAGATATTTAAGGTTTTTCTTTAGGGGGTTATCTCCAAGTTTTTTTTTTTTTTTTTTTCATTTAGGTCAGATTCAACGAATTTATTAGAGCTCTCTTCCATTATTCAATGCGTTTTATTCATCTACAAATCTCTAAATACATCAATAGGAATATAATTTCAATGAACATATTAATGTGGAAATTTCGAACTATAAAAAATATTCTGTCCAAAAAGGCTAACACAGGAGGGTCTGATAACACCTGTGTGTGTGAAGGGAGGGTGGGGGGAGGGGCCCCGCGATTCAAAATTCATGTTTTATTATCGCATTTTCAGAAGATTTTTATTGAAATTAGATTTCTGTTATGCTTTTCCCCCCCTAGGTATCAGACTATAAACCAACGCGTCTCTACTTTACTGAAGTGTGTGTGTATACAGAAGTTGGTTTACTCGAAAATCATTCTAAGGATTTTGATGAAAGTTTGGGGTTATGTGTTTTTGGAATTTTAGACTTACCATCATCTTCAGAATTATGTGCGTTGGCTGTTAACCCCTTATCGACCAATGGCAACAAATGAAATAAATTGGGTTTATTCGGAAACTGATATAAGGATTTTGATGAAAATTTTGCGTTATATGCTTTTGAGTATGCTTAAACAAATGGAATTATCCCCATCGTCATAAAAATTCGTTGTCGATGTTAACCCTTTAAAGTACAATTGCAACGTTATGGCAGGAATCGGCTTTACACGGAAAATGACGAAGCAAATTTTATGAAAGTTCGATGTTAGGGCTTTTTCATGAAGAAAAAAAAAATAAATAAATAAATTGGATTTCATCTTCAGATTAATTAGCGCTTACAGTTAACCCTTTACCGGCCAATTGCAATACATAGCAAAAGTTGGGTTTATTCGAAAATGATTCTAGGGATTTTGAAGAAAGTTTGGGGTTAAGTGATTTCCGAATATTAGACTTACCACCACCTTCAGAAAAATTGGCGTTGGCTGTTAACCCCTTATCGGCCAATGGCAACAAATGAAATAAATTGGGTTTATTCGGAAACTGATGTAAGGATTTCATGAAAGTTTTGCATTAAGTGATTTTGAGGATGCTTAAACGAATGGAATTATCCCCATCCTCATAAAAATTCGTTGTCGCTGTTAATCCTTTAAAGGACAATTGCAACGTATGTCAGAAATCGGCTTTTTACGGAAATGGACTAAGCGATTTTTATGAAAATTCGATGTTAGGGCTTTTTCATAAGGAAAAAAATTGGATTTGTTCTTCAGATAAATTAGCGTTTATAGTTAACCCTTTACCGGCCAATTGTAACACATAGCAGAAGTTGGGTTCATTCGAAAATGATTCTAGGGATTTTGATAAAAGTTTGAGGTTAAGTGTTTTTGGAATATTAGACTTACCACCATCTTCAGAATTATTTGCGTTGGCTGTTAACCCCTTATCGTCCAATGGCAACAAATGAAATAAATTGGGTTTATTCGGAAACTGATGTAAGGATATCATGGAAATTTTGCGTTAATTGATTTTGAGGATGCTTAAACGAATGGAATTATCGCCATCATCAAAAAAATTTGCTGTCTATGTTAACCCTTTAAAGGCAATTGCAACGTATGTCAAAAATCGGCTTTACACGGATATGGACTAAACGATTTTTATGAAAATTTTAGGTCCGGGCTTTTTCATGAGGAAAAAAACAATTGGATTTCATCTTCAGATAAATTAGCGTTTGTAGTTAACCCTTTACCGGCCAATTGCAATACATAGCAGAATTCGGGTTTACTCGAAAATGATTATAGCGATTTTGATGAAAGTTTTGGGTTAAGTTTTTTCGGAATATTAGACTTACCACCATCTTCATAAAAATTTGCGTTGGCTGTTAACCCCTTATCGGCCAATGGCAACAAATGAAACAAATTGGGTTTATTTGGAAACTTATATAAGGATTCCGATGAAAGTTCTGCATTAAGTGCTTTCGGTGATGCTTAGACAGAGAAATTATCTCTATTGTCATAAATATTTCATGTCGTTGTTAATCCTTTAAAGGCCAAATGCAACGTATGTCAGAAATTGTCTTTATACGGAAATGGAGAAAACGATTTTTGTGAAAGGTTGCAGATAGGGCTTTTTGATGAGAAAAGACAATTGGATCTCTTCTTCAGACTTAGCGTTCACAGTTAACCCTTTACTGACCAACTGCAACACATAGCAGAAATTGAGTTTATCTGGAAATGGATATAGCGATTTTAATGAATATTTCGGACTAAGTTTTTTCGGGGAAAAACGAATGGTCTTCCCTCATCATCAGAAAAAAAAAATAATAACGTTCTCAATTAACCCTTTATCGGCTAATTGCAACATATGACAAAAATTGGGTCCACTTGTAAATAGGTATAAAGATTATGATTAAAATTTGAGGTTGCATAATTGATTATAATTATTTTATTCTTCAGAAAATTTCTTGTTCTCTGTTTAACCTTTAAAGGCCTTGCCAGAAATACGGTTTACACAAAAATAGACATAGCGAATTTCATAAAAGCTTGGAGTTAGGACATTTTGATGAGAAAAGGCTTTCTGAAGAAATATCCTCATCTTTAGAAAAAGTCGCATGCGTTGTTAACTCTTTATCGATACATTACAACATACGGTAGAAATTGAGTTTATTCGGAAATGGGCAAAGCGATTTTTATGAAAGTTTGAAGTTACGGCTTTTTGATGAGAAGAAATGATTGGACTTATCCTTATCTTCAGAAAAAAAATCGCGTTCTCAATTAACATTTTATCGGCCAGTTGCATATTATAGCAAATGTTGGGTTTATTTGGAAATTTATATAGGGATTTTGATGATTGTTTGGGGTTAAAGGCTTTCTGGGTTCTTAAAGAACTGGACATATCCTCATCTTCAGAAAAAAATTGTTCGCAGTTTACCATATATCAACCAGTTGAATCAAGTTTTAGAAATATGCTTAATCGGAAATGGATATAGTGATTTCAAATAAAGTTTGTGGTCAGTGTTTTTAGGGATGCAAAAACGTTTGGACTTAGTCTCATCTTTTGAATAAAATGGCGTGACCAGTTAAACCTTTATCGACAAATTGCAACATATCGCCCAAATTCGGGTTACTCGGAAACGGATGTATCAATTTTGATGAAAGTTTGGGGTAAAGTGTTTTCGGAGGTGCAGAAAGTTTGGATTTATACAGAAAAATTAGCGTTCGCTGTCAAAATATATGGTAAAAAAGGATTCGGGTTCCAGTTCATGACTTCATTTGTTATTTTGTTTAAATTTAGTACAGGAGAATGTAATCGATTCAAGCAATATTTGTGTGTATCGAAATATTTGGTAAATAATGAGGCAGGTTCAAGTCTATAACTGTATACTTATTGTGCATCTTGTTTTCTTTCTTTTCTTTCTATTTATATATATTTTTTTAATACGATTTAATTTAATCAAATTTAGCTGATATTTTTGCGTGTTGAAGTATTTGGTAAACAAGGAAGCAGGATCCAGACCATCATTGAAATTATAGATATTTTTTTAATGAAAATGCCTAACATTAAATAAAAGTAGGTGATATTTTCAAATGCCTAGCTAGTCGTTAATTTAGTTAAATAGCGATTGCAAGTTTTGTACTGGTAACGCTGCCGAAGGCAGCAGGAACCAGGAACAGTTGGCTAAAAGAATTAAAAAATGCATTTTCACCGTGTTCTGATCTATTCTGAAAGTTTCAAATGTCTAGCTAGTCGGGAAGTTAGTTAAATAAATTTTCTGTCGAATCATATAAACACAGCCGAAGGCAGTAGGGAGACCTGAAACAGCTGACTAAAAGTATTAAAAAATGTGTTGTCACCGTGTTCTGAGCTATTATGAAAGTTTCAAATGTGCTAGTCGGGAATTTAGATAAAAATCGATTGCATGCTTTGTACTGATAACGCTGTCGAAGGCAGCAGTAACCAGAAACAATTGACTAAAAGTATTAAAAAAATGCATTTTCGTGTTCGGAACTATTCTGTAAGTTTCAAATGTCTAGCTTGTCGGGAAGTTAGTTAAATAAATTTTCTGTCGAATCATATAAACGCTGCCGAAGGCAGTAGGGACCTGAAACAATTTACTAAAAGTTATAAAAAATGTATTGTCACCGTGTTCTGAGCTATCCTGAAAGTTTCAAATGTCTAGCTAGTCGGGAAGTTAGTTAAAAATCGATTGCAAGCTTTGTACTGGTAACGCTGCCGAAGGCAGCTGGAACTCGAAACAGTTAGCTAAAAGTATTTAAAAATAGTATTTTCACCGTGTTCTGAACTATTGTGAAAGTTTCAAATGTCGAGCTAGTCAGTAAGTTAGTTAAATAAATTTTCTGTTGAATCATATAAACGCTGCCGAATACAGTAGGGACCTGAAACAGTTGACTAAAAGTATTAAAAAAAATGTATTGTCACTGTGTTCAGAGCTATCCTGAATGTTTCAAATACCTAGCTAGTCGGGAAGTTAGTGAAAAATCGATTGCAATCTTTGTACTGGTAACGCTGCCGAAGGCAGCAGGAACTCGAAACAGTTGGCTAAAAGTATTTAAAAATTGTATTTTCACCGTGTTCTGAACTATTGTGAAAGTTTCAAATGTCGAGCTAGACATTAAGTTAGTTAAATAAATTTTCTGTTGAATCATATAAACGCTGCCGAATACAGTACGGACCTGAAACAGTTGACTAAAAGTATTTAAAAAAATGTATTGTCACCGTGTTCAGAGCTATCCTGAATGTTTCAAATACCTAGCTAGTCGGGAAGTTAGTGAAAAACCGATTGCAAGCTTTGTACTGGTAACGCTGCCGAAGGCAGCAGGAACTCGAAACAGTTGGCTAAAAGTATTTAAAAATTGTATTTTCACCGTGTTCTGAACTATTGTGAAAGTTTAAAATGTCGAGCTAGTCAGTAAGTTAGTTAAATAAATTTTCTGTTGAATCATATAAACGCTGCCGAAGGCAGTAGTGACCTGAAACAGTTGACTAAAAGTATTAAAAAAATGTATTGTCACCATGTTTTGAGCTAGCCTGAAAGTTTCAAATGTCTAGCTAGTCGGAAAGTTAGTGAAAAATCGATTGCAAGCTTTGTACTGATAACGCTGCCGAAGGCAGCAGGAACCTTAAACAGTTGGCCAAAGGTGTTAAATAAATGCATTTTCACAGTGTTCTGAACTATTTTGAAAATTTCAAATGTCTAGCTAGTCGCGAAGTTAGTTAACTAAATTTTCTGTCGAATCATATAAGCGCTGACGAAGGCAGTGGGACCTGAAATAGTTGACTAAAATTATTAGAAAAATGTATTGTCACCGTGTTGTGAGCTGTCCTGAAAATTTCAAATATGTATCTAGTCGGGAAGTTAGTTAAAAATCGATTGCAAGATTTGTACTGAAAAAAAAAAAAAAAAAAAAAAAAAAAAAACAAGAATAGAAGTTAATAAAAACATGGTAATATGGTAAAATATTACAGGGAGTTCAAGTATTTTCTCCCCTTGCTTAATTTTACGCTATTGCACTTCCTATAATTTTAAACCATAAATAGTGATGATATATAATTTTTTGTCGTGTTCCTGTAAAAATCTATAAAGGCTATCTTTACCAAAATCTAGACAATTCGTGCGACGGTAATGTATAACGTGTTCATAAATTTTTAGTTTAATAGAATAAGGTGTTTAGATACTATCGCATTTTAAAACGTTTGGGCCCATAGACCATAATGACAATTTTTATTTCTGTCCTTGCAAAAAGAAATAAAAAAAAACTATACATGCTAGATTTATCAAAATCTATACACTTTGTGCAAGGGTGATTACTAACATGTATAAAAGTTTTTTAACTCAAACGAATAAGGCGTTTAAATGCAATCGCATTTTATTTTATTTGGATCCATAGACAATAACGATAAAGAATTTTTTGTTGTCTCCCTGTGAACAACTATAAATGCTAGATACATCAAAATCTATACACTTTGTGCGACGGACATTTATAACACGCGTATTAGCTCAAAAAAAAAAAAAAAAAAAAAAAAAAAAAAAAGGTTGTATAGACATTATCTCAGTTTGAAAAACCTTGCCCAATAGGCTATAACGATAAAGAATATTTCTTTTTTGTGCCTGTAAAAAGTGCTTTTAAGTGCTAGATTCACCAAAATCAACAGTGATCGTGCTATGGTACCATACAATATACTTACTATATTTCAACTTATTTGAACAGAGGATTTAGGTGCTATCGTATTTACTCACACACATACACCCATTCATAATCGAAAACTAGTAAAAATGAATTCAGTGTAATTCAAAAGTATAGAAATCCCATAATCTCAAAGGTCGGATTTTTTTGTCACGATTACAATACTTCCTTTACATACGTATGTTCGGAAAGTAAAAATCTGATCTCTCAGCTATGAAGTTCTGTCGAAGTATCACTTCCAAATTTATATCTGGGGATGAAATTGACTGTAGAATCGATATCCGAGATCAAAATTGTATGTTACCATTGAAAAAATTAAAGTTTGACACGATTTCAATATGGAGACGACCCCTTAAGCTATTTTTTTCTAATTAGCTTAAAAGAGAACAAAATTCCCTGACGAATGGTACCTTCGGTGTCTTTCTGCAACAATTTACTGATGAGATAGGTGGGGGTGTTTCGTTTTTTTTTTGACCGACTGTACATAATGCGTACACTTAATCAATATCCACACACTAAAATTCGCCATTCTAAGATAATTCAAAGCGAATTCAAACGGAAAAACATGTTTTTACGGTACAACTATAGTATTTCCCCTCAGCTAGATTTGGCGATTTTTCTTTGGCGCCGATTTGAACGATAACGATGTCGTTCTGAATTCTTTGCGATATAATATGGCAGCCTACATGCTATTTATTTTGGATTTATGATTTTATGATTTATGATTTATAATTTAGCTTACGATTTTATCATTTATTCTATATGATTTATGATTTTTAGATTTATGATTTAGCCTTAATCGCCAAATCCAGCTGAGGAGAAATACTATAGTTGTTCCGTTTTTACGCATGTTTATTGCCCTCCGACTCCGAGAAAGGTGGGGGGGGGGATTTCGAATTTCGTGAAATCCAGTTACAAAAAGTGCCGGATGCATATAAACAATTTACGCACCAAATTTCGTGACCCCAGAAGTCTTTAATAGAAAATATTATAAATAAATAAATACAAAAAGCACAGCTTTAGTATGGGAACCCTTTGGTGACTTTAAATATTTTATGCCATTTTCGCGATGAACTGAATTGGCTATCTCAATTGTGCAATTAAAGATCTTGGCGAGAAACGTCCGAGCTACTTCGGTGCCAAATTTCCAATTTTGCCAAAGTGATTCAATACTAAATCTGTTCCATACACAAAATAAATAAATAAATAAAATTAAATAATAAAATAAAATAAAAACTCTTTTCTGATATTTACAAAATAAAAATAAAAAATCTTAATAAAATCCAAATTATAATAATTTACAATTTAGGGGAGAACATAAAAGAACCTCTTAAGGTACATAATAACAACAAAAAATTTTGTTTTAATGCAGGAAAGAAAAGTACTGCTTAATGGACCATATTCCTCCTTTGGGTTCGAGACTATAAAAAATCAGCTATTTTCGGAAAACAATTCTCAACTCTACCATAGCAAAGCATTGTGGCCTACAAATTTTTATCTTGCAATATTATTTATAAGAGTTACAGATTATATGAAATTGAAGTAAGAGTGATATAGTGATACCTTTGTTTTGTTTTTAATCCAGTTTTAGTAATATACTTTAATATTAATCAACATATGTATTATTAAAAGTTGCCATGTGAACTGTGGCGATGTTAACAAATTTAAATGGATGTTCCATTTAATAAATTCCTTTATTAAAGTGAATGAAATTTTAATTATTTAAGCTTTGTTGTCTATATATATGTGTGTGTGTGTGTATAAAATGTTCTTATTAATCTTTTATTCATTATATATATATGTGTATATACATAAAATGTTCTGCAATTTTACGATATGGAATAGTCTTAACTTTATCATTCGATTCAGTTGTTTACATTTCTCTTTTGTTCTTGTTTGAACTTGTTCTTGTATCTGATTATTAAGTTTCACTGGAGAAATATTTAGAAAAATGTTATGCGTAACAATAAAATGGCATCTTGAATCTAATTTGTTTACAAAATATCGGCCACGTGTTCGGTGATTTTACCCACTGTGACGTCACAGAAATATTGTCCATTAAATAAAAATATTAAACTAATGCCAAATATCTCTATGAAAATATTTATCCACGTGCAAATTCCTGATTTAAAAAAAAAAAAATAATAATAATAATCACCAACTTTTGTAGGTATTTTTCTCGCGGTTATATAAATATAAAACATTCTACCGAATCTGGGTTGAAAACGGAAAAAGGGTAAAATAAATTAGAAATATCAGACTTATATTTATAAATTTGATACCAAATGAAAGGGGCAAATTTTTTGAATCCAGGGGTGCAAACAGTTTTTCGATGCGACAATTAGATTTTTAAAAAATAACTAAAGTATGAAATTTAAGTGGCAACGGAAAAAAGGAAAAATAAATTAGAAATATCAGACCTATCGTTACAAATTCAGTACCAAATGAAAGGGATGATTTTTTTTAATCCTGGAGTGTAAACAGTTTTTCGATACGACAATTAGTTTTTTTTTAAATTAACTAAAGTATGAAACTTAGATGACAACAGTTCATTTCAATCTTTTCATAATTTGTAGTCCGAATCACGCGAATAAAAAAGTCTTTAACTTAAAAATTTATTTTTATATTTTATTTTTCCATTCAAAGCGTTTTAGTGAAAAAACATTTATGGCGCATGTGCAGGCGTTTTTTACCCACAATTTTAACACTATTCATAATTTTGAAAATTTCTATAGATATAATTTCAAGTTGGGTTAAGACCTAAGTTTCTGTCAAGCGCCGTTGAATTCCGTCCACCCGTTCTCGAGTGATGCCCGGACAAACGTGTTTTAGTCTTTTACCCCCTAGGGGGGGAACGGGGGGGAATTTCTGAAAAGTTGATAGATATAATTTTAAGTTGGGTGAAGACCAAAATTCCTGCCAAGCGTCGTTGAATTCCGTTCAGCCGTTCCCGAGTGATGCCCGGACAAAAAAAGCGACATTCGGACACGATGACACACACACAGACACACACACGCACACACACAGGCAAAATTTTCTGAAGTCATTTTCGGCTTTCATGGGGTGTGAAACGTGAAGATATCGCAAAATTTTTCGATTCCGACAAATTTACAGACAAAAGTCTGATTTTATTAATATAGATTACATACATTAAATCACATATTTTCTGTTCAAAGGATTTTATACAATTTATCATATTTTTAAAACTTTCCAGCAACGTTGAAAAATGTTAATGACTTCGGTTTGTCTGTCTGTTCGTCTGTTTGTCTGTACACGCTCTAACTTCAGTAAACATTCATATTTTAATACCCTTATTGTACAAAAATCTTAATGAAACTGACATATGTTATTCAATTTTACTATCTGATGTTTTCTATTACAGAATGCAGTGCAAACCTCTAATGGTTTGTGTACAGGGATACCCGAAAGTATTCCAAAGCATTGTTTTCTATGAGAGATATTTCTGTAAAATATGTTTTCATACCCTTAAATTACACAAATCTTAATGAAATTGAAATATGTTATTTAAGTTCACTATGGGATGTATTCTATAGAAAATGGAGTAAATATCACCACTGGTTTGAATTGCAGGGACACCCGAAAGTATTCCAAAGCATTGCGTTCTATGAGAGGTATATATATATAAGCCTAAATTTAATAATTTTACTCCGCACAAAAATCGATGGTTATTTAATAATGTATATTAAGAGAGCAATCAATATTATGAAACAATATTAGTACAATATATCCTGCAAAAACACAGATCTGATATTTAATACGAAAATATACATCAAACGAAAATATACAGATTTTCATATTTCGTTTTCGATCGCCAAATACAAAAATCGCCAAGGACAACACATATCAAATTCATGTTTTTTTTTTTTTTTATTAAAATATTGAAAAGTTGAATTAATAATTTATTTTATCAATATTTATTATAGCCTGTAGCACTTAAGGACAGTGTAGATAGCTTAAACATGTTTCTAATCAACATAATGAAACTCGAATAATTAAATGTTATTTGCATTTCATTAATGGCTGTATGCGCTGTATATATTGCATTACTTGCCATAACTGTTTGTTGCTGAAAATGGTCGCCAAATAAATTTAAACTACTCTATTATCCAATTAAAAAAATCATTTAAATATAGTGACTGGAGAAGCAGGCAATAAAATTGAATGAGTAACGTCTCCTTGATTCTTTAATGGAACATGATTTAAAGAGTTAGCTATCAGAGATTTTTAATTCATTGGTTCATCAGTGGAGCTCACTGGTTCAAACGTTTAATGTTAATTGCGGTCCACCAAATATTCACTGGTTTAACCATGTGTGTAACTCGCCAAATGCGCTAAATTACGTGACAGTCATACAACTGAAAAAAGTAGAATTATGTTTAAGCGTTAGCACTTATAATGTCGACAAATACTTTTAAATAAATTATTATAATCAATAGAAAAAGGAAACATAATTGCTTACATTTCTGTAAAATTATTTTTGAATTATTAATTTTTAGAAATGCTCGAGAGGGAAATATTAAAGTAATGATTTTCACTGCACCAGCAATATTCACTTGCTTGACGACTATTATGAAGTTTTCGGAACAGATTTGATATTTCGTCTTTGGAGAAATAATGATCGCTTACTTATCTCGCGCAGTATTAATTTCCCTTCAAAAATCATGGCTATACGCAAGCGAGGTGTGACGTCACTAACAATCTGTGGGACCAAGAAAAAGTTTTCCTATGTTAATCGTCCTTTGGAATTTTTGTAAAAAAATATTAAAAATCAAGGAAAAATTTTCCCGATTTTAATCTCCATATTTAGGTCTTATAAATATGTATTAGTTACTAGCAGGCTTTGCCCGCTTCGCTGAGCACTATACTTAAATGAGTTGTCAAAAGTCCATTACATTATTAATAATATAAGTTAAAGTTTCCTCTGTATTCCTTAGAGGTTTTGCCCGCTCGCAACATAAAGATTCTGGGTCCACACTGCCTTCGGCATCAACTTACCCGCTTCTTACTTTCCCTTCCCCATCGACTAAGTTAGAAGTTTTGCGAAATCTCACCAAAGTACATAATGCGTACACCTAATCAACATCCACACATAAAAACGCATCATTTTAAGATAATGTAAAGCGAATTTAAACAGAATAACGTGTTTTACACGTGTTTATTGCCCCCCCGACCCTAAGGGGGTAAGTGGGTGAATTTCGTAAAATCTCGTTACAATAAGTGTCAGATACATATAAAAAATTTGTGCACCAAATTTCGTGACCGCAGATCCCATAGCTTTCCCAAGACAAATTTAGCGCTAAAGGGGGGGGGGGGGCTTGAATTTGCAACTCCTCCCCCCCCATTAAAAAAAAACGAAAATGTGTTTTTGAAAATATTCTAAAGAAGACACGTGGCTATTTTCAATACTTTTGTAATATCTTTAGTAAAGCTCTACTAAAAAATCCAGAATTTCTTAAATTTTCCCCTCGAAAAACGATTTTCCCCCCTCCTTTAAGAATCAAGAATTCTAAAATCGTACATAATGTTTTATTTATACTTCAGTCTAGTCTCATCATGTGCAATTTCTTCACCATGATGTAATTTGGGGCTGAGTTATGCTTACAAACGTTTTTTTGCTTCCTGTCCCGCTAGGGGAAGGGGGTATTTCGATAAATCCCGTTTCTTTAGGTACCGGTTGCATATAAAAATCAAAGCACCAAAATTCGTGACCGCAGCTCTCATAAATTTTCCAGGACAAATTTAGCGCTAAAAAGGGTGTTTCGAATTTGCCCTTTGTAACACATACCCCCGCACCCCCATCCCCAAAGAAAAAAAGAAAATGGCAGATCACAAAAAATCAAAAATGTGTTTTAGGAAATATCCTAAGAAAGTCGCATAGCCTATTTTTAACATCTTTATTCCCTTTTTAGTAGAGTTCGACTCAAATCAGGAATTTTCAAAATTTTCCGCCAAAAATCGATTTTCTCCCTTCCTTCCTTTAAAAATCGAAAATTCCTAAATCGCAGATAATATTTTATTTGTACTCATGTCTAGTCTCTCCAAGTCCAAATTCTTTACTGTGAAGTAATTAGGAGCCGAGTTATTCTTATAAACGTGTTTTTGCTTTTGCTTCCCCCAGGAGGGAAAGGGGAGTAATTTCGGAAAAGTTAATAGGTATAATTCTAAGTTGAGTAAAGACCTAAATTCCTTTCAAGCGCCGTTGAATTCTGTCCAGCCGTTGTCAAGTGATACCCGGACAAACGTATTTTTGTCTTTTACCCCCCACCCCACCCCCAAGGTGAGAACGGGGAGAATTTCTGAAAAGTTGATAGATATAATTTTAAGTTGAATAAAGATCTAAATTCTTGCCAAGTGCCGTTGAATTCTGTCCAGCCGTTCTCAAGTGATACCCAGACAAACGTGTTTTAATCTTTTACCTCCCAGGGGAGAACGGAGGGGAATTTCTGAAAAGTTAATAGACATAATTTTAAGTTGGGTGAGAAGCTAAATTCCTGCCAAGTGCCGTTGAATTCCGTCCAGCCGTTCTCAAGTGATGCCCGGACAAAAATGCTTCTGTCTTTTGCCTCCCCGGTGGGAACGTGGGAGAATTTCTGAAAAGTTGATAGATATAATTTTAAGTTGGGTAAAAACCTAAATTCCTGCCAAGCGCCATTGAATTCCGTCCAGCCGTTCTCAAGTGGTGATACCCGGACAAACGTATTTTTAGTATTTTCCCCCCCAGGGGAACGGGGGGGGATTTCTGAAAAGTTGATAGATATAATTTTAAGTTGGGTGAAGACCTAAATTCCTGCGAAGTGCTGTTGAATTCCGTCCAGCCGTACTCGCGTGATACCCGGACAAAAAAAGCGACATACAGTCACGATGACACACACACACACACACACACACACAGGCAAAATTTTCTGAAGTCACTTTTGGCTTTCATGGAGTGTGAAACGTGAAGGTATCGCTAAATTTTTCTATTCCGACAAATTTACATACAAAACTCTGATTTTATTAATGTAGATTGTGTGCATGCGTTATATTAAGTTATTTTGCTGTCAAATTGATAAAATTTTAATTTTAAATTTCAAAACTCTGACGTCCATGGTGTCTGAGTTACTTGTTTTGTGTTTGGCGATCAAAAACGTAATACAAAAATGTACATACCAGATTTATATGTTCGTAATATGTATGGTACGAAATATCGTTTCATATTATTGATTGCTGTCTTAATATACGCTGTTAAAATAACCATGATTTTTGAAAATAATTAAATATATTCACTAGATACTTTGGAGATCATTTTTTCCCAGCCAAGGTTGACATATCAAGTCTGTTCCGCTGCAACATATTAGTATCTTATATCAGATACTTTATTTAAACATTTGAAAACAAATTTGACTTCAAATTATAATAGAATATTTATCATTTTCAATTTAATCAGTATATTATTTGGATATTTATTGTGCTAATATCACCCTTTGAAATGAAATGCTTATCTTTACATTCGAAAATGGAAGTTTGCCATTTCTTTCCCACAGTTTTGAAATTTAAAATTAAAAAAATTTGCCAATTTGACAGCAAAACCATTTAACACATGCACAAAATAACTAATACATATCTATACCTAAATTTGGGAATTAAAATCGGAAATTAATTTTCCTCGATTTTTAATAATTTTTTACAAAAAATCCAATGGACGATCAACATAGAGAATCTTTTTCTTGGCCAGTGTTCAAGTCATCGGTCAGTGATGTCATCACTTTGCTTGCGCATTTTAATAAGGTGTATAAACTTTATTATAAATTATACTTTTTAGTATTTAATATTGAAAAAACATTTAATGCTTCAGGTAAATTATTTATTTATTTATTTATTTTTAATCCAGTTTTGTTTACACATCTGTTTTAACATTAATACTTAGTATTAAATAAATTATATCATTAGAAAAAAATAATAACAATAATCTATAATGACGTCAGATTTAACGTGTAAATTTAACATTTCATAAAGCTTTATATGCATTTCAATTTAATTCACGTGCAAATATATTTCTTTTCTTTTCATGTCAAGATAGTAAAAAAACAAAATGAACATGTAAAAGTTTGTTTTATGTTGGCAGCAGCTAATTTTTTTAATATTTCATTATTTCCATTTCTATTATGGCTTTTATGCGGATTTTAATTAAAATGCTCAGATTTTAACAATCAGGGATAGTATAGCTTTTGATCAGTGAAAAAAGTTTTTAAATCGGTTCAGTAGTTTTGGAGATTACCCTCCACAAACATACAATTTTTTGCTCTTTATAAGAGTATATATATATACATATATAAAGAAAGTAAAAGAATGCTTCATTGAATGAACAGTCTTAATAAAGTCCAATTTATAACTTTATATATATATATATATATATATATATTATATTTTTTGACATAAAATGAAATATATTTATTTATTTACACGCGAATGATGGAATTAAAATACAATTTTATGAATGTGCATAAAAATATCTAAAGTTATAACGACGCCAGATTTGCCAGTTGCATGTGCTAATTTAATTTTTTTAAATGTATATTTATTTACACGTGAATGATAAAATATCTTTTTATGTCGAATAAATAAAAATATATAAATACGTTAACATTTTTGGCGCCAGCTTAATAAGTCTTAAAGCTAATTTTAAGGTTCACATAAAGTTTAAACTTTGCATTTTAATTATTAAAAAAAATAAATAATAAATAAATAATTCGACTTCGAAGTGCATTATGAGAGGTCAAAATGTACCTCCATACAAATTTCCATAGATCTGCCATGAACCGTTTGTCTACGAAGCTACCGATACTCACACACAAGAACTCAATCACACACACACACACACACACACATATATATATATATATATATATATTATACAAACTGGCTTCGCTGGGCACTATATTTAAATGAATTTTCAAAAGGTTTTAATTTTTATTTAATTTTTTATGTAACATTATAAATAAACATTAAAAAAATTTACACTAAAATAGCTCTAATCCTCGCTTCGGGTAACTGCTATTTACAGCAGCTTCTTTTCCGCCTGCCCTGTGTCAGGTTTAGGTGCCCACTGCCTACAGAAAGGGCTTTCCCGGGCGCTTCAATCTGGATACTTATCGATGACAGATGGATCTGCTATAATTTAAGAACTACGATTTTAAAGATGACTGCATTTCAGCATCTATTAAGTATTTTAGCTTTTGAAGCATGTATTTTATAGGACTCGCCGTTTACATTTTATAACCGTATAATTCCGAACAATATAATAAATAAATAAATAAAAAAGTTGATTTTCTTTTAAAGGGAAATAAATAAATAAAAAACAAATAAATTTTAATTAAACTTAAATTTTAATAAGTTTAATTATTTCTATTATATAATATCCTTCTTCCGATAAATATTAAAAATTAAAAGAAAAAAAAATTCTCTCTCAAAGGAATTAATTTAAAAAATGAAAAATGAAAAGGTGTAATACGATAGAAATTATACATAATGCATAAACATAACTGTTATAAATAAGTATTTTAATTAAAAATATTATTTACTTAATTTTTTTTTATACTGCATGACCATTTGATTTTCAATAAATATAATAAATTAAAAAAAGAAAGAAAAAAAAAAAACTTCGCTTTGAAATAAATTAATTAAATGAATTAAAAATAAATAGCCTAATAGCCGTTGCAGACGATTGAAGAGAAAGAAACATAAAAAAAAAATTATAATAACAAATAAGCCAATGTTTCAAATTAAAAAATAATCTGGTGTGTCATTCACATGACTTTCTCTTGCCCTGATATTTAATACTATAAATACAAGTTGCAGATTAAGAGATAAAATAACGAGTACTGTTATGTAAACCTATGTTTAACAATTCAAATTAGGCTTAGAAGAGTTTTATATGGTAATTATTTCTGTGTGAGAGGGGCTATCGCCCCCCTCAGACCCCCGTTTCATTAATGTACAAAGAAACAAGAATATTTAGCTTAAAACATACGTTATTCACCATATCTCTAAGAGAAATTTATTTTAATTCCCGAACAGCTTTCCCGGAATATATTATTAGTGAAGCACATCCACTAACAACAAATAACTAGTGTGTTGTGGCCACCACACGATTTTCTTCTATATTTCCCTATACAAATTCACTCAGTAACAATAATTTATTAATATTATTATTTAAAAAGAATATCTTCCATGATAATGCACACGGTTTCCATATTAGAGAAGTAGTATAACACTAAATACCAAAAAAAAAAAAAAAAAAAAAAGTTGAATTTATTCTCAATATTACATTAAATATATATATATATATATAGATATATATATTATTATTATTATTAGTAGTAGTATTGTTAAAAATGAAAAAAATCTATAACTTTATTGCCGAAACGTCAGTGGAGGCCCTCTGTTGAGACTCAAAACGGTTTTGGGCTGTGTCTGTCTGTCTGTCTGTTTGTCGCGCGATAGCGGCCGTAAAAATAGCGCTATTGCCTTGAAATTTGGTACATGTGTTCATGAGCCCAACGAAATCAGCTGTATAGTTTTTGGTATGTACTCCATTTGTAGTTCGTATACAGGGACACGCCAAAGATTTTCTTATCATTACGGCCTATGGGAGAAATTTGTATGTATCGCGATAGTGGCCGCAAAAATAGCGCTATTGACTTGAAATTTGGTACACGTGTTCATGAGCTCCACGAAATCAGCTGTATAGTTTTTGGTATGTACTCCATTTGTAGTTCGTATACAGGGACAAGCCAAAGTTTTTCTTATCATTACGGCCTATGGGAGGAATTTGTATGTACTGCGATAGCAGCCACAAAAATCACGCTTTCGACTTGCAATTTGGTACACATGTTCATAAGCCCAACGGAATCAGTTGTATAGTTTTAGGTGTGTATTCCATTTGTAGTTCGTGTACAGGGACACGCCAAAGATTTTCTATCATTACGGCCTATGGGAAGAATCTGTATGTACCGCGATAGCTGCCGCAAAAATCAAGCTATTGACTTCAATTTTTGCCGAAACGTCAGTGGAGGCCCTCTGTTGAGACTCAAAAGGATTTTGGGTTCAGTCGGTCCGTCCGTCCGTCTGTCTGTCTGTCTGTCGTGCGATAGCGGCCGTATAAACCACGCTATTGACTTGAAACTTTGTACACATGTTCATGATCCCCACGAAATTAGCTGTATAGTTTTGGGTGTGCATTCCATTTGTAGTTCGTGTACAGGGACACGCCAAAGTTTTTTTTATCATTACGGCCTATGTGAAGAATTTGTATGTGCCGCGATTGCGCCCCCAAAAATAACGCTATAGACTTGCAATTTGGTACACATATTCACGAGCCCAACGGAATTAGCTGTATAGTGTTAGGTGTGTATTCCCTTTGTTGTTCGTGTATAGGGACACGCCAAAATTTTTCTTACCCTTACGGCCTATGGGAAGAATTTGTATGTACCGCAATAGCGGCTGCAAAAATCCTTCGATTGACTTGCAAATTCGCGCACACATTCCAGCTTTCCATGTAAGTAGCTGTATAATTTTCATTGCTATGTTTTTTATAAACTGTGTACAGGGACACGCCAAAATTCTTAACATTACGGCGTATGGGGTGAATTTCGTTTAAACGCATTTTAATATCATTACTTTGCAATGAAGAAAATGAAACTAGAGTACGTGAGTAAGATGCTTAAACTTATGTTGCTTGAAGAAAATATGTTCTCTTAAGCTTTCTAATTAATGTACAGGACCTTACAAAAGTGTTCTGACAATGTCACTTAGTCATCCAAACGATGTTAAATTTGGAACAATTATTAATTTTAAACGCAAAATAAGCTGAATAGTTTTTACTGGTGTATACAATGTTTATGGTTCGTTTACAAAGACACACGAAAGAATTTCGTAACATTAGAGCCTATGGACGAATTTTTAATTTAAGCGCGCACTTTAATGCGTTTATGCTGAATTGAACTTAATAAAGTTAACATACATTATAAAGATGCTTAAAATCATGTTTACTCTAAAAAAAGTTTATGTATAGACTAAATAATTTATGGGACCACACAAAATAATTCCGAGTATGTACTGTAATCATCCAAATGATGTCAAATTAGTTTGAAAGATTAATGAGTTATAATTAATTAGATTTATTCTTATTATTGGCGTTTATAATGACTGTGGCTACTTTTCCGGGATACATAAAGGAATTTCGTACTTTTATGGTGTATAGTCGGTATTTCTTAAAAGTGTGTTTTAACATGGTTACACCCCATCAAATATAATGAAATTTTATTAGAATTTTAAAAGCCTGTTTTCATGTTGAAAATTGTGGGCATAGAATTGATAATTAGTTTAAAGGTTACGCAAAATATTTCCGATATGCTATGTAATTTTTTTTTGTCTGAAATTCGGTATTTATGAATTTCCGGGAAATAATACAAGACCGTCGTTTAATAAGAATGCATATTGTTGCGTACTTGGGGGTTTGTAAGTTGTCCGAGAATGAAAGGCGAAACTTGCAAAAATTCAGTGATTTATTCACAGAAAGTTCCAGAAGAATACAGGTCTATAAACCAAGTATCAGCTTCAATTCAACCAGTAAACATAGCTTAAACAACAGCCGTTAACAGCAAAACAACAGTACAAACTGTTTATCAATAACACATAAAGAAAGTCTCATTCAAAAAGGCTCAAAGCAAAGCAAGCATTTGACGAAACCGACACAGATCTGAGATTGGAAGCCTTGGCTGAAAAAATGCTATTTTTATACTATTCTATCGAACACAGACTGTTCTGGAAAATTATCGTATCTCATCAGCAAATGAGATTAGAGCTTCCATATTTGGTATATCCCTAATAAGGATTTTCTCGCCAAGGTCACCAAAAAAATCACCAAGGAGGGAAACAGTCGCCAAATTTGGCGCCAAATCCATTTCTTCCCTTATTGGAGTTTTTCAATTCGTTTTTAAAGGAAAATTAGGCTATTTTAACACTAAAACGACTAGAAATGCACAAAATTAGCATTTTATCGACTTACTAAGCCTCTTTGAAAAAATTTATACAAAAATAAATGCAATTATTTACAATTCCGTAACACTTTATATTATATAATATACAAATAGGTATAGAAAGAGAGATACAGCGGGGGGTTGAGGGGGGCGGCAGCCCCCCTCAGGAATGTATCTGATTATGGTAATAAGTCGATCGAATCAATATATACCATTATATAATAAGAAATAAATAAAAATGACCTATTGAAAAATGTCTGATGCAAATAGGACGTTGAGGCTCCTGATCTGCAGATCCACTAGTTTTAAATTATCACAGATCGATGGTTCGACCATTCGTTTTAAAAGTATTGGCGAGCTCTTTTGAAAGATACCCATCATGAAAATTAACTCCCCTTGAGGGGGGACTTCCCCCCTAGGAAGGAGGCGAGGCTCCTACATACACAATTTTTTTTTCCTAGTTGACTATCTCTATTACACAAAACATATATTCGTTTCATTTGGTTTAGTGCAATCTATAGATGTTAAACTCTACTTACCTGCCATTTTCCCCATAGACGTAATGTATTTGAATACTTTTGAGTGTCCCTGTACACGAACAATTTGGTCCATCTCAACGAAAAGCTTAGTGTAGCATTCCTATATGATACACATTTAGAGTACCGATTTTGGAATTGCTGCTAATATTTGTTCTTGAGATATGCTGATAACAGTCAGACAGACAGACGGACACACACACGCACACACACAGACCATTCGCTAAAAACATGATATTTGTATTCAGGGGACCTCAGAACATGTAACTATAACAAAAACTCACGTTCAAAAATTTGATCCTAAAACAATACTTTCTCGACACTGTGGGTAAGAGAAAGTAATAAATAAATAAATACAAATTCGAAATTCGAAAAAAAATCTCGATGAGGTGAACCCCTGCAGGGTCGCATCTACCACGTTTTGCAGGAAATGAATGGTAATTCATTCTATCGCTTTGAATTAACTTTTTGAATTTATATGGTATTGGTTTGGAGTTTTCACGTAAGTAGATCAATACACTTAGCTATTAAAATTATGCAAATAAAATTTTGATAAAACTTGCGCATGCGAAAGTAAAAACTATTCGATAAAAATACGTATATTTCATTGCGTTAACACATTAAAATTTACAAATACACTACCTTTCCATAAATGATCGGACACTTTTATTTTATTTTATTTTATTTTGTTTTATTTTATTTATTTATTCCTTTTTGTCAAATATCTGAAAATGTACTAGACGAATTATCTTGAATCTTCATACGGTAAACAACATGTATTACTTGATAAATCTCAGTGAAAGTTTTGCCCTGAAACCAAAAGGAGACCATTACAAAATTGAATAATAAAAAACTTGAGCCTATTTTTGTCTTCCAAGTATTAGATATGAAATTCTGCACAAAACATAATTTGATTCAGTGCGATAGGACTAATTTTAATTGATTTATCCTTTCACATAAAAGCATGCAGTAACTTTGAATCATCCCCTAGCAGGAGAATTAAAATGACTATCGCAATTCCGTTAGTAAACACCATGGCAAGAAACGTCCGAGCTGATTCGGTGCCAAATTTCAAATTTAGTAAAGGAGCACTATGCAGAAGCTGTTCTATTTCTTTAGCACGATTTTCCTCACTTTTATTTTAGTTATTAAAAAAAAAAGTTTGCACGTTTTTTTTTTTTTTTTTTTATATATATAAAAAGAAGTATAGCTATTTATTTATTTTTGGAATCAAATTTTTTCTTTTAAATAATTTAAAGTTAAAATATGGTTTTTATTTAATATTTCTTGAATAATATACCCGATTGAAATAAAAAATAAAGCGTTTGCTAGTTTTTGTCTTTATAGAAAAACTTTCAGCTTTATATTTTTTAATCAAAAACAAAAATGTTTGCACGTTTAATCTAGGTGTAACGCAATAAATTGCCACAATGCAAAATTACTGTCTGAAAGAAATAGTCCTAAAAATACTTAAAATGAAAATTTTTGGTATCACCCAGTAGAAAATGATGCTTGTAATTTAATAACTGGCTGCAGCTTGTAAAATGAGGCACCTTTTTTTTTTTTTTTTTTTTTTTTTTCTATATAAATTTTTATGTGGTTGCCACATATATTCGAGAATATTATGGTTTTTTTCAAAATTACCAAAATAAAAGTGACTTTTTTAACTATAACATCCAAGGTATTAAATCCAGTTCAAAGAAATTTTCGGAAAACTCCACATACAACATTAGACATAGCATACTACAATCATAATACGAAAATACTAATTGCCTGGAGAAATGAAGCATTTTTTACCAAATAATTTTAACCTGCGCATGCGCAAGTTTTAATGTAATTTCATTTGCATAATATAATAGCCAAAAACTATTTAGCTACGTACATGAAAACCCTAAACAAATATCGTATAAACAAAATAGTTATATGCGATAGTATGAAATGAATTTCAGTTCTGTTCGAAAATAAGGAAAATGGTATGGGGTTTTTATCTATATTTATTTAGAACTAGCCGCCTTCGGCGACCAGCTGATTCGCGATCCTTGAAAAATCCGACTTTAAGAAACTCCCGCTCGGTGGCGCCTGAGGCGCCTTTTTCCTGTTTCAAGTCTTACAACAGCTTAGTGACATATAGTGAAAATAGCTTAATTGAAAATTTTAATCTCAGTAAATTCCCGCTCGGTAGCGCCTGCAGCCAGTTTCAATATCTGAAACAACCGGTTCGCTCACCATGTTATGATCTTTCAAATTTCTGACCGGCAAATCCGGAACCCGGTGGGGCGAACGGTCTCCCAATCTTTTCCCTATAAGTAATTTACTGATAATCAGAATTGGAGATATTTAATTATTAAAATGACAAAAGCCCTCTGGCGACAGAGATTTGCAATATATACCCCTTAATTTCAGTTTAAATGGCTTAAAATGATATTTTACCTATGAAATTATGTTAATTAGATGCTGTGATACAAAGGTAATATAAACATTCTTATAACAAAATTTGTGTCTGATTTTTTCGTTTTTTTTTTCTTTGAAACTTGCGTGTTAAAAATCCTTAATACGAAATGTGAACGGAGTATCGGAATTCGAAAGCCTGAATCATAATTAGAATTGGAGATATTGTAATAAAGGTGTTCTGGCTTTTCTGTGGTTTTCTCTGAAACTCCCGAACGGAATTTAACGGCTTACATCAGTTTAAAAGTCCGTAATAGTTCAAATGATGTGTTATAAGTAGAATTCTAGATATTGAATTATTAAAATATCGAAGCGCTTTCTGGCGACAGAGATTTGCAACACATACTCATCAGTTGTAATTCAAATAACTTTTTTAATTATGTATTACTTATGAAATTATGTTAATTAGAATCTGAGATACAAAGCTAATATAGACATTTTTATAAAAAGATTTGTGTCCGACTTATCCATGGTTTTCTCCAAAACTTGCATAATTCCGGACTATATAACGTTAAAAATCCTTAGTACGATATGTGAGCAGAAATTGGAATTCGAAACACTGCAAAATATTAAAGAATAAAGGTGTTCTGGGTGTTCCGTGGTTTTCTCCGAAACTTCCATCATTCCTTTTCTACATCTTTGCCTCTTCGTTCTCCCCCCCCCCCTCCTCCTTTCCGTCGATAATAATAATTTTACACTCGAAAATATCCGCAATCGATTTACCTTGCCTTAAAATCTAAATATACCAACCAATTTCAAACGCTGTAACTCGTTTTTTTTTTTTTTTTTTTTTTTCCCTTTTCCCCCTCCCTCAAGCCCTCCCGAATAATCGTACTCTTTCAAAAATATTCACAATCGAATTGTCGGGCATTAAAACCAAATACTACGAAATTTCAACGGCATATCTTAATTTAAAATACTGCAAAAGAAAAAAGAAAACTTAATCTTTTTCCAATAAATATATCATTTTTTAATTTATTCATATATTTTCATGAAAATTGAACAGTAGCTTTATAATATGCTGTTTAAGCCGAATATTCATTCAAATGTAAGGTAAATGAAAATTTGAAAAAGGTTGAAAATTGCAATTTTTCCCCCCCAGTATAAAACACATGATATCTTAATTGATTACAACCATCTCCGTTTTAATCACAGACAGTTGTCTCGAATGTGTTTTGTTTCCGATTGAGACAGCTTAGAAAATCGTCTGCCTGTTGGCAACTAAATTTCATACTTTAGTTAATTTTAAAAACTCTAATTGATGTGTCGATAAGCCGCTTGCACTCTTAGATTCGGAAAAAATTCCCCTTTCATTTGGTACCAAATTTGTAACGATCGGACAAATATTTCTAATTTATTTTCCATTTTTTCTGCTTTTAACTCCGTTAAAATATCTATTTTTATGCAATTGCGGTGAATTCTCAGTGATTGAGATCGCTTTTTGATTAGACATAGGTCTATATTTTAATTAATATCTCCGAAACTAATTAAAATTTTTAAATTCTGTTTTTACTATCCCCTCGGGAAGGCTTCTAGGTACCCGTATGCCAAATTTTATACTTCGCTGAAAAGGTATATGAATATTATAAATCACTGTTGCACTAACTATAGGCATTTTGGTGAATCTAGCATTTATAGGTTTTTACAGGGACACAACGAAAAATTCTTTATCATTATGATCTATGGGCTCAAAGTTCAGTAGCGTTAAATAAAACAGTGTAATATATGGAGAAAAATACTCAAACACTCTATTATGGTTTTCTCTCTTTTGTTTGTTTAACAACTCCTCTTTCTTTACTTTATCTACAAAACTGTTAATTACTCAATGTTCGGAAAGTCAAGTGGAGTCACTCCAGATTTTTTTTTTCTTACTCTTATAGATCGCCATACTTTTCTATTGCGTAAGTAACCGCAATAAATAAATAAATAAGAAAAACAATAAAAGTTTATATAGAAAAAAATAATATTGTTTAATAATTTTTTACCAAATATTCTTGAATATATTTGTCTAAATAATGATGAGTAACTGTAAATTGGTTCGTAAGAATATTTCATTTTTAAAATATCTACCATTTGGAATACATTGACATGGAAGTAGAGATCATATCAGCACGTCTTTTTTAAAATTTCCTCATTAATGTTATTTTAATTTTCCCAAACACATAAGAGCTCAAAGCTGGTATACGTGATTTGCCGATTCGATCCCGGTCGCGCTCGTCGACATAGCCATTCGGAGTTTTCCGTGTTTTTTTTTTTTTTTTTTTTAAACTTGCGTAAATCCGGGTTAGAACCCCTTAGAAAGATTCCCACAGAGAGCGCTTCTCCTCAGGCCTAGGGCTCTAGGCTGACAATCGGTCTTAATTACTACAACCCAAATACATAAATAATTAACTGAATATATAAAGCAAAGAGTTTGTCGGCGGAACACATCCGGGCCACTACTGGTTTTGACTGGTCTAGATTTCACTACTTTGGCGATGAAAGTCGGCCCTTTTTTAGTAAAAACTGATGAATTTTTTAAAACGAATACTTCATAGATGGTATACTTTTTTAAAAGAGCTCTAAAAATTGTTCTTTTTTGTGAGGACACTATATACATCCAGTTATTAGATTTAAAAATATTATATTGCAAAGTTTCACTACGCGATATCATTTGATTGCTTTTATCTTAAAATAAAAGTCTAATATTAAACAAGAAACAGTCTAATATTAAAGAATAAAGAACAACTTTTTCAAAAATTATCAGTTTTGAAGTTATAAGAGCTGCAATTTTTAAATTACAGCGTATTTATTTCCCAAACATAATCCATTAAATTTCTAAACAATTGTTGATTCATTCTTGAGAATCATTCGCATAAGACCATAGAACGAGTGCAAAACGGAAGAAATGTTTAATTTAAATTAATTTGTAATATGGTATTTTGAATTTTTGACCTTAAAAGGAATTTTTAATTATGTGAGCAAAGCACAAAATATGATATAAAAAATAAATAGTAATTCAATTCTTCTGAAAAAACATTTAAATTTAGTGACCAGCGAAGCGGACGTAGCCTGCTAGTAATAGATAAATCATTCAAATGATACCACATTGCTCGTTGTGTCAAGCTCGTTTGCCACTCAGAGGTTAACAACCTGCTTTATTCTCTTACCCATAAGGTAGAGAAAGTATTGTTTTTGGGTCAAATTTTCGAACGCGAGATTTTGTTATATTTACACGTTTTGAGGTCCCCTGAATACGAAAATCATGTTTTTAGCAAATGGTCTGTGTGTCTGTGTGTCTGTGAGTCTGTGTGTGTGTCTGTGTGTCTGTGTGTCTGTGTGTATGTGTGTCTGTGTGTGTGTCTGTCTGTTATCAGCATATCTCAAAAACAAATTATCGTAGAAAGTTCAAACTTGGTATTCTAAATGTGTATCATATAGGGATGCTACAGTAAGCTTTTCGTTAAGATCAAGCAAATGATTCGTGTACAGGGACAATCAAGAGAATTCTAATACATTACGTCTATGGGGGGAAATTGCAGGTAAGTAGAGTTTAACGTCTATAGATTGCACTAAACCAAATGAAACGAACATATATTTTTTGTAATAGAGATAGTTAACTGGGAAAATATGTTTGTGTATGTAGGAGCCTCTGGGGGGGGGAAGTCCCCCCTCGAGGGGAGTAAATTTTCATGATGGGTATCATTCAAAAGAGCTTGCGAATACCTTTAAAACGAATGGTTGGACTATAAATCTGTGATAATTTAAAACAAAGTTATAGATTTTTTTAAATTTTAACGAAAAAAAAAAAAAAACTTAGAAAAAAAAATCGTATTTTTTTTTATTTTTTTTATACATATATTGAGAGTAAAATGGACTTTTTTTGGATATTTAGTGTTACACTGCCTCTCTAATATGGAAATCGTCTGCATTATCATAAAAAATAATTTTTTTAAATAATAATTTTAATAAATTATTTTTTAAAAACAGAATTATTTTTTAATAACGGAATTAAATTCTATATAAATTTAGGTGCATTAATAAAACGGGGGGCTGAGGGGGGCGGTAGCCCCCCTCACACAGAACTAATTATCTTTAAAACTCTTCTGAAGCCTAATTTGAATTGTTTAGCATAGGTTTACATGACAGTTCTCGTTATCTTACCTCTTAATCTGCAAACTGTATTTATAGTATTAAATTTCAGGGTAAGAGAAAGTCGTGTGAGTGACACACCAGATTATTTTTTTTATCATAATTATTTATCAGAATTTGCAAAACACTCTTTTGCGAAAGTACAGCAAATATGAGATAGTGACGCATCATTTACCATTTTAATTAGAGCCCCTAAATAAAATAATATGCCTGCGCATCACCGCCATTTTTTTGCTTCCGAAGAGGACAGCGTTCCCGCTTGGTGTCCTTATCGCTTCCCTAATGATTTTAAAAAATCATGATCTGAAGCTAATCCGGTCAAAATAAGAGCAATAAGCAACAATAGTATTCCTAAAAACATATTTTTTTCACAGTACATTCTCAGGATGTCATTTCTTTCTGAGGATATCCCATGGATGTACTGTAAGATGTGTTGTTAGAGCGGTTTCTGTTTAAAAATGTCGTCAAAACTCAAATACACAGTAATAGAAGGTCTGTGAACACTTTATATGCACTTCTTGAATGATTATAGCAGTTTATCGTTAAACAAACTTCCATATCAAAGTTTACTTAGCTAAAATTATGAAATATAATAAAATAAGTTACTCTAAAATAACGTAAGACGATAAAAAAAAAAAAAAAAAAAAAAAAAAAAATGTTTGTCGTTTGTTTATCAGGGAAACGCGCTGGGTACATGTGGCAACCCTAAGGTAACAAAATGTCTGATGCACCAGCTCGTATATATAGGAGCCTTAATTTTAATCGTTTATTTGCTGAGACAACATCATAGCTCGAAATTAACAATTTTTCAGGAGATGCATTTCAAGTATTAAATATTGTTTTGATTTTTGGAAATTATAGGATTTTATTTGACCAAATCGTGATTTTTTTTTTTTTTTTTTTTCCCTAAAATTTATACACTACTTAATTCCAAATGCATCTACTGAAAAAAACATGACTTCAATTTTTAAAAGTGAAATGTAAATGAGTGATATGTTTGTTACAGAATAACAAGTAGGGTGGATGGAAGTAGTATGAAGTTGTTAAATATTGATTAACGATTGCTTTATATATATATATATATACATATATTTCTAATAGTTCAAACCGAATTTCACAAAAAAAAAAAAAAAAAACCTTTTTCAAGTCCTTAATTTGGAATATTTGCAATCATATTCTATTTTCTTTTTTGATTATTATTAAAAATTTGTTATTAAAACCAAAATTAAAACTTTTTTCTTTTTTCGGTTTAAGAAATGTTAATTTTTTATTCGACACTTGTATATTCATATTTATGTAAGCTTCATGAATAAATATTCCCAAACATATTGTATCTGGTATTACAATATTAACACATTGAGCGCCACGCAAAACCTTAAAATCTATTAAAATTCCTTTATGATTCCTCGTGTAATAAATAAATTTAAGCAACTTTTTAATAAATTTTCAATCATTAAATGTAATATTTTTAGCTTTATATCCTATTTTATATTCGCCACTGATGGTTGACACGGTTTTATATCATATTTGACACTGTCAACCACTGATGGCTTACATGACACGCAACGTTTTAATTTTTTATTGGTACTGCTTTTACTTTCGGGGTAAAACTTTCACTGAAATGTTTGAAGTATAACATGTTCTGCACACTCCCAAAGTTTCAAGATGATTCCTTCAGTACTTAGAGATTTATGACAAAATGTCTAGAATCTAGAATGGCTGACATGGCGCTCAACGTGTTAAGAAATTAGTAGGGATCCAACCGGTCGATCATTCTCCGATTCTAGAACAATACACCAAGACGTATAAGTATAATAAAAGTGCAGTGTATTAAAAAAATAAATAAATAAAATATATAGATGGCAAATATATCATGGAAACCTAAATCACAATAAAAGATTAATTCCAGTTTATATCTATATATATATATATATATATATCTGAATGTTATACACTATCTACCAACAAGTATTTGGATACTTTCGAATTTAGACGTTCTGTCAAACATTTAGAAAATTTCTACAGGAATTATCTTAAGACTTTGGTTGTACAAAGAACATGGTATGTCTCATATATTTCAGCAAAATTTTTGTGCTACAGAGGAAAAGGAGACCAATAAAAATTAAACAAAATCAAAATGTTTTGGATCGCTCTGTAAAAAGTACTGTTTGAAATTAATTTTGGCTGCTGCATGTGATTATACAAATTCATCTAATTATCTGTATAAATGTTTATAAGGCTACCACATGTATTCATGGATATATTGCAAGATAGAAACTTGAGTTGTATATTGCTTGAATTAGCAATACAGCTTTCCGAAATGTTTATTATGCTGGCAGAGGTGCAAGTTTCCTGAAGAGTGAACATTTCTGGTTTTCAGCATTTAAAATTCTATTTTTCATTTCATGAATTCTCTTTTCTTTTATCGGATCCTTTTTGTTAATTTATCTCTTTCCATTTCTATTAATTGATGAATGTTTCTATTGGTTTAATGGTTTTTGCAAATTATCTCATCGTTAGGCTTATGTGTTATGTTTGTGACATTTCTCTTCTGCGTAAGTACTTTAACATGTTTTTACTAATCAGTGTAATCAAAATAAATTATCATCGTGACACTAATTTAATTCGAAATACATCTCATTTAAAATTTCATATGTTGGTATTTTCATCTATCTTTCATTTGCTGAGTGTTGCAAAGGAATTAAATTATTCAAATTATATATATATAACTGCAAAAAAAGTTTCCTCTTTCTTAAATATAACACGCAGGGTTATTAAACTCACAAGGAGAGGTCACGACATGGAAAATTCAGATCGGAACGAAACTCCGCAGGATTGTAGTATACTATGAGGGTAACAACATATAAAGCAGTAGAACCCACTATCCACAAAATTTCGAGAAAAAAGCATTTAAAGTTTCTGTAATATTTAAATAAAAGTTATTTCGCAAGTGAGCAAGCGCCCCAGTGGTGTGATCTTAAAGCGCGAGTCTGCTAGCCAGACGACTTGGGTTCGAGGCTACCTCGAGACTACTTTTTTTTTTTTCTTTAACTTTTTGTGTAATCTAAGCTTTTTATTTATTTTTACTTTATTTTATAATTCAATTCAAAATGTGAAAATTTTAATAAAATATTATTTAATTTTTTTGAATATAAAATAAATTAATTTTTCTATTTTTAATATTTATAACTTAAAAATACAAAAATTTCTATAACTTATAAAATAAATTTTAGTTTTATTTTAACTGTAAAATAAGGTAAAACTAAAGAAACTGTTTTTGATTATTTATCGAAATATATTTTATTTTATTTTAGGTATGCTTGAAACAATAGTACATCTTGTTTTTTAAATTTAAAATAATAGTAATAATACAGAGAAGTGATCATTTTAATTGCATATATAATTACTATCCAAATTAAATAATTACTTCTCCAATCAATACAGTTTCTTGAAAAATTATAGTATAGGATTGCAATATTATTAAATTATTACAGGTAAAGAAATGTTATCTTTAAATGTAGATTTTAAATGTTAATGATCATCGTTTCTTTTTCGATAACGACTTCCTTTTTTTTTTATCTTTCCTTGCACAAAATAATTCCACCTGCCTTTTATTATTAACAAGCTAGAAGCGTTAACGTAATTTATACACATTCAAACAAAATCAGAAAGCTCAAACCAAGATTTAAGTAACACCTGCTAACTATTTTACACTTTGTTTACAGCTTGCCTATTTTTTAATTATTTAAATATTTGTCTGTTTTTCATTATGTTTCTTATTTAGGGTTTTGTAAAACTAAACTTTATTTTTAAGTTATAGAAATTATTTGTATTTTTAAGTTATACATATTAAAAATAGAAAAAGTTATTTAATACTCAAGAAAATTAAATAATTTATTAAAATTTTCAAATTTTGAATTGAATTGTAAAATAAAGTAAAAATTTAAATAAAAAGTTTAGATCACATAAAAAGTTAAAGAAGAAAAAAAAAAAAAAAAAAGAAGTTGCCTCGAACCCAAGTCGTCTGGCTAGCAGACTCGCGCTTTAAGATCACACCACAGGGGCGCTTGCTCGTTTACGAAATAACTTTTATTTAAAGATTACTGAAACTTTAAATGCTTTTTTATCGAAATTTTGTGAATAGTGGGTCCCACTGCTTTAATATGTTGTTACCCTCATAGTATACTACAATCCTGCGCAATTTCGTCCCGATTTGAATTTTCCATGTCGTGACCTCTCCTTGTCAGTGAAAAGCCATTTTTTGTAAACTTGGCATACTGCATTAGACATAGCATAGAACAATCAGAATGCAAAAGTGTTAAATATCTTACGAAATATGAGCTCTTTTATTAAGTAATTTTTATCTACGCATGTGCAAGCTATTAAAAAATTTCTTTGCGGAATCTAATAGCCGAAAGTATTGAGCTACTCATATAAAAACGGCAAATAAATATCGTGTAAAGTGAAAAAGTTATAAGAGATAGAATAAACAGAATTTCAGTTCCTTTCAAAATAAGAACTGAACTATAAGGAGTTTTACTCAAGTTTTTATTTTGATTCAGTCACTGCCCAATAGTAATGCAGTATTCGTTGATTGTAAATAAATACTGATAAAACCCCTAAATATCTTTTTTTTTTTTTTTTTTTTTTTTTTGAGAAGTTAATGCAACATCTTTAACGTGATTAAACAGTACTCAGTAAAATGTTTCTCTTTTCTTTTCAGATATTAAATATCAAACAAGATTCGTTAATGACAGCCATTTTATTGAATTTCTAAATGGCGCAAATTGGAGAGATACAGGAAACACAAAGTGAACTGAAAATTGAATGGAAAATTAATGATTTTTTCTCACTACCTGAAGAGAATGATGTACGTTATGAGAGTAAGAAATTTCATTTTTGTGGCTCGTCGTGGAATTTTTGGATATTTCCTAATGGCGAAAAAGAAACAAAAACAGAAGGCTGGATAAGCTTATTCCTAATGACACAATCATATTGTGCTCCCATTACTTTAGAATATACTTTAGGAGTTGGGCTTGCTGGTGGAGACAAGAAGACTTCTAATTACACATATACTTTTGAAGAAAAAAATGATGGTTATGGTAGCTCTAAATTAATATCTAGATCAATCTTACAAGAAAAAAAGTTAAAACTATCCGCTTCTGATACGTTAATTGTATTCGCCACTTTGAAGAACAGTCAACCAATTTCTGTTGCTGGTAAGTTATTTACGATAGTGTGTGTGCTGCAGCACTCGTGCTTACTTTATTCGCCTGATGACGGGTCGTGTGTTTTTTCGACCCGAAACAATTGTTGTGAGTTTATTGCATTTTATGGTGTTTATTCAAAGTTTGATAGTAATATTTTTTACAACGCCAGTTTTGTGGTGCTTTTTATTAAATACTAAATTATATACCTATATTTATAATATATTGTATATATGTAGTCATATTCTCAAGACAAATTTTTGTTTTATTGCTAATATGTCTGGTAATACACTCCTGCTCAAATGTTTATAGAATTTACAAACGATCAGTTTTTATTATTATAATGTTTAAGGCTTATCTCTAGATGAAATGCTTTTAAACACTGGGTATATAATTAACAGACACTTTATAGTGTTTTAGAGTCAGTGAAGTATATGTTACGACAATTAATAGATAGCAGATGACAAATTGAGCAAAATCAAATCGTGTTTGTGAACACCCTGTATCGTCATGAGAAGGATATGATCTGTAACTTTAGGGTATATTACTGAAGACCCAGTACAATTTGTAGATGAGTTTCTGTGACGATAGCATTTTAAATAACGGAGATATAATCATTTATTTTAGAAATCCAAAAATTATCAGCATGTTTTTCAATTATAATAGTTTTATACGAAAATTTATTCCCACTTTCAGCTAAATTGAAAAAAACAGTTTTGAAACAATATACTGCAATTGGAATATAAATATCTTAAATATCTCATTAAATGCGAAAATTTTCATGAAAAAAGTTTTCACTGCGCATGCACGAAATATGGAAAAAATTTTATTGCATATATTGAAAGCCGGATATATTTATTATGCAACTGTTGTCAAAAGTTCATTTAATTAGAGTAAAAAATTAGGCAAATTGTCGGCAGAATGAACTAGATTTTAGGCTGTTTCCAAAAGATGAAATTTTATAAGTTCCTGACTAGATAAAATTTGAAACTTTTAGCATACGTCGGAAGCAAGAAAGGACATCGGAAACAGGAAGTAGGACCGAAAGTCCTTATCTCAAAAACGGCTCTAACGATTGAAGGATTTCAATGCATGTTTCCTCATATCATCTGTTAACTAGCTCACACCTGTCATGACGTCAGATGTGACGTAACTGTATTACGTAATCAACAGCGCATCTTCGCTTCTCTGAAAGAGAGGTTTATATGAGTCTGTACGAGAAAGCTTTGCTAAGCGTGCGGCGAGAAATGCCCGCATTATGTTATTCTACTTTTCTATATTATTAAATGTTGTGATTGTTTAAAGGACTCTGCTTTTCACTCTGTGGACCCATTTATACCAACAATGGTTATGGGCCCAGAGACACGCATCTTACTGCGGACTTTTTAAAAATTTAAATTAACATTCGCTAAAACGAAAGTGCGACTTACTGTTAAGCCTAAGGGCTGAAATCGAAAGTATTTTTGATTCTATTTTTATAAAGAAGCTACTATAGCTGATTAAATATGTCGCAAGTATTAAATATAGAAAAGTTATCCAAAAATAATTTTGACACCTGGAAGCTGCAGATAGAAGCTGTTTTAATCAAGAATGATCACTGGAGTTATGCTAACGGAACGAAAATTAAGCCCGATGAAGGCGCCGAAGGCGAAGAAAAATGGCTCGAAATTGACCGTAAAGCTAGAGCCGATTTAATCCTAGCAATTACCCCAAGTGAGTTGTGTCATATTAAACATTGTACCACCTCAAATGAAGTATGGAATAAATTAAAAGAAGTTTACGAATCGAGAGGACCGGCAAAGAAAGCCACCGTATTGAAGCAGCTACTCTTTAAGAAAATGTCTGATAGTGAAAATATGTCCGATCACCTAAATATTTTCTTTGATATAGTGGACAAGCTAAAAAAATGGACATTCAAGTAGCCGAAAATCTATTATCAATTTTGCTCTTATACAGTATTCCTGACAGCTATGAAAATTTCAGGTGCGCCATAGAAGCAAGAGATGAATTGCCGCAGCCTGAAGCTCTAAAAATTAAAATGATGGAAGAATATGAGTCAAGAAAAAATAAAAAGCATCAAGAATCATCAAATGCGTATTTTACAACTCACAAGAAAAATCTTCCTGAAAAGAACAAAAGAGAAATCTTAAAGCCTGTGCAGAACAAGAACACGTATGGCGAAAGAAATTATGCAATCTTCAAATGCAATTACTGTTCAAAAGTAGGGCATAAAGCCTCAGAATGCAGAAAAAAGATCTCGGACAGAAAATTCACTTCATCGAATAAATACAAAGATAGATCTTTCATGGTTGAAGATAGTACAGAGTTCACGATGGCAGCCAGTAACTCTTTCCAAGAACATTCCGAGTGGTGTCTCGATAGCGGTACGACATCACATATGGCTCATGACAAGAATTTGTTTATAGATTTCGAACCTAGAATTGGATCATTTATAAAATTAGCTGTAGATGAAACAGCGGAGATCACAGGTGTTGGAACAGTCAAATTAAAAGTTCCCGGTAATCACGGTGTAACCAATTTAAAGTTAACAAATGTTTTGTGCGTTCCAAAATTGAAATGCAATTTAATGTCTATATCAAAAGCTACTGCAAACAACTGCCGAGTTGTATTTACCGAAAAATGTGCAAAAATTACGGAGCAGGACGGCTCTCTAATTATAAGTGCTACGAGAAAAGGTGATTTATATTTTTTTCAGCCGCAGGTGGATATCGCTGCAACAACTCAGGTAAGCAACTTTCATAAATGGCATTTAAAATTAGGACATTTAAATGAAAAAGATTTAAAATTATTAAAATCTGAAAATATGTTAAGAGATTTAAATTTTAATGAAAAAGATTCTTTAAAAGATTGTAAAGTATGCATTCAGTCTAAACAAACTGTGAAACCATTTTGTAAAGAAAACAAATTTCATAGTGATGAATTATTAGAAGTAGTTTATTCTGATTTATGTGGCCCTATAAATGTTAAATCCCATGGCGGATCACGTTACTTTATTACTTTTTTGGATGATAAATCTCGTTACATTGAAGTAAATTTTCTAAAAACAAAAGATCAAGCTAAGTACGCGTTCCGGAGATATAAAGCAGCAGTCGAAAATCGATTAGGAAAAAAAAATTAAAATACTGCATACTGATAATGGTTTGGAATATTGTGGCGAAGAATTCAATAAATATATTGAAGAATGCGGTATTAAACGCGAATATTCCTCACCAATGACCCCTCAGCAAAATTCTAGAATTGAAAGACAAAATCGTACATTATGCGAAATGGCGAGGTGTTTATTAATGCAATCAAACCTTCCAAATACATTCTGGGCTGAAGCAGTAAATTGCGCTGCATATATTAGAAACAGGTGTCCCACTAAAGGAATTAAAGAAAATAAAACCCCTTTCGAATTGTTTTTCGGTTATAAACCAACTGTTAACTATTTTAAAATTTTCGGACAGAAATGTTTTGTTCTAAATAAAAAATCAAAAGGGAAGTTTGAAGCTAGGTCACACGAACATATATTCGTTGGCTATTCAAATGAATCACGCGCTTACAGATTATGGAATAAGGATACCAGAAAAATTGTCATAAGTCGTGATGTTCGATTTATAGACGAATTTGAAATAAATGATTCAGCCACTACTGATCAATTAGAATTAATTTTTCCGTCTGAGAATAAATGCAATGATTGTAATATTAAAAATGAAATTCCTATCCCTACTCAAACCGCAGACATCCACATGGGGGAAAACAGCGGATCGATTTCCTATCCCCCTGAATGCAACGGAGAAAGTTTCTCTTTTTGGAAAGGGGGGGAAGGCTCGCTTTCTGAAGGGGGGACGTAGAAGATGTGAGTGGAGGGGAGGAGAGTGCTGGCGATATATGTAAACAAGAGGAAAGGATTAATAAAAACAATCCTATTTTTAAACGTGGTCCCGGAAGACCTAAAAAAAGTAAAAGTTGGAACTTTCAAAACTCTCATAAGGAGTGTATTACAGATACAAAATATAAAGATGAAACTTCTCAATTAGCTGATAACTCATTTAATGAAATTAATCCCAGCGTAATCGATGCGCTAAATGGAGATTATGCTAAAAATTGGGAGAACGCGATGAAATTAGAATATGATTCTTTAGTTAAGCAAAACGCTTGGGAAATTGTAGATAGACCAAAAGATAAAAAGGTAATTGGGTGTAAATGGGTTTTAAAAACAAAATTCAAACCAGATGGTCAAATTGAAAAATTTAAGGCCAGATTGGTTGCCAAAGGGAAACAAGGTATAGATTTTGAGGAAAATTTTTCACCAGTAGCCAGATTAAGTTCAATAAGAACTGCAATCGCGTATGCTATCCAGAATGGTTTCACAGCATACCAGTTAGATTTCATTATGGCATATGTTAACGGAATGTTACATGAAGAAATTTATATGGAACTTTCTGAATTTTTTGAAAATGATATAGTACACGAAAATAAAGTGTGTTTATTAAAAAAATCTTTGTATGGCCTTAAGCAGTCAGGAAGACAGTGGTTTATGAAATTAGATGAGAAATTGAGAAAAATGAAATTTAACCCTTTGAATTCCGACAAATGTGTCTATTACTCAAAATATCCTTTTGATGCTATTATAATCGTCTATGTCGACGATTTAATTTGTCTCACTAAAAGTGAAGAGCACTATTTTGATATAAGAAATAAATTAGCAGAATCTTTCAAAATGAAAGATATGGGCCTTCTGCATTATTGCTTAGGCATTGAATTTAATCAAGATAGGGAAAGCATCACTATAACTCAAAAGAAATACATTTAAGATTTACTAAATAAATTTAATATGGAAGATTCTAGAGTGGTGAATACACCTTTAGATAGCAGTGTAAAATTAACTAAACAAATGTGTCCAAATACAGAAGAAGAGAAATCAAACATGTCAAAAATTCCTTATAGACAATTAATTGGTTCTCTTATGTATCTATCGGTTGCTACCAGACCAGATATCACCCATGCTGTAAATTATTTAAGTCAGTTTAATAACAATCCAGGAAAACCTCACTGGATAGCTGCTAAAAGAATACTAAGGTATCTCAATGGCACTAGAAATTTAGGAATTGTGTATTACAGAGACGATAAACCATTGACAGCATTTGTTGATGCCGATTGGGCATCGGATATAAATGATAGAAAATCATATACAGGATACGTCTTTAAATATGCCGGTGGACCTATTTCTTGGGAATCTAGAAAGCAGCGAACCGTTGCTCTATCCACAACAGAATCTGAATATATGTCTCTGTCTGAATCCGCAAAAGAGACAATTCATGTTAGAAATTTCTTAAAAGAATTGGATCCTGAAATTGTATCAAGTCCTACTGCAATCATGTGCGACAATCAATCTGCACTGAGATTAGTAAAAAATCCTGTTCATCACAATCGATCTAAGCACATTGACATTCGTCATCATTTTGTGCGAGAAGTTTACTATAATAAACTAATTGACATTAAATATATTTCATCAGATGAACAACCTGCAGATATTTTAACAAAAAGTTTAAATGCATATAAACATGAAAAATGTTGTGGTATGATAGGACTTAATACTCAGGACTGAAGAACTTAAATATATATATATATTTAAACTGTGTTTTCAGTAAGAAATTAACTGCTTATATTTTACGTATTTTATTTTATTATATTAACCATAATTATTTGCTTATAATTATATTTCTTTACTAACACTTTTCTCATTTTAAGTAACTCTTGCATAAAAATAATTTTCTGTAATTTTTAATCTGCTACTATAATGCATAAATATGTTTTATTTTCGAAACATTTATTGAAAAAGGGGGAAATGAAGGATTTCAATGCATGTTTCCTCATATCATCTGTTAACTAGCTCACACCTGTCATGACGTCAGATGTGACGTAACTGTATTACGTAATCAACAGCGCATCTTCGCTTCTCTGAAAGAGAGGTTTATATGAGTCTGTACGAGAAAGCTTTGCTAAGCGTGCGGCGAGAAATGCCCGCATTATGTTATTCTACTTTTCTATATTATTAAATGTTGTGATTGTTTAAAGGACTCTGCTTTTCACTCTGTGGACCCATTTATACCAACAACGATTTTCTTCAAATTTACTATATAAACACTCTATTAGATGTCCTTTCGAATGATATAGTTGGTTAGTTCAGGAAAATTGATAGGCGTCCTGTATAAATAGCTCAATTTCAGGCCTCGCAAAGGCATTTCTTTAAAAACGGTTGTACGGATTTTTTTCCAACTCGCCATTATAACTCACTTTTAAATATGCTTTTGTATGTAATTATTGTTTTCCTGTCAATAATTGAGTTTAACCGGAAGTGGAACATCGAAAACAGGAAGTGGGATCGTAAGTCCTTATCTCAAAAACGGCTCTAACGATTTTCTTCAAATTTGCTATATAAACACTCTATTAGATGTCCTTTCGAATGGTATAGTTGGTTAGTTCAGGAAAATTGATAGGCGTCCTGTATAAATAGCTCAATTTCAGGCCTCGCAAAGGCATTCATTTAAAAACGGTTGTACGGATTTTTTTCCAACTCGCCATTTTAACTCACTTTTAAATATGCTTTTGTATGTAATTATTGTTTTCCTGTCAATAATTGAGTTTAACTGGAAGTGGGACATCGAAAACAGGAAGTGCGATCGTAAGTCCTTATCTCAAAAGCGGCTCTAACGATTTTCTTCAAATTTGCTATATAAACACTCTATTTTAAAAACGGTTGTACGGATATTTTTCCAACTCGCCATTTTAACTCACTTTTAAGTATGCTTTTGTATGTAATTATTGTTTTCCTGTCAATAATTGAGTTTAACCGGAAGTGGGACATCGGAAACAGGAAGTGGGACCGTAAGTCCGTATCTCAAAAACGGCTCTAACGATTTTCTTCAAATTTGCTATATAAACGCTCTATTAGATGTCCTTTCGAATGATATAGTTGGTTAGTTCAGGAAAATTGATAGGCGTCCTTTATAAATAGCTCAATTTCAGGTGTCCCAAGGGCGTTCCTTTAAAAACAGCTGTCCGGATTTTTTTCAAACTCGCCATTTTATTTTCTCTTATTTTTTACCTCGCTATATGTAAGCTTCGTTTTATATGTTTTTATAAGTTTCTCTTACCGGAAAAATTTTAAGTTTCTCCTTCTTTAGGTCACTTTTATGTTTTCTGATCACAGTATCTCTCAAAAGTGCATATAATACATGTGATTGTGGGTAACGGAAGTCGTGTGTTTGTTTCACACCAGATTTTTTTTTAAATTCTTAGCCAGAAAAAATTCTTTTAAAATGTTATTGCGTTTTAATTTTTATGTATTCTTTATTTATAGGTTCTTTATTCAGTCGTTATGAAAAAGTAACTGATAACTTAAAAGATATTCTGAAAGAAAAGAAAAATACTGACTGCATATTGCAAGTAGATGGAGGTAGTATTGCTGCAAATAGAATTATTTTACAAACTAGATCCCCTGTATTCGCTGCAATGTTTAAATACGACATGATTGAAAATAGAACTGGCGAAGTTCCTATCATGGATATAAATAAAAGTACCATGGATGCAATACTTGAGTATTTATATTCAGGTGATATAGTAGAACTGACTGCTGAGAAGGCACTTCCAGTATATGCCGCAGCTGAAAAATATGATTTACAGGATCTAAAAGGTTTTTGCTCGGAGTTTATTGTCGGGAATTTGTCTGTGGAATGGGTGTGTGAAGTTCTCGAGTTTGTAAATTTGTATGAGAATGAGGATATTTGCTGTCGAGTGGAAGAATATTTTAACCCTTTCATTCCCAACTTTTTCCCTCCATAAAACAATAAATCTTATATATAGTCATAACTTTATTTCAAACGTAATGTATATAAATATTTTTTTAAATAGGAGTTATAGCAGAGTACGAATTAATATAGCTATCAAAGCAACTGGTAGATATTTATTTATGTTTAATATAATCACTGATGCCATTAAAAATCATAACTTTTCAATAAATAAATATATCAAAATTTTGGAGAATAACATATTGTAATTAATTAAAATACATATTATAAACATTAAAGAATTAAAAAAAATATATTTCAAACAGTTAATTTACTTAAATTGCCCAAAACAGGAAACTGATTCCGATATTATTATCAGAACAGCGTAAAATATATTTTCAATTATCAACAAAGATAATGAAGTCATCCAAAATAGGTATTTTTCGAAGAGAAAATGTATATAGATTTTAATATTGTTCATTTTGAATCAGCGGGAGTGTTAGGTGGTAAGAAAGAGAATCTGATATGTTATGATTCCAATTGGAATCACGGGGAAGGAAAGGGTTAAAGAAAATGCACGGGAAATTATAGAGACTGATCAGTGGAAAAGATTTTCAAGAAGAAATCACGATTTAAGCATGGAACTTATTGGTTCATTAGTTTTAGACTTGTTTCCAAAATAAATTATCCGAAAACAATTGGTTAAATAAAGATTGAAAATAATTTAAAAACATTTATTCTGTTATTATATGTACATAAATCTAACATAAAGTATGACAATGTATGACATTCATATTCTACACTCCTGCTGAAAAGTTTAGCAAGATTTGTAAACGATCAGTTTTTACAATTTAAAAATGTTTCTCGCGATGAAATGTTTTTAAACATTGGGTATTTAAATAACTAGGTCTTCCTCATGTTTTTCAATCAGTGATGATTAGTTTAAGACAACATTTAGGAGGCCGGTAACAATTTGAGCAAAATCAATAATGTTTGTGATCACTCTGTATCATTAAGTTAACAAAATGATCTATAACTTTAAGATATGTTAATATACACTCTGTACAATTAGTGGATGAAATTGTGTGAACGATAGCATATTAAATAATGGAAATATAAACATTTATTTTTAAAACTCCCCCCCGCCCCCCCCCCCCCCAAAAAAAAAAAAAAAAATATTTATAATATACAGAGTTTTTAACGAAAATTATTTCCATTTTCAAATAAGTTGGAAAAACACTTTTAAAACAATATACTAAAATCGGAATACAAATATCTTAAACTTCTCATGAAATATGAGCATTTTATAAAAAATGTTTTCACTGCGCATGTGCGAAAGATATATATATATATATATATATATATTTACTATTAATTAAAGACTTTTTTTCAGGTTACTTTCTCTGTCATAAATCTTCTGCCGAATCCGGGTTCAAAACGAAAAAAGTGGAAAATAAATTAGAATATGAGACCTATTGCTACAAATTCGGTACCAAATAAAAGAGGCATTTTTTCTGAATACAAGCGTGAAAACAGTTTTTCGACACAACAATTAGATTTTTTAAAATTAGCTAAAGTATGAAATTTAGATGGCAACAAAAAGTTAGATTTTATTGGGAATTTCTAACATACGTGACCAATAGGCAATGTAAGATTAATTTTTCTTTTTATATTATTTTTTTTAGCTTACATTCTCTGTCATAAAACTTCTGCCGAATCTGATTTAAAAACAGAAAAAGGGGAAATAAAATAGAAATGTCAGTCCTATTGTTACAAATTCGATACCAAATGAAAGGGGCGATTTTTATGAACAAGGGGTACAAACAGTTTTTCGATACGACCGTTAGATTTTATAAAATTAACTAAAATATGAAATTTAGGTGGCAGCACTTCATTTTAATCTTTTCGTATCTTTTAGGGCGAATCAAGCTAATAGAAAAAGTCTTTAATTTAAATTTCTTTTAAATTTTATTTTATTAAAAATTTTGAAATAAAATAAAATTTTTACTTTTAACTAGCAGGCTTTACCCACTTCGTTGGTCACTATATTTAAAAAACAAAAAATAAAATAACAATATGTATTATATTTATTTATAAATAAAATCTAAAAAAAAAAAAAAAAAAAAAAAAAATCTATTGAAATCGCTCAAAACCTTTCTTCTGTTTCTCGTTACCTTCTGTAGCGTCTTTCCAGCTCACTCTAGGTCTCCCCACTTGCTTGCATTTACGCCTTAATCAAACATTTCGATTTAAGTTCTTGCGATCTCATGCATTTTATGGTGTTTATTCAAAGTTTTGTACTTACAAGAAAACATTCAAAAGGTGTCATCTTCAAAAAGTATTGAAAAAAATATATGTGATTCTACTCTTCATAAAACACCAGAAAATGAAAAAAATATCGGCTGAAATTAATTGCAGCGACCACAGAAAATTATCAAAATTAAGCGTATTTGGCGATTTCACACTGCTAGGCGATTAATTTTGAGTACTTGGCGTAAAAGCAAAACACGGTTCTGTTCGTACATTGCAATCTCGGTGCTAGCAAACGTATCGCCTAACAGCGCTAAATCGCCAAATATCCTTAATTTTGATAATTTTTTGTGGTCGCTGTAATTAATTTCAGCCGATAATTTTTTCATTGCCTGGAGTTTTATGAAAAGTAGAATCACATATATATTTTTTTTCAATACTTTTTGAAGACGACACCTTTTGAATGTTTCCTTGTTGCCGAAACGTCAGTGGAGGCCCTCCGTTGAGACTCAAAACGGTTTTGGGCTGTGTCTGTCTGTCTGTCTGTCGCGCGATAGCGGCCGTAAAAATAGCGCTATTGACTTGAAATTTGGTACATATGTTCATGAGCCCTACGAAATAAGCTGTATAGGTTTTGGTATGCATTCCATTTGTAGTTCGTATACAGGGACACGCCAGAATTTTTCTTATCATTACGGCCTATAGGAGGAATTTGTATGTATCGCGGTAGTGGCCGCAAAAATAGCGCTATTGACTTGAAATTTGGTACACATGTTCATGATCCCCACAAAATTAGATGTATAGTTTTTGGTATGTATTCCATTTGTAGTTCGTATACAGGGGCACGCCAAAATTTTTCTTATCATTACGGCCTAAGGGAGGAATTTGTATGTATCGCGGTAGCGGCCACAAAAATCACGCTATTGACTTGCAATTTGGTACACATTTTCATGAGCCCAACGGAATAAGCTGTATAGTTTTAGGTGTGTATTCCATTTGTAGTTCGTGTACAGGGACACGCCAATGTTTTTTTTTATCATTACGGCCTATAGGAAGAATTTGTATGTACCGCAATAGCGGCCGCAAAAATTCTTCGATTGTCTTGCAAATTGACACATATATTCAGGCTCGGTATAGAAATAGCTATTTATTTTTTTAGGTCTATACTTTTTATGGCTCGTATACAGGGACACGCCAAAATGCTTCACATTACGGCGTATGACGTGAATTGCGTATAAACGCATTTTAACATCTTTACTTTGCAATCAAGAAAATTAAACTAGCGTACGTGAGTAAGATGTTTAAACTTATGTTGTTTGAAGAAAATATATGCTCTTAAGCTTTCTAATTAATGTACAGGACCTTACAAAAGTGTTCTGACAATGTCACGTAGTCATCCAAACGATGTTAAATTTGGAACAATTATTAATTTTAAACGCAAAGTAAGCTAAATAGTTTTTACTGGTGTATACAATGTTTATGGTTTGTTTACAGAGACACGCAAAAGAATTTCGTAGCATTAGAGCCTATGGACAAACTTTTATTTAAGCGCGCACTTTAATGCGTTTATGTTGAATTGAACTTAATAAAATTAACATACATTATAAAGATGATTAAATTTATGTTTACTCTTAAAAAAGGTTATGTATAGACTAAATAATTTATAGGACCACACAAAATAATTCCGAATATGTACTGTAATCATCCAAATGATGTCAAATTAGTTTGAAAAATTAATGAGTTATAATTAATTAGGTTTATTCTTATTATTGGCGTTTATAATGACTGTGGCTACTTTTCCGGGATACATAAAATAATTTCGTACTATTACGGTCTATAGTCGATATTTCTTAAAAGTTTATTTTAACATGGTTACACTCCATCAAATATAATGCAATTTTATTAGAATATTAAAAGCATGTTTTCCTGTTGATAATTGTGGGCATAGACTTAGAAATTAGTTTAAAGGTTACGCAAAATATTTCCGATATGCTATGTAATTTTTTTTTTGTATGAAAAATGATAGTTATGAAATTTGGTATTTATGAATTTCAGGGAAATAATACAAGACCGTCGTTTATTAAGAATATATTGTTGCGTACTTGGGGGTCCGTAAGTTGTCCGAGAATGAAAGGCGAAACTTGCAAAAATTCAGTGATGTATTCACAGAAAGTTTCAGAAAGATACAGGTCTATAAACCAAGTATCAGCTTCAAATCAACCAGTAAACACAGCTTAAACAACAGCCGTTAACAGCAAAACAACAGTACAAACTGTTTAGCAATAACACATAAAGAAAGTCTCATCCAAAGAGACTGAAAGCAAAGTAAGCATTTGACGAAACTGACACAGATCTGACACTGACCGCCTTGGTGAAGAAATGCTCCTTTTATACTTTTCTATCGAACACAGACTGTTCTGTAAAATTCTCGTATCTCATAATGAGATTAGAGCTTCCATATTTGGTATATCCCTAATAAGGATTTTCTCGCCAAGGTCGCCAAAAAATAGCCAAGGAGGGAAATAGTCGCCAAATTTGGCGCCAAATCCATTTCTTCCCTTATAGTAGCTTTTTTAAGTGTTTTTAAGGGGAAATTAGGCGATTTTACGCTAAAACGACTAGAAATGCGCAAAGTTAGTATTTTATTTACTTTACTAAACCTTTTGAAAGAATTTATACAAAAATAAATGCGATTATTTACAATTCTGTAACACTTTATAGAATATACAAATAGAGATACAGCGGGGGGTTGAGGGGGGCGGCAGCCCCCCTCAAGAATGTATCCGATTATGGTAACAAGTCGATAGAATCAATATATACGATTACATAATAAGGAATAAATAAAAATGACCTATTGAATAATGTCTGATGTAAATAGGACGTTGAGGCTCCTGATCTGCAGATCCACTAGTTAGTTATACAACTGTTTACTGAAAAATAGTATTTTTTCAATTAGCTACAATTAAACATAAAATTGCTTCTATTTTCTTACGTATTATCGGTTCAACTATAAAGTGACAGCAATTTCACGCCATATATTGTGTTGCAATATGTTGTAAATGGTATCAACACTATCAAGTGACTATGTTAGTAGTGGTTGCATAGTACTTCCCCATTTAAATATTTTATTTATATTTATTTATTTAAATAAAAATACTAAACGTAAAATTAATTTTAATTTTTTTAAACATTAAAATTGAAATATATATATATATATATATATATATACTAGCTGACCTGTCCGGTTTCGCACGGATGGAAAAATTTTAGCTAAAAATGGATTGATATAGAAAAAAACAACAAATATATCAGTTCATGTGTTTGTGAGGCAATATTATTAACTGTTTAGGAAATTGTGACTTTTTTTAGGCATATTCTAAAGAAAAATTCCTAAAAAAAAAGGAATTTCGAAAAGTCGAAAAATTTAAATTATATGAATTAAAAATTAATGTGTAGGTAAATAGATAAGATACAGCATTGCTAAAGGACCTCCATGACGACATTTTATTTATTTATATATTAATTCTTATGTTTATTTTTATTGCTATTTATATCTTTTTTTTTTTATATTCCATTTTCGTGATGTACTAAGATGACTATCTCTATTGCGTAAGTAAAGCCATTGGCGAGGAACGTTTGAGTTATTTCAGTGCTAAATCTCAAATTTCAAAAAAGTATCTGTATTAATAGAAGAAATAATTTGCCTGTCCGTGTTTGACGTACATTACAAACTATGGCACGTTTAGTTTAGAAATTCTCTTCTATAAAAAGAAACACGTGCATATTTGCAACTTATATTTTCGACATTCCTATTAGAACTTTTAAAAAAATACGTTTCATGTAATTTCCCTCTCTCTCTCTCTCTCTCTCTCTCTCTCTCTCTCTCTCTCTTTTTTTTTTTTTTTTTTTTTTAATATTATTAAAATAAGTTTTCAAGCTGATGATAATAAAATTAAATGTTGACGATTTTTACTTAATGTTTATTTTTTTGTTCACTAGCTGTTACCCGTGACTTCGTTCACGAGGAAATTTTGATGTGTATGTGTGGGAACTGACGGTTTGATCATAAAATGTAATGTAATGAAACCTTATCATTGCAGTGCTATGCAAAACAGAGTATGATAAAGTATAATAAAAAAAATTTGTAACTCATTGAAAGCCAAAATAAAATGCTAAAATAAATAAATAAAATGTTATCTCCAACATGGCGATAAAAATTTAAAATTCGGTCATAGGGATCCTGTACTAAAACAGTACTGCGTTGCGGAAGTATAAAAACTGGGTCGTCAATTATGAATTTTATTTCGAAACCTTTCTTTGTATGATTTTAGTTCACTATTGCACAATATTAATCTGGTTCTAATAATAATTTGGTGACTGGTGAATTAAAATTTTAATTATGTGGTGAAATTCATATAATATTTATGAATTTCAAATTTTTAAGTATTTTTTTTTTTTCATCTCCCGGCGAATTGTTGAATAGTATTTTTGTTCTTAAAGAATTTTGGACGGCTTTGCCCGCTTCGCTGGCATATTCTTTTCTATATAGCTTTATGTGGGGGGGGGGGGAGGAGGGGATACTGAAATCGGTCAAAAGCTCGCTTTGGGTTCCCGCTGACTTCGGCAGCAACTTGTTCGTCCTTGCAATTTCCGGTGCCTGTCCCTATTGTCTACGACAATAGCTTACTCGTGGGCTTTCATTTGGGTGCTTATCATATATGACAGTTTCGATACGGACAGTATCGAAGAATTTGAGGTAGCTCTTCTATATCTGATTCCCAGTTACATATGAACAACATTATCCGTGATGTACATAATATTTGCTCTCAAGTTATTTCCTATATTTATTTGATTTAATCGATCAACCATAGAATGACAGCAATTTCAAGCCACATATAATATTACAATATGCTATGATCGACTACTTCTATCGCATGAGACAATTATTATTATTATTATTATTTTGTGGTTATATATACTTCATGCTTAGTTAATAGTAGTTGGTATATAGAAAAATAAATTAATTAATTAATATGTAAACTTGATCATGGTACAGCCTTAATGCCCTTGGCGACTTTTGAATTTTTGTTGCCGTTTTAGACCAAAATATAATTTATGCGATTATTGTTCCTATACGCAAGCGAAGTGTGACGTCACTGACCGTCCGAGGATGCAAGAAAATGATTTGCTATGTTAATCGCCCATTGGATTTTTTGTAAAAAATTATTAAAAATCGAGGAAAATTATTTCCCGACTTTAATCCCGATATTTGGGTATATATGTATTAGTTATCGGAACAACTTCAATATAACCCCACAACGATATTAGGCGATTTTTTTGTTGGCGATTATGGCTAAATCATAAATCTAAAAATCATAAATGATAAAATTATAATCTAAATAATAAAACATAAAATCATAAATCCAAAATAAACAACATATAGGCTGCCATATTATATCGCAAACAGTCCAGAACGACATCGTTATCGTTCAAAACGGCGCCAAAGAAAAATCGCCAAATTCAGCTGTGGGGTTATACTGAAGTTATACCTAGTTATCATGTGCATGTATAAGATTGAGTTATTCTGCTGTCAAATTGACAAAATTTTAATTTTAAATTTCAAAACTATGTCGTTCTTGGCGCTTATTGTATTTGGTGATCAAAAACGTAATACGAAAATGTACATTGTATATTTTCGTAATATGTATTGTACGAAATATTTTTTCATATTATTCATTACTCTCTTAATATAAATTGTTAAAATAACCATGATATCTGAAAGGAATTAAATTATGTTCGCCAAATAATTTGGCGATTTTTTAGGACTGAGGGCCTATTAGTCTCAATCTGCGTTGTCGATTTCGATAGTTGGACATTTGTCGAAATCTAAAATTTATCGAAAATATAATTGAATAATTTGAAAGCGATGTTATAATTTGAAAATAAATAAATAAATAATAGTCCTCCGTCCTAAGCTAAATTCTGCTTTTGCCAGAATTTCATCAAAATCCTTTTTTTTTTTTATTATTATTATTGAAAGAAAAAGAAAAGAAAATTAAAAATAATCAGTATCGTTACAAGCGATATCGAAAAAGTTTTTTTTTAATAATTTTGAATTAGGAAATAAAAAGTGCTCGTGAAATAATTTGAAATAAAAATAAGTAAAAAAATGAATTTAATGATTTAATTTTTATATAAAACATGATCGCGTGCTATCTTAAAAAGTAGATGTAAAATTTAAAGTTTAATTTTTTTTGGCAACAATTATAAATTAAAATAAATAATTTAATGAAAGTTTGTTCTTTAGATATACGTCCGTGTAAGATGTCAAAAAATATACGACAAAGTATTATATCTCTTTAATCTTCTAATAAATTATCGGTGAAAGAAATTGCTGAGAAATTGAGTATTCCTAAAAGAAATGTTTATTATTGTTTTAGCCTCATTTATAAAAATTCCCAGCAATGGATTTTTTTTTTTTTTTTTTTAATAATCAGCAGAATCCAAGTAAACAGCTTGAAAAAAAATTGACCAATTTTGTTGTTTATGAGATTATCTCACAAGGGGTGTGGGGGGAGAGATTAAAATGTTATTTACAGATTAAGGGCCTAAGAGGAATTTATACTAAAAGAATGTGCAATTTAAGCTGTTAAAAATTTCAGATTTATTATTACTGTCAATATTATTATTATTATTATTATTATTATTATTAATTTGAAATATTAATACACTTTCGGGTATCTTTGACATTTTTCTAATGTATAACTGAAACAGACAATACTTTTTGTCAATCAAATATGCATTTTGAACAACTTTTCATTTTGTTTCTCTAAAAAAAAAAAAAAAAAATCAATGGTAGGCACTATTGGTACAGAAAAGTTGTTCACTACTGCAGAAATGCCAACAGATTTAATCTATTTTAGAGCATCAATTGAACCCGTTTCTTTATCTCTTCTTTTTTATTTTTATTTTATTTTTTTTAAGTAATCAACTAATATATCTTGTAAAGACAAGTAAAAGAGCCGTTTTTGAGAAACCGACTTTCGGTTATCCAATCTTCACCAAAACTTGACAAAATCATCTTTACTCCGGACTGCTTTAGCTATAAAATTTCATACATTTCTTAGTTTTGGAGGTATGATAGTTAAATTACATGCATTCATACACACAAAATAATAATAATATAATAATAATAATAATAATAATAATAATAATGATGATGATGATATGAAGGAAAAGAAGAAGACAAAAGAACTCACTAATGACAAAAATATTTCAACATTGTTACATTGATCTTAAGTTTTAATTACATTATGATACAGAGCGATTGTTTGGGTGAACATATGAAGTCTATTTTTCAGCTTAGGAAAGAATAAAATATAAATATTTTTTAACGAGAAAAAATCCATGAATAAACACAATCAAACAATTAAAAATAATACCTAATAATAATTTACCACATAGTTTACAAATTGTTCTACAGGTTCTGGCCTTCACTTCAAAAAAGGGGATCAGTTAGAGTTTTCAAATGTTAACAACGAACTCCTACTTATTATCAGTGCGAAAAATGTGCATTTCATGTTATTTTTTTTTTTTTCTGCCAAGGAAGACCGATATCAAATCTATTCCGCTGCAACATATTAGTATCTTATATCAGGTACTTTATTTAGAGATTTGAAACCAAATTTGACTTCAAATTATGATAGAATTTTTATCATTTTCCTTTTAATCAGTATATTAGTTGGATATTTATTGTGTTAATATCATCCTTTGAAATTAAATGTTTGTGTTTTCAATCGAATATGGTTAGTGTTTTAGTAATGGTTCTCCACAGCGATCATTAATATTTTTTGTGAATTTGGCGATGAATTTAAAAGGTTATCGCAATAGCGTAAAGACCTTGACGTGATACGTCCTAGCTACCGCGGTGCCATATTTTAAATATCGCTAAGGAAGTCCTAAACAAAAGCACATTTCCAATGCGAATACATATTTAATTTATTTTAAATGAACCATGTTTCTAATCAGTATAATGAAACTCGAATAATCAAATGTCATTTGCATTTCCTCAGCGGCTGTATAATGCTCTACTTGCCATAATTGTTATTTGCTGATAATGTTCACTAAGTAAATTTAAACTTTCAATTATTCAGTTAAATCATTGAAATAGCGAAGAGAAGCGGCAATAAAATTTAATAAGTAAAGTCTCATTCATTCCACAGTGGAACACCAGTATTTCAAAAGAGTGAGCTTGTCAGCCCCTTTTAATTCACTGGTTAATCAGTAGAACTCGCTGGTTCAAACATTCAATGTTGATTGCGGTCGCAGCCACCAAATGTTCACTGATTTAACCATGTGTGTGAATGGTCAAATGCGCCAAATTACGTGAATGTCACATAACTGAAAATAAACGACGAGAAACAATGTACATTTTAGCGATTGTTTGGCTTATATTAGGTATCTGTCGTATTTGGCGATATTTTATTTGGAGGTTAAAAATGTAATCCAAAAATATATACATTCAAAATGTATTTTTTTGCAATACATATTGTACAAAATATTTTTTCATACTATCGATTGCTGTCTTAATGGATGTTATTAAAATAACCATGATTTTGATAGGAATTAAATATGTTCGCCAGTTGACATGGCGACCTTTTTTATTATTATTATTTTTTTCGGTAGGGACATTATCATATCTGCTCCAATTAGTTTCTTTAAAATATATATATATATATTATAATTTCAAAGTAAATAGTAGGGGAAAAATTAAAGCAACTCTGGCTTTAATTTTTTTCTGTCGAATGCTGAACGTTAACTATAAAGTACATTTTTTAAATATGTTTAAGCGTTAATACTTAAACTGGTGAACAAATTACAATTGTGAAATTTGAAATTAATTATAATCATTAAAGAAACAATGTAGAGCTCGTACATTTCAGGGAAATTAATTTTGAAATACTCATTTAGAGAAACACGCGAGAGCGAAATATTGAAAAGAACGATTTTACTATGGTATTTATGTTAATTGCGGTCCACCAAATATTCACTGGTTTAACCATGTGTGTAACTCGCCAAATGCGCTAAACTACGTGACAGTCATATAACTGAAAAAAGTAGAATTATGTTTAAGCGTTAGCACGTATAATGTCGACAAATACTTTTAAATAAATTATTATAATCAATAGAAAAGGGAAAAGTAATTGCTTACATTTCTGTAAAATTATTTTTGAATTATTAATTTTTAGAAATGCTCGAGAGGGAAATATTAAAGTAATGATTTTCACTGCACCAGCAATATTCACTTGCTTGACGACTATTATGAAGTTTTCGGAACAGATTTGATATTTCGTCTTTGGAGAAATAATGATCGCTTACTTATCTCGCGCAGTATTAATTTCCCTTCAAAAATCATGGCTATACGCAAGCGAGGTGTGGCGTCACTAACAATCTGTGGGGCCAAGAAAAAGTTTTCCTATGTTAACCGTCCTTTGGAATTTTTGTAAAAAAAAATATTAAAAATCAAGGAAAATTTTTCCCGATTTTAATCCCCATATTTAGGTCTTATAAATATGTATTAGTTACTAGCAGGCTTTGCCCGCTTCGCTGAGCACGATACTTAAATGAGTTGTCAAAAGTCCATTACATTATTAATAATATAATTCAAAGTTTCCTCTGTATTCCTTAGAGGTTTTTCCCGCTCGCAGCATGAAGATTCCGGGTCCACACTGCCTTCGGCAGCAACTTACCCGCTTCTTACTTCCCCTTCCCCAGCGACTAAGTTAGAAGTTTTGCGAAATCTCACCAATGTACATAATGCGTACACCTAATCAACATCCACACAACAAAACGCATTAAAAGCAAACACGTTTTATTTATGAGACAAAAAATTTTAAGTTAAAATACATTTAAAAAACAAAAATTACATATAAAAACAATTAAAATCAGACGTTTCGAAACCCGTCCAGGTTTCCTCATCAGTAATTACAACATAATATGCAAACAGGATATGAACACTCAAGGAATTTAAAGGAGTACAGAATATTGAGGAGCCAGTGCGCATGCTTCATTGATAGTGTGGAGATGCTTGGCAGTGTGCCAGCTCTCAAGGAAAATACGCGATTTATAATTATGAACACCAGAATTTAAAATTTTTATATTATCGAAGTCAGGAATATGATCGGTTTCTATTGAATGGATTACAATTTTAGAATTTTGGTTGCAATTTTTAAAAGATCGTCTGTGTTCATGTAGTCTAATTTTTGCTGTACGGCCAGTTTCACCTATATAAACAGATTTGCAATTTTTACATGGAATTAAATATATTACACCAGTTAAATCCAGAGAAGGGGTTATGGGTTTAAAGTTGAAAAGGACGTTTTTTAATTGTTTAATTGGCCGGAAAGCAGTATAAATATTATGTTGTTTAAGTAATTTAGAAATAAATTCTGAAGGAAAACCAAAATATGGCATAGAAATATAACTGTTTTTATTAATAAGTGAATTTTTCATTTTCATTGGAGTAGAGGGGGAATTTGCAGGAGGAAACGAAGGAGGGGGGAAGCTGATAATGTTTTCACGATAGATTCGTTTTAACCAATTAAGAGGGTAATCGTGATTTATTAAATCCTGGAAAAAATTTTTTAATTTCCAACTTAAAAAGTGTCTCGTTACTGCATAACCGAAGAGCTCTATTGACCAAAGTTCGGAAGACTGCAATTTTATGCGAATTAGGATTAGCGGAATGAAAATTTAGATATTGACCTGTAAATGTGGCCTTACGATAAACAGAAGTTTGAAAAATGCTAGGTGAATTCGAAATGCGTTCAACGAGAACATCAAGAAAAGGCAAACTGTTATTCTGTTCTATTTCCAAAGTGAATTGAATTTCTGGGCATAACGAATTAGAAAAAGTAACGACTTCATTTATATGTTTTTCTTCAATTAATAAAAAAATGTCATCTACGTATCTTCGCCAAAAAGGAATTTTATCATTTAAACTATCATTTATTTTATTTTCCAAAAACTGCATAACTATTTCTGCTATGCAAACACTAGCAGGTGAGCCCATAGGCGTGCCACGAATTTGTTTATAGTATAAATCATTAAACTTGAAGCAATTACAAGATAAGCAGAAAAAAACTAATTTAAGAATTGATTCAATATTAAGGGTAGAATGAGTACTATCATTAGGATAAATTTTTCTTATAATATCACAAGCAAATTCAATAGGGATGGAAGTAAAAAGAGAAACAACATCTAAAGAAATCATTATACAGTTTGGGGGGGGCATTAAAATTTCTTAATTCAGAAACAAACTGAAAAGAAGAATTTAAACTAAAGGGTGAATTTAAAGTAAGAGGTTTAAGCAATGACGAAATAAATCTAGCAAGGTTAGAAAGAGGGGAACGGGAGTAATCAATTATAGGTCTAAATGGAATACCAGGTTTATGTAATTTTGGCAACCCATAAAAATTGGGAGCCATACCAATATAACATCTTAAAGATTTAGCTGTAACATTATCTATTTGATTATTTTTCTCTAATTCACTGATCATTTTATTAAGATTATTTTGTATTGAAGGAGTGATATCTTTATTTAAAACAACATATGTAGATAGGTCATTTAAAAGTTCTAAACATTTGTCAATGTAATCTGATTTATCCATAATAACCAGGAGCCGGCCCCAGGAGCCGGCCTTATTTAAAAATTGCAACCAAAATTCTAAAATTGTAATCCATTCAATAGAAACCGATCATATTCCTGACTTCGATAATATAAAAATTTTAAATTCTGGTGTTCATAATTATAAATCGCGTATTTTCCTTGAGAGCTGGCACACTGCCAAGCATCTCCACACTATCAATAAAGCATGCGCACTGGCTCCTCAATATTCTGTACTCCTTTAAATTCCTTGAGTGTTCATATCCTGTTTGCATATTATGTTGTAATTACTGATGAGGAAACCTGGACGGGTTTCGAAACGTCTGATTTTAATTGTTTTTATATGTAATTTTTGTTTTTTAAATGTATTTTAACTTAAAATTTTTTGTCTCATAAATAAAACGTGTTTGCTTTTAATATATATAATTGAGTCGGTTTGATGTTTGTGTACGTTAACAAAACGCATCATTCTAAGATCATGTAAAGCGAATTTAAACAGAATAACGTGTTTTTACGCGTGTTTATTGCCCCCCCCCCCGACCCCAAGGGGGTAAGTGAGTGAATTTCGTAAAATCTCGTTACAATAAGTGTCAGATACATATAAACAATTTGTGCACCAAATTTCGTGACCGCAGATCCCATAGCTTTCCCAAGACAAATTTAGCGCTAAAGGGGGGGGGGGGTTGAATTTGCAACTCCCCCCCCTAAAAAAAAATAGAAAATCACAAAAAAACGAGAATGTGTTTTTGAAAATATTCTAAAGAAGACACGTGGCTATTTTGAATACTTTTTTAACATCTTTAGTAGAGCTCTACTAAAAAATCCAGAATTTCTTAAATTTTCCCCTCGAAAAACGATTTTTCCCCCTCATTTAAGAATCAAGAATTCTAAAATCGTACATAATGTTTTATTTATACTCCAGTCTAGTCTCATCATGTGCAATTTCTTCACCATGATGTAATTTGGAGCTGAGTTATGCTTACAAACGTTTTTTGGCTTCCTGTCCCGCTGGGGAAGGGGGTATTTCGATAAATCCCGTTTCTTTAGGTGCCGGTTGCATATAAAAAATCAAAGCACGAAAATTCGTGACCGCAGCCCTCATATATTTTTCAGGACAAATTTAGCGCTAAAAAGGGTGTTTCGAATTTGCCCTTTGTAACACATTCACCCCCCCCCCCCCTCCCCAAAGAAAAAAAGAAAATGGCAGACCACAAAAAATCAAAAATGTGTTTTAGGAAATATCCGAAGAAAGTCGCATAGCCTATTTTCAACATCTTTATTCCCTTTTTAGTAGAGTTCGACGAAAATCAGGAATTTTCAAAATTTTTCGCCAAAGATTGATTTTCTCCCTTCCTTCCTTTAAAAATCGAAAATTCCTAAATCGCAGATAATATTTTATTTGTACTCATGTCTAGTCTCCCTAAGTGCAATTTCTTTACAGTGAAGTGATTAGGAGCCGAGTTATGCTTATAAACGTATTTTTGCTTTTGCTTCCTCCATGGGGGAAAGAGGAGTAATTTCGGAAAAGATGATAGGATAATTTTAAGTTGAGTAAAGATCTAAATTCCTTTCAAGCGCCGTTGAATTCTGTCCAGCCGTTCTCAAGTGATACCCGGACAAACGTCTTTTTGTCTTTTATCCCCCCCACCAGGACTGAACGGGGAGAATTTCTGAAAAGTTGATAGATATAATTTTAAGTTGAATAAAGATCTAAATTCCTGCCAAGTACCGTTGAATTCTGTCCAGCTGTTCTCAAGTGATACCCGGACAAACGTGTTTCTGTCTTTTGCCCCCCAGGGGGGGGGGACGTGGGGGAATTTCTGAAAAGTTGATAGATATAATTTTAAGTTGGGTATGACTATCTAAGTTTAATTTAATTCAATCTGATGAAAAAAGCTAGTAGGGCGACGAAAATGCGACCGACTTAATGAAAATTGCATTCTAAAAAGCAGCGACACATTCTCCGTACATTATGATACGGAGGTGCATAAATTTTCAAGGAGTTGGTTAATTTTTCATGCTCAAGGGATCAATTAACTCGGCTCCTAGGGGATCCTGACCGAATTTTTCGAAGGTATCTCAGACTTTTTCGCAAGCAGCATTTCAAGATGATAATGCATCTTTCTAAAGGGCGCCTGTGGTAAGTTTTTCTTTATTCAAAACGTTGAGCACTTATAATTCTGTAAGTAATCATACCTTTTTGCACTTCAGGTGAAACCCCACAAATGATATCGTAAAATTTCTCCATTACCAGACCTGGAAATTGTTCTAATTTCATTTTGCTGGAAAATGTTTTGTCTATAAAAAGACGGGGGTATGTGGTAACCTCATAAAAATTTAAATAGATAAAAGGAGCCTCATAATTACGTGCAATAGCCAGATCGCATTTCAGACATGAATTTTTACTGGCTGATCTCAAGCTTTTTACAGCTCATTCAGAAATTCGCATATTATACTTAAAGATTAACACAAAATTAAAAATATATCATAATGTAGCAAAAAAAATGATCTAGGAAAATTTCTTTATTCTACAATTATGAGAGAATTTTTTTTTTTTTTTTTTTATTAAAAAAAATTACAACAAATGGTGAAATATTAAATAAAATTATTATACTCTGACGAAATGGAGTATGTACGTTATTATATTTTTAATTTTTTTTTTTTTTTTTTTTTTTTTTTTTTGTATAGAGCTAAAATAATTTCTATATATAAACTTAACTCTTTCACTACCAATATTTTTTTTCTGTGAAAAATTAAAAATTAAATAAATTATCTGAATCTGCTTCATTTGAAAGACAAAAACCGAAAACCTCCAGAAGAAAAGTTTCATATTATATTTTAAACTGGCCTTGGGACATATATGTCCAAGTGGTAAAGAAAAGATTAAATTATGTATTAAACTAAATTTCCTGATTTGTTTTTTTTTCAACTGCAATTTATAGCAGAAATGTTATAAATTAAATGTTGTTTTTGGATGTTGGATACCATAGGATGTAGGGGATTATTCTCCATTAAAAATTATTTCTGCATTATTTCTTCATTAAAGAATAATGCATGTTCATGTGTTTTTATGAACATATGTAACTTACACACTCTATCATAATTTTTAAACTTTCTTTTATTCAATAATTTCTCTTATCTGTTAACGTGTTGTCATTTTTAAATTTTATCTGAAAAATAACTTTGCACTCCAATTCTGGAGATAAGATATAGTCAGTTTCATTTTGATTCTAAATTCGTTTTGTTTCTAAGTGCTTTAGCCTGCAACGCCTCTTAAATGATATTTCTATGCCTTTCTATATAATCTAATGTTCCTTAACAATCGTTAAAGCATTATACATTATATATATGATATAAGCCCTTGTTATTGTTTACCTTTAATGGTGAGTAAATATGTACTATATTTTACAATTTTTTTCTGGTACTTTTTAAAAGCGATACACGGGAGATATTCGTACAATGTATGGAGTGTTTTTATCCTTTTGAAGCATTTAAAAATAATGGTAATGAATGTATGCGAATATGAATATATACAAAAACTGAAACAACTATGACTAGCATGCAAGTATGTAGGATGCATATTAACTTTTTCAGATAATTATTAATTCCATTTGTTATAAATTTTCATTTGCTTATCTCATTTGTTTTTCATTTAATGATATGTTCTGTTTCTCTCGTGTTTTATAAAATATAAGTACTGAATCATTAATAAGTACAATCTTAAAAAATTATCACAAAACCTTTTAAAATATTCTTTGTAATAATCATTTTCTTCTAGTAGTATTGAAAAAATATATTGTTCAGTTGCTTTTAAAAACAAAAAAATTGAAAACCTTTTTAAAAAGCTATAAATATTCATCATGCACACACACACACACACAAAAAAAAAAAACATAATATAACAAGTCTGTAAGAAATTTTCTTTGATGGAATAAACTTTTGGGCATTCCTAAAGATAATTACTTAATAAAAAAAAAAAATTAAAGAAAATGTAATAATAATTTTGTGGAAAGATATAATTTCAGAAAACAGATTTACTTAATCAGCAATATCTTACAAAACAAATTAATCAGCATACTGTTTGTTGTATTTATTTTATGTATGATAACCATAAAAACCTAAAGAAAATATCTTAATGCTTCTCAATGTTGCGTATACACATCGTTTCACATAGTGCATACTACATTATGTGAAAACAGATATTTTTTGCATAACTTATCCAATATATACGAGGGTTGATCCAAAAAAAAGTTTACAAGCAGAAGCATTTGAAACGTAATAATTGTGGAGCGAATATTTCCACCCAGGGTTGTTGACAGATGGCGCTAGTTGTCCTACAGTGGTTCTACGAGTAAGTAGCGTCAGTACGCAGACACTTAAGAGCGACAGTAATGGCACGACGTCTAGAAAAGTGGTCTCGCATAGAGGTGCGAGCCATAAATCGATTCTTATGGGCCAAGAATCATCTGAAGTCAACGGCCGGGCATGTTGAGTGAAGGTGTCATCCTCCTGCATGACAATGCTAGGCGCCATACTGCTCAAGCAACGCAGGAATTGTTGCGACGGTTCAGGTGGGAAATATGGAGTCACCCCCATACAGCCCATATTTGGCATCCAGTGACTATTTCCTGTTTCCGAGGTTGAAGGAGCACTTATCCGGAACACGGTTCACCTCAGACGATGAGTGAAAACAGCTGCCGAGAAATGGCTCAATGAGCAGGGCCCTGACCAAGACGGGATAAACAAGTTGGTCGAACGTTCTGACAAATGCCTAAACAGGTTTAGCGACTATGTAGAAAAGTGAAGGCCAGATGTGTCTCTTGATTCCCATTTGTATCTTGTTTCTATTCTTAATAAATACTTTTTCATTTGCCTTGTAAACTTTTTTTTGGATCACCCCTCGTATATTTGTTTTAAACATTATATTCACTTTAAATATAGCGAGTGTCCGATAAGCCTGTAGACATTTTAAAAACTCATAACTATTGAATGAATTGATAGAATTGAATGCGGTTTGCGAAAAATTCATTCCCGTGAAAGAGGATTTTATTTATTTATTTATTATTATTATTATATTTATTTATTTATTATATTTATTTTTTATATTTACTTATTTATTTTTTGATAAAGAAAAAATAATAGTTTAATGTTTCGTCGATAGAGGCACTGCAAGAATGAGTGGCGAGAAATATGGAAATCAGACTTCTAAAAATTGCACGGTTTTACAATTAACACATCTTACTCCTTATTTTGCTTTCTACATGAAGTTTTATTTGCGATTCCGACTTGTTTAATAAAGTGTTAATGATGAAGATGGTTTCCCTCAGGTTGGAACCGAAGATTGACGCTGAAGTTAGCGTTGCTGTAACTCGTTTGTAAACTGCAATTTGTGGATATGGCGGACATACAGAATAGGATTTGTATGTCTGTAAACATTTGCATTCAAATAAATATAGTTTTTCACGGAGATGTGTGACTTTTTTTAGAAACCCTATATTAGGAAGAGACTGGCTTTTTGACGAAATCCTCCATTTTAGTGCCAGTTGCTCCATTGTTTACAATTACGCTGAGAAGAAATTTCGATTATTTTACGTCATAACTGGAGGAGAACTTATTTATCGCATTTTTACTTTGTTAGGGAATAATTTACTTTAACTTTGAAATATTTTTAAAAGATAAAAACAAATTATTATTTATTTTATATCATATTTTAAGTAATTTGATTTCTCTTATTGCATGCTGTTTTACATATTTATTTCGTAATATATGAAATAATTACATTATTTATTTGATAACTATTAGTATTTAAGTTCTGTTTTGCGAGATATTTAATATGTTAGATATAAAGGTATTTTTCTAATATATTTTTAAATACATATTTAAAATACCTATACTAAAAATTTTTTTTTGACTCTTTGCTAGTACACAAAATGTATCAGTTTTCTTGATATAAATTGATAAAATAAAGAAAATAAGGTGTATATTATTTACTAGCATATAAAATATAAATATCTTTTAAATAATAATTACCATAATAAATTTTATAAATAATATTAAAATAAAATATTATTTTTATTTACATATTATTTTTATAACCTAAATAATCTGGTGCGTCACTCACACGACTTTCTCTTACACTGAAATTTAATACTATAAATACAGGTTGGAGATTAAGAGGTAAGATAACGAGTACTGTTATGTAAACCAATGTTAAACAATTCAAATTAGGCTTCGGAAGAGTTTTATATGATAATTAGTTCTGTGTGAGGGGGTCTTCCGTCCCCCTCAACCCCCCGTCTTATTAATGCACCCACTTTTATATAGAATTTAATTCGGTTATTAAAAAAGAATTCTGTTTTAAAAAAATAATTTATTAAAATTATCATTTAAACAAATTATATTTTATAAAAATGCAGACGATTTCCATATTAGAGAATTAGTATAACACTAAATAACCCAAAAAAAGTTGAATTTATTCTCAATATTACATTATTATTATTATTATTATTATTATTATTTTTTTTTTTTTTTTGTTAAAAATGAAAATAAAATCGATAATTTTATTTTAAATTATCGCAGATCGATGGTTCAACCATTCGTTTTAAAAGTATTGGCGAGCTCTTTTGAAAGATACCCATCATGAAAATCCCCTCGATGTGTGACTTCCCTCCAGGGGGGGAGGGGGGAGAGGCGAGGCTCCTACATACACAAACATTTTTTCCCAGTTGACTATATTACAAAAAAATATGTTCGTTTCATTTGGTTTAGTGCAGTTTATAGATGTAAAACTCTACTTACCCGCAATCCCCCCCCCATAGACGTAATGTATTTGAATACCTTTGAGTGTCCCTGTACACGAATCATTTGCTTCATCTCAATGAAAAGCTTACTGTGGCATCTCTATATGATACACATTTAGAATACCGAGTTTGGAATTTCTGATACTATTTGTTCTTGAGATATGCTGATAACAGACACGCAGAAACACAGACACACAGACCATTCGCAAAAAACATGATTTTCGTATTCAGGGGACATCAGAACATGTAAATATAACAAAAACTCACGTTCGAAACTTTGACCCTAAAACAATACTTTCTCGACCCTGTGGGTAAGACAAAGTAAAAATGAACAAAATCAATTAAATTAACAGACGTAAATAAAGTAAAGAAAATTATGTTTTTTAATTTCTAAAATTATTAGTTAATATTTTTACAAATTATTATTTATTAAATTTTTATTTTTAATTTGTTAATATTTTTAGAAAAATAAATAATTGTGTCATTATTAATAATGATACGTAATTGAAATAAATAAAATATGCATTTTTAGCTTGCAAAAATATTACATAAATATTTTTATAAAATAATAAAAAATAATTTCCGTTCTTCTGCCGTAGTTTTGCATTTATTCATGAATTACTTGACAAAAACTAAGATTGTCATATTTTCACTAAAAATTTTCAAACTTTTCAAATATAGAATGTATATCCTCAAAAAAAATAAGGTAGAATTATTTCACAGTCAATGTATTTTGCTATAGAAATATATAACAAAAACATTAATCTGTTTTCCGATAGGAGTTAAAAAAACTAACCATAATCGAAAGTCAAAACAAATTTCGTTATTCTTCACTCATTTTTTTTCTAAGACGAAAAAAATTACATATTTATATTCTGCATTGCTTTCTGAACAAATTCAGTACAATCTTTTTTCATTTATGTTGTATACTAAAGTGTCAATCTCGAAGATAAAAGCATTGCGTTCTACGGGAAACACTTCGAATTGGCACTAAAATGGCCGACTTTCCTTCAATGTCCAGTATCTTCCTAATATAGGGTCTCTAACTTTTTCTGACTTATAGCGCCCTCTATCGACTAAAATTTTAACTATTATATTTTCCTTACAAAAAAAAAAAAAAAAAAAAAAAACCTCCTTCATGAGAATAACTTTCGCAAACCGCGTTCAATTCTACCAATTCTTTCAATTTTTACGAATTTTTAAAATATCTACAAATTTATGGGACACCTGGAATATCTTACTCATAAGTATGTTTGTTAAAACACATTCTTTAAAAATATGTATAAAAACTGCACCGTAATAAGTGGTGTTACCGCAAAAGAAGCGCGTTCACGTTTACCCTGCAAATTCGGAGTTGCCCTATTTGAAAAGGCATTTCCCAGGTAAGTATAATGAAAAAGAAAAGGATTTTACTTTCATTTTTTAAAGCAAAGTTCCTAACATTTTAAAATTTAAGATATATTTGATGTTTTGGGATATTTCTTATTTTATTTGAAATTTATTTTTTATTAATACTAGTAAAAGTACGCTAATATACTAAACACACTTTTTCTGTTAATGACATAAAAAAATAAAAATAATAATGTTTGATTTTTGTTGTTGTTGTTTGACTAATCCCAAACAATAATAAGTTACAATCAAAATATTTTTAATTAATTTTTCTATATAAGGATTGTATTTCAAAATATTATTGGAATACATAATTTTTTATTTGAAATATTTAGCAATTTTATTTACGTGATACAATTTGGTTCAGTGCATAAAATTGATTTTGAATATTTTTTTTTTTTTGTGTGTGTGTATGAAAATCCAGTAATATCTAAATAATTTTAAAATGCTATTTTTTTTCGAAATCTTTTTTTAAATATTATTTTACGATCTGGAGTTATACATGATAAAAACTATAAAGTGTACATAGAAATATATTCTAAAAATTTTTAAAGTTTCTATAAATAAAGCGTTAATAAGTACTTATATTTTTCTTACTCTTATAGAACGTTATGCTTTTCTATGGCGTAAGCAACCGCAGTAAATAACTAAATAAGAAAAACAATAAAAGTTTATATTTATATAAAAAAAAATAATAATATTGTTTAATAATTTTTTACCAAATAATTTTAAATATATTTGTCTAAATAGTGACAAGTAACTGTAAATTGGTTCGTAAGAATATTTCATTTTTAAAATTTGGAATATATTGACATGGAAGTAGAGATCATATCAGAATATCTATTTTAAAATTTCCTCGTTAATGTCATTTTAATTTTCCCAAACACATAAGAGCTCAAAGCTGGTATACGTGAGGTGCCGATTCGATCCCGGTCGCGCTCGTCGATATAGCCGTTCGGGGTTTTTCGTGTTTTTTTTTTTTTTTTTTTTTTTTTCTTCGAAACTTGCGTAAATCCGGGCTAGGACCCCTTAGAAAGACTCCCATGGAGGGCACTTCCCCTCAGGCCTAGGGCTCAAGGCTGACAATCGGTCTTTTAAATACTACATCTCAAATACATAAATCATTAACTGAATATATATTACGATCTATATAAATAAAGCAAAGAGTTTGTCGGCGGAACACATCCGGGCCACTCCTGTTTTTGATTGGTCTAGATTTAACTACTTTGGTGATGAAAGTCGGCCATTTTTTAGTAAAAACTGATGATTTTTTAAAAAAAAGATACTGCATAGATGTTATACTTTTTTAAAAGGGCTCTAAAAACTGTTAATTTTTCGTGAGGACACCATCTCCATCCAGTTATTAGATTTAAAAATATTATATTGCAAAGTTTCACTACGCGATATCATCCGATTGCTTTTATCTTAAAATAAAAGTCTAATATTAAACAAGAAACAGTCTAATATTAAAGAATAAAGAATAACTTTTTGAAAATTATCAGTTTTGAAGTTATAAGAGCAGCAATTTTTAAATTACAGCGTATTTATTTCCCAAACATAATCCATTAAGATTGTAAACAATTGTTGATTCATTCTTGAGAATCATTCACATAAGACCATAAAGCATTGCTGCAAAACGAGTGCAGAACGGAAGAAATATTTAATTTAAATTAATTTGCAATATGTTATTTTGACTTTTTGACCTAAAAAGGAATTTTTAATTATGTTACAAAGCCCAAAATGGGATATAAAAAATAAATAGCGATTCAATTCTTCTGAAAATTCATTTAAATTTAGTGACCAGCGAAGCGGGCGTAGCCTGCTAATAATAGATAAAACATTCAAACAATTACCACGTTGCTGGTTGTGTCAAGTCCGTTTGCCACTCTGAGGTTAACAACCAGCTTACGTGGTAACAACGTTCAACTCTCTCTTTTTTTTTTTCCATAATTTCATTTTTATCAGAATTCGTAAAATACTCTTTTGCGAAAGTACAGCAAATTTGGGATAGTGACGGATAATTTACAATTTTAATCGTTTATTTGCTGAAACAACATCATAGCTCGAGATTAACGATTTTTCAGGCGATGCGTTTTATGTTTTAAGTATTGTATTGATTTTTGGAAACTATAGTATTTTATTTGAAGAAATCGTGGAATAGTTTTTATTAAGCTATTGCATAGCTTTTATCGCGGGCTTTGAGCTCGGCGACCGAATCAAGAAATTCCGTAACGAAAATAAACCTAACACAGTTCGGCAGACTTCGGCACGGTGTTTGTGTGCGTGCGACTAGACGTATGCGTGTAGACTAGCTGCTAACTGCTCATAACTGATTCTATCTCTTTTAGACACAATGCTAGGTGAGACAGCGTGCTTTTTGGCCGCGTCCACGAGTGAGTTCGAGCCCGCGACTAGTTGAACCTTAACGTGTATATATATGGTACGACTGTACGAAGCTTGCACGGATCGAGACGAGCTGCTCCGAAATCGGACGAATACGTAAGCAGCTGTTTGTGAGAAAGTACATAGGTGTATAGGTATCTATCATCTATGTACAACAGTGAATAGCTGTACGCGTAAAATTTGTGTATAAAGTGGTATAAATATGAATAAACAAAGTGCATTTATTAATTTAGAAAGTTATGAAAAAATAGTGAAAGAAAATGAGTGAGTACTCTATATAAATACATTTTATTATTATCACAAATGCAGTATTTTTTTTTTTTTTTTTTTTTTAATTTATATATAATACTGCTATAAAAATAACCTAAATTTTTTATATTAAAATGAGCGATCTTAAAAGTAGCCCTCTTTTATACACACAAACACACACACACACATATAGTTTAAATTCTCAATTTAGATTCTCAATATGTATGTATATATATATATATATTCATTCTTTATATATATAAAAGGGCAGAGTCTGTGTGTGTGTCTGTGTGTCTGTCCGCTATAGAAACCTAGGCCGTTTCACCGAGCGGGAGCAAATTGGGCACGGTTAATGTTTACGACCCGAGAAAGACAACGCCGCAAGCGATTTTACAAAATTCGCCCCCAAGGGGGGGGGAGGGGGGGCAAAAAGTAATTTCACAAAATCCTTCATTTCTCAAACAAAAAAACAGATATCCGTAAAATTTTTGCTTTAAAATATAGCTAATAGAAATGTCTAAAAATCAGTTTCTGGAATTTTTGAAATTCGGTCCCCAAGGGGGGCGGGGGGGGGCAAAACGTGGTTTCACATGCGTAAAACGTGATTTCGCATAATCCTATATATCTCAAACAAAAGAAATAGATAAACGTGAAATTTTTGCTCTAAAATATAGCTAATGCAACTATCTAAAAACCAATTTCTGGAATTTTAGAAATTCAGCCCCCAGGTGGGGCAGCAAGAGGGGGGCTATGGAGCAAAAACAAATAGAAATACAGTTAGGCTGTTCAAAATTGGTACAGATAGGTTTTAAAGGCCTGCAAGTCGAATGGGGATATTTTCGATTGTGTAAAATTATTACGAGGGGCGAGAAGGGGGAGGGGAGGGGGGGCAAAAAAATAAAAATAGTGTCAGATCGTTCAAAATTGGTACATAGAGGTTTTCGATACTTACAAATCGATTGCGGATATTTTTGAATTTGTGAAATTATTAGGAGGGGCGGGTGGGGGGGGTGGGGCGGTAAGGGGGGGCTATGGGGCAAAAACAAATACAAATACAGTTAGGCCGTTCAAAATTGGTACAGATAGGTTTAAGAGGCCTGCAAGTCGAATGGGGATATTTTCGATTGTATAAAGTTATTACGAGGGGCGAGAAGGGGGAGGGAAGGGGGGGGGGCAAAAAAATAAAAGTAGTGTCAGATCGTTCAAAATTGGTACATAGAGGTTTTCGATACTTACAAATCGATTGCTGATGATTTTGAGTTTGTAAAATTATTAGGAGGGGCGGGTAGGGGGGTGGGGCGGTAAGGGGGGGCTATGGGGCAAAAACAAATAGAAATACAGTTAGGCCGTTCAAAATTGGTACAGATAGGTTTAAGAGGCCTGCAAGTCGAATGGGGATATTTTCGATTGTGTAAAGTTATTAGGAGGTGCGAGTGCAGAGGGGGGGGCAAAAAAATAAAAATACAGTTAGATCGTTCAAAATTGGTATATAGAGGTTTTCGATACTTAGTCGAAATGGCCTACACATAGTCATGGTAGCAATTTACCTTTCTCCGAATCCAAAATTGGACGAGGTAGAGCATTTTATTCATCGCACTTTACTGGAGTACACTGAAGAAGGATGGAAAATACTTGGTACAAATGGTAATAAATTTCCACTTATCTTGGCTGGCGATTTCAACATCAACTTCGCTGATAAAAAATCAGAGCTGTTGACAACTTTTCTTTCGGAAAAATTGAATTTGAAAATGAATAATGATCCACAAGAATCCACAACAAAATATGGGACCACATTTGACGCGGGATTTTCCAGATATTTAGAGGATATCAAGTCTCAAACTTATTTTTCTTATTTCAGTTACCATAAACCTATAGTTTCAATGATAAAAATTCCTGAATAACCTACATGTGTCGTAAAACAATAAAAATATTTTAAACAATATTAACTTCTCATTTATTCAATAAAAGAAAAAAATTTGTTTTCTTATCGGTCACCACGCTCAAAAAGTGTAACTTGAATTAATATCAAAGAAAAAACTTGAATTAATATCAAAGAAAAAAAAATACTGCATAAATAAAATAAATAAACAATTATAATTGCATAAGTTGATAAAAAATGCTATGCAATAGCTTTATCGCGGCAGTCCCCGAGTGCCACACGTAATTTTTTTTTTTTTTCAGTTTTTTAGTCTCCTAAAATTTATACACTACTTAAAATTCCAAATGCATCTACTGAAAAAACATGACTTCAATTTTTGAAATTGAAATGTAAGTGAGTGATATGTTTGTTACAGAATAAGAAGAAGGGTGGATGGAAGTAGTATGAAATTGATAAATATTGATTAAAGATTTCTGTATATATATATTTTTTTCTTTTAATGGTTCAAGCCGAATTTCTCTAATAAAAAACCTTTTCAAGTCCTTAATTCGGAATATTTGCTATCATATTCTATTTTCTTTTTTGATTATTACTGAAAATTTGCTATTCTATTAAAACTGGGTTTCTTCTAATAAATAAACCTAAACTTCAAAATTAAAACGTTTTTCTTTTTTCGGTTTAAGAAATGTTAATTTTTTATTCGACGCTTGTAGATTCATATTTATGTAAGTTTCATGAATAAATATTGCTAAACATATTGTATCTGGTATTACAATATTAACACGTTAAGCGCCACGCAAATCCTTAAAATCCATTAAAATCCCTTAATGATTCCACCTGTAATAAATAAAAATTAAGCAAATTTTTAATAAATTTTCAATCATTAAATGTAATATTTTTAGTTTTATATAATATTTTATATCCGCCACTGATGGTTGACGCGGCTTTATTATCATATCTGACACTGTCAGCCACCGATGGCTGACATGGCGCTCAACGTTTTAATTTTTTATTGGTACTGCTTTTACATTCGGGGTAAAACATTCCGTGAAATGTTTGAAGTATAACATGTCCTGCCCACTCCTAAAGTTTCAAGATGATTCCTTCAGTACTTAGAGATATATGACAAAATGTCTGGAATCTAAAATGGCTGACATGGCGCTCAACATGTTAAGAAATTAGTAGGGATCCAACCGGTCGATCATTCTGCGATTAGAGAACAATACACCAAGACGTATAAGTATAAAATAAGTGAAGTGTATTAATATATATATATATATATATATATATGTATATATATATAAAGCAAATATATCATGGAAACCTAAATCACAATAAAAGATTATTTCCAGATTTTTTATTTTTTTTTATATTCCTGAATGTTATTCACTATCTACCAACAAGTATTTGGATACGAATTTAGACGCTCTGTCAAACATTTAGAAAATTTTTGCAGGAATTATCTTGAAACTTTGGGTGTACAAAGAGCATGTTATGTCTCATATATTTAAAAAAAGTTACATAAAAAGCCATTTTTTAAACTTGGTATACTGCATTAGACATAGCATACAGCAATCAGAATGCAAAAATGCTAAATATCTTACGAAACAGGAGCACTTTTATTAAATAATTTTTAACTACGCATGCGCAAGCTATTAAAAAGTTAGTTTGCAAAATATAATAGCCAAAAGTATTGAGCTACTTATATGAAAACGGCAAATAAATATCGTGTAAAGTCAAAAAGTTATAAAGAGATGGAATAAACAGAATTTCAGTTCTTTCAAAATAAGAGCTAAACAATAAAAGGTTTTACTCAAATTTTTATTTTGGTTCAACCACTGCCCAATGGTAATGCAGTGTTCGCTGATTGTAAATAAATATTGATAAAAACCCCAAACATCTTCTCCTTTTTTTTTTTTCTTTTTTTGAGAAAATTTGAAATTATGTTGATTCTATCTCTCATAACTTTTTAAATTTACACGATATTTGTTGGGAGTTTTCGTATACGTAGCTCAGTACTGTTGACTATTAAATTATGCAAATGAAATATTTTTAAAAGCTCGCGCATGCGTAGTTAACAATTATTTCATAAAAGGGCTCATATATCGTAAGATATTTAACATTTTTGCATTCTGATTGCAGCATGCTCTGTCTAATGTAGTACGGAAACTTTTCTAATAATGGATTTGCTGTGGGTCTAATCCCTACGTGTTATAATTAAAAAAGTAGCAGTTTTTATAGCAAATTTTTAAAGAACTTATTGTTATTCCATGACGATATGTGATAGCCTCATAAAAATGTACACAGATAATTAAAAGAATTTACATAATCACATACAGAGGCTGTTCGCACATATTCTAGACGATTTTATTTCGCAGTAAGAAAAAATCGGCTGCACGGAGAATTTTATTTTCACAACAGTTATATTTTTGGAAGTTTTATTTATCTTCTGATATTTAGAATTTTTGTTTTCATGCAAAAATGCGCTTTTAGAAAGGCAGTGGATGGAAGGATACGTTTCCTCTCTTTCCAAAGAGAGTTTTTAGTGAAATCTTCATGAAAAGCATTTATCAGGAGAAAAATGGAAAAATGTTGCAACAATAGATGAATCTTGGGTCTATTTAAGTGGTTGCAATAAAAAAAGATCAATTTATTATCACAAAAATGGAGAAAAAATTTTTTGCTACATGGTTCAAAGCATCAAAAGAAAGTTTTTCTAAAGGATTTATGATTGTCACTGGTTTTTCATACAAAGCAAGATAAAAGCAAAAAAAAAAAGGTGACAAAAATGTCCAAATCAGCTCTAAATACTATCAAGAACATATTTTAATTCCAATTTTAAAAAATGAAAATCCAGACCTTTATCCACAATGCTATCAATCCGTTGAACTGTATCAAGACAAAACAAGCAGCCACAAATCACGATCCGCAATTGCTTTTCTAGAAAAAAAAAAAAAAAAAAAAAAAAAAAAAAAGAACAAATAACGGGAATTAAAACCATACCCTTCACTGACATTCCTGCTAAATCTCCTGATGTATCACCGTTGGATTTTTGTGTTTTTCGACTCTTAAAACCTGCATTATCCAAACACCGACCTACAACGCTTCGTGGACTTTGGAAAGCCTTTCAAGAGGAGTAGAAAAATATACCTATTTCGATATTATAAAAAGTATTATTGCCATAGAAATTACGATGCAGAATGATAGTTAAGAACAGGGCTATCAAACCGAACAAATAAAACACGAAATATGAGTGAAATTGTTTCAGTACACTCCATCAAAATCGACTAAAAAATGTGCGAACAGCCTTTGTACTACATTAAAAATACATTTCAAGCTCTATATTTTACAGGGTGATCCAAAACATTGTGATTTATTTATTTATTTTTTTTATTTTATTTTTTTACTTCTTCTCTTTTTCTCTTCAGGACAAAACGTTTGCGGAAAGATATGAGGTATAGTATATTATTTACACTCCCAAAGTTTCAAGGTAATTTTTTTTCTTCGAGATTATAATTTTTCTAGATATTTGACAAAACACATAAAATTGAAAGTGTCCAAAATAGTTATTGGTAGATAGTAAACAACGTATCTCTTCAATTACCCTTAAAAAAAAAAAAAAAAAAAAAAAAAAAAAAAAATGAACTATGAAATTTCAATTGAGATTACTTACATAATAGAATTATCAATTTGGAAATAAGAAAATTGATTTCAGGAGCAAATTACGTTAGTCTGAACAATAAACCGAAACTTTTTCACTCTTTTCATATTTTTAATACTTAATAGAAGAATTCTTATTTTTAATAATATTCGACAATACTGCACTAATATATGTTTTCAAACGATTATTATCTTCTGTCTTCCTCTTACCAGCTAAAGAACTAATACAAAAAATTAAAAGCCCCAAAAATATTACTTTCTAAATAAATAATAATAAAAAAAAAAAATGTTAGAAAAGATGTTTGTAACAAGATCTTATTTATACGAAATCCAACGAAAATATTTTTCTTTCGACTAATAACTTTTTCTACCCTACTATGATTTAAATGGGGTAAAATGAAAATAAATGCCTAAAATGAAAATTCGTCTTATTTTTAATACGTAACACCGAGAAAATATTTTCTTTAATAGTAAGAAATATTATTTCTTCTGTACTATATATATATTTTTTTTCAAATGTCAAATATTTTTTGTCCCTTACCACCACTAATATGCGGGTAAAATATGGAAAAATTATGTAAATGTCCGAAAATGTTGATTTATAATTTTAATTAAATAATATCGCAAAAATATTCCTAATACAAATGAAAACTTTTACATGATGCTTTTGAATGGGACAGAAAAAATGGAGTGTTAAGTTAAAGTAACTGTAAAATGTGGAGATAAAATAAAGATAATTACTTTGACGTAAACTACCATAACAAAATTACTATCTTCATATAAATGTGCTTTACAAAATATCTTATTTAATAAGATTATATTTATAAATATCCTCTCTGGTCATTGATATGGTTGCAAATTCGAAACGATTTATTTTCAGCCACGGTGGGAGAAAACATTTGCATGTCATTTCTAGTTCAAAAATGAAATTGAAAATATTGTCCTTCATTCGATTTTTTCTAAATATCTGAAAAAATAAACTAATGTGTGCAGAACTCTACTGAAGCAATTTTAATTTTTTAAAAAATGTTGCAGTATCGATGAAAGAAATAATGAAAATAATATTAGCCTTTTAACAAATTATATTCAAAATATTTTGTAATACTTTACTCAGTTTTTGAAATTAAATATAATTTTTCTGAACATTTTATTCTTTATGTGACATTTTTAATGAAGAATTGAGTGGATCGAGAAAGAAAAAAAACTTGTTTCATCGAAAACGAATCTTTTTTCTGACTCATTCTGGGACGACCTAATTATTACTTTTCTATGTGCCAAAAATATCCAATAAAAAGAGTGAAAATCAGTTTAAGACTACTTTTAACCTTCTATGCCAAAAATATGCGTTAGCGCTACAAAAATCTTTCACAGTTTTTTTTTTTTTTTTTTTTTTTTTTTTGGGGGGGGGGGGAGGGGGCTGCGAAAATTCTTTAAAAACTCTTTATATGAACTTAACTCAGAGCTCGAAATCTCTAAACTATTTGAAGAATGAAAAATTTCTGCCTTTTATCGCTATTATTCACACAGAAGTGTTTGTCGGATTTTTTTTATAGTAATATGTCGTGATTAAATAGGATATTATTTATTGTACAAAAATAGTGGCAGCAAAAAAGATAGAAATGTCTCATCCTTAGAGGTGTCCGTAATAAAGAACGTAAACTTCGAGGCCTAGCTTCATTGTATTGCTCAAATAACCATGCTTTTAAATTTAAATCTGATGTATAATATGCGCACATCAAATTTAAACAGCAACTATAATCCTTACAAAATGATGCATGTGAACTTTTTTAAACCTGACTCGTCTGCTAACATTTCAACCTTAAAGCGTAGTGTGCCAGAAAGTGGTACCTATCCATTAATAGTTGTAGCTAGGCCCAATGGAAGTTTTTGCTAAGCAATATTTTTATTATTATTAGTTAATAATATATTGAGAGTGGGCAAGGTGTTATGCCCTTTTTCTGTTTTTTTTTTTTTTTTTTTTTTTTTTTCAGAAATCTGTACTGATAAAATAAATTTTGAGAAGTATTAATATAATAAAATACAGACTTGAAAAATAATGTACTTTTTTTCTTGTCAACCACTTACTATTTTCAACGAGGACATATTGCTTAAATTTTGAAACATTTTATCATTTAAAGCTATTTTCGAGAATTATGGATGTTTGAGTTACTTTAACAGATATTCAAATGATTTTTTTAATATATTAGAATTACAACAAAATTTACCTTGTGAATAAACTTTTGGGAAAAATATTATTGTAAAATCATAAGAAATGCAGATATTTTAAAATTTAGGTTTATTGCCCCTCTTAAAGATCATATAGAAAAATATTTTCGAGAAATATTTATAGTTTTCCGCAAATACTGATAGCAGATACTTGTATACGTTTTCGATAAAACATAGATTTTTTTTTTTATTGTTCACCCTAATGAGAAAAATCAATTGACATATATTAAAGTATAAAAATGTAAAATATTTAATTGTAATTTTCAAGTTTTTCTTTTTCAGGTCCTGTCTAAAACTCTTTAAGTCAGACTTCAGCATTTGACAGATATTTAATGGCTGTTATTGGAGATCTATGTGAATCTAAAGGAGAAATAACTATCGAATGGAAAATTAAAGACTTCTCTTTACTCCCCAAAGAAATAGATACACGTTACGATAGTCCAAAGTTTTATTTTTCTGGTACGTCTTGGGATATCTGGCTTTATCCAAACGGCCAGAATGGTGAAAACAATAATGGTTGGTTAGCCTTATATCTCATAAGAAGATCAAATGGCTCTAGAGTAACTCTTAATTATTGTTTCAGCCTTAAAATCGCTGGCGGCAAAATTGATTTCTCTATTGATAATACAGATGTGTTTGAGGAAAAGGGTTGTGGATGGGGAATATTGAATTTTCTACAGCGATCAGTACTGATGGATAGGAAGTCTGAGATAATACCTACAGATACATTAATTATAATCTGCACTCTAAAAAATTATGAACCGAAATGTGTCGATGGTAAGTCTTACATTTGTAACAGTATTGCCAGAATTTGCTTCTTTTTTATTCTATAGTCTCTAATAATTTTAAGAAGTAATATTTGATAAATGTTATACACGATTAATCTTCCAAAGTGATTACTCAACCCTTACATTTGAAATTTTGTGATGGATACTGAATAAAAAAGTCACAGTCTGGCACCACTGCATTCTAACATGAATCAAAAATAGTATTAGTTCAAAGTTTTAATTTGATTTCTTTCTTTATATTTTAGGTTGATTTCTTTAGAAATCGACCTATTGCAATCACTTCGTTTATCTATCTATCTATCTATCTATCTATCTATAATGGAAATTTTGTCATCACGATAACTCCCGAAATAATACTCGAAATCGAACCAAAATTGGACAGTTAACTAATCTTATAAATATCTTGGATGAGTTCGTTAACCAAGTTGCTCCGACGTTTTATTTTCAAGTGGCAGCCACTTGAAAATTTCAAACCGACATTGTAAAAAGCATATTTAAAACAACATTTGCATGAATTTTGATGTAGATACAGGCCACATAAGGGTCTTAAGGAAGTTTATTAATGAAGTTTATCCACCATTTTTAATAAAGTGGCAGATATTTTAAGTTAATCGGGACCACTTGAAATCAGGCTACCATTTGAAAATTTAAAATCACTATAACTTCAAAATAATACTCCAAATCGAACTAAATTTAAACAGTGTCTTAACTTATCTTATAAATATCATAGAAAAGTTTATTAACCACGTTGCTCCGCCATTTTGTTTTCAAGTGGAGACCACTTGAAAATTTAAAATTCATATTGTAAAAAGCGTATTCCGAATTTTTTTAATATTTGATGTAAATATAGACCACATAAGGGTTTCAATGATGTTTATTAATGAACTTTATCCGCCATTTTTAAGAAAGTGGTGGATATCTTCAGTTAAGCGGGACCACTTGAAATCAGGCCACCACTTGAAAATTTAAAACCATGATAACTTCCGAAATAATACTCCAAATCTAGTTAACCAAATTTGGAAAGCGTCTTAACTTGTGTTATGAATATCTTGGATGAGTTTCTTAACCAAGTTGCTGCACCATTTTGTTTTCAAGTGGAGACCACTTGAAATTTTCAAATTCAAATTGTGAAAAGCGTATTCCGAATTTTTTTGAAATTCGATGTAAATATAGACCATATAAGGGTCTCAATGATGTTTATTAATGAACTTTATCCGCCATTTTTAAGAAAGTGGCGGATATCTTAAGTTAAGCGGGACCACTTGAAATCAGGCCACCACTTGAAATTTTAAAACCATGATAACTTCCGAAATAATACTCCAAATGGAACCAAATTTGAACAGTGTCTTAATTTATCTTATAAATATCTTAAATGAGTTTGTTAACCAAGTTGATCCGCCATTTTGTTTTCAAGTGGAGACCACTTGAAAATTTCAAATTCAAATTGTAAAAAGCGTATTCCGATTTCGTTTGAAATTTGATGTAAATACAGACCACGTAAGGATCTCAATGAAGTTTATTAATAAACTATATGCGCCATTTTTAATAAAGTGGCAGATATATTAAGTTAGGCGGGGCCACTTGAAATCAGACTCCCCTGTAAAATTTAAAATCACGATAACTTCAGAAATAATACTCCAAATCGAACCAAATTTACACAGTGATATTATCATATAATTATCTTGAATGTTTTTACTGGGCAACTTGTCCCGACATCTTGTTTCTAAGTTCCAGCCACTTGCAATCACACTGCCACTTGAAAATATGCCGTCACGATAACATTTAAAATACTAAACTGATTCAAATAAAAGTTGGATAGTGAACTTATGTTTCAAATATCTAGGATAAGTTCACTTGGTGACTTGATCCGCAATTTTATTTCCAAGAGGCGGCAACTTGAAAATTTGTCATTATGATAACTTTAGTAATACAGAATCAATTCGCATCAAATTTGGGTAGTGGATTTATCATTCAAATATCTCAGATAAGTTCGCTGGGTATCTCACTCCACTTTTTTTTACAAGTGGTGCCATCTGAAAATTTCTTATGACGATAATTTTTGAAATACTGATTTAATATAAATTAGAACTGAACAATGAACTTATCATACTGGATGATTTCGATGGGCAAGTTGTTTTCCCATTTTCTTTCAAAGTCGCAGCCACTTGAAAATTTGCCATAATAATAACTTTTGAAACACGGCACTGGTTTAAACCACAGTTGGACAGTGAACCTATGCTTCAAATATCTTGAATGTGTTTGCTGGGCAACTTGTTCCACTGAATTATTTCCAAGTGGCTGTAACTTGAAAATTTGTTATCACGGTAACTTTAGAAATACTTAATGAATTCAAATGAAAGTTGAAAATTGGATTTATCATTCAAACAACAAAAATCTAGAAAATTCACGTAACTCGTGAACCAAACTATTGCGTCCATCTTTGGTATATAGATAATAAGTATTTTCTCGCCAAATTTGGCGCCAAATCCATTACCTGCGTTGCTGGACCTTTTTAATGCGTTTTTAAGGAAAAATTAGGCTATTTTAATGCTAAAACAAACTAGAAATGCAGAAAACTAACATTTTATCAATAGTAAGCCTATTTGAAAGAATTCGAACTATATGTGTACAGTAGACTTATCTCACAAATACATTTCATATATTTGTCAACTTAACCCACCATTTTGTTTCCAAGCGCCGGCCACTTGAAAATTTTAAATTCACATAAAAATGTATTTATTAACCGATTTGCTTAAAACTTCATGTGTGCATAGCCTACATCAATATTTGTACCAAGTGCATTAATAATTTGTAGCCTCCATTTTGAATCAAAATGACGGCTACTTGATAAGGAAAAAGAAATCAACCTACCCTTCCGAATAAGCCGGAAGGAGTTGTTTTAAATTTAAATCTATTGTTTTTGATTTGCATTTTTGAACTGCTGTTGCAAATAATAATAATAATAAAATAATAATAATAATAATAATATTTATATTTCCATAGAAGTTAGTGCACATTGCATTTTTTAAAACATGCCTTCCTCAAACAACAAACATATTTTTTAAAATGCTTTCGTTTTTAAATATTAAAATTATATATATTATATAAAACGAAAACCTTCTCAAACATTGCATATACATGTATGTACCGTAAAATACCGTTCAAAACCCTCAATCTTCAAAGAAAATTGGAATGTATTTGCGAAGAGGCCGGATAAATAATAAAAAATATGTAAAAATATAGAAATAAACATATATTTTCCTGCAAAAATTAAGTGACACAAAGTATTTTTAAACAAAAGATAATATATATATATATATATATATATATATTAAGTTGCAATGATGAAAAAAAAAAAAAAAAAAAAAAAAAAAAAAGAAAGAAAAGAAAATTAAACACATAAAACTCTTTGTTAACCGGCATTCAGTTAAGCGGAAAACTTCGGAAAACTCAGTTTTTACTCTTGCAATAAATTATTTTTAAATATTTTCCACTATTTAAGGAATATTACGGTTTCTATTTTAAAAAAATCATTATCCGTTTTAATACAATGCTAATCCATGTTTATATTTACAAACTGATAATCTGCGCTACTTGTAGTGAAGGGAGCGTTTATTCGGTATTTTAATTACGAGCGAAATTCATGTGAAAAGCAGAAGGGGGTGCTTAATCACAGGAGGATGCTTTTGCAGTATTTTATGGTATACACATATATGCATATATACAGTGTGCGTCGTCGCACTAGAACTGAGCAATGGGCATTTGGAGACAGTCTGGGACACACACCAAGGATTGAACAGGGGAGCAGCCCACGCTCACAGCTCGTAGAGCGGTGTTGAGCGCTTCCAGAACCGAAGTTCACGTGGGCTGTCCCGAGACATGCCATTACAATTTTGATCCTTCACAATGGTAAAAATAAAGTAGAAAAGAAGATAATATTAAGAAAATAATCCGCCTGTTCAGAAAGCTACACTTTTTTAATCTTCATAGGAACTCCTAGACAAATTTGGTCAGTTAGAAAATCGTTATTTCCCTTCGAATAATATCATTCGAAAAATATCTTACAATTCTACCTATGAAAACCAAATAAATTGCGATATAAAAAAAAGAATGACATATCATTTGTCTTATATCTTAAAAGGGTTGTTTATGCGGTGAAAATAAGGATCTACAAATTGATAATAGAATTTTTTAGTTGAAAAATATGGCATATGTAAAAAACAAAGAAATGGACAAAGAAAAAAAAATCTAGAATTTCATTAATATATATATATATATATATATATATATATATTATCGTTATTATTGGGACAGGGTTATAAAATCAACTAGTATGTTGTGGCCACCACAAGACTTTCTTCTATATTTTCCTATACATATTCAATCAGTAACAAAATTAAAAGGAAAAAAAAAAAAAACGATATTTTTCTAGTTTTTTTTTTTTTTTTTTTTTTTTTTTTTTGTTAAAAGTAATACATATTCAATCAGTAGCAATATCTAAAAAAAAAAAAAAAAAAAAAAAAAAAAAAAAAAAAAAACGAATTTTTTTTCTAATTTTTTTTTTTGTTAAAAGTAAAAAAAATCGATAACTTTGTTTTAAATTATCACAGATTTATAGTTCAACCATTCGTTTTAAAGGTATTAACGAGATCTTTCGAATGATACCCATCTTCAAAATTTACCCCCCCGGGGGGGTACTTCCCCTCCAGGGGGGGAAGCGATGCCCCCACATGCACAGAAATTTTTTCCTAGTTAACTATTACAATTATCAATAACTCATATTAATTTTAGAATCACAAGTTAAAAATAACTCTCATTATGTACATTTAAAAGAAATTTTGTCCGATACTGCCATGTTAAAAATTTAGAAAACATGAGATCACAGCGCCACCTGTTGAGCTTTTGATCCCCAAATGTAATCAGCACCAGTTTATGTCGGGGACCAACTAAATACCAAGTTTGGTTAAATTTCGTTTAAAAAAAAAAAACAAAAAAAAAAATACGATTTTTTTTTTACTATTATCAACCAGACCTTTCGAAAGATACACATCTTGAAAATTTACTTCCCCGGGGGGGTACTTCCCCTCCAGGGGGGGAAGCGATGCCCCCACATGCACAGAAATTTTTTCCTAGTTAACTATTACAATTATCAATAACTCATATTAATTTTAGAATCACAAGTTAAAAATAACTCTCATTATGTACATTTAAAAGAAATTTTGTCCGATACTGCCATGTTAAAAATTTAGAAAACATGAGATCACAGCGCCACCTGTTGAGCTTTTGATCCCCAAATGTAATCAGCACCAGTTTATGTCGGGGACCAACTAAATACCAAGTTTAGTTAAATTTCGTTTAAAAAAAAAAAAAAAAAAATACGATTTTTTTTTTACTATTATCAACCGGACCTTTCGAAAGATACACATCTTGAAAATTTACTTCCCCGGGGGGGGGTACTTCCCCCACAGGGGGGGGAGGGAACCGATGCCCCCACATGCACAAAATTTTTTTCCTAGTTAACTACTACTATTATCAGTAATTCATATTAATTTTACAATCACAAGTTTAAAATAACTCTCATTATGCCCATTTATACGGAATTTTGTCCTATGCTGCCATGTTAAAAATTTACATAAAATGCGATCACAGCGTCACCTGTTGAGCTATTGATCCCCAAATCTAATCAGCACCAGTTCATGTCAGGGTGCAACTAAATACCAAGTTTGGTTAAATTTCATTCATTGGATCGTGAGATACAGCGTCCACAAAAAAATGATACAGACAGACAGACAGACATTTTCTAAAAGCTATTAATTCGTAATCTAGACATCCCAAAACATGTAAATCCATGAAAAAACGGAGGTCGAAAATTTTCACGAATCCAATACTATCTCTATATTACATATAGAAGAAAGTAAAAACATTATACATTTTTGTTGAAGTATATATTTATGGAGAATTATACCTCAATGATTGTTTGGAAGTTATTGTTTCTAAATGATAATACAATAGGATTAATTTCATTTGTGAAAAATAAGATTCTCGTAATTTTCGCAGCGAAAATATGAGATGGTTGAAATGAGACTTTTTACTAAGTTTATTTTATTTGTTACATAAAATAAACAGAACTATTTATTATTATCCTCTTTTTTTTTTTTTTTTTTTTTTTTTTTTAACTGAAAAGAAAAAAAAAATGCATATCACAAGTAACTTTTCGAGATCAAACTATAATTTTTAATGTACATATTCTTCTAAAGCATGGAATTTATACTGACTAATTCTTTTTTTATTTAAGCACTAAATGATTACATTAAAGTATTGTGAATATCGATTCCATGATTATCCCATGTAAACGCTCGCAATATACAGCGATGCAAGAATGGCTCGATGCATCCAATTCTACAATAAAGCGACAGACATTCTTATTATGGCAGAGCAAAAGCTAGCGTAGTTTTATTCAAATATTATTTTAGTGCGTTTAAAACTTAGCTTTGCATCATATAAATCATGTATCTTATTGCTTTAATAAATTATACTTGCTATTTATAAAATATTATATTTATATTTTCAGGTTCATTATTTAATCGACTTCAGAAACTTAGTGATAATTTGAATGTAATCTACGAAAATGCGAACAGAACAGATTGTATACTTAATGTAGGAAACCAAAGTTTACCTGCTCATCGAATGATTTTAGAAATACGATCTCCAGTTTTTGCTGCCATGTTTAACCACGAAATGAAAGAAAATCAGACTGGTGAAATATTTATTGATGATATTGAGGAAAGTACTATGGAAACCATGATAAAGTACATATATACTGGAGACATAGAGAAAATGACAAGAGAAAATGTATTATCAATATACGCTGCAGCTGAAAAATATGATTTGCAGGACATTAAATGTATATGTTCAGATTTTATTGTACAAAACCTGTCTGTGGACTGGGTGTGTGATGTAATTAAATTTGGCGAATTGTATGAAGATGAAAAAATACGTTTTTGTTCTAGAAATTACTTTCGGGAAAACGTTCGACAGATCCTAAAGACTAAAAAGTGGAGAAGATTTGCTAAAGAAAATAGCGATATCAACATTGAACTTTTTGATTCTGTTGTTACAGCTTATGCTCCAGAATAATCTATATTAGTAATTAATCTACATAACATTCACCAAATTGTATCATGATGAGAACGAAGGTAAAAAATATTTCAGAAGAAGATTGAAGACATTTAAAAAATAACAACCTTAATGTAGAAACTTGGTTTTCTTAAAAAGTAAATGAATAAATAAATAACTCTAGTTAAAAATTTTTCAATAATACATTTCAATGTATGATAAAAACTAAAAAACTTGAAATTGCAAAAAAGTATGGAGAATTTAAATTTGTATACATATAAGAAATAAAAATCTTAAAATATATTTATTTATTTATTTATTATTACGGCGTGTACTTTGAATGTAAGCATTTTCAGGGCTTTTCAAATCCTTATTAAGTAGTTTCTTTTAGAGTAATGAATGATAAATAAACTAAAATACATGTTAAAACTTAAACACAATCTTAATATTCTGTTTTAAAATGTTTATGCTTAATTCAAAAACAAATTACAAATATTTATTTAAAAGAATTTTGTCATAACCTAATCAAACTTTAATTTAAAATCAGAGTAATATATATATATATATAATATAAGAGCTTTGTATTATATGGCATTTGTCGGTTTTTTTGTGGTGATTAATTCGACTGTCTTTTTTTCGTTCTCATTCTTTTCATTTTAATCATAAAACTTATATATATATTGCAACTATGTTAGATTTATAATATATGCATTATTGTTAGTTAAATTTATTTAGTTGTTTATTTACAGGTTGTTGTTTTTTTTGCGTGTGTGTGTCTGTTTCTTTACTTTTAAGTTTAAATGTGCACACACACAAACATATATTTATTCAATGGAATAAATCTATGCCTTTGCAGACAAATAAATAAATAAATAAGAACGGCAGAGGATTTGTGATATGTAAGGGAAGTTTGCATAAGAAGTTCGTAAATAAGAGTTGCGAGGAATATTCAGTTGAGAGTCACTACTCTACTTAAGAAGGTATTCTACGAGTTTTAAGTAAAAGTTTCAGATTTTGCGTATTATAGTAAGTAGGAACACAGATTACTATACAGATAGGACAGTGAAGCTAAAACGCGAACCGGAAATATAGTGACACCACTAGTGTCAACAGAAGGAAACTGCATGTGTGAAGTCTACATGATTATCATCTTTTTTATCGAACATGGTTTGTCTCCTTCGCGATTAGTTAGTAGCAGGTTAGTATGTGAAGTTTTCTTTTTCATCATTTTTTATTATTTTTGAATTCACAAAATCATAATAAAAACATTCACAGCTATTCTTCTAAGAAATAAAATTAATTTTTATTATGTTTTAAAATATATTTTGCCAAACGTATTCTTATTCAAGTACAGATTAAAATAACAAACTGTAACTCTGAAATAGCAGTGTGAAATTTTAAATATTTAACATTGTTTGGTTTAAATAATACAAAATGCTTTAAAATGAAAAAAATATTACAGATTTATGTATATTTTCGAAATTTATTTGCTTAATATTTAGTACTTGATAGTAGATGATAGTTTATCGCCGCTCAGATTATAAAGAAGTAAAGGGAAGCTTTACGTCGTTATGAAAGTTAATGAGTAATACAAAGTTATTTATTATAATATATTTGAATTGAAGATATATAAGTTATATTTTAGTATACGATTAAGAAGTAGCCTTGCTTCCCCACTTAAAAGATTTAAATATTTGTTAAATTAATCACCAAAGTCTGTGTTTATTCTCTTACACTTACAAATTTGAAAAACTAAGGTGCCACGATACGTCTTTACAGTCACGCCTAACGAATTTCGATACCCTCCCTCGAGAGTTTATTTTACTGGTTCAGATAACATAAATATGTTTTTTAATTAGATGAGTACTTTATTGTTAGTAAAATTAAAGATGAGGACAATTTTTTATTATTGAAATATAGTTTAAAGAGAGATGCAAAGATTTGGTTTAACACCATAGCATCGAAAAACTTAAGTGAAAATCCTACTTATGACGAACTGGAAGAAAAAATTAAAGATGCATTTTTATACGTAGTAGATAAAACAAAGTTACGTCAGGAATTGTATAGCCACAGTATGTACTTCTATGACAGGTCTACATCCTTTGTATTACGAAATTTGGAGATTATCAAGTAGCTTGGATTACAATTGTCCCCTTCAGCTGTGTTTGAGATAATAAACCCACGTTTTACAATAGCCCTCAAAGTTTTTTTAGAAATGCATACATTAAACTCTTATGACACACTCTTTCAAATTATAAGCAACTATGAACAGCGGCATTTTCCTGAAGAGCAGAGGAGAAATAAAAGAAAGTATGAGTATGAACGAAATTATTCGCTCAACCCTAAATGCTATTTAAAAGATAGATGCTCCACAATACTGTGCAATAGATGGATTAAAACTTTATTGACACCTATTAAAATCTACAAGATTTAAAAGTAATTATTTTCTTAGTTATGAAATTATTGTGATATTTTACAAATATTTTAAGCGTCCAAAGTAAGAAAGAGAATTTATGTAGCATTAGTGATATGTTTTGGGCAGTCAACAACAGTCTGGGATTTACCCCTAGAATGCTCCAGAAGAGACATTCCTTGACAGTTCTGATCCTCCAGGGAGAGGAAGTTTCCCCCTTTCCGATAACTCATCTTCCCACCTAGAAGTATTAATTTCATACATAAAAGTTCCTATTCGATAAGGACTTTTAATTCAAGATGAACACGAAAATTCTTTTATAAAATAGCAAAAATATGAAAATACAAATATAATAAAAGCATAGATGATTTTATTTCTGTACAGCAGTAATCGGAAAATAAAATGAAATCAAAACAATGAAGTAAAGCACCAATATACAGCTATATTGCTACATACAAATAATAAATTATAGAAAATATAAGCAGACACCCAAACAAGCACTGACACCCCTCGAATATACACTTCGTGCACATGAAAAATAAGATAAGATGAAATAAATAAGTAAATAAAAATTAAATAAATAAATAAAAATCACTGGGGACTGCTACAGTTACCAGCAAATTTATTTAAGCGCTAGCAAATCTCCTTTATAAAAAAAGTACACTTAATACTGTTTTGTTAAAAAAAATCCTTGTCGAATCATATCCATTGAAAACATGATTCGACAAGGATTTATTTAACAAAATAGTATTAAGTGTACTTTTTTTTTACTTAAGAATTATTGCTTGTGCTCGAATAATTTTGCTGTCGACTGTATATGGGTGTGCTTGAATCGCAATGTGCACGAAATTCTTTATTGCAGCAATCACTAAAATGCACATAATTCTGTCACTGAAGTAAGTAGGAGAAAATTGCATTCTAAAAATTTAGGGTGACTATATTTCCTTGAATCCGAGCACAGGCTCATTTTCTTAAGTTTTGAAAAACAATAAGGATTTTTTATTTATCACATTTTTTATTTGTAAGGTTCGCATTTATGAAATCCAAAAACGACCCTGTAATTCTATTTTTGTAATAATTGTAATGCTTCTGTTTTATAAAGGTACTCTAATCTAGAGTAAAAAACGAATAATTTCAAAAAACAGATTATTCAGTCAAACAATATAGACGGTCGCCCTCCTAGAAGCATATATTTGACTAGACAGCGCATCCTTCATCGAAGAATGTAACTAACTTTTAAAAAAAAAGAAAAAAAAGAAACTAGAAAAAAAAAAATCACATGACCAGTGCTTTTCAAGTTTTCATGAATGAAGATCACTTGTCACGTTCCTCAACTCACATTTGGAGCAGGGGTGTCAAAGGGATGTCGCTTTGTGTATCTAATTACGGGCGGATCTGGCAGTTTCACTAATCACGTTAAATATAAAAACTATCCTCAATCTTCATTACCCTTTGAATGGGAACTTCAGTATCGAAAATAGTCAGCAGATCAGAGTACTTTTATAACGGAGGAGCTTGACAAATTGCTAGAATTATCCAGTTTCGGAGGTATTTTTGCATTCTTAATAAAAAAAAAAAAGGCTAAAAATAAAATATCAGTGATAAAATATTTATTTTCTGCAATTTTTTAAAACTTAGGAAAACGCCTTCAAAATAAAAACTGTCCCGAGAAAATGGGGACATTTGGTCATCTTAGTATAGAATGCGTTCTCTAGTCGCATATATGCTCTAGGGTCATCCCTACGATACGTCATTATTGAGAAAGTAAAAATGCAAGAATTACCAATTTATCGCCGTGGAATTTCGCTTGATACCTTTGTTTTTAAAAAACGATTTGTGAGACCCACTAAGTACTGATAGGAAGTAGAATTTAGGGAGGCATACTATTGTAACAATCGCAGCTATCGTAGATCACATGTCGGATCTTACAGTTGGCAGAAAAAGTATCCGAGCACTAGCAATAATCCCCGTCTAAAAAAAGTACACTTAATGCTGCTTTTTTAAATAAATCCTTGTCGAGTCATGTTCTTAGTCGGTCTAAGAACATGATTTAACAAGGATTTATTTAACAAAGCAGTTTTAAGTGTACTTTTTTTAGACAGGGATTATTGCTAGTGCTCAGATACTTTCGTTGCCGAGTGTATGATCTGACTTGTGATCTACGATAGCTGTGATTGTTACAATAGTATGCCTCTCACAGAATAGTCAATGGTGAGGCCGATGTTCTCTGTAAGACAATGAAAACATGTTTCGATGAAATGGTTAAAGACCATTTTATTAACCACTATTTTACTTAGTGGGTAATCAAAAGAAAAAGCATACAGCATGCATTTCAGCTGCACATTTGCTTCTCCGAACAGTAACAATAATTCGATATAAAATGACGTTTCTAGACAGTACGTTTTTTACAATCTACAGCACGGGTGGTGTTAAGTTTCCGAATTTAACAGAAACAAATAAAGATCCATAGTTTACGTAATATTTTTGGAAACCACTCAGCAATAAACTGTAAAATCTTTATTTATTTATTTTTTATTTATTTATTTATTTATTATTTTACAGTGTAGGCAGCACTAGTGCGACATAAGTCAACCCAACCTAATTTGTAAAAATCGTTACCTTTCGAAGTTATTCAATAGGAAACTATTCCCTGCATTTTAGATTGATGCCTGTACTACTTATTTTTTGCTGCTTGTCAGTGTAAGAAACGCTTTTAACTAAAACATTGTACTTTTTTTTTTGTAATTTAGTATTGTAAAAGAATCTTCCAAGGTAAGAATATTCCTCTGTTTAAGTTTACTTATCGGAAAACATAAATATTCAAACGGGAACTCGCGCTGTTTTCATATAATTTTATTTAGTTTTTTCTACTTTAGAGTTATGTATGTGTCATAATGTTAATTCTTGGAAAGCCAACAGACTCCGAGTAAATAAATACCTTGCATTCTAATGCGATTTTTAAAGATTATTTTCAACGTAATTAAATTATTGCTTTAAATATTCTCGAAATCTGTGTACGATGTCATATAGATATTGTGTAAGATTTTATGCGATATAATATACATCAAATATGGTTGTATAACTCAGGTTTAGAACTGAATGAGATAGGTCCAGTAAATTTTTTGTGATACATTCATAAATTAAATGAACTATAATGTTTTATATTATTTAACTTGCTTTGGCCCGAAGTTATAGGCATCCGTTGTTGTGTGTATTTATAAAAGATTTATACGTATATATATTATAATGTTAGGATATTTTTCTGTTTACTTATTAGGATATTTTGCAGGATAATCTATATATATAAAATCGTTCTTCCTGACTGAATGAGCGAGGGGGGTGATTCATCATCGCGCAGGCCAAGCCCCTAGACCTAGAAGCATGAAATTTCGTGACAATGTTCTTTCTATGACGTAGGCATCCACTAAGAAGCGGTTTTACAAAATTCGCCCCCAAGGGGGGAGGGGAGGGGGGGGGTGGCAAAACCTGATTTCACAAAATCCTTCATATCTTAAACAAAAAAGCAGATATCCGTAAAGTTTTTTCTTTAAAATATAGCTAATACAAATGTCTAAAAATCAATTTCTGGAATTTTCGAAATTCGGTCCCCAAGGGAGGCCGGGGAGGGGGGGGCAAAACGTGATTTCACATAATCCTCTATATCTCAAACAAAAAAATAGATATACGTGGAACTTTTGCTCTATAATATAGCTAATCCAAATATCTAAAAACCAATTTCTGGAATTTTAGAAATTCAGCCCCCAGGTGGGGCAGCAGGGGGGGGGGGGCTACGGGGCAAAAACAAATAGAAATACAGTTAGGGCGTTCTAAATTGACACAGATAGGTTTTAGAGGCCTGCAAGTCGAATGGGGATATTTTCGATTGTGTAATGTATTAGGAGTGTCGGGAAGGAGGGAGGGGAGAGGGGTGTGGGAAATAAAAATAGTTATAGTTCAAAATTGGTATATAGAGGTTCTCGATACTTACAAATCGATTGCGGATATTTTCGAATTTGTAAAATTATTAGGAGGGGCGGGAAGGAGGGGCTATGGGCAAAAACAAATAGAAATACAGTTAGGCCGTTCAAAATTGGTACAGTTAGGTTATAGAGGCCTGCAAGTCGAATGGGGATATTTTCGAAAGTGTAAAGTTATTAGGAGGGCCGTGAAGGGGGGGGGGTGGACGGCCAAAACATATAAAATAGAGTTAGATCATTCAAAATTGGTACATAGACGTTTTCGATACCTACAAATCGATTGCGGATATTTTCGAATAATTAAAATTTTTGGGAGGGGCGGGAATAGGGGGGGGGAGCGGAGGGGGAAAATAATAGAAATAAGAGTTAGAGCATTTTGGGAATTTTTTCCCAAGGCAGTGAGAACCCAGTGCAACATTTTTTCTAATCAGATTTTGTTTATCTTTTTTTTTTTCACGTGATAAAAGCTAATGCAGTTTCTAGAATTCAGTAATTATAGTGATTCATTTAAAAATAGGGACCAGCGAAGCGGGCGTTGCCTGCTAATTTTAAGATATTTTTTTTATTGATTGTCGAAACATCAGTGAAAGATTCATCCACGTGGAGACTCAAAAAATTTTGGGTTCTGTCGGTCTCGTGATAGCAGCCGGAAATGTCCTATTGACTTGTAAATTGGTACGCATATACATGAGCCATTTAGAATCAGCTGTATTGTTTTAGGTGTGCATTCTATTTGTAGTTCGTGTGCAGTGACATGCCAAAGTTTTACTTACCATTATGGCTTATGTATAGAATTTTTATGCGCTGCAGAAGAGACTGCAAAAATATCCCGATTGAAATGCAAATCGGTACACATATTCATACGCCGCATAGAAATAGCTGTACCGTTTTAATAGCTGTACCGGCGTAATTATTATTAATTCGTTGTGCCACAACAAAATATATCTTATTACGAAATGCAGGCAGAATTTTGTTAAACGAATCTTATAGTAACTACACTGCATTCAACAACAGGAATTCAATATAAATTGAGATGCATAAAAGCATATTTTATGTGAAAAAAAAGTGTGTTTAGATACAATATACAGGGCATTACAAAAGTGTTTGGAAAATGTCAAGTAAACACTCGGATTTTGTTAAATTTCAAATGATTTTTCATAATAAATGGTATAGATTTTACATGTATATAAAACGTTTATGGCTCGTTTACAAGGACACACAAAAGAATTCCAATGACATTCCATAATCACTGAAATGTTACATTTGGTTCAAATATTAAAGTTACAATGGATTAATTGTATACTTTTTATTAGTGCATATAACTGCTGTGTCTGATGTACAGGGATATATATATATATAACATACCATTGCTGTCTGTAGATGACATTTCATGTAAATGCATTTAATTATGCTTATGCTCCATTAAAAATATAGAAATAAACATATATTAAAATGCTTAAAAGCATGATTTCTGTGGAAAATGATTGTAATAGAATCGGAAATTAGTTTACAGAGCTACAGCAAATACATTCAATTCGTTATCTAAAAAGGGAGTAGGTATGTGTAGAAAGAAATACATTTATACACACATAGTGGTAGATGTAGACAGATACAACGGCTGTCTTACTCTTATTTATGTAGCAAGTTAATCATGTACAAATTTATTTTTAATAATACATCGAATAAATAAAAATTATCTGTTGAGTAATGCCTGATATAAATCAGACATCGAGTATCGAGATCTGCAGATCCACTTGTTCTATTTTTGTTCCGTTTTTAACTATTATATAATCAGTAATATATTTGAATAACTATTATAGTTTTTTAAATTTTTTCATTTATGTTAATCAGTAACATAAATATGAGATAAATTAATTATTGTGTCAAATGATTGACATTTTTGTAATATTGATATTTTTACTAATTGTATGACTTAAATGTAGGGATGGAACCTGGAAGAAAAACTCATACCTGTATTTGTTTAATAAATGTCTCTACCTATAATATCGTTGATTTAAGAAGCAGAAAATTTTGCTACATTGATAGTGGTATGCGCTCTGCACCCGTGTTAAATCCCTGTAAATGATTCTACCAGTCTTTCTTTCTAAATATTTAAATGTTATTTAGGATATTTTTAATTCCAAAATCATTGTAAGTCGCTGTATCCAGCATAACTGTAAGAGTTTAAAGTTTTAAGGTGGAACATATATTCCCATATATCCTGAGGTCCAAATTTTGAGGAGGTCTCCTGCAAGAAAATTGACATGAAATTCAGTAATTTAGTATAAAAGTAAAATTGAAGACTCATATAAAGTTCATACTAAAATAATATAAGCTTCTTTTAAATTTCATATAATTATTGGGAGCTGTAAATTCTGTTATATTCTACAGTAGATTTACTCTTATAGACTACAAAGATTTATGTTTATATAGGATAGGTATTTGAATTATCTCACCCTTGTTTCTTATATTTAATGACGTCTCATGTAATTATGGTCATTTTAACTCCCGAATAATACATATTTTTAAAATTTATTATAAGATCAAACTGCTTTCCTCAGGCATAATTGCTATTTAAGTTAGAATACAAAAAAAATTCACAACTTAGTAATGTGTCACTATACTTGATTAACTCATGCACAACTTCTAGTAGCAGCTCTGTAGTGATACTCTTTTTGCTTTAACGAATCATGAACTAGTCTACACCAAAATTTAACCAACTGTCCTTAGATTAATGCATTGTGAAATATACTTTTTGTACTGGTAAGATACTTATGATATAATTTCAAAATTGCTTTTTTTTTTTTTGTTACTTGAGATACATTTCTTACCGGGAGGCGATATGTTAACTTATTTTTGCTGTACAAAATCTAAGCCATTTAATATTTTGAGATTTTGACTAGACAATTAAAATGCTCATTGATGGTACTTTAAAAAAGTTCCAATATACAATAGTGAAAGGATTATTTATGGGGGAGGGGGGGAATCTGTATTTAATTAAAAAAAAAAAATCTATTTAAAATAGCATGGCTGAAAAATGTAAACATTTTTTATAATTATTTAGAAAAACGTCGACACTTTGCGCTATAAAAATTTATTACATACTATATTATTTATTAAAGGCCATTAACTTTTACATTGTCTTATACAGAAGCAGAATTTAATAATTGAGTATTTTGTAATTTGAGATACATGCGGCTGTTAGAAATAACAATTTTCCTCCTCTCCTACATGGCGAATACTGGTCATGTCTGATGCTACAGCATTCCACGGAAGTGCTCTCGGGAAGCAATCATCCAGCGCATGATGTTGCTATTAACCAACATTGTTCATAGGATTTTTGGGCTTCGTATAAAGACTGCGTGAACTTTGTATAAAGACTGTGTGAAATTTGTACATTACATGTATGAACTTTGTAAATAGACTACCACTCGGCTCCGGTCCTCTTTACTTTCATTCAACTTTGTCGCTTTTTGTCGCGGGAGAGCTCTGCTCTAGCGACCATTCTAATTTTTTTGTTTGTTTGCTTATGTAATAAACAACGAGAGAGGCTTAACCTTTGGAGACGGGCTCTTTTGAATCTCCACAGTGGCTTTCGAGCCCCTCTCTAAATGTCAAAACCGCTGCATAGTGGTGAGCGGCCTCCTTCCGTCTTAGAATCTTAGAACAACAACACAAAAAAAAAGTACTTTTTTGTTAACTGTATAAAAAATGGTTATTGTACATTCGGATGCGAAAAGGATATACACAAAGGGACCAAAAAAAAAAAAAACCGCACTGCAGAAAAATTGACTTATACATTTTTTATTTATAATAACTTTAAAACTAATGTTTGAAACAAATAAAACTGTCATGCTTGTATAATACCAGAGATGAAATGATACCTATGTACATTTTTGATTTCGTAATTCGTTTTATTACGTTCTACAAACTAGATAAATATCTACATAAAATTTCTTCTTAAACGAAATGTAATAAACATACTTTGTATTCTGTAATGATTTATTATATGAAATAAGTTAATTTTAATACATGAAATAAAACTATTCATTTGTTAAATCTAATCAATTATTTAATAAAAATGTTTTCTGCATTGGGTTAAACCTACCTTTCTATGAAATTACTACTTTAATACGCAATGGCATAGTATTATATACTGTTTTAACATAAATTTCACTATGCAAAATATCATATTTTTTTTCTTGTTCTTGCAGAGTTGTAGGCTGCAAATTTCAAATCATCTCCCTCCTCTGTCTCTCTCGTCTTTTTGTAGACATTTTGTCATTTTCGAGCGGATTGAGTTTAGGACTACTTCCAAGTATGGTAAAGAAGAAACTCTACGATATTATTTGGGGAATTTAACTTAAAGTAAAAAAGATCTGATTACTTATAGAATTATAGTTGCTTATAGAAATAATAGGTAATTTTAACATACTGAATCAAATAAACGTAGCACAGACACTTTTTAGCAAAGTGCATTATTATCTTGAAATTCAGTTTGCGGAAAAGTCTGAGATACCTTCAAAGGGAAAGCGCCATTTTCGTAATGGCGCTGTTTTGTTTCGAATTAATTGATCCCTTGAGCAAGAAAATTTGCCCGTCTCCTTGAAAAATTATGCATCTCCGTACCATAATGTACGTAAAATGTCACTGTTTTAAGAGTCTAATTTTCATTAAATCGGTCCCATTTTCGTCGTCCTTGTAGCTTTTTTCAACAGCTCGAGATAAATTAAACTTGACTCATCAGAGAAAATCAGTTCAGCCTAATAATTAACCGATATATATATTTTTTCAAATCGAAGTCTTTTTTTTTTTTTTTTTATTCTCCTTAATAATTGCTTTTTTTTTCCAGTTCTGCTGGTTTTTACCCTGCTTTGTTTGAATGCTCCCGCACTGTTTTTAAAAAAAAATTTTGTTATACTTTTTTTTTCCCTTTAAAATTTTTCTGTGTTTTTGAAAATGATGCAAATCGATATTTTAAACATTTACTTTTTAACTTCCGGTCATCCCATTTGGATGAGGAACGTGGACCGCCTGAAGCCAAATTCCCAGTTTATATATCCAAAAAATGTTATTTCTTGCTAAAAACTCTCTTATTAATATATTATTAACACTTAATCATTTTGCCATCTCGTGTATTTTTTTTTTTCAGTCTAAAATTAATACATTTTGTGGCGTCATTAAACGCCTTATCCTTACTATTTTTTAAATAGGTTTAAAAATTACAGTTTTTTTGACAATTGAATTTTGTTTTTAACACTGGTCTCAATCCTAAAGGGTATGAAGGAGGACGAAGTAATAAAATCTGTTCGGAAATTCGCTTTTTAAACAATAAAATAGGCGGTTGTAGAAAGAAAAATGGAAAATATCAGTGTTTTTTTTTTTTTTTTTTTTTGTCCCTTGTTTTAGGTTTTTCCCTTAAAAAAATTTATATGATATGAAGTTGTTCTATTATATACCTGTATTGATCGAATTGTTAATGCAGAGCTAGTATCCAAAATACTTTGCCTTGCATTACTTAAAATAAAATTAGTAGTACGGTGTAAACTAATTTTTGGTCGATGTTTATAATTTTAAAAATCTAATGGTTAAAAATGTTAATTTTTGATAAATTAACCCTTATACCGGAACATCGGTCTCTGAGACCGCTACGGGTTAGGCTTAGTGCAGGAATTGCGGATGCAGATTCCTAGAATAAGGTACCCGCACGTTTGGCGATAAACGTCGAAGACGCCAAGTCTATTTAACTGCAGCACTAGTGCGACGCAAAATACACTCAACCTGTAGAGGATGGCATATCTCAGAACAACCCTATAATGAGTCCAGGACCGTTGCCAATTGTCCACAGCGTGGCACTAGTACAACGTAAAATCTGTTCAAACAAGGAAACTACCCTTTGGGATTGGAAGAGTGAGCAGGGCCCGGAGCCGCTTAGTGTTGACGGTTGTTTGGTTGTTTGGATGAGTTTTACGTCGCAATAGTGCTGCGCAATGGGCAATCCCCTTAATGTTGAAAAAAAAAAAACATGTAAAATGTTATGAGGATATTAGGAATCTCAATTTTTGAGCGCTAACAGCACATTACATAGATATGCCAATAATTGCAACTTCTTTCTAAAAGTTTTGTTTTTTAAGTTTGATTGCTTTTCTTAGTACAGTCGGTAACAAAAGTCTCCGAACACTAGCAAAAATTTCTATGTAAAAAATGTACACTTAATACAGTTTTGTTAAATAAATCGTTGTCGAATCCTTTTCTTAGTCAGTCTAAAAACAGGATTCATTTAACAAAACTGTTTTAAGTGTACTTTTTTTTATATAGAAATTTTTGCTAGTGTTCGGAGACTTTTGTTGCCGACTGTATAATACCAAACTTCACCGACAGGTGATGTTATTCAGTGGGGAAATATGCTTCCACAATTGATGATTATTTAAATTCCATTTTCACATTTAGAAAATTTCACAACCGTTAAATTTGCACTCATTTTCTAAAAAAGTTTAATTATTTTTATTTTTTACATTTTATTTTTGAATAAAAAATAATAATACAAATAAAAAATAAAAAAATAAACTGCATTTTTTTTTGGGGGGGGGGGGGGAAGGGGGCTAGAAAATAAAATGCAAAAAACCAATTTTCGGAAAAAGAATATTAGGTAATGGGTATTGTGGAAACAGATATCCTCACAGAATGACATTGCTTTTCACTACTGGCAAGAGTACGGTCGGTAACAAAAGTGTCCGAACACTAGCAAAAATTCCTATATAAAAAAAGTACACTTAATACAGTTTTGCTAAATAAATCCTTGTCGAATCATGTTCTTAGCCAGTCTAAGAACAGGGTTCGAGAAGGATTTATTTAGCAAAACTGTATTAAGCGTACTTTTTTTACATAGGAAATTTTGCTAGTGTTCGGATACTTTTGTTACCGACTGTACATTCGGCAGCAAAAGTATTCGAGCAGTAGCAAAAATTCCTATGTAAAAAAAGTACGCTTAATACAGTTTTGTTAAATAAATCCTTGTCGAATCCTGTTCATAGTGACAAACTGCCAAAAGTGGTGACTGTCCCCAATAAATTGAGACATACAGTCACTTTAGTTAACCCCCTAATTTCAGGACATTTGGTCACCCTAGTTTAAATATCACATGATACCTACGTAATGAGCAATTTGTGGAAGTCTAGAGTCCACCCTAACAAGTGGTCCAGGACGAGGCATGTCATTACCATTGTGTGTACCAGCAAAAGTATCCGAGCACTAGCAATAATCCCTCTAAAAAAAAGTACACTTAATACTGCTTTGTTAAATAAACCCTGTCGAGTCATGTTCTTAGTCTAACAACATGATTCAACAAGGATTTATTTAACAAAACAGCGTTAAGTGTAATTGTTTGGCATCAGAATTATTTTCTAGTGCTCGGATACTTTTGCTGCCGGTTGTACAAGAAAGCTCAGCAATCACTTACACACACGAATGTACTCTTTGCACACATGAAAAAAAAAAAAAAATGACTGTGTAACCCTCATTGAGCAGATATACTAGTAGAGTACGGATTCCCTATATTGTCCATGGAGAAAAATTCCCGGAACATCACTACGGTTTTTGCGCCTTCTTTTGGTAATAATCGCTGTCTTGGCAACTGGTTCTTGGGATTTTGCATGTTTTAAATGGTTTGTTCCTCTTACCACCAAAACTCTAAACAAAAGTCACTCTGGGGGTCACCGAAACGGGAGAGGATCACTTCCGTGGAGGATCAAAATTGTGATGGCATGTCTCCGGACCACCTCTAGAGGTGTGTCCCAGACCGTCGGCAATTGCCCATCTGAGCAGCACTAGTGCGACGTAAAACCCAACCATTCATTCATCCAAACAAAATTCAAACGGAACAGCTTTTAAACAATAACAAGGATTAGGTTACTTGCTCTCCATTTCAGCTAGTGTAGGTTTTGGTATATGTTTAATTTACACCCAATCGAAATATAAAACAGCGATAACAAAGGTGGAGGAAACTTGCCTTGGTGGAATTTTCATGTCGGTTTGGTGGATGATTTATTTGACTAAATGGTAGAGATCTGATGTTGGATAGCAAAAAGGTTACTAGTCCGGGGTGTACTCTAATATCTTGTCGATGGTACCGCTTGTGAATGCATCTCAAAGGCTGTTATTCACCAATAACTTCAACTCACGGTTGAAGATGAAAATTTGAAAAGAGTATAAAAGAAGGGTGCAAATTTTAAGCAAATTTTGCCGTGTTGTTTCTGCCACCTAGCGGTATAGTTGTTTTCAGATTTTTTAGGTGAAAATAACCAATCAAAGATTATATGAAATCCTCGACGCTAGATGGCAGAAACAGCGTGACAAATTTTGCTGGAAAGCTGTACCCTGCCTTTAGACGTTTTTCAATTTTTTGCGTTTAACCGGGAGTTGAAGTTAATGGTGAATACGGCCATAAGTGCACGAAATTCCGTAACTCAATAGTCGAAACAGGGTGACGAAATTTCTTCCAATCCGAGCGCAGACTCATTTCCTCTAGTTCGAAAAATAATAAGAAATCGTTTATTTATAACTTTTTATTAGTGTGGTTATTTAGAATTAAAAAATCAACGCCGTAATTACATTCTTTTAATAATTTTAATGCTTCGTATTTATAAAAATACTCTAAACTGGTCACTATAAACATATTAAAAAAGAATAATTTCAGAAACCAGATGATTCAATCATACAATATACCAAATTATAGCTCTGGGGGTCACCTAATTGGGCAGGATCAAAATTGTGATGGCACGTCTCCAGACCATCCTTAGGGGTGCGTCCCAGACCGTCGCCAATTACCCGTTGCGCAGCACTAATGCGGCATTAAATCCAATCAACCATATGATATCCTATCGTCCCTATAATACGTCATGATTGAGAAAGTAAAGTTATGGCTGCAAGAATTCATAATTTATCGCCACGAAATTTCACTAAATACATTCAGTACCTTTTTCTAAAAATAGCGGTCTGTGAGACCGGTGTTCCCGGTAAGCATGATGAAAACATGTTCCGGGCAAAGGGTTAAAATGAAAATTGAGTGTTTATTTAATGGATTTTCTTTAACGTAATTTCTTATCAACATTTTTTTTTTTTTTTTTTCAAATATTAAAATATAACTTAAAAGGAAACATTGCATAATTAAAAACACAATTTTGCGCAGTGTGCCGAATAACAAGAACACTAATAATATAGTTTTTACATAATACCTGGTAGCAGATGATTAATATTAGGCATACAATGTTCCAAATATATAACAAACTGAAGATTAATACATTAGGGGAAATTCATTCAATTGTTATTTTAATTATTTGTTCATTAATTATAAATATCTTTGAACATTTTGCAAATTGCGATATAAATTTGAAATGTGATGCAGATTTATTTGTAGAGGCAATGTTTAACATACATAATGTATAGGGCAGTCATAATTAGACTAAGGTAATTAAACTAAACTAATAGCCAATTACAGTTTGTATAGATTCTCTTTATCAGTTTATTGTAAGAATTTGATAAATTTTCACTTCAGAGAATTTAAGTAAATGGTTTCTTTTAATTTTGTGAAAAATTGTTCATGGTAATATTTTTCTTATTTAATTAGTGTTTCAAACATCTTGAATTCAAAAAATGTATAATTCATCTGTCTTTGGAATACGTAAACTGCTTATAAATTTGAATTATAGTTTGTGGCACGTAATTGAGAACGTTATCTCAGTTTTGCGAAATATAAAAAGCAAAAAGTTGGTCCCCCCCCCCTCCCCCGAAAAAAAAAAGTTGGCATTTTAAAAATATTTCAGTTAACGAATATTTTGAAATCATACAGGCTTTTTCATTACCTTTCAAAAACCCTACATGTTTCACTCTTCGTGCATATATTTTTCTGACAGTGGATCTCATGGTTTTTAATCTTTTAAATGCTATTGGAAATGTAATAGCTTTTTTAGATTTTTTAGTGTCATTTATAGCGATGGAAAATTACGTTTACAAAAAATGTTTCTCAGAAAAGATAGAGTTGTAGTATGTTTGTCTTATCGAATCGAACTTTTTTCTTTTTCATTATGTTAGAGGTTTAAATATTGATCTATAATCAACAGTTATTTAGCTATAAAAAAAATTACATAAATATTAAAGAGTAAAGATTTAGAATCTTAATATTATGGTTCTTGATTTTAGCTGTTCTATTAAAAGAAAAATAATCTCGAAAAGAATTTTAGAAAAATTAATTTAACGACTAAACATCGATCAGTCTTATTAACAAGAAAACAATCACGTGGTACGCATTAATTATTAACACTTTCCGAATGTACGTAATTGTTGTATTGTATAACTTTCAATACTCTTTGCCTACGTAATTACACAATAGGCACACAGTTCTTAAAAGCATACAGATAGACTAATTGAATTTCTAATCATTCTTAAACCTTCTTAGAAAAAGATAAAAATGATTAAAACTAAAGAAACATGACAATTAAATTCTAATTGCAATCTGTATTGTATCTGATTATTTTAGTGCAGCCCTGAAATCTGAAGGATAACAAAATCATTCTATACAAAATATTATTTTTGCATATTAAAAATCAATGTCAATTTCTTTATGATTTTTACAAGAGAAAGTTCTTTAAATGTAATTTATAAAAATGACTGTCCTAAAATGCAATGCATAGGCATTTTTTTGGGGGTGTCCCTGTACGGAAACCAATTAATATTTTTTAAGATAGGGAACATACTATAATGAATTTGAATAACATACATAATTTTGTAAAAATATTAACGGACGCTGGAGTTGAGAGAGATAGATGGACAGTCGGTACATAGATACCTAAATTGAAATCATATTCCCACTTAAAAATTTTTAAAAGTGTTATATCGCTTAGCGTAAACGAAAATGCAATTTTAGAAAACTTCAATAAAAGCCTTCAGTGTAACTGAATAATTTTGTGTGGTACTGTAAATCTATAGCTAATCATACTACATTCTGTAGAAAGCATTCTTTTATGCATATGAATAACATATTTCAATTTTATTAAGATATGTACAAAGTAAAGTTATTAAAATTTGGTTTATGGAAATACAAACGAATGCTTTGGAATACTTTTGGGTGTCCCTTTATATAAACCATTTGTACTCCATTTTCTGTAGCAAACATCCGATAGTGAACTTCAACAACATATTTCAATTTTATTGAAATTTTCGTAAAATAAAGGAATTAAAATATAGTTCATAAAAATCTCTCAAAAAACACAATGCTTTGGAATAATTTTGGGTGTCCCTGTACACAAGCCAGTAGAGATAAATCACTCCATTTTCAATAGGGAACAACCGATAGTGAACTTGAATATCATATATCAGTTTCAAAAAAATTCCATGAATATATATGGGAGTTAGAGCGCGGATAGACAGACAAGCTGAAATCATTATGGTTTATAGAAATACATCTTATAGAACACGATGCTTAGGAATAGTTTCTGGTGTCCCTGTATACAAGTCAGTGATGGCATTTACTCCATTTTCAATGAGAAACATCTGATAGTGGACTTCAATAACATATTGCAATTTCATTAACATTTTTGGAAAGTAACGGTATTAAAATGTTTTATAGAAATCACTCTCGTAGGACACAATGCTTTGAAAATTTTTCGGGTGTCCCTGTACACAAACAATTAAAGGTGTTCACTCCATTTTGAATAGGGAACATTCGATAGTGAACTTGAATAACATATATCAGTTATCAGAAACTCCATAAATATTTACGGGAGTTAGAGAACAGACGGACAGACAGACAAATAGGCAAACAAACAAACAAACCGAAGTCACAAGCACTTTTCAACTTTGATAAAATGTGTAATTAAAAGCGAAATTGTCTGTCTTTCCCTCTTCCAGCTGTCTCCAGAAAAATCTACCACACTTACAAATATGATATTTGGCACTCAGAGTGTCTATAATATCCCCGTGTGTGCATCAAAGCCGTATTTTCAAATTTTTAATCAGGAAGAAAAATATTAATATATATTATCATACATAATTCTACTGAATTTGACATTTTTTAGTTCCCCATCATACTATAGGTATGGAGAACTTAGGTAATCGTGAAAATTTTTTTAGTTCCCCATTATACTATAGGTATGGGGAACTTAGGTAATCGTGAAAAATTTCGACCTCGGTTTTTTGACTTTTTTATACGTTATCAGGTGTGAGGAATCCAAAAATGACAAAATTTGTATGGTGTCTGTCTGTAGGGTGTCTGTTAGTGTGTCAGTCCGTCAGTGTGTTAGTCCGTTAGTTTGTTAGTCTGTTAACACGATATCTCACGAACAAATGATCTCAGAGAGGTCAGATCAGTTTTAAAATATTACTTTCGATACTGGCAAGAACCCTATTCATTTGCAACATTCGAATTAAAAAACTTCGTAAGTTATGAGAAATTTACGATTTTCTTAACATTGGAGAATAGGACAAAAATTCACTTAAACGTGCATTAAATGGAAACATTTTACTGTGAAAATGTCAAACCGGTTTTAAAATATCGGTTTTGATGCCGGAATGAACATCAGTAGCTATAAATATGCTACTTTGAAAATTTCGCAAGTTATTGGAAATTTACGAATTTCTTAACATGGCAGTATAGGGCAAAATTTCACATAAACGTCAATTTTTAGAGAGATTTTCATCGTAAACATGTCAGACTACTTTTGAAATATTATTTAGGACACTGGCATGAATATTAATGACTATGAATTTTCGAATATTAAAATTTCGTAAGTTATTGGAAATTTACGAATTTCTTAACATGGCAGAATAGAGCAAAATCTCACATAAACGTCAATCTTGAGGGATATTTTCATCGTAAAGATGTCAAACCACAAATTGGCATGAATATCATACACTATGATTTTTTCAATTTAAAATATTCGTAAGTTATTTGGAATTTACGCTTTACTTAACATGTCAGAATATAGCAAAACTGAGCCTAAACTTCCATTTTGAGGATCATAAATACATTAGACAACTTCAAAATTACATTTATGATATTTGTTTGAACATGATTGAATACAAATATTCTAATAGGAAATTTTCTTAAATTATTCGTAATTTACGATTTTATCAACATATCGAAATTGTAAATTTTTCATATAAATATGAATTTTGAGGATTATTGCATTGGAAATAGTAGCATGAAAACTAAAGAACGGAATTGACCCTGATAAAATAAATTAATAGATTAGAATGAGATAAATATATCGAAGTGAAAGGTGGATAGCCTATTAGGCGGGGATTTCATTCTGTCACTGTATCAAGCTTTGGTCAAATTCATTTCTTTTAACATGATTATAATATGTCTCGCACTAGAAATTTATGAGAACATAAATTTGATGGGGAACTGAGCAGAGTCCACCTATGCCAACTAGTTTTTTTTTTTTTTTTTTTTTGCGTTGTAATTTCAGCCTATTACCAATAAAATAAAACACTAAAAACTTTTTATTTCATTTATTTTCACTTTTTCTTACTCATAAATATCGCAGAGAAATGTAAGTATTGCTTTTGGGTCAAATTTTTGAAACAGAATTTTTGTTATGATTACACATTTTGAAGTCCTTGAGCAGTTGGTCTGTGTATATGTCCGCCATCAGCGTATCTCAAGAACGAGTAATAGCAGAAAGTCTAAACTTGTATTATAAATGTTTATCACATAGAGATGCCACGCTAAACTTTCCGTTGAGATCAAGCAAATGGTTCGTGTACGGACATCCAAGAGAATTCAGATATTAAGCCTATGGAAAATCTGTGGTAAATATAGTGTAACATCTGTTAGCTGACTTAAACGAAACAGAAAGAACAAAATGCATTATATTCATAAAAGCATGTTTTGTGTAGATTGGGGTATGGAAATCATTCATTATTCGATTACAGGGCTATCCAAAGTATTTGAATATGTTATGGTTATACTTGGATATTACAATAATCGTAATTCCTTTTTAACACGCTTTTATTAGCTTCACCTGTATGTATGTATGTATGTATGTATGTATGTTTGCTTGTTTGTAACCGCTCTGGGAGCAAACAAAAAATTTATATTATAAAAAAAGACTTTCCCTACGTGAATGTCGTGGCGTTGAGGTATAGTTCCGCGCTACGAACACAAAGGCCTAGCAATCGATCCCAGTCAGGGGAGATTTTTTAAAAATGGTTTTTGTTTAATTCTAAATTATTTTAATTAAAGATTTAAATGTATGTAAATACTAGCTGTTACCTGCGACTTCGTTCACGTGAAAATTTTGATGTGTATGTGTGGGAACTGACGGTTTGATCATAATATGTAATGTAATGAAACCTTATCATTGTGGTGCTGTGCAAAACAGTCTGATAAAGTATACTAAAAAAATTGTAATTCATTGAAAGATCTACGGGAAAAATATACAATTTACTTTTATTCTAATACCGATCTGTATACAACATTAAATGACTTATTAATTTCCGTCAGCACATGCAAGTTCTGGGCACTTGAAACACGTGAACAACCAACATATAATTGACCGTTATTTATTTATTTTTAATGCCAAAATAAATAAATAAAAACTTATCGCCAACATGGCGATACAAATTGAAAATCTGTTCATAGGGATCCTGTACTAAAACAGTATTGCGTTGCGGAAGTATAAAATCTGGTTGTCAATTATGAATTTTATTTTGAAACCTTTCTTTGTATGATTTTAGTTCACTATTGCACAATATTAATCTGGTTCTAATAATAATTTGCTGACTGGTGAATTAAAATTTTAATTACGTGGTGAAATTCATATAATATTTGTGAGTTTCAATTTTTTTTTTTTTTTTTTTTTTTTTTTACAAAGAATTTCTTTTTCATCTCCCGGCGAATTTGTTGAATAATATTTTAGTTCTTAAACAATTTTGGACGGCTTTGCCCGCTTCACTGGCAAACTCTTTTCTATATAGCTTTATAAAAAAAAAAGAGAAAAAAAAACTGAAATCGGTCAAAAGCAAACTCGCTTTGGGTTCCCGCTGTATTCGCCAGCGACTTGTTCGTCCTTGCAATCTCTGGTGCCTGCTCCTATTGCCAGCGACAATGGCTTACCCGTGGGCTTCCATTTGGGTGCTAATAATATATGACAGTTTCGATACGGACAGTACCGAAAAATTTGAAGTAGCTCTTTTATATCTGAATCCCAGTTACATATGAAAAACATAATACGTGATGTACGTAATATTTGCTCTCAAGTTATTTCCTATATTTATTTGATCTAATCGATCAGCCATAGAATGACAGCAATTTCAAGCCACATATAATATTACAATATGCTATGATCGGCTACTTCTATCGCATGAGACAATTATTATTATTATTATTATTATTATTTTGTGGTTATATTTACTTCATGCTTAGTTAATAGTAGTTGGTATATAGAGAAATAAATAAATTAATTAATATGCAAACTTGATTATGGTAAAGCCTTAATGCCCTTGGCGACTTTTGAATTTTTGTTGCCGTTTTAGACCAAAATATAATTTATGCGTTTATTGTTCCTATACGGAAGCGAAGTGTGACGTCACTGACCGTCCGTGGATGCAAGAAAATGATTTCCTATGTTAATCGCCCATTGGATTTTTTGTAAAAAATTATTAAAAATCGAAGAAAATTATTTCCCGATTTTAATCCCCATATTTGGGTATATATATGTATTAGTTGTCATGTGCATGTGTTAGATTGAGTGAATGCGACTTCAAATTAGGATAGAATATTTATCCTTTTCCTTTTAATTAGTATAATAATTGGATTCTTATTGCGTTAATATCATCATTTTGCTGTCAATTTGACAAATTTTTAATTTTAAATTTCAAAACTCTGTCCTTCTTGGCGCTTATTGTATTTGGTGATTAAAAACGTAATACGAAAATATACATGCCAGATGTATATTTTCGTAATATGCATTGCACGAAATATTGTTCCATATTTTTCATTACTCTCTTAAAATAGGTTGTTAAAATAACCTTGATTTTTAAAGGAATTAAATTATGTTCGCCAAATAATTTGGCGATATTTTTATTTTTTTTTTCTCTGCCAAGGATGACCGATATCAAATCTATTCCGCTGCAGCACATTAGTATCTTATATCAGATACTTTATTTAGACATTTGGAAACAAATGTGACTTCAAATTAGGATAGAATATTTATCCTTTTCCTTTTAATTAGTACAATAATTGGATTCTTATTGCGGTAATATCATCATTTGAAATGAAATGGTTTTGTTTTCAATCAAATATGGAAGTTTGCCATTTTTTTTTCGCTAGAGTTTTGAATTTAAAAATTGAAATTTTTTCAATTTTACAACAAAAATAACTTAATCTAACTCATGCACATGATAACTAATACATATCTATACCTAAATACGGGGATTAAAATCAGGAAATAATTTTCCTCGATTTTTAATATTTATTTACAAAACATCCAATGGGCGTTTAACATAGGAAATACATTTCTTGCATCCACGAATGGCCAGTGACGTCATCACTTCGCTTGCTTATTTCTTTCTATCTTTCCCTTGGCGAAAAATGTTCTATCTACTTCAGCATCAAAATGAAAAAAATTTTCCATAATTATCAATAAGAAAATACCTTTAATAGAATGGTGAATTAGCTTGTATGTCAAGCGTGTTTCACCCGCCGTACTAAAGAAAAAAAAAATCTGAAGTTGGGGTATATAAAAAATGCTATGAAATAAAATTCAGGAGAAATATGTAATATCTATATATTAATTTGAAACATGTTTTTGTCTGTCCAACTATATTGAGAGAACTACTTGGTGTAAAATTTGGTTGAGGTGTCTAAAGAAAGGTCTTGGTCTGTAGATGTGCTATGAAAAGAGAAAAATAAAAAAAAAGTCGAACGGTTCCCCCCCCCCGGGGGGGAAACGGGTTAAAAACACGTTTACGAACTTAACTAAGCTCCAAATTACTTCACGGTGAAGAAATTGTACATATGGGGACTAGAGTCGAGTACTAAAAAATCACTTTCTGCGAATTTGGAATTTTCGATTTTAAAGGGGGAAAAAGGGGAAAAGTAGATTTGGAGGGGGGAAGGGGGGAAATTAGTTTGAGAGGGAAATCCGTTCTAGACCCACACATGTAGCACCTCATTTTAAAGGTCTGGAAATTTCATGTCGATTGGGGATGTTTATATACAATATAGTGCGACCCCTGGTGGTGAAAAAGGGAACTAGGTGATTTTACTGTAGACCCCATCATGTTAGATCTTATTTTGAAGGTCTTGGTATTTCCTGACCGTTGGTGATTTTCGTACAGAACACACTGTGCCCCCTGGCGGTGGAAAGTGCAACTAAAGGATTTTGCAGTTGACACAAGCATGTGACACTTTATTTGAAAGGTCTTGGAAATCCAAGGCGATTGGTGATAGAGGTCTTGAAATTTAATGTTGATTGGTGATGTTTCTATACAATATAGTGCACCCCCTGATGGTGAAAAATGGAACTTGGTGATTTTGTAGTAGACCCTATCATGTTATATCTCATTTTAAAGGTCTTGGTATTTCCTGACCATTGGTGATGTTCGTACAGAACACACTGCGCCCCCTGGCGGTGGAAAGTGCAACTAAAAGATTTTGCAGTTGACACCACCAGTGGTACCTTATTTGAAAAGTCTTGGAAATTCAAGGCGATTGGTGATGTTCGTATACAACATAATGCCCCCCCTGGTGGAGGAAAGTGGATTTTGCAACGCGTGCGTAGCATGTATGCCTGCTATACAGTGCAACAAAGCCACAGGCAGAGGTAACACGAGTCAGAGGTTCGCTCGGTTCAAGGTTCATTTTTGAGAATTTTTTAATGTTATTAGCGGCCTGTATATACGCTGCCGCAGGCACCGGGTCACGAGCCCGAGTTCCGTTCTGTTTGAGGTTTTTTTTTTTTTTTTTGTGATGCTTTCATTTAAAAATAGAAATTCAAACAAAATCGAGTTAAAGATATAATACCATACAAATTTAAGGTTCAATTAAGGTTATTATCATGGGCCCGGGCAGCGTATTATGAAAGACTAACGCTTTCAGCACCCGTTGGCGCAGGAACTTCGTTGACGAGGATGAAATGCTTCACACTAAATATGGCACTCCCCTATCCTTACGCACAGCGCACCACAACAACCCTATTCCGTTCTTGGAAGAAGCAGGCGGAAGAAGGGGGTTGTTTTGCAATTATCTGGTAAGTTGTAAATGAGGATGCAATAAAATGAAAGTCTTTTCAAAAGATGAAATTTATTTTTAATAGGTATTGAAACAAAATATAAGTTTATTTTATTTTATTTTATTTTAAGGAATATTATTATTACTCAAGCGTATTTTAAAGGTCATTAATTCGAATTGATATTACTAATCTTCCGCAATTTGTGTACGTAATCATAAAATGATAGGAGATTAGATTAGATTACTAAAAAGCAATAAATTACCTTATTATTTTTATTTTATTATTATTATTATTATTATTATTATTTTTTTTTTTTTTACTTAATAAAATTTTCAATGTGTTTTTTACGAAAAAATTCTTTGGTTTTTCTATATTTGTAAATTTTTGTACAGGTTCAAAATAATGTGTCAGTTACAATTTGAATAAATTGTTTTAATTATATTTATCGAATATTAAAAATAAAATAAAAATAATACATTTATTAGGGCGAAAGGAATATATCTTTCATACAAAATACACCATTTGAAAATGGTTTTACATTCTCTCACTCTCTCTTTTATTTATTTATTTACAGTCTGGTTAAAATTCTGGTTTTAAGTTAAACAATCTGGTGTGACGCTCACACAACTTCTTCTCTTGCATTTCAATTAAATAAAGACAGATTGCACATTAAATAATAAGTTAACAAGTAATGTATGTAAGCCTACGTTAAAAAGAATTCAAAAGAGGTTTAGAAACATTTTTATTTCACAAATAATTCTGTGTGAGGAGCCGTTTGAATATATTACTTATATTTATATAGAATTCAGACTGTTATTAACTTTAAAAGGTTACTCAAAATTATTCAGAGAACTATCACTTGCATCAATCACTCCATGGAATTCAATTTTAATCAAGCTTTTGAAGTAGCAAACTCACATGAACTTTTAAATTCAACATGTAAACTGGCTACAATTATTCTTATTATTACTTTAGTTACGCTGATAACAGACATACACGAGAATAAACACTTAAAATCTTAACCTTTAGTATTCAAAGAAACTCGAAACGCGTTGTACACTGGCTGTCATAAGTATAAAGACACTCGTTTTTCTATATTAACTAAACACTGAACACTATTATTTAAACAAATACATTTTTTATTAATTTGAATTTCATTAATAGACTATATTTAATAAGTTTTGTTATTTTTCTATCTTAAAAAACTTTAAATACGGTCAAAAAGAATTTTTCAGGTGTTCACAATTATAAGGATCAGCTCGAATCTTAGTTTTTTTTTTTTTTTTTTTTTTTTTTGGTTATTCTTTAAATTAATATTTTATGGGGTCTCTTTTTAGGGTGAAACAGTCAGACGTTCTCTCTGGTGTATATATATATATATATACACCAGACACACACACACACACACATATACACATGTTTTTTTTTTTTTTTTTTTTTTTTTTTAAATATTCAGTTTCAATACCATTTCATACAGCATAGATAATATTCTGAATACATTTAAACTATTTAAAATTGCTTTCCACTTGCATGAACTTTTCTAATATAAGTTAAGGTTTTTTCAAATTTAGGCCACGGGAAAGGCAATAATACAGAAGTTTCTTTCTTCAAACTATTTCCTATTGCCTTAAAAGTAGAGCAAAAATGTAAGTCTTGTTGAAAAAAATATTATTACTCCCCAAAATCTAACAAAAATCTGAGAATTCCACATTTAAAATTTGTGGCTATTCTCTTGATGTTCATAATAATAGAAAAAATTAATAAATTCATTCTGCCTTCAGTAAAAACAGCTCCCCAAAAAACCATAGATCCACCTTTAAAATGCCCGATTCATATCTGCCTTTAAAAAATCTGCTCTGTTCTTCGCTATCTTTAGATCGTGCCAGTAACTGTTAAAACCATTTGGTTAATAAAAAATAAAATGTTTTTCATCCGAAAACGCAACATTTTACCATTTAATATTGTCTTTATTAAACTTTAACACAGACGCTCTTTCCCCCATTAAATGCTTATTGATTATTACAGGTTTTTTATTCATTTTAACATATTATTAATTATTTTAAACATGCATAAATGTGGACCCCAACATTTCGTTAAAAATTACGAGCAAATTCAGCAGCAGGCATTATGAGTAGAACAGAAAGAGGAATTATGAGTCTTCGATCTCTGTAAAACAACTCTGATTTTGCATCAGATCTTTCTCCTATTGAACCAGCAGTTCAACGTTTGATCACATTTCCTTCAGCAGTTTTAGATCTTCGGATTTCATTAGAAATTCATCGGATTGAAGTTATCCTTCCACTTAAAAAACACATTTATCATACTTCACTACATGAACGTTCTTTTTTTCGAGGAATTATCAGTAATGTCCGTCCAAGAAAAATTGCAGGCATATATATGAACTAATCTAGTCCAATAGTTAACAGATTCGCATGTCAACTGTGATTTATCCGTTAGTAATTTAAATAAAACGAAAATATCTTGATTGTCCCTATAATTATGAACATCTAAAAACGTGGAGAAAAAAATATTTTGCATTATTTTTTATTAATTTTGTTTCATATTAAAAAAACTATAGCAGTTTTGGTTTTTAGAATACTAGATATATTAAGTGCACTTAGTATAATTTTGTTCACAATTATTTTTACATTAGTAATTTCAAAACATAAAGTGTCCTTATAAATATGAGAAGGAGCGTACAACAAGCAGCACATAAAATTTCATTTAAAAAAATACTTTGTTTGACGTATGCGTAAGAATTAATTTTCATGCCTCTGAGTAGTTTTTCTACAATTTCCAAATATAATTCCATTATATTCTATTTCTGTTGGATAGCGTTGTAAACGAATTGGGAATGATTTTCACACCATATTCTACACGAAACATGCTTTTATGCATATAAAAAAATGTATATTCGTTTCATTTTGTCTAGTATAACATAAACTGTACCTGCCAAAAATTTCACCTACAGACATAATGCATTTGAAATTCTTTTCGATGTGCCTAAACACGAAGCATTTGTTTAATCTCAGTAAAAATTGGTGCAGCATCTCTATATGATATAGATTTAGAATACTAAGTTAGTACACTTTGCTACTATTTATTTTTTAGATATGTTGGTTGATAACACATAAACACAGAGAGAGAGAGAAAGAAAGAGAGAGATCAAGAGCTAAAAATCTGATTTTCGGATTCAGGGGACTTCGAAACATGCAAATATACAAATATATATGTATATATCAATTTCGAAAATTTTATTCACAACAATACTTTCTTCGTGGTTATGTATAGTGTTACCATATTTTTTGAGAAATGCTGATGAGATACAAACACACTCACAGAGGCACATGTACACAGGCAGACACACAGATCAATCGCTAGAAATCTGATTTTTGGATTAATGGACCTTAAAACGTGTAAATACAATAAAAACTCGCTTTCGAAAATTTGACCGCAAAACAATACTTTTTCTGTCCTGTATATGGGTAAGAAAAAGTAAATATAAAAAATAAAAAAAATGTTTAAAAAATATAATTAAAGATAAAATTGGCAGAAAAGAGATGTTTTTCTTCTTTTTTTTATCTTGTGCCAAACAAATTTTAAGAAATGAATCTGATCGTTGTTAAGGAAAGCAACTTCATATTTTAAGGTAAATAATTTGTATTTTATTTTTATTTATTTTTTAAACATTGTTTTTATATTTAAACCAACTTTCTTTTTTTTTTTCTTTTTTTTTTTTTTTTTTGTAGCATCAAAAAAAAAAAAAAAAAAAAGTAATAAAAGTTAAAAAATATATATATATACATATATCGTCCTAAATCAAATTTGATTTTGTAGGAAATTTTATATTGATTACTTAGAAAACAAAAATAGGCTTCAGTTTAATTTTTTTAGCTTCTTTCATCCTTGTATCAGAATGTGCAGTTATTTTTATGCTCGGAAAACACCATCGAAATTTTTTTCAGGTGTTTTCATTTGAATATTGCGTTAACTGCGCAACCAGTTTTGTGTACTGACAATTTATGAAAGATTTACGATGCATTGGCGTTTGTGGGAAATATTTTTAAATAATTACACATTATTTAAATGCACAAACCCTTTTCTCTTGTAGAATAAGGTATGATTAGCGTAAATTATTCATTTATGTTGAGATATATTGTGAGATGTGACTGGAAATTGTTCAAAGTAGATTTAAAGTGTTAAGAATTTTTTTCAAGTACACAGTATAGAAAATAGAGCATATGAAAATTTTAGATGACATAGAAGTTACAGAAATTTTTAAATGCTTTCATTTTGGAAATAAAATTATAAAATATTTCTTTCACACAGGGGCCAACTTTTACGGTTTCTTAGCACCACTATTTCTCTGCAGAAAGTTTCATCATATTTAATCACAGAAAACTACTAAAACACTTATTAAAAATTTTTATTAAAAATTACCAGTAGGAAAAAAAAAAAAAGTACAAGTTGGCAAATATGCTTTTATGATATTTTTTTCTCTGCAGTTAAAAACAAAATATAATTTTGTGTACCTGCTGTCTTTAAATAACGTACAGGGCTGCACATAACTAAGCTCTAGTACGATTTTCTGTAAAAGTAAAGCTATAAAAATAATTGTTCCAAGTTGTCTTTCTTCGTAATTAAAAATAAAATGTTTTCTAAGTGTCACTTGTGAGGTAAAATATACTAAAGAATATAGATTAAATTATGTAACGAGTAAGTACAGTTGGAAAGTAATTATGCTCTATGCAAGTCAGATGATATTTTCTTTCTTTTTTAAGTATTATATTTCACTTCAGCTGACATATTCAATTTTAATATTTTCGAAAAAAAAAAAAAAAAGTTGTCGCCTCCACTTTTATTCATTCTTTCATTCATTCTTTCTTTCATCCCCCCCCCCACTCAGTAATAAACATAAAATATATCAAACTTTTCTATAAGATAGTTTTAATAATCTTTATATAGATAAAAGGCAGTGTCTGTGTGTCTATGTGTGGACAGCGTAGCGCAAAGACGGTAGCTCGGACAGTCACGTGTTTCGACATGAAGGTGCCCTTGTGCACCCCTAAGCCTGATTTTCAAATTTTTGATTTGTTTTCATTTAATTAATTAAAATATGAGAATATTAACTTCATAATATCTGTAAATATAGTCATTAAAATTTTATCCTTAATTTAATTGTTGCCAAAAAAATTTACGAGTTCATTTCTTTTCTTTTCATTTTTTTTTTTTTCGACGGGAAAATAAATACATTTACTTAAACGTGAACAATAAAAAAAAATTAAATTTTGCATGTAGATTTTTACTGTTAAGTTGTTATTTAAAAAAAAAAAAAAAAAGCTGCCCATGACGCCACATTTCACTGTTTCTTTACTACAATAAACTCTATGAACTATAAATTTATTTTATCAGGGCGATTTTTTAAATTTTGGCGCTGAAATAAACCGAATGTTTTTCGCCATAAAGTTTAATTTAGCAACAGCCATTTTAATCCATTTTAATTTATGAATAACCATTTAAATAAATTAAACTAAAATAAAGTCACATAAATGATCTATTTTTATCTGAATAGATAATTTTATAGGGAAAAAAGAAAAAAAAAAAAAAAAAAAAACATGTAGTTTTAAAAATAGAAAATTTATTTCAAGCACTATTTTAAGCCTAAAAACCGTTAAAAATATAAACAGAATATGAAGAATTCTTACAAATTAACAAAAAGGTGTCCGATAAAAGTATCAGCAAAATAGGGTTCCCCTTTTTATACAAGAAATTACATTAAAGAAGAAAAAAAAATCATCACTAATATGGTGACAAAAATTCAAAATCCGCCAAGGGAGAGATTTAATAAAGTTGTGTAGCACGGTAATGTTTACATATTTATTTATTTTTATATACCAATCACTACACTAATTTATAATACAAATATACGAGCTGCTGTGTGTGACTGTACTTGCACGCTGTCCAGCAGAAATATTTGATTAATTTAAAATAATATTTAAATAAATAAATCAGAATACGTTTACTGGGAAATATGTATAACCATAAAAATATTAGTTGTCTAAAATGTGGCGGAAATAGTGCTCATAGCATATTGTTATAAGGGATTAATTCTTTGCCCCGGATCATTAGAACCGTTGTAATGAAAGCAGTTTTATAGGCGAAGTGAAAATAAAAGGGCAATTCATTCATTGACTTTCAGTAGGGTCAACCTTGGCGACAAAGTTGGTGAGTGGGCGACCGAATTTGGTGATAGGGCAACCAAATTTGATGAAAAATGGTACTTTAGAATTCCTCAAGTTTCGAAGATCTCCGACACACGGGAGCACAGATGTTGAGATTTTCATGGGATTCTCGATGGAATCATCGCAAAAAGTTATAAATAGGAGTAAGTTGATTTATGCGAGAGAGTATGTATTCACTGCGAATCAGAGTTATTCAGAGACCTATTCTGAGTGATTGCACTTTAAGGATTGAGCTCTAAGGGAATGAACATGTTTCTTGAGCTTGCGAAGATTTATGCTCCGGAGTATTTGATGTTATTTGCTTTACTCCTGTGGAACAAATTACTGTTTTTCAGAATGTTCCAAAACATTCATCTAATAGTGACTTTTGCTATATGAGTAACAGTTTCAACTGTTTCCAGAATAGTCGAAGAATAAGCTTTACTATTGGATTGTTTTCGAGAATATTCGTTTTAATAATAGTTTTGTTGTACAGATTCGAGAAGCTAAAAAAAAATATTTAATATCACTGAGGAGATCTCATACTAAAGCTGTGGCGATAATAGTCGCCAATCGAAATATATTTATTTAAACGTTTCAATTATTCAATTAAAAAAAAAAAATAATTTTAATGTAGTGACTGGCGAAGCAGGCAAAGCCTGTTAGTAATAAATAAATGTGTGATTGGTTATTAAATAAGTAACAAAAAGAAAAAAATAATAAGAAAAGAAAAAAAGAAAGTAAGAAAAGAAAACTTTTTTTTAATTATTATTTTAACATAAATGTCAAATTTCTTTCTTTCATTTTTATTATCTTATAATTCACTAAGGTATTTCATTATAAGAATTTCATCTAATAAGCAAGGCATAGACTGAAAAAGAAATCATACGTTGATCAAGGTCAAAACAAAACAAAACAAAACAAACAAAATAAATAAATAAATAAATGAATAAACTACGGAGAAGCGGAATGGGAATTGACGATAGAACTGGTTGTGCTTCAGCGGTTTCGCCAATGCGCCAAAGAGGGGCTGAAAGCGTTAGTCTTTCATAATATGCGCCCGGGCATTGCCGGGCGGGTTCGTTTGCTTCCAGGTTACATTTTACTATGTCTACGATTACTGAAAAATTATTCAAACACATATCGAAAACAAAGTATTTTTTTTATTTTATTTTTCAACTTTTTTTTTTTTTTTTTTTTGTATAATACTACGTTTTATGGTGCCCTGATTGCGAAAGTCCAACTTTTAGCGGTTCATCTGTATGTATATCTGTTATCAGCATAATTTAAAAACAAATAACTGCAAGAAATTTTTAAAAAATTGAATTTTACGTTAGGTTGTCAGTTAAAAATTTAATAAAGCAAGTTTGAAAGCAAATCAATATTAGCCTGGATTTTTTTTTTTAAATAATTGTATGCACTGTAATTGAAGGATGTTAAATAGTTATTTGTCAAATAAAATTGCTCCTAAACTTATTTTATGTTACGTTAACACTTTGACTGCCAAGCCAAAATTGCAAATGTTCACTTCAGTCCCGAAAAATTCTATTGTGTAACTTGTATTTTTTTCGACATAAAATTATATATATAGAAAAAAGTATTTTTCAATCTGATTCCTTTTGCAACACATGGGGAGATTCTCATTCTACAACAATCAAACTCCAGTACGATTTTCATGTAACTGATATCGTTTTTATAGCCAAGGACTGAAGTGTTGAAAATCCATGGCTATTATATCTGATAGCCAGTGTCCCAACGGAAGATGTGATCACGGAGCTATCACATATGATAGCCATGGCAGACAAAGTGTTAAAGTACAGTCGGGGAAAAAAAAACGCAACACTCAACGTAACTCTGTTGCTAATCGATGTAGAAAAATGTAATAGGTATCATTCGACGGGGAATTGTGAGTAGTTTAGAAAATTAACTGAAATTTTGAATTGGGGGTCGTCTACATATTAAAACGTGCACCAACTTTGATTTTTTCAATAGTAATGCCCCATTTTTCTTTTATATTTGAATTCCCGGGATCGCGACAACGCGAAAAAGTATATTGGTTGTATATTTTACTTATTTTTTCACAGAGTTATAAGCGTTCAAAGTTTGAAGGTGCTAATGTTAAATTAATATTTCAAACTTTTATTAATATCTTCACAAAAAACAACTTGATCGATATAATTTTTTTTTTTACGATATATAGTGAAGAAACCCAAACATAATCCATCATTACTTTTGATTCTAAAAAATATTTTTAATTTTGAAAAATATTAATAAATTCATATTCATAAAAATTATGAATTATGACCCATATTAATTTTTACATAAAATGAATCCTAATGCTGAAAAATATGTGTGTGCAAATTTGCAGCTCATTCCAGTTATTAGTTTTCGAGATATGAATAAATCTTTCTTTTGGAGCGGTTTAGGGGGGCCGTCTTTTATAAAGTTTTGCATGAGATAACGAATCAAATCTTAAAAAATAACAGAGAAAATGAAACAAAATAGTTTTATTTTTTATTTACAGGTCAAATTATATAACTAATGATGATATAAATGAAACAAAAATGATGATTTTTAGACATTAGTGTTAGCATTAAGAATTCATGATTTCAAAAGAAGACAAACCCCGCCTTCATCGTTCTTCTTCAACACAAAACAATACTGAAAATAAAAGTAAATGTGACATTGAGTTGTGAATTCGTGTTAAACCCCCTATTTTATGTTGACAAAAATATGCACAAGTGGTATTTACTTCATCGATTACTGGTGATAAATTTTGAATCTTTTAAACGAACACTAGAAGAAAACTAAATAGGCGGGGTTTACTGTTTTAAATAGAAAAATAGGTTTAATGCAAAAATTGTCTATTAGAAAAAAACGAATGGAATTGGAATGCAAGACAGACTTGTAAAATCGTTTCTTAACTACCGTCATAGTTAAAGTCATTTGCTTCATATATTGTTTATTTTTATTTATTTATTTATTTATTTATTTTGTAGGTGGGAGGATTATTATTTTAAAGATACTTTAGCCTTTAAAATTTTATTAATATATTTTAACTTTATATATTTTAAAAATATACTTTAACTTTTATAAATATATTTTAACACTTTTTGCGACCGCAGGATTTTGTCTTTTTGACTGTAAGATCCGCCTACAGGCGTTATTCTCTCAAAATAAAATATTTCAGAACAACTTTTCGGTATTCACAATTATATTACAAATGGATATATATTATAATTATATTCTTTCTAATGAATATATTTCTATCCATAATATATTTTATTGTAAAAATATGAACACTGAGTACACATCTAAGAAATACGTAACGCACAAATTACGAAAGAAACGCCCACTGACAGAGTTACAGATTTTCAAAAGACGTGAATCTACGTCAACAGTCGCGAAAGGGTTAATTAAGAAATTATATTTTCATAGAAATTATAAAACGAATCGTACAGTTCCAAAGAGTTCAACTGACCCAAAACTGGTAGTGCGATTAAAATTGTTTAATATTTACTTCATGAACCCTTACAATAATTTATCCGAAAAGATCTACTTTATGTGTTGTATCTATATTATTTCATTTCGTATATTATGTTACACCTACGAAAGAAAATTTAAGCTTTATTGGCGATCAGTAGAGCCATAATAGACACTTTTACTTGAAAAATATTGCACTTTTTTCAGAGAGTACTGTCTGGACCAATTGCAAGTGTAATGTAGTTAAATAGACCTAAAATTATCTAAAAAAGTACTGAAGTATATACAAATCTAAAGAACTGAATTCTGGATAATTAAGAAACTGGAAAATGTAAATGGTTTTATTAATTTTTATAATTATTTCTTTCCTGAAAGATTTCCGGTGTGAAACATTAAAATTTTGTCTTTTTCTTATAGGATCTTATTTTTATTTTTCTACATTTACAGATAACCCCTTAACGCATTTTTGATTGTAACTCTATAAATACTAAAGTTAAAGTATACAAATAGTATACTTTTCCGCACTGCCGAACTCTCAGAAATTCGAATATGAAGTTAAAATTTGAAAAATTCAAAGTTGGCGCTCATTTCAATATGTAGATGACCCCTAATTCAAAATTTGACGACATTTTCAGAAAGTGCATTTAATTTCCTGTTGAATTATGTCTATTAGATGTTTCTGCGTCAATTAATAACGAAATTACAGCGGGTGTTGCGTTTTTTTTCCCCGACTGTACATTGGACTTTATTATCTTACGCTGTTGACCTTAAAACTTAATATGCAATCTATTATTATAGTATTAAAATGCAGGGTAAGCGAAAGTCGTGTGAGTGTCACACCAGGTTATTTCTAATATGAAAAGAATTTTTTTTCGACACGTTAATGAAAAATTATTCTTATATTATCAAAACTTCTGATAGTCTCATCTTTTTTTTTTATCCCCTTGCTTTATCGTTTACAAAGCAATACGGGTACAGATTTAGCATAAAGTCCCCATGGCGATTTTAATGTTTTTTATCATTTTGCCAGTAAGTAAAAATTGCAATTGCCTAAGTAAAGACCTTGGTAAGAAATGTCCGAACTATAGTTCAACTTTCAAAATTCTCCAACGAGGTCCTATAATGTAGCAGTTCGCTAATATGAATGCATATTTTAATAGCTTATTAATGAAGCTGAAATAGCGCATGTCTTTCCCTCAGTCCGTTGTCTCCAGCAAAACGTACTGCACTTACGGATGGGAAATTTGGCACATAGTCTGTAAGGTCTCCAAGTGCACCTTGAAGACGAAGTTTCAACTTTTTACATTGGAAGCAAAATATTAATTAAAACGTGAATAACTATCGAGTTATTTGGGGAAAGTTTTCACCAAGAAACGTTCCCACTCACACTCGGAGGGGAACAAATCGAAGATTCTGTTTCTTCATTTAGTGTGCAAAAAGGGGCTATAAAATACCTTTTTAACTTCCTTATACATAGTAATGGGAAGTATTGTAATAAGGATTTGTGAAATGGATATTGTACCTAGCATAGCTCAAAAACGAATGAATGAAGAATGTTGCAAATTTATGTTTGTGACGGGCATGATGTCTTGTTGTATACCTCCAAATTTGGCTTTATTACGAGCTCCCGTTTTATTGATATCTACGACATTGTACGATTTTTCGTGACGTCTGTATGTACGTATTTGTGTATCTCGCAAAAATCAAAACAGTTGGACGTAGAAAGCTGCAAATTCTTTATATAGGTTTCTTACCTGTTTTTGTAGGTTTGTTACCGAAACATTAGTGGAAGCCTCTATGTGGAGATTCAAAAAGATTTTGGGTTCTGTTGCTGTGCATGTCTGTGTCGCGATAACAGCCGCAAAAATCACTCTGTTGATTTAAAATTTGGTACACATGTTCACTAACCACACAGAACTAACTGTATATTTTTGGCAGTTTTGGGCATAATTGAATTACCATTAAATTACAATTATAATTATTTTACTGGCAATCAATTAACAAGTAGTTGATTACAAATAAATTGAATAAGTAATTCAATTTATTTGTAATCAATTACATGTTAATCGATTGACAGTAAAATAATTATAACTTAATTGTAATTCAATTACTTTTTAATCATTTATGCCCAACACTGGTTTTGAGTGTGTATTTCATTTGTAGTCCATGTACATAGACACGCCAAAGTTTTTCATATCATTAAGTCCTATGGATAGAATTTGTATGTACCGCAATAGTAGCCGCAAACATCCATCACGTGACTTGGAATGTTAAGAAGCAATTTAGAAATAGCTGTATAATTTTGGTGTCTATATTGTTTATTCTTCGCGTACATAGATGAAAAGGTTTTCTTATCATTACGGCCTATGGGTAAAATTTCGTTTAAACGCATTTCAGCATCGTTACATTGGATTGAAAAATAAAATTAATATACATTATTGATATGCTTAAAAGCATGTTTTGCAGAAATGGTGTGCTTAGACTCAATAATTAATATGCAGGACTTTACAAAAATGTTTCGAAAATGGATATTGGGAATACTTCACTTCTTTATAATAACTTAGTAGACCAAAATTTATTTTCAAATCGACCACTACTTCCGAAGCATGAAATTCGTTTTATATTACTTTTGCATTTTCAGTAGAAAAGAAAGATAATATATATATATATTTAGATTATTTAGTAAAACATAAGAAGGAATGAAGTAGAAGCTGTGTAAATAGGGAGAACCCCTTAAATTATATGTGAGTATGTACACTCATTTAATAACATTGGTAGGAAAGTGTAAAGGTATAAATAAGAAGTCTAAATGAAAATGCAATCAATTTAATTAAAAAAAGAAGTTTCAAACATTCGTATTCGATTTAAATAAAACTGTCAGTTAAAAATGCTTTTTTTTTTTTTTTTTTTTTTTTTTTTTACAAAGGAGAAATATTATATTGATATAAATTTAAAAATTGCAAATTAGATGTGCAATTCTGTTGCCTATAATAAATAATGAGTTTAGTTATATTTATACCTTTATAGATTATGATGACACCTGTATTAATTAAATGATTTTATTTTAAATGGTATAGATAATATATTTATATTTCTCAAATGGATATTCATAAACAAATGTTTCTCGTAGTTCCCCCCCCCCCCCCCAAAATAAATAAATAAATAAATAAATAAATGAAATCGATTATAATCCATTAATTTATTTTTTTCTTACTTCTGAACATTAAACTTTATATATATATATATACAGATAGAATGTAGGAGAGATTTAAAATTCTTCTAAATATTTTTATTTAATTTAATCAAAATTAAATTTTTAATGTTTTCCGCTTTTAGTAGCGTGTGGGAACTCGTATAGAATTTTCTAGTGACACTGAATAACCTCTCTACGGGTGCTGAAGATGCACAGATAGAGAGAAATTTTGAACTAATTTTTGCAATTTTTGGATATCTTTTGTCATTTTCCTTCCAAAAATTTAGAGGGCAAATATCATCTCCTTACAAATGGCTCTTTTAAATAGTCTGTTATTTCCAATTTCGCTATATAATTCTGGTCAAGATTACTTGCTCTTTTCCCGTCTAAAAATACAAACAGTTTGGTCTTTTTCTTTTTTTTTTTTTAAGGTTCACTTGCGGCTCTTTGTTCTGGTTCCGTCATTTCTTCGACAGGAAAGTGATTCTTCATTTCTTGAATTATTATTTCACGCACATGCTTATTCGTCAAGTCCAGGCAACTATTCTTGAATCGTGGATCCAAAATAGTTGATATAATAATGTTGTACTTTCCACATTTTTTCATCCTTTTTTCTAAAGAAAATTTCAAAGCTTGGATGTGACTTTGGCAATATTTTGATTGTATTTCGTAATTGTTTAAGTGATTTTACAGTCCAAAAATGCATGGTATCACTTCTTAAGATGTCACTATGTTTTCTCCGTGGATAGTATTTGTAGCCTCTTCAAAAGGTTCCAATACCTGAAAATAAATAAATTATAGAAGTATCAATATCAACAAAATTATTTTAGATTAAATTTATTATAACCGTATAAAAAATGTATAATAATAAAACTAAATTCCAAACGGCATTTACTATGATAATAACATGTATTTTCTTTCTCTTAAGTTATAAAAATCTTTCTTGTAGATTTTAAAATTGCTTTACAACAATAAATTACAATAAATAAAAACCTATTAAAATTATTTTATTAGGCCCCATAAATAACAGCAATCATGAATAGTTCAAATATATGTTTACCTAGAATGACTATTCATGAAATATGTTTGAAACGAGAAATAAATCTATTTCGCAATATTTTGGCAATCCGAATGTTTTACTTAAATTTACTACAGCATACGGAAATAGATAAATGAACGGAGAGACAGAAGAGCAAAAGACAATCAAAAATTAAATTTAAAATATTTCAAGAAAGTAAATTAAAATTTCGTACGTTCGAAAAATTGTGAAATCATTAAAGCATATCTAAACTTTAAAGTTGCTTTTTATTAACCGACTTCAAAAAAGAAGGAAGGTTTTCAATTCAAACCGTATGTTTTTTTTTTTATGTTTGTTAGCTCATAACTTCTGAACGGATGCTCCGATTTTGACACTTTCTGTTTTGTTGAAAAGGGCTTGGTCTGAAAAAGGTCCCACTGTAATATCTTTACAATCTAAAGAAAATACAGGGTGCCCAAAAAAATCAGTCCCAACTCTTTTAACTGCTAAACGGCTGCAGCTATAGTGTCAAAAATGGTATGTAAGTATAGCAAAGTGGCCATGCAGTACAAGGTCAAACCGCTTGCAGCGCCACCTGATGGGAAAATAGCGAAGTTAGTGTTAATATCTCGAAAACTGTTCTAGAGAAAAAAGTGAATTACGAAGTTGAAGAGTATCATCGATTTAGTACGAAAATATAGTTTAGACATTCATGCTAGCGTTCCTATCTTGGAAACAGTTCAAGACAGGGGGGAAAAGGTGAATTATAAAATTGCAGGGTATCATCGATTTAGTACGAAAATATAGTTTAGACATTGATGGTAAAAATACAATGCTAAAAACGTGCATTTGTTTGTTCGCAATTTCTTACACTATGCACACTTGAGCTACATTGCACAAGTTGTAGCGTAGCTGGTGAGACATATGCTATATAGTTCAAAATACGGTTACTTGATACTTTTTGTTTTGTTGTAAAGATCTTGGTCTGAAGTAGGTCCCATTGTAATATCTTTACAATCTAAAAAAAATAAAGCGCCATCTGGTGAAAAACAGCGGAATCAGCGCCCCTACCTAGAAAACGGTTCAAGATGGGAGAAAAGTTAATTACGAAGTTGTAAAGCATCATCGATTTACTACGAAAAGACAGTTTTAGACATTATTGCTAAAAATAGAACGCTTAAAACGTGCAGTTGTTTCTTCGCAATTTCCTACACTGTGCACACTTGAACTACGTTGCACACTTTGCAGCGTAGTGGGTGACAAATATACTCAGTGGTTCAAAGTACTGTTAGTGTAAGCGGTCACATCGATTAGCGCAAAGTCGTTTTCAACCAACTTCAGAAAAGAGGGTGTTCTTAATTCGAGCTATGTGTTGTTGTTGGTGTTTGTAAGCTTATAACTTCGTAAGAGATGCTCAAATTAACCGACTTCAAATAGTAGGAGTTTCTCAATTCAAACCGTATGTATTTTGTTTTTAGTTTTGTTTGTTAGCTCATAATTTCTGAGTAGATAATCCGATTTTGGTAATTTTCGTTTTATTGTAAAGGTTTTGGTCTGAAATAGGTCCCATTGCAATATCTTTACGATCAAAAGAAAATACAGGGTGCCCAAAAAAGTCAGTCCCGACTCTTTTAACTGCTGAACAGCTGCAGGTATAGTCATAAAAGTGGTATGTAGGTATAGTAAAGTCGATAGTATGTGCTGCGCGATTCAACCGCTGACAGCGCCACCTGGTGGGAAACAGTGAAATTAGCGTTCCTACCTCCAGAAAAAATTCAAGAAAGGGGAAAAAAGTGAATTATAAAATTGCAGAGCGTCATCGGTTTAGTACGAAAAGGTAGTTTAGACGTTAATGCTAAAAACAGAACGCTTAGAACGTGCATTTGTTTGTTCACAATCTCCAATTTTGTGCACACTTGAACGACATTGCATATGTTGTAGCATAGCAGGTAACATTTATGCTATGTAAAATTCAAAGTATGGTTATTGTAAGCGGTCACATCGATTAACGCATAAACATTTTAAACCGACTTTATAAAGGAAGAGGTTCTCAATACAAACCATGTTTCTCATTATTGTTGTTTTTGTTGTTGAAATTTGTTAGCTTATAACTTCGCAAGAGATGATTTAATTTTAATACTTTTTTTTTGTTGTCGTAATGATCTTGGCTTGAAATAGGTTTCATTATGATTTCATTAAGATATACACAAATTACAGGATATTCACAAAAGTCTGTTCTCACTTAACTGCTGAACGCATGCAGCTACACTGGTAAAAGCAGTATGTAAGTATCGATGTTGAAACTTCTGTCCGTCAGCTGCAATGCATATTTTGCTCTTTGTTTGAACTTTACGCTGTGCAATTTTTAGCGCAGCGAGTGACACGTATTCACTGTAAAGTTCAATATATATGCCTAACAGAATTTTTGGTTACGAATACCGCGTATCCGTTCTTTACATTTCTAAAGACTTTTTAACTTAACGTATGTTCATTCAATAGATAGTTTTTTGTTCATATCCGATAAAGGCAAGAAAAGTGACACAACTTAAAAATGCAGCATTTGAGAAAAATCAATTTAAAAATAACTTGACTATAATAAAACTGGCACAACTGTCTCTCGAGTGGATAACTTTCTAGATGGACTTTTATGGATGGTAACTTTTTTGTTCACATTGGATGCATTTCATGTATTTTTCAGTGACATAAACCATTTTTTGAGTTATGTCACTTTTTTTGGAAGTTATGATTTGTGAAACTGCCGTCAAATGTCTTTTCATGTTCTGTTATATGAATAAGTTTTCACTGAAAAGAGAAAAATAAAATATTTTTGTAAAAAAAATAGAACCGACTCCAAAAAGCAACTACTATTAAAAAAAAAAATGTATGAAATGAAACTAAATTGCGCCTAAAAGTATAAAATAATTTCCTTTGCCAAACAACCTATAACACTACAATTAATCATAACTTTTGAAGTCGGCGCAAAATTAAATAAAAATTGATGATTTATTCAATACAAAAATCAAATCCTATTCAAAATACACATCTCACATTGCTATCTACAAAACGCAGCAGAGAACTAATTTGATTCAAGTAAACAAATAAGATTTCGTAAGCAGCAAAAGTTGGCGAAGATGCTGGTATCTGTGACGTTCTTGGTGAAAGAAAAATCGCAAAATTATCTGGCAAACATATTTAATTTCTTTGGGATATCATGATTATTTTGATAAGGTGTATCAAGAGAGTAATTAAGAATATGAAACAACACATCGTACAATATATATTATGAAAATATATATCTTGCGTGTATATTTTCATAATATATATTGACTTACGTTTTGATCGCCAAATCCAAAAGCCATCAAGGATGATAGTTAACCAAATTCGCAAAGGGAACTCTAACTTCATAGAAACATAAATACCGCATTGTGAAGAATGTTCACTGTTCTATGTAGATGCTACTAATGGACCAATTGTATACAGTGATAAAATAATAAAGGAAACATGAAAATGGATCATCCGAGACAACAGCATTTGTTGCGACCGATCTAAATACAAACCTTTAAAAACTAATTAAATTTTATTTAATTTTCCGCCGACTTCAAAAGTTATGATTAATTGTAATCTCACATTGTCACCTGCAAAACGCAGCCGAAAACTATTTTGATTCAAGAAAACAAATAAGATTTCGTGAGCTGCAAAAGTTGGCGAAGATGCTGGTATCTGACGTCCTTGGTGAAATAAAAATCGCAAAATTATCTGGCAAACATATTTAATTTCCTTGGGATATCATGATTAATTTGATAAGGTATATTAAGAGAGTAATCAATAATATGAAACAATACTTCGTACAAAATATATTATGAAAATATGAATCTTGCGTGTATATTTTTGCAATACGCTTTGAACGCTTAATCGAAAAGCCACCAAGGATGTTAGTTATCAAAGTTATACCAAATTTGCAAAGGAAACTTTAACTTCGTAGAAACATAATTGCCGCATTGTGAAGAATGTTCACTGTTCTGTGTAGATGCTACCAATGGACCAATAGTATACAGTGATAAAATAATAAAGGAAACATGAAAATGGATCATTCGACACGACAGCATTTGTTGCTACCGACCTAAAAACAAAACTTTAAAAACTAATTAAATTTTATTTAATTTTGCGCCGACTTCAAAAGTTATGATTAATTGTAGTGTTATAGGTTGTTTGGCGAAGGAAATTATTTTATACTTTTAGGCGCAATTTAGTTTCATTTCATACATTTTTTTTTTTTTTTTTTATCTTTTTTTTTAATAGTAGTTGCTTTTCGTAGTCGGTTCTATTTTTTTTTTTTACAAAAATATTTTATTATTGGACAACTTAAGTTTTACGACGGGTCAATAAAAATCTTATTTCAGATATTTCTTTTACTTTTTAATGGCAAAGCATCTTATTAAGTGGATTGTTAACATGTTTAATTTTGTCATTAAGCAAAACCCTTTATTCTCATAAAAATATTATCGATTTGTCTGTTAACTTTTATTTATTTATTTTTTAATTTTAATAAAGCATTCTACTAAATATTTTTTATTATTAAAACCCCTTTAAAAGGTTTATAAAAAATACACCAATAAATTCATATATATTTCGTAGATATACTTTTGTCCAAACAAATAAAATCTCTCTAAAAATTTAAATTAATATTGCAAAAACTAACTTCTATTATTTCATCAACTTGAGTTAGATTAATAGCATTAAGACTTCTATTATTTGGAAGAAGTTTTATTGCATTTTGCAAACTTGTTTCTGAACTTTTTATTCTATTCATTATGATTTCATCATCAGTAGCTGGGATTTCCATCCATTTTCAGTCGGTAACAAAAATCTCCGAATACTAGCAAAAATTCCTATGTAAAAAAAGTACACTTAATACAGTTTGTCATATAAATTCTTGTCGAATCCTGTTTATACACTGATGAAGAACAGGATTCGACAAGGATTTATTTAACAAAACTGTATTAAATGTACTTTTTTTATATAGAATTTTTTGCTAGTGTTCGGAGACTTGTTATCGACTGTACGTTAGCTGATTTTAAAACAATATTGTATTTCTCCAACATATATTTTTTTAATCCTTTAAGCCATCCTTTATGACTAGTTGCATCGTATCTGCTACACAGCTCAACCGCTGGGGATTATATTCAACCTTTCAAAAACATCATCAGTATCAATGTTTAAATTATCATCTGATGGATGTTCAGTTTCTTGAAGTAAATCATCTTCCACCTCATCATCATTTACATAAAAACCTGGCAGCGATGTTTCGAATGCCTTGATCATATTTGATGCATTATCAGTCACAATAAAATTAATTTTATCTGAAACCCCATTACTTCTTCGTACAATCTTGCTACATTTTCGATCGTATGTGTACCAAAAAATCGCCTAAATAAGTTTTATAGTTTAGGTGTTTTTAAACAAGTGAAAGAAATAATAGACAAAAAAAAGAAATATTTTAAATAGTTTCATTCAAAGTCTGCATGCAATAAAAATTCATATTTTCCTCATGATATGAATTATTGAAATTTTAAAGATTAAACAACAGTGGAATGCAAGCTAAACTGTAAAATACATTAGATGTGATTGCGGATAATATTAACAAAATTCTTGTATATTTTATAAAGCTAAAATTTTGTATATTTTACACTGCTCGACATTGAAAATTCAACACCAAGAAAGAATGATAATAACGGAATGAAATTTGTTGGACATATACATTATAGTAGGAAGAATAATTTACTAAAATTTCAGGAAATTTGGAGTAATGTGTACTGAGAAAACAGTACATAAAGCAGCGACCTCTGAGAGCAATAACAGCACATATCTGCCTAGGCATTGAATCGAACAGCGATTGGATGACATGTACGGGTAGAGCACTTTATGAAGCCTCAACACTATGTCTCAATTCATCGATCGAAATTACTGGTGAGTGGTGGTGGGGGGGGGCAGTCGCTTTTCAATGATTAAACAGTCATTTTCATTGGTGCGAGATCAGGAGAACGGGCTGGCCAGAGCAACAGTCGAACACCTTATGTATCAAAGAAGGTCCGGACAATAAAAACATCTTGCGGTCGTGCATTATCTTGCTTAAATTTCGCGCTACGGAGGCCTCGAATACAGGGCAGAGGGGCGGGCCTTAACTCGTCAGAAATTTAACGGCCGCTATTCAGAGTGCCAGGAATACGAACATGAAGTAATCGAGACGTGTATCCAATGGGAACCCATAACATCATTGCAAATAATGGACAGTAAGATGATGTCGAATCCCAGCTGGAAATGTTCATAATGCCGTTAAATACGGATAAGGCAATCTTGATGCTGCAAACAGGATTGTGACTTGTCTGAAAAGTGACTTCACGCCATTCCTGCGTCCAGGTTCATCGTTGATCACACATTAATGGCGCCCACTTCAGTGATGCAGTTTTGAGGGTAATCCGAATGTTGGTAGCCGCATACTGAGTTACCCACCACCTGGATTGATGGTATGTTGTACCATTGGATACACGTCCCGGTCACCTCTTGTATTCATTCCTGCGACTCTGAATACCAGCTATTACATTTCTGACGAGTTAAGGCCCATAGCTCTGCCCTATGTTCAAGGCCTCCGAAGCGCAACATTTAAGCAGGACAATGCACGACCGTACGTTTTCCATATTGTCTGGACCTTCATTGATGCCGAATGTGTTCGACTGTTGATCTGGCCAGCGCGTTCGCCTGATCTCGCACCAATGAAAATGACTGTTTAATCGTTGAAAAGAGACTGGCCCCCACAACTCACCAGTAACTTCGATCGATGAATTGTGACATCGTGTTAAAACTTCATGAAGTACTCTACCCGTACATGTCATCCAATCGCTGTTTGTTTCAATGCCTAGGCAGATATGTGCTGTTATTGCTCGGAGAAGTCGCTGCTTTATGTATTTTTTTCTCAGTACGTATTACTCCAAATTTCTTGAAATTTTAATCAATTGTTCTTCCTACTATAATGTATATGTCCAAGAAATTTCATTCCGTTATTATCATTCCTTCTTGGTGTTGCATTTTCAATGTCGAGCAGTGTATTTTACTGTATAAAAAATTTGGAGGGACTCCACTTGACTTTTTGAACATTAAACAATTAATGATTGCATTAATAAAGTAAGACAAATCATTAACTAAACAAAAGTGAAAATTACAATAGGTTGTTTGAGTATTTATCTCCATTATTTAATTTTACGCTATTTCATTTTAATTAATTTGAGCTCATAGATCTTAGTGATAAAAAAATTTTCGTTTCCCTGTAAAAACCTATAAATGTTATATTCATCAAAAATTTTATAGTTAGTGCATTAGTGACTTCAACAGTGAATTACATGATGTATATAAATTTTCAGCTCAAACGGATAAGGAGTTTAAGCGCTATCGCATTTTAAAATAATTGGACCTATAGGTCATATTTATAAAGAATTTTTCTTTGTATCCCTGTAAAATATCAAAATCAATAGGGTTCGTAATATGGTGACTTACAACATATGTACCAACTTTCAGCTCATTTGAATGAAGTGTTCAGGCTCTATCGTGTTCACTCACATACATATAGTGTAACCACGTTTCCTACGCCTAGCAGTGAGGATGAGTCGAAAATCTTGGAGGGTTTCCAAGTTGACCAATAGGTTTGAATTTAGTAAGCATCCAGTCATTCGGTATTCCCTTATCGCTTATTTTCTCTGAACGAAAAGCTTGTCTCCTCTATTTTACTAGTGGACTCGTTGAATCCGCACTTGCGCAGAGGCTTCCGTCGTCACAAGAAATGTAGTTAAAAGAGTACATACATAAAAATAGTAAATATGAACTCCAGGAACGTAAAAACTACAGAAACACCAAAATCTCAAAGTCGGATTTTTGATGTGATTACAATACTTTCCTAACTATAGTGCTCGGAAAGTGGAAATTAATATTGCCTTTTTAATAGCAAAATTAATATACATATATATTAAAAATTAAAATTATTATTTCGTAAATATTTTCATAATGCATATTTTGAAAAACAGGAAAAAATTTCAAAGAAATTTTATACATACTTGCAAGTTAAAACACAGGATTTTAATTCCCAATCTTTGATGAAATGAGCTGTTATTCCTAAAAATGGTGCCATTTTTCTGTTTGTCCATATGTCAGTACTTAATGTAATGTAATTGGATGCTTGCATAATTTGCTTTAGTTGTTCTGTTATTATCTTTTTGGATTCTGGTATAAGTTTTTCTACAAATGTCGTTCGGCAAGGAATAACATACCTTAGAAAAAGGGGAAGGGTTATATAACATAATACACATTTTATTTAAAAGAAGAAACTGGAAAACTAGGGAAAATCTCTGCATTTTGAAAAAGTAAAGAAATATATCAATTTATTTCAACTGTTGCTTAATTTATTTTAATTAGTAGAATCGTAATAATTACTTAACTCTTTCGTTACCAGAGCGTACCCAAACGCCCGTACATTCAGACGACCGAAAGCGCCCGAGAGCGCCTGGATGTTTTCGTCCCCACTTGCTTCTTCAGTGTACCTGTCAAGACGGTTGTCAAAGGGTGTGTCTGAAAGACAATCCTCTCTTTGTTAGCCTCTTCTCAGAAGAGGGATTTTTATAGAACTTTAAAAGGGAAAAATGAAAAATTTGTTTCTATCGCGCTTTCTTTTCCTGTTTTCTGAGCTGCTGTCGTTTTTAATCTTTACTTATTTTACTACTTATCTAGTGCGATATAATCATTTCGAATAATTTTTATTTAAAATACATTTTTTTATGTAATTATCTTAATTATGTATAGTAGAAAAAGAGGATTGACTATAGAAGAAGCTCTTCAAATAGTTTTTGATGAGGAAACGGATGAATCCGAAAAAAATAATAATAAAAATAAAAATAAATATATAAATATATAAATATTTTTAGCTATAGAGAGCAATATATATATATATATATATCTATATATATATATAAAATCCAAATTTAATTATCCTCCAAATTTAATTACTTTTAAATTATAATTTAACTGCTTACAAAAATAGTATATTTTGAAATAATAATAATAATAATAATAAAATAATAAGCATAATAAAAAAATAATAATAATAACAATTAATGTGAAATTCAAGGAATCTGGTATAATATGAAATGGTAAAATATATTTCTGTAATCGATTGTTTAAATTGCATTAGTGCTGCATTTTGTTGTTTCTTAGATTTAATTTTCCACTCAGTGGACTAGGGGTAGCTTCTCTTATAGCTGGTAGACGTGATGTGCAGGGCTCAATTCTAGCTCATGCTCGTCGGCCTAGCTATTCGGAGTTTTCCGTGGTATTCCCCAAAACTTGCGTATACGCTGACTAGAATCCCTTAGAAAGGTACCTCCCCCATGGAGGGCTCTCCTCTTTCAGCCCTAGGACCCTTGCACAGTCAACTGGTCTTAACACTAATACAACCACACCACCTAGATCTCATTACATAGTAAATAATTTTCGAAAGCACAAGAAAATTCCTGTGAAAATAATATAATTTCACACAAATAAAGTGAAACGATATATATATATATATATATATATATATTTATAATGATTGTATGAGTTTCTGATGATAATTTTTCTCCAATATAGCAATAGTATTCATAGAATATTTAAAAAATATATCTCATTTTTTCATTAACAAGTAAGAGATCAGCTATTTTTGAAGCAATTTATTACGTGAAAATTAAGAAAAATAAATAAATAAAATAAAAGAGAGAGAGAGAGATTTCAGAGATTTGAAAGTATTTGAAAGCAACACTTTATAGAAGAAAGATATATATATATATATATATATATATATATATATATATATATCTTTCTTCTATAAAGTGTTGCTTTTAATACCCTCAGAATGATTTATTTTGAATCACCCGAAAAAATTCTTTTATTATTATTATTATTAAGTTTTGTATGCTTATTTTCCTATTCAAAAGTATGTTTAGAATTGTACCCTCAATACTCAAACTAAAATTTTTAATAATGTCAGTTTCAAACATTTTCATGTTTCACTGAAATATGCTTTTATCATTATAAATCCTATTCACTCTTTTGTATTTTCATATAGTATTTTCTATGTAGACGATTATTGCAAACAAAACTGAACATTCTCTTAGAATCTGCTTCACAATACGAACAAGAAGTTAACTATTTACATTTACAATTGCAATGGATTTTTAATCTCTTTCAAGATTTTTTCTTTTTTTTCCCTGCTAGGTGCAATTCTATGGAAAAATTTCCCTCTAGATCCACTCCAGGGAAAATACTAATACTATTTTGATTCCTTCCCTCCCATTCAAAGATTGATTACTTTCGCTTTGACATCTGAGTCGAGGAGAAAGGGGAAAAAATTTTTCGGGCGTTTTGGTATTTTAGAGTCATAGCTGAATTGGAGCTATGGTAAGGAAAGAGTTAAAAGAATATATGAATAGTAAATGTTAAACAATATTTTATTATGATAATATTAACTTAGACTCACCTTGAATCAAGTGCTTTAATCAAGCTTCGAAATTCAGAAGTTTCTAAGGCTTTGAAAGTAAAAATATTACTGGCTAACATATCAACTATTTTATCAGTGACTTCAATCTGCTTTCGGTCTGTGCTATTATAATTTGTTGTTGTACCAGTGATACTCTCTGTTAAAAATGTAATACGCTTCTTATTTGATTGTAGATCACTTTCTTTATTTTCTTGGAATTCTTTGTATTCTTTAGAATGATGTCGCTTGGGAAAAAAAAAAAAAAGTTGAAAATTTTAAAGGAAATTAATCGTAAAACTCATTGTATATAAAGTACATTTGTATGTACCATTTTAAAGAATTGTTTAAGAATTGCTGGTAAGTGGTAAATATTTTAAAGCAACTCATGAAACAGTTTTAAGTAACTCTTTAAATAAATCTCTTTTTCTTAATACTTGTCACAAAAAAGAAAAATAAAGAAAAATAAAAGGAAGAAGAAGAAAGAAAAAGATATCAATATCATTCTGCAGAGATCATCAAACGACTCGAAATAGGCCGACCTTTGGGGACCTATTTTTGTAAAAATATTACCTGGTACGATTTTCTATATAAATATTTACTTAAATACTTATTTTACCTCCTTCCTAAATCAGCGAGTGAATTTACAATTTAAGTTTCTAATTACACTCTTATAATATATATATAGGATAGGTGTTCCAGTGATTGACATGATCCACTAATTGACACCTATCCCAAAATAATTTTAGATAAGAAAAATAATAAAAGCATATACTTTGTATATAAGAATTTTAACATTCTATGTCAAACACTGGGGGTGCTAATAAGAGGTAAAATGACTAACTATCAGTGGCTGGCACTAGAACATAGGGAGACAATTACTGATAAAATGAAAAACTGGCAGTGTAAATTACTGGAACATTGAGTGGATACATTATAAAAATTCATTTAACATATATTCGATTCTGAATGTCTTTTATGCCATATGTATTAACTTAAGATTTCTAAAAATATTTTCTGATGACAGAACGTTAAAATCATTAGAGATTGCTCTAAAAGTGTCAATCACTGGAGCACGTACCCTATATATATATTTTACACTTTTATTTAAAATTGTATTGTTAAATAAAAGTACCCAGTCTTCATACTAATATTTTAAGAGCATTATAAAACCGTCAAATTGTACTAAACTCTATGTATGTATATATACACATACATACACACGCATGTATATATATTATCAGGAGGAAAGTAAGGCATTTTAAAGCGGCCTTCCCTAGCCCCCCCCCCTCCTCCTCCTGTGCCCAAATTTTTTGCACAAAATGATGATCTCGCTCAACTTTATTAACATATTTTCTGCGACTTTTCAAAATTCCGGCCCACTTCTGAAATAAAAGAGGGTGTGGAGTTTTTTCATGTTTTGAAATGTGGATTTTATACTCATGTATCTCCTTAATATTCATCATAGGTCAAAACCATTTATATTACACTCATTACCTTAAAGATGTATCTCAAGACATTTCCATTTGAAATTTTAAAGTTTCCTTCCCTAGGGACCCTCTAGCATCCCCCGGGGCTAAAATATTTTCACCAACAGAAATCCCACACAAATTCATTGAATACTTTTTTATTCAAAATTCCGATGCATTTCCGAGATAAGAGGGAGTGTGGTGCATTTGGTAAACCCTGTATATATAATGTGTGAGCGTGAAAGGGAAAGGGAGTAAGTTTTTTGAAAATTTTTAAAAATTTTTAAGATAGACAAAGCATTTTATGCATTCAAATATTTTATTTATAATATTTAGATTAAGAAGTGCTTTTAAAATATGAATCAACTGAATGTCCAGGCCAGAGTCAGAAAATAATTTCGTTAACAATTAAGAATCATTCAAAAATTTTTGACAAACTGCAAATACTTTATTTTTTATTTATTTTTTTTTAGGTGGGGGGGGGGGTGAACCCTTATGCCCTGGCTATGGCTTTGTCTGCTGATAGTTTATGAAAGGTTTTCTTTATAATCAGTTCAAAATACATATCATAGTACTTTAAAGTCATTTCATTGATATATAATTATTTAGAAAATGAAACAATCATTCTAAACAATAATCACTCTATAACGATGCTAGAAAGTATTAAAAATGATAAAGGCAAACGAAAATGCAATTCCAGCAATTTCCAATTATAACCATTATTGAAAGTGAAAATTTTTGTGTTTCTTTCTAAATCTTATTGCAAATGACATTATATTCTGCAGGAAGCATTTTCTTGCGCATATGTATTGTTAATGTCGACTGCATTATGATTTGTGCGAAATAAAAGTTAAAATTTGATCTATAGAAATATCTCTGATAGGTCGCAATGCTATGAAATTCTTTCAAATTTACCTGTAGACAAACCAGTGGTAATATTTACCCTATTTTTAAAAGGGAACAATTCCATAGTGAACTTGAAGGACATAATGTGTATCAGTTTCAAAAAATTCTATGAATATTTAAGGTAATTAGAGCGCAGAGAGACGGACCGAAGTATTAAGCACTTTTCAACTTTGTTGGGAGAGTTTAAAATGAAAGAGAAATTTGAAGCATACAATATTAGAAAATTTCTCATCAATGCATTTGTAATGAATTACATTTAATAAAGAAAGGTGATTTTACTTACCTTCATATGGGTATTCAAATTCGACTTAGTTTTTGTTGAGACACTTACAGCAGATGAAAATAATCTGCAACTATACTTCAGAGTTTTTACACCACTTTTATTATAATCAATCTTTGGGTCATCAAAATAGCTTTCTTTTTTTTTTTTTTTGTAAATATCGTTGACGTTGGCATATTATAAACTAAATTTCAAATATTACATGAAAAGTAAGTGAAGGCAAATGCAGTGTGAGATACACGTATGAACTAACTGGGCTCTCCAATTGTTAAATGTAACTAACCGGGCTGTGTAATTATTATTGTAACTAACTGGGCTGTGTAGTTTTTTTTTTTTCTTTTGGGTGGGAGGGGGAGGAATTTTTTCCGTTTTGCGTTTTCTTCAGGTGTAGAGTTAGAGATAAGTAAAAGAATATTTACAAAATTCCAAAGAATGACCAAATTATCTCCTTCCTTCCCATTCCCATAGAATACAATATAATATAATCAAATTCAGCAACCCTTTTCCCTTAAAGATGTAAATGTAACGAAAATAATACTGGTTAGTTAGTTGGGTTTTTAGTCGCACTAGTGCTGCGCAACGGGCCGGAACTCCCGGATGGGCGGAGACTTGTCATCAAAATTTTGATCCTAGACAGAAGGGATGGCTCTTCCGCTTCAGTGACCCCCCGAGGTATAACATTGATGGGAGTATGGAGGATATTGTAGTCACGAGAGATTTTACGTGCACCAGCCATTATTAGCATACACGATGGTCTTTGGCCGGCTCGAGTACCGAACCCGCAATCTTCCAATAACGAGCCCGGTGCTCTACCGACTGGGCTACCGCGGTCAGAAAATACTATTGACTGGCTAAATCTGACCTAATCCCTTCAGGTTTGTGTGTGTGTGTGGGAGGGGGGTCCTCATGTGTCATGCCGTAGTTCGTAGTAAAACTAAAACACTAAAACATGACCTCTGAAATCTTCCAGGGTGAGTAAGTAAGTTAAAAAACTAGCTTGAGAAGCTAGAAAATTTTGAAAAAAAGGATAACAGAAAATAGAGTAAAAATGGCAGCAAAGAAAAAAAATATATATAGTGTAATCTTAATTTAGAGAAAGATTACGTTTACATTGCTTCACGATACAGATTATTCTCTAGCAAAATATAATGAGATTACGATCAGATTATAATTAGATTACGATTATAATTAATTTTTTTTTTTTTTATTACGATTAGATTACGATTATAATTTAAATATTTTATTTTGATTACGATTAATCAGCGATTACGTTACTTTTGTAATCGATTACAATCGATTACGATTACGCGATTAAGATTACTACAAGTCTGTTCTAATGCATCTCGAAGCCTGATTTTCGAATTTTTGATTAGCTTTCTTTACATTAATTAAAATGTGAAATAATAACCTTCTAATTTCTGATATATTAGCCATTTAAATTTTATCCATAATTTAATTGTTGCCAATTTTTCTCGACAGAATTAAAAAAAAAATAATCTGGTGTGTCACTAACACGGCTTTCTCTTACCCTGAAATTTAATATTATAAATACAGTTTGGAGATTAAGAGGTAAGGTAACGAGTACTGTTTTGTAAACCTATGTTAAACAATTCAAATTAAACTTCGGAAGAGTTTTATATGATAATTAGTTCTGTGTGAGGGGGGACTACCACACCCATCAACCCCCCGTTTCATTAATGCACTACATTTATGTACAATTTAATTCGGTTATTAAAAAATAATTCTGTTTTTAAAAAATAATTTAATAAAATTATTTAATCAAATTATCTTTTATGATAATGTACACGATTTCCATGTTACAGAAGTAGTATAACTCTAAGTATCCAAAAAAGTTTAATTTATTCTAAATATTACATAAAAAAAATCGATAACTTTATTTTTAAATTATCGCAGATCGATGGTTCAACCATTCGTTTTAAAGATATTGGCGAGCTCTTTTGAAAGATACCCATTAAAAATTTACTCCCCTCGAGGGGGGACTTCCCCCCCCCCAGGTGGGGAGGTGAGGCTCCAACTACATACACAAATTTTTTTCTAGTTGTCTATCTCTATTATAAAAAATATATATTCGTTTCATTTCGTTTAGTGCAGTCTATAGGTGTTAAATTCTATTTACCTGCAATTTCTCCCATAGACGTAATCTATTTGAATATTTTTGAGTGTCCCTGTACACGAACCATTTGCTTCATCTCAACGAAAAGTTTACTGTAGCATCCCTATATAATACACATTTAGAATACCGAGTTTGAAATTTCTGCTACTGTTTTATACGAATTATAAGTTATGCTTTCTTTAATAATATTCATAGCCAAAAAAATAAATAAATGAATAAAGTAACCAGAATTATTGAAGTAATACACACCTCATCTACTTTAATTCTATTTATTATTATCATGTTTTGATTAACTTCTATCCATATTTGTGTGTTTTTTTATCCGATACAAATCTTGCAATCTATTTTTAACTAACATCTCTACTAGCTAGACATTTGAAACTTTTACAGTAGCTCAGCACCCGGTGACAACACAATTCTTTGAAGTCGAATTTTAGAATAGTTTTCTTTTAATTAAAATATGAAAATAATAAGCTCCTAATAGCAATCCGCGATTGTAATAAAATGCTCGCCCTCTGGTGGGCTAAGGTGAAATTATCACACCACTGATAGCTTTCACGTTGAAACAATGATAGAACAACAAGAAAGAACAATAATAAATGCACGTGGCTATTATAATTTACTAACAACTGCAGTTGAGAAAGTGCCATCTATCAATCATTACAAACGCGGATAGTCATTAAAATATTAGCTATAATTTAATTGTTGCCAAAAAAATATTTACGAGTTCATTTTCTTTCGACTTCAAAATAAGTACATTTAATTAAACGTGGGCGTTAAAAAAGTGTAAAAAGTTAAATTATGCATCTGGCAAAAATTCACGTCATTATCACTTTAAAGGTTTTCTACACACTGATAAAGTGCTAATGTAATTCATGATGCAAATATATATTGTTCTGAAAGAATTAATATTTTATTTTTAAAACCAACTTTTTTTTATTCAAATTTCCCGTAACTCTTTAACCAATCATATTAGAACGTCCATCTTAGGAATATCGATAAGGATTTTTTCACCAAAACTCGCCAAGGGCAAAAAGTCGCCGAATTTGGCGCCAAATCCATTACCTGCCTATTGGACCTTTTAATGCGTTTTAAAGGGAATATTAAGCTATTTTAACGCGAAAAAGAGCTGGAAATGCAGAAAATTGACATTTTATCAACTTACTTAAGCCACTTTGAAAGAATTTATACAAAAATAAATACAATTATTTACAATTTCGTAACAATACGCATTGATAAAGTGCTAATGTAGCCTAGCTCTATAACTATGATACAACAGAAAATTAAAAACATGGTTTATAAAAAGTTTTTTATCTTATATTACTGTGTTAGGTTACCAATCAAAAATACAGAAAAAAAAAAACTTCTCATCTAAAGAAAAGAATAACTATTTTTTTATTATTATTATTAACTCATTTTTGAACCAAGAAAAGTGAGGGAATGGCCACTTAAAAGAACACAATGTGATAGTCTCACCTAGAAGTGCAGACAGCTTTAACAGGCATCTTGGGACTGGATACCGGAGTCAATGGAGGAGAGATGGGCTCGTGGCTTCTTTTTACTGGACACGGGAACTAGATCTCCGCACCTCTGCATCCTCTTACCTCTCCCTTATCGACGGTCGTCCGTTGAGTTCAGCTGCAGTTGGAATAATGCTCTTGCATCTTTTCCTCCTTCATCTGCCGTTTTTCTTTATTTTATTTTTTTATTTGGCAGGGGCGTTTATTTTTTCTCATTAGTGAATGCCTATTAGGCTGCTTATTTATGCCTGTATTTTGATTGGCCTTTAAATTCCTCTTCGACGCCGTGTGAGAACCAGACTTTCAAAAAGCACTCAGACTCGCCAATATCAAGGATGTCAGGTCAGCTTTGGCATATGTATTAAAGATTGTGGAAGCCGAACATGCCTCTTGTAAAGAACACCACACCATCAGAGCATTCTCTTCAGATGATTCACAAGCTGAAATGAAGGAAGTGAAGAAAAATCTGGCAGGCATCACGAGGAGATTGCTCAGTCTTGAAGATTATAAAGATGTAAAGAATCCGAAGATAAAGTCTAGGGCCGTGGAAGAGATGGACGCGTGAAGAGAAACTGCGCCATACGACAACCTAACGAAAATAACTCTGATTCATGATTACTGTAGGGAAACTAAGAAGAGGTAATCTCGCAGGGTAAAGGTTGCCCGAAATTAGAATTTTCAGTGTTCTATGTTTCTTCGATGAGTGGCGGGGGTATAAGACTTTATTTCTGGATACTGGAGCCAACATAACTATTATTAAACGGAGTTACTGAAGAAAAAGTGAAGATCGTCTGGATGCTGCCTACGTTAAACTCCAGACTGTGACCGTTGACGAATTAAATATCTACGGGAAAATGAACTTGACCATTACATTTGGAAATGTCAATTACCATCATATGGATTAAGTGGCAGATATAAGGGATCCTCCAATACTTGGACACGACTTCCTGAAAAAAATTACTTTAAATTGGATTTTAGGAAAAATGAACTACATTCAGGCTCAGAAGACATAGCTGTTTTAACAATGAAGATCCAGACATTCAGCCAATTTGTCAGTTAACAGCAAAATCCAAACGTGTAGATACGTGCTGCGTTGAAGCTACTCTATGAATTTAGGCCTTTTTTCTCAAACATCTGGAAAACGAACATCACCCAGCCGAGAACTGAAACAGGAAATTATCCTTCAATCAAACAACATCCAAGACGACTTCCATTCGCTAAGCCTGAAGATTTGGCTGAACTTCTTTCATGAGTTGCAGCATAATGACATCATCGAACCACCAATGAATCCTTGGGCCTCTTCTATAGTTTTGTTGCGAAAGAAATATGGTTCAGCGAGATTCTGCGTGGACTGACATAAAGCCAATATTCCGATTGAAGGAGACGACCACAACAGATTTAGCTGGCAGGACATTTCCACATTTAACCCCATCATGAAGTATTACTGGGGAGTTACTGCAGAAAATGTGAGTCTGATGATAATAGTTTCATATGGCAGATATTACTACCTAGATCGAAGATTGCAGCTGTTATAGAGCAGCTGCATATTAGCCCTACAGGAGATCATTCAGAAGTGAAGAAGACTCTCCAGAAAGTTCGAGAACGCTTCTCCTGATGCAAGGCAAGAGAGGACGTGGAGAAATAGCGCATGTCTTGTGATGCTTGTGCGACACGTAAAAGCCCGAAGAGAAGGAACCGAGGAAGACAACAGCAGTATAAAGTGCGAGTACCATTTGAGCGGATCACACTCGAAATCTTGTGTCCTTTGCCACGGACTTCTCGAGAAAATAAGTACATCCTTGTTGTGATGGAATGTTTCACCAAGTGGCCTGAGGCTTATTTCATTCCCGATCAAGGATATGCACAGTTTCAGAGGTTCTACTGCAGTAATGGGTGTCAAGATTCACCACTGCAGTATTCAAAGAACTCTGTCAGTTACTCGGCATAGAAAAGACTCAAACGATGGGCCCTTGCATCACCATTCGGACGGCAGGGTTGAGAGATTTAACCGCACAAACCTGAATAACCTCTCTTTTAGTATCAAGGACCAGCAAGATTGAGATTTGAAGTTTGTGTTCTTGCTGAGTTATCTAAACGCTATCCACGAAACTACCGGCTATACTCCACTCAGATGTTGTTTGGACGTGAACTTCGTCTTCCATGTGATCTCATGTTTTGGTTTTCCATCGAATGCGCCTTCATCCTCAAAGGAGCACATCAAAGATCTCCGGACCCCATTTAAAGACGTCCACTACTTTGCTCGGGAGTGAATTCACATGGCGACGGACATAATAAAGAAAAGATATGACTTAAAGGCAATAAAACATGAATCCAAGGAAGGAGACAAAATTTGGTTGTGAAATCCTGTTCGACTTTAAAGAACTCTCTCCCAAGCTACATAACTGGGATGGTCCCTACACAATCTTAAAGGGACTGAATAGTTAGATGCCATAGTTAGAATTACTAAAACACCTTCATCAAAACGGAGGATATATTACTATCGGTTAGCCACATACCACAGTCGATGTTAACGCTTGAATTTGTGATGTAAATATTTGTAAAATTTGTATATTTTTAATGTAAATATTTGTATGTAAATATTTGTACTTAATAGTAAATTTTGTAAATATTTTTTACTTAATTTTGAAATCTCTATTGTCATTTTATTATTACATGCAACTTAATTTTTGTATTCTAGACTGTACAGTTAGTTTTCGCCTCCTTATAAAGAGTTTTACTGCTCGGGACGGGCAGTCCTTGGGAGGTAGCCAGTGTTACGATTTTTTTAATTATTTTAGTTATTTTCATATATATTCATTCAAAGAGGCTTACTCAGATTAATGTTCATTTTATCCTTTCTAGCTTGTTTTCGCATTGAAATAGCTCCTTTTTAGTGACAAAAACGTTAAAAAGCCCCATTAAGGCAGGTAATGGCTTTGGTGCCAAATTAGGCAACTTTTTCGCTTCTTGGCGATTTTTTTTTTTTGGCGAACTTGGTGAGAAAATATTTATTATCGATATACAACTATGGAAGCTCTAACTCGATTGACTGCAAAGTTTCTGGAATTTTCTCCTTTCTGTTCGCGGATATTTAAAGAAGTGCTTCGGACAAAATTGGTCAGTCTCAATTTAGTATCGCTAATGCTTTCATTGTGCTGACAGAGCTCTCAGGCTCTTTGGATTACAGTAGATTCCTATAAGTTAATGCTCTAATACAGCTTGTATTCTGTATTCGGTGTTGACAGCTGTTATTTAAGCTGTATTTACTGGGGAAAATGAATTATTGGTTTATAGACCTGTAATCTTCTGGAATTTTCTCTAAATAAAGTGTCCAGACTCTGCTAGATTTGCCGTTTATTCTCAGAAAACTTAAGAACTTCCAAGTACGCAAAAAATGGATCATTTGTTTTCATTTTGACACCAAATTCAATTTCATAAAATATTGCAGTACTTGTAGTTGGAGTGGAATTGCTATCTTTTATATCTATCTTCGTCGGCCGGGAAAATTAATAAAATGTATACTTGATAATAAATACTATCTATATTCTGTATAGTGTTGTTTAATGTAATTGCGAATTAAATATAAAACAAGAACGAAGAACCATGATGTACGCATTTATAATTAACATTTTCCAAATGTACGTACTTGTATAACTTTGTTCTTTGCCTACTTTATCACACAGCGGACAGACAGAAGGACTGGAATGAATAAACATAGGCTAAATGTATTCATAATCACTCTTAAACATTGTTGAAAAGTATTAAAAATGCTTAACGCAAAAGAAAAGGCAGCCTTGAGATTCTAATTGCAGTCCTTTATGTATCTGAATATTTCAGCCTAGCCCAGTAAATCTGAAAGTTAACCATATCTTATTCTATACTTTATTTCAGCATATTAACAAAAAACATAAATTTCTTCATGATTCTTACAGTAGAAATTTGTTTAAATGCGGTATATAAAATATCTGTTCTAAAACACAACGCATTGACATTTCTGGGTGTCTCTGTACAAAAACCAGTTGTACCGGACCTATTAAAACGCATTTAAGTAGGAAACATTCCATTGTTAGGTGTCTGATTTGTTAGTGTAGTCAGAAAACATAAAATTGACTATCTCCAAAAATGTGTATAACATATGAAATAGTGGATAATTCTAGTTAAGTAGTTGTTATACACCCGTAACTTTTAAACTTATATTGCATGAAGTTTTACCATCTGACGGCTGTAATATATGAACGTTATTAAAAATTTGATTGAAAAATTTAAAAACATCTAAATAAGAATAAGCTCTAAGTTTATGGATTTACTATGAGAAAATAAAGTAGAAAAGAAATATCTTTAAATATTGAACATTTTAAATTTAAAAAGAACATGGGAATTATTAATCAAATTTAAAATTTTAGTGTAGTTTATGCAACATATTTAACATGATTAAAGAGTACTCATTAAAATTTTCCTCTTTTCTTTTCAGATATTAAATCTCAAACAAAATTCATTATTAACAGTCATTTTATTAAATTTCTAAATGGCGCAAATTGGAGATATACATGAAACACAAAGTGAATTGAAGATAGAATGGAAAATTAATGATTTTCTCTCACTACCCGAAGAGGATGATATACGATACGAGAGTAAGAAATTTTATTCTTGTGGTGCATCGTGGAGGTTTTGGATTTATCCTAATGGCGAAAAAAGAACTACTTCAAGAGGATGGGTAAGCTTATACCTTATGAGAGAATCATTTGGTGCTCCCATTACTATGGACTATAGTTTAGGAGTCGAGCTTGCTGATGGAGATAACAAGATTACTAATCACATATCTACTTTTAAAAGGAAACATTCAGGTTATGGATGCTCTAAATTAATATCAAGATCAATTTTACAAGAGAAAGAGTTAGAACTATCCGCTTCTGATACGTTAACTTTATTCTGTACTTTGAAAAATAGTCAACTAATATCTGTTACTGGTAAGTCATTTATGAAAGTAACAATACTTAAAAAGAATATTTAGCGTTAAATTTATATATATATATATATATATATATATACATTCCAAGGGATCATTTATCAAAAGACAGTTATCATTGTTAAGCTTTTTCAAACCTTAATGATAAAAACTATATCTCCATAAAACTGGATTAAATTTTTTAATAGCTTTAAATATTCCTTTTAAGTTCTTTTGAATTCATTTCATCTCGAAAAATATTTTTAATGGCTAAATAAATTCTGGTCCTTTTCGAATTCATTTAAAAATATAGCATAAAAAGTAGCTTATTTTAAATAAAAAAATAACCTAGTGTGGCAGTTAAATGAATTTCTCTTACTCTACATTTTATTATTTTAAATACAGTTTGTAGGTAAAATAGCAAGTACTGTTCACTAACATAATTCTGTGTGAGGGAGGCACTACCCACCCTCAACTTCCCTCTCTTTATTTTTGCATATTTTAAGTACATTTATACATAATTCAAGATTGTTAAGTTATTTTAAGTTAGGCTGATAAGTCTGCACAAAAATACACAGTAATAAAACTTGACGTTAATGTTCAGAGAATCTCAAAATGCGTATATATACACGCACATATAGATAAGACACTGAAAATTCAAATTAAAAGAATACTTTACTTGTCAATCGAAAAGAGAAATTAATTTTTATTCTTAAACAATTTTCTTGGACATGGTAAAACATAGTAAAGCAATAATGTTTTACCATGTCTTCTATTAAATGTAAATTCTTTTTAAATTTATATTTAATAGAAGAAATGTTTTTTCTTAATTATTGGAAGACTTGTATACTATATATATATAGTATGTACAAACCACATAATGTACTTCAGTATATCCCTACACTAATAACACGAGACAAAAGCTGAAATACATTTCAAGCATAGTATCATTTAATTCTAGTTCTTTTTGGTAGCCGGTAAATGAAAGGTGAATGATATACAAAATATACTTTTTATTCATGTAAAAGATATGTTCATTTCATTTGGTTAAGTTCAGCCTATAGATGTTAAACAATACCTACCATATATTTCGCCCATAGACGTGTAATGTATTTGTATCATCTTGAATGGTTCTGTACACGAACCATATCTTTGATCTCAACGGAAAATTTAGTGTAGCATCCCTATGTGATACAAATTTAGAATACTGAGTTTAGACTTATTGCTACAATTTGTTCTTGAGATATGCTGATGAATCCCACACACAGATCAATCGCTAAAAACCTTGTTTTCCTATTCAGGAGACTTCAAAGCGTCTAAATATAGCAAACTTTTATTCGAAAATTTAATCAAAAATCAATACTTTCTCTAACATATATACGGATAAGAGAAAGTAATAATTCTTTAAACTAAAATCATTTTTCCGTTTATGGTGTTGTGTCATCACAGCTCATACGAAACTGTTTCTTGTTCCTTTTGAGAAAATATAAAAGTTCAGAAAGTAAAAACCGAAGAAATATTTATGTTAAGTCTAACGTATTATATATTTACACTAAGGGACCAACAAAAGAAGTCGCACTGTAGAAAAACTGACTTATACCCTTTTTATTTGTAAATATTTCAAAAACTAATGGTTAAAACAAATAAATCTGTCATGTTTGCATATTACCAAAGAGATGAAATAATACCTATGTACGTTTTCGATTTAGTAATTCGCTTTATTACACTGAACTAAGTACTTAATAAAAATCTACATAATTTTTTTCTTTTTAAACGTAATATAACATATACTTTGTATTCTATTAAGATTTATTATATGAAATAGACAAATTATATTTTAGTAATTATTATTTAATAATTATTATTTAATTTTGATAATGACGTCATTTTGTCATAGCCTAAGCAAATTTATTATTTAATATTTCTTTTACTATTCCCGTGAAAATATATTTTATTATATGTCGTAAAATAAATCAACTCTTAAAATTTTTTTGGCAACAATTGAAAATTAAAATAATTATTTTAAAAACTTTATTATAGAAGAAATATCTATATTATATATAGAAGATACAATATAGATAACGTTTTTCTTCCTTCCCCTCCCATTGAATTTCTAAAATTCCAAAAATTGGTTTTTAGGTATTTGTGTTAGCTACATTTTAAAGCAAAAATTTTACGGATATATGTTTTTTTCTTTGAGATATAAAGGTTTTTGTGAAATCACGTTTTGCCCCCTGCCCACCATTAGGGGCCGAATTTCTAAAACTCCAGAAATTGTTTTTTAGATATTTATGTTAGCTGTATTTTGAGACAAAAATCTCACGTATAATTGTTTTTTCTTTGAGATATGAAGGTTTTTTAAGAAATCACTTTTGCGCATGTGAAATCACATTTTGCCACGCACCCCTCTTGTGCACCGAATTTCCAAAATTCCAGAAATTGATTTTTAGGCATTTGTTTTAGCTATGTTTTAAAGCAAAAATTTTACAGATATGTTTTCTTCTTTGAGATATAAAGGTTTCTGTGATATCATGTCTCCCCCCCCCTTGGGGGGCGAATTTCGCAACATCGCTTCTTAAGGGGTGCATACACAACATGTTCTATAATCTGACCCAGTTTCGAGTCGGTGGCTCAAGTAGATTTTGCTGTGCGTTGATGAGTCTAGATGCGAAAGATGCAGACATGTGTAAATAAGTTTAATAATATAAAATGTGTAAATAAGTTTACTTTAAAACTAAAATCTTGCCGTTTGTCATAGATATCTGTGTAAATATTATTACCATCGATGATTCTTTTGAGATCTAAAAAGTTAATTGATTGATTAGTTAGAGTATTTTGAGTTAGCTTTAAATTAGGTTGATAATTGAAGGAAAAGTCATTTTGTGAGTGCTTGTTGAGATAAAATACTATAATATCATCGATGTAACGATAAAACCGAACATCATCATTACAAATTTGCTTTTCATAATAATAAAGATAGAGATCTGCCAAAATACTGGAGCTACTACCTCCTTGTGGGATGCCTAAATGTTGCAAATAGATATCGTTGTTGTGGAAGATATAATTATTATGGATAACATAGTTAATAAGTGTTTTAAATTTTTCTGCTTTAAAATTGTGAGGAAGATTAATTTGAGCTTTATATTCTTGAAAAAGACTGTAAATGATATTTACTAAGATCTGATAACTCAATATTATTAAAAAGATCTTAAAAGTCAAAAGTCATAATATTGTCTATTGAATCGAGCGATTTGATGTATTGAATTAATTGAAAGCTATTTTTAAGACAGTGTAAATTATTAACTTTGCAAGTACAATTGTAAACTTGTTTTAGAATATCCAGTAGAGCTTTATTAGCATTGTTGTTATAAGTGTTACACCCAACAGTGACAGTGCGAAATTTAATTGGAGATTTGTGAAAATTAGGTATGAGAACTATATAAGGATAATTAAAGCTATTGAAGGGAAGTTGAAATAGTTTATAGTAACTATGTATTTTTCGGTTATTAATAATAAGGTTATTATTAGTTAAACTGAAGATGTTACTATTAGTGACTGAGGAGTTTAAAATAGAGAGATAGTAGGCTTTACAAATAATGGCATAATTATTAGGTGATTTGTCAACATAAGTGATCACAAAGTCATCCTGTAGGGATTTGAAAGAGTTAAGAAGTACAGATTTTTTAAATAACACCAGATTTGAAGAATTGAAAAATAATGCGTTTTTAATTTTTTGTAACACTAAAACTTTCCATTGAGTGAAGTAGGCAATAGGTTTATTATGAGTAATAGATATTTTATAAATAAATAAATCTAGGTCATAAGAAAACTGTTGAAAGATTTGTGGAATGCAAGTTTTAACTGGAAGTCTAAATTTGGTGCCATATTCCATGAATTTTTTTAATTGATAATTATCAATAATATTGAGATTACCAGTGATAATGTGTCCATGGTCTCTGTCAATAAATTTTGAGAAAGAAGGATCATTGCATTTACATGTTACAGTGTTAGTAAATGAGGTAGACTTAGATACAGAATTATAATTGAATATCTTTCTGCCAAGAGGAAGAGGATATTTGAAGGTACGAGATAGGTTTAAATCTTTAATCGGAAACAAACATTCTTTGTCATTAATGATAGACGTAACGTTAATACTATTCAATATTTGATTTGTAAAATTCACAATTAATTGAGTATTTGTTTTAAATTTGTTGGGCTTTCTTTAAATTTTTAAATTAAATTGTTTGATTTTGTGCATTATAATATCATAAAAAATGTCTGAAAAATGTTTATTATAGGATTGGCTTTGAAAGACATTCAGAAAATTTACTAAGTATTTCTTTTTAATTGCAAAAATACATTTTCGAATAATGAACCAGTCATAGTTAGATAAGTAATTGGTCTGTAGATCTGAAATTATTTTAATAATGGCACTTTTAGAAAAGATTAAATCTGTTTTTTTACTACCTCGTTTAGTTCTAGAAGTTTTATTGTTAATTTTGTGATTGAGTTGTGCATAAATAGTCGAATAATCATGTAGATGGTTGATGTTAGAATATGCTTTAATAGTTTTATTAAAGTATTCGGAATTTAGGCCATATGGATAAATTGTATTGTAATATTGCATAAATTTTGATTCAAGAAATAGACGCTCACTTTTATTTTTCTGAATTTTGACAATCTCGATGGCACATGAATTAAAATTATGTGATTTAAAGTGTTGTAATTCTATAGTTGGTTTAGAAGGTGCAGCTGAAGATGAAAGGTTTTTTGAATCAGAGCGATGTTGATTAATACGTAGATGTAGAGGAGTGGAAGGTTCACCAATATAACAGAGTTTACAAAGACCACATCTGATTTTATAAATAACATTGTATGCCTGACAAAATTTAACAAAAGAGTGATTATTATTTGTGTGCGAGAGGCCATAGGGCAAGTTTTACAACAATTAGAGCCGCATGTTGTAAATTGAAGTAAAGGAGGAGGAGATGATAGGTAACAGGTTGTCGATCCAAGGATATCCTTATAAATATCCTTGTACGGGCACAATACTGCTGTGAAGCTAAGTATTTTTTGCTAGGATCTAAAAATTTACTAAACTGAACCGTTGTATAGGAAAAATGTTTTTGAATATTCATAAATTAAATTCAATCAACTAGTAATATTGATAAGAATTTAGAAATCACAAGGCAAGTAAGTATTTACATTAGTTTTATCGAAAGTGGGCTATACCAAATTCAATTACGTAATTAAATTGATTCTTAATTAATAAGTATCTGGATTAATGAAAAGTAAAGAGAGAAAAAAAATAATAATAAAATAATATTTACATATTTACACTAAACCTCCTTTAACAGAATCTATTAATTTGGTTCCAATTACAAATTAAATTCCGCCCATTTTTTTAAAATAAGAAAAACAAACCAACATAATTCACAAAATGTCAGGCACAAAATGTTAAATAATAATAATAATAATAAATACAAATATATATTAGAAATAAATATTCGACTACACATACACAATATATTTTTTATCATGATATACGATGGAACAGTGAATGATATTCTAAAGATATTTAACTAATTAAAGAATAAATTATTAAAGTAAGTTGCTTAAATACAGTTATATAGTTAGTTTTAAATGATCCAGGGCCAGTGACAAAATACACTATTGCAAAAACTTCACAACACTACAAGAATCATAATATAAATTTTAAATCAGTAAATAACATATTGAAAAAAATTAGAGAAATTACAGAAATAATACAAATTGTAAGAGCGCAAATGCAGCTTTAAACAAAGTGTATAATACAAAAAATAGTGTTAATGCCGATTTAAGACAAATCTAAATATATGAAATTCATATATTAGATAATTTAAATGACACAAAGCAATAAATTTTATTAAAGACAAAATACATTCAAAATTTATGCGCAAATGCAGCAGGTTTAATTTTAAATATACCAGAGAGAATGTCTGACTGTTTCACTCAGACCCCATAAAATATTAATTTAAAGAATAACTGAAAGAAAATTACTAAGACGCGAGCTGTCTTTATAATTGTAAACACCTGAAAAATCATTTTTAGCGTATTTAAAGTTTTTTAAGATAGAAAAGCGATAAAACTTCTTAAATATCGTCTATTAATGAAATTCAAATTAATAAAAAATATATTTGTTTAAATAAGTGTTCAGTGTTTAGTTAATATTGAAAAACGAGTGTCCTTATAATTATGAGGACCAATATCTTCAGAGGAACGTGAAGTATCACTTCTACTGTCGCTACGTTTGTAAGAATTTTTCATTTGGCTACAAGATACTTCCCCAGAATACATGCGCTACGTGTGAGGAGCTAAAGAATAAAATTAAGCGACCCTCATTAAATGAAACTGCAAAACAAGTTGCTGTGGTCGAATTAATTGTACACGAAAGAAAAAGTCCGAAGTTTTACAACTCTCTTAAAGAAACTATTAACTATTTTTTTTTTCTCAACTGAAGGCAGCAAAGTTTTAAGATAATGTTTCGACTTTATGGCGTTTTTTGATTTGCCTAAAATACCTGTTCAGCACCTTTATTACTACAGACAGCGTGGTGTCAACAACTTCAATATTCATAATTCGCGTGACAGAATCATGACAAGTTAAGTTTATCATGAAGTTGCAAGAAAACATCCTGATGATGTAATATCATTTACACGAACTTTACATTTTCACTATTTCGAAGTTGAGATCCATATTTTTTGTGGCAGCTGCGGTAAGCAGAAAAACCCACGCATTCATTCGGATTATAATGGCATTGGTGGAACTCAAGATTTTTAAGAAAATCAATTTTTTTTTTTCTCAATGAGAGGTCATTCGTGCTTCTTTGCGACAAAAAATTTAAATTAATCAAGAAGAAATATATATGTATATATTGATAGAATTATAGACTTTCGATCGTGTCACATTAAGAAAAATCCCTTTTCGGCAAGCTTAAATGCAAATGTAGATTACTTTACGTTACTGTTACAAAAGTAAAGAACTATTACATATGCATTAACACGCATATTTAGCCAATGACTTTGTTCCCGCTCATTGCATTATTTACGTTGCTATTCTATTTTAAAGAAATTTAATTATCAACTACTACTATTCATTCTGCTTAAAATTTTAGGCTAGATTTATTGGTCAGTAAATGTTTCAATTTTTTAAAATCCAAGCTCATAATCATTCAACAAATAGAAGCCATAAAGATATACAATTTGGTGACAAAACTTGCGACTTAGCAATGAAATTTGTGATTTGGCGGCAAAATTTGATAGTTGACGACGGAATTAGTTATTTTATGACAAAATTTGGCGAAATTGGCGATGAAAAATGGCAGCTTTGGCGTCATATTTTCTTCCCACGCAAAAACCTCAACTCTTCACAGACCAATGTCTTGTTTCTACAAGATAAAAAGTCAAAGGAAGCTGTAACATATTACTCTCAATTTGAATCGTAAATTTAAATTCTTGCGTAAACCGGTGTTCTAAACTATTCACCACAAACGATATTTTTACCAAGACTAACGTATTATTTTAATTTTATATCTTCAAATGATTAATTAAAGCTGTTACCATGATTTTTATATTTTCAGCTATCTTTTTTATTATCGTTTGCACGTGACGTAAGCATCAGATTATAAATTTAAGCAAATGGGCTCTTCCCACCTGACGTCAGAGGTCACATGATAGAGGAAAAACAAATAGCAGACTAAGTCTTGCTTATCTATAGCGATTACTGAAATAACATATTTTCTATTCTTATTTTTTATCAATCGTATTTAATCTGTGTTATTTTTTTTATACATCGTCATTTTTAATCCATTTTATATCATTATTCATCATCTTTTCCTTTTGTTTGCTGTATACATTTACAATCATCATTTAGTTTATATTTGTTATTGATGTTCGTGAAGAACATGTTAAATACTCTGATTTTTGGTACTTAAATCAGTGACAGTGCAATATTGTACTGCATATATCCCTTTAGACCAGTAACTAAGTTAATTAAGTTGTTGTAACACCTTTATGCAATTAAATTAAATGAAAACATATTAAAATTTCAAATTACAATCCATAAACATTCCACAAGAACAAGCTATTATTTACTGCTAGATCAGTTAATGTAACAGTTACACTAAAACATACAAAAATCTATTCTTAAAGTTGAAAATAAATAAACACATAAAGTAATTAAAAAAAAATTATTAAATTTACAAATAAAACTATTATACTGTTTACAAATGCACAATATTACTTTTATTTTATTTTATATTAAATATTAACATTTTTGTTCTTAAGAACAATATTTAATTGAATTCGATACTCAGAATTCGATTATTCGTTTTCCTCTATCACGTGACTGAGCAGACGACGGTGGGAAGAGCCCATTAAAGCTTAAGAAAAAGACGGCTTCATTACAAATTGACGAAAAATTACTTTTTAACTTGTAACTTTTAAGCAATTGAAGTTATCGAAAAAGTTTAAATAAAAAAAAGTTGCACTTCGGGAGTGCCGACAGAAGTGAAAACGTGAACAATTACGTGTGTATTTCTTGAATCGTCAGGAAATATTTTATTGTGTAGGAAATAATTTTAAATGAAGTGTTTTTTTTATTCATTAATATAAACTACTACTACAAAAATTATATTTCAATTTTATTTAATGCTCTAACTGCAATAGAGACAGTGTCCACAGATGAGAGAAGTCGTGTAGAGCCGCACCAGATTGTAAAAACGTGAGAAAAATGGCAGTTTTGGTTTTTTCACGGTTTTGTGAGGTCTAACTGGAATAGAGACAGTGTCCGGAAATGAGAGAAGTCGTGTAGAGCCGCACCAGATTGTAAAAACGTGAGAAAAATGGCGGCTTTGGCCTTTCTGACGGATTTGTGAGGACTAACTGCAAAAGAGACAGTGTCCGGAGATGAGAGAAGTCGTGTAGAGCCGCACCAGATTGTAAAAACGTGAGAGAAATGGCGGCTTTGGCCTTTATCACGGTTTTGTGAGGTCTAACTGGAACGTTTCCGGCTGCAATCTTTAAGAGACAGTGTCCGGAAATGAGAGAAGTAGTGTAGAGCCGCACCAGATTATAAAAACGTGAGAAAAATTGCGGCTTTGGCCTTTCTCACGGTTTTGTGAGGTCTAACTGCACCGTTTCCGGCAGCAATCTTTAAGACACAGTGTCCGGAGATTAGAGAAGTCGTGTAGAGCCGCACCAGATTGTAAAAACGTGAGAAAAATGGCAGCTTTGGGCTTTCTCACGGTTTTGTGAGGTCTAACTGCAATAGAGACAGTGCTCGGAGATGAGAGAAGTCGTGTAGAGCCGCACCATATTTTAAAACAATATACAGTATATAATTACTAACACTTCACATTAGCAAGTTAATTGTATGATACATTATTTGTATCATGCAAGGATGGAAAGCGTTTTTCGATGACGCGAATTCAATGATTTTTGTTCCCCCAAAAGTTTTCACTTCAAATGGAGAGCGTCAGCTGACGATGACGGGAGTTCAAAGATTTTTCTTCACCCAAAAGTGCTCAAAGCGCCTAAAGAAGTTTTCACTTCAAAAATTGTTCTTTAGTGTACGGCGGTATTTCGCCTGATTTGAAGTATTTTCCTATTTTCAATATTAAAGAAATTATGGGCAAATGAAAATTTCCACCCTCACAATCTCCACCCCCTTTGAGCTGGATACCCCATCTACGAACTCGACCAAGATTTTTACTGTCCTGACAACATATCCCCAGCTGGCTAAATTTAAATAAAAATTACTCCAGTTATCGTGTTCACAACTTAACATGGGAAAAAGCGTTATATCTATAATAATAAAAGATGTCTGTCTGTCTGTTTGTCTGTCTGAGCATCTGTACGTTCAGCCCCTACTGAACGCAGAAGTATAAAATTTCACATACGGGTGCCTAGAAGCCTTCCCGAGGGGATAGTCAAAACAGAATTTAAAAATTTTAATTAGTTGCGGAGATATTAATTAAAATATCGACCCATGTCGATCGAAAAAGAAACATTCTATCAGCAGACTATTTTCTAAGCTGTATCGATCGGAAACAAAACACTTGCGAGACAACTGTCTGCGATAAAAAAGGAAATAAATGTAAACCAATTAAGATATCACGTGTTTCATAGTAGTGGGGATAAAAATTGCAATTTTCAAATTTTTCAAATTTTCATTCACGTTACATTTAAATTAATATTTGGCCTAGACAGCATATTATAAAGCTACTGTTCAATTTTCATGAAAATATATGAATAAATAAATAAAAATGACGTATTTATTGGAAAAAGATTTTTCTTTTATATTTTGCAGCATTTTAAATTGTGATATGCCGTTGAAATTTCGTAGTATTTGGTTTTAATGCCCGATAATTCGATTGTGAATATTTTTGAAAGAGTACGATTATTAGGGAGGGCTTGAGAGAGGGGGGGAAAGGGGCAAAAATTTAAAAAAAAAAGAGTTACTGCGTTTGAAATTGGTTGGTATAGTCAGATTTTAAGGCAATGTAAATCGAATGCAAATATTTTCGAGTGTAAAATTATTATCGGCGGAAAAGGGGGGGAGGGCGAAGGGGCAAAGATGTGGAAAAGGAACGGGAGTTTCGGAGAAAACAACGGAATACCCAGAATACCTTTATTCTTTAATATTTTGCAGAGTTTCGAATTCGAATTTCTGCTCACATATCGTACTAAGGATTTTAACGTTATATAGCCCAGAATTATGCAAGTTTCGGAGGAAACCAGGGATAAGTGGGATTACTGAGAGAAATTTCGGAGAATAGAAAAAAAAAAAAAAAAAAAAAAAAAACATTTTAATTTACATTTAATTGCAAATAAAATTATATTCTAATATTCTAAGACGTGTATTTCAAATTCTAATTATGATTAATTTTTTTTTTTTTTTTTTTTTTTTAATCCTTTGAAGCATATTTCTCATCAAACATAATTTTTACACTTTTTTGATAGTTTTAAATTATTTTAGATCTAAATAAGTGGAAAATGTTATATTTAAAATATCAATTAATTTTGGTTCTAAAATATAAAATGGGGCACCGGTGTCCCTTTCTGCGTTAAAGGTAAATTCATCATGGGACACGGGCGTCCCATGAATAAATATTTTTACAAATTGCACTTATTTACAGTACTTAAATATAGGAGTAGCAATAATTCATTACTGATCTTTTTTAAATAATCAAAATTAATTAGAAATAAATTTTTGAAATTGATTGATAATTTTTTTTTCAAACTACTTTTATTTAACATTTTTATTTTAGTGAAAAATTTACTCTGATAATCTAATAGATTTTTTATAGTAACTATTAGACTCTCTTTTATAATAAAAAACTATCATATAATAATAATATTTGTAATAAGAGCGTCAAAAAATAAATAAGCAAAAGGGGTACCGTTGTCCCATCTGCGTCAAAGAGTTAATACGTCATTCGATACACATTTTAAAGTACTTTTACATTATCGAAAATGGAATTCGAGATTTCACCCAATTTACACGTTTTGAGGTTTCCTGATTTGGTTTTTTTTGTATATCAGCTACTAATTAAAATAATTTCATAAGTAATACATCATTAGAAAGCTTTTTTGATTTGGAATCGAACAGTAGATTATAAAAATTTCTACCGCCAGATGGCGCTGTAATATTTCAAAATTTCACTATTTCAAATTCTAATTATGATTATATTATTTTTAATGCATCATTCGAAATATATTTTAAAGTACATTTATATTATCGAAAGTGGAATTCGAGATTTTACCTGATTTACACGTTTTAAGGTCTCCTGTTTAGGTTTTCTTTTGTACCTCAGCTACTAATTCAAATATTTTCATAAGTAATACATCATTTGAAAGGTTTGTTGATTTAGAATTGAACAGTAGATTACAGTAACTTCTACCGCCAGATGGTGCTGTAATATTTTAAATTTTCAATATTTCAAATTCTAATGAGCGAGGAAGGTGTTGTATGTTCTAAAACGGGGATAAGGCGCCACCGAGCGGGACTTTGCTAAAGTCAGAAATTTGAAAGATCATAACATGGTGAGCTAACAGGCTGTTTCAGATATTGAAAGTGGAAGAGGGCGCCGCATGCTACCGAGCGGGAATTTTCTGCGATTAAATTTTTCAATAAAGCTAATTTCACTATATGTCAATAAGCTGTTGTAAGATCTGAAACGGGAAAAGGCGCCGCAGGCGCCACCGAGCGAAGGTTTCATAAAGTCGGATTTTTCAAGGATCGCGAACCAGCTGGTCGCCGAAGGCGGCTAGTGTCTAAATAAAGTATCTGATATAAGATACTAATATGCTGCAGCGGAATAGATTTGATATCGGTCATCCTTGGCGCAAAAAAAAATAAAATAAAATAAAATAAAATCGCCAAATTATTTGACGAACATAATTTAATTCCTTTCAAAAATCATGGTTATTTTAACAACTTATTTTAAGAGAGTAATGAATAATATGAAAAAATATTTCGTACAATGCATATTACGAAAATATACATCTGGCATGTATATTTTCGTATCACGTTTTTGATCACCAAATACAATAAGCGCCAAGAACGACAGAGTTTTGAAATTTTAAATTAAAATTTTGTCAATTTGACAGCAAAATAACTCAATCTAACACATGCACATGATAACTAATACATATATATACCCAAATATGGGGATTAAAGTCGGGAAATAATTTTCCTCGATTTTTAATAATTTTTTACAAAAAATCCAATGGGCGATTAACATAGGAAAACATTTTCTTGCATCCACGGACGGTCAGTGACGTCACACTTCGCTTCCGTATAGGAACAATAATCGCATAAATTATATTTTGGTCTAAAACGGCAACAAAAATTCAAAAGTCGCCAAGAACATTAAGGCTTTACCATGATCAAGTTTGCATATTAATTTATTTATTTATCTATATACCAACTACTATTAACTAAGCATGTATAACTAAGTATATATAACCACAAAATAATAATAATAATAATTGTCTCATGCGATAGAAGTAGCCGATCATAGCATATTGTAATATTATATGTGGCTTGAAATTGCTGTCATTCTATGGTGTTGAAAATATATTATTATGTCTATTATTTATTTTATGAATATTATTATTATTAGATGGCAACGTTAGTTAAAAAAAAAAATGATACTTGGTCTCGTTTAATCGAGAGCTCGTGTGTATTAAATCTTTTAGAATAAGTAATTTACTGTTTTAGAGCAGTAGGTTTTTTCCATTGGGAATAAAGTTTTTAGTATTTTTTAAATGATTTCTTTTTGTAAATAATATTCAACGTAGCTGTGTTCTTTTTTTACTGATATTTGAATTTTAAGAAGAAACGCAGTACGTGTTATTCAATTGAGTAGCCGCTTTGAAGATAAAAGTGTGAATATTTCATTTACTGGCGTCCGTAGATAACACTAGTTTTTAGAAAGCAGAAGAAAACGGTGATTTTCTTAAGTAGCTTTATCATTTGTGGCGTCTGAGCGACAGGAAGTAGCAACATGTTTCAAGCAATAAAAGGATTTAAGAAAGATGATTTGATATATGTGGCGTCTGAAATTGGCGAAGAAGTACCAGCCAATGTTACTATTTCAGGTTTAAAAAATATTATATTGAACAGTGAAGAATTCAAGAAAGATCCTGAATTTGTTCAAGTACTATTAGGAAATGCTGTTGCCGAGCGAAAATTGCAAGAGGAAGAAGAAAAAGAAAAAGAAAGAGAAGATAAAAAGGAAAGAATGAAGCAAGATAAAGAATTCGAAAAAATAAAGCAAGATAAAGAATTTGAATTTGAAAAAATGAAAGTTGAAGCTGAAAAAGAAATCGAGCTCGCTAGAATTCAAGCTCAAAGTCGAGGTGAATCTGTTCCACTAAATTATTTACCTGATTTAAGCAATTCAAAGAGGAAGTTTACGTTGCCAAAATTGGAATTTAGACAATTTGGCGATGACTTAAAAGATTGGCTTCCTTTTTGGAGTCAATTTGAGCAGGTGCATAAAGATGAAGATATCGCACCGGAAGATAAATTTCAGTATTTAGTGCAAGCCACGGTTGCTGGTTCCCGTGCAAGAGAAGTAGTTGAAAGTTTTCCGCCAACTGGCGCCAATTATGAAAAAGCGATTGAAAGCCTGAAATCTCGCTTTGGAAGAGAGGACCTCTTAGTCGAAGTATACGTTAGACAGTTACTAAAATTAATTATTTCTGTTCAAATTAAGGAAATGTATTCATTAACTTCTCTATATGACAAACTTGAATTGTATCTACGTGCATTGGAAACATTAGGTGTAACCACGGATAAATGTGCATCTATATTGTATCCCATGGTTGAATCTTGCTTCCCAGCTGATTTTTTAAAGGCTTGGAATCGTAGTAACATTTCTCATTCAAACACTGATGCTAAAGAGAAGTTAAATAATTTAATGAAATTTCTTAAAAAAGAAGTTGAAGGCGAAGAAAGGATATCTTTGGCAGTAGCTGGTTTCGGTTTAGGAAAGAGCCAAGAAAACAAACCTTTAAAAAGGAAGCAATACAATTTTGAAAATTTGAAAAGCAAAGTACCTACTGCTGCGGGTTTATTAACGGCCACTTCAAATAGAGAGGTGAAGAAATCTTGCGTTTTTTGTGATGGCAAACATTCAAGTTCAGATTGTTTTTCAGCTCAGAAAATGAGTCTAGCAGAAAAACAAAAAATAATTAAAGATAAACGTTGTTGTTTTGCCTGTTTATCGCCAACTCATACTATTAAGAAATGCAGAGCTGTTCTAAAGTGCGTGATCTGTTCTAAAAAGCATTTTCCTCTAATGTGTGATGTACTTGATACACAAAAAAGGGCTGTAGAAAAGAAAGAAGAAAAACCTGCAGAAAATGATGTTAGTATGTCCAATTTCAACAAACGAAGTCCAAAGATATTTCTTCAAACCGTGAAAGCCAAATTAATCTCTGGCAATAAACAGAAAACTGTGAGATTGCTCTTTGATTCCGCATCGCATAAGTCATATATTCTGGAAAGTGTAGCCACAGAAATGAATTGTATACCAATTCGCCAAGAGAAAATGGTTCATTCCCTTTTTGGCGGCGTTATCACTAACGAGGTCAAGCATAACTGCTATAAAGTGACATTGAAACATTTGAAAGAAAATTTTGGCTGCAATTTCGAAGTTTTGGATCAGTCTACAATATGTGAAAATATAAGACCGGTTTTTAAAGGCCCTTGGATGAAAGAGTTAGAAGAAAATGAGATTAATTTAACGGACTTTGGTGACAAATGTGAAGCGATCGATATTCTCGTCGGAGCTGACGTCATGGGAAAAATGTTGACAGGAAAAAGAAAGGTATTATCGTCGGGTCTCGTGGCTTTAGAAACATACTTAGGTTGGACCTTAATGGGAAAAGTACCGCCTGGAAAAGCCTCGGAAGAAAACTTGGCGATGTCAGTGTTATCGCTATATGTAAATGAAGCTGAAATCTCAAATCTATGGAAGTTGGATTTAATTGGAATCTATGATCCTATTGAGAAGAAGTCCAAACACGAGACTGATATTCAGACTAAAGAGCATTTTTTAGAAACAGTGGCAGTTAATAGAGAGGGCCGCTATGAAGTTTGTTTGCCATGGGCTGATGATAAGTCGCCTTTACCCGACAACTTGAGTTTGGCGAAGAAACGGCTCGAATACACAACAGCAAAGCTTATAGCGATGAACATGTATGAAAAATATGAAGATGTGTTTCTGAGCTGGATTAATGAAGGCATAATTGAGGAAGTTCACAAGAACGAAGTAAACTCTTATGGCAATTACTTACCTCATCATGCTGTAATAAAACCTAGTAGCAGCACTACTCCAATTCGCCCAGTGTTTGATGCTTCAGCTAGATTAGCAAATTATCCTTCTTTAAACCAATGCTTGGAATGTGGTCCTAATCAAATGGAACTTATCCCAGATATTTTACTTCGATTCAGGGAAAAAGAATTTGGCGTTATCGCCGACATTAGAAAAGCTTTTCTGCAAATAAGCATTCGTAAAGACGACAGAGATTTCCTGCGTTTTTTATGGTGGGAAAACTTAGAAGGTAAGAAACTAAAAGTATTTCGCCATACAAGAGTTGTTTTTGGTGTTAAATGCAGTCCTTTCCTTTTGGCTGCGGTAATTGAGTATCATATTCGGCGTTGTAACGGATTTGAAGAATCTTTAAAGAAAAGGCTTTTAGAGAGCTTCTATGTAGATAATGTCGTTACCAGCGTTAATAACAAAGAAGAGTTAGATAAGTTTATCGTTAATTCTAAAGCTTTAATGGCCAAAGGTTGTTTTGATCTTAGAGAATGGGAATGGTCTGGCGACTGTAATGAGACTAGTTCTAAGAAAGAGACTCAAGTATTAGGTCTTATTTGGAATAAAGAGCTTGATACATTGAAGATTAACATGAAATGGTTAGACAACATTAATATGGAAAAATTAACAAAAAGAACTATGTTGTCTGTCGTCCACAAAGTTTTTGATCCTTTTGGCTTCACCTCACCAGTCATGCTTTATCCAAAAATAATGTTACAAAAAGCATGGAAACTAGGAATGAGTTGGGATGAAGAGATAACTGGTGAGCTTCATAAAGAGTTTATGCAGTGGTTTCAAGAACAAGTATTTGACTGATATACAGATACCTAGGTTTATTCGAGTATCTTCCGAAGATTTAAGCAACTGCACTATTCACACGTTTGTTGACGGAAGCAAAGATGCCTATGGTGCAGTTACATTCCTTAGAGTAGAGGATGGTAATCAAATTAATTTATTTTTCCTTGCAGCAAAGTCTCGAGTGGCTCCGTTAAGAGGTGTAACTATTCCTAGAATGGAACTTCTAGCTGCTGTAATTGGAGCGAGACTGACGAATTCGGTTATTGAAGCTCTTGGTTGGAGAAATGTTATGTCTCATTATTGGAGTGATTCTATAACGGCTCTAGCATGGATACAGCGAGAAGAAAATTGGTCCGTTTTTGTAAGAAATAGAGTGCAGGAGATCAGAAAACTGAGTGATCCTTCATCATGGAGACATATAACGGGGGAGAAGAATGCTGCAGACTTGCCCTCCAGAGGATGCAAAGCAAAGCATCTAGTCTCATCAAAATGGTGGGAGGGTCCACAATGGATGAAAGATGGTTCTGAATTTCGAACAATGATGGATTTCGCCAATCGCGATTGGAATGAGGAAGAAATTGAAAAGGAAAAACCTAGAAAAACTTGTATACTGACAAATACTGAAGCTATTGTTGATGAAGACTGGTACTATAGATACTTTTCTAGTTATGATAGAATTATTCGTCTTGTTGCATGGATCCTTCGTTTCAAGCACAACTGCAAGAATTCAAATTGGAGGAAGCATGGTGAATTGACAGCCCCAGAAATTCATGAAGCAGAAATGAAGGTTTTACTTCTAATTCAGAATGAGTCTTTTCCTCAAGAAGACGAAAAGAGATTGGAAACTTTGCAAACGTTTAAAGACGAGCTTGGTGTCATTAGGCTGAAGACGAAAATTATTTATCGAAAGGATAGTGAAGATTTTCTTAAACCTATTGTTCTTCCATCAAAACATGAAGTAGTAAAACGGCTAATTTATAAAGCACATGTTGAGAACTGCCATGCTGGTGTCCAGATACTATTAAATATACTTCGAGAAAAGTATTGGATCCTAAACGGCAGAAAGGCGGTCAAAAATGCTGTAGCCAGCTGCACTGCATGTAAAAGATTTCGGTCAAAGAACTTGGAAGTAATCAGTCCTCCACTTCCTGAAAACAGAGTTAAAGATGCTGCAGTTTTTCAGATATTTGGTGTTGATATGGCTGGGCCATTATTTCTCAAGGATAACAAGAAAAGCTGGGTTTTAATTTTTACTTGCGCAGTATACAGAGCAGTCCATTTGGAGCTTGTTACTTCTGCTTCAACAGATGCGTTCTTAATGGCCTTTAGAAGATTTACAGCTCGCAGAGGAAGATGCTCTACTGTATACTGTGACAATGGTTCAAATTTTGTAGGAGCAGCCAACTATTTCAAGAAACTAGACTGGGAACGCATACGAAAACATGGAGCTGTCAACTCTATTGATTGGAAGTTCAATCCTCCAACTGCTGCTTGGTGGGGCGGTTGGTGGGAGAGATTAATTCGAATTCTAAAAGATCTCTTGAAAAGAGTATTAGGGCTTGCACGTCTCGATTACGAAGAAATGATGACGGTTTTAGCTGAGTGTGAGAAGGTAATCAACTCAAGACCTCTTACTTACATCTGTGAAGAGGATGCTGTAAAACCTATTTCGCCATCGATGTTCATCCAAGATATGCATGAATGCAGTCTTCCTGATTTGGATGCTGTTGAGCAAAATTTTTTGTGTAAAAGGCTCAAATACAGACAAACCATTCTCAAAAATTTACGAAGCCGTTTTAGATCTGAATATCTTGGTGCTCTTATTCTACGTAAAAGTAAAAGCAAAAAGTCAGACAAACATACCGTTACTGTTGGCGAAATTGTTATGGTGGGAGCCGATAATAAAAAGAGAATCTACTGGCCTTTAGGTCGTATCACTGAGGTTATACCAGGTAAAGACGGACAAGTACGACTTGTTAAAGTGCAAACTTCCCAAAAGGAGCTCTTACGCCCGATTCAAAGAGTTTATCCCCTAGAGATAACATCTTCTGAAGATCTTCCCATACCGATGACTCTCAGTAAAGTTAAAGAATCAGATAGCATCTCCAAAGTTTCAGACAGTACTACTAGTGAGCAAATGAAGTTTAGTAGAGTTGGCAGAAGAATTAAGGTGCCGGAAAGACTGAACTTGTAGATTATATTAGATATTGTTGATCATTCTACTATTTATTTTACTTTTTATATTTTTTAAATGTAATGTTGCCATCTTTGTATTAGAGTTGTTTTGAATGATAGTTTTTATGTTTTGATTATTATTTATAATCAAAAGGTGGGAGGATGTTGAAAATATATTATTATGTCTATTATTTATTTTATGAATATTATTATTATTAGATGGCAACGTTAGTTAAAAAAAAAAAATGATAATTGGTCTCGTTTAATCGAGAGCTCGTCTGTATTAAATCTTTTAGAATAAGTAATTTACTGTTTTAGAGCAGTAGGTTTTTTCCATTGGGAATAAAGTTTTTAGTATTTTTTAAATGATTTCTTTTTGTAAATAATATTCAACGTAGCGGTGTTCTTTTTTTACTGATATTTGAATTTTAAGAAGAAACGCAGTACGTTTTATTCAATTGAGTAGCCGCTTTGAAGATAAAAGTGTGAATATTTCATTTACTGGCGTCCGTAGATAACACTAGTTTTTAGAAAGCAGAAGAAAACGGTGATTTTCTTAAGTAGCTTTAACATATGGCTGATCGATTAGATCAAATAAATATAGGAAATAACTTGAGAGCAAATATTACGTACATCACGTATTATGTTTTTCATATGTAACTGGGATTCAGATATAAAAGAGCTACTTCAAGTTTTTCGATACTGTCCGTATCGAAACTCTCATATATTATTAGCACCCAAATGGAAGCCCACGGGGAAGCCATTGTCGCAGGCAATAGGGGCAGGCACCGGAGATTGCAAGGATGAACAAGGCCCTGCCGAAGGCAGCGGGAACCCAAAGCGAGCTTTTGACCGATTTCAGTTTTTTTTTCATAAAGCTATATAGAAAAGAGTTTGCCAGCGAAGTGGGCAAAGCCGTCCAAAATTGCTTAAGAACTAAAATATTATTCAACAATTCGCCGGGAGATGAAAAAAAAAAATCATTTCTTTGTAAAAAAAAAAAAAAAAAAAAAAAAAAAAAAAACTTTTATATGAATTTCCCCACATAATTAAAATTTTAATTCACCAGTCACCAAATTATTATTAGAACCAGATTAATATTGTGCAATAGTGAACTAAAATCATACAAAGAAAGGTTTCGAAATAAAATTTATAATTAATACCCAGTTTTTATACTCCCGCAACGTAGTACTGTTTTAGTCCATGATCCCTATGATTGAATTTAAAATTTTATCGCCATGTTGGCGATAACATTTTATTTATTTATTTTGGCATTAAAAATAAATAACGGTCAATTATATGTTGGTTGTTCACGTGTTTCAAGTGGCCAGAACTTGAATGTGCTGACGGAAAATAAGTCATTTAATGTTGTATACAGATCGGTAGTAGAATAAAAATAAATTGTATATTTTTCCCGTAGATCTTTCAATGAGTTACAATTTTTTTTTTAGTATACTTTATCAGACTCTGTTTTGCACAGCACCACAATCATAAGGTTTCATTACATTACATATTATGATATAATATAGTTTTAAAAAATTAAAGAACACGCTTTTATAGAAATGTGAACTAAAAAGCACGAAATATGTATCTTAGTATTAAAATTCAGGGTAAGAGAAAATCGTGTGAGTGACACACCGTTATATTTACATACATATAAATCTTTAATTAAAATAACTTGGAATTAACAAAAACCATTTTTAAAAAATCTCCCCTAACGGGGATCGAACGTTGGACCTTTAGATTCGTAGCGCGGCGCCTTACCTCGACGCCGCATCGTTCACGTAGAGAAAGTATTTTTTTTACAATATAAATTTTTTGTTTGCTCCCAGAGAAGTTACAAACAAACATACATACATACATACAGGTGAAGCTAATAAAAGCGTGTTAAAAAGGTTTTTATTTTAATGTCAAGGACATAAACAATCAAGTAAGCACATACACGGTTCTCTTAGAAATTCTATAAGTTAGAGAGAGAGGGAGAGCAAACGAGGGCAGTAGTTTCTTACACCAGTTAACAAGAGATGTTGACTGTTTTGATGCGAGAGGAGTACTGAATTGCATTCGCCAATTCAAACCCGAAATTAATAAACTAATGCCAAATAAAGCGCCAAAAGAATGTTCTAATTGGTTAATTCAAAAATTTAATCCGTTATTCAAAAAACAAAGCCAAGCTTGGCAATATAAATTACGCCAAAGTAATTATTTTTTATTGGCGCCATCAATATATCATTAAGAATTTATCTGTTCTTTTTTATTTTATTATTATTATTAAAAGAAACGAGTTGACGCCAATGAGACTGAACAAAGTCATTATGATAGCACAAATGACAGGAAATGAAATAAATTTTTGCAACTTCTGTTTATATTTTTAAGTAATTTAGACAAATAAATTATTTTCTATCTATGATTAAATGAGATATTGAACATAACGTTATTGAAAAGGGGGAAATGTATCTATCTACAAACGAATAAGTCCCTTAGTAAAATACAAATTAAATTAAATAGAGGTTGACTTTTATAATAGAATGAATTGATTTCAGAGGATATTACAGAATAAAATGTTCTTTTTTTTATTGGAATCAATACATATAGTGGCGATTTTGTCCATAAATGGTTTGAAGTTCCGTAATATCAAGTGGTAGCAAAATCAAGTAGTACATTGCTTCATAAAATACCCAGGTCCATATAGTAAAATTGTGCCACTTGACAAAAATAACCGAAGTCATTTGCAAAAATAATATTATAGTTTTAAAAAATTAAAGAACACGCTTTTATAGAAATGTGAACTAAAAAGCACGAAATATCTATCTTAGTATTAAAATTCAGGGTAAGAGAAAATCGTGTGAGTGACACACCGTTATATTTACATACATTTAAATCTTTAATTAAAATAACTTAGAATTAACAAAAACCATTTTTAAAAAATCTCCCCTAACGGGGATCGAACGTTGGACCTTTAGATTCGTAGCGCGGCGCCTTACCTCGACGCCGCATCGTTCACGTAGGGAAAGTATTTTTTTTACAATATAATTTTTTTGTTTGCTCCCAGAGAAGTTACAAACAAACATACATACATAGATACAGGTGAAGCTAATAAAAGCGTGTTAAAAACCGTCAGTGCCCACACATACACATCAAAATTTTCACGTGAACGAAGTCGCGGGTAACAGCTAGTATGTATATATAATATATATAACTAGCAGACCCGGCCACGCGTAGTTGTGGCTAAGTTATACGTTGATAATTTGATAAGGTATATAGTATTTCCCCACAACTGGGTTTGGCGTTTTTATTTTTATTTTTTATTTTTATTTTTATTTTTTTTTGAAGTGAAAACTTCTTTAGGCGCGTTGAGCACTTTTGGGTGAAGAAAAATCTTTGAACTCCCGTCATCGTCAGCTAACGCTTTCCATTTGATGTGAAAACTTTTGGGTGAACAAAAATCATTGAATTCGCGTCATCGAAACGCTTTCCATCCTTGTATGATACAAATAATGTATCATACAATTAACTTGCTAATGTGAAGTGTTAGTAATTATATACTGTATATTGTTTTAAAATATGGTGCGGCTCTACACGACTTCTCTCATCTCCGAGCACTGTCTCTATTGCAGTTAGACCTCACAAAACCATGAGAAAGCCCAAAGCTGCCATTTTTCTCACGTTTTTACAATCTGGTGCGGATCTACACGACTTCTCTTATCTCTGGACACTGTCTCTTAAAAATTGCAGCCGGAAACGGTGCAGTTAGACCTCACAAAACCGTGAGAAAGGCCAAAGACGCAATTTTTCTCACGTTTTTACAATCTGGTGCGGCTCTTTACGACTTCTCTCATCTCCGGACACTGTCTCTTAAAGATTGCAGCCGGAAACGTTGCAGTTAGACCTCACAAAACCGTGATAAAGGCCAAAGCCGCCATTTCTCTCACGTTTTTACAATCTGGTGCGGCTCTACACGACTTCTCTCATTTCCGGACACTGTCTCTATTCCAGTTAGACCTCACAAAACCGTGAGAAAGGCCAAAGCCGCCATTTTTCTCACGTTTTTACAATCTGGTGCGGCTCTACACGACTTCTCTCATTTCCGGACACTGTCTCTATTCCAGTTAGACCTCACAAAACCGTGAGAAAGTCCAAAGCCGCCATTTTTCTCATGTTTTTACAATCTGGTGCGACTCTACACGACTTCTCTCATCTCCGGACACTGTCTCTATTGCAGTTAGAGCATTAAATATAATTGTATTATAATTTTTGTAGTAGTAGTTTATATTAATGAATAAAAAAACACTTCATTTAAAAGTATTTCCTACACAATAAAATATTTCCTGACGATTCAAGAAATACACGCGTAATTGTTCACGTTTTCACTTCTGTCGGCGCTCCCGAAGTGCAACTTTTTTTTTTTTTTTTTTTTTTTTTTTTTTGGCGCCGTTTTGAACGATAACGATGTCGTTCTGGATTATTTGCAAGAAAATATGGCAATCTGCATGCTTTTATTTTAGATTTATGATTTAGCTTATGATTCAGCTTATGATTTTATCAGTTATGATTTTTAGATTTATGATTTAGCCATAATCGCCAAATCCAGTTATCGGGAAATACTATAGTTGTTCCTTTGATAAATATTTTAAAACTTTTAAAATAGGATATCTCATGAAATATTGGGCATTTAAAGTAAATACAGGTATCATTTTAAATAGAAAGATTTTGGAAAAGATTAATATATTTTAAAAAGTGATGAGCAGATTCTGAGTATGTTAAAATTTTAATAGTAAATTCAAGTTAATCAAGAGAGAAAGCATTGAGGATTAAGATAAGAAAATTGCAAGATTTTAAGATGGCTTTTTTAGCAATAAATATGAGTCAAAATTTAATGTAAAATACATGTATAAATCACAACTTTAATCAGGAACGGTAAATTGATAAGTTATTAAAGAAAAATAAAAGAAAAATAAGAGAAATAATTATTTAAAGTTTCGAACATCGATCATAAAGATTAGCGTAACAAAACAAAAAATCAGACTTAAAATCTTCCAGACTTTTAAATAAGTTTCAAATTAAGTTTCAAATTTAAAAATCTGTTTTGTTTAAAAATAAATATGTTTTAAAATATTGAAATGGTTACTTTTTATTTAGAACATTCTATGTATAGATCACGAATTTCTTAAAGAAAACGAAGTGATACAGATTACAATAATGCAACAAAAATTGAAAAAGCAAGGTTATGTCGTAAGTAAATTTTTAACACACGTGTCAAGTGAAATAAATTGTAACATATACATAATGTATCTGATATAAGATATTGACATGTTGCAGCATGTTAATATCTTATATCATAATAAATTTCATAGCTGTCATCTATGGCGTAAAAGAAATCGCCAAATTATCGGCGAACATATATAATTCCTTTCAAAAATAATCATGGTTATTTTAACAACTTATATTGAGAGAGTAATGAATATTATGAAACAATATTTCGCACAATACATATTTCGAAAATATACATCTGTCTTGTATATTTTCGTGTTACATTCTTGATCGCCAAATACCAAAAAAAAAAAAAAAAAACTTCAAGTACGACAGAGTTTTGGAATTTAAAAGTAAATTTTTGCCAATTTGACAGAAAAATAACTCAATCTAACGTAGGCACATGATAGCTAATACATATCTATAAACAAATATGGGGATTAAAATCGGGAAATAATTTCTCTCGATTTTTAATAATTTTTTATAAAAAATCCAATGGGCGATTAACATAGGAAATCTTTTTCTTGACTTCACAGACGGTCAGTGACGTCACACTTTGCTTGTGTAAACTACATTAGCACTTTATCAATGTGTATAAAATCTTTAAAGTGATTATGATGTCAATTTTCGTGAGATGCATAATTTAACTTTTTCTAATTTTTTAACGTTTACGTTTGATTAAATGTATTTTTATGTCGAAAGAAAGTGAACTCGTATTTTTTTTTTTTTTTTTTTTTTTTTTTTTTTTTCGCAACAATTAAAATTATGGAACTAGCAGATACTTTAGAGCAACTGTAACAAAAGGCTATAATTAACAAATAATTTGCTATAAAAAATATTGTGACTATAAATTGAGATAAAAACTACCCAATTTTTCAAGTTGGACCAAACTGTACACAGTGTGCAAAAATTTGTTAAAATTGGATCATTAATTTAGGAGTTTATCGCGGACAAACATCGTGACACGTAATTTTTATATGTATAAAGATATATATAACTTTTAAAAGGAGGGTGGTTTTGAGTTCTAGGGGTCATGATCGGTGAAGATATGAAGACATTTTCCTGAAGTCGTGTCATGAGAACCATTGCAATAGGTAGATCTCCTATATAGAATCTACCAAACTATGTGCCTCCATCCTAAAGAAAATGTAAGAAATTCTTTCGTCTATTCTCTTCCCTGTTTTTCATAGACAAAACATTTTCCAGCCAAAGCTTTACAGATTAAGCGTATTTACCACAATGCAGTGATGGGTAGCGTAGTACGTAGTAGTTTCATTATGGTTACGTCACTGAACGATGACAAGGCCTTCTTGTGTTGGCGGTACCTGAACTACTTTGGCTGAAACTGCGCAGTGCGCATAGTCAGATAGAAATTTACCACGCGATGCTCCATATTTAAAATTAAAATAGCAATGTGTTTGAACGAATTCACATCTAAACGGAAAAAATTAAAGTATTTTTTAAATATTCATATTTCGTATATTTTCCCTCATTTTAAGATAACATATTTTACAATTTAACGCCTTACAATACGCCTTACAATTTTATATAATTATGGAAGTCTTAATCTCTTTAATTTTCATTCTCTACGGATCAAGAGAAAATCTATTGAATTTCGAATTCGGTTGTTTGATTTTTTATGAGGTTAGAATAAATTAGTGTATATTATATTTGTTCATACCTAAATGTTATTTTACCATTCCCTAAATGTTATTGAAGTGAAAACTTCTTTAGGCGCGTTGAGCACTTTTGGGTGAACAAAAATCTTTGAATTCCCGTCATCGTCAGCTGACGCTTTCCATTTGAAGTGAAACCTTTTGGGTGAACAAAAATCATGAATTCGCGTCATCGTCAGCAAACGCTTTTCATCCTTGTATGATACAATTAATGGTGAAGCGTTAATAATTATATATTGTATATTGTTTTAAAATCTGGTGCGGCTCCACACGACTTCTCTCATCTCCGGACACTATCTCTTAAAGATTGCAGCCGGAAACGTTCCAGTTAGACCTCACAAACCCTGATAAAGGCCAAAGCCGCCATTTTTCTCACGTTTTAACAATCTGGTGCGGCTCTACACGACTTCTCTCATCTTCGAACACTGTCTCTATTCCAGTTAGACCTTTCAAAACCGTGATAAAGGCCAAAGCCGCCATTTTTCTCCACGTTTTTACAATCGGGTGCGGCTTTACACGACTTCACTCATTTCCGGACACTGTCTCTTAAAGATTGCAGCCGGAAACGTTGCAGTTAGATTTCACAGAACCATGAGAAAGACCAAAGCCTCCATTTTTCTCCCGTTTTTACAATCTGGTGCGGCTCTACACGACTTCTCTCATCATCGAACACTGTCTCTATTGCAGTTAGACCTCACAAAACCGTGAGAAAGGCCAAAGCCGCCATTTTTCTCACGTTTTTACAATCTGGTGCGGCTCAACACGACTTCTCTCATCTCCGGAGACTGTCTCTATTGTAGTTAGCGCATTAAATAAAATTGTAATATAATTTTTGTAGTAGTAGTTTAAATTAATGAATAAAAAAGTTCATTTAAAAGTATTTCCTACACAATAAAATATTTCCTGACGATTCAAGAAATACACACGCAATTGTTCATGTTTTCACTTCTGTCGGCACTTCCGAAGTGCAACTTTTTTTTTTTAGTTACAGATTTGGTTATAAAGCGATTACAAATAATATTTTGTAATATTTTGTTTAGTTGATAAAATTTTTGCGAATGGTTTCGTCTAATTGAATTTATAGAACATAATATAATGCTTCTTTTAATAAAAAAATGATAGTCATTTTTTAAGCGATTCCTTTTCCAAAATTTTAATTTTTCTTTTTCTTTTTTTTTAACCAAAATTTTAATTTTGGAAATTGTGTAAATTTAACTTTTTTTTTTTTTTTTTTTTTGAATTACCAATACAGGAATGTTTTCGCATTTACAATACAATTTACAACATTAGAAGATCGATTTAAAAAATTATATTTTACACTAATTCTGGCTCTAAGTGAACAGTGTACACGTGATTATTTATTTGAAATTATTAGCGTACATATGACTAATGCAAAATATGTTAAATGTTAGTTAATAATGTGATTGTTTGTAAACAATCTCAAGTAGACTTGAGATTATTAGCTAATATTTAACATATTTTGTATTTAAAGTAAAATGCACGCTAATAATTTCAAATAATCACATCCTTAAGTTCATTTAGGGCTAGAATTCTTGTTTTCATTAAAAAACTAAAGGATAACATTTTTAAAGAAAGCATAAAAGGGGCGGGATTTTTACAGCTTTTATTTGGGTACCGCAGCCACTGCACGACGAGAACCGTTAACGTCGAGTTTACTTTGTGACATTTTTTAACATTGTGTGAACGAGCTTACTCTGAAAAGCTTTGTTTTGAGTGTATTGAGATAAAGACTTTTTCCAGGTCTAATAAATAATTTCTATGATATTCTTTGTGGGATTTAATTAAAAGTGAAAAAAAAAATACTTATAGAATTGTAGGTGCTTATGGGAATCGATAGGTAATTTTAACAATTTGAATCAAATAAACGTACAACACACTCTTTAGTAAGGTGCATTATAATGAAATGCTATTTATGGAAAATTTTGAGATCTTCAAAATAGTCACTCAAGCGCCCCTTTTATAATGGCCGTGCTTTATTTCGAATTAATTGATCTTTGAGAAAGAAAATTTGTCCGGCCCCTTAAAAAGTTATGCACCTCCGAACCACAATGTTCAAAAAATGTCACTGTTTCAAAAGTGCAATTTTCATTTTTGTAGTCTTTTTTTTTTTTTTTTTTTTTTTAACTTCGATACTTGTTTGTTTGTCCAGTATAAATCTTGCAATCGATTTTTAACTAACTTTCCGATTAGCTAGACATTTGAAACTTTCAGAATAGCTCAGAACACGGTGAAAATGCATTTTTTTTTTAACACTTTCATCCAACTGTCTCGGGTTCCCGCTGCCTTCGGTAGCGTTTAGATGATTATACAGGAAATTTAGTAAACTAACTTCTCGACTAGCTAGACATTTGAATCTTTCAGAATAGCTTAAATCACGATAACAATGCATTTTTTAATACTTTTAGCCAATTATTTCGGGTTTCCGTCGCCTTCGGTAGCCTTTTATGATTCAACAATCATATAACATCAAAACCAGCTAGAAATTTGAAATTTTTAGAAAAGCTCGGAACACGATGACAATACACTTTTTAAGTACTTTTATCCAATTGTTTTCGAGTCTCCGCTGCTGTCGGTATCGTTTAAGTGATTCAATAATTATATAGTTTCCAGACTAACTATACATTTGAAACTTTAAGAATAAATCAGAACACGATTAACATGCATTTTTTAAATACTTTTATCCAATTGTTTCCGGCATCCCGCTGCCTTCGGTATTGTTTATTTGATTCAAAAGAAAATTTAAATAGATGGTAGTATATAAAAGTTCTTTTTATCTTGTAATTAATTTGAATTATTTCCTTAATAATGGATTCTTTTGCAGACCTTCTGGTTGTAATCTACTTTGTTTTATTGTTCCTGCACTGCTTTTGTTGAAAATATTTTGCTATGCACTATTTTACTTTCTCTTACCCATATACTATGGTAGAAAAGTTGTCGTTTTTGAGTCAAATTTTCGAAATTGAGTTTTTGTTATATTTACACTTTTAAGTTCCCCTTATTGCCAAAATCGTGCTTTTAACTGTTGGTCTGTGTGCCTCTCGCATAACTAAAAAATGATTAAACGTAGAACTTTATAAATTGGTATATTAGTTTACTGTAACATGTAATTGTGAACCTCCCTTTTTAGTGTTTCTGCGACTTTTCATTTTGGAGATATTTACGAAAATTACATTTATAATGACCAAAATGCAATCATTTTGGCCATTATATATGTCCTACCATCATAGAGATTTCAAAACAAGATAATGGTCGAGCTCGTTACGATATTGATATGAAAATTGTCGACATTTTTGGGTGTAGTAAATACATAAACATGATCTGGTCAATGAATAGATATTTAATGAATATCCACCTCGTAGATAGAGCAAGTAATGATATTGTTATGACAGTGGTCGATACGTACTTTTTAAAGACATCATATGCTATTCTAGTCGACCAATGCGCTTTATTTAATGAAAATTCAGTCCTTTAATGATACTGTCATGAAAGTTGTCGATATTTTAACATACAGAAAGTAATTCTCAAACACATAAGCAGATTCTAGCCGACGAATGACTTTTATTTCATGAATATTCATCGTATAGATAGAGCTCGCAATGATTTTGTTATGAAAGTTATGTACATTTTTGCGTGTAGAAAGTAATTCATAAAGACACAAGCACGTTCTTATCTAAGTGTGTATTTTATTTAACGAATATTCAGGAAAAAGTCGAAAAAAACAAATTTTTGTCCTACAAAAATCGATAATCAGTGAATATTCTTGAAACAATACAATGAAACAGTCATTCTTACTACAGAAATCAAACACTTCATGAAAAAAGAATTTTGAAACTCTTAAAAATTTAAAAGCATATTTAATTAAAAAAGAGACATAGATGAAAAAAAGACATACTTGAATGTATAACTGCGCATTCTGTGAACCATTTTACATAGATTTCTTGATGATGGCCTGTTAATCAGGGCGAAAAGCTTAGAAATATATGTCTCATTTTTAATTAAATATTTTTTAAATTTTTACGTGTTTTAAAGTGCTTTTTCATGAAGTTAGAACGATACACGTGTTTTTAAAAAAAGTATGCTAGATATGCTCTCTTAAAATCAGAGACTGTTAACTACAGAGCAGAAAATTTGCTAATTTAGAAACAATGGAATATTTCGAAGTCTGAATGGAATTTGAAATCATCCTGAGTACTGTCACAGTAGTTTATAGAATTTTCCAGGTTGTTCGTGCTAGAAACTAATGAATCATTAGAAAAAAATTTAGAACTCAACTCCTACTGAAGTTAGATTCCAAATTTTGCTAATCCTAAACTGTAAATTTTCGCCCCATTTGAATGTCTAATTTTGACGCTAAGTAAACGCCCACCCTCGTGGAGATGAAAAAACTACCATCTGTTTTCCTTTTTACCATCTGTTCCCTTTTTAGGCGAATTCTAGTCTACAAAGAGCAATAATCTTTGGTCGTTTTTATATTTTGTTAGTCATTTATAGAATTTTTAAAGAATTTTGTTCTGCGCTATAAATCAATGAAAGTGTCTGGAAAACTGTAGAACTTCGTTTTTTTTAACTTAAAGCATCCAAACTTTGGCAATCCTAAACTACAAATTTTCGCCAAATTTGTTCGCTAAGTCGCCAAATTCAAAACCAAACCGTCAAAATCGATTCCAAGACCAAAAATCTGCGTTGGCTACAAACTTGGCGGCTTGGCGAGATTAAGTACCAGATTGGCGGCAAATATTGTTTCAAGATAATCAAAATTAGTAAACCTTTCTCAATTTTAACGGAATTGTTTTGGTGAAATACATACATAGTTTTTCGCCAATAATTTTGCCAAAGAGAACAAAAGTATGCCGTCTCTGCTCGGATGATTTTCATTGAACTCAAACTGTTCATTTGGTAATAAGAGATTTTGTAATAAGCTGTGAAGCACTATTCCTGAAAAAGTTACTGTATTTGTTTCCGTGGTACATATAATCCAATTATTGTGACTTTTGTGGCTGGAGTAGCAGTCCTTCCCCCTCTTTGCTTGATTTCAGGAATTTTCGTAGGTGCCTGCTTATACACAAAAATATCAATGTTTTCATAACTATATATATATATATATATATATATATATATATATATATATCCCAATTGGTGAATATGGAAGTCATGTGATGCCCACATCAGATTTTTATTTATTTATTTTGTTTATTTATTTTTACAGGTAGATTCAGATAATTCTAAGAAAACTTAGTTATCAGTTGTTAAGAAAACATTAGTCATAATTATGCGGTTTCTATTTTTTAATTAAAAAAATATTCATTAATATATTTTAATTTAAAAATTTTAATTTTAAAAAACAAAAATTCTAAATGAGTTATGTGTTAAGAAATATATATTTAAAATAAAATACTTTTAAAAAACTTAAGAACATGTTTTTAAGGAAATGTGAAAAGAAAGTCGTGTGAGCGACACATCAGACTATTTACATACTTTTACATATTTAATAAAAAATGTAATGGCTGACACTCTACGTTATACAAATGTGGCCAAATCCAAATGTGCTACATATAATAGTTTTATAAATATATTGATTTTTTTTTCCGTTGGTGCCTGCCCCTGACGGGATATGCACTGTTAAAAAAATGCAGAAAAAATACAGAAATTCTCTGTAATTTCAGAAAAAAAGTCGTAAAATACGTTTTGTCTACGTAATTTTTCCGTAATTTAAGACTTTTTTTCTGAAATTACAGAGAATTTCTGTATTTTTTCTGCATTTTTTTAACAGTGTGCACCTGCAAATACTTATATAGTATTGTCATAGATTATGAGTCGTGCGCAAAATTTCCTGTTAATCGGACGACCAGAAGGGATCGAAAATTAGAGTGAAAGATTTCGTTACATACATTAATAGTTACATCGTTCAGTTAATAAAAGCGTGTTTAAAAAAAAAAAAAAAAAAAAAAAAAATGTGAAGATTCAACAAAAAACTAGTTGGCATAGGTGGACTCTGCTCAGTTCCCCATCATATTTATGTTCTCAGAAATTTCTAGTGCGAGACATATTATAATCATGTTAAAAGAAATGAATTTGACCAGAGCTTGATACAGTCACACTATGAAATCCCCGCCTAATAGGCTATCCACCGTTCTCTTGGATATAATTATCTTATTCTAATTTATTAATTTATTTTATCAGGGTCAATTCTGTTGTTTAGTTTTCATGCTACTATTTCCAATGCAATAAACCTCAAAATTCATATTTATATGAAAAATTTACAATTTCGCTATGTTGATAAAATCGTAAATTACGAATAATTTACGAAAATTTCCTAGTAGAATATTTGTATTCAATCATGTTCAAACAAATATCATAACCTTAATTTTGAAGTTGTCTAATGTATTTAGGATCCTGAAAATGGAAGTTTATGATCAATTTTGCCTTATTCTGACATGTTAAGTAAATCGTAAATTCCAAATAACTTACGAATTTTTTTTAATTGGAAAAATCATAGTCTATGATATTCATGCCGGTATCCTAAATAATATTTCGAAAGTGGTTTGACATCTTTACGCTGAAAATATCCCTCAAGATTGACGTTTATGTGAAATTTTGCTCTATTCTGACATGTTAAGAAATTCGTAAATTTCCAATAACTTACGAAATCTTTATATTGGAAAATTCATAGTCATTAATATTCATACCAGTGTCCTAAATAATATTTCAAAAGTAGTCTGACATATTTACGATGAAAATATCTCTCAAAATTGACGTTTATGTGAAATTTTGCCCTATACTGTCATGTTAAGAAATTCGTAAATTTCCAGTAACTAGCGAAATTTTCAAAGTAGCATATTTTCAGTTACTGATGTTCATTCCGGCATCAAAACTGATATTTTAAATATGGTCTGACATTTTTACAGTAAAAAGTTTTCATTTAATGCACGTTTAAGTGAATTTTTGTCCTAGTCTCCCATGTTAAGAAAATCGTAAATTTCTAATAACTTACGAAGTTTTTAAATTCGAATGTTGCAAATGAATAGGGTTCTTGCCAGTGTCGAAAGTAATATTTTAAAACTGATCTGAGCTCTCTGCGACAATTTGTTCTTGAGATATCGTGTACACAGACTAACAAACTAACGGACTGACCCACTAACAGACTAACAGACACCCTACAGACAGACACCATAGAAATTTTGTCATTTTCGGATTCCTCACACCTGAAAACGTGTAGAAAAGTAAAAAAAACCGAGGTCGAAAATTTTCACGATTACCTAAGTTCCCCATACTTATAGTATGATGGGGAACTAATAATCTGGTGTGAAACAGCCACACGACTTCCATTACGCACTATTACACGTACTATATGTATTTTTTATTTTTTTTTTTGGAGATAATGTGATTAGAAGACATAAAAGTGACCTAAAGAAGTAGTAGGAACCTAAAATTTTTCCGGTAAGAAAAATTTTATACGCATGTAAAGACATTTAAAACGAAGCTTACATATAGCAAGGGAAAAAATGAGGGAGGGAAAAAAGATAGTTACATTTTTAAACACCAGTTTCCGAGATTTCGAACTAACCTACCTAAGCAGGATGACTGTTAATTTTCCTCTAATAACCACGAAATACATGAAAAAGGAATGGATTTATATTACAATTTTCAAGAAAATCGTTAGAGCCGTTTTTGAGATGCCAACTTTTACCAAAACTAAATTATTGACCGGAAGACAATTACATACAAAAGGATATTTCAAAGTTAGTTAATATGGCATGTTTGAAAAAAATCCGTACAGTGGTCTTTAAAGGAACACGCTTGCGAGGCCTGAAACTGAGCTATTTATACAGGACGCCTATCAATTTTCCTGAACTAACCAACTATATCATTCGAAAGGACATCTAATAGTGTTAATAGAGCAAATTTGAAGAAAATCGTTAGAGGCGTTTTTGAGATACGGACTTCCGGTACCACTTCCGGTTTCCGATGTCCCACTTCCGGCTTTTTAATTTTTATCAAAATTTGGAGAATTCATCTGTACACCAGACCTGTCTCAATTCTGAAGTTTCGTGGTTGTCTTGATTAGTTTCGGAGATATGTTAGCCAGAAGATTCCGTGCATACACACATACATACTGACCAATTGCCAAAAACCACTTTTTTGGACTAAGGGGAACTTAAAACGTGTAAATCATGTGAAATCTCGACATCGAATTTTTGGACCAAATACAATACTTCCATTACCTACGGTAGTAAGGTAATGGAAGTAATAAGGCACACAAGGAATATTTTAATATGACATAAAGAACCCTTTAATATAACAATTGAATTCCGCAGTTGTTGGGAAGGAAAATTTTTTCATTCAGAATTTCCTGCTATGTTTCTCCAAGGTAAAAATCATCTGAGTTCATCGTGGAAAATTTTTTAATAATTTAGATAAATGATATTTGTATTAAGTAAATTTGTATAAGAATATGTGTGTTTATTTGTAGTGGCCACAACATACTAGTTTTAATTGGTAAAATGCATATGGCCTCTGAAACGAGATTTTCTAATGTCAAATTTTTGAACGAAAAATTTATGGAGAGACATTGAAAGGTAATGTGTGAGAATTTTGGTCCTTTAATAAGTTGAAAATAGTTATAACATTGTTTTCCTTATTAAATATTTTTGTTGGAAGATAATATAAGAGTTGTTAATTTTCAATTCTTGTAATAGAATATTCCAACATTTTTATTTTATAAACTGTAAATTTCTTGTTACACTGTATTTTATAAAGCATGTCTCAGATTAATACATAAAGAGTGAAATTAAAGTTCATATTTGTATTTCTTTTCAGGTTCTTTATACAATAGACTTCAAGATGTCAGTGACATTTTACTGGGCACTTTTACAGAAGAAGAGAAGACTGATGTGAAGCTAAATGTAGACGATGGAAGTTTAAGAGCTCACAGAATGATTCTAGGAAAAAGATCTCCTGTCTTCGCTGCAATGTTTAATCATGACACAAAAGAAAATCTAACAGGAGAAATAGCAATAAAAGGCCTTGACAAAAACACTATGAAAGTTATCCTTAATTACGTGTATTCTGGAGACATAGATAATCTAAAAACTGAGAATGTATTATCGATTTATGCCGCAGCTGACAAGTATGATATAAAAGATGTAAAAAATATGTGCATGATTTTTATAACACAACATATATCTAAAGAATGGGTCTGTGATGTTATAAAATTTGCTGAATTATATCAAGAGGATGAACTACTATTTCTTGCCAAAGAGTATTTCAAAGAAAATGCCGGGGAAATATTAGAAACGGACACATGGAAATCATTTGTAAAAGAAAATCACGATCTTAGTGTTGAACTACTTTCCTCTTTAGTCAAGTCTTTGCTGTCCAAATAACTGATGATGTAAAAAGTGGATTAAATGAATGAGAAATAATATTTGTTAGATTTCTTTCTTTCTTTGCATTTTTGAAATGTTATAAACTTTTAAAGAACACAATATTTATTAACGAATCTTATGATTTTGTGAAGTGAAAAAAAAATTGTATTTATACAGGTGTTGAACCTATGGCATCTTTTTGATCATATATTTGCTGACTAAATAAAAAATCTGGAGTGACTCCACTCGACTTTCCGAACATTGAGTAATTAACAGTTTTGTAGATAAAGTAAAGAAAGAGAAGTTGTTAAACAAACAAAAGAGAGAAAACCATAATAGAGTGTTTGAGTATTTTTCTACATATATTACACGATGTTTTATTTAACGCTACTGAACTTTGAGCCCATAGATCATAATGATAAAGAATTTTTCGTTGTGTCCCTGTAAAAATCTATAAATGCTAGATTCACCAAAATGCTTATAGTTAGTGCAACAGTGATTTATAATACTCATATTAATTTTCAGCTCAATTGAATAAGGCGTTTAGATGCTATCGTACTTTTAAAAATTTAGTCCCATAGGCCATAATGATAAAGAATTTTTATTTGTGTCCCTGTACAAAACCTGTAAGTGCTAGATTCACCAAAATCTATATAATTGGTGCAACTGTGTCCTATAATATGTGTACAAATTTTTTGCTCAGATTAATAAGGCGTTTAGATGCTATCACACTTTTAAAAATTTGGCCTCATAGGCATAATAATAAAGAATTGTTCTTTGTGTCCCTGTAAAAAAACTATAAGTGCTAGATTCTCCAAAATCTATACAGATTGAGTATTTGTGACCTATAATATGTGTATAAATTTTTTTCTCAATTGAATAAGGCGTTTAGATGCTATCGCACTTTTAAGATTTTGCTCCTATAGGCCATAATGATAAAGAATTTTTCTTTGTGTCCCTGTAAAAAACTGTAAGTGCTAGATTCACCAAAATCTATAGGGTTCGTACTATGGTGACTTACAATATACGTACCAACTTTCAGGTTATTCGAACAAAGCGTTTAGAAGCTAGCGTGTTCACTCACAGACATACACACATACATACACACACATACATACATCATCACAAAAATAGTGAAAACGGACTCGTTGGACCTCGAAACGTATAGAAACATCAAAATGTCAGATTCGGATTTTTGACATGATTACAATACTTTTCTCACTGTAGTGTTCGGAAAGTAAAAATGGCACATAAAATATATGTCTAGTGATTAAGAAACAACTTTTGCCTGATGCAACATTAAAATTGTTACGGAAATTAATTATAAATTTGCGAGGAACATAATAATCATGAATAGCCTTTTTTATATTTAGAAGCTTTTTTATTGAAATTGGATTTTGTCATTGTGTCACGCTAAAAAAACAAGGCGCATCCACTTTAAAATAATGTCGTGGTTAGAGAACCGGCAACCTGGTTAGACCCGGCAGTGTTCTGCGCTTGCTTATTAGAACGTCCAGTTATGGAATACTTGATATGCAACTGAAATGTCGGGTGATACAGAGAATAAATATTTTGAGTGATTCTTATTCCTAACAGATAAATGCATAAAAGTAAACAATAAATAGCATCAGTCAAGCCTATAAGTCCGATGTGTATTTCAACAATTATCAAACCAATAATTAGCGCAGGTAGCTGTTTTTAACAAATCAACTTTATAATAATTCCAGCTGGTGCTGCCATCTTCCGAAATGATTTGAAACCAGAGATTTTCTAAAACTTAATCTGCATGAATGAACATGCAAATTTAAAAAATGAAATTTCTTATACTATATTGATAAATTTTTTTTAATAATTTATTTTTTAAAAATCCAAATATAATAATAGAAACTACTTTGGAGAAAACATGCAACGTTTAAAAATTAAAATTCTTGTACTAAGTTATTGGATTATTTAAAAAATATATATATATTCAGTTTTTAACAATTCAAATGTAATATATTAGAATAATCATTGGAGAGATCATGGAAAGTTTAAAAAAAAAATGTACTATACTGATTATTATTTTTTTTTATTTATTTAGTTTTTAAAAATCAAAACATAAAAAAAATTAGAATAATTTTTCGAGAAATCATATAAGGTTTAAAAATTAAATTTCTTGTAATATGTTTATTAAATTAAAGTTTATATATATATATATATATATATATATATATTGCTAAAAAAATCCAAATATGATAGATTTGAATAATCTATGAAGAAACCATGCAAAGTGGAAAAATTATTTATTTATTACTGTACTAATTAAAATATTTTTTTTAATATAGTTATTAAAAATCAAAATATAATATATTAAAATCTTTCAAGAAATAATGCAAAATTAAAAATAAAATTTTTTGTACTATACTGATTAAACTAAGAAATTTAAAATGTATTTAGTTTTAATATATCTATATATAATGTATTAGAAAAATCTTTGGAGAAATCATGCAATGTTTGAAAAATCAAACTCCTTGTACTATATTTATTATATTAAAGATTTAAAAAATATATTTAGTTTTTAAAAATCCAAATGCAATGTTTGAAAAATTAAACTTCCTGTACTATATTTATTATATTAAAGGTTTTAAAAATATATTTAGTTTTTAAAAATCCAAATATAAAAATAAATTAGAATGATCTTTGGAAAAACACGAAAAGTTGAAAAATTAAATTTTTTTGTACTGTACTGATTATGTTAAAAATTTTAAAAACATATTTAATTTTAAAAATGTGACTATAAAAATATATTAGAGTAATCTTTCAAGAAACCATGTAAAGTTCAAAAATTAAATTTCTTTTACTATACTAATTTAAAAATTTTAAGAGTAAATTTAGTTTTTTAAATCCAATTATAACAATACATTATAAATATGATGGTTTTTGTTTAATGCAAAATCTCCCCCCACCCCCCAATTTTATGCAAGTATATTTCAATCATGTACATTATCAGTTTTCTTATTTTTTTATTTTTTATTTGCATTGTGGAGTAATATAAGATCTCAGAAATATCTGTAGCGATTTGAGCGATTTATTTAGTTTATTTTGCTTAATTATATTAACCTATTTAACGAGAGACAACGTAGCAGATTAAGCAAAAAATATAAAATAAATTAAAACTGAATAATAAAACAACAAATGTTTAACGGAAAAAATCAAGAGAAAGAGAGTTTAAATCTAAAACATGGTCAATACAAACAAATAAATGCGAATTAAAGCTGCAATATGAATTATCAAAAGCACGTGTTGATAAGAGTCGTACACTTTACCAGCAGATAAATAATAAATAACCGGCAGTCATACTGTGCAAGCGTCAGAACTGCCGGGAATATAATAGAAGCCTGGCTGCCGGTTCTCTAACCACTGCCTTAAAATAAATGTAAGCAATTCTTTCCTTCGCTCGTTAACTCAGTTGGTTAGAGCGTTATGCTAATAACACGATTGTCATGCGTTCGATCGTCGAAGTGTCGATACGTTAAATTTTACAAATGATCATTAGAAAACGCTTCAAGTGATATTATAAAGTTTTTCCAAATTTCTTATGTACTTACTGTCATACACTACGGTATGTTTGTGAATCTCAACTTAATAAAAAATGCGCCTCCATTTTAAGGGAAATACAAGCTTTTTCAGTTGTCTCTCCGTGTCTCAGGTGATTAAAGCGTCATGTTAGTAACCTGGTGGTCCAGCGTTCGATATTCCGAAGGTCCGGAGTGTTAATTTTTGCAGACAATTAGTAGAAAAGATGTCAATTGATAAAAGAAAATTTTTTGTTGACTACACAATATCCTAAGAATTTTCGAAGTTTTTTTAAGAAGCCTTTTTCTTACATCTCCTTTTAGAAGCAAAAAAAGTTTTTTTGTGGACTACAAGCGCCCTCTATTGTGCGGAATATTGATTAAAATGTCAATGAAACAAATAACAATACAAAATAAAAATGATTAGGAAAAACATATAAACATTAACCAAATCAATAAAATATTAAGTTATAATATAAAAGAAATAATAAACTAAAATAATAACAAAAAGGTGTCTCAAACGAATAATTAAATTGCAGATATTGGTCCTTAATCAGAAAATGAAATCACAAAAATTATAGGCAATCGTGTGTTGCTGCCATCTGTTGTGAATTTTAAGAAATAATTTCTCTTTTCTTAACACAGTTCAAATTTCCCCAATTTTGGTTATTAAACAAAAAATTACATTTTTTTTTTAAATTAAATTTTACTCTAACTTCGAAAAGATTTATGTGATACGCTATATTAAGAATTTTGGTTTTAAGTTTTTTTTTTTTTTTTTTTAGTTTATTTATTGTCTACGCAGTATCCTGCGTTTTTTTTTTTTACTAGTAAAAAGCTCAAAACAAAAGTTTGATTTTTTTTTTTTTTTTTTTTTTTTTTTTTTTTTTATATTGGATTTTTGTCATCGTGTCTTTGTGGCACACTGAAAAATGAGGCGCGTCCACTTTAATGTAAATTTAAGCAGCTTGCATCATCACTCGTTAGCTCAGTCGGTTAGAGCGCTATGCTGATAACGTGATGGCCGTGGATTCAATCCTCAAATGTCGATATGTCATTTTTTTGCGATAATTAATAGAAAATATAACTGATAAAAGTCAATCTTTCATTGTAAGCACACTATCCTAAGAAATTTTGATTAGTTTTTTTAAGAAACATTTTTTAGTTACTAAAACGCACAAAATAAATGTTTAAGGAAAGGAAAAAAAAAAAAAAAACTAGGAAGTTTCTTATTGTTTTCTAAAGGGCATAAAGTGAAAATTTAATCTTGCAGAGACATGCTGTGAAAGAATAAAAGTTTCAACAATAAAAAAAAAAAATGTAAAGAAAAATATAGTTAATTCTCTTTTAAAATTTAAAAAATTCAAAATTTTAAAAAAGCATTCAAAATATTCTTTTTACATATATATTTGTAAGGTATATATAGGATGTTCCATGACTTTTCTTGACTGTTCTTTGGCATTTGATCAGAGCGTCATGCTGATAATACGATGGTCATGGGTTCGATCTTCCAAGGGCCAATAAATTAATTTTTGCAGATAATTATTAAAAAATGGTGTCAATTAAAAAAAGAAAATATTTCAATGTCTGCACAGTATCCTAAGAATTTTGATTAATTTTTTAGAAGCTTTTCTTTTTCTTTCTTTTCCCCTTGTAACTGATAGCCACAAAATAAAAATTTTAATTAAAAAAAAAAAAAAAAAAAAAAAAAAAGTAGAAGCTTTTTATTGTGGTGCTCTTATAGTATAAATAAAAATTTATTCTTGCAAAGACATGTTGTAAAGAAAGGAAAATTCCAACACTAAGCAAATTCTAGAGGAAAATATAAAGTACCATATTTGAAAGAGATGAAAAATTTCTCAATATTCAAAATGTTTTAAAAAGCATTTCGAGATTATTATTCTTAGTTATTACTTTTTGTATAAATATTCGTTAAGCCATAAATTTCAAGTCTCGAAAGATTTTTTAAATATTTTGATTATTTAAAAAAAAATTCATCTCTTGCAAAAAAGTGATATATCTATATTTTCCTCTAGAATTTTCTTAGTGTTGAAACTTTCACTTCTCCATAGCATGTCTCTGGAAGGATAAATACTTATTTTATGAGTTTTAGAGTTCCACAATAAACTGTTAAAAAAGTGTTTTTTTTTTTTTTTTTTTTTTACAGAGTGAAATCAAATTCTTCGAACACAATGTATTTTTTATGTAATAATTTAATTTTCAAATTTTGGAAATAAATTAAAACTGTTACTACGTTTACAGTCTGTTTATTAAATAATACACGTTTATCTGTATAGAAGATGGTACAGCTATTTATGTTGTAATACAAATATTAGAAAGTAAATACAAAAAATGTAAAGCGATCGAAGATTTTCAGAGAATTATCAATAAAATTACGTCTAAATTGGAAGCAAAAAGTATACATACATAGACAAGAATCTCTTAATTTTAATTTTCTCGTAAATTTATTTAAAGTATTGTATAACATTCATTTCTCCCATAAGAAAGGCAGAATTACATTTATGTACCCAGAGAAAATTACTTAAAAAAAAAAAAAAAAAAAAAAAAAAAAAACTTTTGCAATATTTATGAAAATGGCATTGTCTTTCATTGTCAGATAATTTTCAATATGAAACTAGATATACTAAAATGATTATGGTTTCCGTAATTTTAAACTTCTAAATGGCTAATGATGAATTATACAACGAGCGAAATTGCACATTATAGAATTTCTACGTAAATAATGAACTGCATGTTAAAGTGTTTTTCCTGTACAATTCTACTATATTGATAGATTCGAAACAACTTTGTCATACATTTTACTTAACGCCTAGAAATTTCTAGGCAATTCTACTATTGAACTATACTAAAAATATTTATTAGAAATTTTGTGCTCTTCCAAGAGAAGGAATATCTACTGCCGGTACTTAAAGTACCATTAGATTAAAAAGCGCACAAAATCAGATTTATAGAAGAAATGTCAAAGTGTTGATAGAAATAGAGCGTATTAACCTCACTTTATTCTCACTACAAGGCGCTAGATGCTACATGTAGCCGTTTATGTTCAAGGAAGGGTTTTACAGAGAGCTTCGCTGTTTGTGCTTGGCATTTTTCACGATCTTCACGTGCATTATAATTAAGTTCTGTATTATCTCAATCTACCAACAATCTAGGAAAAATATAATGAACATAAAAAGTAGATACTTTTTTAACACGCTTTTATTAGCTTCACCTGTATGTATGTTTGTAACCGCTCTGGGAGCAAACAAGAAACCTATATTGTAAAAAAACTTTCCCTACGTGAAAGCTGTGGCTGTGAGGTAAAGCTCCGGGCTACGAACCTAAAGTTCCAACGTTCGAGCCCAGTCAGTGGAGATTTTTTTTTAAATGGTTTTTGTTTAATTTTAAATTATTTAACATGCTTTTATTAACTTGATATGACGTAAACTATTAATGTATGTAACGGAATCTTGCAATTCATTTTTCGACCACTTCTGTCCGTTCGATTGGCCTGAAATTTTGTACACGATTTCATAGTCGATGACAGTACTACATAAAATTGTTTCCAGTCTCCTATACCATCAGGGACAGGTTCTAGGGGCAAACAAAAAAATTTATATGTATAAAACTATATCGTATGTGGCACAGGATTTGGCCGTATTTGTATAACGTTGAATGACAACAATTAATCAATTTTTTTTTTTTTTTTTTTTTTTTTTTTATGAAAAATGTAAATATTGTAGTGTGTCACTCACACGATTTTATCTTACCCTGCATTTTAATACAATAAAGATAGAAATTTTGCGCTTTTTAGTTCACATTTCAATAAAAGCGTGTTCTTTAATTTTTTAAAAATATAAAATTACTTTTTTTTTTTAACGTCCTATTACCTTTTTCGACTTCTATGTATCAATGACACACTGAAGTCCCACCCTCACCAAATCCTCATTAATTGCTATATAGAGGTGGTATGTACAATTTTTATTACATATATTTTTTAAAAACACTCTTAAATAACTTTTAAAAAATGTTTAAATTACTTTTTCTTTGTCTGTTTCAGAATGTGGTAGATTAAGGGTTAAGCTACAAACCTGTTATTTAGTATCAAAATTCTTCGTTCAAGTCACCATGTTATTAACAAGTGTAAAACTACTTCGTAAAAAAAGAAAGAAAAAAAGACTTTGAATCTAATTAAGCATTACTTTCAGATAAAATTTGCAATTTTCAGTTCTAAGAACTTCAGCTCCAAAATATAAAAAGTCAACGAAAGGTTGGCATTTATTTTAATTAAAAACAAATTTTCTTTAAAACCTCTTATTTTCACCTAAATTTCTGACTGCGTAGTTATCTATAAAAATCGTTTAAAATTTTGAAATTTTTTAAAAAAAGCTTCTTTATACATTAATAATAATAAAAAAAAGTGTTATATGTATGTGTGTAAAAAGAGCGGAAACTTTAGTTAAAAGCAATTTACTTGGGATGTATTTACGAAAAGGGAAGTTTAAGAGGATCAGATTTATTTAAAACTAAACACAGATTAGTGTTCAGGCACTTCATGATTAAATTCGGAGGGCCAACTTGTACTGGTTCCTGTCGGGGTTGATCTACCTGCAGGCTGTATCGTTTCCAGCCAGTGTTCCCATTTACAGAATGTAAACCCTCTCCAGCTCGCTTTTCATAGGAATAAGTTATACTGACCAAACATCCCCATTTTCTAAAGACAAATGGTGACGCACTTTTTTTTTTGAAGGCATTTTTTTAAGTTTTAAAAAATTGTAGAAACTAAATTATTAATCAGTAACACTTTATTTTTAGTCCTTATTTATTAGGAATGAAAAAATGCATCTGTAATTTGATAATTGTAGCAATTTTTTATGCTTCTCTATTATAAAGGTACTTTGATCTGGTCAGCCTAGAATAAGTACATTTTTTCGCAGGAGCCTTTGTGTCATTTGTTGTATTTGAAATCGGAAAGCGGTTAGAATGGCAGTAATCTGAGCCGCCAGTTCCCCATAGACCATCGACCGCAAGGCACTTGACAAGCTGGATCTGAAGATAGAGTAAGCAGAACCAAAAATCAGAGCTGAAGCAGGCTAAACAGAAAAAACACAACTCGAAGATGAAATTTTTAATCTAAAAATCCCCCATTTTTGGTGCCGCTATGTAGATGATATTATAGCATTCTGGAAATATCCTATTAATGAAATAATCTCTTCTCTAGATGAAATTAATAAATTAAAACCTAATATTCGATTTACAATAGAATATGAAAACAATAAAACTCTACCTTTTTTAGATATCAACCTCATACATAAAGATAATAAATTAAAAACTGAAATTTACCGTAAACCCAATTCTGCGCAAACTACCATTCCGTATTTTGCTCCTATTCCCTTAAATTATAAATTAGCTAATATTAGATTTTTACTTAACCGTGCTTATAAATGTTGTTCTACTGAAACTGGTTTACAAAATGAAATTTATTTTATTAATAACTTAGCCTTTAATAACGGTTTTCCGCGTAAACTAATTAATAACTTAATAAATGAATTTACTAATAAAAATTATAATAGTAACCCTATAAATAAAATTAGACATCCTAAATATAGATATTTCCTAGTGAAAAGGTCTTCACGAAATTTTACATTCTACTCGTAAAACTTTTAATTTTGAACTCGTAACTACCCCCCCCCCCTCCTAAAAATACTAATACTATAACCCGTAAAATCGACCCACTACCAATTAATATAATGGCTGGCATATATCAAATTCCCTTCCAAAATGATTCCAATTAAATTATATAGGTATGGCTACCGCCCTTTAAAAAAGAAAGATTTCACAAACATATTTCAGATTTAAAAAATAACTGTCAAAAATCAGCACTTGCAAGGTATGCTAGTAAAAATCGCATAAAAATTTCTTTTGAAGATATGCTAAAATAATTTATCAAACAATTAAAAACGAATTGCCTTTATTAGAGAAACCATTGAAATTATAAAAAGTGAAAAGGAAATTTGTAATGATTATCCCTCTTATTCTATTCATAATCTTTGGCTAGAGTTATTAAAATAAATGAAAATTTTCGTATTCTACATCATGCTAAATTTCTGTACCAGAAGGCGCAGTGTGCTAACACTTTACAAGTATTCCTCAATAAACTTTTCAATCCATAGTTTAACTCAAAATATGAACTATGCGTGCATGGAGTTTAAATGTGATTTCCTATTGTATATTTATAAATTGTCTTCATGAATGTTTGTTTTAAACATATAACTTTCATCATTTTATTCAAGTAGTTGCTGATAATTTTCGAAGAAATTCTTCGTTACAGAAGAGTGTTTAAATTATTAATGTGAAAAATATTTTGCGAATAGTAAACAAGACTGACTTATGCGAAAATTTAACGATATTTTTTGATGAAATTTGTCATTACAGACAAGTATTAAGTTTTAGATGTTGATCTTTTTAGAATGATAAAACATGTGCCTATATACAGTGCGTTGCATGAATATAAACGCACCTTAGCTTTGAGAATTAGAATTGTATAGAAGTGTGATAAAAAAATATGAATAGCACTTGATGCAAACTGTATGTGTATATGATTCAAGAAATGGAAATACGAGTCAAAACAATGAAAGATCAATATGATTTTTTAAAAAATAATTTTTTTGAATTTATGACAAAAATACATGTTGCATGAATATAAACGCACATGTAAAACAATAAATAACGGAGTTACAAATACTGTATCTAATACTTTGTAAAGCCACATGGGCTTCTAGAAGAGCTAATAAACGCCTTGGAATTGACTGATATAGTGGCATGAGGTCATCCAAGCTGATTGTCTTCCAAGCAAAGAGAATGGCCGATTTTAGTTCATTTTTCGTGTTAAACTGCCTTCCGTTTATGTAAACACGGCGAACCAGAATACTTTATACGTTCTCCAATATGTTTAAATCGGAGCTTTTTGAGGGCTAATACAGAGCTTTAATTTTATTGTCACGGAACCATTTTTTCCCGATATGTGCTGTATGTACAGATGCACAGTCTTGCTGAAAAATATAATTTCTTCCAGCTTTCTTGACTGCTTGATGGCGGAGGTTCCTTGTGAGCATCTGGACATAATCGACAGAGTTCATGTTCTTCTCCACGATCTCTAATTCGAAAGTCCCTTTAAACCTATGGCTGCCCACACCATGACAGACCCACCTCCAGATTGACGTTTTGAACAGTACATTTCTTCGGTTCTCAAATCGTACCAGTAGCTATGAAATCCTCCCTGGCCATCGAGATTAAACTTTTTTTCATCTGAAAAGATGACTTTTTCACAATTTAGTCGATCTAAAATCCATTTTCTTGCCCATTCCAAACGCATATCTTTGTTCTTTTGAGTGAGGGGTGGTTTCGCCTTCATTTTCTTAAATTTAATGAATGTTGCAGCTTTGATAGTTCTCCATATGGTTGCCCGATGAAAACCCAGCTGGTATTGAGCCTTTATCTTCACACAGTAAATATTCTTATTCTTTGCAGCGTTGCATATTCGACATTTGTCGTAACTGGTGAGCTTACCTGCTTCTTATACGCTTTTTTCCCAGACTTTGCTTTTTTATTTATATAATTTCGCACAACACTCTCACTTCTTCCGATTCGGCGCTGAATTTCACGATTGTTAAAGCCTTTACCACGCATAAAGTCGATTTTTATCCTCTCGCCTACTGTCAAAGTTTTCCCTCTTGCCATCCTGAACAAACTCCGTAAATTTTGCACTAAAGCACTAAAACTGTTTTTGGAGAACTTTAGCAACACGACAATCTGCGTTTTAATTTAATTTTGGTGGCTGTGTTAAATTTTAAGCGTAAAATACAGAGTGCGTTTAATTTCGCGCAACAAACGAAAAACAGTGAAAAAGAAGAAAATGCTTTAAACACTCATTTACATAAGCTTGCATGAGCCTAAACATACGTGCTCAAAGCACCTTATTCAGTTGTTAGTCATATGCAATAACTGTAAGTCACAATCCTTTTTTTTAAAATTTAAAAATTCTATTTGTGGTTATTGTAAAAGGTGCGTTTATATTCATGCAACGCACTGTAGTACTCAGCGGTAATTCTTGAAGATAGTTATCAGTACCAAGATATGTTGAATTATAAATATGAACTTTTTAACATAGTAAAACAAGACATATGTAATCTACCATTTAAATGAACTAGTCTCCTATTTAAATGAGCTTTATATTTATGGACTTATATTGCGATTATATTTTTTACCATATATATTTTTGACGAAAGTGTTTTAAATTCTGAAGAATACTCTACGAATATGAGTCGAAAGCTCAGAAGTATCTTTTCAGCTTAATTGGATATTTTTAATAAAGATGATTTGAATTAGTAGTTGTATTAAAGTTATACATTGTTTTTAGTATCTATGCTACAAATAAATTATAGGATTATGTGTTATTGTCAGTCTAGGCTTTCATATAGTCCAAAGCAGTTGATGTGTTGTTTGGGCTTACATGATCGCCTATCTTCTTGACTTCGCACCAGTCACGAGGCTTGACTACAGCGATTTCATAAGATGCATGAAAGCGAGGTCGAAGTTTCAAATGTGTGCTAAACTGAGTTCGGGCTATCGCGACGACGTTCCTACGTTATTGCAGGGGCTTATTTCTGTGCGTGTTAAATGTTCATTGGTTGTCGTCGTGCATTTTACTTGACAATTGCACGAAGAGTCTGTCTTTGGTCCATAAAGGAATTAATGTATTTATCTTGTAGAAATCGAAGGATTTGTGAATCTTATTTGTGCTTTAAAGAAACTACATCATAAAGCAATTTAAAGATGAATTTCTTGGTTGTGCTGCTAATGGTACTGTTCGAGGCTCGCTGGACAGCTGCAACGTTAGCTTAAGACCACAAACAGTTACTTCAATTTGTATTTACATTAGTTTATGCAATTATTAAAGCACAAATAATATTTGGAAAATCATTTTTAACTATATTTAATAAACAAGAAATTTTTCGTAATTGAATTGTATAAAAAAGAATTTGCTGCAGAACATTGTATTAATTCATATTACTAAAATTATTCAATAGTAAAAAACGGGTCTAGTGGCCTGTAGGATCTGTTCTTGAAGCTGGTATACGGGAAGTTCCGAATTGGAAACTTAGGGGGTAGGGATCTTTTAAAAACTTGGTGGAAATGTTTTTTCAAGACAAACATTTTTATAAAAATGTTTCGACCTACTATATTTTTATAGAATGTTATAACAGATTAAACTTTTCGTTTAAAATTCTACCTCCCTCCTTCCAACTGAATTTTGAAAAGACCTTGTAAAATCAAAACACTGCGAAAAAGGTGGAGCAACCGGCTTGAGGGGAACTTCGTTTTGTTTTTGAAAAATGTAGCTAGAGTGAAATCGGGACCATCCAGGGGGCTAAATATACAATTTCAAACAGAGAAGAGTTCTTTGTTACTTAATTTGCAAGTTCTTTTAAAAACATTTTTTTTTTGTGCTTTCTTATTACATATACATGCATATATATATATATATATACGGAAATTCCGCTGTGTTTCTGAAATAAGGGGTCATAATCTCTACCCTTTTTTCAAATACCTTTTTGTGATTAAAAATTTACTTTTCTTGAAACCACTTTTTTTCATGCAATAATATTATCTTATTTAATCACTATACATTTTTATAAAAATACGATAAATATTTTTGTATGAACGTTGTGGTAGCAAATATTTCGCTACCTTTTCATCCCTAAAAGTGTCCTGGGGAATTTAAGGAAATCTACTGAGATATAGAGCACAAATTAGGACTTTTGTGAAATGTTTAATCAGATATAATATCCTTAAAAAGAATTCATAAAAAAATATATTTTCAAAACTGTTGGTTTTGAGAAGACATTTCCAACGAGCTAACAAAGAACATTCCTTTTGAAATTTCAAATTCCCTAACCCTTCCCAACGATTTATTAATAACCCCCTCTTTTCTATATGAAATTTTAAAGTTTGACCCCCCCCCCCCTCCTCTATCAACCTTTTGTAGCCTAAAATTGTTAGGACATGTGTTGTACAGTTTAAAAAATTACGATCCGTTCCCATGATACAGGAAGTAGGGTGGGACTTTTCGGACCTTGTACACATACACATATATGTGCATGTATTTTAAATACTCTTTTCTAAAGCTGTTTTCAAAGCACCTGACATCTCATTTGAAACTAAACCACCTTATGTTTTTTATATAATATATTATCTTATGGGTCTTAAATTATCTTTCGAAGCAATTTACTATGTACAATTATTTTCTTTAGTACAAAAATATTCTGTCTATTCTTAAACTTAATGGAATTTTATTACTGTCATCAAACTTTATATAGTGCTTTCTTTTTAGGAGCTTAACATTCTCCACTATTCTATTTTACGTATTATTAACCCGATCTGGTTATCGTGGGTTATTGGAGACCCGAGCCATTTTTCTTATGACTCATCCGTCAGAGTCCACGTATAGAAGAAATACCTATCTATCGTGCCATGACTTTTTCGTAAAAATATCATTCTTAAACTTTATTATGCAGTTTGAATTTTTCAAATATCTCAATTTGTTCAAACGTTATAAATTTGTTAGTAAATGCCTGCATTTTATAGAAATGGGCGTATTTCAGATGAAAAATAAAATATTCGTTTAAATTTCTTTTGCAATATTCATTGTCTGCCTTAATTAGAAGTATTCAAGAATGTTCAAGAATTTTATCAAATATTTTTTCATTAAAAATTACGTGTTCTAACATTGCTCGGGTCTTCAGTGACCCATGATAAACTGACAAGATGCCGAAAAATGCGATAACCTGATCGGGTTAAGAAATCTTATTGTCCATTTCTCATTGCAAAAATATACCATCATTCAAAAAAACCTTGGACACTTTCGATTTTAGATGTTTTGTCAAATATTTACTACTACTAATTTAGTACTAGATGAATCATCTTGAAAATACAGGAGTGACATGTCATACCTTATATATTTCAATGAGAGTTTTGTTTCAAAAGTAAAAGTGGGACCAAAAACAATAAAAGAAAAATGAAAAGGTTTGGAAAAGAAAAATGCATTTTAGCTGTAGCATGCGATTATGAAGCTTCATATTGAAATCTGTATATTTTTTTATAAAGTTACAGTGTAAATTTATGGAGATATAAATATTTCTTAAAAAAATTATTAAAAAATAAACGCTAGGAATTATATCCAGTGCAAAGCCACTTTTAGGAAACTTAACTTACTATATTAGACATAATATACTGCAATCGGGATACAAAATTTAAAAAATCTAATTAAATAGAACCATTTTTACTAAATATTTAACTATGCATACACAAGTTTTAACGAAATTTTATTTGCATAATATCCAATAATATTGAGCTACTTATATCAAAACCCAAAAACAAATATCGTGTAAACTCAAAAAAAAAAAAAAAAAAAAAAAAAAATTGTACGCGACAGAATGAACTGAATTTCAGTTCTTCTTAAAAGCTTACTAAAAGCTTACAAAAAGCTTCTTAAAAGCTTACATACTATACTTATTTACAGTCAACGAACACTATATTACTTTTCATTGAATTAAAATAAAAATGTGAATAAAAAACGCTTATAATTTAGCTATTAAGCTTCTTTCTTTCTTTTTTTTTTAGTAAAGAGGGGGGGGGGGGCGGAAGTCAGCTCATTTTGACTTACAACTTGTTAAATTTACCCTATAATAAATTTTGGGGTTTACGCAGCTCTGTAACTTGGCTATTAAATTATGCAAATAAAATTTCACTAAAGCTTGCACATGCGCAGTTAAAAATAATTTTATAAAAATAATCATTTTTCAGTTTTCATTAGATATTTAATATTTTTACATTATGTATGCATGTTTCTAATATCGTTTGTCAAGTTTCATAAAAATTGACAAAGCCAATTTATAGAAAACCTGACGAAGCTTCCGAAATTATTTTCATGTGCAGGGCTATACAACAGGGCTATCGTGCATGCTGTTACAGTTTTAAAAAAAAAAGGGGGGGGGGATTTTTGTAATTTTTTAAAGACACCCTTTATCTTCCTGAATATATGTTGTAACTTCATTAAAAAAAAAAGATATTAAGAAGTTTCATAATGAAATGACAACCGGAGTGTATTTCAACTTTTATTTTTACAGGGTGATTCAAATATTTCCATTATCCTTTAATTATTATTATTTATTTTTTACAGATACCCCTTTTCTTTCGGAGCAAAACTTTCACTGAAATGTATCAGGTACCACATATGTTCTTTATATCCCTGAAGATAAAGGATGATTCGTTTAGTATTTTTTGAGATATCTGACAAAATATCTGACATCGAAAGTGTCCAATCCGTTGTGGAAAGGTAGTGTTTTATGCCATAATATTCTTCCGATCAATTAAAATAAATGGCCAATTTATTTTCAGCTTCTCCACAAATTTTGGATAAATGAAAGGAAACACTTTAAATATCTACTTCAAGTTATTCTTAAATTTTATTTTTCATAGATATATCCATTATGTTTATAAAAAGAAACTGAATGAAAATTTTTTAAGTTAAATAGCATTAAGTAGCTATGTTTATAAAAAAAAATATTTTAAATAAAGAAATGGAACAGCTTTAGTATAGGACCTTCCTGGCGAAATTTGAAATTTGCCACCGTAGAAGCTGGGAAGTTTCTCGCGAAGGTCTTTACTTATGCTGTTTCGATAGTCATTTTAATTCATCTCCAAAATAGCAATAAAAATTAAGTCGCCAGAAAAGTCGTATACTGAAGCTATAGCAAAGAGATTTTAAGAAATAATTTTAAGCATAGGAGCAGATAATTCATCTAATTGTATTTAACTATGATTTAAAGGTAATCTATATGTGCTTTTAAATGAAAAAACACTTTCATGTTGAAGCAAAGAAATAAAATTATTCATTTGGTCTTTATGCTTAGATATTCTTGAAAAAACAGTTTCTGTGTCATTTAATAAAAAATATTTCCTTTTTCAAAACAAAGTGTAAAATGGCTTATTGAATTTTGATGTGTCTAATTGCCGCTTAAATAAGTAAGACCTACAGTCAGTCAAAAAAGTTTGCGTACGGTAACTAAGTAATGCATAAATCTACTCTGAAGCCGTTTGTTTTTTTTTTAGAAAATTACAGTATTTAATTTTTTCTTTAAAGTTATGGTTATATTAACCAAATTAGCACTGCAAAAGAGTTCAATAAATTATTACTAAATTTAACAAAAAATTCCTTTTCCGATAAGTTTTTAAACTGCTATCAAAACAGTCTGCGTACGCACAGATAATCATCGGGAAAATTTGCATATTATCAGTCGTATTTCCAGTTGAATGAGTCACAGCTAAGTTCTACGTGAAGACAACTTCTTTTATATAATAAGTAGTACTGTATTTTAATAAATGTTAAGTGATTAAGCGTTATTCATTTCATATCATGGAAAAAGGAAAAGAAATACTTCTAACTTTAAGACGGCTGATAATAAAGTTAACCCTTATACCGGAACATCGGTCTCTGAGACCGCTAACGGTTAGGCTTAGTGTAGGGACTTGCGGATGCATATTCCTAGAATAGGGTACCGGCACGTTTGGTGATAAACGTCGAAGACGCCAAGTCTATCTAACTGAAGCACTAGTGCGACGTAAAATACACTCAACCTGTAGAGGATGGCAAGTCTCAGAGCAACCCTAGGGGTGAGACCCGGACCGTCGCCAATTGTCCACAGCGTGGCACTAGTACAACAAAAAATCCGTTCAAACAAGAAAGTTACCTTTTGGGGTTGGAAGAGTGAACAGGGCGCGAAGCATTGCCCCGCGGAGCCGCTTAGTGTTGACGGTTGTTTGGTGTTGGGTGGGTGGGTTTTACGTCGCACTAGTGCTGCGCAATGGGCAGTCCCCTTCATGTTGGAAAAAAAAAAAACATGAAAAATATGAGACTATTGGGAATTTCAATTTTCGAGCGTTAACACACACATTACGTAGAAATGTCAATAATTGCAAATTCTTTCTAAAAGTTTTTTTTTTTTTTTTTTTTTTTTTTTTTTTTTAAGTTTGATTGCTTTTGTTAGTATTAGGTAGAATTAGAGTGCTACGAAAAAAGTTGCGGATGGAATTACGAGTTTTAGGAAAATTGGCTTTTCGGCGAGTTTTTGGTGTTAGAGTTGGATTGGAAAGTATTTTAGGTGAAGCTTCGTTGCAATGGTTTATTCAAAATTTTCTCCAGTCGTCAGATATACTTAAGTAGTAAGTCATTCAAAGCAAAAAAATAGTTATGAGCAGGAAGTCTTCCAGAGTCAGTTAATTCACAAGCAAGACACTGAATGGAGTTTCCTTGAGGAGTTATCTGCCCTTTGAAAGGTATATTTTATCAGTAGATATAATTTTTCAAGCTTCAACTTTTAAGTGCAATGAAATTTAATATTTATATACACAAAAACACTGGGTTTGAATTGCTTTAAAATCTACAGAGTAGGAGGAATTATCTTGATTGTAACAGTTAGAGGATTAATAAAATATAATTAGACCATTATTAATACTCCTGTATCCTACTTAGGGGAAAATTATCTCTAGTTTCTCTGATTCTTGGAATTTTGTATGTTTTAAATGGTTTGTTCCTCTTACCATCAAAACTCCAAACAAAAGTCAAACAGAACAGCTTTCAATCAATAACGAGCATTAGGTTACTTGCTTTCCATTTCAGATAGTGTAGGTTTTGGTATATCTTTAATTTACACCCAGTCGAATTATATAACAGCTATAACAAAGGTGGAGGAAACTAACTTGCCTTGGTGGAATTTTCATGTTGGTTTAGTGGATGATTTGGAAGAATGGTGGGGATCTGATGTTGGAAAGAAAAAAGGTTACTAGTCCGGTGTCTACTCTACCATCTTTTCGATAGTACCGCTTGTGAATGCATCTCAAACTGCACGAAATTCGGTAACTCAATAGTCAAAACAGGGTGACAAAATTTCTTCGAGCACAGACTCATTTCCTGCAGCTAAAAAAATAATAATAAATTGCTTATTTATAACTTTATTTTTAGTGTGGTTACTTAGAATTAAAAAAAGAACGTCGTAATTACATTCTTCTAATAATTTTAACGCTTCGTATTTATAAAAGTACTCTAAACTGGTTAGTATATTAAAAAAGAATAATTTCAGAAACCAGATGATTCAATCATATAATATACCAAATTATAGCTCTGGGGGTCACCTAATCGAGAGAGGATCGAAATTATGATGGCATGTCTCTGGATTATCCTTAGGTGTGCGTCCCAGACCGTCACCAATTACACATTGCGCAGTACTAATGCGGCATTAAATCCAATCAACCATATAATATGCTCTGTCGTCCCTATAACACGTTATGATTGAGAAAGTAAAGGTATGGCTGCAAGAATCCCAATTTATCGCCACGAAATTTCGCTAAATACATTTAGTACCTTTTTTCAAAAATAGCGGTCTGTAAGACCGACGTTCCCGATAAGCATGATGAAAATATGTTCCGGGTAAAGGGTTAAGAGATGAAGGAAAATCTTCGTCAAATCGGTAAAATTGTTGGCAAGCCTCATTCCAGCATTCAACGAGTAATATAAAACTTTCTAGACACAGGAAGTCTTACAAGGGAACTCTTCCAAGCGGTAATCACCGATTTTCTTAAAAAAATTACAGAAAATAGTTTACACTATACTTAATTCACTTGTGAAAAAATTAGCTGCTGAATAGCAACAGTAAAGCTGTAAAAAATTATTAAACTTTACGTTTTGAACGCCAAATACGAAAAAAGTCATCGCCAAATCACATTAACCTTCCTTCGGTGATGCCAAGGGACTTCAGTATAGGAGGGTTGTGTTTTCTATCGCTCTAGGGTGACTGAAGTAAGGAATCCATCCCCTCCGCGGAGGATCAAAATTATGATGGCATGTCTCCAGAATATCTCTATGAGTGAATACAAGACCATCTCCAATTTCCCACTGCGTAGCTATAGTGCGACGTTAAAACCCACTCAACACTCAATATATTTTCTGAAATCTAGAAGTTTCTATTTAGAAAAAGTGACATTGGGTTACATACAAACGGAACGCTTGCAATTTCGATGACGTAAATTTTGCATTTTTTTTGCAAATACAGTCGGCAGCAAAAGTAACAGAGCACCAGCGAAAATTCCTATGTAAGAAAAGTAAACTTAATGCAGATTTGTTAAATAAATCCTTGTCGAATCCTGTTCGTAGTCAGTCTAAGAACACAATTTGACAAAGATTTTTTTAACAAAAGAGTGTTAAGTGTGCTTTTTTCACATAGGAATTTTTGCTAGTGCTCGGATACTTTTGCTGCCGACTGCAGTCATACATTTGGAACGCTTGCAAACGGCTTTGCAACTGGAAGTGTTTCATTTGTATGTACCCCATTATGTTTTGTGTTAGATATAATATTTTCCATTATTTTATGTAATTTTTCAATATTGTATTTATTTAAAATAATGCAATTTCAGAGTTACTTTTACATTACTCCAGCTTATATATAATCTGGAGTAATTTAATGTCTGAAGCACTCGGCATGTGCATTTATATAAATTTGCAGACGATTTAAAAACTAATCTGATTTATAGATTGGTTGGCTGGGTTTTACGTCGCACTAGTACTGCGGAATGGGCAATTGGCGACCAATATGAATTATAATATTTGATTGAACATTTGATTGTTAGAATAGTTGATTGAAATTAATACTCAAATAAATAAATCAAAATTAAAATATTTAAGATATTTGAGGTTCAGTAGGTTTTAAGTTTTAATTCGCACTACAAATATGCAATGGCGACAATCTAGGGTACATTCCTACAGATGGTCCGTAGACGTGCTATTACAACTTTGATCCTTTACGGAGGGGATTATTTAAAATTGGAAAAACACGTGCATAACCTTTATGGCTTCTTACATTTCTGGTAATTTATTCTGTAAAAATATGCATTAGAATTTCATAAGGTTGGTTGGGTTTTACGTCGCACTAGTGCTGCGCAGTGATTTTTTTCATAGGTAATTTTCTTAGAATTATTAACTGCGGAATCTTGTTGTTTTAAAAATAATTGTTATGCTGAATGCAGACCCTCCGTGGCCGAGTGAGTATGTCACCCTCGCTAATCGCCTTCACGTGTAAAAGAATGGGTTCGATTCCCCAGCCGACCCAGGGTGTTTTTTTTTATTTTTTGTATTTTAATCCGGTTATGAGAGGCATACTATTGTAACAATCTCAGCTATCGTAGATCACAAGTCGGATCGTACAGTTGGCAGCAAAAGTATCCGAACACTAGCAATAATCCCCGTCAGAAAAAAGCACTCTTACTACTGCTTTGTTAAGTAAATCCTTGTTGAATCATGTTCTTAGACTGACTAAGAACATGATTCGACAGGGATTTATTTAACAAAGCAGTATTAAGTGTACTTTTTTTAGACAGGAATTATTGCTAGTGCTCGGTTACTTTTGCTGCCGAGTGTTCGATCCGACTTGTGATCTAAGATAGCTGCGATTGTTACAATAGTATACCTCCCTATGTTATATCTGTCCTCATCTCGACGAAATTTACAGGAGGGGGATGTCGAGTCAAACATACAAATCGTATGTATATATTAAAAATAAATAACATATGCAGAATGCAAACATTTATCACCTGCCGATGTACCGGACCTGCCTCAGGAGTGCATCGCAAACCGTCGCCAATTGCCCATAGTGCAGTACTAGTGCGACGTTAAACCCAACCAACAAACAGGACGAAATTTAGGGTAGAATCATAGATCGTCACCAATTGCTCATTGCGTAGCTCTAATGAGATATTGGATCCACACAACTCATATTCTGTGGAGTTGCTTGTTCGTCGAAGGTTCGTACTGCCCAATAAAATGATCAGACTAAGGGGTACATACAAATGAAACACTTCCGGTTGCAAAGCCGTTTGCAAGTGTTCCAAATGTATGACTACAGTCGGCAGCAAAAGTATCCGACTACTAGCAAAAATTCCTATATAAAAAAAGCACACTTAACACTGTTTTGTTAAATAAATCCTTGTCGAATCATGTTTTTAGACTGACTAAGAACAGGATTCGACAAGGATTTATTTAACAAAACTGCATTAAGTGTACTTTTTTTACATAGGAATTCCTGCTAATGCTCTGATACTTTTACTGCCGACTGAATTTTCAAAAAATTTGCAAAATTTACGTCATCGAAGTTGCAAGCGTTCCGTTTGCATGTAACCCTTATAAGAAAAATGTGTTCGGATACGAAATGCTTTCATTTTAGTTAAAAAAAAAAAAAAAAAAAAACAGCTTTGTGTTTTAATATAAAATGTTTTGTTTTATTTAAATTTATATAAAAGTTTTGATCATATATTTTTTTAATGTCGTTATTAAAAACTTGATGTAAATATTCTTGCAATTGTTATTGACACAGCATATTTAACTGAAATATTAAATGTTATTTAGAATTTCGACTAAATAAGTCTCAATCTGGTAAATTATGTGGTTTTTGTTAATCTATTCTGAATTCTCATGTGCTCGACAGCGTAGGGAGTTCGTGTGACTATCAAAAAGAAAGAAGAACATCTACATCTATTAAATCTTCATTGCAATGAAATTTCGAAGAACGCAGTCGCCAAACAGGCGCTTTTTTGGAAATATTGCAAACATGCTTCCATTTTTAATAATTTTTTATAGCTTATCTATTGCGACTCAGCAGCTAATATTTTAGGAAGATGCTATTCATGATTAAATCTTATGCCAGAATTTTTTTCAAGAAAATCGGTGATTACAGCTTCAAAGAGTTTCCTTGTTAGTGTAAGACCGAGATGTAGACGGCCTAAAAAAATATCATTCAGAGAAGAAAGAAAAATAGTTCGAAAAATCAAAGTTAATCCTAAACTCTCTTCTTCTTATATTTCGGATGATCTGAATGTGACGTACAATACAAGAGTTTGCACAGAAACTGTGAGAAATGTGCTTAGAAATGCTGGTTATCATGAGAGAATAGCCTGAGCAAAATCGTACATTTCGAAGATTAATCGGAAAAAGAGAATTGCTTTTGCAAAAAGTCATTTACATAAATCTCCCGAATTCTGGAATAAAGTAATCTGGTCAGATGAACGCAAATTCATCATTTTTAAGTTAAATGGTCGCTGTATAGTTTGAAGAAAGCCGAATACATTATTAGATGGGAAAAATTTGCGTCTGACTGTTAAGCATGGAGGAGGTGGTGTCATGGTTTGGAACTGTATGTCCTCTAATGGAGTCGGAAAGTTACATATAATAGATAGAATAATGGATAGATTTGTTTACTTGGACATAATAAAGAAAAATTTAAAAGCAAGTGCCGAAAAACTGGGAGTTAAAGCTGATTTCATTTTTCAACGGGACAATGATCCTAAGCATACAGCTAGGATAATTAAAGAATATATGCTCTATCATGCTCCTATAGACGGCTACAGACACCACCTCAATTTCCAGACCTGAATCCAATAGAACATCTCTTGGACAAACTTGGAAAAAAACATTCGAAAATACAATATTATATTAAAAAATGATTTAATATGCAAATTGAAAGAAGAATGGGCAAAAATTACTCCATCTGACAATGAAAAGCTTGTTCATTCGATACATACAAGATTGTAGGCTCTAATTAAACACAAACGATACGCTACCAAGTATTAAATAATTGTTTTAAGAAAATAGACATATAAATTGTACAAGTGTATGCAAACTTTTTTTATATAATTTCTTTGCTTTTGTTTCTTTTAGATGTTTTGTGTAACAAATTGTTACTATAAGTCTGAAAATATCAAGCATATGAATGGTAAGAAACCCGTTCAGATATAAATAAAGCTTAAAACTAAAAAAAGTTTCTTTACTTTAATGTTGTTGTTTATTTTTTAAATATGTAATCGCTGTACGCAGATTTTTTTGAGCAACTGTATTCTCATGATTAATTCTTCTTCTTAAAAAAATAAATAAATAAATAAATTAAATAAATAAATAAAAAGATTAATTACAAAAAAGGGGAAAGAAATATTAGCAAGATATAGTGAATTTCTATGACAGATAAAAACTAAGGTATCTATCTTAAAATCTAATTATTCTAATTACACTTATCTAATATTTTTATGTATTTCTGACTAAATAAATGAAAGCTTATAGTTTGCCCATAACTGGAAGGTAAATTAATGGGTTGTACTGCCACTAGCTTTCATATTTACTGATTACACTTCTAAAATAATAAAAAATAAATAAAAATAAGAAATTATAGTCGCTCTTATTTATATCAGTTTTGCTAGACTCACAGTCTACTACTCTAAAAAAAATATCAATTATTATTATTTTGTACGCCATAATGATTTTTAAACAAGACGGTTAATTTTCTATATAGGAATCTATAATTTCTGTTTTTCTATTTCAATCATAGAATATTATTTTGACACTTAAGACGAATTATTAATATTCTAACTAGAACATTCCTATAGACTATCATCTCGAATGATCCAAATATGAATATTTTATATATTAAATCACAGTGCTGTTTTTAAAACAAAAATGGGTATATTTGACCTTTGAGTGGATTCCAGAGGAATGAGTTTTAACGTCGCAATATTTAGGCGTTTACATTACATTAGGTGTTTGGCAAATATCTAGGATTCAACCCTAGGGATTTGAGCAGGCGCACAAATGTTTGAGCCAATCGAAGCGATCACATTCCTCTTGATAGTGGGATAGGCAATACGAACTTGCTTAGCTAGAATACTATTGAATTTAGAAGAGAGCAGGACAAAAAGTGTCATATTCTAGAAAGAATAGGTTAATGCACATTTTTTTTGCCCTGCTCGATTCGAAACTAATCTGTACCACGAAGATTTAAGCCTTTCTATGTTATTCAATAGATATTTATTATTGCTTACATTCTAGCGGACCGCGGTAGAGCACCGGCCTCGTAATTGGAAGATTGCGTGTTCGGTACTCGAGCAGGCCAAAGACAGTCGTGTACATTAATTGTGGCTGGTGCACGTAAAATCTGTCGTGGCCGCAATGTCCTCGATGTTCCCATCAAAAATTATACCTCTGGGGGTTACCGAAGCGGGAGAGCCATCCCTTCCGTGGAGGATCAAAAGTGATGGCATGTCTCCGGACCACCTCTAGGGGTGTGTCCCAGACCTTCGCCAATTGCCCATCTGCGCAACACTAGTGCGACGTTCAGTATAAGGTTGGTTGGTTAGGTTTTACGTCGCTCTAGAGCTGCGCAATGGGCAATTGGCGACGGTCTGGGACTCTCCCATAGAGGTGGTCCGGGGATATGCCATCGCAATTTTGGTCTTCCACGGAAGGGATGGCTCTCCCGCCTCGGTGACCCCCAGAAGTATAATTAGCTCAATATACGAAACATCGGCAAATATAATTAATTGTAGCTAGATGAAGCGAACATACAAACTAACTACTCCAGTTAAAGAAAAGGAGTTAAATATCAATGTTATGAGAATTTTTTTTTGTGTGTGTTTGTAGTGTTTACAAATTATCGCATGCAAGGCATCTCTTTTGTATTCACCATTTGGATAATTTCGTCTTCATTCTAATTGATATTCGTACATTCTCATGATGTCTTTATGTTTCTTATACGTCAATTTTAAAAGACAGAAAAACATAAAAATAAATATTGAAAATCGATTTACCACCTTATTTTGAAATATGAGGTGGCTATGTATAAGTTTCACGAATTCTTCAGCTTGCGCAATCGCTCGTCTTATTTTTACAGTATCTACAGTCGGTAACAAAAGTGTCCGAACACTAGCGAAAATTCCTATGTAAAAAAGTACACTTCATACGGTTTTGTTAAATAAATCCTTTTCGAATCCTGTTCTTAGTCTGTCTAAGAGCATGATTCGATTAGGATTTATTTAACAGAACCGTATGAAGTGTAAATTTTTTACATAGGAATTTTTGCTAGCGTTCGGACACTTTTGTTACCGACTGTACGTTTTCTTTTGCCAACTTTGTTATTGTTTACATAGCTGATCGTCAAAAAGCAAATAAGTCTAATCGCCTTCGAGCATAGGAGAGCGGGTTCGATTCCCGTGCTGGCTCTGTGTGTTTTTTCAATTCTTCGTACTGTAATTCTGTCATGTGCTATCTGTCTATATCTGACGAGGATCTACAAGCGGGCTTCGAGAGTCAAGCGTACAAATCTGATGTATATGTTATCAATAAATCAATCAAGCAAATAAATTTTGAAAGTATACATGATCCAAAAGCATTTTTAAAGCTTTTCTTTTAGGCTTTTTGTATTATTTAAACCAAACAATCTTAAATAATTGTTTTTATAGAGCTATTTTAGCTTGTAAGTTTTATCCATTCTTGAATATAAACGCTTTCGGTAAAGTATATTTTTAAATATCATAAAAATTAATTTTACTTCTTACAAGAAAACTCTTTCAAGTGCTAATCGCCGATTTTTTTTTTTTTTTTTTTTTTTTTTTTAACAAATTCAGGAAATAGTTCACATTATACTTAATTCACATGTAAAAATCCTTAACTGATGAATCGTAACACAAAAGCCACAAAAAATTATTAAATTTTATGTTTTCAACGTCAAATACAAAAAACGTCATAGTCAAATTACATTAATCCTCGATCAGTTATGCTAAGGAACTTAAAAGTAGGACATAAGGTGAGATAAGTGAGTTTATTTTCACACTATAGTTACGCTCTGAGCAATTGTCGAGGGTCTGGGATTCATCCCTAGATGTGGTGTGGAAATTTAATAAGTGAGTGTTTTTTATGTTGCACTAGTGCTACCTTTGGGTAATTAGGTTAGGGTGACCAAATGTCCCCATTTTTCTAGGGACAGCCTTGCATTTTTGTATGTTTAAAAAAAATTGTAGGAAGTAAATTATTTATCATTGACGTTTTATTTTTAGTCCTATTTATTAAGAATGAAAGAATGCACCCATAATTGGATAATTACAGCAACTTTAACGCTTATCTGTTACAAAAATACACTGATATGGTCACTATAGATCGCATGCACGTACGTCACGTTGCTATTAGCAACGACTGAACTTGGGTTCAAGCAAACAGAGCTGAGATTGTAATTGGTCGAAACACCTGCTTTTTCATCTTATACTTAAAAACCATTGGATAGTTGCTCTGTATTTGGACACCAGTTATGGCTCCAGTTGAAGTCACTTGTATACAGTCTATAAATTAGGTGCGGCATGGAAACATACTATGTATTAAATTTTGATCAACTGTGAAAGGGGTGGCTCACACGCTTCAATAACTTCCAGAGGTACAAATTTCGTAACATGCAGGGAAATGGAACCAACGACAAATTTTGCGTGTATTAGCCTCCATTTCTACACACGACGATCTTTGGACGGCTCAAGTATCAAATCCGCATTAAGGTTTGGTGTTGTTGAATTATGAGTGAGTTTTATGTCGTGATAGTTATAGACTATGGTTATTGGCGACGGTCTGGAACTCACCTCTTGGTGTATCCAGGAGACATGCCAACAATTTTTTTATACTGCTGAGAGCATGTCTTCCACGCTTATGTAATCCTCAGAGGTATTAATTTTGGAACAGTGAGGAGATTGAGTCCACGACCGATTTAAGTGCATCATCTACCACATAAATACACAACGACCTTCCATCGATTCTAGTATTTAATTTGCAATCTTCCAATTATGAGCATGGCGGTGAACCAACCAGGAAACCGCAGTTCTCAATTTTTTTAATGTTATATTGAATACTTTATTAATTTTATTCATATCTACACGGAAAATTAAAATTGTGTTGGCATGTTCCTGAAAACCCGTAGTGGTGAGTCGTAGGCCGTCGCCAATTGCCCGTAGTGTAGCACTAGAGTGAAATAAATTCTACTCAACCACATCATTAAGGGAGGCATACAATTGTAACAATCGCAGCTATCGTAGATCACAAGTCAGATCGTACACTTCGCAGCAAAAGTATCCGAGCACTAGCAATAATCCCTGTCTTAAAAAAGTACACTTAATACTGCTTTGTTAAATAAATCCCTGTTGAGTCATGTTCTTAGCTTTCTAAGAACATGATTCGACAAGGATTTTTTTATGAAAGCAGTATTAAGTGCACTCTTTTTAGACAGGGATTATTGCTAGTGCTCGGATACTTTTGCTGCGGAGTGTACGATCTGTTTTGTGATCTACGATAGCTGCGATTATTACAATAGTATGCCACTCTTATTTTAGGAAACTTTTCAATATTGGAAAGAAGACTGTGGTAACCTGGTTATATAGTTCCGACCTTGACAGTGGAAGGTTGCGAGTTTGATTCTCGAACCAGCTGGTAAATAATGGTGGCTGATGCAAATAAAATCCATCGTGACCGCAATGTCTTCCATGCTCCGAAATTACTACCTCTGTGGGTTACATAACAAGGAGCCGTCCATCCGCAGAGTATCAAAGTTGTGATGGCCCATATCAGAGCGCATCTCTTGCTCGACATAAAACCCAGACAATATCAGTATTGCAAAGATTTAAAATAATGTAAATTAAATTTTAGATTTATTTTTATATTTCATTACATTACATTACTTTTATATTATGAGTAAGTGAATATTAACGTCGCACCATAGCTATGCATTGGATAATTGGCGACGATTTTGGACTCACCCCTAGGAACATTTACATTGTGATAAATTTGTTAGACATGTGCGCTTACATTAATTTATAGACGATAAAATATTTAAATCTTTCTAATATTTGATTAATTGAAATTAACTCGAAAATAAATTAATCAAAATAGAAACATTTAAAATTGGAAAACATATGCAAGCACTTCAGGTAACATATTTACATAATTTTAGGAACATTAATACCAAAAGTTTTGTAAAAATCTGTATTAGAATTTTATAGGAATATTAATTGTACTCTCAAGTGCTCGAACTTGTGCGGAGTTCGTTGGCTGTCTAAAGAGAAAGACGAGCATTTACATCTGATTGATGTCTTTAGCAACCAAAAATATTAAATAATGCTATCTAAAATTTCTTGTGTTGCAGTATCTGTCATTCATTAATCTCTTTTGCACTATCAAGTGTTAGACTTCGTATGGAGTTCGCTAGGCTATCAAAGCAATAGTGCATCTACAAGTATTTAATCTTCTTAACTTGAAAATCGCAAAATTTGAACTGCCAAACAGGCCTTATTTGAAAATATTGCAGATTTGCTCTCACTTTTTGTAATTTTTTATAGCTATTTTCTATAGCGACTCAGCAGCTAATATTTTAGGAAAATACCATTTAGGATTAAATCTTACATCAGAAATTTTTTCATGAAAATCGGTGATTAGCACTTGAAACAGTTTCCTTGTTAGATGAATAGCTCTGAATTTTTTTAGTATGATTTTGTGAAGTTAAAAATAATAGAAAATGAAGAAAAAGAGAAAAAAAACTTTCTATACTAATCTGCTCCTAACTATTCGCGAAATAGAAAAACAATTTTTAATCAAAGATGATATACATATAGACCTGACACATGCGGAAGCTCTCATTTCCCTTCTGTTGACTCTAATCTGCTGCTATCGCTTCTATTCGCGTTTTACCCTCACTTCCCTATCTGTATGGTAATCTGTGGTGCATATGAAATCTTTCGTGGCTGTAATGACATACATGTTCCCAAATTAATATCTGTAAAAGTTAACAGCACAGAATATACATCACTTCTCCAGAGAAAAAAATTGTAATGGACTATCTCTCGGGATGAATCCCAGATCGAATGCCTCACTGCGTACCCCTAGTACAACGTTATATCATCATTTGATCTCTTCTCATCTCATCTCAATTCTCTCCCTACAGGTTTAAAATTTGCCATAGTATGTTTCAGTAGCACACAAAGAGGAGAGTTCCAGACCGTCGCGTCGTCACTCGCCCAACGCGTAGCCATATTGTGACGTTACAATCAACTCAACACAATTTCCCTCAACTCGAGGAACTAAACAGTCACATCAGGCGCATTCTCGTAAATGCATTGAGCAAAATGCAAAGAGAGGCTTCAAAATTTGAAGTTTCGGAACCTTACTATGTATTACTCTAAAGAAATGACTTAATGTGGACATAAAGAGCCTTAATTGCATTTTGGAAGGTTGGGGTTGATATGGTTGAGTGGTATTAACGCCACAATAGGGATGCACAGTGCGAAAGTAACGATGTCTTTAGGGGTTACATACAAACGGAACGCTTGCAATTTCGATGACGTAAATTTTGCAAGTTTTTTTCAAATACAGTCGACAGCAATAGCAACAGAGCACTAGCGAAAATTCCTATATAAAAAAAGTACACTTAATGCAGATTTGTTAAATAAATCCTTGTCGAATCCTGTTCTTAGTCAATCTAAGAACATGATTCGACAAGGATTTATTTAACAAAACAGTGTTAAGTGTGCTTTTTTCATATAGGAATTTTTGCTAGTGCTCGGATACTTTTGCTGCCGACTGTAGTCATACATTTGGAACACCTGCAAACGGCTTTGCAACTGGAAGTGTTTCATTTGTATGTACCCCTAGGATTCACCTCTATGTGTACCCTAGAGATAAACCATCACTTTTTAGATACTTTCTTGTGGTGACGGTTTTTCCACTTATGTAACTTCTGGTGGTATCATTTTAAGAAATATGCAGGACATTCTAAACACAACGGATGTGACGTACACTAGCCACTCTTAATCTACACAATGATACTTGACCAGTTCGAGTATCGCGGGTAACTCGGTTAGTAAAGCGTAGAGCGCGTAATCAGAAGATTAAGAATTCAATACTCGAGGGGCCACGGTAGCCCAGTCGGTAGAGCGTCGGGCTCGTAATTGGAAAATTGCGCGGTTTGGTACTCGAGACGGACAGTGACCGTCGTGTATAGTCGGTAACAAAAGTGTCCGAACACCAGCAAAAATTCCTATGTGAAAAAAGTACACTTCATACGGTTTTGTTAAATAAATCCTTATCGAATCATGTTCTTAGACTGACTAAGAAGAGGATTCGACAAGGATTTATTTAACAAAACGTATGAAGTGTACCTTTTTTACATAGGAAATTTAGCTAGTGTTCGGAAACTTTTGTTACCGACTGTACAGTCGGTAAGAAAAGTATCCGAATACTAGCAAAAATTCCTATGTAAAAAAAGTAGAGTTAATACTGTTTTGTTAAATAAATCCTTATCGAATCATGTTCTTAGCCATTTTTAGTCAGTCTGTACACTAATGGTGGCTTATGCACATAAAATCTGTCGTGGCTGCAATGTCCTCCATGTTTCTATCAAAATTTTACCTCTGGGGGTTAGCCATCTTCTCCGTGTAGGTTCTAAATTGTGATTGCATGTTTCCGGACCACCTCTAGGGGTGAATCCCAGACCGTCACCAATTACCCATTACGCAGCACTAGTGCGAGGTAAAACCCAACCAACCATCAATACTAGAGATGGCGAAAGGCCGTCCTGGTGTAAAAGGTGCATGTAAAAACTGTTGGGGCAACAATGTCTTCCACGTTCCGTAAAAATAATAGCTCATGGTGTTACCGATGTGGAAATGCCATTCCTTGTGCAGGAGAGCAAATTTTTGATGGAATGTCACCGGACCACTCGTAGGTATAATTTTAAATCTGCCAAGCTTACAAGCTCAAGTGAGATGTTTAACACACTCAGCGTCATCCTCACTCAAAATAAGAATTTAAACTACTCAACTTATATCATGTGAACACTATTCCCTTATGTCATTATCGTTAAGTTGTTGCACAGCAAACAGACCAGTTTTCACGTACTTGCTGTCGTTAAGCACGTTCTTCTGTCTATCTGTAAGTTTTATACAATTAATTTAAATTTTAGATAGAAATATATATAATGCTTCAACCCTTTAACGTTCATTGGTTTCGCAGCGAAACCAATAATTTGACGTAATTTAAGAATTTTATTGCAGCAGTTTTTTTTATACATTTCCCCCTTGTTTTAATTAGGTTTTTAACTTGATGCATAAGTCACTTGAAGTTTCTTTTTATGCGCGAGTGCGAATTGCTGGTTTGATGATTTACTCATGTCTAGTCTTTTTCATTTAATGAAGAGCTGGAATATAATTTTCACCCGAAACAACTTCTACTATTTTTTGTAGTCGATAATGTTGACTTATAAAGTGATTTATTTATTAAATTAAATATTATTTGAATTTAATAAGATTAATTTATAGATGTTTCAAACAAAAATTTTTCAAAAAGGAACAATGCTTTTTTTTATTTATTTATTTATGATCAGCTATGTGTCTAAAAGCCATTTTTAAAATTAGTTTAGTAATTTTTAAAATAAATTTAGTAGTGAACGTTCAATGGTTAAAATTTTTAATATGTAAAATAGCTTTATAAAAACTCTTTGAATTCAATATTATTTCTTCTAGAAAAACTGAAATTTTCAGTTGGAATAACGTTAGCCCGACATTTAAAAACTTTAAAGGAATGGCTAGTCTTGATTTTATTAAATATATTTTTCTTTAAAATTAATCTAATTTTGAACCTAGTTAAAAAAAAAAAAAAAAAAAAAAAAAAAAAACTGAACTCATAATCATTACAGGCAGTCTTTAATTTGTTCCAAAACCTGTTGAAAATTCCATGTTTTTTAAAATAATCGCTTTTATACTTAATTCCAAAATTACGTGAAATATCATCAAACAGGAATTAAAAGTTAGAGGATTACCAACTTGTATTTCTTAAAATTGGAAAAATGACCTAAAAGAATTTATAATTTAATTAGAAAAAACGCTATCAATTGGATAATCATCAAACATAGTTAAAAACTATTCTAATTAAATCCGCGTTAATTAAAAAAAAATGATTAAAATATGTCCATTCGTTTGGAAGTAACATTGCCAGAGACACACATGTACATACCCTAGATAAGTTTTTCAATTTAATTGGAAAAAAGTCTGCTGCAATAATTCCCCATTGTAAGTTAAAGGTTTATGCTTAGGAACATTCAGCATATAAAATGAGTTAGTTGAAAATAAAATTACTTTATTTTTTTAATAATAAAACTGTTAATGAGTTTGACGGATGTAAATTTTCGCACAATATTGCTAAATTTCATAATCGGCGAAAAACTGATAATGCTTAAAACACATCCAACTACACTGCTCTGACACCCCCCCCCCCCCAAAAAAAAAAAAAAAAAAAAAAAAAAATTATCAATCTGATACCATTTTTGCTTATTCTTATGCAAGATGACCCCTCCTGAAACCCAGTATGACTCCCATTTTGCCCAGCCACCTTTTTCTAGATACACCACCACCCCTCAATTTCTTTCCCTGTTCGATAATTTTATCACTATGAATTTGATTTGAAGAATGAAAAATAATTGATTTAACACCTAAAAACAAAACAACAACAACAAAAAAAAAAGTTTAAAAATAACATTAATCATAGATTTAAAAAAATATAAGATATGTAATGCATAATTTCAGTGGTAAACTCCCCCCAAAATTTTTCCTTTGTCACAAATGTCCAAGTTTTAGAACTTTCCAACACTGTAGCCCTCAGAAGGTATTTAACTGTTAAAATAATCCTCCCCTCTCCTAAAAATCAAATTTATAGCCATAAAATCACCGAAAAAATGGTAAAAATAGGGTCAATTCCAGAAAGACGGTGGGTGGTAGGGCAAAATAGGCGTCATACTCGGATTCATGAGGTCATTTTACATAAGAATATGCGGAAATGGTGTCCGAGACAAATTTCATGCCGAACAGTGTTATTACAGTGCAACCACATATCCTAAAACTAGCAGTGAGGACGCGTCCAAAATGTTGGAGGGATGCCAGCTTGACGGAGAGTTTTAAATTTGGAAAACATATAGTAATTCTACGCTCTGTTATTTCTCATTTTCTCAGAGTCTGATGACTGTCACCCCTATTTTAGCATTGGCCTCGTTGAGTTAGCACTTGCGCAAATGCTTCGATGGTTTCATGAAATGCGGTCGAAGAATATAAAGAATCGTCTTTGATAAACAATAAACTTAACAAACATAAAAATAAAGGATACTTTAAGTTATTTATCATTTCGTAAATGTGTTTTGAATATTTTAAAATTGACTGCTTTTTTAGTTAAGAAATATTTAACTAACTTTTTATAGATAATACAGGATTTTAAATATTTTAAATATGTCATCTTATGTCTTCTAGAAGTAAGTTAGACGGTGTTTCAGAAAAATATTTTCTTAAGTTATTTTGCATATGAATTTTTTAATGTTATGAGAAGTGCACAACTTAATAATTTTCACATTTTTTTAGACAAGACATATGTCGAATTCTTTGTTTGTGCAAAATGTTACTAAAATATGGTTTATATAATTTATCCTTTAATCTTCCTTGCAATCCTTTACTTTCATGGTGATGGAAATGTAATCGTTTCATCATGAATTCTAAGTAAGTATTATGGCTTTAAGTATTTGTTTTTTGGATCGAAGAAAAAAATATATATTTAACGTGATAAAACATTTTATATATAATCTTATGTTATTTAAATTGCATTTTTCTAATTTTTTTGGCAGTCTTATTGGTTTTTTTTTTTTTTTTGTTACTGTTCCTTATGTTAACCAAATTTGCGGCATGTATAAACTTAAGGAGCCATGGACTTGTCCGATATACATTTTACCTTTACTCATGGCTTCTTTAGATATGTCTGAGACTATGATTTAGTAGTGTATCAATCTGACGAATAAAACTGATTCTGATATACCTCTCATTAAACGCAATTCTTTGGAGTACTTTCCTTGTACGCAAACAAGTGGTGGTACTCGCCCCTTTATAATAGAGAAAGTCGTATTATGAAGTTGAATAACTTATACCAGTTTAAAGGAATTTCATGTATATTTACAGGAGTAAAATCATGCACAAACTGATTGATATATCAACCGAAGTCAATAAACACTTGAAAAGGATTAAAATATGCAATCAAGAAAAAAAAAAAATTCCAAAATGCTTGTAAATTAGATGATACACATCAAAGAATAATTTGAAGACACGGTGCTTCAGATGAAAATATTCTTAAAAAAAAAAAAAAAAAAAAAAAAAAAAAAATTACCCATTTAAAGTTTGTATAATTTGTAATAAATTTACAAGAAATTGTATATACACACACATATATACCAGGGAAGGGGGGGGGTACCAAAGAGGTCAGTGAAATGTATTTTCAATTTTAGAAAGTTTAACTATTAGGGGGAGGTGTTGTACCACTGACCGTGTTGTTCCTTTGACTATCTAGGCTATAGCGCCATCTAATAAAATCTTATAAATTTTGGCGTAATTATTGCATAGTTCCTTCACTAGAGGACTTGTGCAACTTACTGCGGATTATTAAAGTCGAAGATTCCTATGAATAATATGAATCCATTTCTGTCATAAAAATGTAAGATTTATTTGATAATATTTTGCCTAATATATTTTGTGTAAAACCTTTTGTTGATGGAAATAGTTTGACATAGTAACTATAGACTTTAATAAATATGATTAAGCTTCGAAATAAATTCAGATAAGGCCGGAATTTTCCTATTTGATAGATCAAGATGAAAGGCGCATTTTTCTGAAATGACCTTATTGCCTATACCCACCCACAGACGCTAAAATATGAAAACTATAAAAGTGCTTAAAAAATAATAAATATAATTAAATAAAAAGGTGAAATAGTGTTTTACCTTAAAAATTTGGCAACTCTACATACTTTAAATGACATAAAATTTAACAATTCTGTGAAAGGGGAAAAATCCAGAAAAGCATTAAATTTACTACATGCATAAAAATCGGCGATTTAGCAAATAAAAGATCGCCGTTGAATCAAATTAATGTGAAGTTTAAAATGTTTCTACCTGATAGGCATTGTGGAGCAATATGTTCTTCCTAAAGTCCTCAAAGTTTCCCCTCATTCTTTAAACATAAAACATATTGTGGCGTTTAAATAGTTATTTTAAAGAGAAATTCTAAAAATTTTAGATATTCTAATTTCTTTCCTTTCTTTTCTTTCCCAGGAAATTATTTTACAACTTTTCTTATTTCAATAATCTGTTCCAAAAAATATTTAAAACCGTAAAATATTGAAATATAAACATTTCGACTTTTGCATACACCCTCACCCCCACCCAAGAAAAAAAACCTTGTCTTTCTCACACACACATCCATTTTTATGTAAGATAACGGGGAAGAAACGTTTTACTGTTACATTCTTATCAAAAATAAACTAAAGAACGTTTCCCCCTTTTTTTTTTACCTGCAATCTGATAACCTGCAATTTGATATTCAATTACATTAATATCTATATGTACACTTTATTTTTCATATTTATTTTTCTTTGACCAAATTCAAATACATATATATATACGTATAACTTTTTTCTATTTGTTTATCTATAAATTGATAAACAACAACAAAAAATATTGTAAACAGGTGCCAGATGAATTAAGCATTAAGGTACTGGACATCAGGTGTAGTTCAGAAGATATGCGACTAAATTGGATACCATATTCTTCTCTTACAGTTAGCATTATTTATAAATGAGCCAATACATTTAGAACTCAGCTCTCATTCTTAATATGCTTCAGATCCACTTTATTTTTCCTATTGTGAATTTGTATCTTTCATATTTACTAGTTGATACCCGTCAAAACTTGACTGCTTATAATAACATTTAAAAGTGAAACGGAAATTCTTTTAACATACCAATGAACTCGTTAAATGGAGTTGAAATGGATGTATTGTTTTTATATGGTGCTGTCGCTGTATGGCAGTGCTCTCCACAAACATTTTTAATATAACTAAAGCAGAGCTGCCAACCTAATCCGGCAAATTGTTAGTACCGCCCATTTTTCTACACCACTTAATATTTAGAGTATTTGTTTCCTTAATTCATCGTAAATATATTTAAAGAGAATTACTCTAAAAATTAATTGGTGTAGAAAAATGGGCGGTACTAACAATTTGCCGGATTATGTTGGTAGCTCTGCTAAAGCAATCTTTATATTATTCAATCGACGAAAAACAAATTATTTCTAAAGTTTTTTTTTTTTTTTTTTTAATATATAAAACTAATTTGTAACAAATACATAAATTCCTTTACACTCGATTACACATATACTGTGAACTCTCTTTAGAGATAATGTATTCAAAAAAGAAAGAAATTGACATAACTAATCAGAAGTCTTAACTAATACATATGTCATAAAGACATGTAAAAGATTTTATATAGCAAGTAGAACTGAAACACCCATTTCAGAGAGATGAGTGACCTAAATAATCGGTACACTTCTCAATTTATCTGTATAAACTAATGCAGACAAATACATCTAAACTTGAGTTTATGTACCAGATATAAAGAAAATTGCCCTTTTGTTGCCCTTAGAGACTTTTGTCTGCTCCACTACTCATTGTACCGAAGCTCCGCAAAATCATCTGTACAGTGGAAACAAACTAATACAAACGTAAGGTTGTTTAATAGGTAAATAAAATGACGAGTTTGACAAAATCTGTAAAACTGGTTTTGCAAAAAAGAAAGGCGAGACTTAAAATTGTACTGCGATGCTTGAATTAACTCTTTTAAAAAGAGCAGAAATGGATGTATTAGTTTTATGGTGTTCTATGGAAGTGCTAGCTTCAGTCTCTTTTTAACATAACTAAAGCAATATTTATATTTAATTGAAGAAAAATAAAATGAGCATTTATGAAATATTTATATTTAAAAATATCTCATAATTAACAAACCCATTAATTCTATTATACCCTATTATGCATATTGTGAACATTTTTTAAAGATAGGTCAATTTTTCTTTTGACCACACGAACTAATTATGACTCTTATCAACTAACACATATGTCGTAAAGAATCTTAAATGGCGAGTTAAAAAAAATCACTGTTGAGCTCTTTTTAAAACCCGCATTTCAGAGATGTAAAACTGACCTAAATAATACTACAGCGTCCAGAATAAACAGTGTGGCAATTGCCTATAACCGTGATGTTAAAATGATGCTACAAAAATTAAGCTTACCCAGATGTCGCTGTGATCGAAGCTATTGCTCAAATCGAAGACCTGATTGGCTTTTCCTAGTTTCGTCAGTTTAATCACGTGATCTAAGCATATAATTAACCAATAGGGAGTCTCGGTACTTTTGTCGTGACACTAGCTTCGATTACAATGACATCTGGTGACAGGCTTAATTTTTTTAGTACAATTTTATTCGCCGCTTTCCACACTGTTTATTCTAGACGCTGTAATAATACCATCTACCATTTTCCCTGTACTCAACTAATGCAGACAAAGATACATCTAGACTAGGATCTATGTAGAAAATATAAAGAATATTGCTTTTACAGACTGACTTGTGCACCACTTCTCATTTTACCAAAACTTCGCAAATTCAACTATTCCTGAAATAAACTAATACATGCGAAAGGACATTTAATAAGTAAGTAAAATGTCGAGTTTGCATAAAATCTGTAGAAATCTTTTTCAAGAAAAAGAATGCTGAGACTTACAATTACACTGCGAAATCAGGACGCTTGACAGTTTTCCTGCAAGTAACCAACAAATACATATAAAAGGACATCTGCAAGCTGTATACATAGCAAATTTATCATATAGATATTTTTTTTTAAATTGGAGATTACATCTTTCTTCGTGATCCCCTCCGTGGCAGATCAAATTGTGATAGCATGCCTTCAAATCAATCATAGTATCATGGGGGGGGGGGGGGGGAGGGGATTTCCAAACAATTACCAATTGCCTCGTGCATAGTTCTAGTGCAATATTAACCCCATTCTTGTAGTAAACCGGTGATCAGTGATGCATATAGCCCAACAGCTAATCTAATAAGAGGAATGCGATAACTTTGGATAGCATAATATCCTTTCATTTTGGTCTTGAAGCAGTTTTGTGCTTTAACACTCGTAGTACTAAGATCAAGACATTGCTGGAGAAAATCTGCTATAGGGTACTGGTTTGGCGAATTTTACAAAATTCTTCATGGCGCCTTTCCATATTGCCAAATGAAATTTTAAGATTCGCAGTAGAGCAAGTTTTTGGAAAGTAAAGAAAAAACTAAATATGTACGTTAAGTGGGTTTAACATTGTACTATAGTTACATTGTTGGCAATTGGTGACGGTCTGGGAATCAACCCTAAGGGTGGTCAAGAGATATGGCATTACAATTTTTATCCACTATACCAAAATATTGCAAAATCAAACCGTTGAAAAGCACAATATAATAATAATCATAGTTTTTTAAATACATGATATTAAAAAAAAAAAAAAAATTAAAAATGCACTCAGAGCACCAAATTCAAACTAAAACAATTACTAAATGTATGGAGTGAATTTTTATCGTCAAACTATAGCTACGCATTAGGAACTGGCGAAGGTCTGGGATTCACTCTTAGTAGTTATCTATGCTTTCAAGTATGAAAATTTACAGAACAGTGTTCACATGTTATGAGTTTTTCTAATAAACCTATAAGAACATCGCTTAATACCTATTCTCTTTGAGCATGAATCACAGAAAAGCTTAAAAATCGCCAACAAAATAATTGGTGTAGGTATATCAATGCTGTGCAGTTAGCAGATTTCCCTAATTTGAGCAGCAAGTCTTTAATGTGTTTCTTTAAAACATTAAGTTGGTGCCAATGAAGTCTTGACTGCTTAATTACTTTTAAAAGTGCAATTAAAATCCTCTTATAATACACCAGCTGAGAACCATTGTTTTAAACAACTCTTTTAACCCGTTAGTAGTCGCCAGTTGGTCGATTTGCCACCCATCCTTCAGTTTTGCCAGATTTTTTTATTCAATAGCCACCAAAAATTTTTAGAAGTGGCATTTGATATATATAAAACGCGAATAAAATCAAAGAAACGTTGATCACATCACTTTTTAAAATTATTGGTGCGAGTTAAATAAAAAGTCCGCAATCTGTAATAGGTGGCGCTGTCTATAGCGAATACTAACGGGTTAAAAGAAGCGGATGTATGTGTTTTTGTGCAAAGTTTTTGTGTGAGCTCGGCACTATCTTTTTTTAATATAACTAAAGCAATTTTTGTATTAAAGAAAAATAAGTTGAAGATTTATAAAATAGTTAGATTACACTTCTATAACAAAGTAATACATATTTATTTATCTCGGTTTAAAAGTTATTTTCCAAATAAAAGGGGAATAAGAATTGAGTACATATTCTTCAACCACATTTCTTGCGACCATGGAAGCCTCTGCGCAAGTGCGGATTGAACGAGTCCAGTGTTAAAATAGGGGTGACTGAGAGAAAAAAAGCGATAAGGGAGCACCGAATATTTGCCAAATAACTATATCTTGGCCAATTTTGCATCCCTCCAAACTTTTGGACTCTGCCCCACTGCTAGTCGTAGGAAACGTGGTCGCACTATAAAGGATCCTGAGTTCAGTTTCTGCTTTAAGTAGGTTATTTTGTTTATTTAAAAAGTTTCTGTTTGTTTTTTAACCCTTTTGTACTTTGTGTATACGTTATTTAGTATATTGTAATGTTAAATTTTTGAAATATTCGTAAGATTGCACTTAATAGAAATTTGTTTGAACACTTATCAATATTTCTGTATAGAACCAAAGACAATCATAGGAAACTATAGACAATTCAAAATGTTAGATTCTTATGACATTCTCATAATTGTACCTGATAAATTCTTTTGAGCATTTTCAGTTTTTATATATCGCGCTGAAGATTAATCACAACGAATGATGGTATTTATTTACTTTTTTTTACTTTAAGTTTTGTAAGACAATCTTTTTTTTTTTTTTTTTTTTTTTTTTTTTTTTTTTAGGAAGGACTAGTAGATTCAATCTGAATTTTATGTAGAGCAGTTTTATGTAAGACCAAAAGAAGTTAGAAAATTCAGTCCTATCATTGCAAATTCGGTACCAAATAAAAGGGGAGTATTTTCTAAATCTAGGAGTTTAAACATTTTTTCGACAGTTTTTTTTAAATTAACCTGAGTATGAAATTTAGGTGTCAATACCTCCATTTTAATTTATTTCAGTCATTTTTAAATGTTGGGGCCAATTTTCGTGCCGAGGAATGTTTTTTAGAACAAAGCAGAAAACACACACATATATATTTATATACTAGCAGGCTTTGCCCGCTTCGATGGTCACTAAATTTAAAGGAAACTTTTTTCTATATAGCTTTATAAAAATAAAATAAAATACTAAAATTGCTCAAAAGCTCGCTTCGGATCCCTGCTGCCTTCGGTAGCGATTTGGTCATCCGCTAAAACTCGGCCGCTTGTCCCTATTACCTGAGACAATGGTTTACCAATAGGCTTCCATTAAGTCCTTATTAGATAACAGTTTTGAAATGGATAGTATCGAAAAAAAAATGAAGTATCCCCTTTATATTTGAATCCCAGTTACATATGAACAACACTATATGTGGTGCACATAATATTTGCTTTTACGTTATTTCCTATGTTTATTTTGTTTATCCCCGATCAACCATAAAAATGATAACAATTTCACGCTAAATATTATAATATGCTATGACCGGCTACGTCTGTTGCATGAGACAATTTTTTGTGGTTATATATAATTCATGGTTTGTAAGCATGATCATAGTACCGCCTTAATATAGCTCTCTTTGGCGACTTTTGAATTTTTGCCACCATTTTAGATTTAATCCCTTGTAAAAATAAGACTTAATACCTTGTAACAATATGCTATGAGCGCTATTTCTGCCATATTTTAGACAACTAAACTTTTAATGGTTATATATATTTCCCATTAAACATATTTTTATTTTCATTTATTTATTTAAATATTGATGAAATTTGAACTTCAATTTGGTCTAGTGTTGTACAGGCTATACTATATGTTTGTGTTTGTGAAAGAAAATTAAAAAAAAATTCAAAACTGCAATTTTTAATCCCACTTTAAAAAAAAAAAAACATGTGACTTAATCAGTAGCACATTTAAAAAAAATTTCCAAACGGTTTCCATACAATCTCCTTCTCTTGCCACCTAAAATACATACATTAGATTAATTTTAAAAAATCTAATTGTCCGATCGATAAGCTGTTTAATCCGTTGGATTCACAAAAATTGCATCTTTCATTTGGTATCTTATTTGTAACGATACGACTGATATTTCCAATTTTTTTTAATTTACTTTCCTCATTTTAAATAAATGTAATTTTTATTGCTCACGTTTTTTTTTTTTTTTTTCTGTCGAAAAAATAATAATTTTTCTGGCAACAATTAAATTAAGGAATAAAATTAAATATTTTAAATAAATGTAATTTTTATTGTTCACGTTTTTTTTTTTTTTTTTTTTTTTTTCTGTCCAAAAAGTAATTTTTTTGGCAACAATTAAATTAAGGATTAAAATTAAATGGCCAATTTATCAGTAATTAGAAGGGTTTTATTTTAACATTTTAATTAATTAAAAGAAAACTAAAACAAAATTCGAAAATCGGGCTTCGAGGTGCATCAGGACAGGTCATTACGAACCACCATGCAAATTTTTGTAGCTCAGCCATCAGCCGTTTTCTTAAAAAGCTCTGGAAACCATACACAATGACACACACACAAACATCTTATTTTATTATATGTATAGATGTACTTAAAATCATTTCAGTCTATGTTTATTCATGTCAATACAATAAAGTTCAAAACTAAATAATAATAATTATAATAATAATAATAAATTGATAATAAAAATTAAGTTTTCATACAAATTTAATTTAAAAAATCTAGTACATAACACAACATTAAGTGTTTTTCCAACTTATCTGAAAGTAGGAATAATTTTGATAAAAAAATTGTATATTATAAGAAACATGCTGATTATTTGGGGGGGGGGGGGAGAGTTTCAAAATAAATGCTTATATATCTCCGTTATTTAATATGCTATCATCACACAAATTCATCCACAAATTAAACTGGGTCTAAAGTTGCGGTTCATTTCATCACTTAACGATATAGGGTGATCACAAACATTGATATTTCTCAATTTGTTACCGGCCCTTTAAATGTTGTCTTAAACCAATCTTCACTGTAAAATATGAAGAAGACCCAGTTTTTTACATGCCCAAAGTTTGAAAACGTTTCATCAAGAAAAGTTTTTAAATAGGGAAAAGAGGGGGGGGGGGGACTGATCGTTGGCAAATCTTGCTAAACTTTTGAACAGGAGTGTATATTACGAATTTGAATGAATTTACATAAAAATAAATGCGAATTATATACGAAGAGACTTATTTAGGTGGTAAAATGTTAATTTTCAGCATTTCTAGTTTGTTTTCACCTTAAAATAGCTCATTTCCTGTTAACAAGTCTCACTGAGGCAAGTAATGGCTGTGAAACCAAATTTTCCGACTTTTCCATTCCTTTGCGACCTTAGCGGGAAATCCTTATCGATATACCAAATATGGAAGCTCACCTTAACTGGCTGCAAAGTTTCTTGAAATTTCTCCCTTCTCTACGCAGGTGTTTAAGGAATTGATTCACGCCAAATCAGCCAGTCTGTTTCGTTTCACCATGGCTTTCATTGTTAAAGATCTCTGAGCCTCTTTGAACTACGGCCTTTGCTGTGTGTTAATGCTATGCTACAGTTTGTACTGTGAATTTGTTGTCAGCTGTTATTGTTTTCTGGGGAAAGTAAAGTTGATACTCTGTTTGTAAACCTTTATTCTTCTAGAATTTTCTGTAAATAAACTTCTTAAGCGTCTACAAGTTCCACCTTTCATTCGGAAACAACTAAGGAACCCAGAGTATACAATTATATATAGATAGAATGTACACAATATATTTCATGGACATAAAATTAGATGTTTAAAAAGAAAAATTGCATGATTATAAAGCCAATTCTATCAACTTATTATATGCACATAAAAAATTTTGTGTAATAAAAAAAATCTTATTTTCACAAAAGATAAAATATACCAATACTTATTTTTATTTTTTAATTCGGTTACATATTTGCAGAACAAATGTTTAAATTTTAGTTTCACAAAGATCTTTGATCTATATGTAAAAATCTCGATTTCCTAAAATCTATAAATAAAACTTAATTTCACAAAAGATAAAATATTTATTACTTTCCGAACACTATAGTAAGGAAAGTATCGTAATCATGTCAAAAATTCGAATTCGAGATTTTGATGTTTCTATACGTTTCGAGGTCCCCCGAGTCCGTTTTCGCTATTTTTACGATGATGTATGTGTTTGTGTGTATGTATGTCTGTGAGTGAACACGCTAGCGTCTAAACGTTTTTTCGAATAAGCTGAAAGTAGGTACGTATATTGTAAGTCACCATAGTACGAACCCTATAGATTTTGGTGAATCTAGCACTTCTAGCTTTTTTGCAGGGACACAACAAATAATTCTGTATCATTATGGCCTATGGGGTGAAATTATTTAAAGTGAGATAGCATCTAAATGCCTTATCCGTTTGAATGGAAAATTTATATACGAGTTATAGGTCACCATCTCACATACTGTATAGATTTTGGTAACTCTAGCACTTAACGAGTTTTACAGGGACACAAATAAAAATTTTTCATCATTAAGACCTATAGGCTCAAATTATTTAAAGTGCGACAGCGACTAAACGCCCTATTCAAATGAATTGAAAATTTATATACATGTTATACGTCACCATCACACGAACTTTATGAACTTTAGAGAATCTAGCACTTATGGTTCTTTTTACAGGGACAAAATGCAAATTTCTTTATCATTGTGGCACATGGGCTCAAACTTTAAAGTGCGATAGCGTCTAAATGCCTTATCCGTTGGAGCTGAAAATTTATATAAATATTATAAGTGGCCGTTGCACTAACTATAAGCAGTTTGGTGAATCTAGCATTTGTAGGTTTTTACAGGGATACAATGAAATATTCTTTATCATTATGATCTACATGTTTGGTAAAACAGCGTTAAATTAAACATCGTGTACTATATAAAGAAAAATACCCAATCAACCTATTATAATTTTCTCTTTTGTTTATTTAACAACTCCTCTTACTTTATCTAAAAACCGTTAATTACCAATGTTCGGAAAGTAGAGAGGCGTCACTCCAGATTTTTTTTTTTTTTTAATTCGGTTAAATGACATTATTTACAAAACAATATGTAAAAATTATCGAAAATAGGTTTACTAATTATAAATTAATATATGAACGCAATCAAAATAATTTAAATTTCTACTTTATCACTGAAATTTGCGGAAGGCGTAAAAGTTCTCAGTCACCTTTATACAAATTCAACAGAATGCGAGAATTAGAGAGGCTCAAGCTTCTTCGTAATCGGTATAAACAGGCCGAATCTTATATCGCATTAAAGGTAATAAAATTTCTAAGAGTTTTATGTATTTTTATTAATATATTTACGATTTTAACGAGATAAAACTAGTATATTGTCGCCACCACAAGACTTTCTTCTATATTTTCCTATATTAATTCAATAAGGGTTAATAATTTATTAAAGCTAATTTTTATTAAAATTATCTAACAGGATGAATGCAAAGGATTTTCATCTTAGAGAAAACACACTAAATGTCCAAAGAAATTGTTTTATTGTCTATAAATAGCATTTTTTAAAAATGCGTTTTTATAATGGTTATTTCAGATATCGGGTTTCGCACAGTTATATGGCATAGAAGTTGACATATAGCCTTCCCATTATCGAGGAAAACTGCAGTATAGCAACGCAATGTATTGGCCGATAAGCACCCAAATTGAATCAGCATGTCTCATAATGGTCTTTTCACGTATCAAATTTTGTTTGATAAGCAATAGAATTTGAGATATAACATTCCCTTAAACTGCAGATATTGCTGTGTACCAGTGCCACCTATTGAGTTGTTGACACAAAAAGTTGATAGGCATTAATTTATGTCAAGGTGTATCTACCTATAAATTAATATGCAATTAAATACAGTAGTTCCTGAGATAAAGCCTTCCCTTAAATTGTGAATATCACTTTATAGCAGCGAAATCTGTTGGCTGATAAGCATCTAAATTGAATTAGCATAATGTCTCATACAGAGCTGCCAACCAAATCCGGCAAATTGTTAGTACCGCCCCTTTTTCTACACCACTTAATTTTTAGAGTAATTCTCTTCAAATATATTTACGATGAATGAAGAAAACAAATACTCTAAAAATTTAGTGGTGTAGAAAAAAGGGCGTTTTTCTATGGGCGTTAACAATTTGCCAGATTAGGTTGGCAGGTCTGCTCATAATGGCCTTCTCACATATCAAGTTTGTTTTGATTATACGTAATAGAACCTGAGATATAGCCGCTTAAACTGCGGAAATCGCTATATAGCAGCTCCACCTTTTGAGAAGTTGGTTCCAAAAGTTGATAGGCACTAATTTAGGTCAAGGTGCATCGACATATAAACTTATATAAAATTCTGAGCAGTAGTTCCGGAGATAGTCACCACAAAACTTTTGTCACTCGCTCAGACACTTTTTCTAAAAATGATCAAATCGTGTTCAATAGCTCTCAAAACATGTAAATCCGTCGAAAACTGTAAGTAGAAATTTTTTACGAGCAGCAAGAATATTAAGAAAAAAAAAAATTTGATATTAAGAATTTTTTACTGACTTAACTATTGGCTGTAGAAAAATGTTGCAATATGAAGAAAATTGTTTTGGGAACAATTTAAAAAAGATTGGGTCTCTAATGCTTTTAGAAACCTTTTTGTGAGCGATTAAGTAAATATCACCCTTTTCGCAATTTAAGGAGGGAGAGGAGCGAAGGAAGACCGGGGGGGGGGGGGACGGTGTGGACTTCTGTAAAATAAAATTATACGATAAAAAAACTTTTTATATACCATGTTTTAAGTTTTCTGATGAATCGTAGAGCTCTTATCAATGTGCATAAAATTTTTAAAATGATAATGACGTCAATTTTTGTGAGATGCACAATTTAACTTTTTATAATTTTTTAGCGTTCCCGTCTCATTAAATGCATTTATTTTTATGTCGAGAGAAAATGAACTTGTGTATTGTTTTTTGGCAAAAATTAAATTATAGCTAATATTTTAATGGCTATTTTAATGCTATTAGGATGTTATTTTCATATTTTAATTAATTATAAGAAAACTAATCAAAAATTCGAAATTTGGACTTCGAAGTATAGTGTTGTCACCGGGTTCCGAGCTACTGTGAAAGTTTAAAATGTATAGCTATTAATGAAGTTAGTTAAAATTAGATTGCAAGATTTGTACCGAAAAAACTATCAAAAAAACAAGAATAGAAGTTAATAAAAACATGATAAAATACATCGATTCACAGTGTATAGATTATATAAAATTCAGCTTTATCCGAATATATTCAAACAATGTTTCATTTACTGGACTAAACGATGGAAGTAGTGAAAAAAGGAGAGTTCTGCGACACGGTGGTGGTGGGATGATGTGGGTCAGGGTGGAGAGCGCCGCCACCCTAGACCCACCGTCCCACCACCGTGTCGCAGAACGTCTCCTTTTTTCACTACTTAGACATCATCATAGACGAGGGGTGTTGCCACCGGATGAATAGAAACTTAGGGAGTCATTATCTTGGACGAGGGGGTGCTGCCACCGGATGAATAGAAACTTAGCGAGTCATTATCTTGGGCGAGAAGTTTGGTGGTGCCATATATCGGGGAGAATGGGAATTTTGAGGAGTTAGATTTATTTTAATAAATTTCGGACTTAGTATTTTTTTCACAATTTCGCGGACTTCAAAATTTTTTTCGAGTTGGAAGTTTTGCGGGAAGTGAGATGACGTCACGATCTTCTGGGACTTAGCCTGAAAAGAGATACATACAAAATTTACAATTTAAGAAATGAGTTAGAAAAATGTATAGAAAAAAGTTAGAAAGAAAATACAAAATTTAAGAAATGAGAGTTAAAAAGAATAAAGGTAGAAAGAGAAAGATCACTTTGAGCGCCTGGGAGACTGCCCTCCAGAGGCCCTGCAGTGCCAGTTTTCGTTCCGTAGAACAAGGCGGGAGTTAGTTCCTTAAAAAAAAAATTACTGCTCCACAAGCATTACGACTAAATCTATGTAGTCCTCTCCGAGTTTGAAGTCTAATCGGCATACAGGACATGAAAACTTTTCGTTCAACCACGTCACAAGACAATGCTCATGGAAGTAATGTTGACAGCAATGTCTCATATATCTCAAATCCGTAATATTCTGTCGAGACATATCGCACAGATTATATTTTCATCCTGAAATGAAAATTTATAGATAAATACCAATGCTTTTACTTATATATATTTTTATCAAAATAATATTTATAAAGATTATAAATTAAAACTTCTTTTTACATACTTAATGCATACGAAATTTTATAAACTTTTACTATTAAATAAGTTTCACTTTTTAAATTTATCTAAACTCTAACTTAGAAAATACTATTATTACATTCGTTAAAAATGTAACAGAAGTTTAAAATCAGTTAATAAATTTTATATACAGTAAATTTATATAAACTAAATAAATATAATAAAATTTATATGAACTAAATAAATATAATAAACTAAACGTAAAATACTATCACATAAATTAAACTAAAACTTACATTCGTTAAAAATTTAACAGAAGTTTTAAAACAGTTAATAAATTTCATATACAGTAAATTTATATAAACTAAATAAATATAATAAAATTTATATAAACGTTACATTATCACTATGTATGAAATAAGTTTCACATTTAAGCTATACACATACTTTTATTTATTTACGCTATAACTATACAAATACGATAAAAAAATTAACACACATGTTAAATATTAATTTAAAAAAACAAATTACTATCTTTTATAATCTAAGTTTAAAATCAACATTTAAATCTTATATACATTATAATTAACTAAATTTATCCTAACACGTAAATTTTAAAACTCTACATAAATTTTATAGGCAAAAAGTTATTAGTACATGAGTATATTATTTAAATTAAACATTATATTGATACTATATAAATATTATTATTAAACATTTTTTTGAGTTTAACACAGTAATAAAAATTTATACTGTCTTAGTTGATTTACTTCAATGTGGAAAAGAATCTTTGACTTACACACAGATATTAGAATCTGTTTAACGTTAGAAAAATAAAGTTGTAAAATACATTTAAATAATTCAATAAGTGGGTAACTTTCTATTTACTATATAAAAACACATACAACAAAGGATTTTATTTAAAAGATATTAAACAATGGTTAATAATTCTTTTACGTATTCCTTAATAATAAAATTTCTTATAAATAAAAAATAGTTTTAAAAATTTCATTTTACTTATCTTTTAATTATTAAAAAAGTTTGGTTTTTTAGAGTAACAACATAAAATACTTCTTATATAAAGTTAAAAAATTTAATATTAAACAATTTATTAGTTAAAGGAAATATTAATATTTAAAATTATACTTACAATGTCATTAGACATTGCTACTTCAAATAAAATACAGTATTTATTACTTAGATGATTGCGTTAAAAAAATTTCACCACAAATAAACACGCTTACTGTTTCTCGGAGATACCTAGAGTGAGTTTTTTTTTTTTAACTATGTCATAGATGATAATGAATGAATGAGTAGGTGAATGAGTCATAAACCTTCCCTCATACCTGAAAAGCTAATTCCTAGTTTCATAGAAAATTATGTTCTTAGTTAAATTTTTACCACTATCTTTATCTAAGTGAAAATAACTTACCGTGAGGTCAGTGAGTCATGCAATTGTATTGAAATTCATTGTTTTTAGTTAATGGCTGATTAAACTTCTAATGAGACAATTATTTTTACTAGCATATAAATGTAAATTTTTATATTATTCCAGTATGTATAAAATTTTCAATAATTCATGAAATGATAAACTTTGCATTTATTTGATTAAATAAAGTTTTACTAAAATATAAGTGTCACTTTTTAATGAATGGTTTTGAAATAACTTTATAAGAAAAAAAAAAAAAAACTAAAAAGAGGTTTTGAAATTACTTAATAGGATAAAATTAAAAATCTTATAGTTTTTAACAATTATTTTATCTAGTTATAAACTAAGTAATTTTTTAAACTATTTATAAATGATCGGATAGTAAGAGATTTTTATAAAATAACTATATATTATTTTAATATACGCGTGCGGGACGTCCTAGAGTTTTAACTCAGTTATAGTAAAATATACACAAATTATTCATGTGGGATATTTTTCTAATAACTATATATTTAAATATATATTTACATACATCACCCAGTAAAAGTTTCATTTGAAGATCTTCTCTCGACAGAAGGGACGATCGCTAGACGATGTCTCATACAGATTAGAATGTTGAATCATACCTTTCTTAGCAGAAGACTTTTGTTGTTAGAGTTCTGTGTTTTTACAATAATATAAAATAGTTTATAGAGATCATTTATTTAATATCAGTTGTAAACTACATTTAAATAATGCAATAAGAGTTGAATTCTGCAATTAACCTATTAAAATATTGCACTATTTTAAAATAATGTGTTTAAAACAGGATTATTTTACGATAAATCGCGCTTTTTATATTTAATAAACAAAGCTTTAATAAAATGTAACTGTAATTTTTAATGAAAGGTTTTAAAATCACTTTATGGAATAAAATAAAATTAGAAATCTTATTATTTTACTAATTAAATATATGCATGCAATACTTTCCAGAGCGAAAATTTTCCAAAAAAAAAAAAATCTTAAACTTAATTATACATTATTTTTTAAGTACTGTGTAAAATTAATTATATAACTTTTTCACTTAACTGAAAAACATGAATATTTATACTGTATTAATTTACCTATAATATATAGGTGTTTCTTAAACTTTACTTTCTTATAATTTTGGTTAGAGAATTTAATTAAAGCATGAGTCATACTTCACTTTACAATAGAAAGAAAAGGTTTATGATTATGTATAAAGGTATAAAAAATTACTTTAAGATTGTTTGGTTAGAGTTTAAATATTGAGTATGAAATTTATTTTATGTGTTTATATTTATAATGTGTATAACTTTTATTGCCAATATAAAATTTTATCGAGTGATGTAAAACTTTCATAATATGCTAAATTTATTTAATTGTAAAAGCTTATAAAATTTATTAGCTGTTTTAAAACTTCTTAAAAAATAGTCATTTTAAAAATTAATAAGTGTTCAATTTTTAATTAATGTAAAAATAAATTCATCGTGAATGTTAAATGGGAAACTTATTTAATGGATAGTGATATTATAAAATTTATTGATTGTTTCAAAGTGTATATGCGAGTTGCACTTTTAATGAAAGTCGAATTATTTATAAGTTGGGGTTTCAATAAGTGTAAATCATCGTTTTGTTTCATTCTCAGAAAATAAAAGTTTAAGTCTATCTGATGAAGGGAGAGTATCATTCGAAACGGTTGTTCCAATCTTGATGAAGGGTTTTCGAAACATAACGTTTTATCCTATAATTATAACCTACAAACCCTTTGTTTAAGTGTTCATTGAACGACATTCATCAACCAACAACCCTATATAAATATTAATTATTTAAATCGAATCAAAAAATAAATTATTTTTTGGTTTAATAACGATAAATTATTTATTGTAAATGAATATTGATTACTATTTTTTTTTTTTATTGTATGCTGAAAAATTAGTAAAACTTTTAATCATAGTCTTGTTTTATACAAGTCATTTATGCGTGTGTGTGCATAAGTATAAAGATATGAAATAAATTTATGAGTTACTTCTTTCAAAATGTCTTACAAATCAGCATTTTCACATTACTAACCGTTTATTCATATACTGTATTATGTATTCAATTTAACATTTATGTTCAGCTTCTACTACCTTCGGCATAGATTTAACCGCTTTTTATCCCCCTCTCCCACGGGTAAATTTAGAATTTTAACGAAATATCATCAAATTACATATTGCGTACTTTTAACCAATCCACACATCAAAACTGGCCTTTCTGAGTTAATTTACAGTAGAGCTAATGTTAAAAACGTGTTTTTTGTCCGCCCACCTGAGAGAAGAGGGTAGGGGTAATTTTGCAAAATCGCCTTATAATGCGTGTTGGGTACACACAACCAACCAATGCATAAAAAGAATCCCCTCCCTAAAATAATTTGCAGCAGAATTAAGCTTGAAAACGTATTCTTTTTTTCTACTCGCACGTAGACGAAAGATTTCCGCAAAATTTCCTTATACTAGGTGTTGGATACATATGACAAATTCACACATAAAAAAATCACCTTTTGTATGATAATTTAGAGCAGAGTTATGCATAGAAATGTTTTTGCTCCCCTTCCTCAAAATTTAGTCGGAAAGAATTACGCAAATTTCCTTTACGGTATGTTTGGGTACGCATAACCTATCAAAGCATCAAAAAATTGCTTTCCTGATATAATTTGGAGCAGAAATACTCTTGAGAACGTGTTTTTGCATCCACACCACACTTAATGAGGAAGAAGTGAGAGATTTCGCAAAATTCCTTTATAGTGTGCGTCAGGTACGCATAATCAACCCATAAGTTAAAAAAATATTTGAAAGATAAAAAGAACTTTTTATATGCCATGTTTTTAAATTTTCTGTTGAATCGTATAAATGCTATCAAAAGCAGCGAGAACCCGAAACAATTGGCTAAAAGTATTTTAAAAATGCAATGTCACTGTGCTCTGAGCTATTCTGAAAATTTAAAAAGTCTCGCTAGTCGGGAAGATTGATGATCGGGATGAGTATATGATTGCTGAACCCTATAAACGCAACCGAAGGCAGCGAGGACCTGAAACAATTGGCTAAAAGTATTAAAAGATGCATTGTTATCGTGTTTTGAGCTATTCTAAAAGTTTCAAGTGTGTAGCAAGTCGAGAAGTTAAATACATTTTCTATTGAATCATATAAACACTACCGAAGGCAGCAGGGACCCGAAACAGTTGGCTAAAAGTATTTAAAAAATGCATTGTCACCATGTTCTGAGCTATTCTGAAAGTTTCAAATGTCTAGGTAGTCGGGAAGTTAGTTAAAAATCAATTGCAAGTTTTGTACTGGACAAACAAACAAAAACAATCAAGAATACGAGTTAATAAAAACATGGTAAAATCAGTCTTACTGCGGTAATTTGGAGTAAAGTCACTCTTAAATACGAGATTATCACCCCCTCCCCTGCTACTTTCCCTCTGCTTTAAGTAAAGATATTTTCGAGAACGAATAAAATTTTGAGAACTTTTCTTAAAAGCAATCAATTTTCAAATTATTTCACATATGAATTTGTTTTATTCGCAATATTTTGAATTTTACCATTTAATGTTTTGTGTTTTTAAACCCTAAGAATAAATTTAGGTTCTAAATATGTGCCAAAGATATTTTGTTTCATTAAGTTTTGTAAAACCGCAATTAAAAATATTCAGCAAATTGTTGCGTTTTATTTACATGACCACTGGTGCAAACACCTGACGACTACTGGTGAAACGCATTTTTCAAGTGACGAGCACTGGTGCATTTTTATAGGTTTATTTTTTTTTTTTAAACATTAGATTAATGTATCGAAAAACTGAAAGTGTCTAACAATAAGAGAAGAATCAGTGTATAAAATAGACCAAAGTATAATATTGATACATAAATACCACATGAATACCACGCGAAAAAATCGAACACTTTAAAAATAAGGCCTTAAGAGTGACGAGCACTGGTGTCGTTACCGTACAGCTGCAAATCTAGCGAAAAAATTTCTTTCGTCTCACAAACTATTTGGTTAAGCTTAATTTTCCTTAGAATGGGGTCATTCCATATAAATTCAAGCAGATGTGTTGCTCGACCATTTGTCTTTTTTTTTTTTTTTTTTTTTTTTTTTTAATACGCGTGTCCCTAATAGGAACTTATGAAAGATGTTCAAAACAACTTTTATTTTTCTCTCTGCTATTAACCTAGGATTTTACACAGGCTATCACCCATACAGCACAGAATGTTTGTTATGTTGCAAAAAGCTTGAAATGTTTCATTATCGTAACACATTTTAGGATACTATCTGAAACATTTGCCCTTTTTGATGTTCTAACCGATGTGTAATTGAAACATTTCTGTTATGTATCTGATTTTTTGTTACGATCGCGGACATTTCTACGTTTTTGAAACTATTCAGAAACAAATTGTTCAATTCGAAATGTTTCTGAAATATTTACAATGTTTCGATGTCATATGATTGTTATGTTTCTGGAACATTTTGTGGTGTTAAGACAAAAGTCGCATTCCTGGTTAAAAATGGGATTATTAGACTTTTGACGCAAATCTTTTTGAATTAAATTTATTAGTGCTAATTTTAAATATTTGTATCAAAGTACATAAGATAAAAATGTAATATGCGTAGTTACACTGCTGTACCAACTAAAATAATTACAATAGTTCAAAGTCAAACATCAAATTTATCAATTTTGATAGTGAATAACTCTTCTAGGGAACAAAACAGCAAAATAAAATATCACAAAAATTAATCTTTGTAATCATACTAATGAGAAAATTTAACTGTGTGGTTTTTAACATATTAATGTTTAGTCCCCCGAAATGTAAGAAAAAAGGGCAAAAACGATATTTTCAGACCCTTTTTTATAAACCAAAAAAGGATGAAATAAAAAAAAAAAAATCTTTGCAATTTACTATTCTGTTAAAGTAGTACGCGTACTTTATGTATTGTTTTAGATTTGAGAAAAACTATATAGTTGTTTTAATTCGCATTCACCTGGTTAACACATACTAAAGTAGAAAATAAAACTATGCAATTAAATAATTGTAGACTAATTTTTTTTTCTAATTAAAATGAGCTTTATAATAATGCAAAATTACTTTAATGAAATTGTATTTGAATAGTAAAAATTTTATTCCTATTTTATAAATATTTAAACATTATTCCATAAATGTTGAAAATTGATTGTTAAAAAAAAAAAAAAAAAAAAGGCTGACATTTAATTTCTCATTTATAAATAAAATTTGTAAATATTTGGGTAGTTAGTATATACACTCTAAAGCAGAAAAATAAAGAATGTGAAATCATTGCACTTTTATACATTATACGCTATATAACCTATATACTGAAGACTATGAAAAGTCATTGACAATGGTAGTTTCAATTGACCCCCCCCCCCTTAAAATATATATATTATGCACGCCCCTTCACACGTTTTATTGTTGGACAATAATTTTATTCTGAGTATACTTACTCATTGGAATAAAACGATGGTTAGCTCTTGGACTGGGAACTTTATTGGCAGAATCAAACCTTTCCTGAAACATTGTTTCGGAAAGATTTTTTTCCCCCCGATTTAAAAGGAAATATATCTTATGTAAACCTGTATCATTAAAAATTTCTCATACAATTGACTTCATAATAGCTTTTTTTTTTTTTTTTTTTTTTTTAATCGAGCTTTTCCTCCTTGATTTTTGGTCCAAAAAAGTAACGTGAGCACAGCTTTAACATAGGACTTCCTTAGCCACTTTTATTATTTTTTTGCCAATTTTGGCGATGCTTTATGCGAAGATCTTGACTTACACAATTGCAATAACCATTTCAATTTATCGCTAAAATGGCCAAAAAAAAAATTGCCAATTGGGGCCCCATATTAAAGCTGTACTTGAAAATAATGACAATAAAACTATTCATTTAACCATTTAAATTATTCACTTTAAAAAATCGTTTTAACTGTCGTCATAACAGCTTCATTTATTGTTTTTAAAATAATTTTAACTAATCAAATAGGCTTGTTTTTTTTCCCCCTCCATTTTGGCAACGAGGCGGGCAAAGCCTGCTTCTATACTAATAAAAGAAAGTACTTGTCTCTTTGCCTTTGTTCGACGTAATTAAAAAAAACAAAAAAACGCGTACAGTTTTTTTTCTTGATAATGGAATGTGTGCAGATTCACAATATACTTTTCATTTTCCAATCTTTTAGTTTAAAGAAAAAATGATTTTTTTTGCATTTACCCCCGACATTTTTCTTTGAGTTGCAAGCCTTTTATATTATTCGCATCATCTTAGAATTACAACTTTTCATTCCTCTCCCCCCCCCCCCTTTTTTTTTTTCGCATAAAAAGAAACTTCTTTAAGTATGAATATTAAATTTTTAAATTATACCTCTATAAACAAATATCTGATAAAAATTAAGTAATAAACTGACTTAAGTAAATAAAGCATAAATAATGAAAAAAAATTAACTTAAAGATCGCATATTTTTCGAAAGACTTTTTTTTTTTTTTTTACTTAATACATTTAATAAAAAAAAAAAGGTTAAATGTGCAAATAATCAAATTTTAGTTAAGAAAAATACGAGAGGTTGTTCATATCTGAAGTCATTCTAAAAAGACATGTTTTCGTTTCGCTCTCATCGTGCGCGATGACGAACGTATATGCGATAAATGCACCAATCGGGAAAGCTGGTGCTTGCGTCTTCTAAGACAAAAAGATTGTGGCTGATATTTTAGCTTGTAATTGTTATAGAAAAACTAGTCTTTCTAGTACGAAGAAAAATTTATCATCCTGTTACAGGTTAAGTACAGAAAATATTCATAATAAAGTTATACACGTACGTTGATAATTATCCATGATTTCATTTGCTTTGCTTTTTAATGTGCTTTCTTCGAATGAGTCGTGCAAGTTGGTTGTGAGTATTACGCATATTTAAACATTTCAGAGAATGATCAGATGTTCACATTTTGGTCTTTAAAAAAATTATATATACTATATACCGAGTGATTCAAAATAGATACAGCGATTATCTCGTAAACTAAGAAAGATATAAACATGCTTCCAATTACAAAATTGGTGCAAATTAAGAGCAGATTGCAAATATTGCAATTTCTGTACAAGGGGCTGTATACATATTAAAATACGAAATTTAATTTTTATACTGTCCCTATCATATGATTTATATTTAGAAAAATAATCTCCTTGTTCCAAGAAGAAAAAGAAAAAAATCCTAAGTGAAAATTTCGCTGAGTTATTGTAATTTGAAAATGGTGAATTATACAACTTTATTTTCAATTTTGGCATCTATTTTCTTACGCCAAAGTGCTCACTTTATGACGGTTATCTATGAGATAAGAAAAAAAAATCCTTTTATATTAAAATAGCAACTAAAATCATTCAAACACGTGGAATCAATGCTTTTAAGAACTTAATGCAAATTTATATTCTGTAATGTTAAACAATTTAATAGTTAAATTTCTTAGGGGGTCACCTACGCAAATTATAAAACACATTAAGAGAAGAAGAAAATTAAAACACTAGCAAAACTGTGAAATTTTGGCAGTTTATTTCTTTTTAACTTTTCAACACGGTTGAAAATGTTTAATGATATCGGTTTGTCTGTTTGTCCATCCGTCTTTTAGTTTCTGCCCGCGCTCTAACCCCCGTGAATATTCACGAAATTTCTTGAAACTGATGTTATTTAAGTTTACTATCGGATGTTCCTTATTGAAAATGGAGTGCATACCTTTGCTACTTTGTGTACAGGGATATCCAAAAGTATTCCAAGGCATTGTGTTCTATGAGAGGTATTTCTATAAACCCTATTTTAATTGCTTTTTCATAAACTTTAATGAAATTGAAATGTTTTTCATATGCACAAAAGAATGCTTTCTGTAGTTCACAGTACGATTAGCATTCACATTACGATTAGATGTGCTAATCGTGCGTACGATTAGCACATTACGATTAGCATTAATACGATTAGCACAGTACGATTAGCATTAGATTTACAGACACACAAAAGCAGCCAGTTTCGTTAAAGTTATTATTGGAAATTTGCTAGAATTGCATGTTCGTTTACATTAAGCGTTTTTAACACTTTCTAACTATTTTTAACTGTGAATGATTTCAACTTGCGTATTTGTCTGTCTGCCCGTCTATCTGTCCATCCGCCAGTCCCCAGTGTCTGTAAATATTTTCAGAATTTTTTAAAAAATGTTATTTAGGTTACTATGGAATATACGCTATTTAAACTGGCATTAATAGGTCTATAACTGGTTTGTGTCCAAGAACACCCAAAAAATACTTATTTATTGCGTTTTGGGACAGATATTCTTATAAATCACATTTAAATAACTTTCTACAGTAAAAATCATGAAGAAATTCACATTTATTGTTAATATTTTAAAATGTAAAATGATTTGTTTAGAATATTATGGTACTTACGTATAATTCTAATGTCAGGGGGGGGGGGGGGTTATCGTCCTTTAGAATCCCCGTTTAATTATAGTGTCTATATTTATTAAAACAAAGCCTGTTATTAATATCCTTGAAACTTACAAATCTTTATCAACTTTTAGAGTGACAACTAGATATGGAATCCAAAGTACCAAATTCGAATTTCTCGCAGTTATTTGGTAAATTATGCTGATAATTCATATATATATAGAGAGATATAGTTAAACCACTAAAAAATTGACTTTCTTATTCAGGAGGCCTCAAAACGTGATATTATATATTAAAAAATCGATCTCCCAAAAACTTTGTTTACAGTATGATTAATTTTCCGTCCATTGTCAGCAATGTTCTTCAACATTAAAAAAAAAAAAAAAATAGCAGCAAAGCACTTACGTTAATTACATTTAATAGAAAATTTATTTAGCTTAATTTTCGGTAGCCTTGTATATTGTCTATAAATTATGTACGCATGACATTGCATTCGTACATTTAGTGTTATATGTAAAACATGTAACACAAAATGAAATATACTTCCAACAATTCCCAAGTATAGTTTCAATATATCCAAATACTGTGGGTAACCCTGTGAATGAATGATGAATGTTTACCATACCATAATATACACAAAACATGCTTTTATGTATTTAAAAATATGTTCATTTTGTTTAGGTCAGCCTATAGATGTCACTGTACTTATGAGAAATTTTGTTCATAGACGTAACGTATTTGTATTCTCTTGTATGACCCTGTACACAAACCCTTTGTCTGATCTCAACGAATAGTTTAGTGTAGCGACACTGTATGATACTGATTTAGAAGCCGGAGTTTGAACTTCTTGCTACTATTTGTTCTTGACATGCTAATAACACACACGCACACAGAAAGAAACCAATCACTAAAAGCATGATTTTTGAATTTAGAGGATTTCAAAACGTGTAAATCTAACAAAAGCTAAATTTCAGAAATTCGCCTCAAAAACACTTTCTCTATACTATGTATATCATAAGAGAATGTATAAAGAAAGAGAAAGAAAAATTAATTAGAAAATTCCCTTTTAGTACATGAATTATTCATAAATTTTATTTGTTAAATTATCAATGAGTATTCTCGTGTGTAATCACTCAGGGGAAAAGACAGACTTTACAGGTTAAAAAGCCTTCTTTCCCTGAATAAAAAAGAACTCTTCCCCCCCCCCCCCCAACGCTGATCAATCTATGCATTTTTACAATATCTATAGTAATCACAATTTCTCACTTTTGATACAACCCCTTAAGACTTCTCAAAAAAATGCTAAAATTTTTACATTGCAATAACTCAGCGAAATTTCTACTTAAAAAGATGATTTTTTCCCCCTTAGAATGAAGATATTGTTTTTTTAATTATAAGTTATATGTTAGGAGGGGGCCGTATAAAAAATTAAATTTATTTGAATACGTATACGCCTATTTTACCAAAAAAAGAAAAAAGCCATATCTGAAATCTAATCTTAATTTGCACCAATTTTGTAATTGGGATTATGTTTATATCTTTCTTAGTTTACGAGGTAATCGCTGTATCATCTATTTTGAATCACCCGATATATATATATAATTTATCTACACAATATTTAGTAGACATGATTTCAGAGCATAAATAGTTTTAATGAATCAATGTTATACATCTTATACTATTAAGTGAGCAATATTTGTATGTATATTTCACTGATCTCTAAAACGGTAGCTCGGACAGTCACGATATTTAACACAAAGGTGCATCCCGAAGGGTCATTGTGCACATCGAAGTCAGATTTCCGAATTTTTGATTAGCTTTTTCTTAATTAATTAAAATGTGAAAATCATAACCTTCTAATTTCTGATAAAAAAAGCCATTTAAATTTTAACATTTTATCCATAATTTAATTGTTGCCAATTTTTTTTTCGACAAAATAATAATAAAAAAAAAAAAAAAAAACGTACATTTATTTAAAATGAGGAAAATAAATCAGAAAGATTAGAAAATAAATTAGAAATATCACTCGCATCGTTACAAATAAGACACCAAATGAAAGGGAAAATTTTTGTAAATCCGATGCATTAAACAGCTTATCAATCGGATGATTAGTTTTTTCTTAATTAATTGAAATGTGAAAATAAAAACCTTCTAATTTCTGATAAATAAGTAAAACATTTAAATTTTTAAATTTTATCCATAATTTAATTGTTGCCATTTTTTTCGACAAAATAATAATAATTAAAAAAAAAAAAAAAAAAAAAAAAAAAAACCGTACACTTAATTAAAATGAGGAAAATAAATCAGAAAGATAAGAGAATAAATTAGAAATATCAGTGGCATCGTTACAAATAAGATAGCAAATGAAAGGGAAAATTTTTTTAAATCCGATGCATTAAACAGCTTATAAATTGGACAATTGGATTTTTTAAAATTAACTAAAGTATGAATTTTAGGTGGCAACAGCAGAAGATTGTATGGAAACCGTTAGGAGAAAAAAAAAAAAAAATGAAAAATCTGCTTCACATTAAGTCACATGATTTTGAAGTGGTATTAAAAATTGCAGTTTTCAAATTCTTTTAAATTTTCTCTCGCGAACACAAAAATATAATATACAGCCTGTACCCCACAAGACCAACTTGCATTTCAAATTTCATCAATTAATTTGGTTAATAAACAAAAGTTTTTTTTTTTTTTTTTTTTTTTTTTTTTTTCAAATTAAGTTTTATTCTATTTTCGAAAAGATTTATGTGTTCATAGATATAATAATATATATAGATCTATCATCCCATATTATCGTGCAAAGATTTTTGATGCCGAAAAAAAAGCTTTGGAATCAGCCATTAAGTGGTATCGAAGGGAAAAAAAAAGAATGAATTTGAAACTATATCTGGGGCTTTTCATTCACCTTTAGTAAATAAATTATTCATGAATTTTATTTGCTAAAACATTCGTGCATATTCCCGTGTGTATTCACTGGAGGAAAGACTGCCATATTTTGGTAAAATCGCCGTCTTTTCCCGAGTGAAAAGGAATCACTTTTTTGTCCCCAATAATCAATCTATATATTATTACTATACCTATGTATGTGATGCGATAGATTAATAATTTGGGTTTAAAAAAACTTTTAAATAGATTATTTAAACTCTATGAACCATATTTTTATTTTATCAGCTTCATTAACAGATCCTGCAGGGCGATTTTTTAAATTTTGGTGTTGAAGTACACCGAATGTTTTTCGACAAGAAGTTTAATATAGCAACAGCCATTTTAATCTAAGTAGCGCATCAAATATATAAAAACATAAATGATTTATTTTTACACAAAATTTAAAGAACAAATGCAGTTTTAAAGATAGGAAATTTATTTCAACAAGCACTATTTTAAACCTAAAAAGCATTAAAAATATAAGCAGAATATAAAGGATTCTTATGTATAAACAAAAAAGAGTCTGATAAAATTATTAGCAAAATAGTCTTCCCCTTTTCATACAAAAAAAAAAAAAAAAAAAAAAATGCCATCGCTAATGTGGCGACCAAAATTCAAAAGCCGCCAATGGAGCGACATAATAAAGTTGTGTAACACGATAATGTTTACCTATTTATTTATTTTTTTATATAATAATCACTATGCTAATTTATCATACAAACAAATGAACCTCTGTGTGTTACTGCACTCTCACGCTGTCGAACAGAAATATTTGAAAAATTCAAATTAATATTTAAATAAATAAATAAAAATATGTTTAATGGGAAATATATATAACCATAAAAAGATTAGTTGTCTAAAATACGTCAGAAATAGCGCTCATAGCATATTGTTACAAGGGATTAGGTCTTATTGTTACAATGGATTAAGTCTAAAATGGTGACAAAAATTCAAAAGCCGCCAAAGAGAACTATATTAAGGCTGTACTATCAGGTTTACAACCCATGAATTATATATAAACACAAAAAATTAATTGTCTCATGCGACAGACGTAGCCGGTCACAGCATATTGTAATATTTGGCGTGAAATAGCTGTCATTTAATGGTTGATTGGATAAACAAAAAAAACATATGAAGTAACGTAAAAGCAAATATTATGTTGTCTAAACCCAGTTACATTTGAGTCCAGTCCGAGTTACATGTGAACAACACGTATAGTGTTGTTCACATGTAACTGGGATTCAAATATAAAAGGGAAACTCCAATTTTTTCGATACTATCTATTTCGAAACTGTTATATAATAAGCACCTAAATGGAAGCTCATTGGTAAACTATTGTCGCAGGTAATAGGGACAAGCGCCCGAGTTGCAGTTGATGACCAAATCGCTGCTGAATGCAGCAGGGACCTGGAGCGAGCTTTTGAACAATTTCAGTAATTTATTTTATTTTATTTTTATAAAGCTATATAGAAACGAGTTTCCTTTAAATTTAGTGGCCAGCGAAGCGGGCAAAGCCTGCTAGTCCATAATAATTTATGCAACTTCATAAATAACAAATGTTAAGGAATGTAATAATTTAAGAGAATATTAGACTTTTCTTTGATTGCTGTTCTTGATTAAAACATAACAAATGATCTTCAGGCACTTTTTTTATGGGAATATTATAGTTTACTTTCATTTTAATTAACTCGTTCAATATAAATTTTATTTTTATTATAAAATAAAGTGAATAAATAAAATCTATTTAAATATATTTGTACAATTTGATTAAAACATGTTCTTGTTATGAAAATTTTCCTTTTTTCTTTCAGGTGCCTTTTTTTTTTTTTTAAGAAATAATTCACGGACATTTAGTGAGTGTTTACTAAACTTTTTATGGCAAAAATTGGACATATTGGTGAAACTGTAGAAGAAGTAACAATAGAATGGAAAATTAAAGACTTTTCCTTAGTTTCACAAGAAAAGTATATACACTATGAAAGTCCATTATTTTTTTTTTTCTGGTTGCTCTTGGGCAATCACAATTTTTCCCAATGGAGAGAAGACAGACTGGGAAGGATGGATAGGCCTAAAACTCTCACGCGAATCAGTTGGCTCTCCTGTAAGCGTTGATGGCTCATTAAGTATCCAGAATGTTGAAATGAAAACAGTATGTACACGAAGTATTAATAATAGTTTTGAAGACAAAAGCTGGAAAATAGCATTCTATAAATTTATGCTAAGATCAGAACTAATGGAGAGGAAGACCCAACTAATCCCTTCAGATATTTTAACCATAATTTGCATTATGAAGAATACGAAATCAAACTCTCTTATTAGTAAGTTTGTTGTATCAAATTCAGCAATAAGTCTTTTTTTATACAATTATAAAATTATAGTTACAATTACAATGTAAAATGAAAGTAATAGTAATATCTTTTAATTTTTATAAACAATTAAACTTTTATATAGTTTTTGTTATTAATTTAAACATTCAATTCCTTTTTATATTATCTAATATTCTGTAAGTGATAAAGTTTAAGATAATTTTATTTTATTAGAATACTAGCAGGCTACGCCCGCTTCGCTGGTCACTATATTTAAATAAATTTTCAAAAGAATTGGATCAGTATTTATTTTTTACATCACATTACAAATATTAAAAAAAAAAAAAAAAAAAAAAAACATTGAAATCGCTTTAGATCTCGCTTCTTCGGGTGCCCATTGCCTAAGGCAGCTCTTTTTTCTGCCCGTACTGCATCGGGTCCAGTTTCCCACTGTCTACAGAAAGATATTTCCCTGGCAATTCAATATGGGTATTTATCGACGACTTGTGGATTTTCTGTTATTTAAGAACTACGATTTTAAAGATGACTGTACCTCAGCATCTATTATATATTTTAGTTTTTGAACAATGTGTTTTATAGCCCCCGTTATTTACACTATATTACGATTTGATTCCGACCAGTCCAATAAAATTAAATAAAAAAGTAGATTTTCTTTAAAAGGAATTAAGTACATGAAAAACAAACGAATTTTAATCAGTTTGATCCTTTCTACTATAAACTACCATTTTTTTCACCCAGTAAATATCATAAATAATAATAAAAAATCTGGAGTGATTCCACTCTACTTTCCGAACATTGAGTAATTAACAGTTTTGTAGATAAAGAAAGAGGAGCTGTTAAACAAGCAAAAGAGATGAACCACTAGTAAAGTGTTGGAGTATTTTTCTCCATATATTACACGATGTTTTATATAACTCTACTGAACTTTGAGCCCATAGATCATAATGATAAAGAATTTTCGTTGTGTCCCTATAAAAAACCAATAAATGCTAGATTCACCAAAATGCTTATAGTTAGAGCAACAGTGATTTATAATATTCATATAAATTTTCAGCTCAATTGAATAAGGCGTTTAGATGCTATCGCAATTTTAACTAGTATGTTGTGGACACCACATGACTTTCTTCTATATTTTCCTATACAAATTCACTCAGTAAAAATAATTTATTAAAATTATTATTTAAAAAAAATTATCTTCCATGATACTGCAAATGATTTCCATATTAGAGAAGTAGTATAATACTAAATATCCAAAAAAATTCAATTTTATTGTCAATATTACATTTAAAAAAATTCGATAACTTCATTTTAAATTATCGCAGATCATTCGTTTTAAAGGTACTGGCGAGCTCTTTTGAAAGATACTTATCATGAAAATTTACTCCCCTCGAGGGGGGAATTCCCTCCGGGGGGGGGGGGCGAGGCTCCTACACATACAAAAATTTTTTAACAGTTGACTATCTCTATTATAAATAATTCTGGTAAATTTCATAATGATTATTAAAAAATAATTTTCTTTATGCACATTTATACAAAATTTTGTACTATAACCACCATGTTAAAAATTTAGAAAAAGCGGGATGGCAACGCAACCTGTAAGACAATTTTTAACAAAAGTTGATAAGCACTAATTTATGTCAAGGTGCAACTACATACCAATTTGTATGAAATTCTGTGAAGTAGTTCCTGAGATACAGTTACCACAAAAGTTTGTCACACCCACGCAGAGACTGACTGACAAACAGACAGACATTTTCTAAAAATGGTCAAATCGTGTTCTCCAGCTCTCAAAGCGTGTAAATCCATCAAAAACCAGAGGTCGAAAATTTTTACGAATCTAATACTTTCTTCTATTGAATATAGAAGAAAGTAATAATTTGGTCCCACAGGCCATAATGATGAAGAATTTTTCTTTGGGTCCCTGTAAAAAAAACTGTAAGTGCTAAATTCACCAAAATCTATACAGTTCGTGCAACTGTGACCTATAACATGTGTACGAATTTTTTGTTCAGATTAAATAAGCGTTTAGACGCTATCGCACTTTTAAAAATTTGGTCCCAGAGGCCGTAATGATAAAGAATTTTTCTTTGTGTCCCTGTAAAAAAAGTATAAGATCTAGATTCACCAAACTCTATGACGTTCATGGAACTATTACCTATAATATGTATATAAATTATTTTTTCAGTTTAATAAGGCATTCTGACATTATCGCACTTTTTAAAATTTGGTCCCATAGGCCATAATGATAAAGAATTTATCTTTGTGCCCCTGTAAAAAAAACTATCAGTGCCAGATTCTCCAAACTCCATATAGTTCGTGAAACTGTGACCTATTATATGTGTATAAATTTTTTGCTCAATTAAAGAAGACGTTTAGATGCTATCGAACTTTACAGATTTTGGTCCCATAGACCATAATGATAAAGAATTTTTCTTTGTGTCCCTGTAAAATAACTAAGTGCTAGATTCACCAAAATCTATAGGGTTCGTACTATGGGGACTTACAATATACGCACCAACTTTCAGCTTATTCGAACAAAGCGTTTAGACGCTAGCGTGTTCACTCACATACATACACACATATATACACACATACATGCATCATCGTATAAATAGTGAAAACGGACTCAGGGGACCTCGAAACGTATAGAAACATCAAAATCTCGAATTCGGATTTTTGACATGATTACAACATTTTCCTCACTATAGTGTTCGGAAAGAAAAAAATTTCTTTTAAAGGAATTGATAAAAAAAAAACTGAGAAATTAAAAGTTGCTATACTATAAAGTTTATACATAAACGTAACAATTTATTTCTATTGCATTACTATTTGATTTTCATTAAATATAATAATAATTAAAAGAAAAAAAGAAAATCACCTTCAAATGAATGTATTAAATAAAAAAGTCCTTCCGGCTTATTCGGAAGGGTAGGTTGATTTCTTTTTCCTTATCAAGTAGCCGTCATTATGTTTCAAAATGGAGGCTACAAATTATTAATGCACTTGGTAGAAATATTGAAGTAAGCTATAAACATATGGAGTTTTAAGCAAATCGGTTCATAAATACATTTTTATGTGAATTTAAAATTTTCAAGTGGCCGGCGTTTGGAAACAAAATGGCGGGATAAGTTGACAAATATATCAAATGCATTTGTGAGATAAGTCTACTGTACACATATAGTTCGAATTAATTCAAAATCTCAAAAGTCATCGTGTTGAAAAATTAAGTGGCTACCACTTGGATAAAAATGGCAGTGAGAAAGTTGCTCATCTAAAATATCGTTGCAAATTTAAATTTTTTTTTTTTTTTTTTTTTTTAGAAATTTTTTCAAAGAGGCTTAGTAAGTTGATAAAATGTTAGTTTTCTGCATTTCTTGTTTGTTTTAGCATTCAAATAGCCTAATTTTTCCTTAAAAACGCATTAAAAAGATCCAGTAACGCAGGTAATGGATTTGGCGCCAAATTTGGCGACTTTTGGCGAGAAAATACTTCTTATCGATATACCAAAGATGGACGCAATAACGTGATTGGTTCACGAGTTACGTGAATTTTCTAGATTTTTGTTGTTTGAATGATAAATCCATTTTTCAACTTTGATTTGAATTGATTAAGTATTTCTAAAGTTACCGTGATAACAAATTTTCAAGTGGTCGCCAGTTGGAAATAATACAGTAAAACAAGTTGCCCAGCAAACGCATCCAAGATATTTGAAGCATAGGTTCACTGTCCAACTGCGGTTCAAATCAGTGCCGTGTTTCAAAACTTATTATTATGGCAAATTTTCGAGTGGCAGTCTAAGTGGCTGCGACTTGGAAACAAAATGGCAAAACAACTTGCTCGGCGAAATCATCCATTATATTTGTATAAGTTCATTGTCCAGTTCTAGTTTAAATTAAATCAGTATTTCAAAAATTACATAAGAAACTTTCAGGTGGCACCACTTGGAAAAAAAAGCGGAGTCAGATGCCCAGCGAACTTATCTGAGATATTTGAATGATAAATCCACTACCCAAATTTGATGCAAATTGATTCTGTATTACTCAAGTTACCATAAAGACAAATTTTCAAGTGGCCGCCACTTGGAAATAAAATTGCGGATCAAGTCACCAATTGATCTTATCTAGATATTTGAATCCTAAGTTCACTATCCAACTTTTATTTGAATCAGTTTAGTATTTTAAAAGTTATCGTCATGGCATATTTTCAAGTGGCTATAACTTAGAAACAAGATGACGGAACAAGTTGCCCAGTGAAACCATTCAAGATAATTATATGATAATATCACTGTCCAAATTTGGTTCAATTTGGAGTATTATTTCAGAAGTTAACGTGATTTTAAATTTTCAAGTGGGAGCCTGATTTCAAGTGGCCCCGCTTAACTTAAGATATCTGCCACTTTATTAAAAATGGCGGATATAGTTTATTAATAAACTTCATTGAGATTCTTATGTGGTCTGTATTTACATCAAAATTCAAACAATTTCGGAATACGCTTTTTACAATTTATATTTGAAATTTTCAAGTGGTCTCCACTTGAAAACAAAATGGCTGAGCAACTTGGTTAACAAACTCATCTAAGATATTTATAAGATAAGTTAAGACACTGTTCAAATTTGGTTCCATTTGGAGTATTATTTCGGAAGTTATCATGGTTTTAAATTTTCAAGTGGTAGCCTGATTTCAAGTGGTCCCGCTTCACTTAAGATATCCGCCACTTTAATAAAAATGGCGGATAAAGTTCATTAATAAAGTTATTTGAGACACTTGTAGAATCTATGTATACATCAAAATTTTAAAAAAATTCAGAATACGCTTTTTGCAATTTGAATTTGAAATTTTCAAGTGGTCCCCACTTGAAAAGAAAATGGCGGAGCAACTTGGTTAATAAACTCATCTAAGATATTTATAAGATAAGTTAAGACACTGTCTAAATTTGGTTCGATTTGGAGTATTATTTCGGAAGTTATAGTGATTTTTTAAATTTTCAAGTGGTAGCCTGATTTCAAGTGGTCCCGCTTAACTTAAAATATCTGCCACTTTATTAAAAATAGCGGATAAACTTCATTTATAAACTTCATTGAGACCCTTATGTTGCCTGTATTTACAACAAAATTCAAGCAAATCTTGCTTTAAATATGCTTTTTACAATGTCGGTTTGAAATTTTCAAGTGGCGGCCACTTGGAAACAAAAAGTCGGAGCAACTTGGTTAACAACTCATCCAAGATATTTATAAGATCAGTTCACTGTCCAATTTTTTTTCGATTTGGAGTATTATTTCGGGAGTTATCGTGATGACAAAATTTTCATTATATATATATATAAACGAAGTGATTGCAATAGGTCGATTTCTAAAGAAATCAACCTAAAAATGAACTGCGTAATAGCCGTTGCTAAGATACGTAGACGATTACAATCGAAGAATAAATTCATGAAAAATGAAACATAAAAGCCAATGTTTAAAATCGAAAAAACATGAATCTATAAAAAGTTTAAATTCGAAAAACTCTCGATAAGGTGCACACCTGCAGGGTCCTAGGTACCTATATGCCAAATTTGGAGGCTCTGCGATTAGTTGTGTGATCACCAGAGCGCAGACAGACAACCAGACACTTCTCTTTATTTATATAGATTATGTTTAATTCATAAAACATGCTCATAGATTTTTATGCCATTCTGGAAACTAGAATAGAATACTTTTGGCACAAACGTTACTTAAAAGCTTTTAAAAAAATTAAACTTCAAATTTTTTTGGATTCCAAATTTCGAGAATAACCAGATACATATGCCTTATGGAAATGTGTTTTCATCCAATGCTTTTAAAAGTTTATATGAATCTTAATTACTGTATTTATCACAAAACTGGATATTCATTTTGAAAAAAGAAAAAGCATTATTATGAACTCTAAAATTTAATTAAGTACAAGGAAGAAATAAAAACGTATACATCTTTGTTTGTAATTTATTCTGTAACTGATATACACTGCATAAAAAATGTAGACGGACACTTCTTGACAAATTTTTAAAACCCCGTCTTCCTTTTAATAGGAAATGTCAATTAAAATTCTTTAACATGTTTATACTTGTCAATCTTCATATTTTTGACAGACAAATAAAAATATTCAATTATTTATAATTTTAATGTAGGGAAATGCAGAAAAGTGAAAAGATATACATTTGCACAAGATATATATATATTTTTAAAGTAGACGGACACTGGTCAAAAACTGCAATTATCTAAGTGGGTGTTTCTTGCGGAATACCAGTTTTATATGTACATTTGGCATTTTGCCAATTGTTAACGTGCTTGACAAGATGGTTTTACGTAGTTAAATTTCTCGGAGATGAATGCGCCATGCCACGAGGAATTCCTCCGATTACCAGAAAGGAAAGATTATAGCGCTGAAAAATGATAATAAAGGAGTCAGAGAAATTAGTAGGCTAATTCTAATAAGCAAAAGTAGCATCATCGATTTTCTACGTGCTCCTGAAGCCCATGGCGTAAAGAAAGAGGCAGGTCAAAGAAACTTTCGCTTTGAGACCAACGAAAAGTTTATACTGAGCTGAAAAAAACTGGAGCATCAATTCAGAGTTCGAATAAGCACAGGAATTACTAACGTAACTTCTCAGACAATTTATAACTACATTAATCACTCAGAGCTCTTTCAATATAAGAAGAGAAAACATCATCCATGCTGGAAGGATCACCACGTTGACAGAACGCCTACAGTGGGCTCAAAACCATATGTCTTGGACTACAGAATGGATATCTGTATTTTTTTTCAGATGAGAAAAAATTTAATTTAGACGGCCCAGATGGATATCAATATTATTGGCACAGTTTGGAGAAATAAGACGATGTGTACTCTACTCGGCAAGTTGGTGGTGGTGGCGTGATGGTGTGGCTAGCCGCTTGCTATGGTGGAAGGACAAATTTTGTGTTCCTAAGTAAGAAGCAGACTCACAAAGACTATATTGAAACATTAAGCATTGAGCTTTTGCCATTTGCGTGTGATTTTGGAGGAGAAAACTGGATTTTCCAACAAGATGGAGCGTCAATACACACCGCTAACAACGTTAAAAAATGGTTTCATGAGAACAACTTCAATGTTTTACCCTGGCCAGCCAAGACTCCGGATATGAATCCTGTAGAAAACATTTGGGCTATACTTGTTCATAAAATGTATGGGGGTGGACGCCAGTATGAACAAATTCACCAGCTCAAACAAGCTCTTACAAACATTTGGGAGATTTTCTGTCAAAAAGATTCAGAATCTCATTGATTCGATGCCTAACAGAGTATACAAACTTATTAAAGCAAATGGGAGACAAACCCCTTACTAAAAACGTTTTATTTTAGAGATACAAAATGTGTCCGTCTATTTTTTTTTAAGAAAAATTACAGAGCAAATATGCCCCATTTTTGTTTTCTGAATTTTTTCACTACATAAATAAAAAGGATTGAATCTATATCCAAAAAATAATAATGTATGTCTCAAGAATATAATTATATTAGAGAAATGAACCTCATATCTCTAATTAAAGAAATAAACGGCTTTAAAGTATTACAAGTTAGTGTCCGTCTACTTTTTTTATGCAGTATATATATATATATATATATATATATATATATATATATATATATATATATATATATATATATATATATATATATATATATATTAAACTATCATGCTGTGGCCACGACATGACTTTCTTCTGTATTTTCCTATAAAAGTTCATTAAAATAATTTATTAAAAGTATCTACCACGATGAATGCAGACGATTTACCTTCTAGAGAAGTTGTATAATACTAAATATCCAAAGAAAGTCGATTTTATTCTCTATAGAAATCTTACTTTTTTTTTTTTTTTTTTTTTTTTTTAAAGAGGGGAAAAAAACTTACAAAAAAAAAAAAAAAAAAACTTTATTTTAAATTATTGCAGAACGATATCGATGGTTCAAACATTCGATTTAAACATACTGACGAGAATTTTGGCATCCCAATTCGGGCTCCCAAGGGCAATGCTCTCTCTCTATATATATATATCAGAGAGAGAGAGAGAGAGAATTGACCGAAAGTCGGCCATTTTAGTGACAATTCGGAGCGATCCCCGTAGAACGTAATGCTTTTTTCTTCGCGTTGACGCTTTACTATACAACATAAATGAAAGAAAATTGTGCTAAATTTGTGCCGAAAGTAATGCAGATTATAAATATGTAATTTTTTTTTGACTTAGAGAAAAATAATTTGAAGAAATCATGCGCGTAGCCAGGGGGGGTGCCGTGGGCACCCTCCCCCCCCCCGCTCACGCACACACATTCAGTATATTTAACAAAAACATATTGAAAACAGAAAGAAACTAGTATGTTCTGGCCTCCACAAGACTTTCTTCTATATTTTCCTATACAAATTCACTCAGTAACAATATGAAAAAAATAAAAAAAAATGAGATTTTTTTCCAAATTTTTTTTCGTTAAAAGTAAAAAAAAAAATCGATAACTTTGTTTACATTATCACAGATTTAGAGTTCAACCATTCGTTTTAAAGGTATTGACGAGACCTTTCGAAAGATACCCATCTTGAAAATTTACTCCCCTCGAGGGGAGACTCCCCCCCAGGGGCGGTGGCGAGGCTCCTACACATACAAAAAAAAAATTCCCAGTTGACTATCTCTATTATAAATAATTCTTGTAAATTTCATAATGATTACTAAAAAATAATTTTCTTTATGCACATTTATACAAAATTTTGTCCTATATCACCATTTTAAAAATTTAGAAAAAGCGGGAAGGCAACGCAACCTGTAAGACAATTTTTACCAAAAGTTGATAGGCACTAATTTATGTCAAGGTGCAACTACATACCAATTTGTATGAAATTCTGTGCAGTAATTCCTGAGATACAGTTGCCACAAAATTTTGTCACACACACACACACACACACACACACACACAGACAGACAGACAGACAGACAGACATTTTCTAAAAACGGTCAAATCGTGTTTTACAGCTCTCGAAACGTGTAAATCCATCAAAAACCCGAGGTCGAAAATTTTTACGAATCCAATACTTTCTTCTATTGAATAGGAGAAGAAAGTAAAAAGATTTGAAGGTTTAAAAAAAAAATATTTATTACTAATACCAATGATTCTATGCAATAGAAAGACACTTTCTTAAACATGGTGGTAAAATATATTTAAAGAAATAATCTAAATTGTTCATGATTCCAAATTTACTTGCACATTTCTTACAAAAAATTGCAAAGTAATTTTCTTGGTAAACTAAAAATTAAAATGAAATTAGTGGTTTGTTTTTTCTCCAAGGAAAAGCAGGAAAAGAGGCGATAAAATGATTTAGTTTATTTAAACTCGTGGCCTTAACAGAAAGTCTAGTTTTTTGTCATTTCTTTTTAATGAGCATTTTTTTAAAACTTTCTCTTACCCATACATGTTGGAGAATGTAATGTTTTGCGGTCCAATTTTTGAATATAAATTAGTTTTTTCAATAGTATGTATGTCTTGAGGTCCGCTCAATTGAGGTTGAGTTATGCCCATGCAGGCATGGGCATAACTCAAAAGCAGGTATTGGCAAGAAGTCTAAAAATCTTACTCAATTTATATCATAATGATCCGTATACTATGACATGCAAAGAGTTCAAATAGTACATTATTGTTTAAGTACAAAATTTCTAGTTGGTACATATCAACAACATTTTTAAAGTGAACTAAACATAATGAAACTAACATATTTTATTGATACAAAATAATTTTTGTATAAGAGATTGTAAGAAAAGTTAGGTTTGATTAAAAGCATTCATACCAAATTATATTGCGTTCAGTAAAAACGTTTAAAAATGATAATTACTTTCCCTTAGCATTAGTTACAGAAAGTATTATTTACGTGGTCAAATTTTCGAAACTAAATATTTGCGATAATTTCAGGTTTTGAAGTTCTTTGAATACAAAAATAATTTTTTTTTTAGTAATTGTTGATTTGAATGCATGTCTGGAATCATAATAAATTAGGGGGTAATGTTTTTACGATTACACTGGTCTGCGAAATCGTACTTTTCAAATTTTTTATGTACTGCATTGGATGTCTCTAATGTGTTTTGATAATCTGAATTCAGAAATGGATTTTTTTTTTCCCTATCACGCAAGAAATTTTCACAAAGTAAGGATGAAAATCGGAAGAACTCGTCTAGACGTTATAGCAAATTCGAAACAATTTATATAAAAAATGCATTGAAATAGGCTATTATTTACACATTATCTTTTAAATGTGTCACATCGAATTCACATCGAATCTCCCTTTAGAGCATTTTACCTTGTGCAAGGCTTGAGAGTCTTGTGTGTGCGTGTGTGTGTGTGTGGGGGGGGGGGGAATTCTCCATGCAACATGCAACAGTATTCTGCTAACATGTTAAAAATGTATCGTCTCTGTTACCTGCTTTCTATTTCTTTGATGTTTTGGTGAAACAGCTCTCCTTGTTCTTCACTCACATCACCCAAATTTTAAGCGAAATAATTTAGATGGGAGTCGAAAAAAATGAAGCTTTAAGCTCAAACTTCCTTTTTTTTTTTAAGTGAAAACTTCTTTAGGCGCGTTGAGCACTTTTGGGTGAACAAAAATCATGAAACTCGCGTCATCGTCAGCGAAGGTTTTTCCAATTTAAGTGAAAACTTCTTTAGGCGCGTTGAGCACTTTCGGGTGATCAAAAATCATGAAACTAGCGTCATCGTCAGTGAAGGCTTTCCATGAGAATCGAAAGTGGAATTCGAGATTTCAGCTGATTTACATGTTTTGAGGTATCCTGAATGGGTTTTCTTTTGTATCTCAGCTACTAATTAAAATGATTGCATAAGTAATACTGCATTAGAAAGCTTTGTTGATTTGGAATCGAACAGTAGATTACAGTAGATTACAATTTCTACCGCCAGATGGCGCTATAATATTTTAAAACTTCAATATTTCAAATTCTAATTATGATTAAATTATTTATATACATCATTCGAAAGGTATTTTAAAGTTCTTTTATATTATCGAAATTGGAATTCGAGATTTCACCTGATTTACACGTTTTGGGGTGTCCTGAATCGGTTTTCTTTTGTATCTTAGCTACTAATTAAAATAATTTCATAAGTAATCAATATTTTTACCTAATATAAGGCTTAGTTCATTTAATTTGGGTAGCTACAAATATTGTGCCGAATCATATAATACAGATCATAAACACTTCTTTACAAACCAAAAATAATTCGAAAATAATAATCTAATAGCTCGACGATACAATTCACAAATTACTTAGTTTTCACTTCTATCGGCAGTCTCTAAACACTGCTTTGATATATATATATATATGTATATATATATATATATATATATATATATATATATATATATATTTTTTTTTTTTTTTTTTTTTTTTGTTTTTTTTTTTTTTCAAAACTGTACATGAAGGAAATTTTTAAATAAGTTTTCCTTAAACAGCATCCAAAAATATATCAGGTAAACATACCAACCCGAAGAAAAAAATTTCTTCGTCGGCCTGTCTTATTTGCTATTTAAAAAAAAAGACAACACTGGAAAGTTCAAATTAGTATTGTAAATCATATCATAAGCAGACTTTCCTTGAAAAATTTACTGTGGGTGAAAGTTCTTTGAATCATTTTAAAAATATTTTTAGTTTAAGCCTTAAATGTTTTAAGAATGCAGGTAGAGTAATCAAACAGAGGGTTTTGAAGGATGCAATAGACATGCTTCCCCTTCACAAAAATACATGATAAACAAAATTGTTTCTAAGCCAATTTTCAACTTTTTTTAAAGCACCTCAGAAATGGTCGGTCAAGTATACAATATCTTATTTTTGTGACTAAACTGCCAAATTTTATTTATTTATTTAATTGTTTTACCTTATTTAAAAGCTGTCACTCAAATGTAATAATAATAAAACATTTTATAATCGTTTGAATTACTTTTGAACTTTGACAAACGATTTATTGCTGAAAATAAATTATGTATTTATGAACAGACCATTTTGTATTTGTAATTAATAAAGAAAGAAAATTATTAAAAATTAGGCTACAGTGTAAATATTTATTCGGAAGATTTTAAAAAACAGTTTCTTCGTTCCTGAAAATCCTGGATCTGGAGAAGGTGGTGTATAATTCTATTAAATCTGTATTGAATGATTAAAAAAACAAAAAACTGTTCTGGAATCAGGTGCAAAAATGTGAAGGACTTTATAATTATTCCAACCAAAGAATAAGAGAGAGTTTGAAGAGGAAGCTCAAGACAACACAGAAAATACAAACATCAAAGAAAGGTATGCACAAAATATGCTCCATTATTTAGTCTTTTAATTTTTTAAATAGCAAAGGCGTTTATTTGTGTGGGTAGAAAATTTCCGACATTATGTCATGATGATTTTTCGTGCTATTTTATTAATGACTGTTTCTGGATTCGATTATGTATGCAATTTTGAATTGTGGTGGTTGCTAGACAATATTTTCGGCTGATGGCCAGTGCACGGTCGGATAATGAGACACCCCGCTAGCTTTTTATCTGTCCTCCATTTTGATACATTGTGTGTCCCTATTAATGTTTTCATTTTACTTTATGCAATTTTTCATGGAATTCTTATGTACAGTGGCAATTCGTAAATTTATTTGGCTAATGGTCAGCGCTTGGTCCGGTCTGTGGCGTGTTTTACACTTTCCCCGATTCGATACATTTATTTAATGCTGATTTTATTTTTTGCGACTTTTACGCACATCACATTTTTATATTATGGTACACACAACAGTTTATTACAATCTTATTAATAAGTATCACTTTAATTTTATAGCGATTACAGTACCCGTTTGTACTATTCTGTTAGAAACTAACATCACAACTACAACAATACAACAATGTTTTAAAATATAGAAAACTAGCAGGCTTTGCCCGCTTCGCTGGACATTAAACTTAAATGAGTTGTCAAAATGCCATATCTTTATTAATAACCTAAGTTCCCGCTGTGATTGGTAGAGGTTTTCTCGCTCCCAATGTGAGTAGTCTGGGTCCCCACTTGTCTTCGGCACAACTTATCCACTTCTTACTTCCCCACCCTCAGCGGGTGAGTTCGAAGTTTTGCAAAATTCCCCTAATGTACATAATGCGTATACTTAATCAATATCCACACACCAAAATTCACCATTCTAAGATAATTCAAAGCGAATTCAAACGGAAAAACATGTTTTTACACATGTTTATTGCCCTCCGACACCGAGAAGGGGGGGGGGGGGATTTTGAATTTCGTGAAATGCAGTTACAATAAGTGCCGGATGCATACAAACAATTTACGCCCCAAATTTCCTGACCACAGAAGTCTTTAATAGACAGTATTATAAATAAATAAATACAAAAAGCACAGCTTAAGTATCGGAACCCTTTGGTGACTTTATATATTTTAAGCCATTTTTGCGATGAACTTAATTGGCTATCTCAATTGTGTAATTAAAGATCTTGGCGCGAAACGTCCGAGCTACTTCGGTGCCGAATTTCAAATTTTGCCAAAGGGATCCAATACTAAAGCTGTTCCATATCGAATCTGGGTTGAAAACGGAAAAAGGGTAAAATAAATTAGAAATATCAGACCTATATTTATAAATTTGATGCCAAATGAAAGGGGCGATTTTGCTGAATCCAGGGGTTCAAACAGTTTTTCGATGCGACAATTAGATTTTTAAAAAATAACTAAAGTATGAAATTTAAGTGGCAACGGAAAAACGGATAAAGGGAAAAATAAATTAGAAATATCAGACCTATCATTACAAATTCAGTACCAAATGAAAGAGTTGATTTTTGTGAATCCTGGGGTGTAAAGAGTTTTTCGATACGACAATTAGATTTTTTAAAATTAACTAAAGTATGAAACTTAGATGGCAACACTTCATTTCAATCTTCTCATAATTTGTAGTGCGAATCACGCGAATACAAAAGTCTTTAACTTAAAAAATTATTTTTATATTTTCCATTCAGAGCGTTTTAGTGAAAAAATATTTATGGCGCATGCGCAGGCGTTTTTTACCCACAATTTAAACACTAATCATAATTTTGAAAATTTCTATAGATATAATTTCAAGTTGGGTGAAGACCAAAGTTTCTGCCAAGCGCCGTTAAATTCCGTCCAGCCGTTCTCGAGTGATGCCCGGACAAACGTGTTTTAGTCTTTTACCCCCTAGGGGGGGAACGGGGGGGAATTTCTGAAAAGTTGATAGATATAATTTTAAGTTGGGTGAAGACCTAAGTTTCTGCCTAGCGCCGTTAAATTCCGTCCAGCCGTTCTCAAGTGATGCCCGGACAAAAAAAGCGACATTCGGACACGATGACACACACACACACACACACACACACACACACAGGCAAAATTTTCTGAAGTCATTTTCGGCTTTCATGGGGTGTAAAACGTGAAGATATCGCAAAATTTTTTGATTCCGACAAATTTACAGACAAAAGTCTGATTTTATTAATATAGATAAATGTTATTCATAAATATGGGAACGAATAAAATAATAATTTTAAAAAAAGTAGCTACAAGATTGTATTAATTTAATATATATATAAATATATTTAATTAATATATATATATATATATATATATATATATATATATATATATATATATATATACGTTTATAATTTGAAGCTGGTAAAATAAAAGAAATGAAATGAGATTATAAATAAAGTAAACATGTCATTATAATTCTACTTTATCACTTTGCCTGCGCAATTTAAGTTCCATAGTATAAGTTTTTCCGTAGTTTAGTTTTTAGGATTTCGTTTATAATTTAAGTTTTAAGATTTTTATTTAACCTTTTAACGTTCATTGGTTTCGTACTGAAACCAAATATTCGACACCATTTAATATTTTTTATGTAATATTCTTTCCTTGTTTTAATCAATTTTCAAACTTCTGTTCATTTTCCGTTAGACGGATAGCGGTACTACTCTGAAAGTCCAAACTTTATCAAATGATATTTCAAAGGAAGCCAAATGCGCCGATTTACACTACCGAAACTGCAGTCTGCATTTAACATTTTTTTACATTAGCATTTTTAACGTTGTGTAAATATTGATATTTCTGTTCTGCAACAAGTCTAGTTATTTATTCTAAGAGAAAGTTACTTAATTTATATGTTAAAACATACATGTACTAACTTGTGTAACTTTTATACATGTGTTAAAACGCACACATGCATACATATGCGCACTATGTTCATAATGTATTCATATTGTAACTTTTAGTTTAAAATTTGGGCACCCCCCCCCCTCCCGCTCGGAAAGATGGCTACGCCTATGCAGAAAAACGAATTTTGTTTTAACCTTCGACATGGTTACTCTTTCAATTCCTATCTGAAAACAGAGGAATTTTTTATTGTATGTTTCTATATTAAGCAAAATACGTTGATTGTGAAAGCCATTCTACATTAGTGAAAGTGATTCTACCTTATTTTTTCTGAGGACATACATTCTATACATAAAAAGTTAGAAATTTTTTTACAAAAATATGGTAATCTTGGTTTTTGTCAAGTAATTCATGAATAAATGTAAAACTACGGCAGAAGAACAGAAATTATTTTTTATTTTATAAAAATATTTACGTAATATTTTTACAGGCTAAAAATACATATTTTATTTCAATTACGCATTATTGATATAATGACTTAGTTAAATATTAAAAATAAAAATGTTATTAATAATTTGTAAAAATATTAATTATCTTAAAAAATTAAAAATGTTTTTATTTTATTTACATTTGCTTATTTCATTTTTTTTTTTTTTTTTAAATATTATGTAAATAAAAATAATTACTTTTTTAAATATTTATAAAATTTATTATGGCAATTATTATTTAAAAGAAATTTCTATTTAATATGTTAGCAAATAATATGCACCTCATTTTCTTTATTTTTATTAACTTAATTAAAATCTGATACATTTTGCGTACTAGCAAAAAGTCAAAATAAAATCTGATCACTCATGACAGCAGGAAGGGGTTGGCGAATTGCTCTGCCAAATCACTCCTCGGGTGGTCTTTGAAATCATTCGTGGCCTATGCTGGGTAGGAAATGAAAATATATTTTCTCCAAAATGACATGCATGTACTTTAAAAATACAAAAATAACAAAATAAAATAAATAAATAATTTTTCTTACTGCCTCTTTTTCCTGGTAGAAAGTTCTAAAGAAGAATTTATTACTCCAAAGAGCGAAAATCCACAGCCCCCAAAGCGTAAAAAATATATCCAAGGGCAGAGCTAACGTCAGCTAAAATATCTGCTGCAAAATTTAGCCAGAGAGAGCAATTAGCCAGTCAAGTTCTGATACGACTCTTTTCGCTTGGGTACAACTTAAACCTTGGTGAATACTGCCGTCAAAACAAAAATAAATATCCAACTAATATACTAATTAAAAGGTAAACTATAAATATTCTATCATAATTTGAAGTCAAATTTGTTTTCAAATGTCTAAATAAAGTGTCTGATATAAGATACGAATATGTTGCAGAGAAATAGATTTCATATCTGTCATCCTTGGCGGAAAAAAACTAGTATGTTGTGGCCACCACAAGACTTTCTTCTATATTTACCTATACATATTCAATCAGTAACAAAATTAAAAAAAAAAAAAAAGTACGATTTTTTTTCTGTTTTTTTTTTTTTTTTTTTTTTTTTTGTTAAAAGTAAAAAAAAATCGATAACTTTGTTTTAAATTATCACAGATTTATAGTTCAACCATTCGTTTTAAAGGTATTGACGAGACCTTTCGAAAGATACCCATCTTGAAAATTTATCCAGTGATGCCCCCCATGCAGAATTTTTTTTTCCTAGTTACATACTACTATTATCAATAATTCATATTAATTTTACAATCACAAGTTTAAAACAACTCTTATTATGCACATTTATACGAATTTTTGTCCTATGCTGCCATGTTAAAAATTTAGATAAAATGCTATCGCAGCGCCACCTGTTGAGCTATTGATCCCCAAACATAATCAGCACCAGTTAATGTCGGGGACAAACTAAATACCAAGTTTGGTTAAATTTCGTTTAAAAAAAAAAAAAAAAAAAAAAAATGCGATTTTTTTTCTAAGTTTTGTTTTGTTAAAACTAAAAAAAATCGATAACTTTGTTTTAAATTATCACAGATTTATGGTTCAACCATTCGTTTTAAAGGTATTGACGAGACCTTTCGAAAGATACCCATCTTGAAACTTTGCCCCCACGGGTGGGTACTTCCACCCACGGTGGGGGTGGGAACCGATGCCCCCACATGCACAAAAATTTTTTCCCAGTTAACTATTACTATTATCAACGAGACCTTTCGAAAGATACCCATCTTGAAAATTTACTTCCCCGGGAAGGTACTTCCCCCCCAGGGGGAGGCGATGCCCCCCCATGCACAAAATTTTTTTCCTAGCTAACTACTACTATTATCAATAATTCATATTAATTTTACAATCACAAGTGTAAAATAACTCTCTTTATGCCCATTTATACGGAATTTTGTCCTATGCTGCCATGTTAAAAATTTGCTTAAAATGCGATCACAACGCCACCTATTGAGCGATTGATCCCAAAATCTAATCAGCACCAGTTTATGTCAGGGTGCAACTAAATACCAAGTTTGGTTAAATTTCATTCATTGGTTCGTGAGATACAGCGTCCACAAAAAAATGATACAGACAGACAGACAGACAGACAGACAGACATTTTCTAAAAACTATTAATTCGTGTTCTCCACATCCCAAAACATGTAAATCCATCAAAAAGTGGACTTCGAAAATTTTCGCGAATCCAATACTTTCTCTATATTACATATAGAAGAAAGTAAAAATAGAGATATAATACTTGACATCTTACACGGACGTATATCTAAAGAACAAACTTTCATTATTTATTTTGATTTATGATTGTTGCCAAGAAAATAAAACTTTAAATTTTACATCTACTTTTTAAGATAGCACGCGATCGTGTTGTATATAAAAATCAAATCATTAAATTCATATTTTTATTTATTTTTATTTCATATTGCACGCGTACTATTTATTTCCTAATTCAAAATTATTAAAAAAAAAAAAAGTTTTTGCAATCTGTTGTACTGATATTATTACGATACTGATACGATTCTGATTATTATTAATTTTCTTTTCTTTTTCTTACAAAAAAAAAAAAGGTTTTGATGAAATTCTGGCAATAGCAGAATTTAGTTTAGGACGGAGGACTATTAGTTTTTTTTTTTTTTTTTCTTCCCAATTATAACATCGCTTTCAAATTATTCAATTATATTTTCGATAAATTTTAGATTTCGATAAATGTCCAACTATCGAAAAATGATTTCGACAAATGTCCAACTATCGAAAACGACAACGCAAAAATCCCTGTCTGAGAGTAATAGGCCTCAGTCCTAATAAGAATGGGGATGTACTGGATTAATTCGTTATAAGATATTAAGTCAACTAACGGCAATAAAAAAGACAGGAAGTGTTTATTAAAATAGACAAGACTTGTGACAGTTAGAGTTTTCTTGTGAGAGTAAATAGTTTTTTGTATCTCACATTCGCAATCTTGAAGTAAAAAGGTATTCTTGTAATAAAAAAGGTTATGTTTTATAAACCGTATATAGTTTTTATGATATTCCATTTGAGAATTTAAGAATTCTAGATTTTCTCATTATTATTATTATTTTAATACTTGTAAACATTTCTTTAAATATCGCCTTTAAATTATGCAAATTCAGTACGCCATACTTAAAGCTTATTCAATATCCTATAAATTTAATAGTATGCTTGGGTTTTTACTTATTTAATTTTTTTTTTTTTTTTTAATATACTGTTATTAAGAGCAAATACAAAATGGCTACAGAGGAAGCCTTGACCCATTGCCATTCTATATAAGAGAAAATAATTCAGGGGATTGACCACAAGGTAATTTCCCCTGAATGGTAGTTATGTATAACTTATGCATACGTGCTTTGTCACTAATTAAACTCTACCTACTAAATCCTCACGTATCTGTCGTAAAGCAGAGTATGATGAATCTAAAAAATGATTCCTAAGTAAGTTTGACTTTTCTCAAAAAGTAGGCTATGAAAAGTAAACTTCAAACGAAAAACTGGGAACTTCAGAATTTTGACTGATACGCTAGTAAAATAAATAATTGAAAAAAAAAAAAAAAAAATCATAACCAGTAGTTACCGAAGAAAAAAAAAAGAATAACTATGATTTTTAATATATAAATGGGTCAGTCGGCTATATGTCTATGTGACTGAGAATAATATAATAAAATTTCAGAAATTCAAACAATACACATATGTTTATTGAATGTATAATTAAAAATTAATAATAATAATAAAAATAATAATAATAAACTTTTCCAAAGAAATCGAAATTCCGATATGATTAAAAGAAAAAAAAAAAACTTAAAAAAAAAGTTAGAAATTCTAACTTCTAAACTTTCATTCAATTATTTATTTTAATTTATAATTGTTGCCAAGAAAATAAAACTTTAAATTTTACATCTTCTTTTTAAGATTGCACGCGATCGTGTTTTATATAAAAATCAAATCATTGAATTCATATTTTTATTTCATATTATTGCACGCGCACTATTTATTTCCTAATTCAAAATTATTAAAAAAAACGTTTTCGATATCTCTTGTAACGATACTGATTATTATTAATTTTCTTTTCTTTTTTTTTTTTTCAAAAAAAAAAAAAAAAAAAAAAAAAAGATTTTGATGAAATTCTGATTTAGTTTAGGACGGAGGACTATTAGTTTTTTTGCTTCCCAATTATAACATCGCTTTCAAATTATTCAGTTATATTTTCGATAAATTTTAGATTTCGATAAATGTCCAACTATCGAAAACAACTCAAAAATCGCTGTCTGAGACTAATAGGCCCTCAGTCCTAATATATTTTTATATAGTTCTTTTAAATATGTATTTTAAAATATATCAGAAAAATGCATTGAGATCTAACATATTAAATATATTGCACAACAGAACTTAAAAACTAATAGCTAGCAAATAATGTGATTATCTCATATGTTAGAAAATAAATACGTAAAACAGCATGCAATAAGAGAATTTAAAGTATTTAAAGCATGATATAAAATAAATAATTATGCATTTTTATCTTTTTAAAAGTATTTCAAAATTAAAGCAATTTATCTCCCAACAAAGTAAAAATGTAATAAATAAGTTCTTTTCCGATTGTGATGTAAAATAATAAAAATTTCTTAGCGTAACAAGCAATGGAGCAACTGGCACTAAAATGGAGAATTTCGTCAAAAAGCCGGCGCGCCAATGTCCAGTCTCTCTCTATCGAGGCTCCCTAGAAAAAACGGGATGGCAACGCCACCTTTTGGACGATTTTCACTAAAAATTGATAGGCACATATTTATGTCAAGGTGCAACAACCTTTTAAATTTTATGAATATTTTGCAGTAGTTAGAGATAGTTGCCACAAAATTTTGTCGCAGGTAGGCAGAAAGTTTTCTAAAAATGATCAAGTCATGATTTAGAACTTCTTTAAAATGCGTAAATCCATCGAAAACTCTAGATCGAAACTTTTTACTAATCCAGTACTTTCTTCTTATGAATATACAAGAAAGTAATAAATACAGAAGTGTTCAAGAAACGAAAAATAAAATAACAGGAGATTAAAAATAACTTAAAATTTGCATCAAGCATTTTGAAATTGGGCAGAATTTTCTATTAATTTCCCCATATCGGAAAACTTTCCATCATTTGAATTATTTTCTATCCTTTAACACAATATTTATGCATAACAAAATTATAAAAAATTTCGTAGTAGTCTATGATTTTAGAAGCGTAAGATTGTAGAAAAATGTAATTTAAAATCACTTTTCCCATTAAATATTAAATTTTATGCAATTTTGTTTCAAAGGGTTAATAATTATGGAATGATAGCTTACGATTCATAAGTTTTCAGCAATTAAAAAAAAAAAAAAAAAAAAAAAAAACAATTTCATTAAAGAGGGTAGTTATCATATTAGACTTCCCTATTTTTAAATTGGGGGAAAAAAGTACATAAACAAATAAAATAAAATGAAAAATAATAATTTACATGATTTAAAATAGTAGATATAACTTTTACATTCCTAAGAAATGACTATTATGACAAGGAGATATTTACTATTAAGTTGAAAATCCTAATTTTTCTTTTTTCATGGTTCTAATACAGAAATGCACAATTAAATATCATCAAACGATAATTCAAGTGTGAAAATTTATTTCTACACATGATAATTGGGATATCTATTAAGAATTAGATATTTTGAAGAATATAGAATTTGCATCGCCAGCGTGTGCCCCTAATAAAAATACGAATTAAACATACAGAAAAGAAATACTTTAATTACGGTATTTTTGTAAATGTTTTCATCATTCTATGAAATTACTGCACTTTGGCTAAGCATGTATCTTACCGGGAAAATAGCAGAAAACTCTATTAGTTTGCACAGAAAGACACGCAAAATATTTTAGTCATTGGTTCATATTTCTTTGAAACATAATTTAACACGCTTTTATTAGCTTCACCTGTATGTATGTTTGTATGTATCAATGTATGTTTGTAACCGCTCTGGGAGTAAACAAAAAAATCTATATTGTAAAAAAAGACGTTCCCTACGTGAACGCTGTGGCTGTGAGGTAAAGTTCTGCGCTACGAAACTAAAGGTCTAGCCTTCGAGCCCAGTCAGGGGAGATTTTTTAAAAATGGTTTTTGTTTGATTCTAAATTATTTTAATTAAAGATTTAAATGTATGTAAATATTATGGTGTCACTCACACGATTTTCTCTTACCCAGCATTTTAATACTAAAATAGATATTTTGTGCTTTTTAGTTCACATTTCTATAAAAATGTGTTCTTTAATTTTTTTAAAACTATAATATTATTAATATTGCACATAGCATACATTTTTCAGAAGGTTAACTCTAATGATAGGTATACTATGGCGCAGAAATGTAAACTGATATATCCTGAGAAATAAACAAATTCCTGGGATTGTATTTTCAATTTTTATATGAATTGTCAATATATTCTATAAAATTTGAAATTTTGGGGGGTAAAAAAAACCTTTTTTAAATGTCTTTATTGTATGCAATAGATGGTTAGTACAGGTAAACTGATAGGATTCAACCTAATCAATCTTGGGTTTTAGAAGTGGGTGTCTTAAAAAAATATCTAAGGATTTCCTTCAAATTCACCATATTAAATACCTTTTGGATGTTCTTTCATACGTATTTTATTTTCTCCTGTACAGATGGATTTGCCTAAAAACGGAATTGAAATCTAAAGGTCGTATTTCTAAACAGGCTCTTTCATCTAATTTGTGACATGTATCCCTTTTTTAGATACCTTTTCACTTGTATCACTTGGATATCACAAGAAAATTGTTAAGTGTACAGATTAAATACACAAACCTTACATCTCGGAAATCAATGTCAAAAACAACGGCTCTTCTTTCATAGAAATTCGCGGCATAAATTCTTAAACGTCTTTAGGATATATGTATTAAACTGTTTCTACAGTGAAGTAAGTATCTAATTAGTTAATGTGGTCAGCAAAAATAAAATTTACTTATTTTAAAAGATTTTAAAACTTGTGAAATAGTAATTAAAAGAATTCGTGCAGTTCGAAACAGCACCCTTGCAAAACCCGAGACGATGGCCAAGTGTAGGCCGTCAAGAGTAGCCGAAATTGGCGCGCTGGTGGAAAAAGTTAACGGTGCCGAAAGGAATCTTTTACGCTGGCCGCCAGGTGGTCACATTCGACCGATCCACAGCTGGCAGCCTGCAATAAATAAGTTAATGGGCTGGTGATGGGTTGCTGTTGGCAGCTAACAATAGGATATAAATACTTGATGGGCCACTGCTGGCAGCCATCAGTAGGATGAAAACTATTAGTGGGCCAGCTACTGACAATGTTTTCATATTATTTCTTCCCAACTAGCTAGGCATTTGAAACTTCTAGAATAGCTCAGAACTCGGCGACGATGCATTTTTTTAATACATTAAGCTAACTGTTCCGGGTCCCTGCTGCCTTCGGTAGCGTTACCAGTACAAACATTGCAATTGATTTTTAATTAACTTCCCGATTAGCTAGACATTTGAAACTTACAGAATAGCTAAGAACACTGTGACAATGCATTTTTAAGATAATTTTAGTCAACTGTTTCAGGTCCCTGCTGCTTTCGGCAGCGTTTATATGATTCAACAAAAAATTTGACAAACTTCCCAGCTACCTAGCCATTTGAAACTTTTATAATAGCTCAAAACACGATAACAATGAGGTTTTTTTTTATACTTTTAGCCAATAGTTTTGGGTGCCAGCGGCCTTCGGTTGCATTTATGATTCAACAATCACATAACTTCCCGACTAGCTAGAAAATTGAAACTTTTGCAAGAGCTTATAACACGATTGTTAGAACATTATAGACTCCGAAATTCATATTTAATATTAACCTAGAAATTTTTTCATTTAAAGAACTCTAATTTTCAGTACATGATATGTAGATGTATTAAACTCAATTGTTTCCGCGTTCTCGCCACACCCTGCGGGTTTCAACGTAGATGTATCTTCTGTATCTTTTTCGCTTCTGAAAAATCGTTTGAGTATATGTATGTAAGTGCCTCTCTAAAGGCGAGCTTCGGGCTCGCTCCGAGAAAAAAAAAAAACACGATATATGTTTTAATAAATATTCCAGAAAAATCACATCAACGATTAATTTCTCACTTGAATATATATCACCAGAGAATAATATGAAAATGTTATAGATTTATTTACAGAATGCAATGTGCTGAATTCCAGAAGAAATGAATAATTGGAGAGTGCTGACAAACACGAGCCAAGTAAGATAAAAAAATTTTCCAGTAAGAAGATTTACAGGTAAGCGAAATTATACTTACCTATATCTATTTGGCAAGTGGTATATTATTGAAATATCAACTAGAATATCTCAAAGTGAAGGTATCATAAAATATTTAAATTAAAAAAATTACATGATATATTTTAAAGGCGATTAATAGTAGGAGTTAAAATCGTACTCACGCATAAACACATATATAAAAGAATATTTTATTAAAAATCAAATAGATTATGAGCTTGATTTCAAAATAGAATTATAAAAAAGAAATAGTTGATAAACTGTTTTTCTAATAAACTGTTCTTGGTGAAAAATAAATTACGAACACTGATGAACTATCTAAAAAAAAAAAAAAAAAAAAAAAAATAACTGTCTATTCATTTGCCTATATATTAACGAATTAAAACAAACTGTTATTTTCAAACAGACTATTTTGGAGAAAGAAATTAAATAAACAAAATGAACTTATTTAAGGAAACTAATATTGAGGCGCTAAATGCAAACAATTATGCAGTATGGAAATTTAAAGTCGAAAATTTGTTACAAAAAGATGATTTATTCATAGTTATAAGTGATGAGCCTCCAACGCCAATAACTGATACATGGAGGTCTAAGGATCGTAGAGCGCGTGCAATTATCAACTTATTAATCGACAATGATCAAATTACATATGTAAAAAATTTATCAACCGCTCGCGAATGCTGGGAAGCTCTTAAAAAAATACATGAAAGGTCATCACTCTCTAGTAAACTCTTTCTCCTGCGCAAGCTATATTCTATCAAATTAGTTGAAGGAGGCGACATGACAGAACACATTACGAAAATTTACCAAACGCGAGATAAATTAATATCGATTGGAGAAAAAATAAGTGATGAGCATCTCTCAGCTCTGTTATTATGTTCATTGCCTCCATCGTACGACGTGCTAATTACCGCTTTGGAATCAAGACAAGAAGCAGACCTTTCCCCGGAATTTATTAGATCTAAGCTGATAGACGAATATCTAAAAAGAGAAGAAAATAAACAACAAAACAATATGTCGGCTTTAAAGATTATGACTAAAACAAAAAATGAAAATGTGAAATTTTGTAAATTCTGCAAGCGCAATAACCACAATATTGATGAGTGTTGGATTCTAAAAAAGAAAAATAATGCCAGGTCTAGACAGAACGCTAGATATAATAACAACCGACAGCCCTTTAGATCTGCAATGTGCTCCCATGATAGAGATATCGCAGACAAAACACAGACTTCGGCAACTGATAAAAATAAATCAAATAAGGTATTTACATTATATATGGGTATGAAATCAGATAATTGGTATATTTATTGAGGGTGTTCGACACATATAAGTAACGATAAAAGTAAATTTTATGAATTCTATCCTAGCTCCTCGTCCGTCACAATCGCGAATGGGCAGGAAATAAAATCGCTTGGACATGGATCGGTAAAATTACATACCATAAATTCAAATAATACACAAAATACCATACTGTTAAAAAATGTCCTGTATGTACCGGATATTGAGACAAATCTCATATCTGTGAAAGGGGCAACAGAAAATGGGTGTATAGCAGTATTTAAAGATAGATCATGCAAAATAATGCATGAAGGCGAAACATGTATTGAAGGGTATATCAATAATAATTTATATGAATGTAAAATAAATTCAGATACAACACACACCATAAACATTGTGAAAACATGCGAAAATAAAAACTGTATAGACAAATGGCATGTTAAATTGGGTCATAGAAATGTTAATCATATAAAACAGTTAGTAAACAAAAACATGGCAACAGGGATAAAACTAGATGATTGCAAACATGATAGTGTATGCGAAACTTGCATATTATCTAAGTTAACTGACAATCCTTATCCCAAAAAGGCTCAATTTAGGGCAACAAAAGTTTTAGAGTTGGTTCACAGCGATTTATGCGGGCCGATGAAAACCCCCACGGTCGGTGGAAAGTATTATTTTTTGACGTTCATAGACGACTTTAGTCGATTTACCGTTATATACCTATTAAGAAATAAGGACGAAGTTTTATCAAAATTAAAACAATACATAGCAATGACCTCAAACAAATTCGGGAGAACTTTGCAGGCAATCCGCTCAGATAATGGAGGGGAATACACCGGAAAAGAATTCGATGAATATTTAGGAAAATTAGGAATAGACCATCAATTCACAGTCCCCTATTCGGCTCCTCAGAATGGCGTTTCTGAGCGTAAAAATCGAACTTTGGTTGAGATGGCACGTTGCTTATTAAAAGATGGAAATTTACCGAATTCTTTCTGGGGTGAGGCAATTGATACCGCTGTATACTTACAGAATAGACTCCCGACTTCCGCGTGTGAATCGACACCCTATGAATTATGGACGGGTCGAAAACCTGACCTGTCAAAATTAAAACCCTTCGGTTGTCGTGCCTATGCTTATGTACAAAAAGTACACAGGGGAAAATTAGATGATACCGCCCAGAAAGGTATATTTGTAGGGTATGATAATAGAAGTAAAGGGTATAGAATCTGTACGAATGGTAAAAACATAATTATAAGTCATACTGTAAGATTTATAGAACATGAAAATAAAGAAATAATAAATAATGAAACATTAAAAAACAATGATGAGAGACCTGATAACATAAAGCTATCACCAAATCTGCAGATAATAGATTCGGAAGCAGAAAACACAGATGATAGCAGTTTGTCAGATAATTCACAAGACTTACCGCGAAGATCGCAAAGATCTAATAGGGGGGTACCACCTGATAGATTTACGTTCACAGTAAACAATAAAAGAATTGAAGAACCGAAATGTTGGGACGATATAATGAAAATGAAAAATCCCATAGAGAAAGAAAATTGGATTAAAGCCACGTTAGAGGAAATAAACTCACTTAAGGAAAACGACACATGGGAATTAGTAGAAGCCTCACCAGGAACTAAAGTAATAGGTAATAAATGGGCATTTAAGGCAAAATTCAATAATCAGGGACTAGTGGAAAAATATAAAGCAAGGTTGGTAGCCGAGGGATTTTCCCAAAAATATGGCATTGATTATGATGAAACCTTTGCACCTGTTGCATCACACACAACCATAAGAAGTTTTCTAGCAATGTCCCTGTACAAAAATTTAAGTTTAAGACATGTTGACATTAAGACAGCTTTCTTACATGGGGAATTACAGGAGGATGTATATATGCAACAACCAGAGGGTTATGCTGCACCAGGCGAAGAGCATAAGGTTTGTAAGTTGAAAAAGGCCATCTATGGGTTAAAGCAGGCCGCGAGGGCTTGGAATCAGAAATTAAATGATACATTATGCAAATTAGGTTTCAATCAAAGCCAGTACGATAAATGTCTTTATAAAAGAAAACAAAATAATTCAACAACATATGTTCTAGTCTATGTTGACGATTTATTAATTGCGGGTGAAAATAAAATTATGAACATGTTAATAGACAAATTGAAAGAAGAATATCCGTTGACAGACTTAGGCGAAGCTAAGTATTATTTAGGTATAAATTTAGAAAGACCCAGTAAAGGCACGATAACGCTCAACCAAACGAACAAAATAATGGAACTAATAACCAAATTTGGGCTTGAAAATGCGAAACCGACAGACACTCCCATGGAGCCAGGCTACATAAAGTTAGTCGATAACGAAAACCTTCTACCGCACAACACCCAATACCGACAAGCTATCGGAGCGCTACTCTACATAGCCACGGTATCGCGACCGGACATTAGCGCTGCAGTGGGGATTCTAAGCAGAAGGAATGAGTGTCCCAGATCAAAGGATTGGGAGGCGGTTAAGAGAGTGATACGCTATCTAAAAACAACAATTAACCTAAAATTAACATTTAGCAACAAAGAAGAACCTATCCTGAGGGCATATGCAGATTCAGACTGGGCAAATGATGCATCCGATAGAAGATCAATCGCAGGAAACCTGTTTATGGTCGGAAGAAATCCCATTCAATGGAGCTCAAAGAAACAAAATTGTATAGCTATGTCCTCCGCTGAAGCTGAATATGTGTCCGCAGCGAACGCTGCACAAGAAATAATATACATTAAGAATTTATTGCACGAACTAGATTTAAATCAAGAGGAACCAATAACTTTGTATGAGGATAATATGTCCTGCATCAAATTAGCAGAAAGCGACAAGTACCATCATAAAACGAAACATATTGACATACGATACCATTTGCTTCGTGAAAACATTAAAGAGAAAAAAATTCAAATGGTTTATAAGTCTACAGAAACTATGATTGCTGACATCCTCACTAAGTCTTTACCCAGAACTCTCTTTGTTAAACATAGAAACAAACTATTAAATTAGAATAGGACTTTCAGAGTCTAAGTGGGGATGTTAGAAGATTATAGACTCCGAAATTCATATTTAATATTAACCTAGAAACTTTTTCATTTAAAGAACTCTAATTTTCAGTACATGATATGTAGATGTATTAAACTCAATTGTTTCCGCGTTCTCGCCACACCCTGCGGGTTTCAACGTAGATGTATCTTCTGTATCTTTTTCGCTTCTGAAAAATCGTTTGAGTATATGTATGTAAGTGCCTCTCTAAAGGCGAGCTTCGGGCTCGCTCCGAGAAAAAAAAAAAAACACGATATATGTTTTAATAAATATTCCAGAAAAATCACATCAACGATTAATTTCTCAATAAATCACCAGAGAATAATATGAAAATGTTATAGATTTATTTACAGAATGCAATGTGCTGAATTCCAGAAGAAATGAATAATTGGAGAGTGCTGACAAACACGAGCCAAGTAAGATAAAAAAAAATTCCAGTAAGAAGATTTACAGGTAAGCGAAATTATACTTACCTATATCTATTTGGCAAGTGATATATTATTGAAATATCAACTAGAATATCTCAAAGTGAAGGTATCATAAAATATTTAAATTAAAAAAATTACATGATATATTTTAAAGGCGATAAATAGTAGGAGTTAAAATCGTACTCACGCACAAACACATATATAAAAGAATATTTTATTAAAAATCAAATAACGATGATAATGCATTTTTTAAATATTTTTAGCCAACTATTTTGGGTCCCCGCTGCCTTTGGTAGCGTTTATATTATTGAACAGGAAATTTAAAAACATGATATTATAAAAAGTTCTTTTTATCTAGTAATTATTAAATTTTTTGCTCGATTTTACATTACTATAGTTAAGCAATATATTCTAAACATATTCTGGTGTTGCTTTGTGGATTAATAAGTAATTTTTTTAAATACTTTTGAATGTTAAAAATGTTTAACATTCAAACGTAATTTTTAGCATTCGAACTTATCCATCCATCCACAAAGTAATATCCAACTATGTTCAGATTATATTGATAAATTATCGTAATGTAAAATCGAGCGAAATTTTTAAAAACCAAGTCGCATGAAGCATTTAAAATTTATTCAATAAATTGACATTTTGAAGGTTTTTAATAATTATTATAGTTTTCGAGAAATTTTAATATTATTATTGTTACATTTAAATGCATACATATAAACTTTTACAACTCTAAATGAATAACTTTATGATATATTTAATAACAATAATTTCAAAGAACAATTTTAAGCATCCTGCATCCCATTAATAGTCCTGTAGTAGTTCGGTTATGGCTAGTATATTTGTTTTATTGGTTATTTCTCGTAAATAATTGCTTATTGTTTCTATGCACCCAATTTTTAATTTTGTATTTATTTTTTTTAATAGAAGTTTTACATGCACTTGATCCTAAGAGTGTGGTTCAGGATTTCTAGTACAGCATAGAAAATATTCAGTCGATCGGTTTACAGTAAAAGTAATTTTATGTTAAGATTAATTTATATTTTCTATTCATATATTTGTTCATATTACATTCTTTTGTTATTAAGGGGTTCTAGTTTCATTCAAAGGGGCTAAAATTTCAATGTTTAGCTTTGTTGAATTATTTTACGTAAATAACTTTATGATGAAATATTAAAATAAAAAATTTCTTTTTAAAGTGTGGAATATAGAGAACATATTAGGTTTAGTATTAATTTTATTATGCATAATGTGCAAAATTACTCATAAATAAATATTTAAATCGGGGTTAAAATAAAATTTTATTTTTAACAAAAGCAATATAACTACTGAATTGCGGAGTTTTAATCTAAAGAATAAAATAATAGATTATGAAGAAAGAAAATATTTGTAAGCAAGCACCATAAATTGTAAAAAATCTCGCAACAAGTGTTTCGAGTTAAAATAGTATTATTACTCTTCGTCAGATGAACAAACTATATACGAATGCAGCAAAATTGCACTTTTTTTTCTTCACCTAATGAAAGGCTGTTATTGGTTTCACAATCAATTTTTAAAGAATAAAGCAGGCTGGAGTCTTGAAATAGAACATAGAATAATTTCAATATTTTCTTTTAATCAAACTGCACACACTTCCATAAACAGATATTGTTGAACACAAACATTACTATTTACAAACTATTATACAACAATTATATACAGAGGGCCCGGAGATTAAAGTAATATTATATTCGAATAATATTCGCACCATAGCGACATATTGATCAAAACAGAACATTCTTTCGTAGCGATAAACAGAAGTATTCCGGTAGCACTCGCTTCAACTGGAGAGGAGTTGAGTTGTACTGCTGAGTTCTGCAGTTATTGCTGACCTTGGGGAAGGAACTATTACAGCTGCTCTAGTTTCCCAACATCCTCCCCACTTGAGCGTTCTGCAAAAATGCTCAACAGAAAAATGACACTGAAAAATACTAATAGAAAGGTTAACAAATGACAATTTATATATGAATTACATTAAACATCTAATAATAAAAAAAGAAAAATACCAAAAAAAAAATATTTAGAGTTCACTTTTTAAAGAAAAAAAAATGTTTTTATAGTTTTTGAGCAATCTTATGTTAAAATTACACATCAAGTCTTTTTACTGGCCTCACTACCCTGCCAAAACGTGTCTTAAGTAGCTCTCCATCATTAGGCTTCTCACTGCTGTTATTTGTTTTTGGTGCAGGATTTGGCACATGCTGTTCAAGTCTTTGTGTGATTTCAAGAGGATAGAATCTCTGGATTGACCGTAGTAAAACTCCTTTCGATGTTCTAAGCTTAACCAGACTAATAATTCCATCTTTACTAGGAAAGAGTTCGATGACCTTTGCCAAGGGCCAACATAAGCGTTTCTTATCGTCGCTGCCAATCAAGACTATATCACCCACTTGAACTGTGTCGTGACTTTTGGGGATCGACGAACGTAGAAAACCAAGATATTCTCTTCTGAATCTTTGCTTTAAAGATTCTCTTACTCTCTGAATATATCTGTATCTTTCAACAACGTCAGTTTTCTCAATTTGATCCAAGTCAGGTACATCACTTGTTCGTAATTCTTGAAGGAACAGTGAAGGCGTTAGAACATTTAGTTCTTGATCTTCAGATATGTACGTTAACGGTCTAGTGTTCATTATAGATTCGCATTCACATACAAGCGTACGTAGTTCTTCTTGTGTCAGAGAGGCTCTAAGTTTTTTCGAAGCAAATCTTTGAGAATTCTTATAAGTCTTTCCCAGAACCCTCCCCACCATGGGGCTGATGGTGGGTTAAATTTCCATCTAATTTCCTTTACTTCAAACGTTCGTTGAATCTCAGTCCAATCCAAACTCTTCAATGCATTATTTAATCCAGTGAAGTTTGTACCGTTGTCGGAGTATAACACAGAAATCCGTCCTCTTCTCGCTATAAATCTTCGTAAAGCCTGAATGAAAGCATTCGTACTAAGTGATGGAATCAATTCTAAATGTACAGCCCTAAACACCGCACAAGAAAATAGTACGATCCAAACTTTTTCTTTGGACTTGGTGAGCAGAGGACCTGCTAAATCAACTCCTGAGACTTGGAAAACTGCTGTTAATTTCGTGCGATCTTCTGGAAGAGGAGGAAATGGTACTTCTAGATGTTTAACCTTTTGTTTCTTACAGATATTACACTCATGTATGACACTTCGAATAATTCTTTTTCCCTTTAAAATCCAAAATCGTTCTCTCAAAATAACAAGTAGAGCAGACGCTCCAGCATGCTTGTTGACAATGTGCTCTTGCTCGATAAGTCTTTTCACTACTGGATGTTTGGACGGAAGAACCAAAGGAAACATAAAATCAGAATTTTCATTTTCGTTTGTAAGTCTTGATTTCAGTTTTAGTATTCCCTCATCATCTTTATAAGTTTGGAAATTTACGAGAGATATTTTGCCTTCTTTATCTGTAAAGCATTCAATCTGTACACAACGAAAAAGTGTCTTTTGAGCATTTTCAATTTCTTCAGATGTAATATTTGGATATTTTCTTAAGTCTTTAGATTTCGGTTGAAAACGTAATATCCAAGCTATGATTTTAACAATCTTGGAAAATTTTGAAACTCTGTTCGCTAATCGAGATACAACAGATTCAAACTCAATATTATTAGCAGAAACTACAGTTCTTCTTTTTTCTTGAGCAATCTCTTCTTCATTGATATTTATGACTGACTTAGGCCATTGCTCTCTTGGATTCTTCAGCCAGACTGGTCCCAGCCACCACTGAGATTTTAACAACTGTTTAGCTCCACATCCTCTGGATGCAAGATCAGCAGGGTTCAATTCACCGGAAACATGGAACCAATTCTCAGCATCAGTAAGTTTCCTAATTTCATTTATGCGATTATTTACAAAAACTGACCACTGTTCTTGCCGCTTAATCCAACTGAGTTCTGTAGATGAATCAGTCCAAAAATAGGATTCTATTTTTTCCATTTTCAAAGCATCTTTAACTGATTTGAACAATCTTGCTCCTATTGTAGCTCCCATGAGCTCTAAACGTGGAATTGTTATCTTTTTCAGTGGAGTTATTCGAGATTTAGCTTGCAATAAGTGAATGTTCACTACACCATCAGTGGACTCAGATCTTAGAAAAACGCATGCGGCATAGGCATCTTTGCTCGCATCTACAAATGTATGCAAACTTAGAAGTGACGATTCAGTCACACCAGTCCATCTAGGTATTTTTATGTCTTTTAAAAAATGTAAATTTTTGACCCAACCAAGAAACTTCTTTTTAATTTCATCACTAACTTCCACATCCCAATGTTCTTTAGTTTTCCATATGGCTTGAAGCAAAATTTTGGGTTGTATTAAAGCTGGGGCAATATAACCTGTCGGATCGAAAATTTTACTAATAAATGACAAAATTTTTCGTTTCGTTAGTTTTTCTGTCTTATCAAATTTTAATGCTTCATAATCTATTTCTAAGGTATCAGAGTATTTGTCCCATATTAAGCCTAACACTTGTGTTTTAGAATCTTGAGAAGGGATTTCAGGAAAAGCTGCACTTTCCCAGCCCCTAAGATCAAATTTCCCTTCTTTCATAATATCTGTGGCATACTTCACAAAGTTATCTAGTTCTGAAATGTTATGTACACTGGCCACACAATTATCCACGTAAAAACTGTCACGCAATCTTTCCAGCAATTTTTCAGAATACTTTATTTTCAACGATTCAGCTGACAAATGGTGATGAATAACTGCCATGAGTAAGAAAGGGCTGCTGGTTACCCCAAGAACACAACGGGTATGACGGAAAACCTTTATATCATCTTTGTCATCATACCAGAGGAATCTTAAGAAATCTCGATCTTTTTCGTGCAGAGCTATCTGTAAAAACTCTCTTTTAATGTCAGAAATAACCCCAATTTTGTATAAGCGATATCTTGTTAAAATCGAAGGAATGGTTTCAATAAAGTTAATACCAGTCTCTAAGCAATCATTTAGGGATGGATAACCAGGCTTCTTAGCTGAGGCGTCAAAAACGGGCCTAATTTTCATAGAGGTCATTGATGATGTTTCCTTAATTACTGGACGATGAGGAAGGTAATAAGTATTAGCAAGTGCCAATTCTTCAACGGGAACTTCTTCAATAATTTTATCATCAATCCACTCTTTAAAAACTTCACCACACATTTCACTAGTAAAATTAGACCACACATTTCACTAGTAACACCCAAAGTGCCTAGCGCTCGTAACTGAGTAGATAATTTATTATATAAACCGCTCAAAGAACCATTTTTCTTATTATTAGAATTAAGAACGAGTTTTAATAACTCCCTAACATAAAAATCGATCAAAAGGTCTTCTCGACCATACCTTTCTTTTAAGCTCTGTATAGCCAAATCATAATTTTCTTCAGTTACGGGATATGACTGAACAATTTCTCTTGCTTCTGATTTAATTTTAGTTGACTGAATCAAATAGTGAAATTTATCTGCTTTACCTAAATTTTTATTCTCATGAATATTCTTAAATTGATTCCAAAATGTGAGACAATCTTTTAAATCTCCCCCGAACGTGTAAAGTTCAACTTCAGGGAGACGCTGACATAATGTTTTACTCAATTTGTTAATCTCTAATTGATTATCATTATCAACAATATTACTTTCTTTTACATTTAATTTTTTGTGATTTTCTAAAAAGCGTTGAGCTTTTAATTGAATTCTCAGTGATTTTTCCCTATATTCTTCTACAGAATCAAATTCTGTTGCAAATTCTTGTTCTTTTAAAGAATCTAAATATGTATTATGTGTCAGTTCTAATGTATCAGATTTTTGTTTAAATAAAACTAAACTGATCTCTACTTCTTCGAACGAAGAATTTTCGTCTGCTAGTATATTTTCTAGCTTGTTATAGGCCCTCGTAAAGGAAGCTCTGTGCGCAGTTTTATTTCTTTTGATTATTTCCATTTTTACTATCAAATAATATAATACAATATTCACTCAATATTTATTTTACTAAATTATTTTTAGTAAATTTCGTTTTCATAAATTTGAAATCACCACAAGATAAACTTCAAAACCAAAATATTTTCGTTTTACAAACTTTCAATTGACAATCATAAACTTCAAAATATTTCTATTTTCATTATATCAATAAATAATACACTTTGTATTACTATCTAATACTATCTAAATGATATAATATATTCATTAATAAAATGCATTCATTTATGAAATATTCTTCGTAAGTTTCGTTTTAATATTTCTTTTTTTTTTTTTTTTTTTTAGATCATCAATGAAAAACTTCAAAATGGAAAAAATCTAATCTTCTTACCTCTTAATTATTAATCATTCTATTTTAAAAGACGCCAGGCCCACCCGGGGGCGCCAGATATTGGTTTCACAATCAATTTTTAAAGAATAAAGCAGGCTGGAGTCTTGAAATAGAACATAGAATAATTTCAATATTTTCTTTTAATCAAACTGCACACACTTCCATAAACAGATATTGTTGAACACAAACATTACTATTTACAAACTATTATACAACAATTATATACAGAGGGCCCGGAGATTAAAGTAATATTATATTCGAATAATATTCGCACCATAGCGACATATTGATCAAAACAGAACATTCTTTCGTAGCGATAAACAGAAGTATTCCGGTAGCACTCGCTTCAACTGGAGAGGAGTTGAGTTGTACTGCTGAGTTCTGCAGTTATTGCTGGCCTTGGGGAAGGAACTATTACAGCTGCTCTAGTTTCCCAACAGCTGTGGTATTAAGACCCAAAACAATTGTTGTGCGTTTTTCTTTTCTTTTCTTTTTTTTTTTTAGAGAGTAACACTCAAGACACTGTCTTGAGGCACACCTTCCTCTTGGAAATAAAAATCTGAATAAACTGATCCAATGCGAATTTGAAAGCGTCTGACTCTTAAAAAGTTTTCAATGAAACTAGGGAGATTTCCTCGAAAGTCCAAATTATATAAATATTTTAAAATGCCATAGCGGACTTGTCATAAGCTTTTTCCATGTCCCCCCCCCCCCAAAAAAAAAAAAAAAAAAAAAAAACTAACAGATTCCAAATGGTTACGTTTCACATTAGCTTTTCGAATATTATTCTCCAGTAATATATTGTCAACCGTTGAACGGCCCCGTCGAAAACCACTTTGCCATGGAGAAATCCAATTATTTTTGTCTAAAATGTGAACAATCCTAGTATTTACCATCTTTTCTACCAGCTTACATAGATAGCTTGTGAGGGCAATGGATCTATAATTTTTGGGGTCAGTAGAATCTTTGCCAAGTTTAGGAAAAGGAATGGCAATAGCATCGTGCGACGCTGTAGGGAAAATATGTTCCATCCAAATTCTATTGTAGATTTGAAGCAGGTAATTGGGTGATGCTTTAGATAAATGTTTGACCATAAGGTAAGATATCCCTTCAGTTCCAGGAGCTGAGTTATGACTGTGTTTCAGGCTATTATTTAATTTGTTTTCTGTAAAGACTATTGTAATCAAGTGATGAACGGGACCTAAAGTTTATTGTCGAGCGTTCACAATTATGTTTATAAGAAAGAAAAGGATCAGAATAGGAATTTAAGTTAGATATATGAGACAAGGTTACATCAATGGCATCCGCAATATTCTTGGTTGAAGTGATAGTTAGTCCATTAACTTCTAAAAAAGAAATACTGCGATTAGCATAAATACCCATTGCTTTCTTGACACGTTCCATAATTGTTTGCTGCTAATGTTGGAAGTAAGACTAGAAACATAATTAATCCAGGAATCTTTTTGCGATTTCCTGCGTATCCTCCGTGCACTTGCCCTTGCCTGTTTAAATGCAATGTAGTTGGCAGTAGTTGGATACCGCCTAAAAATTCCCCATGCTTGCTGTTGCTTCTTTGCAGTGTTGCACTCTTCATTCCACCAAGGTTTAATATGTTTAAGGGGACGGCCTGAAGATTTTGGAATAGAGGTATTAGCAGCATTTATGATGCAGTTCGTGACATTAGAAACTGCCTCATTGATATTTCCCTGAATCATTTCATGTGTAATGGCAGCAATAATGAAAAAGGCAGTCCAGTTGGCCCTGTCATAAATAAAATCTGCATTTCCTGGATGATTTTCGTTAAAATTATAAAAAGACAAAAAGAGAGGAAAATGGTCACTATGTAGATCGTTGCTTACAAAAACATTTAAAATATGGATAGAGATTGAGTGAGCAAACTGCTAGGTCTATAGCATGAAATGTCCTGGAAGGCTCATGGAAATGTGTTATCCCCATTATTCAGAATACACAAGTTATTATCTGTGATCGTCTTCAATAATTTGACCACGGGAATTAATGTCAGGACTACCCCAGAGTTGACTGTGTCCATTTAAATCTCCAATAATGACATAAGGGGTCGGCAGCTGCAAAATAAGGCTATTAAGATGATGAGGATGGAGTGACATATTTGCTGGTAAATAGATAGTGCAGATGGTGACAATGATATATGAATATGAACTGCTACAGCTTGGATATCAGTATTTAAAGAAATATTAGTGTGAGGAGTATTGTTAGAAATAAGAGCTACACCACGGGCGCATTCGAAAGTATTTCCCGGTCACTTCCCGAGTTGGGAAATGACGTCACGCGGGAAGTTCGGGAAATTAGAACTACCATATAGGAGCCTTACGAAAAATGACCGAGATATAACTACTTCCGTACACATCTCATCTTCCCGGGAAACAAATATATAAACAAACATGGCTCCTATATGGTAGTTCTAATTTCCCGAACTTCCCGCGTGACGTCATTTCCCAACTCGGGAAGTGACCGGAAAATGCTTTCGAATGCGCCCCACATGTAGCTCTGCCCGAGTGGGTAAAATCTCTTCTGAAACAAATATAGCCACGGATTTTTATATTATGTTGTCTTAAATATGTCTCTTGAAATGCAAAAAAAAAAATTGGTCGATGATCAGAAATTATTTCTCTGATTTCATCTCGTTTGTTTATAAAACCTCGGCAGTTCCAAGAAATTAAAGTAGTTATGATTTTTCGTTTTTTTGGATGAGCACATCCACGTCATTATCTTCTGATACAGTAGACATATTTTCAGCATCAGAGGGATGGAGACTGATTACGTCATCTTGTTTTATAGGCGTAATTTTAGACGTTTTATTTGAAATAGTTGCAGGTAATTTTAAAATTTTCTTCTTTTTAATATTATAGCGGGAAGGTGAGTTAGAATGTTTTTAAGAGCCATACGTCTCTCCTGTCAGACATTATACTTTTTGCTATTTTCAGGGATTTATTGGATGTAGATGGTTTAGATAGTGAGGAATGGGTGGAGGTGGTGGAAGACTAACTAGGTTTTGTTTGTGGTTTTGAAAAGCATATTTGTGTGGTTTGACTTGGAAGGCAGGTAACATTTTGGCATTCTGTTTGCGTAGCTATAGTTTTATGTTTTTTTTAATGCCAGCAGCATTGTACGATTTTCCGACGGTAGGGGTTCTAGGTTCTACGATTTTTCTAGCTTCTGTGCATGATATATTTCCTTTTGTTTTGACTGTTTACACTTTTTCAACTTTCCATTTTTCACAAGATCTCGAGTGAGATGGGTGATACTTTTTGCAGTTAACGCAAGAGACTGAATCTTCACAGTTTTGATTGTCATGGCCCACCGCACCGCACCGGTCACATGTCAGTTTACCACGGCATGCTGTTTTCGATTGTCCAAAGCGTTGGCAATTACAGAAGCGTAGGGGATTCGGAATGTATTGCCTGATAGAGCATTCGGTATAACCAGCTTTTATTGAGTGTGGAAGCTTTGGGGAGTCTATTGTTAGTATAATGTATTTAGTTGGTATAGGATATTCTCTCGGAAAATTGAGATGCGTTTAACTGCAATAACTCCTTGGTCTTTCAGATTCTCAAGAATTTCGTTTTCAGGTATGAACAGCAAATCAGATTCTGAAATAACACCGTGGCATATATTTGGAGTTCTGTGAGGACTAATGGTAACAGGTACGTCAGCAAATTGTGTACAGTTTTTTAAACTGTTGGCTTGTTTATTATTCTCAACCTTAATCAAAAGTTCTCCTGACCGATTTTGGATCATCCGCTAATGTTTGCAGCGCTTTTTGTATTAAAAATGGAGACGTCTTCAAGAAGTCACCCTCGTTTCTTTTCACGACAAAAAAAATCTAACCTCACGCTTAAGAAAAACATTGTTCTCACTTAGAGTTGAAGAAAATTCTTCTACTTTACCTGCTCATGTTTTACCATTTGAGCTTGCATTAGCTTGTCCCGAGCCAGACGCATTATTCGAAACACCTTTACTTGTAGCCATAATTAGACAGTAAGGAAAAAGGGGTGAGTGTTTTTTCCAACACACAAAAGCAAATGGTTTTTAAGAATCCTCTCTGAGACACCCATAACCGCTCACCAGCTACCAGGCCGCCGACCCAGTTCAGGCACCACATATGTCAGTCGTGTTAGTCCGGTGTTTCTTGTTCGAGTAGTCACCGTTGTCTCATCTTCACCAAGGGCACTAGTCTCCCAGTGTGATCCCAAGGCTAGACCACAGATTATTATACAGATAGGACACTCCCGTATATTCTTCGGTAACCAAAATTTGACTGCAACGACCCTATTGTCAACGGCTGTAAGTTTCTCGAGCTCTCCAGCTAACGCAATCGCTCGTCTTATTTTTATTTTATCTATGTTCATATCGTAATATTAGTGCAACGTTGAACCCAATATCCAACCAACTAACCATTGTCTTGATGTTTACGTTTGGCATTGGCAACTTTGTTATTGTTTACGAACTTGATTGTCGAAAGCAATTTATTTTAAGAAGCAAGTACTAAATATTAAACAAATAAATTTCGAAAATATACATAAACCAGAAATATTTTTTTCATTTTAAAGCATTTTGTATTATTTAAACCAAGCAATGTTAAATATTTAAGATTTCACACCATACTGCTATTTCAGCATTACAGTTTGTTATATTAATTTGTACACTTGAACACGAATGTGTCTGCAAAATTTATTTTCAAATATAATAAAAATTAGTTTTATTTCTTAGAAAATAGCTATGAATGTTATGATTTTGTAAATTTAAAAGTAGTAGAAAAAGTGAAGGAAAGAAAACTGCACATACGTTTTTGTTTGGCAACTTTATTATTGTTTACAAACTTGATTGTCAAAAGCAATTTATTTTAAGAAGCAAATGCTAAATATTAAGAAAATAAACTTTGAAAATATAAATAAAATAAAAATATGTTTTCATTTTAAAGCATTTTGTATTATTTAAACAAAGCAACGTTAAATATTTAATGATTTCATGCTGCTATTTCAGAATTACAGTTTGCAATTTTAATTTGTACTTGAATATGAATATCTTTGACAAAACATATTTTTAAACATTATGAAAATTAATTTTTATTTCTTAGAAGAATAGCTGTGAATGTTTTGAGGATATTTTTGTGAATTCAAAAACAATAGAAAGTGAAGTAAATGAAAACTTCCCATACTAACCTGCTACTAACTACTCGCGAAATAGAAAAAGAATTTTCGATCAAAGATGCTATTCATGTAGACTTAACACATGTAGTTCCCCTCTGTTGACACTAGTGGTGCTACTATATTTCCGGTTCGCATTTTAGCTTCACTGTCCTGTATGTATGATAATCTGTGGGCTAGACTGCCGTGGCACCATCGCCAAAATCTTTGTCCCAATAGCCAGCGCCACACCAACACCGGACATTACTTGGTTAATTGATTAGTAGTTAATTTTTTAGTTTATTTTTTTTTTTCGCCTTTTACAGTTTTATTTTTATTATTTATTATTTTTTTAATAATAGCCATCACAGTAAAAACAGGGTGAGTCAGAACCTAACAAAAATTGGTTAGTAGAACGAGGTGAGTGGTATCATTTTTTGTGCTTTTCAAAAAAATTTATCATTTTTTTTTTTTTTTTTTTTTTTTTTTTTTCCCAACAACAAAACAAGAATGGGCCAAAAACTTATTGGCAACGAAAAATTATTAAGAATCAAAAAGTAAAAGAAACAAAGCAGTAACAACAAGAAAGTACCAAAAACCTTATTGGCAGTGAAACCAAAAATCAAAACAAACGTAAAAGGGAAATTAATAAGGCAAGAGAAGGGGAAAGAAAAAGATCACTCGGGCCCGGGTTGCATGACTCCCCCTGAATACCTGAACACGGTACCCCCTGGGGGTATTTATTTTTAGATTGGGTCTTTTTAGATTAAATTACCAAAGCCTACAGCACTAGGAACTGCACGAACCAAAGGACTTTTGTCTTTTTATGTTAATTTGAGTCTACATCAGTTTATGTTAATTTCAGTGAATTCAAAGTGTGTAATAAAATCACGTAAACCAATTTAACTTAAAAAAATTATTTACTTTCCATTTTGTTTTATTTTCTTTAACTTCAGTCATGTCCCATTCATCCCCATAGGTGGGGATGAATGGGACAATACACATGCATATAAAAAAAATATTATTAATTAAGAATGATAACTTTTTATTAAAGTTAGCATATTTATATGTAACTGATTGCTGAAGTGTACTTTTGAGCAAACTTGCAAAATTCTGAATTACATATGGCCGACGTTATCAATAAAAACATGAAAAATGTCCCATTCATACCCAATCTCCCCTATATATTCATATTCTTTACACTGTTATTATGTTATTGAAAATATTTGCATAATTAAATAGAGGAAATTTGTTTTAGATAATTGAGATTGTGACATTGCGGAAACTATTTTCAAATCCTATCCTTTAGTTTTTATTACTATAGGTCTTTACTAATTTTTGTGTGTCTTGTGTATAGCCAGTGAATCAAACATATTCACCGACGGTAAACATTTGAGTTCAAGTGTGACTGGCGACCAGATTCCTCCAAAAATTGCCAAAATAATTATCTTCTGAAGAAGAAAGTGAGTCAACACTGATGAAACTTAGCATTTCTGCATCAAACTGTTTCTTGTCCTGCAGAATTTTCGAAGCCTTTGACATCTAACTCCAGATAATGTGCAATGTCTGAACTAGGTTCCACATTTTCAAAAAGCGAAACCTAGTACATATAAAATGTGAGTGACTGCCTTCAACTTTCTGAACGTTAAGTAATTAATGGTTGTATAAATAAAGTAAGAGAAGTCATTATAGAAGCAAAAGAGAAAATTATAATAGGGTGTATGAGTACTTTTCTTCATATAGTATGTTTAATGCTTTTGCCCTTCAAATAATTTGAGCGCATAGATCAAAATGGTAAATTTTCTTTGTGTCCCTGGAAAATTCTATGATTGCTAGATTCACCAAAATCTATAAAAACGAAAACAATTTTATTTACGAGACAAAACTTAAGTTAAAATACATTTAAAAACAAAATATACATATCAAAATAAATAAAATCTAGACACGTTTTGAAATCCGTTCGGGTTTCCTCATCAGTATCAATTACAACATAATATGCAAGCATTACATGAATACCCAAGGAATTTATAGAAGTACAGAGTATTGAGGAGCTAGTGCGCATTCTTCATTTATAGTTTGGAGATGGCATGCAGTGTGCCAGCTCTCAAGGAAAATACGTGATTTATAATTATCAAAACCAGAATTTAGAACTTTTATATTATCGAAGTCAGGAATATGATCGGTTTCAATTAAATGGATTACAATTTTAGAATTTTGTTTACAATATTTAAAAGATCGTCTGTGCTTCCTTAGTCTAATTTTTACTGTACGGTCAGTTTCACCTATATAAACATAATTACAACTTTTACAAGAAATAAAATATATTACGCCAGTTAGATCCAGAGAAGGGATCAAAGTTAAAAATAAAGTTTTTTAATTGTTTAATCGACCGGAAAGCAGTATAAATATTATGTGGTTTATGTAATTTAGAAATTCTGAAGGAAAACCAAAATATGGCATAGAAATATAATTTTTCTTATTAATTAGTGAATTTTTCCATTTGCATTGGAGGAGAGGGGAAATTGCAGGAGGATGCGAATGAAAGGGGAAGCGGATAATTTTTTCACGATACATTCGTTTATACCAATTACGAGGGTGATCGTTATTTATTAAATCCTGAAAAAGTATTTTAATTTCTAACTTAAAAAGTATCTCGTTACTGCATAACTGAAAAGCTCTATTGACTAAAGTTCGGAAAACTGCAATTTTATGAGAATTAGGATTAGCAGAATGAAAATTTAGATATTGGCCTGTAAAGGTGGCCTTACGATAAACAGAAGTATGAAAACTGCTAGGTGAATTCGACGTGCGTTCAATACAGTGTTGGGCATAATTGATTAAAAAGTAATTGAATTGCAATTGAATTACAATTAAATTATAATTATTTTACTGTCAATCGATTAACAAGTAATTGATTACAAATAAATTGAATAAGTAATTAAATTTATTGAATAAGTAATTCAATTTATTTGTAATAAATTACTTGTTAATCGATTAACAGTAAAATAATTGTAATTTAATTGTTATTCAATTGTATTTCGCAATTACTTTTTAATCAATTATGCCCAACACTGGTTCAACAAGAACATCAAGAAAAGGCAAACTGTTATTTTGTTCTATTTGCAAAGTAAATTGAATTTCTGTGCATAACGAATTAGAAAAAGAAACGACTTCATTTATGTTTTTCTTCAATTAATAAGAAATGTCATCTACATATCTCCGCCAAAAAGGAATTTTTTCACTTGAAACTATCATATATTTTATTTTCCAAAAACTGCATAACAATTTCTGCTATGCAAGCATTAGCAGATGAACCCATAGGCGTGCCATGAATTTGTTTATAGTATAAATCATTAGACTTGAAGCAATTGCAAGATAAGCAGAAGAAAACTAATTTAAGAATTTATTTAATATTAAGAGTAGAATGAGTACTATCCATTGGATAAATTTTTCTTATAATATCGCAAGCAAATTCAACAGGAGAAACAACATCTAAAGAAACTGTTATACAGTTTGGGGGGCATTAAAATTTCTTAATTCGGAAACAAAAGAAGAATTTAAACTAAAGAGTGAATTTAAGATACGAGTTTTAAGCAATGACGAAATAAATCGAGCAAGGTTAGAAAGAGGGGAACGGGAGTAATCAATTATAGGTCTTAATGGAATACAAGTTTTATGTAATTTTGGCAACCCATTATTTTTTTTTCTGCTTATCTTATAAATGCTTCGAGTTTAATGATTTATACTATAATCAAATTCATGGCACGCCTATGGGCTCACATACTAAAGTTTGCATAGCAGAAATTGTTATGCAGTTTTGGGAAAATAAAATAAATGATAGTTTAAGTGAAAAAAATCCTTTTTGGCGGAGATATGTAGACATTTTCTTATTAATTGAAGAAAAACATACAATTGAGGTCGTTACTTTTTCTAATTCGTTATGCCTAGATATTCAATTTACTTCGGAAATAGAACAAAATAGCAGTATCCCTTTTCTTGATGTTCTTGTTGAGTGCACTTCAAATTCACCTAGCATTTTTCAAACTTCTGTTTATCGTAAGGCCACCTTTGCAGGTCAATATCTAAATTTTCCTTCTGCTAATTCTAATACTCATAAAATTGCAGTTTTCTGAACTTTGGTTAATAGAGCTTTTCAGTTATGCAGTAACGGGACACTTTTTAAAAGAATTTTTCAGGATTTAATAAATAACGATTACCCTCATAATTGGTTAAAACGAATTTATTGTGAAAAAATCATCCGCTTTCCCTCTCTTTCGTTTCCTCCCTGCAATTTCCCCTCTCTCCTCCAATGCAAATGGAAAAATTCACTAATTAACAAGAAAAATTATATTTCTATGCCATATTTAGGTTTTCCTTCAGAATTTATTTCTAAATTACTTCAACCACATAATATTTATACTGTTTTCCGGCCGATTAAACATTTAAAGAATATTTTTTTTAACTTTAACCCCATAACCCCTACTCATGTTCTAACTGGCGTAATATATTTAATTCCTTGTAAAAATTGTAAATATGTTTATGTAGGTGAAAATGGCCGTACAGCAAAAATTAGACTACAAGAGCATCGACGATCTATTAAAAATTGCAACCAGAATTCTAAAATTGTAATCCATTCATTAGAAACCGATCATATTCCTGACTTCGATAATATAAAAGTTCTAAATTCTTGATTTGATAATTATTTTCTTTAAGAGCTGGCACACTGCCAGCCATCTCCACACTAGAAATGAAGCATGCGCACTGGTTCCTCAATATTCTGTACTTCTCTAAATTCCTTGGGTATTCATGTAATGCTTGCATGTTATGTTGTAATTGATACTGATGAGAAAACCCTGACGGGTTTTGAAACGGTGGCGTGCTAACTCCGACGTGCCATCTCCGGACATAGTCAAAGTCCCTCTTTGTAAGGGATTAAAGTGTTGAAGGAATGTGTTTTAAAAGGATTATTTTATACTTGGCCCACTCCCTAAAGTCTATTGACCGGAAATGTAGCTAAGTTGAATTTTGGCGATAAATTTACTAGTTTTAAGTAATTTGAAAAATTCCCATTTGAGCGATTAAAGTAAAAATACAAGAATAGTACGAGTTACATGCGTTCTCAGATTCATACACAGCTAGGTAGAAGTGTCCAGTGATTTTTTTTTTTTTGGTTTTTATGTGAGCGAAGCGAACATACGTGCGTGATAGTGATGGCTTCGAAAACGAGTTACATGCGTTCTCAGATTCATGCACAGCGAGGCAGGGGTGTCCAGTGATGTTTTTTTTTTGGTTTTCATGTGAGCGATGCGAAAATACGTGCGTGATACTGATTCCTGCAAAAACGAGTTACATGCGTCCTCAGATTCATGCACAGCGAGGCAGGTGTGTCCAGTGATGTTTTTTTTGGTTTTCATGTGAGCGAAGCGAACATACGTGCGTGATACTGATTGCTGCAAAACTGAGTTACATGCGTTCTCAGATTCATGCACAGCGAGGCAGGTGTGTCCAGTGATGTTTTTTTTTGGTTTTCTTGTGAGCGAAGCGAACATACGTGCGTGATACTGATTGCTGCAAAAACGAGTTACATGCGTTCTCAGATTCATGCACAGCGTGGCAGGGGTGTCCAGTGATTTTTTTGGTTTTCATGTGAGCGAAGCGAACATACGTGCGTGATACTGATTGCTGCAAAAACGAGTTACATGCGTTCTCAGATTCATGCACAGCGAGGCAGGGGTGTCCAGTGATGTTTTTTTTTTTTTGGTTTTCATGTGAGCGAAGCGAAAATACGTGCGTGATACTGATTGCTGCAAAAACGAGTTACATGCGTTCTCAGATTCATGCACAGCGTGGCAGGGGTGTCCAGTGATTTTTTTTTTTTTTTTTTTTTGGTTTTCATGTGAGCGAAGCGAACATACGTGCGTGATACTGATTGCTGCAAAATCGAGTTACGGGCGTTCTCAGATTCATGCACAGCGATCGTAGGGGTGTCCAGTGTTTATTTTTTCTTTTTCTTTTTACGTCCGTGGTAGGATTGCCGCGGAACAGACTTACAGGCGTTGTCAGATTATCAAGTCAAAAAGGACGAAATCCCCTGCAAGCCCGGTCTTGCAATTTCTGGTCGCGCAAATGGGAATTTTTCAACACTTTAATCCCTTACAAATAGGAACTTGTCCGGAGATGGCACGTCGGAGTTAGCGCGTAACCTTCGAAACGTCTAGATTTTAGTTATTTTTCTATGTATATTTTGTTTTTAAATGTACTTTAATTTTGCCTCTTAAATAAAATAGTGTTTTTTTTTTTTAATATATATAATTGAGACAGTTTGATGTTCGTGTACGTTAAAAATCTATAAAGTTCGTACAATGGTTACTTATAACATGCATATAAATTTTCAGATAAATCAGATTAGGCATTTAAACACTATCACATTTCAACTAATCTGACTCCATTAGCCACAATAATAAAGTATTTTTCTTTTTAAGTTATATCCCTGTGCAAAAAAAGTTATAAGTACTAGATTCACTAAAACCTATACAGTTCGAGCAACGGTAACCTTTTAACACGTATATACATTTTCAGCACAATCTGATAAAACATTTAGACGCTGTCTCATTTCGAATAATTTCAGCCCATAGGCCATAATGATAAAGAATATTTCGTTGCCAATGTAAAATAAAAAAATAAAAAAAATAAGAAAAAAAATTATAAATTCTAACTTCGAAACGTTCGTTAAATTATTTATTTAAATTTATAATTGTTGCCAAAAAAATTAAACTTTAAATTTTACAACTACTTTTTAAGGTAGCACGCGATCATGTTTTATATAAAAATTAAATCATTAAATTCATTTTCTTTACTTATTTTTATTTCATATTGCTCGCGAACATTTTATTTCCGAATTCAAAATTATTTTTAAAAAAAATTTCGATATCGTATGCAACGATACCGATTATTATTAATTTTCTTTTCTTTTTCTTGGAAAAAAAAAAAATTGATGAAATTCTGGCAAAAGCAGAATTTAATTTAGGACGGTGCATTATTATTATTATTATTTTTAAAGTGATATATTCATCAAATTTTATGCACTTTATTTTACAGTGATCTATATCATGCGTAAAATTTTTTAGCTCAACTGAATTAGCTGCTTAGACGCTAATTGGCCCATACAGACCATAATGATAAAAATTCTTTGTTTCCCAATAATATATCTTTATATATATATTTAGTGAATCTAGAGTTTACAGTTTCTATTATGGTGACTCATAACATGTGTAATAAATTTTCAGCTCAGTCTAATAAGGCTTTTAGATGCTATCGCACTGCACAAAATTTGGGCTCATAGGCCATAATGATAAAGAATTTTTTCTTGTGTTCCTGTAAAAAAAAAATAAAATAAAAAAAAATAAAATAAATAGATAAATAAATAAATAAATCTTATTTACATCGATTAATAGGGTTTGTGCTATGGTGACCTGTAACATATGTATAAACTGTCAGTTCATTCGAACAAAGCGTTTAGACGCTATCGTGTTCTCTCACTTACACACACATATACTACAAGCATTATCGTAATATAAATTTGTATCAGAGGACTTTAAAATGTGTAGAAACTCCAAAATCTCAAACTCTGATTCTTGACATGATTACATTTATATTCTCGCTGTTCGGAAAGTAAAATGGAGGCCACTGAAATCAAAGATATAGAATCCTGGCACACTCTAGGAAAGTCAATGTATGCAACTAATTTTTGGAATTAGTTTTTCAAAGTTGAATATTTTTTTACAATACGTGTAATTTTCACACTTTATAATTTTTAAATAGTTATATATCTGTCTTGTCCGATATTTATTTTGCAAAATAAATATTCAAACGTTTGTTTTCTGTCGTTACGGAGGGAAATCTAAATATCAAGGAATGGCCCTGGTTACAACAAGGGCGATGTTTCTAGAGCTATGAGTAAAGTTTATTTAAAAATCTTCTATTTGTCGGAATTTATTATTTTAAGGTGCCTGCCTGCTGTTGGAGGCGATTTTTTTTTTTTTTTTTTTTTTAATAATTGAAAAATTGCCTATTTATGTGAATAATATGAGAGAATATAGTAAAAAACAGTGAATAACCTGAAAAAATATGAAAATTTTAAAATATTTTGATATTTACGCTGAAAATATGCATAAAATTTGCGAAAAATAAAGATATTTTTATTCTGTAAATTTTATTTAGATTATTGAATGGCCCTTAACCCTTTAACGTTCACTACTTAATTTATTTTAAAAATTACTGAACTAATTTTAAAAATGGCTTTTAGACACATAGCTGATCATAAATATTTAAAAAATAAAAAAATAGCATTGTTCCTTTTCGAGAAATTTTCGGTTTGAAACATCTGTAAGTAAACCTTATTAAATTCATATACTATTTAATTTAATAAATAAATCACTTTATAAGTAAACATTATCGACAACAAAAACTCGTAAAAGTTGCATAGATCCCAATATTTCAATTTATTCCGGAGTATTTTAACCCTTTGCGGTGCAAGGTAATTCGGATCATTTAAATTACCCTACCACCGGAATTTACGAACATAATTAAAATAGAAGAAATTTTAAATTTTCACGTTCAAAAAAAGGCTTTTTCTGCTATGTTATAAAAGTAAAATTTTACTAAAAAATTTCCGGGATGAGTTTTTGCACTTGAGAATTAAAATTAGGTGTTCCATCAGCGGGAACACTGCAACTGAAAGGGTTAAGGTAGTGAGCAACTCTTAAAACTATAACCATGTTATTTAATATTTTACAGAATATAACATTTTTACATGCTGAAAAAACCATGAATATACATCACAGTTCACAACTTCTATTGACAAAAAAAAAAAAAAAAAAAATTAACTACATTCATTGTCATAGTTCCATCCCTAAAACAACTCCTTTAGAGTATTTTGTCAAAGTTTCATAACGTTTCAATTATAACTTTTGGAGTTATGATGTTTTGTGATAAAGCAAAATGTTAAAAATCTCATTTTGAGAAAAAGCAGAAAACATATTTAAATACCAGATTTTACCTATCTCTATATATTAAAAAAAAAGTTACTGTCACTGGCGTCAAATTGTTTTGTCTGCGACAGCATTTTCTAGCGGAGGGCAGGGTCCTTCGCGTCACGAGGGGTATCAATGTGCTTCCAATACTTCAAGGAAGACTTTTAGCTGCTTAGAAATTTTTATCATTTCAATTAAAGAAGTCATTAACTAAAAACGACAAGTTTATGAAGGTACTCTATTTGCCATTTTGAAGAAAGTTTCTCCCTGTAACGTTGTTCTTCTGTCATGAAGCCTGTTCCCATAAAAAATTATACCTCTGGGGGTCACCGAAGCGGGAGAGCCATCTCCTTCCGTAGAGGATCAAAATTGTGATGGCATGTCTCCGGACCACCTCTGGGGTGTGTCCCAGACCGTCGCCAATTGCCCATCTGCGCAGCACTAGTGCGACGTAAAACCCAACCATCCATCCTGTCATGAAGCCATTTTACACGGGAAAATTAAATTATGATCCATGGTTGTACGTAGGTAGGTAGGTCCGATTAAACGTCGCACCAGTACTGCACTATGGGTAATTGGCGACGGTCTGGGACACACCCTTAGAGTTGTTCCGGTCACATGCCATCACAATTTTGATCCTTTCCGGAAGGCATCCCCCCCGTTTTGGTGTTCCCCAGAGGTATAGTGTGGGTGGGAACATGGAGGACATTGCGACCACGAGAGATTTTATGTGCACCAACCACGATTAGTGTACACAATGGTCTGTGGCCGGCTCAGGTATCGAATCCGTAAGCTTCCAGTTACATGCTTGGCGCTTTACAGACTAGGGTACCGCGGCCAGAAACCATGGATGTAAAAAAAGAAAGAAAATAAATGTCAATATTTTTCTCTACTTTTAGAAAATTAATTTTCTTACACGGGAAAATTAAAATATGATCTATGGTTGTAGGTAGGTAGATAATTAGGTAGGTTGCGTTTGACGTCGCACCATCACTGCGCTATGGATAATTGGCGACGGTCTGGGACGCACCTCTACGGATGTTCCTTAGACACGCCACCACATTTTTGGTCCTACACGAAGGGGGGATGGTCCCCCGCTTCAGTGGCCCCCAGAGGTATAATTTTGATGGGAACTTGGAGGATATTGCGTCCACGACACATTTTACGTGCACCGGCCACCATTAGTGTACACGACGGTCTTTGTCCGACTCGAAAACCGAACACGCAATCTTCCAATTACTAAGGGGTACCGCGATCCGGATCTAAGATTGTAAAAAATAAAAAAAAAAGGGTCATATACTAAAGCTGTAATGCAAAATTGTCTAGATATTATGAATTTCTTTCTATTAAAAAATATATATAAATATTATATATTTCAATTTGGCATTGAATAGGAGGATTTCCATAATAATTTTTTGCTTTTGTATTACGATATGCACTATTAATATTCCTTTCAGTGAAAAAAAAACAGCGAATCGGCGGGTAGGGCTCTGCATGTGTTAATAAGTAAAGTGTGTCGGGGGGCAGGCGAAGACTCCCTCAGGGATTGGTGAGCGGAGCGAGCAGGGGGCAGAGCCCCTAGTTAAATAAAAAATAATTTTAATAAGTTCCTGATTTATTTCAATTTTTTTTTTTTTTTTCGTTTTTAAATTCATTTTATATTCAGTAACAAATTTCGATGATTATATTGAGTAAAACTTTTATGTAAACAAACATTTACGGGTCATTTCTGGTCACTTCCAGTTTCAAAAACTGGCGAGTGACTAATATTAAAATTCCTGTATTAACTCATGTTCTAAGCAAGATAGAAACAAAATTCAAACTGATTTAGAAAGCTAAAATGTCAGGCTTTAATACTAACTAAAAAAAAAAAAAAAAAAAAAATAGAAAATCGGAGTTTTGACCGAAAATTGCATTTTAAAGGTAGGCAGGCACCTTAAGTGTTTATGTCAATCCCAATTAGAAATAATTAATCCAAAAGATATCTACTTATTTTCATAATTTTAAATAAGCCAAAGACTCTGTTTTGGGGTATTGAAAAAAAAAAAAAAAAAAAGCAGTCCAAGGTACACGGGTCTGCCTTCTCTATATACAGTGTGAGATTAAAAAAAAAAGTTTTGTTATAACGGTAAAAATAATGACGGAAACATATATGTAGAAACTTTACTACAAAAGAATATTCTCTCGATGGACTTTTACATATTATTTATCGCAACACTCGACTAACTTAGTTGCTAATCGATGCATAAAAATGTAATAGGTATCATTCAACGGGAAGTCGTGAGTACTTTCAGAAAATGAAGTGAAATTTTGAGTTGGGGTTGTCTACATATTAAAACGAGCAACAACTTTGATTTCTTTCAATGGTAATGCTCCTTTTATATTTGAATTCCTGGGATCGCGACAACGCAAAAAAGTATATTCGTTGTATATATTACTTACTTTTCAGTGTTATAAGCGTTCAATGTTTGAAGGTGCTAATGGTAAATTAATATTTGAAACTTTTATTAATATCTTCACAAAAAATAACTTGATCGATGTATATATATATAAAATTTTACGAGATACAGTGAAGAAACCCAAACATATTCCATCCTCACTTTTGATTCTGAAAAATATTAATAAATTCATATTAAAAAAATTATGAATTATGACCTGCATTAATTTTTACATAAAATGAATCCTAATGCTGAAAAATAAGGATGTGCAAATTTGCAGATTATTCCAGGTATTAGTTTTCGAGATATAAATATATCTTTCTTTTGAAGTGGTTTAGGGAGGCCGTATCATATAAAGTTTTGCATGAGATAACGAAGTAGATCTTAAAAAACAGAAAATTAAACAAAATATCTTTATTTTCTATTTACCGGTCAAATTATATAACACAAAGTGTGAAACGCAAAGAAATAAAACAAAAATAAAGATTTTTATACATTAGTGTTAGCATCAAGAATTCTTGTTTTCTAAAGAAGACAAGCCCCGCCTTTCATCGTTCTTCAAAACAAAAACAATACAGAAAAGAAAAGTAAGTTAATTTCAGTATTCGTGTTAAACCCCTATTTCACACTGACAAAAATATACACAACTGTTATTTACTTCATCGATTACTGGTGATAAATTTTGTATCCTTTAAACGAACACTACAAGAAAAAAAGTAACTAAATAGGCGGGGTTTAAAATAGAAAAATGTGTTCAATGTAAAAATTGTTAATTAAAAAAAAGCAAATGGAATTAGATTGCAAGACAGACTTGTAAAGTCGCTTTTTAACTACCGTCATAGTTAAAAGCTTAATCATTTAGTTCATATATTACTTTTTTTTTTCTTGTGCAAGGGGGGGGGGGCGGGGATTTTTATTTTAAGGATACTTTAGTCTTTAATTTTATAAATATATTTTAACTTAAAATATTAAAAAACTTAAAATATATTTAAAATATAATTTAATGTTTATTATAAATTTATTTTAACACTTTTGCGACCGCATGCTTTTGTCTTTTTAACAGTAAGGTAATAGCTAGAATTCAAGGTTGGTTGGTTGGTTGGGTTTTACGTCGCACACGTGCTGCACAGATGAGCAATTGACGATTCTGGGACTCACCCCTAGAGGTGGTCCGTAGACATGCCATCGCAATTTTGATCCTCCACGGAAGGATGGCTCTCCCGCTTCGGTGACTCCCAACAGACTAGAATGCAAGGAATAATATCATACTGAATATTTTCGAAAGCCAGATTGGGTTGATATGTGTCGTGTTAGTGCTGACTAGGAATGTTCGGCAATAGCACAGTCAGCAGCAAAAGTATCCAAGCCCTTACTCATAATTTCGATATTACAAAGTACACTTAATACCGTTTGGTTAAATAAATCCTGGTCGAATCCTGGTCTTAGACTGACTAAGTACAAGACTCGATAAAAATTTAACAAAGTATTATTAAGTGAACTTTTTCAGACAGGCATTATTGCTAGTGCTCGGATAATTTTGCTGCCGACTATAGAGCCATTAGAATACAGTCGGCAGCAAAAGTATCTGAGCACTAGCCAATAATTCCGATGTCAAAAATGTGCATTTAAAACTGTTTTGTTAAATAAATCCTTATGAAATCAAGTTCTTAGATTGACTAAGAACAGGATTCTACAAGGATTTGTTTATCAAAACAGTATTAAGTGTACTTTTATTATATGTACTTTTTTCATATACTATGTTTCAAAATTCTTATGAGGCCGTGGTAACCCGGTCGGTAGAGTACTGAGCCAACACCACCTGTAACAATGCCTCCGAGCTGAGCTCTATGTCATGGAAGATCGGCCGATTTTATCCAATCAACACTTCCTATGATACATGTTGCATCATGGGGTTTGGATGAAATCAGCCGATCTTCCGTGATGTAGAGCTCAGCTCGGAGGCATTATTACAGGTGGTGTTGACTGAGCTCGTAACTGAAACATTGCGCGTTCGATATTCGAGACGGCCAAAGACCATCGAGTACACTAATAGTGGGTGGTGTACAGTCGGTAACAAAAGTATCCGAACACTAGCAAAAATTCCTATGTAAAAAAGTACACTTCATAAGGTTTTGTTAAATAAATCCTTATCGAATTATGGTCTTACACTGACTAAGAACAGGATTCAACAAGGATTTACTTAACAAAACCGTATGGTGTACTTTTTTTACACATGAATTTTTGCTAGTGTTCGGACACTTTTGTTACTGACTGTACGTTAGGCTGAACAGATAAAAGTACCTTTAAAGGATAGAAGCGTTAAAAATTTCTACAATTAACCAATTATAAATGCCTGTTTTCATTCCTAATAAATAAGGACTAAAAATAAAGTATTACTGATTAATAATTTACTTTCTACAATTTTTTTAAAACTTAAAAAAAAACTTTAAAAAAAAGGAAGTCCCCATTTGTCCCCAGAAAATGGTGACGTCTGGTCAGTATACTGAACGTAAAATCCGTCCGGCAGCAATGCCCGCCTTGTTCGCATCCAAATTATATCTTCGGGGGTAACCAAAGCGGGGAAGCCATCTCCTCCGTGGAGGATCATAATTATTATGGCATGTCTCAAGACCGTCGCCAATTCAACATTGCGCAGTACCAGTTCGATGTTAAATCCAACCAAAAATCCGTCAAAATTATAATGGCATGTCTCCGGAACATCCCTTGAGGTGAAAATCCGACCATCACTAAAAGCCCTAATGAAGCACTAATGCGACATCAGTCAACCCAACCTGATTCGCGAAAGCTGCTGCTTTTCTAAGTTATTCAATAAGAAGTTATCATTCCTTTCATTCTAGCTTAGCACCTGTATCATTCATTTCTTGTTATATGTCAATGTAAGCAGTGCTTTTACCTGAATCCTTAAAAAAATCTTCTGAAGTTTAGAGTTAAGAATATTCCTCTGTTTAAGCTTAATTTTCGAGAAACATATATATTTAAATGATAATTCGCGCTTTGTTCATATTTTATTATTCAGGATTTATTTTCTACTTTATAGGTACAGTCAGTAACAAAAGTGTCCGAACACTAGCAAAAATTCCTATGTAAAAAAAGTACACTTCATACGGTTTTGTTAAATAAATCCTTGTCGAATCCTGTTCTTAGTCAGCGTAAGAACACGATTCGACAAGGATTTATTTAACAAAACCGTACGAAGTGTACTTTTTTCCCATAGGAATTTTTGCTAGTGTTCGGACACTTTTGTTACCGACTGTATGTACATGTTAGAATGTGAATTCATGGAACCAATAGACTGAGTTTAAATAAATACCATGCATTCTAATGTGAATTTTGAAGTATTTTCAGTTAATTGAAATATTGCGTTATTCTCCAAAGCTGTAGAAATCGTATAGGTACTGTATGATGTTTTATGCGATATCATCTATTTCAAAAAAGTTTTTACAAGACAGGCTTAAAACTGACTGCGATGGGCCCATAAACTAAATTAATTACTATGTTTTAAAATTATGCAGCAACTTTTTTTTACCCGAAATTATCTTACTGGTATCCGTTGTTGTCTTTTTATAAAAGGTATATGGGGGTATAAATATTTTCTATTTAATTATAGTAAGTTTCTTTTTAATTATTGTAAGTTTAAAGTTTTTACTTTATTTCGATTTTTAAAATTATATAATCACAAATATATTTAAATAATTTTTATAGCCTCTTAAACTTTTCTGTTTATTTTTAAGTGTAAATATTAGCAATTAGGCATGGAAACACTATTAAGCAACCACACTCGCTGCAGGCATAAGTCTTTGTTATATTATATTTAGAGACATGGATAGTTTATTGAGTCAAATAACTGACATTTTCGCCCTGTTGTTGTTTTCTTGTTTTTATTAATTGCATGACTTTAAATGATTCAATCTTTCCTTTTTGTTTTTAAATGTTATTTAAGATATTTTTAATTCCAAATTTATTCACATTTATGTAACCACCATAACTTTAAGTAAATTTTTAAGGTGAGGCATATATTCTCATAGATCCTGACATCCACATGCCTAATTCTGGCAAGAAAAATGCCACAATTTAATAATTCAGTATTTGAGAAAAATCGACTTGAATAATGTACCAAATTTTTACTGAAATAATATTTCTTTTATATTTCATGTAATTATTTGAAACAGTAAATTCTGCTATATTCAATAGAAGAGTAATGCTAATCTGTAGATTTACTTTAAACGAATGTGAGGTGTTATGGGTTAATAAGGGTTATATGGGTTATACATTTCAGTCATGTCATTCTTCCTTTCTTTTCTATTTTTTTCTTATGACACTTTGGGAAATACTTATGCCACTTTTTTACCCTCAAATAACCCATATTTCTTAAAAACTTACTGTAAAATAACACGGTTTTCGGACCTCCCACTGGCAATTTGTACTCAGGCTAAAATGAAAAATTTCGCAGTTGAAAAAAGTGCCATTATACTTGATTCATACACAACTTCTTGTAGCAGCTCTGAAGTGATATTGTACTTGCCTTGACGACTCATGAACTTTCCTACAATAAAACGTAGAAAACTACACTTAAATGAATATATTGTGAAACATAATTTTCGTACATGTAGGGTATGTTAGCCATATTTTTTTTAATGATATAATCTCAAAATTAACATTTTTTGACTTGTGACTTTTCCTTCCAACCGGGGTGCAATATATGAACTTCTTGTTTTTGTTTTATAAAATCTAAACTATTTAATATTTGGGATTTCGACTAGACTGTTAAAAAGCTCATTGAGGGTGCTTTAAAATGTATTAATATATAACACAAAACAAAGATTATATAAAAAAAAAATGTAAACATCACTTTAAAATAACATGAAATTAAAACGTAAACAGTTTTTATAATCATTTAAAAAAGTAGACTCTTTTTATAAGATAAAAATTTATAGCATTATAGATTTACTTATTTAAAGCCATCAACTTTTAATTTTTTTCAAACTTACGCAGAATTTAATAATTGAGAGTTCAGTAATTTAAGGTCCGTACGTGTAGCTATTAAAAACAATACTAACCTCCAAAACAATTTAAAAACAATCTGGTGTGTCACTCACACGAGTTTCTCTTACCCTGAAATTTAATAATTTAAGTACGGACTGGAGATTAAGGGTTAAGATAACGAGTACTCTTATGTAAACCTACGTTAAAACAATTTAACTTAAGCTTCGAAACAACTTTATTTTACAAATAATTCTTTGTGAGGGGAGAAATAATTCTACGCGTACAAAAACATGTTTTTACGCATATAAAAAATATATATTCGTTTCATTTGGTTTAATGCAGTCTATAGATGTTAAAATCTACTTACCTGCAATTTCCCTCAATCCCCCGTTTCATTATTGCCCCTACATTTATAGATAATTCAAATCTGTTATTAAGTTCAAAAGTTCATTTAATATTATCTAGAACTGTTTCACACGCATCGTTCCTTGAAACTTATCAATCTTGAACAAACTTTCCTAGTAAAAAACATTCATTTCAAAATACATCATTTGGATCGCCTGAAGTTATTTGTTTTTAATTTACTCTGAAACACAGCAAAGATCAAACTATAAAACTTTACTTCTGTATTCAGGAAACCTTAAATCGTGCAAATATACAAGAAACCAATCGATGACTATTTAGCTTAAAAAATACATTATTTACCGTATGGCTTTGAGGAATTAATTTTAATTTCTAAGCAGCTTTCCTGGACATGGTACAATATTATATGAAATAGTATATTATAGTAAAGCTCTTCCACTAACAAATAAAAAAGGATCTTACGACTTAAATATTGGCAGCCCTGTATATCTTCTGAAAATAATGTACACTTTACATGGTGCACATAAATATAATCGTACATTAATAACACACGGCACAACCTGAAATACACTTCCATCAATTTTCAAGTATTGTCACATTATAATCTAGTTCTTTTGTGTAGCCCTGTAAATGAACAGCGAATGATTTCTGTACCATATTCTACATGAAACATGTTTTCACGTATATAAATATATATATATATATATATATTCGTTTCATTTGGTTTAATGCAGTCTATAGATGTTAAAATCTACTTACCTGCAATTTCCCCCATACACGCATTGTATTTGAATTATCATGGGTGTCCCTGTACACGAATCATTTACTTGATCTCAACGGAAAGCTTCGTGCAGCATCCCTGTATCATACACATTTAGAATACATAATTTAAACTTCCTGCTATAATTTGTTTTTTGAGATATGTTGATAACAGACACACATACAAAGACAGACACACATGCACACACACACACCAACCTCTAAAAACATGTTTTATGATTCAGGGCACCTCAGACCGTGTAAACGTAATAAAAACTCAATTTTAAAAGTTTGACCCAAAAACAATACTTTCTCTACCTTATGGGTAAGAGAAAGTAATAATGTGCTTTCACGTTATCTATAATGTCAGTGTATTGCGTCGAAGACCCATACAAATTATAGCTTCGGCTGCAATAGCTTTAGCCCTTTTTTTTTCCAAATCTGTAAAAAAAGTCTAAACGATAGGAAATGTATTATATTCAACCTGTATTGATTGAATTGTTAGTGTAGAGTTCGTATCTAGAATACTCGGATTTACGGACGTATAACGTAAAATTAGTAATATATTAATTTTTGGTCTGTGTTCATCATTTTTAAAAACTAATTGCAAAAAAAGTTAAAATGTTTTAATAAATTAAAACTTAAAAAGAAAATTAAATATATATTTATTGCATTTAATTTGACATCTCTTATCAACAGAAATAAACAAATTTTTGCAAATATTAAAATATAACTTAAAAGGAAACACTCCATAATTAAAACAATTTATACACAGCGCTTCAGGTGTAAAAACACAATAATAGTTTTTACATAGTACCTGCTAAAACACGGTTATAATAATTTAAAATTTTATGTAGGTTGATTTGTAGAAACGAAGTTTAACGTGCATACAATTGGTATATATCCTATTTATCAGCTCATGCTCAGTCAGAATTTGCTAAATCTTTCCTCCGAGGAGTGAAGGAATTGGTTTTTCCTAAAGAAAGTTTGAGAAAAATTATACATGCAAATATGTTATTTGCATTTCAAACTCCTTGAATTCAAAACATAATTTAACTTCCTTTAGAATACATAAGATATTTATATATTGTAGTTTATACCACGAGTAACTGAAACGTACGCAAAATTTTGCGAAATTAAAGAAATGAAACTCTATAGGGGGAATAAAAGTTGGTATATAAATATTTGAGATAAACTAATGAGTTTTCTGAAATCATACATGCCTTTTTTATAACTTTTTGAAAAAAACTCTTTTAATCTTTCGTACCCACATTTACTCGTCAATGGATCTCATGGTTTTTATTCATTTAGATATTATTGGAAATAAAATGCCGGTTTTAGATCTTTTTGTGTCATTAATAACAATGTAAAATTACGGTTAAATGCTTCTATGAAATGAGATTTGTAGATATCGAATCCTTTCAACATCTTATGTTAGGGGTTTAAATATTGTTTCATAAACAGGATTTCTTTAGCTATGAAAAATTAAATAAATAGTAAAGGATTTGAAATCTGATAGTTTCATTTTTTAATTTTAGCTATACTATTAAAAAGAAATTTAATACGACGCAAGGGTTCGATCCTAGGTAACATACTTCGACCTAGCCGTTCGAGGTTTTCTCCGAATCTCGGGTAAATACTGGATAGGGAACCCTTAGAAAGACTCCCTAACGGAAAGCACTCCACCTATAGGCCCCTACCATTGTCAATCACTCTTAAACTCTACAACAAACCAATCAACCCCACCCCGGCAAGAATAGTGATATAACTCATAAATAGTTTTTAGAAAAATCAACTTAACAATAAAGCGTTGAAAATTGTTCCCACTTGCGCGATTCCCATTTGGGCCACGAGGTGAAAAATTCCCATTTGAGCGACCAGAAATTGCAGGACCGGCCGTGCAGTTGATTTCTTTCTTTTTGACTTCATAATCTGAGAACGCCCGTAACTCGGTTCAGCGGCAATCACTACCACGGACGTAAGAACCAAAAAAAAAATCACTGGAGACCCCTGCCTTGCTGTGTATGAATCTGAAAATACTGGTAACTCGTTTTCGCAGCAATCAGTATCACGCAAGTATATACGCTTCGCGCACATGGAAAAAACAAAAAATCACTGGACACTTCTACCTCGATGTGCATAAATCTGAAAACGCATGTAACTCGTACTATTCTTGTATTTTTACTTTATTCGAGCAAATGGGCAGAAAAATCGCGCAAATATTTTCACCACTTCGCGCATATGGGAAGACACCAGCGTTGACTAGTCTGTAATAAAACTCTAGCAGTTGCTGAATACAATTGCATCTAAGATAATTTTTGAGATAGGGATGCGATAATTTTTGTTCACGTGCGAAGCATTTCATACATTTTTCAATAAATTACCCTCAATTTTGACATAATCACTTTTTTTGGGGGAGGGGCGGAGGGGGCAGTGGTGCGGTATGTTAATTCTACTAACATTATTTAAAGACTGTTTAGCTCTCAGGTAATGGATGCTTTAATTTAATAAATCTTTTCATTACTTTTGGAGTTTACTAATAGTTAATAAAAATAGTTTTGAATTAGGCTACAAAAATATGTAGTCTTTTAAATTTTTATAATCTAAAGCAACACAATCCTGGGGGGGGGGGAGTATTAAGTTTCAGTGTGTTATTGAACACGGAGTTCAGACATTCAAAAATTTCAAAGCCCTATCCCCCCCCCCCTCTCCATGTATATGATTATTTTGAAAACTTTTTATTGATACTTTTTCATTTGGAATATCGCTATATACCGAATAGATTTTAACCGATTATTTATAAATACGATTAGCATTAAAAAATATACTTATCTAGTTCCTAAACTATTTTAACTTTAGTACAAATATGCCAGATTTTAAGAAATTTAGCATTTCTTTTTTACGTATGTAACTAATAGTTTTTAAAATAGGTATAGTGCAAATTATTAAAATTTGTGGAAGGAGCGGCAAGGAAGAGTTAGTAAGATACGTATAAATACGTATACGGTGTGGGTATAATTAAACTTCCCCTACAAAACAGCATCTTACAGCGCAAACGGGTGAACAGAATACAACTAAATTTGGTATATAGACTATACACGAGATGGGCTCACGGGAATTTCGAAAAGAAAGAAAGAAAAAAATTAGTTCCAAAATGTCGACCAGAGGGCGCCTTTTCCGGAAAAACATAAAATTTAACAAAATAAACGACCAAAACGTAGTACAGAATCAATATTAACAATCCAGAACAAGAATTATGAGTAATAAAATGTAAAACCGAGAAAATCTGTTAGTTCTAGGAAAAAAAAAAAGGTCGAGATTTACATGCTTAATGAGTAAGCTTTATGGAAAACAATTTTTTTTTTTTTTTCCTCAAACAGCGTACTGTTATTTCCCCCTTACCTTTACTTTATGTGGTTCGATGACAAGGTGATCAGTAACTAGTCAATAAATGTATTGTTTCTGTATTCCGTTTTGATCGTTTATTGTGTTAAATTTAATGTTTTTCCGAAAAAGGCGCTGGTGGTCACTTTGGAACATTTTTTTTTTTTTTTTTTTTTTTTTTGAAATTCCGTGAGCGCATCTCGGGTATAGTCTATATACCATATTTCGTTGCATTCCGTTCACCCGTTTCCTCTGTAAGATGCTGTTCAGAGGGGAAGTTTATTTATAACCACCTTTTATATTCATTCTGATATGCGTTAAGCTCTAACGTTTCATGCCATTATTTATGTAAAACAGATTAAAGAGATGAAAGAACTAAAAATTTTGTTTTTGCGATTTCAAGTACTGTAAAAATATTGAATTAAAAATAATATTAGTAATGTTTGCATTAAAAAAAAATAATTGCAAAATAATTAATATACTGTACAAATCTAAAATAACTGTAGTATTTTTATAGAGTTTTTTTTTTTTTTTTTTAATCATCTAGTATTTTAAAAATGTAACGTACAAGGCATCCATAAAACTTGCACATACTTTTTATAGCATAAAAGTTCTATAAAAATATAAAATCTTTGTGTCCTGTCTTTTTTGTGGTTTAAATAATTTTTAGACAATTAATCAAAAATTTTCCGAAGATTTTGATTTCTTCTTTTTTAGAAATTTTGGTTTTGCACTTCGCGATGATTCTTTATTATCTTTGATAATGATCCCCATAAAGTTTAATTTTTTGACTCCGAGAGGTTCTCTTTGAATTTTTCTTCAAGTAATCCTCGCTAGTACGATTCTTTACAAACAGTTCTACGGACTTTTTTCACAAATTTGCGATATTAATTTCTTTTCAACCGACTTCAAAAAAGGAGGAAAGTTCTCAATTCAAACCGTATTTTTTTTTTTTTTTTTTTTTTTTTTTGTTAGCTCATAACTTCTGAACGGATGCTCCGATCTTGATACCTTTTGTTTTGTTGAAAAGGACTTGGTCTGAATTAGGTCCCATTGTAATATCTTTACGATCTAAAGAAAGTACAGGATGCCCCAAAAAATCAGTCTCAACTCTTTTAACTGCTAAAAGGCTGCAGTTATAGTGATAAAAATGGTATGTAAGTATAGGAAAGTGGCCATGCAGTACAAGGTTAAACCTCTTGCAGCGCAACCTGGTGGAAATAGCGGAGTTAGTGTTCCTATCTTGAAAACGGTTCTAGAGAAAAAAGTGAATTACAAAGTTGAAGAGTATCATAGACTTAGTACAAAAAGACAATGATGCAAAATTACAATGCTAAAAACATGCATTTGTTTATTCGCAATTTCTTACAATATACACACTTGAGCTACATTGCACACGTTGTAGCGTAGCTGGTGAGATATACGCTGTATAGTTCAAAATACAGTTACTTGATACTTTTGGTTTTGTTGTAAAGATCTTGGTCTGAAGTAGGTCTCATTGAAATATCTTTACAATACAAAGAAAAATAAAGCGCCTTCAGGTGAAAAACAGAGGAATTAGCACTGCTATCTCAAAAACGGATCAAGATTGGAGTAAAGTTAATTATGAAGTTGTAGAGCATCATCGGTTTACACCGAAAAGACAGTTTTTAGACATTATTGCTAAAAATAGAACTCTTAAAACGTGCAGTTGTATGTTCGCAATTTCCTACACTGTGCACATTTGAATTATTTTGCACACTTTGCAGCGTAGTGGATGACACGTATACTCTGTGGTTCAAAGTACTGTTACTATAAGCATTCACATCGATTAGCGCGAAGTCGTTTTCAGCCAACTTGAGAAAGGAGAGTGTTGTTAATTCGAGCTATGTGTTGTTGGTGTTTGTAAGCTTATAACTACGTAAGAGATGCTCTAATTAAGACATCAAAAAAGAGGAGGTTCACAATTCAAAGCTTTTTTTTGTTTGTTAGCTCATAACTTCTGAACGGATGATCCGATTTTGATATTTTTTTTTATTGTAAAGGTCTTGGTCTGAAATAAGTCCCATTGCATTTCTATATGATAAAAAAAAGTACAGGGTGCCCAAAAAAATCGGTTCCGACTCTTTTAACTGCTGAACAGCTGCAGCTATAGTCATAAAAGTGGTATGTAGGCATATTAAAGTGGAAATGTGCTACGCGATTCAACCACCTACAGCGCCACCTGGTGGAAAACAGTGGAGTTAGCGTTCCTATCTCGGAAACGGTTCAAGACAGGGGAAAAAGTGAATTATAAAATTCTAGAGCATCATCAATTTAGTATGAAAAGATAGTTTAGACATTAATGCTAAAACAGAACGTTTATAATGTGCATTTGTTCACAATTTCCTATTTTGTGCACACTTGAACGACATTGCATATGTTGTAGCTTAGCGTGTGACATTTATGCTATGTAAAATTCAAAGTATGGTTATGGTAAGCGGTCACATCTATTAACGCATGGACGTTTTAAACCGACTTCATAAAGGAAGAAGTTCTCAATACAAATCATGTTTCTGGATGTTGTTGTTCAAATTTTTTAGCATATTACTTCGTAAGAGATAATTTAATTTTAATACTTTTTTTGTTGTCGTTATGATCTTGGCCTAAAATAGGTTTTATTGTGACTTCTTTAAGCTATAATAAATTACAGGATACTCACAAAAGTCTGTTCTCACTCTAACTGCTGAACGCATGCAGCTACACTGGTAAAAGCAATATGTAAATATCAATGTTGAAACTTCTGCCCGTCAGCTGCAACGCATATTTTGCTCTTTGTTTGAACTTCACGCTGCGCAATTTCCAGCAAAGCGGGTGACACGTATTCACTGTAAAGTTCAATATATATGCCTAACAGAATTTTTGGTTACGAATACAGCATATCCGTTCTTTACATTTCTAACGCTTTTTAATTTAACGTATGTTCATTCAAAAGATAGTTTTTTGCTCATATCCGATAAAGGCTAGAAAACTGACATAATTTAAAAATGCAGAATTTAAGAAAAATCAACTTAAAAATAATTTGACTAGAATAAAACTGGCATAACTGTCTTTCGAGTGGATAACTTTCTAGAGGGAGATGTAACTTTTTTGTTCACATTGGGTGCATTTCAGGTATTTTTCAGTGACATAAACCATGTTTTGAGTTATGTCACTTCTCTTGGAAGTTGTGATTCGTGAAACTGTTGTTGAACGTCTTCTGATGTTTTGCTATATGAATAAGTTTTCACTGAAGAGAGAAAAATAAAATATTTTTGGTAAAAAAATAGAACTAACTCCAAAAGGCAACTACTATTCAAACAACTAAAAAAAAAAAAAAAAAAAAAAAAAAAAAGGTATGAAATGAAACTGTAAATTGCGCCTAAAAGTATAAAATAATTTCCTTCGCCAAACAACCTATAACACTACAATTAATCATAACTTTTGAAGTCGGCGCAAAATTTAAACAAAAATTGACACCTTTATTCAATACAAAAATCAAATCCTATTCAAAATACACGTCTCACATTGTCACCTGCAAAACGCAGCCGAAAACTACTTTGATTCAATAAAACAAATAAGATTTCGTGAGCAGTAAAAGTTGGTGAAGATTCTGGTATCTGACGTCCTTGGTGAAAGAAAAATCGCAAAATTATCTGGCAAACATATTTAATTTCTTTGGGATATCGTGATTGTTTTGATAAGGTATATTAAGAGAGTATTCAAGAACATAAAACAATACTTCGTACAATATATATTATGTAAATATATACATCTTGCGTGTATATTTTTGCATTACGTTTTGATCGCCAAATCCAAAAGCCACCAAGGGTGATAGTTATCAAAGTTATACCAAATTTGCAAAGGAAACTGTAACTTCGTAGAAACATAAGTACCGCATTGGGAAGAATGTTCTATGTAGATGCTACTAATGGACCAATTGTATACAGTGATAAAATAATAAAGGAAACAAGAAAATGGATCATTCGAGACAATAGCATTTGTTGCTACCGATCTAAAACAAACCTTTAAAAACTAATTAAATTTTACTTAATTTTGCGCCGACTTCAAAAGTTATGATTAATTGTTGTGTTATAGGTTGTTTGGCGAAAGAAAATATTTTATACTTTTAGGCTCAATTTAGTTTCATTTTATACCAATTTTTTTTTTTTTTTTTTTTTTTTTTTTTTTTTTTCCAGTTTGAATAGTATTTGCTTTTTGCAGTCGGTTCTATTTTTTTGCAGAAAGATTTTATTAGATATCTTTTCACATATATTTGTTAGTTTCAAGTAAAGCCATGAGTTTGCCAATTTCTCTCGAAAGTCTGAAATGGGACTGAAAGTCACTATCTCAAAGATTTTCTGCAAATTTTCTGTTTTTTTCTTAAAACCTTCTTTAGACGACCTTTCGCCTGTATTACTTAGTTACTATAGGTAACAATGACAATTGTCTTTATTATGTAGGATTAGTTTAGTTCTGAAAAATTGGTGTTTCAAAAAACAGTTCTATATTTTTAAGTAGCTATTCATCTGTTTTATATCTCTACGACGCATATATTAGTTTGCTCTAGAGAAGAAAATTGTTATATTTCTGAATTGTTTGGTCAAATTTATGTTTTTTCGACTACACTATCTTTAAAAAAGTATATAAATACGTGTAATAATAGTTCGTAATTATAGTTGTGTAATTGTTACACACCTGATTTTTAAATTTACATTGCATGAATTTTTTACCATGTGCTGGTTATAATATATAAACGTTATTAAAACTAAGAAGGAAACATTCAAAAGGTGTCATCTTCAAAAAGTATTGAAAAAAATATATGGATTCTACTCTTCATAAAACACCAGAAAATGAAAAAATTATCGGCTTAAATTAATTAGTGATCACAAATTTTCAAAATTAAGCCTATTTGACAATTTCACACTGCTTGGCGATTGATTTTGAGTGCTTGGCGGAAAAGGAAAACACGGTTCTGTTTGTACACCACAACCTCGGTGCTAGCAAATGTATCGTCTAATAGCGCTAAATCGCCAAATATGCTTAATTTTAATAACTTTTTGTGGTCGCTGTAATTCATTTCAGCCGATAATTTTTTAATTTTCTGGTGTTTTATGAAGAGTAGAATCCCATCTATATTTTTTCAATACTTTTTGAGGATGACACCTTTTGAATGTTTCCTTGTAAATTTTTAAAATGTTAAATTATGTAGCTCTAACTTTATGGATTTACTACGAAGGAATAATTTAAAAAAAAAAAGAAATATCTTTAAATATTGAATATTTTTTTTTTTAATTTATATTAAAAATGATATGAATTACTACTCAAATTAAAAATATTAGTGTAGTTAATGCAACATCTTTAACGTGATTAAACAGTACTCAGTAAAATGTTCGTCTTTTCTTTTCAGATATTAAATGTCAAACAAGATTCATTGACAGCCATTTTATTGAATATCTAAATGGCGCAAATTGGAGAGATACAGGAAACACAAAGTGAACTGAAGATTGAATGGAAAATTAATGATTTTTTCTCATTACCCGAGGAGAATGATGTACGTTATGAGAGTAAGAAATTTTATTCTTGTGGCGCGTCGTGGAATTTTTGGATGTATCCTAATGGCGAAAAAAGAACAAAATCGGAAGGATGGGTAAGCATATTCCTGCTGAGACAATCATTTGGTGCTCCCATTACTTTAGAGTATACTTTAGGAGTTGGGCTTGCTGATAGAGACAACAAAACTGTTAATTACACACATACTTTTAAAGAAAAAAATAATGGTTATGGAAGCTCTAAATTAATATCTAGATCAATCTTACAAGAAAAAAAGTTAAAACCATCCGCTTCTGATACGTTAACTGTATTCGCCACTTTGAAGAACAGTCAACCAATTTCTGTTGCTGGTAAGTTATTTATGATAGTGTGTGTGCTTAAGAATACTTACAAAGAAATTTTAGACTCTCAATGAAAATGTTCCAAATACTCATTTATCAAAATGCAGATATAACTATTAGACTTTTTAAAAATTCAGAATTCAGTTAAAATTGTAACTGATAAAAAACGAATTCCTTTTTATTTAAAGCCCCCCCCCCTCCGTTTAAGAAAAAAATTCACTATTTTGAAAAATATAGATTATAAATAATTCTAACCTTCTAAATAGTTAGGGTAAAGGTAGCAAAAAATTAATGGAATATTTTAAATAAAGTAACTCCCCAAGCTAGAAACAATTTTTTTCCGTTTCTGGTTCTGTATCGAATTGTTTTCATACCAATCTTGTTTTTGCGCAGTGTAAATGTTCAGATAAAGAATACAAGGAATAAAGAATAATATAAAAGAATACAGTAAGATAAAAAATACAATACAGATAAAGAATACAATATATTCATATTTATATACAAAATTTTTATAACATACTAAATTATATACCTATATACATAATATATTGTATATATGTAGTCATATTCAAGACAAATTTTTGTTTTATTGCTAATATGTCTGGTAATACACTGCTGCTCAAATGCGTAACAGAATTTACAAACGATCAGATTTTTTTTAAAATTATTATTATTATTCAGTTTAAGGCATTATCTCTAGATGAAATGCTTTCAAACACTGGGTATGTAATTAACAGACACTTTATAGTGTTTTCTTGTCAGTGAAGTATATGTTACAATTAATAGGGGTCAGATAACAAATTGAGCAAAATCAATGTTTATGATTACCCTGTATCGTTATGAGAAGGATATGATCTGTAACTTTAGGGTATATTAATGAAGACCCAGTACAATTTGTAGATGTGTTTCTGTGACGGTAGCATTTTAAATAACGGAGATATAATAAGTTATTTTAGAAATCCAAAAAATATTAGCATGTTTTTCATTTATAATACAGAGCTTTAAACGAACATTTATTTCCACTTTCAGGTAAATTGAAAAAAAAAAAAAAGTTTTGAAACAATATACTGCAATTGGAATAAAAATATCTTAAATATCTCATGAAATACGAAAATTTTCATAAAAAAAGTTTTCACTACACATGCACGAAATATAGAAACTTTTTTATTGCTTATATTGAAAGCTGGATATATTTATTATGCAACTTTCGTCAAAAGTTCATTTAATTAGAGTAAAAAATTAAGCAAATTGTCGGCAAAAGAATGAACTAGATTTTAGGTTGTTTCCAAGAGATGAAATTTTACAAGGTGTTTTTCACATACCATGTAATTAATCTGAAGATATTTTTTCAACCACACTCTAAAAGTTTTTTTTTTCTTTTTTCCCCTGAAAAGGAAAAAAAAAAAAAAAAAAAAAAAAAACTTAAAAGCTTGTAAATTTACATACTTTGTTTTTATTAACTTGCTTTCTTGTTCGTTTGTCCAGTACAATAGATTTTTAACTAACTTCCCGACTAGCTAGAATTTGAAACTTTTAGTACACTTCGGAAACAGGAAGGGACATCGGAAACAGGAAGTGGGACCGTAAGTCCGTATCTCAAAAACAGCTCTAACGATTTTCTTCAAAGTTGCTATATAAACACACTGTTAGATGTCTTATAGAATGATATAGCTGGTTAGTTCAGGACAATGGATAGGCGTCATGTATAAATAGCTCAATTTCCGGTACTGCAAATGCGTTCCTTTAAAAATGGCTGTACGGCATTTTTTCAAACTCGCCATATTAACTTCCTTTTAAATATCATTCTGTGTGCGATGATTGTTTTCTGGTCATTAATTGAGTGTGCCAAGTTTTTGTAAAAGTTGGTATCTCAAAAACGTCTCTAATTATTTTCTTGAAAGTTGTTACATAAATCCATTTTAGATATTCATTTTAAGGTATTGCGTAGTTATTACAGGAAAATTACGTCATCTGGTTTAGGTAGATCAGTTTTAGATATTGGAAAATGGTATTTAAAAAAATAACTCTACCATTTTTTTTCTTATTTTTTAACTCGCTATGTAAACTCTGTTTTATGTCTTTACACGTGTATCAAGTTTCTCTTCCCGAAAAGTTTAGGTGTCAATTTTATGCTTTCTGGATCACATTATCTCAAAAAAAAACGTTGGCATAGGTGGACTCTGCTCAGTTCCCCGTCATATATATACATAAATTTCTAGAACAGGACATTCTCTTAACATAGTTATCATGTTAAGAGAAATGAATTTGAAAAAACGCTTGACACAGTGATAGAATGAAATCCCCGCCTAATAGGGTATCCACCATTCACTTCGATATATTTATCTTATTCTAATCTATTAATTTATTTTATTAGGGTAAATTTCGTAGTTTAGTTTTCATGCTACTATTTCCAATGCAACAATCCTCAAAACGCATATTTATATGAAAAATTTTCAATTTTATGTTGATAAAATCTTAAATAACGAATAGCTTACAAAACTTTCCTATTAGAATATTTGTAATCAGTCATGTTCATACAAGTATCATAAATGTTATTTTGAAGTTGTCTGATATATTTATGATTCTGAAAATGGCCGTTTATGCTCAATTTTGTATTCTTCTGCCATTTTAAGAGGATCGTAAATTCAAAATAACTTACGAATTTCTTAAATTAGAAAATTCATACTCTATGGTATTCATGTCAGTATCCTAAATATTTCAAAAAGGATCTGACACCTTCACGATGAAAATATTCCTCTAGATTGTCGCTTGTGTGAAATTTTGCTCTATTCTGCCATGTTAAGAAATTCGTAAATTTCTAATAACTTACGAAATTTTTATATTGGAAAATTCATAGTCAGTGATATTCATGCCAGTATCCTAAATAATAATTCAAAAGTAGTATGACATCTTTACGATGAAAATCTCTCTCAAAATTGACATTTATATGAAATTATGCCTTATACTGCCAAGTTAAGAAATTCATACATTTCCAGTAACTTGCGAAATTTTCAAAGTAACATATTTATAGTTACTGATATTCATTCCCGCATTAAAACTGATATTTTACAGTAAAAAGATTCCATTTAATGCACGTTTAAGTGAAATTTTGTCCTTTTCTCCCATGTTAAGAAAATCGTAAATTTCTAATAACTTACGAAGTTTTTTAATTCGAATGTTGTGAATGAATAGGGTTCTTGCCAGTATCGAAAGTAATATTTTAAATCTGATCTGACCTCTCTGCGATCATTTGTTCGTGAGATATCGTGTAAACAGACTAACAAACTAACGGACTAACAGACACCCTACAGACGGACACCATACAAATTTTGTCATTTTCGGATTCCTCACACCTGAAAACGCGTAAAAGTAAAAAAAATCAGAGGTCGAAAATCTTCACGATTACCTAAGTTCCCCATACCTATAGTATGATGGGGAACTAATATGCACTTTATACGTGTAATAGTGGGTAATGGAAGTCGTGTAGTTGTTTTACACCAGATTTTTTCATCTTGTAATTATCTCTTTATTTAGAAAGAGTTGAGTTCATAAGGGGTTTTTCGCAAAAAAGAACTTTAGCAACATGGTTGAAATAATTGGATCTTCAAATTAAATACGCGGTATGTGAAAAACTCCTTACGAAATTTGAACTCTGTAAAAAATACCTAAAATCTATTATGTTCTTTTGCCGACAATTTGTTTAATTTTTTACTCTATTAAAATCAATATTTGACAAAATATGCCCGTTATATATGGCTTTTAACCTACGTGGTAAATTGTTTTCTGTCTTTCGCGCGTGCTCAACGTTTATGAAAACGTTTTTCATAAAAATTCAAAAGAGGAGATATTTGCATTCCGATTGCGGTATATTGTTTCACAAGTGCTTTTTCAGTTTATCTGAAAATGAGAACAACCTCCAATTATGTTTAAGATTGATTATGAATTCAATTAGTGTATCTGTATACCAATCTGTATAGCATATTGCTGCAATCAAAACGTTTTGATTGCAGCACTCGTGCCTACTTTGTTCACCTGAAGAAGGGTCCTGTGTTTTTTCGACCCGAAAAAATTATTGTGAGTTTATTGCATTTTATGGCGTTTATTCAAAGCTTTGTACTTTAAAACGCCAGTTCTGCGGTGCTCTCTACTACTTTTCACTATTAAATTTTTTTAGTTAATTTAGGGCAGTATATAATACTTTATATGTTTCTAATTCTCAGCTGGGTAATAATTTTGCATATTTGAAAATATCTGGAAAAAATAAATATATAATAAAAATAAAAATTTTTACTCTTCCATTTTGCGGCAAAGGGGATAAAGTCGCCAAAAAAAATAAATAAATAAATAAATGAAATAAAATAAAGTAAAATTAAATTTAAAAAAATAAAAAAAAAATACAACCGACGCCTATTATTAAGCACCTAAGAAAGAAAAATTGTTTCAAACCACTTCATTAAAAAGAAAATTAATAGGAAAATTAAGGAAACACGATCGTTTACTTAATTTTTTGTTATATTTTTAAGAGGTAACTTTTCTAAAAGTTTGCTTAAATCTAGCGTTTAAAAGTGTTGTCCAGTAACAAATATAACATTTATTTTATCAAATCCATAATTACGGATATGACCTAACTTTATTTTTTATTTTGCTAATTTAAATCTAAGTTACAAAATATCGTTTAATCTATTGTTGTCGCTTATATTGTTTGCTTGGAAAGATTCTGTAATGTTAAAAAATTACAGTTGTGAAAGTAGATAAGTTCATATAGGAGTTACAGGAGTTATTCATAAATAAGTATGAATTTGACCTTTTTTTTATGCCAAAATATATTCGAGGTATTTTGTTTTATTCATTTATTTTTTTAGATATATACTTAAAAAAGACACACATACACACAAAAGAGCTTATAAAAAAAATGTATATGTAAACAAACACAAGAAATTGCCAGTAAAAAAATTTATTTTCTTAATAGCAGCATTGACTATTTTTTTTTTTTCACCATGGATCACATTTTAATTTTCCCGTAGAAAATGTTATGACAAAAAAAAAAGAGAGAGAGAAACAAAATGTCATAAGAGGCTTTTTTCAAGATAACAAAAAGAGTATCTTCATAAATCTGAAGTTTTTAGTAACTTCGTTAATTAAAATGATTGAAATTTCTAAGCAGCTGAAATGTCTACATTGGAGCATTCCGTAAGCATCGGTACTCCTCACGACGCAAAGGACCCTGCACTCCGCGAGGAGATGCGGTCGCAGACAAAATTTGACGCCAGTGACGGTAACATTTTTTAATACATAGATTACTAGAAACTTAATGGGCAAATTTATATTAATTTATTAAATTATCTCTTAACATCTTTCTTTTTTCTTTCTTTCTTAAAAAAAAAAAAAAAAAAAAAAAAAACTACCTTTTTTGGAAATACATTATTTGACAAAAAAAGTGTTATTTAAAAAAGAATTATATATATATATATTGCATAGATCATTATGGATTTCAAAGTCACGTAAATAATTAATTTAATTTTGAACTATTTTATGAATTTCGATTCTGTTTGAGTGTTTTTCCAATCCATAGTTTGTTTGATCACCTAGAAGTTCTTTTAAACAAATTACAAATATTTGTCATCTGATTGATATAAATTGTTTTTATAAAAGTAAAAAAAACATTTTTTGAAGTCATTTTTTAAAATAAAACTAATTTTGAAAGTTAACAATGAATGAACTTTGAATCAATATTTCAATGAACATTCTTATGAATAAATACGCATGAAGCACGGACAGACACACAATCTGAAAACATTAACACTTTTCAACCTTCTTGGAAAGTTTAAAAAATATTTTGAATGTGATAAAAACGTTTAATATATCCGAAAATGCAATTTCAGCAAATTTCCAATAAAATCCGTCAATGTAATTGAATATTTGTGCGGCCTTGTAAATCAAATGCTAAACATACTACATTCTGTAGAAAGTTCTTTTTTGCATATGAGTAACATATTTCAATTTCATTAAGATTTGTGCAAATTGAAGTTATTAAAATTTTGTTTATCAAAATACCTTTCACAGGACACAATGCTTTGGAATACTTTTGGGTGTCCCTGTACACAAACCAGTAAAGCTATTTACTCTATTTTCAATAGAGAACATCCGATAGTGAACTTGAATAACATATGTTTCAAAAAATTTCATGAATATTTACGGCAGTTAGAGAGCGGACATACAAACCGAAGTCATTAACACTTTTCAATCTTGATGGAAAGTGTTTAAAAACTAGACATCCAGCCAAAATACTTCCCAAACACTGATATCCAGCATCCTTCTCATAGCTGTTCACTTCACCCGGCAGAGGAGTTTCAATAGCTTTAACAAATACTAAGTTTCTCTCCCACTGTGAAGCTTTACACCGATGGATCAAAACAGACCGCAACTTTTTGCGTCCTCTCAGAGCCGTGACATATTAATGGTTTTGCGGACTGAGGAAAATTTTTCAATTATTACAATTCAAAATATAAAAAAAAAATTCATGTCAATATTTTGCTTTTCTTCAGTTAATTATTTTTTTTCAGTCACGAAAATATTTTGCATTTCTTTCATTACTTTAATTGCTTTCAATTTAGATGTATTCTTTATTTGTAGGTTCATTATTCAGACGACATGAAAAAATAGCAGATAACTTAAAAGATCTTCTGAAAACCAGGAAAAATACGGACTGCGTACTGCAAGTAGATGGGGCTGGTATAGCTGCACATCGAATGATTTTGGAGAAGAGTTCTCCTGTATTCGCTGCGATGTTTAAACATGACACAAAAGAAAGTGAAACTGGCGAAGTATCGATCAAGGATATAAATAAATCTACAATGGATGTAATACTTGAATATTTTTATTCAGGTGACATGGATGAACTGACAACAGAAAATACAATTTCGCTTTATGCTGCGGCTGAAAAATATGATTTACAGGATATTAAAGATTTATGTTCTGAATTTATTATACGAAATCTGTCTGTGAAATGGGTGTGTGATGTCCTCGAGTTTGCAAAATTGTACGACAATGAGGATATAGACAGCAAAGCGAAAGAATTTTTCAAAAAAAATGCACGTGAAATTCTACAGATTGATAACTGGAAAACATTTGCACAAAGAAATCACGATATAAGCATTGAACTTCTTGGTTCATTAGTTTCAGAATTGCTTCCAAATTAATTTATCCAAAAACGTTTTGTTGAATAAACATTAAAAATCATTGGAAATTGAACTTTTGCTTTATTATTATATGAACATAAATCTAACCTATAATATAATTATGTATCTCGGTCATATTCTACGAAAAAGTATTTTGAATTGAGAAATGAATAAGAAATTAACTGTATGAATCTATAGTTTCATTAATAAAATCATAAATTATGTTGCTTTGATATTGTCTTTGTCTGTCTTTCTCTTAAATATTGGGTTGTTCGGAAAATAACTTCGTTTCTTCTTTGAAAATGAAAGACGATTTTCTTATAGTGTATAAATATTTTATTGAATTATATATTCTCCACACTCATCGATCTCTCAGCGATTTCACGAGTTGTTACTTGGTGGTTTTCATAAATCAATTACTTTGTCTTCACCAGCATCAACTAACTTTCTAGAATGTAATGAATCTTCAACAATCAAAATTGCCAGAATAAAGTTATGTAAACTAGTTTTGACATTGGTGTTCTCTCAATAAATCTTCTCCATACACGCTAGATACTTTTTTCTTGCTTGAACAGTAATTTCGCCTTTTAAACAGTAAAAAACAAAATACGCCGAAAATATTGCTTCAGACTTTCTTTATTTTATAGGGCACCCATCAAAAACTATTGTGCAGAACAGAACAAATCTTTTCACAAGCAAGCTTTGTTATATCAGCTGTCACAATATAAAATGATAATGCAGCTTAATTATGAAGATGATATAAAAAAAATACAATTAAGTCCTCTGATCGAAAAAACTATATTACTTTTCGTACAACACAATATTTAAAAGTAAAATTTAATTTGTACTTTAAACTGACCACTTCACTGGTCATTATATTTAAGAAATAATAAAATGCAAAAGTCATTAAATTTTTAGTCAAAATAATTTTATTGAAATCGTTCAAAACACCGCTTTGGCGTCCCATTGTCCACTGCAGCGTCTCTCCAGCTCGTGCTAAGTCGTTTCGGGGTCCCCACTTGCTTGCATTTGTACCTTAATCAGATATTTTGATTTAGGTTCGTACTGGATGACAGGTGGCCCTGTTATTTATCAAGAACTACGTTTTTACAAATGGCTATATCTCAGTATCTGATGAACATCTTAGTTTTGGCACCACATTTTAGCGAGACCTAGTATCACGTGTATTGAGAACCACTTTTCAAAAAAGTGAGATTTTTGTTATAGGTGAAACTGCTTTATCAGAAAGCACCACAGAGCTGGCGTTTAAAAATAATAAGTACAAAACTTTGAATAAACACTATAAAAGCAAAAACTCGCAAACATTGTTTCGGGCGTGCGCTTTGTTCGCATAGAATCAGTCGTTCTTACTTTTTACGCATAACAAAAGTTCGTGTTTCTTTCGATCCGAAACAATTGTTCCAATTCCTTGCATTTTATGGTGTTTATTCAAAGTTATTGAAACAAAGTTTATTCAATTAGTTTATTCAAACTTATTGAAACAACTGCTCTATACAGCAAAATATTATTTATTTTGCAATTTGTTGCAATTAAACATAAAATTTCTTTTGTATTTATTGCGTATTATCCGATGAATCATAACGGAACAGCAATTTACCGTCATATATTGTGTTGCAAATTCTGTAGCTGGTATATACGTTATTAGATAAGTTTATAGTGGCTTCATATTACTTCCCATTTTAAATATTTTATTTAGATTTTGTTTTTTAAGTAAAAATACTAACCGTAAGTTTATATGTTTATATGACTCTTAAGCCTTTGTATTAAATTAATTTTAACATTCAAATTGAAAAAAAAAAAAAATCGGGAAATATACGGAAAGCAAAAAAAAAAAAAAATGTTTCATTGAATGTAGTCTCAATAAAATCCAAATTATATATATACATGACATAAAACGAAATATATTTTAGACGTGAATGATGAAATTAAAATACTTGGTGATTTATAAGTAAAGCTAAAATTTCAAAAACAGGGTTGTTTGGTTTTTTCCGTGGTGGAGAAAATCGCTGGTAAAAACCTGGTTAAAACCGTCCCAGAAAAAATACCATTTTGTCCACATTTGTCCACTAATAATTTGCGAGTAGTAAATTAAAAATTATCATTATTCTTTCATATATATATATATATATATATGTTAAAGTGTATAATTCAGTTATTTTATAGAATAACATGTCTAGTTATTTCATGAAATACCTAGTTAAAGTATACAATAGATAAAAAAAAATTCATACTTTACCTAGTTATTCTGTGAAATAACTAATGACAGACCGTTAAAGTGTAAAATAAATTCAAAGTTATTTTATAAATTAATTGATCATAAATTCATATACTCAAAGTGTACAGACGCTCGCAATACTGGCTGCTGCAGTACAAAATTGTGCATATGTTTCAGATTCATGCATTTTGAGATAGGGGTATCCAGTGATGTTTTATTTTCATGTACGCAAAGCGTACAGACGTTCGCATTGCTGGCTGCTGCAGTACAGAGTTGTGCATATGTTTGTTTCATGCATTTTGAGATAGGGGTATTAAGTGATGCTTTTTTTTTAAATGTACGTAAAGCTTACAGACGTGCGCAATACTGGCTGCTGCAATACAAAATTGTGCATATTTTTCAGATTCATGCATTTTGAGATAGGGGTATCCAGTGATTTTTTTTTCTTTCATGTACGCAAAGCGTACAGACGTGCGTGATACTGTCTGCTGCAGCACAAAAATTTATTTAAAATGCATGAAATTCAAAAATATGCACAATTTTATACTGCAGCAGCCGGTATTTCGAACGTCTGTACACTTTGCGTATATGAAAAACAAAACATTGGATACCCCTATCTCAAAATGCATGAATCTGAAACATATGCACAATTTTGTACTGCAGCAGCCAGTATTTCGAACGCCTGTACGCTTTGCGTACATGAAAAAAAATCACTGTGGGTACTCCTATCCCAAAGTGCATGTGTCTGAAAAAATTGCAAAATGTTGTGCTGCAGCACTGCTAAAATAACCGGTAAATGTGGTAAATATTGAATAATTAATCACATTCCCCAAAATTTAGCGGGGATTATGCATAATCATTTCATACTTTAACGGTCAAGTAATCGTTATTCTATAGAATACCTAGTTAAATCGCAGAATTGAATAATTTTATATACCTTAATTGACTTGTCTAGTTATTTCATGAAATACCTAGTTAGTCTATGAAATAACGGATTTCATACTTTAACGGTAACATGTATATATAAAACAATTCTTTATTCATATGTATAAGTGCATATAAGGAAACTCCGGGACAGATGCCCCACTTAAGGGAAGGGAGCTATAAACAAAATTGGGTATTAAAAATGACAACGAAAATTTGTGGTAAATACATAATAGATATTGTTCATCAATACTAAGTATTTTTTTTTATTTTGTACCATATTGTAAAATCTCTCCCGCCATGTCCCACTCAAGTGGGAGAAACGCCCTACCTGTAAAGAACATAATGAAAATTTTTAACAATTGTCAATACTTTATAACAATTTTTCAGTAGTTTATAACATATGAAAGGTAAGCTATTTAATATATATATATATACGACCTTAACATTATTTTGTAAAATCGAAAAACATTTACCTACCATAGACAAGATGTAAAATTTAGAATAAAACACAAATAAACTATTAATTTTATATATATATATGAAAATTTCATATTTACAGTTTAGAAAGTCTAATGAAAAAATATTACGAAATACGTCGAATTTATTCAGATATATTTTTTCTCTTCTGTAATTTTCGCTTTCCCGCAAACATTGTACAGATCCCCGTACATTGTGCATAGTTCATGTAACCATTCATGGCACTTTATGCAATTTATCCAATCTACAGTTTATTTTCTAAAATAAGAGTAGTTCTCACATTCGAAGCAATTGTTTGTAGGATCACTTTCGTTCTTTTCAATGGGCCTGTCCATCACCAGCTATTTTGACGCTTTGCTAAATTAAACAGCGGATTTTAGCTTTTTTTCTTGGTTTGCTCTTGGGATGTAACAACCTTATCCGACTGTATCTTTCTTTTTCGGCAACTTTCCTCTAACCTAGGTACAGGGGACATATTGTGCAATATTTTTGTGGAGGAGGATATTTGTTCAGTTGATTCAGAAGTTTGGGACTGTTCACCCGTCTGTTTCAATTCTTCACTTATGGAAAAGAAGTGGTTTGGAATCGCTTCTTGGTTTAGAGTTTAAATTCCCATCTCCCGAAAACCATTAATAACAGTGCCAACAGAAGCTACCCTTTTCCAGGTTCTACCAATCAGTTCTGCAGCTTGTATTCTCCCAGTGGTCCTTCCTGGATGATTAACAATCAATTTCCTTCCATCCTCTTTAAAGTAGTGTTTTAGTGGCTTAAAAAAAGACCGGTCAAGAGGCTGAACAGCTTGTGTCGTATGGCTGGGCAGGCATAAAATTGTTATTCTTGTCCGCAATTTCCAGCAAGTCATAACAGTTTAAGTGCGATGTGTGACCGTCCAAAATTAATTTTTTTTCTTGGAACAAAAAAAAATCCTTAAGCCATTTGAAAAAATATCTGTACTGATGTACGATGATTTTTCGTTCATGAACACCATTGATCCAGGTGGAAAACCATCAGAAAATTCTTTGTTTTTTTCGAACGCCTTTAAAAATAACTGAAGGGGGTAGATATTGTCTTTCTGCATTGCAACAGGCAATGACTGTAACATTTTCTCCTCTCTCAGTAGACGTCAAAGCATAAAATTTTTTTGCACTTTTGGTAGCCGTAACGTTTCCTGGAACGTTGTTTAACTGACAGCCGGTTTCGTCCATATTATAAATACTCCCCGGTCTGGTAAAGAATTCATTTTCTTCAAACACTCTTGAGAGAATTTACAAAAAATGATCAACGCTTTCTCTGTTCATGCCTTCCCCCCTTGCTAAAGAGAGCCCCTGGGCTTCTCTAATACTTAGTTCTGGGTTTCTTCTATAAAATGATGACAGCCAGGCGTATCCAGCCATTCTTGCTTCTAAATTAAATCGATGCTTGGGATCTAGTTTTTCAGGAAACTGAAATGCACGTGTCCTAATTTTCTCTCTGTCAGATGAAAATCCACATTTTTCTAAACGTTGGATGTGCTTGACGAGATGTTTTTCGTTTTCAACTCCAAACACTCCTTCTTTCCATAAAGAACTTGCTTTGGTATTATTACCCGTTTAGGAAAACGTGTGTTCGAGACGACGACGACGAAGTGTTTGGGAAGGAATTCCATAGTACCCAGCAGCTTCACTGACACCAATTTGCCCTGCTTCTAGTCTCCTGAGAGCCTCTTTTAAATGGTCTTCTGTCCATCTCCCACGCACTGCTCCAGTATTTTTTCTTTTGCACACTGTAAGCATCTTTCCTGAAACAAACAAGAAGCTTTGAACAACTGAATGAACAAATACAATAATATACACTCACTGGCAAAATTAACCACCCACTTACACTTTCGTTAGCGCCCAAGTTTGTTTACGTAAGTTTAAATGTCAAAGGGCAGTCTGACATACCTGAGCGTTTTTTGCTTTATTATCTGGGTTCAATCTGCATTTTTATGATTTCGTTTTGAGTTGTTACTTCTAGCGATCACGCGAATTTAAATTTTATTTGATGAATTTTAGTCTAAATTTATAGTTTCAAAAAACATTTTTAAGATGAAAAATGTAACGATTTACAAATATTACGCATTTTATAAAAACAGTTCTGAACAATTACAAATTCTTTTCTCCCAGAAAATGTATGTGGGTATCTCACCTGAGTGTTATTTAATTTTCTGCTTCATTTTTCTTTAAAATATTTTTCATATTTTTCAGGAAATATATATTCTAACAAATATTCAGGAAATACGTATTCTAAGTAAATATTTTATAAAATATTCTCAGTATTGATTTACCAGTAAATGAAACTCTTCTGCATCTGAATGTATAAAATTACTTACAATTTCACACAAATGTTTTTCAATAAGTTTTTAAAATAGTTATAAATTTCATTTTTTATTAAAAAAAAAATGTAAAAGTCAGTATCAATCCACTTTTTTTTTTATGGAACACCAAGTATATTTAGGGGGGAAAAAATAAAGCTATTTTTTACTTGAACACATTAAAATCTATATAAACTTTCAGTAAACGACCGGACACTTGATTTGTCAATTATCTCAAAGTACATGACGAATTATCTTGCTTCTTCGGGAGGGTAAACATGTTATACTTTATATATTTCAGTGAAAGTTGTGACTCGAAAACAAAAGGGGACTTGAGATGCGATCTGGATGTATCATGTGAATATGAGGCTCCTTCTTTTACCAGTATGAATTTTTATGAGGTTACCACATATATTCATGAAAATATTACGGTTTATTTAAAGAACTTCAGTAAAGAAAAATGTATTAAACCCAATGCACAGCCATTTTCAGAAAACTTGACAAACTACATTCAACCTAGCCTACTACAATGAGATTTTAAAAATATTAAATATATGGTGAAATATGAACATATTTACAGTCGGTAACAAGTCTCCGAACGCTAGCGAAAATTCCTATATTAAAAAAATACACTCTATACAGTTTTGTTAAATAAATCCTTGTCGAATCCTGTTTTTAGTAAGTCTAAGAACATTATTCGACAAGGATTTATTTAACAAAACAGTGTTAAGTGTGTTTTTTTCACATAGGAATTTTTGCTAGTGCTCGGATACTTTTGCTGCCGACTGCAGTCATACATTTGGAACGCTTGCAGACGGCTTTGCAACTGGAAGTGTTTCATTTGTATGTACCCCTTTGTGCTGTTAGGCAAGTGCGCGTATTGCAAACTCACTGACAAATGGTGAATCGCCAAAGTACTTAAGAAGTATGGCCCATCGTGTGAATGCTAAGACTCTTAAGCATAAGCTTTAATTCATGAGTATATTTAGTCCTGCCCTTTAAAATAATATCAATATTCAAGGTTCACAGAATATCAAGCGTCAAACCCCGCCGTCAAAACAATGCATGATTTATTTTTGAAAATGTATGCACATCTTTAACGGAAAGGGAAGTATGACTTCTACTGAGACTACATCCGTAAGAATTTTTCATTGAGTTTCAAGTTTCAAGATACTTCCCACGATGCGTGTGCTACGTGGGAGGATCTAAACAATAAAACCAAGCATCCCTCAGTAAGTGAAACTGCAAAATGTGTTGCTATGTTCGATTTAATTGTACGCAGAAGAAGCCAGAAGATTTACAACTCTTTTAAACAAACTGCTCCTTCTTCCCAAACTGAGGGCAGAAAAGCTTTGGCACTGGGTTTTGACTTTAAGGCGGTTAATGATTTGCTTAAAATACCCGTTCAAAATCTGCATTACTACCCACAGCTTGGTGACAACAACTTCAAGATTCAGCCCACGTGGACTTCGGTCCTAGCATAGCTCAACACCGCTCTTCGAGCGGTGAGCCAGGGGCTGCTCCCCTGTTCAAAGCAACTTCAATATTCATAATTCGTGTAAGTGTACCATGATAAGTTATGTTTATCATGAGAGAGTTGCAAGTAAATATCCTGATGATGTAATATCATTTACACTAACCTCGAAGTTTCACCCCTCCGAAGTTAAAGAGATCTTTTTTGTGACAACTGCGGGGGGCAGAACAAGTACACGCATTCACTCAGACCATAATGGCATTCGTGCAACTAAAAATTAACAAATATTTTTTTTATTTTTTATTTATTTATTTATTTTTTTTAACGAGAGGCCAATCTTACTTATCTTACGACGGAAAATTTGGATTAATCAAGAGGAAATGACAAAATATTGATAAGAAATATATCCCTGACGTACACTAATATAGTGGTAAATGCTTCAAATGTAGCTGGCAAATTCAGAATGATCACGTAATCAATTTTTCTATAGTTTTTGATTATCAGCACTGGTTTCTCACTTGCTACGTCAATGGTACCGCGACACTTTAACGCGTTCACGCCTGTGCATATTTTTACATAGTTTTCTAAGTTAATTTCTAAAATAAAGGTAACGGCGTATTTGGCGAAATGTCCAAGTGAAAAAGTGTCCAGTTCTTGCAACCCCACATTTTACAGTCGACCTCAAAAGTCTCCGAGCACTAGCCAATAATTTCGATGTCAAAAAAGTACACTCAATACCGCTTTGTTAAATAAATCCTTGTCGAATTATGTTCTTTGACTAAAAACATGACTCGACACGGATTTATTTAACAAAGCAGTATTAAGTGTCCTTTTTTATACATGGATTATTGCTAGTGCTCGGATACTTTTACTGCCGTGCAGTCGGTAACAAAAGTCTCCGAACACTAGCAAAAATTCCTATATAAAAAAAGTACACTTAATACAGTTTTCTTAAATAAATCCTTATCGAATCACGTTCTTAGTCAGTCTAAAAACAGGATTAGACAAGGATTTATTCAGCAAAACTGTAGTAAGTGTACTTTTTTTATATAGGAATGTTTGCTAGTGTTTGGAGACTTTTGTTACCGACTGTACATGCTTTATCGGTCCATGATATACTGACCAAACGTCCCCATTTTCTGGGGACAAATGGGGACTTTTTTTTTTTTTTTTTTTGAGGCATTTTTCTAAGTTTTAAAAATTTTTAGAAAGTAAATTATTAATCAGTTATACTTTATTTTTAGTCCTTATTTATTAGGAATGAAAAAATGATAATTGCAGCAATTTTTAACGCTTATCTCTTATAAAGGTACTTTGATCTGGTCAGCCTAGTCTATGATGAAGCACTACTGTAACAAGGTTGAGTTGAGTTGTTTTTCCATCGCTCTAGTACTACACTAAAGGAAACCCACAGAGACAGACAGAAATTTGTTTTCTTTATTTGGCTTCCAAGAGTACAAATTTTGGTCTTAATAAAGTTGAGTGCGTTTTACTATTATGTTGAATTAGACCTAGGTAAAGAGCAACACTGGCGAAAGTCTGGGATTCAATCTTTAGTTTTTATTGATTGATTTCGGAAAAATATTTCTTTTTCAAGCAATTCAATAGGTACCTTTTTCGGAACAAACCTTTCCGATGTTTTTTTACTATTATTATTGTTTTTTAGTTAAATAAATTTTCGATCGAGTGACTAGTGCAAGTAAAGTCCGTCGTGATCGTAATTCCAAAATAAAACATCTGGGGAGTCACTGAGGCAGGGCAACCATTCCCTCCCCTCAGTGGATGATCAAAGTTGGTATTTCATGTCCCGGACCACTATTAGGTGTGGTTTCCAGACCGTCGTCGATTGCTTGGCTAACTATATGTCCTCAAAATTACAAGAAAGCCTCTCCTTTGAAATCGTTTTTAAAATTTTGAAAAATTGTTATAAAGAAAGTTACTTATAATTTTTACTGATTTGGTCTACAATAATTAAAAATAAGAAATACCTTCTTAAATGGGTACAGTCGGTAACAAAAGTGTCCGAACACTAGCGAAAATTCCTATGTAGAAAACGTACAATTCATACGGTTTTGTTAAATAAATCCTTGTCGAATCCTGTTCTTAGTCAGTGTAAGAACATGATTCGATAAGGATTTATTTAACAAAACCGTATGAAGTGTACTTTTTTTACATATGTATTTTTGCTAGTGTTCTGATACTTTTGTTACCGACTGTAATTATAATATTTTTTAACAATATATATTTATAAAGATTTTCTAATATGGTCAACCAGGCAAACGTCCATAAATCCTTGTCAAATCCTGTTCTTTCTTAGTCTAAAAACAGGATTTGACAAGGATTTATTTAACAAAACTGCATTAAGTGTACTTTTTTTAACATAGGAAGTTTTCCCAGTGATCGGATACTTTTGCAGCCGACTGTAGAATCTCTGTTTTCAGATTTTTCCATATCTTGTATTAACTGTGACCCACTGGTGGCCCATGCCGGTGTGAACGTGTTAAACAAGAAGCTTGCCTATCCAAAAAAAGGAAACAATTTTTGACTTCTTCGTATCATTTTGAATGTTCGATTAAAAAAAAAAAAAAAAAAAAAAAGATATTATTGTAAAGTCTGAGTGCATAATGTTTCTCATTCTCTCAAAATGCCATTCATGAAATTATAACTGCAGAAAAAAGCCTATGTATATCAGTAAAATAAAAGATCTTAAAAGCCTAAAACATTTCGTTTCGGAAAAAAAAAAAATTACACGCCTTTTGGTTAGTACTTTATGAATGGCCAACTCATTAAGAAATTTACCAACCACTGTCATTCAATGTAATTTAGTGCTTCTTTCTTCTACTTATACCACACCGTATAAAGCAGGTACATAGATTTTCAATGAAGAGATTGGAAGTAAAGCAATGATTTTTGTGAACTATTGGAACATATGAAGAAAAAAACATAAGTTAAGTGCAAAAAAGAGACATGTCCACAATGCAAAAATTTATGTAATATTGAACTTTGATTAAGTATTTGTGATAGGTATAGCAATAAAAATGCAGTGTAATTTTTTCAGAATTTTAAAATTCACTGAAAATTGGTAAAAATAGTTTTTTGTGTCGCCTGTAAAATTAGGTTTTTGTGACGTGTCTCGTTTCTTCAATCGGTTATTCATATAGTGTAAATAAATAATAAACATGTAATAATAATAATAATAAAAATTAAAGTCAATTCCAACTTAGGTCAATAAAGAAAAATTTATTTTAATTATTTTTTATTAAATAATTACAAATAATTGAAAAAACTGTATTAACATCAAGTGCCATCCACTACAAGTTTAAAAAAATGTATTTAAACTTGAGTGGATGAATAAAAAGTATTTTATTAATTATTGAAAAATTGAACAATATATTTAAATATACATAGGGAGAGTGTGAACTAATAGTAGGAATTGAATAATTATAAGATAAAAATGTACCATGTTTTAGATTTTTCTGATGAATCACAGAACTCTTATCAATGTGCATAAAATTTTTAAAGCGATAAAGAAGTCAATTATTCTGAGATTCATTATTTTACTTTTTATATTTTTTCTAATGTTCACGTTTAATTAAATGTATTTATTTTTATGTCGAAAGAAAATAAACTCGTATTTTTTTTTTCAACAATTAAATTATAGCTAATATTTTAATGGCTATTTTAAAGCTATTAGGATGTTATTATTTTCATATTTTAATTAATTATAAGGAAACTAATCAAAAATTCGATAATCGGACTTCGAGGTATTGTGTTGTCATCGGGTTGTAAGCTATTGTAAAAGTTTCAAATGTCTAGCTAGTAGGGAAGTTAATTGAAATTAGATTGCAAGATTTGAACAAGATGTATATAGGGAGAGTGTGAACTAACAGTAGGAACTGAATGAAAAAAAAAAGTTGTACGCGATAGTACGAAATTAATTTCAGTTCAGTAAGGAACATAAGAAAATGAATTTATTTATTTATATTCACAACTCTGTTATCACTGACTGAATCAAAATAAAAATGGTGAGTAAAACCTCTCATAGTTTGAGAGGAAATGAATAATACTTCATTCTGTCGCTTTGAATTAACTCTTTGAATTTACATGGTACTGGTTTGGAGTTTTCATGTAAGTAGGTCAATACAATGGGCTATTAAATTATGTAAATAAAATTTAGATAAAACTTGTGCATGTACAAGTAGAAATTATTCAGTAAAAAGTCATATCTTCCATTCCTTCACCTCATTAAATCTATAAATCCTCTTTCCATAAATAACCGGACACTTTTGATTTTAGAGGTTTTGTCCAATATCGTACTAGACGCATTATCTTGAATCTTCAGGATGATACCTTGTTATTTTTATTAAATTTCAGAAAACATTTTGCTCCGAAAAGAAAAGAGGGACCGATAATATATTAAGGAATTAAAAACTCTAAGCTATTTTTGTTTTCCAAGTAATAGATAAGATATTCTACCCAAAACAGAATTCAATTTAGTACAACTGAACTTATTTTAATCTATCCTTCAATATAAAGGTATGCAGTAAATGAAAATAATTCTCTAGCACCGGCTGTTACATTCTTTTCTTAAAATTTCTTCGGTATAGCTTAACTTAGGAGCACATTGGCAGCTTTTGAATTTTTATTGTCATTTCTGCAGTGAGTTAAAAGGGCTATCACATTTGAGTAAGTAAAGACCATGGCGAGAAACGTCCAAGATAATTCGGTGCCAAATTTCAAATTTCGGAAGGGGGCTCTATACAGAAGCTGTTCTATTTTTTTTTTTTTAGCACAATTTTTCTCAATTTCATTTTAATTATTTGAAAAATAAAAGTTTGCACTGTTCTTTTTACCTTTAACTCATTCATAGTTCAATTATTTGTATTAAAAGTATAAACGATTTTTTCTTTTCTTTTTTTTTTTTTTTTTAAGTGCCCATAATGAAAATTTACACAAGGTGCTTCCCTCTAGGGCAAGCAGCAATGCCTTCAACATATAAAGCTTTATTTATTTATTTTTTTATTATTACAATTATAAATATATATATATATATATATATATATATATATATATATATATATATATTTAATTCCACATTAAAAAGTGAAAAATAATTCTCATTATGTACTTTAATAGGAAATTTTGTGCTATATTACGATATTAAAAATCTTGCAAACAGTGGACAGTGCCAACTGTTGAGCGATTTACCCCCAAATATAATCAGCAAAAATTTAAGTGAAGGTTCAACTAAATTTTAAAATGGGTTAATTTCGTTCATTGATTAGTGAGTTACAGCGTTCAGAAAATTTTTTATACAAAAGAAATAATATACAGACATATAGATATTTTATAAAAAAAAAAAAAAAAAAGTGGTTAAATTGTGTTCAATACAACTCAAAACTTATTAATGCAACGTAAACTAGAGGAAAAAGTGTTTGCTAATCCAATAAATTATTTTTATGTATATGGGAAAAAATAAAATATTTTAGCTGTTACTTACCAAATTTTTTAAAATGTATACATAAAAATTCAGATGTAAAATATATTTAAAACAAACATTAGAAAAAAAAGAAAAAGTTGCACTCCGGGAGTACCCACAGAAGTGTAAACTTGAACAATTACGTGTGTATTTCTTGAATCGTCAGGAAATATTTTATTGTGCAGGAAATACTTTTAAATGAAGTGTTTTTTTATTCATTAATATAAACTACTACTACAATAAATATATTACAATTTTTATTTAATGCGCTATTGTACATGAAAAATAATGCATATTATTTTACATACAAGTTTCGTTAAAACACAATATATGTTTATATTATATATAGTTATATTATCAATGTATTTCAACCCAAACTTAACTCTCGTGTAAACGGGGCCAATATATGTAGATACTTATATACAGAGGTGTCGGTTACGGTAACAGTGTTGCGAGATCAATGGTTTTTTCCCACCTCAAAAAATATCAGCATGCATGTGTATCTATGTACGTACATACACAATATATGTACATGCTTATATACAGAGGTGTCGGTTACTGTAACAGTGTCGCGAGTTCAATGGTTTTTTCCCATCTCAAACTAGTTCGCATAGGTGGACTCTGCTCAGTTCCCCATCATATTTATGTTCTCATAAATTTCTAGTACGAGACATATTATAATCATGTTAAAAGAAATGAATTTGACCAAAGCTTGATGCAGTGACAGAATGAAATCTCCGCCTAATAGGCTATCCACCGTTCATTTCGATATATTTATCTTATTCTAATCTGTTAATTTATTTTATCAGGGTCAATTCCGTTGTTTAGTTTTCATGCTACTATTTCCGATGCAATAATCCTCACAATTCATATTTATATGAAAAATTTACAATTTCGCTATGTTGGTAAAATCGTAAATTACAAATAATTCACGAAATTTTCCTGTTAGAACATTTGTATTCAATCATGTTCAAACAAATATCATAAATATAATTTTGAAGTTGTCTAATGTATTTACGATCCTCAAAATGGAAGTTTACGCTCAATTTTGCCTTTTTCTGATATGTTAAGTAAATCGTAAATTCCAAATAATTTACGAATTTTTTTAAATTGAAAAAATCGTAGTCTATGATATTCATGTCAGTATCCAAAATAATATTTAAAATGTGGTTTGACATTTTACGATGAAAATATCCCTCAAGATTGACGTTTATGTGAACTTTTGCTCTATTCTGCCGTGTTAAGAAATTCATAATTTTACAATAACTTACGAAATTTTTATACTGGAAAATTCATAGTCATTAATATTCATGCCAGTGTTCTAAATAATATTTCAAAAGTAGTCTTACATCTTTACGATGAAAATATCTCTCAAAATTGACGCTTATGAGAAATTTGGCCCTATACTGCCATGTTAAGAAATTCGTAAATTTCCAATAACTTGCGAAATTTTCAAAGTAGCATATTTATAGTTACTGATGTTCATTCCAGCATCAAAACTGATATTTTAAATCTGGTCTGACATTTTTACAGTAAAAAATTTCCATTCCATGCACGTTTAAGTGAATTTTTGTCCTATTCTCCCATGTTAAGAAAATCGTAAATTTCTCATAACTTACGAAGTTTTTTAATTCGAAAGTTCCAAATGAATAGGGTTCTTGCCAGTATCGAAAGTAATGTTTTAAAACTGACCTGACCTCTCTGTGATCATTTGTTCGTGAGATATCGTGTTAACATACTAACAAACTAACGGACTAACACACTAACAGACACCCTACAGACAGACACCACACAAATTTTGTCATTTTCGGATTCCTCACACCTGAAAACGTATAAAAAAGTCAAAAAACCTAGGTCGAAATTTTTCACGATTACTTAAGTTCCCCATACCTATAGTATGATGGGGAACTAAAAATGTCAACATGCATGTGTATATATGTACGTACATACACAATATATGTACATATTATATACAGAGGTGTCGGTTACGGTAACAGTCTCGCGAGTTCAATGTTTTTTTCCCATCTCAAAAATACCCAACGCGCCTAAAGAAGTTTTCACTTAAAAAAAAAAAAAAAAAAAAAAAAAAAAGAAAGAAAGAAAGAAAAGAAAAGAAAGAAAGAAAGAAAATAAAAGAAAGAAAGAAAGAAAAAATAAATATGGGATTTGCAATGCTAGGACGAAGACAAGAACTATCCCACATGTACAAAAAAACATTTGAAGCATTAAACACTAATTTAATCAATTTCTTTTGCGATTTATAACCAAGGACTTAACGAGCAATTTCCTTTTTCATTGTGCGTGAATAACATGCATAATTGCCATTTGTATACAGAAGGTAAATTGTTTTTAATGAAAATCGTAAATTCTAAATTAATTTTGATTCTGAACTTTCAATATTTCTGAACAGTTTCTTAGTATTTAATTTATCATTTCCTATTATTTCTTTAAATTTGACAAAAACACAGAGAATTATTGAATGAAATTTACGAAAAATATCTGTTTTTCAATTATTTCTGACATTTGATATTATAACAATTATTTAAAAAGCGAGCACGTACAAGAACAGATAGACGTTTGTAAATTTCATTAAACAATAACTACTGTTGCTTAACAGGAAATTGGGTATTGCACATTCCCCTTCATCTAAAAGCAAGATCTATGAAAGTTTTTCTCATCAGTGAAATGGCTGTTATAAACTGGAAATAAAGAGAGGTAAGTTTAACTGTAGCATATAAAAAAATGCTTTCTTTAAAGAAAAAAAAATCGGTGTTATTTTATAACGCTTAAACAACCTTTCATATATTTACAGGGATTGATTCAGGTTTTAATATTTTTTTGGTAGTTTATTTTTGTCAGAAACAATGTATTTTTATTTAATTTGGGGAAAAAATATTCTGTAAAATCTATCACTTTAGACATAACTCAGTATCATGTTTAATATCATGAATATCAAGTTCATATCAAGTTAATATTACATCATTAAACCCTTTATAGGTACTGTTTGTAAAAAACAGTGAAACAAAAATGGAAATGTTTTGTAAAAGGATGGATTTCATGAAACAAAATCTTGCGATGGGTCATTTTTTATGAATATTAATTTAGCAAAGGGGCCTTTTTATAATGTGTAATTTTGTGAAGGAATATCTATATAAAAGAAAATATTTGTCTGGATCAACTCCAGATTTAAATGCTTAAGAAATTTATTTCTTTTATTTAAAAAAATGATATGTGTATATATATACATATATGTATATATATATATATATATATATATATATATATATATATATATATATATATGTGTATGTATGTATGTGCGACAGAAATAATATTTTAATAAAGGAGTAATCATATTTCTAAAACAAATAAAGAAAGGGTAAAATAAATAACGAAGCAAAACTTTGTTTACCAATTATTTATTGTTTTAAAATTTATGTCTGCATATTTAATATGAGCCCTTACTTTCATTAAATCTGGAAACTCCTTTCATTTGTAACTAAGAAAAATATTGGATCGCAACGAAATTTATTCTATTTCTTTATTTTTATACTTTATTTGTACAAAGTAACAGGAACATTGCAATCATATTAATAAAAACATATGCTATATCTCGCATAATTAAAATATATTAAATGAATGTTGATGTTTTGTATTTGAGAAATTATATAATATACTATATTTGTCTTTATTTATATATTTATTTATTTGTCATAGAATCACTTATCGAATTAGAGATTTACTCTATGCTTTACGCTAAATGTTCTAAAGAAAATGTTCTAAATTTATTTGACTAATTTTTCTGAGACGTCTGTAAGTATATGTATTATGTATGTATTTATCTCTTTTACCTCCCAAATAGTTAGCCAAAGAATATTAAACTTTGGTGTTTGGGATTTTTTTAAGCACTTCAAAAATGTAATTGTGCGTTTATTTATTTATTTTTTCGACATTATTTGGCAGTACGTAATGATCGAGTTAATTCGGTATTATAGTAAACATCATTCGTAGGGTAAATGGTGTGATTTGGTTTCAAGTAATAATATTTATTATTTTTTTGCCCAGGGTAGAGCGCAGGTTATCACTGAAAACTAATTTTTCTGGAGATAACGAAAATTCAAATCGAATCAACATATCAAATCCTTAACTATAATTTCTTCACAAAAGCGTTCAAGAAGGTTCTTAGAAGACACGATTTCTGAAATATATTGGTCTAGGGCAGTGACGAAAATTTTTTCTGAGGAATAACATAAGTGAAACACCGTTTGTCACCTAAAAAATAACTTATAAGCTTTTTTTTTTTTTTTTTTTTTTTATAACTTTAACGAGAAAACAAATTTTATGCCTTATTTCTCTCGGGTTGCTGTGTGGGTTATTAGTGAATGCTAGTTGTAATAGATGTGGGATATTTATTTAAGATCGAAATGTCATCTCAAAAACACACAAACTCTAAATAATTATAAAAATCATCCAATAACTTAAAAAAAAAAAAAAAAAAAAAAAAGTTTCTGACATTTTGCCTGGAGAAAGCGTAGTTTACCGGTACACGCTAAATGTTCTAAAGAAAATGTCAGATTTCTGTGCTTACAAATCAAATGTAAACTCGAAAAATTCCCTAAATCTTACCTTTTTATCAAAATCATTCAAATAGTTTATGTAAAAACCATGTCGCTTCTACACATTGCCACATTCAAAATGAAGGTCAATAGTGAACTCTAATTTCCATGAAGATGAGGATACATCAGATGGATTTCTCATCTCAAAAAACCTTTAATGCTAATTTATCGAAACAGTCAAAGCCGTTTATTAGATGGTTCTGCCGTAGTTTTGCAGTGAGAGGAGTTAAGGCTAACTTTGAACGTTAACTTTCCTTAAGATGAAGAAAAGTCAGTTTGAATTGTCATTTAAAAAACTTCCAAAACTTAAATATTTATCAATATCGTTCGAGCAATTTCATAGAAAACCATATTCTAGCGATATTTTTCAACGATAGAGTGAGGATTAACAGAGCAATGAACGCTAACTTTTCTCGAAGCGTTAACAGCAAATGCAAAATTCCCTAAAAATAAACGTAAGTCTAATTAATTTTTCATCCCAGTCATTTCTTAACTCCAAACATTTATCAAAACCATTATATCCATTTTCAAGTAAACCCAATTTCTGTCATGTTTTTTTCATATTAATATACAATTTTTAGATAAATGTTTAACAGGAAACCCCATTTTTTATGAAGATGATAAGACAAATCGATTTTTTAATCCAAAAACACTTAACCCCAAACTTTTATGAAAATCGTTATATACATTTTCGAGAAAACCCATTCGCAAATGTCAGTTAAAGGGTTAACAGTAAACGCGAATTGTTTTGAAGATATGTCTAATTGATATTGTATCCCAAAAAAATCTTAATCCAAAACTTTCTTCAAAATCAATACATCATTTTTCGAGTAACCCAATTTCTGCCGTAAGTTTCAACCGGATAATAAAGGGAAGCAGGAACCCTTAAGAGAAGAAAAAATCTAATTTGTCCTCTCCTCTCCCCCCCCCCCCCCAAAAAAAAAAAAAAACTAATAAATAAAATAAAATATTGTAAACTTTTATCAAAATCATTATATCAATTTACGAGTGAAACACATTGTGCAACTGGCCGACAAAGGATTTACAGCAAACACGAATATTTTTGAAGATGAGGATATTTGTAATCAAATTATCTCTTCCAGAAACACTTTACCCCAAACTTTTATAAAAATCGTTTCATCCATTTTCTGCCATAGGTTGGAACTCGCCAATAACGGGTTAACAACGAACGCGAATTTCCCTGAAGATGAGGATAAGCACAAACGTTAGAGCCCTCAAGAAAACACTTAACCTCAAACTTTCATTAAAATCTTTTTATCAATTTCCTAGTAAACCCAATTTCTTAAATATGGTGCAACTGGCTGATAAAGGGCTAATAGCGAACATGAATTATCCTAAAGATGAGGACATGCTCATCGATTTAGCTCCCTAAAAGCATTTAATTTCAAACTTTTATCAAAATGCATTGCATCCGTTTCCTACTAAACCCAATTTATACTATATGTTGCCACTGGCCGTGAAAGGATTACCAACGAATGCAAATTTTCCTGAAGATGAAGACATTTTCAACCGTTTTAGCTCCCTAAAAAACAATAACCATAAACTTTTATCAAAATCGTTATATTTATTTCCGAATAATCCTAATTTCTACTATTTGTTTGGAGTGGCAATTAAAGATTTAATGCAAATTTTCCTGAAGATGAAGACATTTTCAACCGTTTTAGCTCCCTAAAAAACAATAACCTCAAACTTTTATCAAAATCGTTATATTCATTTCCGAATAATCCTAATTTCTACTATTTGTTGGGAGTGGCAATTAATGATTTAATGCGAACTTTCCTAAAGAATGAGGATATGTCGAATCCTTTTGGCTCTCTAAAAGACACTTAATCCCAAATTTTTATCGTAATTGTTATATCCATTTCCGAATAAATTCTATATCTACTATATGTTGCGACTTTCAGATAAAGGGTTAACGCAAATTTTCCCGATGATCCAAATTTCCCTAAGTTAAATCGTTTTTTCTAACCAATAAACCACTAACTACACGTTTTCATTAAAATCGTTAGAGCCGTTCCCGAGATCCCCATTACAAATATATGCAAAAAGTCACGTGGTTTACTCGTTTAATATAAGAGAAGGATAAGTCACGTAATTTACTCTTTTAATATAACAGACGGATTACGTCAACAATGAAAATTAAGTAACCAAATAGACCACCTACGTTATGATTTAATAATCCAAAAATATAAAATGGCAGACAAATATATACAAGCGCACATCTTTCGTAGATATTTACCTAAATGTTAATATGCTTTTATTAATTTCACAAGGGAAAAAAAATGTTCTCTTATTAGTAAAAACATTTCTTCATTGTTGTTTATTGTTATTTGACTCGTTTATAGATTTAATTAGCAAACAGATTTTTTCTTTTTACAAACCTTAATCCTGTCATACTTATAAATTTACTCGTCACTGCATTAACAACAATACAATTGCTTTCTGTCCCGCTGCATTTCTGCAAGGGATAACCAGAGATTAAATTAGTAACTTTAACGTAATTATTCGCATGCATATTTTTAAAAATGAATATTATGACTGACAGGATAGTGATAGATTCTTTGCTGAAATCCCAGTTAAATAAAATAAAACATTTTTCAACATTATTAGTCTTACTGCCCTAAGTAAAAATACTCTACTGGATAGCATAATCTAATTAAATGTCTGTTTCCGTTAGAGTCCAAAGTTTTGCTGCGTATGCCAATAATTATTTAGACGTAAAGTAGCTTGACTTTAACGACTGTTACGGATAAATAGTTTTTAAGCTTTCTCATTCTCCACAATTAAAATACGTACAATTACGTTTACTTTACGTTGTTCAAAAATTGGTGAATTTATATAGTAATATATTACCGCTAGTCAAATGAGATTTTTATTAAACTTCTCAGGTTACCTGTCGAACCTTATTAAACCTGGCGAAAATTTCGTACAGGTTTACTAGAATATATATATATATATATATATATATATATATATATATATATATATATATTATCCACAGAGTCGTTGATATACCTAAAATCATTAGGCGATAAATGATCTGTGGATACTTTTCTCCTTAAAATAGTATTATTTATTTTTTATTTTTTTATTTTTTTCATTTTTACATCTGTATTATACTTGCGAACGCATTAAAATCTTAAATGCAATAAATATAATGATCCTAATTAATTTTAAGCTATTTTCATAACAAATATATTGCAAATAATATGAATAACACTTCTATAAATTTGAAATGCTTGATTCAGTTAATGATTGTTAAGTTTTGGGAAGTCTGCTGCATTATTTTAAGATTAATTAAAAGACGATATCTTTACCAATAAAAGTTATTAAAATCACAACTTGAAAACTCTTACTAAAAAATAGAAATGAGCAGAGACACTTTGTGATATAAAATATCCATTATTTCTTTTTAAAAAATGCAAATAGATTTACCTTGATCAGAAACGAATCACGATATTTCTGGAAGAGCATCTTATAAATTTTGTTAAAAATGGATTTTACGAGAAATAATTGTTATTAATCTATTGTTAATGATTTTAAACTTGTAATTATGTATTCTACTGTAAGAATATTATATTTTTACCATAAAAATTAATTAAATAAAAAAAGTGCATCTGGATGAAGCAGAAAATAAACTTTTAAGTATAATAAATATATAAAATACCACCTCATTAAAAAAAAGAAAAAAAAAAAAGAATTGAATGAGGTTACAGAATTATGATTTTGAAATCACATTTTATATAAAAAAATCTTATACACAAGTTTTAAAAATCTGTATTTTCAAAAATAAAATTGCCAACACTTTCTCAAACAGGATACTTGTTTTTTAAAATTTTATTATTATTTTATAAGCAAATTACATAAAAATTCTGCATTTATGATATGTAGAAAAATAAATGCATTTTTCACAAAGAGATGTAAAAATATTTATTGGAAAAAAAATATTAATAAACACTGAATGAAAAAATATTTGTGTTCTTTAGTAAACAAAATTAGAACTTCGCAGGAAAAGGACTTTGGAAATTCGGTTTCATGAAGAAAGAGATATGAATGAGTTTCCAAGGGCATGCGCAGGTAGACTCCTAAATGTGATTTCTCTGCGAACAGTCCGGAACAAAATCGGGAGCGCATTCCTGAAGATCCCGCTTTCGCGGAAAGTTCGATGCGAAATCTGGAGCACAAATAGATAACTTATATTTGCCGGAGCTTAAAAAAGTGGTAAGTACATTGAGTCTTTTATTATTGATAAAATATTCATAATAAAGTTGTTTATGTATGAAAATATGTTTTTAGAGTTATTTAAGTAAAGTTTTATTTTGTTAATGTAGTTATTTATTTAAATTGTTTAAATGAAAAAGAAAAAAAATATATACTAAGAGATGAAAGGGTAGTTCAAAATTATAACATCCAAGAAAAAAAAAATATTTCTGTTACAAAAATATTATTCGGTAAAGTATATTTCCTTTAAAAGAAAAATAAATTTACAAATGGAAGAATATTAATTTAAAAACGCATTAAATATATATATATTTTTTTTTATATAGTAAGTTTTTGGCTAAAATAATTATACTATTTATATAAAAGTCTAAATCTAAAAAAATTTTAGAGAAAGTTTATCAATCACAGAAATAGAGTTTACGTAACATTTTAATTTATTATTTTTAACCGACTTCAAAAAAGAAGGAAGGTTCTCAATTCAAACCGTATGTTTTTTTTATGTTTGTTAGCTCATAACTTCTGAACGGATGCTCCGATTTTGATACTTTTTGTTTTGTTGAAAAGGTCTTGGTCTGCAATAGGTCCCATTGTAATATTTTTACAATCTAAAGAAAATACAGGGTGCCCAAAAAAATCAGTCCCAACTCTTTTAACTGTTAAACGGCTGCAGCTATAGTGTTAAAAATGGTATGTAAGTATAGCGAAGTGGCCATGCAGTACAAGGTTAAACCGCTTGCAGCACCACCTGGTGGAAAACAGCGGAGATAGTGTTACTATGTAGAAATCGGTTCTAGGGAAAAAAGTGAGTTACAAAGTTGAAAAGTGCCATCGATTTAGTACAAAAAGATAGATTAGATATTCATGCTAGCGTTCCTATCTCGGAAACGGTTCAAGACAGGGGGAAAATTGCAGGGCATCATCGATTTAGTACGAAAAGATAGTTTAGACATCGATGCTAAAAATACAATGCTGAAAACAATGCTAGAACATTTACATTTGTTCACAGTTTCTTACATTATGCACACTTGAGCTACATTGCACACGTTGCAGCGTAGCTGGTGAGAAATACGCTATATAGTTTAAAATACAGTTACTTGATACTTTTTGTTTTGTTGTAAAGATCTTGGTCTGAAGTAAGTCCCATTGTGATATCTTTACAATCTAAAGAAAATAAAACGTCATCTGGTGAAAAACAGCTGAATCAGCGCTCATTTCTCAAAAACGGTTCAAGATGGGAGAAAAGTTAATTACGAAGTTGTAGAGCATCATCGATTTACTACGAAAAGACAGTTTTTAGACATTATCAAGGCAATACAATTAATTAGACAATATAAAGGCTCCCTAGTTCAAAGTACTGTTACTGTAAGCGGCCACATCGATTAGCGCAAAGTCGTTTTCAACCAACTTCAGGAAAGAGGGTGTTCTTAATTCGAGCTATGTGTTGTTGTTGGTGTTTGTAAGCTTATAACTTCGCAAGAGATGCTCTAATTAACCGACTTCAAATAGGAGGTGGTTCTCAATTCACACCGTATGTTTTTTTGTTTTTATTTTTGTTTGTTAGCTCATAACTTCTGAAGAGATAATCCAATTTTGGTACTTTTTGTTTTATTGTAAGGGTCTTGGTCTGAAATAGGTCCCATTGCAATATCCTTAAGATAAAAAAAAAAATACAGGGTGCCCAAAAAAGTCAGTCCCGACTCTTTCAACTGCTGAACAGCTGCAGCTATAGTCATAAAAGTGGTATGTAGGTATAGTAAAGTGGATATGCGCTGCCTGATTCACCCGCCTACAGCGTTACCTGGTGGGAAACAGGGCAGTTAGCGTTCCTATCTCGGAAACAGTTCAAGACAGGGGGAAAAAGTGAATTATAAAATTGCAGAGCATCATCGATTTAGTGCGAAAAGATAGTTTAGACGTTAATGCTAAAAACAGAACGTTTAAAACGTGCATTTGTTTGTTCACAATCTCCTATTTTGCGCCCACTTGAACGACATTGCATATGTTGTAGCGTAGCGGGTGACATTTATGCTATGTAAAATTCAAAGTATGGTTATTATAAGCGGTCACATCGATTAACGCATAGACGTTTTAAACCGACTTCATAAAGGAAGAAGTTCTCAATACCAACCATGTTTCTCATTGTTTTTGTTGAAATTTGTTAGCTTATAACTTCGTAAGAAATGATTTAATTTTAATACTTTTTTTGTTGTCGTAATGATCTTGGCCAAAAATAGGCTCCATTATGATTTCATTAAGATCTAAACAAATTACAGGATACTCACAAAAGTCTGTTCTCACTTTAACTGCTGAACGCATGCAGCTACACTGGTAAAAGCAGTATGTAAGTATCGATGTTGAAACTTTTGTCCGTCAGCTGCAATGCATGTTTTGCTCTTTGTTTTAACTTTACGCTGCGCAAATTCCAGCGTAGCGGGTGACACGTATTTCCTGTAAAATTCAATATATATGCCTAACAGAATTTTGGTTACGAATACAGTGTATCCATTCTTCGCATTTCTAAAGACTTTTTAACTTAACGTATGTTCATTCAATAGATAGCTTTTTGCTCATATCCGATAAAGGCAAGAAAAGTGACACAACTTAAAAATGCAACATTTGAGAAAAATCAATTTAAAAATAACTTCACTAGAATAAAACTGCCACAACTGTCTCTCGAGTGGATAACTTTCTAGATGGAGATGTAACTTTTTTGTTCACATTGCGTGCATTTCATGTATTTTTCAGTGACATAAACCATTTTTTGAGTTATGTCACTTTTCGTGGAAGTTGTGATTTGTGAATCTGCCGTCGAACGTCATTTGATGTTCTGCTATATGAATAAGTTTTCACTGAAAAGAGAAAAATAAAATCTTTTTGTAAAAAAAATAGAACCGACTCCAAAAAGCAACTACTATTAAAAAAAAAAAAAAAAAAAAAAAAAAAAAAAAGAATGAAATTAAATTAAATTGCGCCTAAAAGTATAAAATAATTTCCTTCGCCAAACAACCTATAACACTACAATTAATCATAACTTTTGAAGTCGGCGCAAAATTAAATAAAAATTGATACCTTTATTCAATACAAAAATCAAATCCTATTCAAAATACACATCTCACATTGCAACCTGCAAAACGCTGCCGAAAACTATTTTGATTCAAGAAAACAAATAAGATTTCGTAAGCAGCAAAAGTTGGCGAAGATGCTGGTATCTGACGTCCTTGGTGAAAGAAATCGCAAAATTATCTGGCAAACACATTTAATTTCTTTGGGATATCATTATTAATTTGATAAGGTATATTAAGAGAGTAATCAAGAATATGAAACAATGCTTCGTACAAAATATATTATGAAAATATACATCTTGCGCGTATATTTTTGCAATACGCTTTGAACGCCAAATAATCCAAAAGCCACCAAGGATTATAGTTATCAAAGTTATATCAAATTTGCAAAGGAAACTCTAACTTCGTAGAAACATAAATACCGCATTGTGAACAATATTCACTGTTCTGTGTAGATGCTACCAATGGACCAATTGTATACAGTGATAAAATAATAAAGGAAACATGAAAATGGATCATTCGAGACAACAGCATTTGTTGCTACCGATCTAAAAACAAACCTTTAAAAACTAATTAAATTTTATTTAATTTTGCGCCGACTTCAAAAGTTATGATTAATTGTAGTGTTATAGGTTGTTTGGCGAAGGAAATTATTTTATACTTTTAGGCGCAATTTAATTTAATTTCATTCTTTTTTTTTTTTTTTTTTTTTTTTTTTTTAATAGTAGTTGCTTTTTGGAGTCGGTTCTATTTTTTTTACAAAAAGATTTTATACTATTTCTTTTTTAATTTTTGTGGAAAAGAAAAAATAAAAATTAGTAAAGATTTATACATAAAATGAAAATATTAAACAAGTTTTGTAAACTATAGCTTACATATATTTGCTTCAAATTTCATACCAAAAAAAAAAAAAAAAAGAAAGAAAAAAAAGAAAGAAAGAATGGAAAAAGAATGGAAAAAGAAAAGAAAAAAAAAAAGATAATATAATTTTAATTAAGTTACTTTACATTGCGATTATGTTGTACTATTGTTATTTACATATCATCTGATGAAAAAATAATCATTAGAATTATGTATATATATATATATATATATATTAATTATAGACAATTTAATTGCGTAAATATAATTTAAAAAAAAATTTAAAGGAAATAGGTTTTACTGAAATTTATTTTCAATATTCAGTTTGTTCTTGTTAGATATTATTTTCAAGTAAAATAACATATTAATATTTTATTCATATATGTTATGTAATATAATGTGTGGAATCTCGTAACTTATACTAGCGAGAAGTATTAAACCACCGACGATAGCTTCAGGGCCCCGAACCCTATTCTTTCCCGAGCTTCGATGACTATTTCTAGTCAATTTATTTACTAACGCACTTGACATTGAGAGTTTTTTTTTTTTTTTTTTCGTTTTCATACCATGCATTTTTACTTTCTTCTATATGTAATATAGAGAAAGTATTGGATTCGCGAAAATTTTCGACCTCCGTTTTTTGACGGATCTACACGTTTTGGGATGTCCTGAACACGAATTGATAGTTTTTAAAAAATGTCTGTCTGTGTGTCTGTCTGTCTGTCTGTCTGTCTGTCTGTGTGTCTGTCTGTCTGTATCATTTTTTTGTGGACGCTGTATCTCACGAACCAATGAATGAAATTTAACCAAACTTGGTATTCAGTTGCACCCTGACATGAACTGGTGCCCATTAGATTTGGGGATCAATAGCTCAACAGGTGGCGCTGTGATCGCATTTTATAGGACAAAATTCCGTATAAATGGGCATAATGAGAGTTATTTTAAACTTGTGATTGTAAAATTAATATGAATTATTGATAATAGTAGTAGTTAACTAGGAAAAAAAATTTGTGCATGGGGGGGCATCGGTTCCCCCCCTGGGGGGGAAGTACCCCCCCGGGAGGGTTAAATTTTGAAGATGGGTATCATTCGAAAGATCTCGTCAATACCTTTAAAACGAATGGTTGAACCATAAATCTGTGATAATTTAAAACAAAGTTATCGATTTTTTTTACTTTTAACAAAAAAAAACTTAGAAAAAAAAATCGTTTTTTTTTTTTTTTTTTTTTTTTTTTTAATATTGTTACTGATTGAATATGTATAAGAAAATATAGAAGAAAGTCTTGTGGTGGCCACAACATACTAGTTCTATGTATTTTTGACTCTTTTTCCCCGTTTTTCTATGGATTTGTAGTTTTTTTTACTTTCTTCTATATGTAATATAGAGAAAGTATTGGATTCGCGAAAATTTTCGACCTCCGTTTTTTGACGGATCTACACGTTTTGGGATGTCCTGAACATGAATTGAGAGTTTTTAAAAAATGTATGTCTGTGCGTCTGTCTGTCTGTCTGTCTGTGTGTCTGTGTGTCTGTGTGTCTGTCTGTATCATTTTTTTGTGGACGCTGTATCTCACGAACCAATGAATGAAATTTAACCAAACTTGGTATTTAGTTGCACCCTGACATGAACTGGTGCCCATTAGATTTGGGGATCAATAGCTCAACAGGTGGCGCTGTGATCGCATTTTATGCAAATTTTTAACATGGCAGCATAGGACAAAATTCCGTATAAATGGGCATAATGTGAGTTATATTAAACTTTTGATTGTAAAATTAATATGAATTATTGATAATAGTAGTAGTTAACTAGGGGAAAAAAATTGTGCATGGGGGGGCATCGGTTCCCCCCCTGGGGGGAAGTACCCCCCCGTGGGGGGTAAATTTTGAAGATGGATATCATTCGAAAGATCTCGTCAATACCTTTAAAACGAATGGTTGAACCATAAATCTGTGATAATTTAAAACAAAGTTATCGATTTTTTTTACTTTTAACCAAAAAAAAAAGAAAAATGAAAAAAATTCGCATTTTTTTTTTTTTTTTTTTTTTTTTTTTAATATTGTTACTGATTGAATATGTATAGGAAAATATAGAAGAATGTCTTGTGGTGGCCACAACATACTAGTTTTCCTCGTTTTCTGCATTCTTAAATGCATATTAAACTTTTATTTCTAAGTTATTAACTTCAATATTCTTTTCTAAGAGGTAATTCATAATTTTTTCTTTTCTTTTCTTTTCATTTATATATATATGTTAATGCTATTTTATGCATGATTTATATTAACTACATTTAAATATTATATATATATTAGCTTCTAACCAGGTTACCTATTATTTTATGGATTAGTTTACAAGGAAATAATTTTATTTATTTATTCGTAGTTTATATTTTCTATTTGCATATATATTATGATTTTTGACTTAAAATTAATAATATTATTCACGAAAATAACAATAATTTGATAAAGAAAATTCAGCAAAAGAAACAAATTGTAATAACCATTGTAATAATTATAATTGAATTGTTTGTTATTAACTTCTCGATTTTTTTTCCACATTTCAAGATGAAAAACTTTAATTACTTATTTACTTTTATAAAATATTTTAATTTACAATATCTCTTTATCAAAAAAGCTACATTTTCTCTTAAATGTCACTTTCATAAGATAAATATTTATCAATGAAAATTGAATTAATAGTTTTAATTATTTTACTGCGTGCATGTCTGCAAGGTTATCCAGAATTAAAAGAGAAGCAATATTTTATTTGTTGGATTTTCAGACATAGCAACATTTTAAAACATTTTACTCAGTCCATTTATATAAAGGCATTTATGTGTCTTAACGGCCCTCTTCACTTACCGTAGCCGGGAGCCCGAGCCAATGTTATTCTATGGGAAAATTTTCTTTACAAATTACTTATTAACTAATACATATTTTTAAGTTCAGTGTTCACATTCAGAAAATTCCCAACTGTTAAATTGACGGACCTTTTTTAAAAATGTTTTTTTTTTTTTTTTCAATATTTTATTTAGAAATTGCAAATTGAAAAAAATTCACATATTGAAAATTCGTATTTTGCAGTTTAAAAAATATATATATATATATATATATAAGGTCCGTCAATGTAACAGCTGGGAATTTTCAGAATGGGAAAACAGAATTAAAAAATACGCATTAGTTAATAAATTATTTATAAAGAAAAATTTCCCATAGAATAACATTAGTTTCGGCTTCCTGCGGCGGTGAGTGAAGCGGGCCCTTAAGTTCAGATGCCTCTGTTGTCTGAAAATTTGTATACTTTAGCGTATTATGCATTTTGTTTGCCTACATTTGTATTTCAGACACATTTGTGTCTGAATTTAACAGGCTTCTATTAACCGTGTATTATTCTGATTGAATCCTATCTCCATAAATATGAAAATAAGATGAATATATGGAACTTTCCATAAATTAGCTAGCACTTAAATAATGTGTGCTATAGTGAAAGTGTTTTAGAATAAAAATTCAAATTTTGCGGAAGTATAACCAAAGAAAATAGGACGCGGTACAAGTTAAAATTCACGCACAACACACATCCCCACTTAACATATACGAACCAATATTTAGATTTCCTTTGTAAATATTATGAATATAGCAACGCGTTTTAGGTTGAAGAAAATCCATACTGTAATAAACTTAAATTCCATAAAAGTGTCTGTATGTAATCAACGGTAGTAATAATTCGAAGAAAGTCTTTTTAACTGTCATTAATAAATCAACAGAATAATTAACAGATTTATAACTTGCAGTGACTTGGCGAAGAGGAGATTTTTCAAGCCCTTCCAGATTTTGAAAGTAAATTCCAATATTTTTAAAATGAAATATAGTAATAAAAAAGGTTTTAAAGCTATCTTTATTTTTTTATAATTTTTCAGAATTCATTTGAAACATTCATATAAAAGAATCTTCATCCTACAGTAATGCCTATTTAAAAACTTACACAATTTTGTGAAACACTTTGTGCAAACTGGTACAAACATATAATATATTTTCTAATATATATATATATATATATATATATTTAACACATTTTTCTAAATAATATATTCTGATAATGTTTTCTAAAAAACATTTTTTTTTTTAAGTTTTAAATATATTTAATTACTTTTTGCCCCACCGGTGGCCAGGATATTCTGCTCCCGAAAATGGAAGACGAGAAATGTCGAGTTCAATCCCGGACAGCACTCGATATGGAGAATTCGTTGTCCACTTCAGAGCTCGTTATCCGATTAGTTCTCTATCATTGTTTGCCAGACGTCCAAATTGTTCTATGGTTTTCTCCAAAACTCGCATTAAAACATGCTAAAACCCCTTTATAAATCCCCACACAGAACATTCCATCTAGAACATGAGGGCAATAAATCGACTTTAACCTCTAGACACATTCAATTACTTTTTATTATTGTTCTTTTACTTTTAAAGGTTATTGTTTTCATGCAATTTATACTAACAGACCACGATTTTGTCATTAAGAGTAATCTAATTAGTTTTATTGCAGTGTCACAAAATATTTTATATCACATTATGATAAGTATAAAAGTACTCATTGATTTTTTTTTTCTTTTGTGTTATGAAAGTAATTTTGCATTCTTTTTTATTGCTTTTTTGCTTATAAATATGAATAACTGTGTAACTTGAAGCGCATTTGAATAAAGCGTAGATCAACATCCATTGCTTTGTAATTCATGGCTGTTTTGAAATTTATTTATCGTTTGGTCTTCAAATGATATACTAAGGTAGAAAAAGAAGGAATTACATAAAAAAGCAAGTTAAAAAAAAAAAAAAAGAACCATTTAGGAAAGTTAAAAATTTCTCTCTTATAAATTTTCTGCAACAAAAAACTTTTATTATTTACCTTGTTATTTATTTATTTATGTAAATATGCATTTATCCAGGTTAAAAACAAAATATTTTGATCCAGCATTTAAGTGACTGCCTGCAAAAGATGATTAAAATTCTTTATATACTTTTTTTTTTTTTTTTTATCCAATATATGTTATGTAACAGGAAAATTTTCTTTAATATAAAATTTCCTAATTTCATTTCATTTGTCATACATTTAAAAATAAAATTACAAATTTTTATGTTTATATACAATTGTTATCAATTTGAATTAAGTAAAAATAGGCGCGCAACTTTAAAAACACTGTAGCAATGATACTGACGATAGTTTTACGTTTGTTATTTTTAAAAAGCTATTTTTAAAATAATTTAATTACTTTCTGTATTTATATTCAACACTTGTCACGAATGCTTTTGAATCAAATCTTTTAGGAATCACAGAACGCATTTAACCTTCTTTTCTTCTTTTTCTTTTTTTAGTCTCGGTTTCTCCAGTTGTTGATCTTCTTTTTCTTTCCTTCTTTTAAAATAAAAGTTTTTTTTTTTTTTTTTTTTTTTTTTTAATGCAGAATATTTGAATTCCTTTATTCATCACTTACATTACATTACTAGAATTTGTTTGAATAACTTTTATTTATTTATTTATTTTTTATGAAATTCATTTATAATGGTTGATGTGAAAGAATGGATGAAAATTAGCTCTCTTTCACTAGATGAAAAGAAATCTTAATTAATTTTTCTCGAAGTCAGACTTATTAATTAATTTATTTCTTGAAAGGGAAAAAAATAAGTATTTGGCATTTATGTTTGTATTAGTAATTGACTTTCATAATGCTTTTTATGCTTTATTATGTATAAAGCTTCCAAATCTTTATATCGTATATGCAAATTTAGAATTGTTGCTAATTGTGCATCATTTTCTTCAATCTTATACGTATTTTCCATTTTATAAATATACGTCTACGCACATTTGAATCTGTAACACAATTATATAATCATATTTTTTAAATGACGAGTCGTTTGATTTATATATTCTTTTGTATAGCAAACGAAACTACACAAGCATTGGTGATTGCTGTATATCATGGTTAACATTAAAATAAATTGCCTGGAATTAATCCGTTATTTTTGTCGACAATAAAATGATTTCAGTTTTAAAAGATATATACACAATCCAAATGTATTTATAGTTAAAAAGAAAATATTTAATTCTTCTATATTCTAAATGATATACGTGTTGAAATGAAAAATTTGGATATAACGTTAGGTATAAGATAACATTCAAAAGAAAAAGAAAGACAAAGTTTTTGTCTTATCTAAATTGTTTTATCAGAAATATAATGCATATAAAGAGAAACTAAATTAGTCTTGAAAAACACAAACTGGAGGAACTCTCCACTATCGAAAAACTAATATTTTTTCACGTATACGAAATATGTCTAGACAAATATCACCAAATTCTGTGAAGCGGGTTGCTAGAATGATTTACGCTGTCTCTCCTGTGATAAAATAGTTGCTGAATACTTACTACTTTGTTACTTGTATTCTACAATATATTAAATATAAATAAATAAATAAAAACAAAAAACGTATTGTCTGGTAGACAGCTTTGAGATTTATAGTTACAATGACTTTTAATTAATAAGAAAGCACCACAGAACTAGCGTTTCAAATTATTACTAACAAAACTTTGAATAAACACCATAAAATGCAATAATCTCGCAACAATTGTTTCGGGTCTAAACAGCACACAACTCTTCATCAGGCGAAAAAAGTAGGCACAAGTATTGCAGTCAAAGCGGCAACGCCGAAACAATTGTAGCGAGATTATTGCATTTTGTTTATTCAAAGTTTTGTAAGTAATACAATGACTTTTGTCTCGAATTATTCATGTTACATACATATTCATAATTACAATGCATAATTTGTTATAGGATTCTACAGACATCTATACCTTACTTGTTATTCGAACACGAACTCTTTTCTTTCAGAAAATAGCAAACGTATGACCTTTAAAAAAAATATATATATTAGGTTTAGATATTTTTGTTTTTAACCTGAATTTTTTTTTAATAGATTCTGTTGTGTTTATTTTCTAATTTGTATACCATGCAGTAATTTTTAATTATTAATATATTGGGTTGTTCGATAAATAATGTCGTTTTTTAAAACCTTCGCTTCTAAAAACCAAGGCTTCTTTGAACGTGGAATTTTTCAACTTACCGAAAGGTGGCAAAAGGTCATCCAACAAAATGGTCAATATATCATTGATTAATGTTTGTTGTCAATATAAATAAATTTACTTTAAAAAACATGAAAAAAAAAACGACATTATTTATCGAACAACCCAATATATATATATATAATTTAATACCATTAATATTAAAATAACGTTTTTGGAAATTGATTCTTTTATCGAGAATTTTTATAATGCTATAAATTTAAAAGAAAGTTAAATTTTTAAACTCTAAGCAAGTTAAATTTTTAAATATCAGCGAATTTTCAAAACATTCTTGTTAAAATAGTACTTTAGTGTTCTCAAAATACTTAATATTATAGATAAATAAATGCTACATGCGCATGCATTTTTTTATTTGCGATGCTTTATTGTCATAATTTATACATTAAATTTACATTAAAAAGTTATAAACATTTGTTTTAAGCAAAAAATTATGCATAACTTGAATTTTTAAAAATCGTCTTTCAATACACGTTGTATATATGTCTATACTTAAATTAATTTATCCATTCGGAGTAAAGTTTTCAATTTTACTGCGAAATTTTAAATAAATATGAATTTTTTTAATAAAACATTCTTGAATAAATCAAAATTTCTTATTAAAAAAAAAGCGTGAGATTAAAGTGTTCGACAAAGCTCTGATATAAATTTATAATATAAACCTAGTACTATAGATTTATAGCGAACAACTGTAAAAGAATTTTTTTTAATTGAAAAATAAATTATATAGAAAGTTTTTTATGAAGGTATGTATACTTGTATATTTATGCTTGTGTAAGCACATTTGCAAAAACATTTAACTGTTATCACCAAATCTGCAATTTAAGTAAATCGTAAAAGTATGATGTACAAAGTTCTTACCAATGCAAAGTTTTTAAGTACAAATTTTTTACCTAAGTCAATTTATTTCCTTAAGTTTTTATGTTTTATTTCGGAGTTGAATCTTGCACGTTTGAGTCGCTAAATAACTGGAATTTGGAAAAAAGGAAAGTATCGAATTTAATATTACATATATTATTATTTATATTATAAAGAATTTATTACTTAATTATAATATTATTCTTTAAATTATAGATTTACTTTCATTTAACTAAATTTTTTGAACGTAATTAAGCGATTTATTGCGGAACTGTGAATCTCACCAGATCACCAAGTGGCAGACGTAATACTAGAAAAGTGCCTAAAAATGTTATATGAAAAAGCATTATTATTATTTTTTATTATTATTTTTTTTAAATAATTTCTAAAGCAAATAAAACATAATTTCGTTTTACTCAAGCAACACAAAGTAAATAACAATTACAGTTTAAATAAAACTTTTTGGAAAGTCAAACAGATAAAGTAAGTAACGTCACATTTTCAAATATTATGAAAATCCAATATTAAATTGCTTCAATATGACAGTTTAAAAGGCGATTAATCTTTAAGGTTGACATTTCAATTTTTAGTTTACCATGTTAATAAAGTACTTCAAATATTACAGATAATTTTTGATCTCCTCTTTAAAGTAAAGAAGTTACTTAATATGAACATTTTATTTAGTTAAACGGTAGAAGACTATTCTTTTTATTACAATCACTTAAATACAGCTATACTATTAAGTGCTAATAACAGTATTTGAAATATTTTGTGTGATATTTTCTTTTTTTGCGTTTTCTTTTTTCCTCATCGATGTGACTTAAAATAATATTATAGTTTAAAAAAATAAAGAACACGCTTTTATAGAAATGTGAACTAAAAAGCACAAAATATCTATCTCAGTATTAAAAAGGCTGTGTAAGAGAAAATCGTGTGAGCGACACACCATAATATTTACATACATTTAAATCTTTAATTAAAATAATTTAGAATTAAACAAAAACCATTTTTAAAATATCTCCCCTGACTGGGCTCGAACGCTAGACCTTTAGGTTCGTAGCGCGGAGCTTTATCTCAAAGCCACTGCGTTCAAATAGGAAAAGTCTTTTTTTTACTATATAGATTTCTTGTTTGCGCCCAGAGCAGTTATAAACATACATTATACATACAAACATACACACAGGTGAAGCTAATAAAAGCGTGTTAAAAAGAGAGAGAGGAAAAAGAAAAACCTAATTTTTATTTTAGATTTTAACATATTTAGATTTAAACGATTTTTTAAAACTTAAAATAATCATAGATCGGATACAGATGGCAGATTTACTTTTAAGACACTACTTCCTTGAAGTTTACGAGCGTTTGAAAAGAATATAGTTACATTGTCGAACTTTATGTTTAATAGATATTTTCTGATATAAATTTAAATTATTAAAAAATTTATTTTTCTTTGAAATTAAAAAACTCAATTTGTACACGAGTTTATAACTTTTTTATATTTACATATCGGTTAAAAAGATTCACATAACTTCTACATTTTAATCTAAATACGACTATTCAAAATAATATACTGTAATAAAAACAAAACTGATGATTAAAACTAAATATGTCAAATAACTGTCTTAAAATATTAAAAAAAAAAAAAAAAAAAAGTTTAAATGTAATACCCATCTCACAAAGTGAGAAAAAATTATGTAGTCAGTTCGTTAGAAAAATGTTAGAATGTTACAGGGCAGACGGATGTAGTAGTTTTATAATGTATTTAAAAAAAATCATCTACCTATATAATTTGATATTTTTAAAGTAAAACTTATTCCATAAAATTTTCTTCTGTTCGTACATTTTTTCATAGAATATATCTATATTATATTACTGTTTTTAACTTCATTAGACGAATAATTTACAGCTATTCATGTTTTTATACACAGAAATCGAAACGGCCACTTTTTAGTATACTACTTTTTTTTTACTTTCTCTTACCTATAAGGTAGAGAAAGTATTGTTTTTGGGTCAAATTTTCGAACGCGAGTTTTTGTTATATTTACATGTTCTGAGGTCCCCTGAATACAAAAATCATGTTTTTAGCAAGTGGTCTGTGTGTCTGTGTGTGCGCCTGTCTGTTATCAGCATATCTCAAAAACAAATTATGGCAGAAAGTTCAAACTTGGTATTCTAAATGTGTATCATATAAGGATGCTACACTAAACTTTTCGTTAAGATCAAGCAAATGGTTCGTGTACAGGGACAATCAAGAGAATTCTAATACATTACGTCTATGGGGGAAATTGCAGGTAAGTAGAGTTTAACGTCTATAGACTGCACTAAACCAAATGAAACGAATATATATTATTTGTAATAGAGATAGTCAACTGGGGAAAAAATTTTGTGTATGTAGGAGCCTCGCCTCCCCCCCTGGGGGGGGAAGTCCCCCTCGAGGGGAGTAAATTTTCATGATGGGTATCATTCAAAAGAGCTCGCCAATACCTTTAAAACAAATGGTTGAACCATCGATCTGCGCTAATTTAAAACAAAGTTATCGATATTTTTTACTTTTAACGAAAAAAAACTTAGATTTTTTTTTTTTTTTTTTTAATATTGAGAATAAAATGGACTTTTTTTTTTTTGGGGGGGGGGGGATATTTAGTGTTATACTACTTCTCTGATATGGAAATCGTCTGCATTATCATAAAAGATAATTTTTTTAAATAATAATTTTAATAAATATTTTTTTTTAAACAGAATTATTTTTTAATAGCCGAATTAAATTCAATGTAAATGTAGGTGCATTAATGAAACGGGGAGTTGAGGGGGGGGGTAGCCCCCTCACACAGAACTAATTATCATATAAAACTCTTTCGAAGCCTAATTTCAATTGTTTAACACAGGTTTACATAACAGTACTCGTTATCTTACGTATTAATCTGCAACCTGTATTTATAGTATTAAATTTCAGGGTAAGAGAAAGTCGTGTGAGTGACACAACCGGATTATTATTATTTATCTATTTTTTTTATAGAAAAATGTAGTAATAGTCTGCATTAATTATCTTTTATTGAATATGCAGATATTGAATTACTACATAAATGGTGGCATTCAAAAACGTTTCAGTCGCTCAAGTTTTGAAATAGCCTGGAAGTTGCCAAATTGCATAGAATCGTGTTTATTTTTAAATACATCATTACTTTTATTATAAAATTTTTTACTTATTATTTATATTAGTACTATTTTAACTGTATTTTTAGCCTTGTTTACGTTTAATTAAATGGTTTGAACATAGATAAGTGATTTATTTCGCCGACCCTTGTGTATATGCAACGCGCGAATAACCAAGATAAGCATTACTGAAAAATTGATTAGTGTACAGTTATCATACTTTTACTAATTAATTCTTCAAACGTATATAAATTGTTTACATATAGTATATAATTGTAAATAAAGCTGAGTAATTTTAATTTAATTAATTAGAAAATAGAATTAAAAGAAGCTCTAAGGATTTCTTAATATTTGTATTAAATCTTTATTGAATTTTTTTTTTTCTATTTGACAAACAATTGATTTTGTACAACTAAAACACCATCATATCCATGTACAAAAGATAGAGAACGAGGATGTGAATGAAAAAAATCAACTTATTAATTTTAAGGGATTTGATAAGATTAATAGTTTACATAAAATTCACAATAACATTATTATTATTTTTTTTTTTTTTTTTTTTTTTTTTTGTGTGTGTGTGTGTGTGTGATATGAAACTTCAAAGAAAAGAACGGCACTAGATTCTAGTCAAAAATTAATTTGTAATTTTTAATTTAAAAAAAAGAAAAAGAAAGAAAAAGAAAAATTAAAACACTTGCCATCGCATTAGAAAAAAAAAAATATTTTATTGAATTTCCATTTGACGGATATCAGTCAGTATCTGTAAGAGTATCGGTTCTAAAAGCTTCTGGAGTATATTTACGTCTAAAGAGTGCCATGTATTGGATACACAGAATTTATAAATTTGCATTGTTAAAAATTTCAGTTCAAACTTGAACCTCTATAGTGAGTAAAGTTATAAGCCACACCATAATATCATTCAATCTCACTTTTTAATTTTCTACTTCTTGTGATTGAATTTAAGTTGCACCAAAACTTGGAGTTAACATACATCCAGTCACAAGTGAAATTTTTCGGCGTACATACGATTGTAATTCCCTTTGCATTCAGGATATGGTGCTACTTGTGCACTGAAACGAGAGTGCATGTTTTCCCCAGCTGTAAGCCGGACAGTGAAAATAAAATGTGTGATGTGAGATCACGCGTGATTATGTCATTCAAAACCAAAATTTCGTTAAAAGAAAAAAAGGAGTTCTTTATTCAATTGATCACTAACCAGATATTATTATAAGAAAGTTTATTGAAGTATATTTTTTTTAAGAAGAGAAAAAAATCTATTATATATAGTCCAGGTAGTATAAATCAGTAAAATTCCTACTGAAACTAAACCAAGCTTAAATTAAAGAGCATGGTCGAAAACATCAACACACCCATGGGTCAAGATAAGATCATGGGAAATTTATCTTCTTTTCCCAAAATTAACGAAACATAATTAGTGGACAAGAAAGCGTGGTATAGTGCCAGAGTGTTAAACATGGAGGCAAGAAGGTCTTCATTTCGATATCCGCTTTGGTCGAATTTTGAATTTATTTTTATTTTTATTTAAAGCATAATACTATTATTTGGTTCAAGATAAAATTACCAAGACTTGGTAAAAGGTTAAACCATCTGGTAGTTGCAGCTACTTCAGAACCAAGTTTTGCTTCAAACTAACACCAAATTTTTAACAGTGTGTAAATTGCACGGAAGAAGATACTGTCGGTTGCATCTTTTCAATATGTCCCAAAGTTTTTCTCTTGGATTAAGATACGGGTTTTTCAGAAATCAGATGACTACTCATTAAGCCAATTTTGAACGATTTTGGCATTATGTATAGTTGCATTAGAGTCCATGAAACATTAGTCATCTTCGAAATAAAAATGTGACAATTTACACTTGAAATTGTGTAAATTACACAATTTACACTTGATCTAACAATATGTGCAGGTATTTCATGGCACTTTTTTACCATTAAGTAACAGAAAGGGATCACTTCCATACCAGCTGAACATCTCAGACACCTTGATAACACGTTCTATAAATATACTTCGCTAGCAAGCATTTGTAGAAACACTCACAGATTTCTTATTTATTGGCAAGTGTGTGCATATTATATATACATAACGCTTCAAAGTTTCAGACTTTAAAAAAAAAAAAAAACTAGTTGGCATAGGTGGACTCTGCTAAGTTCCCCATCATATGTATGTTCTCATAAATTTCTTGTACAGGACATATTATATTCATGTTAAGAGAAATGAATTTGATCAAACGCTTGGCACAGAAACAGAACGAAACCCTCGCCTAATAGAGTACCCACCATTCATAGTCCGATATATTTATCTTATTCTAATCTATTAATTTATTTTATTGGGATCAATTTCGTAGTTTATTTTCATGCTACTATTTCCAATGCAACAATCCCAAAAATGCATATTTATATGAAATATCGCCCCATTTTGCTATGTTGATAAAATCTTAAATTTCGAATAACTTACGAAATTTTCCTATTAGAATATTTGTAGTTAATCATGTTCATACAAGTATCATAAATGTTATTTTGAAATTATCTAATATATTTATGATCATCAAAATACACGTGTATGCTTGATTTTGCCTTATTCTGTCATTTTAAGTAAATCGTAAATTCCAAATAATTTACGAATTTTTTAAATTGGAAAATTCATACTCTATGGTATTAATGTCAGTATCCTAAATAATATTTTAAAAGTGGTCTGACATCTTTATGATGGAAATATCCCTCAAGTTTGATGTTTGTGTAAAATTTTTCCCTATTCTCTTATGATAAGAAATTAGTAAAATTCTAATAACATCCCAGCAAAACCACAGATGACGGCCAACACGAGGCCAAGTGCTGGTTGCCAACAGTAGCTGCAGCTGGCCCGTCGGTGGCAAAAGTTACGGTGCCGCAGGAAATATGTTACGCCGGCCGTCAGTAAGCCATATTCAATCGATCCACTGTTGGCAGCCTGCAGTAAGTTAAAAATAAGTTAGTGGGCCAGTGAATGGATCGCTGCTGGCAACTAGCAGTATTATGAAAATAGGTAATGGGCCACTGTTGGTAACCGACATTAGGTTGGAAATTATTAGTGGGCCAGTGTTGGACTACCTGGTGGCAAACATAATTTTTCTATGGTATTGCTGGCAGCCTGCAGTGGGCCAGCTGTTGCAAACATAAAAAATTATATTTCTGCCGGCAGTCTTCATTGGCCCTTTATATTTTCCCATTAAAGGCCCGCTTCACTCACCGTCGCCGGAAGCCGAAGCCAATGTTATTCTATGGGAAATTTTCTTTGCAAATAACTTATTAACTAATACATATTTTTAAACTCTGTTTTCATATTCTGAAAATTCCTAACTGTTAAATTGACGGACCTTTTTTAAAAAATTATTTTTTTATTTTTTTTTTATATTTTATTTTGAAGTTGCAAAATACGAATTTTCAGTATGTGAAATTTTTCATTTTCCAAATTCAAAATAAAATATTAAAAATAAAAAAAAATACATTTTTAAAAAAGGTCCATCAATTTAACAGTTGGGAATTTTCTGAATGTGAAAACAGAATTTAAAAATATGTATTAGTTAATAAGTTATTTGTAAAGAAAATTTCCCATAGAATAACATTGCCTCGGACTTCCGGAGACGGTAAGTGAAGAGGGCCGTTAATAGGCCAGCAGTGATTTAGTTATAGCTAGTATATTTATTTTATTGGTGATACCTTTAATTTTATTAAGGCTTTTTTCTTTTTCTTTCTTTTTCTTTTTTTTTTTTTTCCTCTCTCTTTTTTCTGATGAAGTAGCAGCCAGTTTTTTCTATGAATCGAATATTTAATTTAATTTTGTACATATTCATTTTTAAATACTATTTACAAGTATTTGATTCATACACTATGGTTGTAAATTCAGGATTTCTAGTGCAACATATAGGAAATATTCAGTTGATCCATTTTCCTTATCATAAAAGTTTAATTTTTTGTTTTCAGTGCAAACATTTCTCTATATTACAATTTTTGTTATAAAGGAGATTATGTTTTTTTTTTTTTTTTTTTTTTTTAAGTGTTCAAATTTAAATGTAACTTTACATGTGGAAATTATAAAATACTGAAACAAAAATTGTTACAAAGAGAGCATTGTAAAAAACAACATAAACTAAAAAATAAAAATAAAATAAATAAAAATAAAAAATTGCAACAATTGTTTCCGGTTGAAATAGCACGAAGACCCTTCATCAGGCGAAAAAAAGTGGGCACGAGTGCAGCAAAAGTAATTTGCTGCAATCGTGCTTTTTGTTAAACTCACGAAGGGATGTGTTATTATTTCAACCTAAAAGAACTGATGCATTTTTTTTTTTTTTTTGGGGGGGGGGGGGGGCGGCAATGATTATGTTCATTTACAAAGTTTTCTATTTATTACTACAGTACAAAATCTCAAATCCGGAATCGTCCGTACCGTTGCCTTTCCGGATTTCGGACTTTTCCGGATTTTAGGTCACTTTCTGATTTACGGCAATAAAAAAACGGACATCTCCATTCCGAACTCCCTTTTAGTTAATAACTAGCTTACGCCACCCCAGGGTGCGATTTCTTAAGAAATTGGAGTATACTCGCAAGTAACATGTACAATACTTTGTTTAAACACCATAAAATTTTGCAAACAAAACGCTGGCAGCAACGCTTACGCTTTGTTTGCCGCACTCGTGCCTGCTTCGTTTGCTTGATGAAGGATCATGTTTTCTTTCCATCCGAAACGATTGTTGCGAGTTCTTACATTTTATGGTGTTTACTCTTATTACTTTTAAACACCAATTCTGTGGTGCTTTTTTATTATAACTCTCAAGTATCCAGAAAACCTTGAATATTTTTCTTTTCCCAATTGATATTTTTTCCCCTTCTTTTTAAAATAGCAAGCAGATGATAAATCTTTCTTTTTTTCTCTCTGTGTGTTTATCTTCAAAGTCGCACATTTGAAACCACAGAAATTATCACTGAGAAATGTAATCGGCTATTTAGAATTAATTACACAGCTGTCAAACTTAACCAGGCCGCCACAAAGAACTTTTTCGTGTTGTTGATAGTCCAATGGAATCTTTACTTCCTCCCCATCTCCCCAACTCTCTTCAATGTCCTTGAGTGAATAATTTTTCGACGTGCGATACCGAAAGATGATTTTGCAGTTTTATACAGATGACGTTATTTGAACTTAATGCGAATATTCAGCATTTGACCTGTGCCAATTTATTTTCATTAGGTTTGGAAAGCAGATTCTGAAAAGGGTAAAAGAAGAAGGGAATACAGTTTCAGCTGAAAGAAAAAAAAAATGTCGTTCGGTGGAGTAAAGAAATAACGGAATTAGGGAGAAAAAGAAGAGTGCATTTGTCTGTGTAAATATTTGAGAGTTTTATCCGCCAATTACCTATTTAAAATATATTTTTAGAATTCCATAAAACTCATATGTTATACAGGTTTTCGAGATTTACTATAGGACGCTTGTCATAAAAAGTTGCACAGGTAACACAAATGGTTTCAGTATAAAAATTCATAAAATAATTTGAATACATTACAGTTTAAGAGAAACTTCTTATCAGCGCACGAAAAAATCTTTATACAACGCTAAAATACAGATCAACATAAATTTTATAGATGCAATAAGAAATGGTTCCGATCAAAAATGATAAAATAAATATTTGTGGTTCATTTAACAGTGATGCACAAAAATATTCTTATACGTTACGGGAAATTGAGGGGGGAAACTATTTCAGTTTCGTAAAAGTGAAATTATTTTTCAAACTTGCAATTTAAAAATAATAATTAATAAATAAATAAAATAAAACAGTTTGTTATGGCTACCACTTTTTCTTTTCTTTTCCTATAATAGTTTATAGAAATTACATATTAAAATTATTATTTATGAAAATTATTTTCTATGATGGAGATAGGCGATTTTCATTTAAAAGAAGTACAATATACTAAATTTCGAAAGAAAATCCATTTTATAGTAATATATATATATATATATATATATGTATATGTATATATGAAGAAATTTTTCGACATTCGGTTTTCGAAGAATTTGCATGTTTTGAGATTCCTGATCGCGATTTGACCATTTTTAGAAAGTTTCACTCTGTAAGTGTGTATAAAAAAATTGTGGACGCTGTATCTCACGAACCAATGGACGAAATTTAACCAAATTTGTTATTTAACCAAACTTGATTAAATTCGTTCCCGATTACATTTGTGGATCATTCACTCAACACATGGCTCTATATTTCTACTTCTTCGTAACTTTCAATATGACACAGTATAGGAAGAAATTTTACATAAATGATTTCAAATAAATGATAATTATTTTTTTTTTATTTTTTATTATGAATTAAAAAATAAATATTTAAATAACTAACAACAAACCAGGAAAATTGTTTTCTATAAGTTGAAGAATCGCTCGCCCTTATGAGGGGATAAATTTTCAATGCTGGTATTTTTCAAAAGAAACTCATCAATAACTTTCAAGTAAATGACTGAATTAAATTTGTGGTAAATTAAAACAAAGTTATAAATTATTTAAAAAAAAAAAAAAAAAATGTAAAAGAAAGCATTTTTTTCAGAAGTTGGCACAAAATTGATTTTATTATTATTATTATTATTGAGAAACACTGTTCTAAAATGAAAATCGTTTGCATGCATTCAGGAAAATGATTTTAACAAATTATTTGCACTACGCGAATTTGCATAATAAAAAATATAGAAGAAAGTTTTGTGGTGCCGCATCATACTAGTTTTTGTCAAAAATTAAAAAATCAATAAATTTCCTTTAAAATATCACAGATGTATAATATTCGTTTAAAGATACTGGCGAATTCTTTCCAAGAATACCCATAATGGAAATTTACTCTATCTGGGTATACTTCTCCCTCAGGGGTGAAGGTAGCGATGCTTGTACATAAAACAAAACAAACAAAAAAAAAAAAAAAAACGCGGAAGAAGTTAGCTTTATAGACTACTATCACTTTCATAAATTTTTAAGACACAAAGGAGACAGACAGAAAATTTTCAAATTATTTTCATCAGAACAACCCAAAACGTGTAAAATCTATCGAAAACCGGATGTCGGAAAATTTCCCGAATCTAATGCTTTCTTCTTAACTACACTGAAGGAAGAAAAAATAAATAAAACATAAACTATAGTTATAAGTGTTCTAATAACTTTCTCCCGTCCATATAGTATAAATATATATAAATTAAGATATATAATTTTTATTTTATTAAATCAATTAAAATAATAATAACAATAATAAGATACTAGAAAGTTAGCGACTATCATAATTTACTAAAATGGATCAACTGAATATTTGTTATATAGTTCTAGAAATCATTTTGTTATAACAATGACTTTAGAGTCAAACATTTTTAAAAAATAGTATTTAAAAAATAATACAAAAACAAATTAATAATTGAATTACTTAGTCATATATTCTTTTTACGAGATTTTCAATCTCGCACCCGCACCCGCAGACTACAACAACGAACAAGAACTTCGTATGAAATGGCGGACAGCGAGGGAATTTCAAATCAACAGAAAAAGAATCACAGCGCCCTCTATGCATACAAATTGGTTATGGCCTAATAATTTGTGGCCACAACATGAAAAACATGATGTTGGCCGTGTCGTGATAGCCTGCATAAGGACAACTGTGTTTATGCCACTTCTGGGCCACCGACCATTTTTCTTTAGGCTTCCATCACTGCTGGCAGCCACAAACGGGCCGCAGCTGGAGTTATATGGGGCAACCGGTAACTGATGGCAAGTGCAGGATGCCAGCAGTAGGCCATAACGAGCCCAGCAGTATAAGTTTTGCTGGGATACGAAATTTTTATATTGAAAATTCATAGTCAATAATATTCATGCCAGTATCCTAAATAATATTTTCAAAGTAGTCTGATATCTTTACGATGAAAATATCCCTCAAAATTGACGTTTATAAGAAATTTTGTCCTTTTCTGTCTTGTTAAGAAATTTGTAAATATCCAATAACTTACGAAATTTTTAAAGTAGCATGTTTGTAGTAACTGATGTTCATCCCGGCATCAGAACTGATATTTTAAGACTGGTCTGATATTTTTACAGCAAACCTTTTTCATTTAATGCAAGTTTAAGTGAAATTTTGCCCTATTCTCCCATGTTAAGAAAATCGGAAATTTCAAATATCTTGCGAAGTTTTTAATTCGAAAGTTGCAAATAAATAGGGTTCTTGCCAGTGTCGAATGTAATATTTTAAAACAGATTTGACCTCTCTACGACAATTTGTTCTTGAGATATCGTGTACACAGACTAACATACTAACGGACTAACGGACTAACACACTAACACACTAACGGACTAACAAACTAACAGACAGACACCATACAAATTTTGTCATTTCACACCTGTAAACATTTTAAAAAGTAAAAAACCGAGGTCGAAAATTTTCACAATTACCTAAGTTTCCCATACCTACAGTATGATTGGGAACTAATAGTTTATGTAAATTTATGCTTGAAATATTACGCAATTTATTTAAATTAGATTAAAATGTTTAACTGCTATTAAATTCTAGCAATTTCCAAAATTATATAGATATATAAGAAAAAAACATGTTAACAAAAACTTTTTTTTTTTTTTTTTTAAGGGAAAAAAAATTTAAAAGTCTAGCAATTTTAAAAATTCGCAACCAAAGATTATAAAATTCGAAATCAAAGATTTAAAAAATTCTATTTTCAAACAACGGTTCATAAACATATATCATACATGTGCATGTTTTTTATAAGTGACAGTAAATACTAAAATGGTTTGTGTGACATACATAAAACTCTTTTTAACATCAAATGTAATCTGATTATTAACGTTTCTTTCAAAGAAATAGTGATATTAATATTTTTTTTTTTCTTTAAGCAATATATTTACTTAGACTGAGATGTGCGTAACTGTAAAGATATTTAAAGTATATATTCAGAATATATTTTTTTCATGATTATTTATAAAGAGCTTAGATATTTTAAATATAACAGTATTTTTTAATGCTTCTTAAGTTTTCGAGAATGGTTATATCAGTGGGTATTAACAAGTGCACCGTTTAATTTCTTCTAAGACACTCAATTTCATAAAACAAATAACAATTTATTTTATTTTATTTATTGAATGGAAAATTTATGCTTATTTGTGAACAAACAGAACAAAATAATTTGAATTTCATATATAATAAACTTCAAAACTAAATATTTTATCTACTTTAAAATAAATCTTAAAATATTATTTTTAATACTTCTTATAATACAAATTTATTAAATATTCAAATGAACATTCTTTAACGTTCCGATATTTTTAAGATATATTATTTATTCATTAATTAAAATATTCATTTAAGGACAAAATTTAAGTTCATTAAAAACGGAGAATATAATAGTTTTTAAAGATTTTTTTTTTCTTTTTAAAGTAATGCTTCTTGATAAATTAATAAAATTTTTGTCTTCGTTATAAATTAGTTCTATTGTTAAGTTCAAATTGTTAAATACGTTTTTGACGTAGACATGGTGAATTTTAAATTATTTTAAGTTGCCTTGGGTTAAATTAAGACGGGATAATACCTTTAATACTTAAAAAAAAAAAAAAAATACTTTACTTTTAAAAATTTTCAAGACTGAAGTATTCTGAACCCAATGGAGCTAAAAGTATTCTAAAGCCTACAATATATAATCTTTGACTTATTAGTGCGCTTTTATAACAGTATCGCTCAGTAGTAATAATGTTTTTTAAGTTAAAGTTGTCTTTCTCAGTTACGAAATCAAATTACGTGTAGCATATTTTAAAAATCAATTAACCTGCGATTTTTAATTTTTTTTATTCTTATTAATTGAACTTACATTTCAATTTGTATTTCAATTTTTAGTAAAATATTATTTTTTTTTAATGAAAATTTCAAGCTTTATTGTTAAAAATTACGATTTGTATTTCAAATTATAATAAATCATTAATATTTTTAATGAAACATTCAAGCTTTAATGTTAAAAATTTTGAAATTTTGAGTAATTTAAATTTTTAAAATTTTAAATTCTACTTAAAATTAAAAAAAAAAAAATCAATTAATTGGTTGTGCATTTATTATGAACATAATATTGTATATGTGAATAAAAATGGATTTCTCTTTGAATTCAGTTTTAATCAATCATAAAATGCTCGTTAATTATTATTATTATTATTTTTTTTTTTATTATTATTATTATTATTTTTTTGAATAGCTTAACTTTTCGATTTTTTTTTCTTTTTCTAGAAACATATGGACCAGTTTATGAACTTTGACTACAATTACACTAACCTGACTCCTCCGATGGACCAGGAGGAGCTTTACGCTTCAATAGCGATTCTGGAACCTGGCATGCAAAATTTCGTAATTGCTTTGTACAGCTGTACAGCATTAGCAGCTTTGGGAGGGAATGCAGCGGCCATTGCAGTACTTTTAAGCAAGCACCGCTCTATCAGACTATTTCTGATCAATTTATCTCTATCCGATGTCACCATGGCACTTTTTTCCATACCATTTACATATACAGACTTTATACTAGGAAGATGGATATTTATACCAGAATTTTGTCCGGTTGTGCAGTTCATGCAGCATGTTTCAGTCTCAGTTTCTGTATATACTTTAACCGTTGTTGGTTTAGACAGGTAAGTTCATTCCGCATGTATACCTTTTCTTTTATCGTTTAGATATTATTACATTACAGCTTCATAAAACGTATGAGACAAATATTAAAATGTTGTACACCGAGAAAAAGTTCTGTAACTGACATCTAGAATCTAGATTGTGGCTCTATTAAAAATAGTTCCATGTCATCCTTATAACTTCTAGTCCCCTTTGAAACTGAGTTCTAGATATCCCTATTAGAAATCTAGAGCGATTGCCTATATTATCGATGTCAAACTTATTTAAAAATCTCTGCAAATAAATGTGAACACAAGAATCGAGTTTTAACATCTATAATCTTGGTTTATGACCCAATTCTAGAAAATCAAGCATGAATTTCTCGCAATACAAAGGATTCAGAATTTTCTGAATATTCAGAATGTTGTTTCACCATCTAGAGATGAATACACTAGAAATTCTGAATCATTTCGTCTATTCAGCTTATTGGCGTGCCTTATACGAATAGCTTGGAAATCTATATTTCTAGTTTAGGGATTTAAAAACTGACCACTTATTCATTCTAGGTGAAAGCTGCATATATATTTTTTTTTTTTTTTCTCAATGTAAAGTATATTACGTAGTGCGTAATCTATTATTTTATTATACTATGGCTTTAAATATACAAATAAAATTGATCTTTTTAGCACTAAAATAATCTTTTTTTTTTTTTTTTTTTTTTTTTTTTTTTTTTTAATGGTGTGATTATCTCACTTGATGGCTGAACAGCATATTTTTTAAAATGCTTTTTATGTAACTTATAAATTAAAATTTCTACCGACTTTTTACAGATTATGTTTTAGTTTCCTATTACTATAGCTTTTCTTAAAAAGAGATTAAAAAAAAAAAAAGAGAGAGAGAGACATTTTCGTAATTTCATAAAACAATGTTAGAATTCTTTTTATACCCAAAATTACCCTGAAAAATACACTTTTGAAATTTAAAACTGTCCGCTAAAAATTCAAGCGTTATTTACAGTATCTCCAGTAAAACAAAAAAGTTATTTTTATTATGTTATTAATAATGGTGCATGTGTAATATCTTAATGTAGGATCATAGAGGAGTTCTTATGTAAAATGATCTTCTTACCGAATCAGTCATGAATGCTATTAAAATTTACCATATTACTGATTTATATAACGCCATTTTTTGAAACATTATTGCAATAATTACAATATCGAATTTCTTTGAAATGTTAGTTTAAAATAATACATGATTTTAACCTAAACGAAGTGTATACAATACTGATTAATTATGCGGTACGAATATAGCATGTAAATTTATTCATCTATAAAACTTACAACTGGTGTTATTGTTGTATACGGATGAAGAATTTGCTCGAAGGTAGATACATTTACAGATTTAAAAATGTACGCTTAAGGGTTTAATTATAGCATTGTCTGTATTTAAAATTGTGTATACTTCTTAAGTATTTTAATCACACGCAATGAGATATTTGATTTTCTCGCTTTTTTTTTTTTTTTTTTTTTTTTTTAAGTAAATTTTATTTTTCAGAAAAGCAGGATTGGCATTTCTAATTTAAAAAAACTTAAAATTATTATTATGAAACAATTCGGGAAATCAATGATAATATTCAAAGAGTAAATCTAAAATTGCAATTCATAAAAATGTTCTTATATTTTTACTTCCATTATCCTACTTCCGTAGGTAATGGAAGTATTGTATTTGGTCCAAAAATTTTATAACGAAATTTCACCTGATTTACACGTTTTAAGGTCCCCTGAGTCCAAAAAAGTGTTTTTTGGCAACTGGTCAGTGTGTGTGTGTGTATCTGTGTATGTATGTGTGGAATCTTCTGGTTATCATATCTCTGAAACTAATAAAGATAAAACTACAAAACTTCAGAATTGAGACAGGTCTGGTGTACAGATGGATTATCCAAATTTTGGTGAAAATTGAAAAACCGGAAGTGGAACCGTAAGTTCGTATCTCAAAAACGGCTCTAACGATTTTCTTCAAATTTGCTATATAAACACTCGATTAGATATACTTTAGAATGATATAGTTGGTTAGTTCAGGAAAATTGATAGGCGTCCTGTATAAAAAGCTCAATTTCAGGTTTTGCAAGCACGTACCTTTAAAAACGGCTGTACGGATTTTTTTCAAACTCGCCATATTAACTCACTATTATACATACTTTTGTATGTAATTATTGTTTTCCAGTCAATAATTGATTTTTTGAATAATTTGGCATCTCAAAAACGGCTCTAACGATTTTTTTTTTTTTTTTTTTTTTTTTTTTTTATTGTTGTATAAATCCATTTCTTTCTTGTGTATTACGTAGTTATTAGAGGAAAATTAACAGTCTTCCTGCTTAGGCAGATCATCTTCAAATCTTGGAAATTTGTGTTTAAAAATATAACTCTACCATTTTTTTCTCTTATTTTTTACCTCGCTATATGTAAGCTTCGTTTTATATGTCTTTATAAGTTTCTCTTAACTGGAAAAATTTTAGGTTTCTACGTCTTTAGGTCACGTTCATGTTTTCTGATCACATTATCTCAAAAAAGGCTTATAATACGTGTGATAGTGGGTAATGGAAGTCGTATGGTTGTTTCACACCAGATTTTTAGTTAAATTTTACATATTACATTTTTTACCATGAAAACAATCGTTCTCAGATGTTATTCGTGTGGTATAAATTTCAATAGATAAAATGTAACCAGCAACATCTCTTAAAAAACACAATTTCTTTTAAAATATGGGAATATAGATATTTAAACGAGCATGCTGCTTAAATATTCGCAAATATGGTAGATTAATTGAAGGCAGATTTTAGCTCAATCAATCTTTTATTATCCCCTGAAGTTTTCATTAAAATAACATCAGAATGAAGTTTTTTTTTTTTTTTTTCTTAAAAAAAAAAAAAAAAAAAAAAAAAAAAAGTGCATTTCATTTCTAACATTACCAAAAGCTATTATTTCATTGTCGTTATTAACGCTGTCTTGCACTTTTTTTCACACCATTGTTGCATTGTCAATATATTTGCATTTTCTTTAGCTTACTAACCGTTGCTGTCGGTTGCGTTGTTCATTGAACTGCCATTTCCTCGTAATATACTTAAGAATAAAAATAAATAATTATCGATTTTTAATTATTATTATTATTATTTAATATAATGGCGTTAAATTACATTCTAAATGTTTATCTTAAAAAATAAAATAAAAAATAAATGAAATAAAAATTCTGTCAAAGACAGAATTTAGTTTAGTACGGCGGACTATTAATTTCAATCTATAAACTTTTCATTTTCATTTCAATTTTTTATTTTTTTATTTTAATTAATTTTTTATCTCATTTTTTGACCGTAAAAGTGGGACACGTAATTTTAAAATGACTGAAATGAATTAAAATGAAGTGTTGCCTCCTAAATTTCATACTTTAGTTAATTTTAAAAAATCTAACTGCCGTGTTAAAAAACGGTTTCCACCCCTGAATTTAGAAAAATCGCCTTTTTTCATTTGGTATCAAATTAGTATCAAAATGGTATAGAGTTACTCTTAAACTATTTTCCGATAAACATCGTTCAAATTTACAAAAATATTGTTGAAAAAATTAACTGTATTTCAATTACTCAGAAAAAGAAACAAAATTATAAATCGTTTTGGAACAACTTTAGCTCTGCGCCCGCATGGCGAAGCTTGAAATTTGGTACCAAAGTAGTTGGATCGTTTCACGCCAAAGTCTTCACTTAAACAATTGCGGTAGAAATATTCATCGCCGAAATGACAACAAAAATTTTAAAATTACCAAGGGCTACCAGGTAATTTATAAAAACACACTATAGTTCTACGAGGGGTTTACCTATATTTATGTTTCAAATCAATTCACTGTAATAAAATGTACGATTCCTGAAGTTTGCCATTTCGAAATTTGTGATAGGAAATCAGAAGGTTTTTTTCACAGTTAAAAGTTTACAAATTTGTGTAGAATGTAGAATGTTTGTAAGTTGAAAAACTATAAAAGTATTTTTTCTATTTAGTGTACATTATATTGATCATATAGACGATATATTTTCTTCTGAACAGATTATATGCAAATTCATATTAAAAAAATTCTAAATGTTTTTGTAGATTTACGTTTCACCGCAATATGCTACTTTTTAATGAAACATTGCATATCGTGCAATGCAGTCAGTTAGTTTATTTAACAAATAACTTAATAATGATCGTAATGATAAGAAATAAATTTTGTGTGTAAACATTTTAACTGGCTAATCATGGTCCTGCTTGAATTTGCTTAAGGGGACTTTGCACTTTTGACTTGGTACCACTGACGATTTCGTAAAAAAAGCTTAACTTTCCATTTAATATTTATAAATACAACAATATTAGGCTTTTCAGAAAATTATAGAATGGAAGGCTGATTTTTTATACCAACTATGTGAAAAATACCGGAGCCGGGAATCGAACCTGGGCATTCCGCTTTACGTGCGGATGCTCAAACCATCGAGATACCCTGGCTGATTACCAGCTTGGTTGGTTGGTTGGGTTTTCCGTCGCACTAGTGCTGCGCAGATGGGCGATTTGCGACGGTCTGGGGCTCATCCCTAGAGGTGGTCCAGAGACATGCCATCGCAACTTTGATTCTCCACGGAAGGGATGACTCTCCCGCTTCGGTGACCCCAGAGGTATAATTTTTGATGGGAACATGGAGGACATTGCAGCCACGACAGATTTTACGTGCACCATTCATCATTAGTGTACACGACGGTCTTTGGCGGGCTCGAGTACCGAACCCGCAATATTCCAATTACGAGGCCGGCGCCCTACCGACTGATTACCAGCTAGGCATTTCTCACATAACATTCGTTGGCAAAGTCGCCGAGTCTGCAAACACAGCTGTATCAAGTGCCATTGTTATTAATCATGGCACAACTCCAATAGACCATAAAAGTTTCAATTTAATTTAGAAATTTATTCATCAAGCCTGAAAGTTCATTTGAGAAAAATCAGTCTTCCACTCCATAATTTCCTGAAATGAACTTTCAGGCTTGATGAATAAATTTCTAAATTAAATATTAGGCTTATTCAATAAAATTTATAAACACACAAAACACACAAAAACTGGTTTTGGTATATTTATTTATTTACAAATTTGAAGTCTTTAAATTGTATTTTGTCAATTTGCATTTTTTCATTAATTCATGACCTTCAAAATACAGAGGCTGTTCGCACATTTTTTAGATGATTTTGGTGGAGTGTACTGAAGCAATTTTACTCATATTTCGAGTTTTATTTGTTCAGTTTGATAGCCCTTGTTCTTAATTAACATTCTACATCATAATTTCTATGATAATAATGCTTTTTATAATATCGGAAGAGGTATATTTTTCTACTCCTCAGAACGGCTTTCCAGAGCCCACAAAGCGTTGTAGGTCAGTGTTTGGATAACGTTGATTTTAAGAGTCGAAAATCACAAAAATCCAACAGTGATACATCAGAAAATTTAGCAGGAATGTCAGTGAAGGGTATGGTTTTAATTCCCGTTTTTTGTTCCATATTTTTCTAGAAAAGCAATTGCGGATTGTGATGTGTGGCTGCTTGTTTTGTCTTGATACAGTTTAACGGATTGATAGCATTATGGATAAAGATCTGGATTTTCATTTTTAAAATTGGAATTAAAATATGTTCTTGAGAGTATTTAGAGTTGATTTTGACATTTTTGTCACATTTTTTTTTGCTTTTATCTTGCGGTTGTATGAAAAACCAGTGGCAATCACAAATCCTTTAGAAAAACTTTCTTTTGATGCTTTGAGCCATGTAGCAAATTTTTTTTTCTCCACTTTTGTGATAATAAATTGACCTTTTTTTATTGCAACCACTTAAATAGACCCAAGATTCATCTGTTGTTGCAACATTTTTCCATGTTTCTCTTGATAAATGCTTTTCATAAAGATTTCACTAAAAACTATCTTTGGAAAGAGCGGAAACCTATCCTTCTATCCACTGCCATTTTAAAAGCGAATTTTTGCATCTCAACAAAAATTCTAAATATCAGAAGATAAATAAAACTTGCAAAAATATAACTGTTGTGAAAATAAAATTCTCCATGCAAACGATTTTTCCTTACTGCGAAATAAAATCGTCTAAAAAATGTGCGAACAGCCTCTGAACTAAAACTTCTACAGATATTTAAAAACTGACATAATATTTTTTTTAATGCTTAATAGATCCAACATAACAGAATTAGGTATGAATTTTAAATTCATTAATTAGTTTTTGAATAAATAAATAAATAAATAAATAAAATGTGTATGTCGATGTTGAAAAACAAAATTATAATTTTTGTTATATTTTTATTTTTCATAATTTTTAGTTGTCTCACTTTCTTTTCCATTTTGTTACCAAATTACGGTCACTTGAAAATTTCTCATAACGATAACTTTTGATATACAGAATTAATTCGAGCAAAATTTGTACTATAGACTTATCTAAGAAATTCATTTGATACTTTGTTGTCCAACTTGATCAGCCATCTTATTTCCAGGTACCGAAAACTTAAAAATTTCAAATTCACATAAAAAAAAGGTATTTATGAATAGATTTACTTAAAACTCCAATTGCACATACATTAAAATAGCAATCGAGTTTATTAGCAAACTTTATCCAACATCTTATTTCAAAATGGCGGGAAATTCTTGATAAAAAAAGAAATAAACCTGCTCTTCTGATTAAGCCGGAAGGAATAATTTTATTCTTATTTTAAACTTAAATATTTTATTGTTCTCAAATTTTCTTAATATACTAAGTCATATTCAACGTTAAAATGAATTTAATATATAACGACAATTTTCTGAAAAATAATAAGCTGATATTCTAACAAATTTTTCGACGATATACGTGTCAAGTAAAAAATTTGTTCTATTTATGAAGAAAATATAAGTTATATTTTCCTTTTGGGATTTGCGTAATTATTTCTGAAGATAAATTAATAAAAGAGCAGTTGCAGAAAATGTTTCTTTAAATAGAACTGCTTCGTAAAAGAAATAAATGCTTGAGTGATATATTAATAGTCAGTGTAGAGTATCAAATAAAAGAGAAAAATGTCACTTGAGATATTTTCATAGTAAACATAATTAAGTTTACATTTTTTGTACATATTGATTTATTATACTACACAACGTATTTTTAACGCATGTCTTTCAAAACAGCTCTAAGAAAGTCTAAAAATACCCTAAATTTACGGCTTGCAATATGTTATTTTCTAATTTGTGTATGTGAAAAAATATATGCGAGAGATTAAAAAAACATTCTACGACAAAATAAATGAACATGTTAATTTATAAAGATAAGAGAATATTTTTGTTTTTCTAGCATCAATTTTTATTTAAAATATCGTGTTTTTTATCGAGTTAAAGAAAAAACTTTAAACTTTCTTTGATTTTAGAGAACATATACACCTCCTTTGTTGTAAAAGCAATTAAAAAAATATTTTTTGTCAGGGTGAAAGATTTTAAAAAGAAGCCTTTCATCATTAAAATATATTTATGTACTTACGTATATGCTAAGTAATAACTATAGCAGTATTGAAAATATTACTTACAAACTTTGAATAAACACCATAAAATGCAATAAACTCGCAACAATTGTTTCAGGTCGAAAAAACACACGTATTGCATTTTATGGTGTTTATTCAAAGTTTGTAAGTAATATTTTTTACAACGCCAGTTTTGTGATGCTCTTTTATTAAATATAGCAGTATTGGATGCTTTAAGAAAATTTTATTATTTTTATTTTATTGTTTGTAGTATTCTAAATATTAGAGGCTGTACTATAACCTGTATTCGATAATTTACCTAAATTTTTCTGCACATGACTGTACTTCGAAAAAGAATACATAAATTATTTTTTATATTTGCTTGAAGCAGACTTGAACTGAATCAATTGTAGACCTATTAGTCTTTATTTACTCTACTATGAAACAATCAAAAATTGTATGTGAACCACTTTTTGTTGTTGTTTAAAAGTAATTTTTAAAGATATATTCAATAAAAATTATGTATGTCATTTCATCTTAGTACTTAATGCTGGTTTAGGGATGTTATCTGTGTTGCCAAATCTGGCGGAATTTTTATTCCATAATCACCAATAATTCTAAAAAGTGATGTTTGATATACATAGTAGACGATTAATATTCTAACTTATTTCGCAAACGTTACAATTAAAAATTATTGGGGATTATTGAATAAAAAATCCGCTAGGTCTGGTAACACTGGATGTGATACTTCAGTGTACCATTGGTGCCTAGCGGTCAAAAAAGGTACTAGGAATTTAAAAGATGTAAAGTAGATATTTAATTTTTTTGTTCTTTATATTTTTTTCTAAAGCTGATGGTAGAATCTTAAAGTGATATAAAAACAAGTAATATATTAAAAAAAAAAAAAAAAAAAAAAAAGTCAATCCCTACTTACAAACACTATCGAAAAATTTTTTTTTTTTAATAATTTTGAATTAGGAAATAAAAAGAGCGCATACAAAATGAAATAAAAATAATTATAAGATATAAAAAAAACTTTTTATATACCATGTTTTAAATTTTGTGATAAACCATAGAGCTCTTAGCAATATGCAAAAAATTTTTAAAGTGATAATGACGTCAATTTTTTCCGAGATGCATAATTTAACTTTTTATAATTTTTTAACGTTCGGGTTTAATTAAATGTATTTATTTTTATGTCGAAAGAAAATGAACTCGAATATTGTTTTTGGCAACAATTAAATTATAGCTAATATTTTAATGGCTATTGTAACGCTATTAGGATGTTATTATTTTCATATTTTAATTAATTAAAAGAAAACTAATCAAAAATTCGAAAAACGGACTTCGAAATATTGTGCTGTCACTGTGTTCTGAGCAATCCTGAAAGTTTCAACTTTCTAGCTAGTCGGGAAGTTAGTTAAATATCGATTGCAAGATTTGTACAAGATATATATAGGAAGAGTGTGAACTAATAGTAGGAATTGAATTAATTGTAACACAAATGAAGACGGGGAAAAAAAAAAAAAAAAAAGCAAAAATAGCGACAGCGCCAGTAGCGGCTCGTGAACCTAAAATAGGTGAAGAGCTCAAAAATAATATTTAAGTATTTTTAATCATAATTTTTATTAAGCATGGTCTTAACTAAAATTAACTAAAAATACTTATTTAAATGTAAATTTGTATTCTATATATGAATACAGTGTAAAATACAGTGTGCCTCTTCACCAACTTTCGGCGCACAAGCCGCCACTGGACAGCGCTCTATAAAATCCTTTCTGCAACAAAGAATGCTATGTATAGTGTACAATGCCCCATAGTGAGATTAAAAATAAGTATATATGTTCATTTATTATAAATACCTTTGGCATTTCTTCCATAAATTCAATTTTGGACACTTTTTAATCTGATTGGTCAACAGATAAAGTATTAAAACCCATTCATAGACTCCTTTTTTGTTCCAGTAGCGGAAACCTTTAATTTTTTTCAAAACAAAAAAAAAAAAAAAAATATATATATATATATATATATATATATATATTCAAACCTATTGGAAGTACATACTTAATATTCAAATGGTATCGACTGTTTCATGAATTCGGTTAATCCTCGTAGTCGTAAGATAAAGGAGTTACTTGAGAAAAATTGCTTAAAGGCGCCACTTGGCGCGTTTGACAAAAAGGTGTATCATGGCGCATTTTTGTTTCGTTTAGAAGTTGCAGCATTCCACTCGTTACGTAATAGAGTGAGATTTTCGGCGAATAAAACAAAACACAAAATATGTACGGAAACAAATTGTTTAAAAGCTCAAAATCATTAAAAAAAAAAAAAAAATTTCAAAATACATGAAGTGAAATGAAAATTGATCAAAGAAAATCACTCAGAAAACCAATTTTAGTGAAAAAACGATGGTAAAACTGTATGAAAATCGACTATATAGCAATACGGATTTATATATTGTGTTGTAAGCTTCGCTCTTAAATATAGAACGTCCTGTAAGAACGTCAGTGGATACCCAACCTCACTGTGCATGAAACGCAGAATGACATAAAAATCAATAACACAACAACAGATCCATATTAAAGGGGTCGTACACTCCGCCCTTTATTCAGGACACTCTCAGAAATGAGAAAATTTTAAATTTGTTCCTACCACTATTTGTATATAATAATCTCTACTTTGTATAATTATCACATATTACTACAAAATGTTTCAGAAGTCTCTCTGCATGATATTAGTGGGGGCAAAAGAGGTGAAAATTTCTTATCTCTGAGAGTGTCCTGACAAAAGTGTGGAGAGTTCGAACCCTGATATTAGTCCTTTGCTGTCGACAGATTATCTTAATTTAATTAATAAGTCCCGCCTTTTGGCCTTTCCTAAAACGTATTTCAGAAAGTATTTTTAAGCATTCATGTTAATCTCATTTTAATTTATTTCATAGCAACTGATACTGTTACATTTAGCATTACACTGTCTTAAAAATAAGGCTATAGAATTTAATAGGTTAAATACAAATAACGTAAAATCCTTTTGTAAGTGAAACATTATTTTGAAAAATGCCTGAAACTACGGCGTGGTTTTACTTCTAATTGTGATCAAAATTTCCTTCCTGCTAAATTGTACCACGTGGACATATTTAAAGTTTACATATTAAATTGTATTCTGGGTTTAGTATATGGGATTTGTTTGTTTAGTGCGTAGCGTAAATTGCTTCTTTATGGAAATTGTAAGTTATTTAAGTTATTGTGTAAATTGAAAAATATTTTAGTGGATAAACCTTTCCAGTATTTAAGAATGTATATGTCATTAATTGTTTTACTTCTCCTTTTATTATTTTTCGTAATTTTATTTATCGGTACATAAATTATAAGTGTTTTAATGATATATAGTTATTTAGGCGTGGTTTATTACATAAGTTGATAAAGGGAAGTCCATAACATTAGGAATTACTCTCCAATTTCTAGACAGAAAAAAACCTTCCTCTAAAAACTAAAGCCGAGAAAAGTATGAAAAATATCCAACAACAACAAATATATATACATCCCGCGACAAAAAGATAGGTACAAAGGGTTTTTTCTTTGATTTTTCATAAAATAACATTATATAAATTGTGCTTATCATTTATTGTTATCAAAAAATAACACTATTCCCGGACTAAGTTTTGTTTTAAGACTAATTTAGAAAAATTTTAAGACTAAAATTTTTCTAATTTAAGACTACACACCGCGACAAAAAGATAAGAACAAAGGTTTTTTTTTGAATATGATTATTTTGAATATGATTCAAATATTTAATATGTTTTTGATATGATAATATTTTTTTATGATAATAAATTATCAGCACAATTTAGATAATGTTATTTTGTGAAAAATTAAAAAAAAACCTTTGTTTCTATCTTTTTGTCGCGGAGTTAGTCTTAAATTAGAAAAAATTTAGTCTTAAAACTTTTCTAAATTAGTCTTAAGACAAATATTAGTCTGGGAATAGTGTTATTTTATGATAATAATAAATGATAAGTACAATTTAGATAATGTTATTTTATATAAAAATCAAAGAAAAAACCCTTTGTACCTATCTTTTTGTCGCGGGGTGTATATATATATATAGTGTAATCAGTGAAACATATTCCTTTGTGTAATGGGACTTCACAGAAACACCTCACATACTGTATTTATGTCCTTACCTAATGCGTTTTACATACTATACACATTATTCAGAGATATTTTTTTACTTTTTTGTCAGTTTTGTGCATGCAAGGTGTATTTTCTCCTGTCAATAAGCACTCTAATGTGTGAAAATTTAAAGTGAACTAGTAGCTCATGATGTTGTAGGCTTCTTTATTAAATGTTTGGCGTTACTAACGCTTTTGACCACGATACAGTATATTTGTAATACTAAAATACACCGATTGATAAAAAATATATTCGTAAACGAAAGAATTGGTGAACGTTTCCTAAATACTTTATACGCATGCATTTGTTTGAAAATATAGTTACAAACGATGTTTACCAATGCACTAAATCTCTTTACCCCGCGGACAAACGATGTATAGTGTAACCACGTTTCCTAAGGGCCTTATTCACCAACTTCTTAACACTCGGATTAAACCATGGATCAGCAAATCCGAGAATTAAAGTAGCCGGTGAACAGCGGATTTGGTTGATCCGTAGAACAGAGGTTCACTTTCTGCTTGGCGAACTTCCGTAGCGAGAAACTGCCTATCCTTGTAAACATAACTTAACAATTCTATTATGACGCAGTATGGAGAGATTTGATTGATTCATTTGTTTTTTATTGATTTGAGTGTATTTTACATTGCACTAGAGCTACATTATGGGTAGTTAGGCTATATTTAATTGGTTCATTTGTTTTGAGTATATTTTACGTTGCACTAGAGCTACATTACAGGAAATTAGGCGATATTTGATTGGTTTATTTGTTTCGAGCGCATTTTACGTTACACTAGAGCTACATTATGGGAAATTTTGGTCTTAACATGCGCGATAGTGATTGCCACGGAGCCGAGTTACGTGCGTTTTCAGATTCATGCACAGCGAAGTAGGGGTGTCCAGTGATGTTTTTTTGGTTTTAACATGCGCGACAGTGATTGCCGCGGAGCCGAGTTACATGCGTTTTCAGATTCATAGCTTTATACAGCCATGTTTCTTTGTTGGTTCATATAACCTTAGGGGTATGCCCGAATTCATCCTCCGTCGTTACAGTGGCCGGATCCGTGAGCTTTTAAAACAGAGAAGCTTTAAATTGCTACAATTAACTAATTATGCATGTATTTTTTTTTTTTTTTCATTTTTAATTAATAAGCACTAAAAATAAAATTTGAATTTTTAATAGTTTACTTTCTATAATTTTTTTAAAAATTATAATAATGTGAATAAAGTAAACGTTGTCTGTAGAAAATGGGGATATTTGGTTGCCGTACTCATTGCCCACAGCGTAGCACTAGTTCGATGTAAAACTCACTCACTCAATCACTTGTTGGTCAAGTTTATGAAAACTAGGGAATTTTCCCCTCCGCTGAAATGTAAGTGTTAATGAAAAATTCGAAACGATATGTGTCTGGAGAAATGAAAGCGTATCATTTGATAACTTGAAAATATGTTTTTTATTTTATTTGTATATTCTCATAATTTTTATACCGATGTGTTTCGATTCATTTGAATGCGGTTTTAGAATCCTCGGATGTTACGAATTAACTGAGCGCGAAATGAAATATTTGATATGTGATTTACGTATTATGGAGTCAACAGAAATTTCAAAATGGAAAAAAAAAAAAAAAAAAATAAATAAATAAATAAGATTCACGTTGCATATATTGTAAGTTTTCATGCTTTTTTAATTACTTTTAAAGTTATATTTTTATTCTGAATTTTCATTTATTTAATTACATTTATTGTGTTGTTGAAATTAATTTGTTCTTAAAACTTCGATGACAAAACGTGCATTTTGTTAAGTATTTGCTTATTTATTAAAATATTGTAGTTAAAAAGTTAATTAACCATCGCCATTTTATGAAATTTCTTCGATAATTTTATTTAATTACGTTAAATAGTCGTCTGCATTAATATTTCTTTCATTTCGAACGTAAGCAAACGTTTTGTAAGGTTGCCATAAGATAAATTCATTTCCTTGGTTCGTTGGCGCACGGATAATACCGCCAAAATGTAAACAAACACCAGTGAACCTCTGTTCTACAGATCTGCCGCGAATTTTTGTTGGAGAATACCGAATTTTGTATGATCGAGCGATTACCACTGATCCGAGGTTTAATCCGAGTGTTAAAAAGTTGGTGAATAAGGACCTAAGAGTTGCAATGAGAATGAGTCCAAAGTCTTAGAGGGGTGTCAGATTGACCAATTGGTGGGGATTTGGAAAACATCCAGTCATTCAGCGCTCCATTATCGCTTATTTTCTTTTAATCATATGATTATCACCCCTATTTCAACACTAGATTCATTGAGTCGGCACTTGCGCAGAGGCTTCCATGGTTTCATGAAATGTGGTTGAAGAAAAGAAAGCACTTTGTTGAGAGTTTGCTACCTCTGGTAAATTAGCACACTTTCTCAATCGCGTTACTCGCTAATAGAGCGAGGTCTCCTTAAATAAATTCCCAATTTCGATATAGAGTCAAAATGCACAATTTCAGGAAGACTAGGGTTAATGAATGAAATAATATACCAATTTTGTCATAAATAGAAAAAAAAAATTATCTGTAAAAAAAAAAAAATCAGCGGTTTCTAAACACATTGTTTTTTTTTTTTTTTTTTTTTTTTTTTTTTAAATATATGTTAATTTTTAAATAAAATTTTTATGAACTTTTTTTGTATGATAATCTTATATTTATAAAAGCTAGAAAGCCTTTCTTTCAGATATTTCCTTAAATTCTGTAAGCAATTCCCGAAAAATGCAAACTTCTCTCCCACCCTCACCCCCAAAATAAATAAATAAATAAATAAAATAAACAAAATGTAAACACTTTTATTAATATATTACGAACCCATGTTAAACCCAGAAATAAACTTCACCATCTTGAATGCCAAAGAGAAAAACTGAACAGCATTCAGCGTACCGTCATCAATGCATTCAGAGCTTAAAGAAATGAGAGTTCATTCTGAACAAACAATGAAATAACGCGGAATGTGGGTTATTAGTTACTGACATTTTAATGCAGTAATGGCTGTTGATGGAATCCGCAATCTTTCAGATATTTACCGTTTTGTACGAAAAATGTGTATAAAAAGTTTTGAATCATCTTGCCTATGCGATAATAATAGGATGTTTGAATTACGTTATGTAAAATAGATTCCTTTGAGATACTTATTAAGATGAACATTTTTCGGTATAATTCCATACTTCACATTTAACTTTAAATTCACATTAAATGTTTCTTTTCTCATAATTTAAATAATAAGATAATGGTTTAACGCTTGTTTGAAAGATAACTTTAAAGAATATTATTAATTAATTAATAAAAGCGTATTTGACTCAATTAATTACCATTATTTACATTTTTTTGCAATATAATTCTAAGATAATTCTAATCTAATTATCAATTTTTAATTCTGTTGTAGGAATAGTTTTAACTAAAGTGTTACATTTTTAAAGTATATTTTTACAATAGAATATCAGTGTGTATAAATTTTCATGTTAATTCTTATTTTATATTTTAAAAGAAAACTATTTTTTAAAATGTATTCCATTTGTGTCTGGCCTTGAGAGATTTATCTGCGTTTTTAAATACACTTTAATTATTTTTGTTTTTATTGTTCAGAAATGTCACAAACAAATGCTTAAGTTTTAAAACTTTTGTACGTTGTTTTGCATACATATATGCTCAGTTTGTTTCAAAATTATACCTTAAAATGCGATTGGGCATAATCAAAGACTGATTGCAAATATTTTAAAATATTTCATTGTTAGAAAAAATTATTCATTGATTTTAAAATGATTTGCATAATATTTGTCACTTAGTGCTACAATTTATTTTTTCAATAAGCAATTGAATTTTGCCCACCTAACAGACTATGTTTTCAAATAAATCTTTTTTTTTTTGGCAACATTTATTAAATCAAAAACAGAGGTCAAATGTTGAATTAGATAATGAAAAAATAATATTAATAATCATAATAAATAATAAAATTTATCTGCCTTTTTTATCAAAATAATGTAATATGAGACCTGAAAACGTATTTTAAATTTAATTATTCGTAAAAATTCACTTCGGTGCAAATTCATCAAAATCGTTGCTAGATTAATTGGTGATTTCTTGACTGTATCTAAATTCTATTCCAATAAAAGAAAAGTAATATAATATTTTACATTTGAATTTATTATCATTTATATTAATTTTAATATATTAATATTATTAAACCCAAATAAACTACTACGTCAGAAATGCCAAAAGAAAAATATTTGCGATGCATACACCTGTTTCGGTAGCCTTAAGCGTACCGTCTTCAGTGCAAAAATAATTCTGAATCTGGAATAGTGCTCGTATATGTAAGAGAGGGACCGAATTTAGTTCAACCAATAGGATTACGGGAAAGGTGGAGTGTGTGGCCAATAGGAATTTAGTAATGTTAGCTGTTTAAACAATAGAAAATTTAAGAAAATGTGGACTGAATGTAAAATTTCCAAAAATCAGACAAATAGAGAACAGCGAAATCACAGTTTACAAGGTTTTTAAAATTTTTATAAATATGAAAAGCTTTAAATAAATCGAGTTCATGAATGGATTTAGGTCTGCAAATTATTTTAGTTGAATTAAATTTAAAATTATGATTTTCTGCCCAGCAATGTTTAGAAATAGCCGATTTATTGGTTTCTTGTTTGCGGACGTAATTCATATGTTCATTTAGACGAAATTTAAGATTGCGTTTAGTTTGGCCAATGTATGATAAACCACACTGACAGGAAATACTATAAATGCCCCAAGAATTATGCATATCAATGAGATCTTTTAACTGAGAAAAGGTGAGTTTATTGGAAGGCGAAAGTATTATTTTAAAATCATATTGTTTGAGAATTTTAGCTATGGTTTGACTGGATTTAGGAAAATAAGGTAAAACAATACTGATATTAGAAGAGACTGATTTAGTAGACGAAATACGAGGGAGCTGTAATTTTTGGATGGTTTTGTCTATAATGGAAGGGTTATAACCTCTGTCAATTGCAATGGCTTTCAGGTATTTAATTTCATATTTTAATAAAATAGGATTTGAACAAATATTAAGGGCACGGTTTACAAAAGTATAGAAAGCAGCCGTTTTTTGGTTATCTGGGTGACATGAACGCGCATGGGGAGGAAGGGAGACTGAAATTTTTTTACGATAGACGGTGGTTGAAAATCCATTTATAGTGCGAGAGACGAGGGTATCAAGAAATGGAAGGGAGCCATTATTTTCTATTTCATATGTAAACTCGATATTACTGTCAATTGAATTTAAAGTTTCTAAGACATTGTTAATATTGTGACGAGATAGTCGATATGCGTGAAGGTGTCGTCTACGTAACGGGTCCAAAAAGGAAAAAGATATTTTCTTAAAAAGCTTGCTTTCGAAATAGTGCATGTAAATATCTGCTAGAATTGGGGAGAATTGGGAAACCATGGCTAAACCTTCAGACTGACGATATAATATATTTTGGAAAGAAAAAGTGGTTTGTGAAAAACAAATGCGGGTAAGAGAAGTTAATTCTTGTATTTCAAAATATGTTATCAATAATGTATAATAATGTATAATAATGTATAATCAAAATATGTAATTAATTTCTCTTACCCGCATTTGATTATCACAAACCACTTTTTCTGTCCAAAATAAATTCTGTCGTCAGTCTGAAGGTTTAGCCATGGGTTTCCCTCTCTCCCCAATTCTCGCAGATATTTACATGCACTATTTTGAAAGCAAGCTTTTTAAGAAAATATCTTTTCCTTTTTGGACCCGTTACGTTGACAACACTTTCACGCTTATCAGCATATCTCGTCACAATATTGACCATGTCTTAGAAACTTTAAAATCAATTGACAGTAATATCCAGTATACATATGAAATAGAAAATAATGGCTCCCTTCCATTTCTTGATACTCTCGTCTCTCGCACTGTAAATGGATTTTCAACCTCCGTCTATCGTAAAAATTTTGCACTCTCCCTTCCTCCCCATGCGCGTTCATGTCACCCACCTAACCAAAAAATGGCTGCTTTCTATACTTTTGTAAACCGTGCTCTTAATATTTGTTCAAATCCTATTTTATTAAAATCTGAAATTAATTACCTGAAAGCCATTGCAATTAACAGAGGTTATGACCCTTCCATTATAGACAATGCCATCCAAAAATTACAGCTCCCTCGTATTTCGTCTACTAAATCAGTCTCTTCTATTATCAGTATTGTTTTACCCTATTTTCCTAAATCCAGTCAAACCATAGCTAAAATTCTCAAACAATATAATTTTAAAATAATATTTTCGCCTTTTAATAAAGTCACCTTTTCTCAGTTAAAAGATCCCATTGATATGCATAATTCTTGGGGCATTTATAGTATTTCCTGTCAGTGTGGTTTATCATATATTGGCCAAACTAACATTTCTGGGAGGAAAATCATAATTTTAAATTTAATTCAGTTAAAATAATTTGCAGACCTAAATCCATTCATGAACTCGATTTCTTTAAAGCTTTTCATATTTATAAAAATTTTAAAATCCTTGTAAATTGTGATTTCGCTGTTCCCTATTTGTATGATTGTTGGAAATTTTACATTCACTCCACATTTTTCTTAATTTTTCTACTGTTTACACAGCTAACATTCCTAAAATCCTATTGGCCACACACTCCACCTTTCCCGTAATCCTATTGGTTGAACTAAATTTGGTCCCTCTCCTATATATACAAGCACTTCTCTAGATTCAGAATTGATTTTGCACTGAAGACGGTACGCTTAAGGCTGCAGAAACAGCTGTATGCATCGCAAATATTTTTCTTTTGGTGATTCTGACGTAGTAGTTTATTCGGGTTTTAATATACCAACGCCAAGTCTCCATTTATTATATATTAATATTATTTTTTGTTATTATCTATTGTTACAACTGATTAAATCATGTTACAGTGAAAATAGTTTTACAGTCAAAGTAAAAAAAATAAATAAATAAATAAAAAATAATAATTTACTCTTACTGAGATCAGTCTTGAAAACAAACTTGGCACTTTGGCGACGAATTTGGTGACTTAGCGACCAAATTTGGCAAAAAAGCGTAGTTTAGGATACCAGATTTTTTTTTAAATTTACGATGGACGGAAACCGATATCTAGAAATTATCATGGGATTCTGATCAGAACTTCCGTCAAACCCTATCGACAAAATTTCTGTTCTGGAGTAATTAACATTATTTCTTTGCTCCAGTGGAACAAAAGATTATTTTCTTGGAATGTTTCAGAACATTCTTTGAATACTGACGTACGAGTGACAGCGCCATTGGACTGGTACCAAAATATTCGATGAATTAACAGTATTATTGGACTGTTTCGAGAATATTCGTTGGAATTACAGTTTTGTTGTACTGATTCGAAAAGTTACGCTGAAAAGAGCATTTATCGACTAGAGCCTCCCTTCATCTTTACAAACTATTTTGCCCATAAGAAAGTTGACAATTTTTTAGTATGTTTGGCGCCCAATATGGGGCAGTCCGAGTGAATGCCAGCAACTAGAAGTATGTCTGACCAATGGAGAAACTTCTCGAAGTTATAACTGCACGATTACATCAGATTAAAAAAAAATGAAAGCCGGACTAGACAAATTGCTAGCTGAATAAAATGAAGTAATAAAAGAGATGGAAGCTAGGTAAAAAAAGATGATTAAAAGATGGCAAAAGATGGTAAAAGCTGAGCAAGATCAGCTTTGAGGAAATATGAAAGCTAGAGAAGAGATGACAGCTGGACGAGAGAAATGATAACCGGACAAGATCATCTGCTTGAAAATATGAATGATGTCGGACAAGCTGTCTTGAAAAATGAGAACGATATCCTAAGTAGATGACACCTCGATGTTTTGGAAACTTTGAGCAAGACTAAAGAATGTGTCTTCTGGGATCAACTTCGAAGTGATGAAGAAAAATGGTCTAAGAAATATCATCCATATGTTAAAGAATAGGACCAAAAACTCTAATTAGGAATGTAAGCAGCGCTCCAATTTTGCGCTACATTTGAAATAATCATTAGGAATTTAGCCGAGACATCTAAATATAACCAGTAAGTCATTGTGAAAATAGACTATTTCAAAGCTGTTCCCATACAGAAAAGGAAGCGACGGCTGTTGCAGATTTCTTGGAATATAGAAAGCTCTGGAGACGTCTTTGCATACTGAATCCGAGGACATGTTTGATCTGTGTATAGGTTTATTTCCAAGAATCAGACTGACTGGGACTTGCACCATCCGATGTTTCTGCCTGCCTATAGAAGTGCTCTGCATGAAAACTCAGGGTGGACACCATTCCGAAATGTTATTTGGACAAATATTTTGCTTGTCTTGTGGCATTCTCCTCGGCAACCATGCGATATGCCTGCCTCACATAATGACTACCTAAAGATTTAGAAGAATGTTTGGAATCATACATGAGTTACCCAGAGAAAAGATTAATCTAGTCAGCGATAGTACGTAGAAACGAGGTAAAAGCAATTGGAAATCTTCTGGCAGTAGATGACGTGTGTGGTTTTACAATTCAAAGCGCGTAAATGAACAATGTCGAAATTTACAACAAAAAACTTATGTCATAATTAAGCAACTGAACGATATCATTGTCAGAATACATATGTCGCATTGTAGTAAACTGAAAGTGATATATAGGAATAGATTAACTTCCTTCCATAACTCAAATCATGAAAATATGTAGAGACACTGTCCAGGACGTACAGTCTTCGAAGCACGCAGCAATGTTACAATGATATAATCTTTTTCCCTGCATCGTTTCTCGTGTTGCAATAACAGTAGTTCTACAGTCAAAGTGAATAGAAGAGGCAGTTCATTCACCTGCAGTTATTTTACCTTGGAGACATACTTGGTGATTTGGTGGCAAAATTTGGCAAAAAGTGATAGTTTAAGGTTCCCGAAATTTCGAAGCTTTAGGATGGACAGGAGCCGAGATTTAGAATTTTCCATGGGATTCTGGATAGTACTTCTGCCAAAATCCATAGCTAAATAATATAAGAGGAAGTGAGTTGACGTCTGTGGGAGAGAGTAAGGTCACTGCAAATCAGAGTTGTTCAGAGAGCTAATCTGAGAGATTGCAGTTTAAAAAATGTATTCCAAGCAACTGAACTTTATTCTGAATTTTCTTTTAAAAGTAAAGTAACATAATATTTTACAGTTCAATTTATTATCATTTATATTAATTTTAATACAATTAATATTATTATTTGTTATTATTTATTGTTACAACTGATTAAATCATGTGTTGTTGCAGTGAAAATAGTTTTACAGTCAAAATGAAAAAAAGAAGCTTTGACAACAAACTTGGCATTTTGGCGACGAATTTGGTGACTTACCGACCAAATTTGGTGAAAGAGAGTAGTTTAGAATACCTGAATTTACGAAACTTTACGATGGCCGGAAACCGATACCTAGAAATTATCAGGACATTCTGAATAGAATTGCTGCCAAACCCCATCGCCAAAATTTCTGCTGTAAAGTATTTGACGCTATTTTCTCTACTCCTGTGGGATAAGCGACTGTTTTCTTCGACCGTTCCCGACCATTCATCGAATACTGACGTACAAGTGACAGCTTTGTGAGGTAAGAAGCAGTTTTAGTTAGAAGCTCGCAAAGTAAGAGTTTCAAGGTTGTCGAGTCGGATAATTGGTTTTTACTCTGCTTACTAAAGCACTCTACGAAAGATAGATGAGAAATGTGAATTTAAAAGGGAAACTACAGAATTTGTGAGATTTAACAAATAAATTTGTTTATTGTAAGTTGTTGAAAACGGGAAAATGTAAATTATTTAAGGTGTAAAAAAAAATCTTAAAGTCGTACTCGGTGTGGCGTTTGTGGCATAAGCGGTTCTTAGGTGGTTCAGTTTAGTGGCTGACTTAGTCCGAATCTAGCAGTATAACACGGTAGCAGCTGCTTAGAAAGTATTTCCGAGCATGAATGTTTTAAAAGCATATAACAGAGTGTATTTGAAGGATCATAAAGTATGTCGCCAGTTACGTCGTATGGGTAATATAATTTAAATTATTTTTTGTAGCGAAATTATCAGGTCATTGACTTTTATCAAGCTATTCAAAGTATCAGTCATTTATATTTACGTGAGAGGGCTGAATATTCATGTTTGATAAGTCATCAGGAAAGTAGTCACATTTCATCCCTCAATTGAGAGATACAGTTAAAGTATATTAAGTTTTATTATTGTCTTGAAAGTTCATTTCTTTTACCACATAACAGAAAATGGAGGGGTTAGAGGAGCCAACTTTACAAAGGTCCCCGCACTTTTACTGGACTGGTACCAGAATGGTACCAGATGAATTATCAGTATTATTGGATTGTTTCGAGAATATTCGTTGTAATCTCAGTTTTGTTGTACTGATTCCAGAAGTTATGCTGAATAAATGGCATTTATCGGCTAGAACCTGCTTGCTTCTATACGAACTACTCTATCACCCAAGATAGTCGACAAGTTTTTCGTATCATTATTTTAATTATTTTAATTATTATTATTTACGTTTCTTTTTTTTTCTAATTTGGCTAAATGTTTTGATATTTTTTACTTCCTTATACAAAGTATAAGGAAGTATAGTAATCCCGATTTGCGAAATGGATTTTGTATTTCACATTGCTCGAAAACGAATGATCGCTGAATGTTGCTAATTTATACGTGTGACTTTCATTATGTCTAGTTGCACACCTGCAAGTGTCATCTTAACACGAGCTCTCGTTTTAGAGATATAAGGGATTTTACACGATTTTTCGTGACGTCTGTATGTGTGTGTGTGTGTCTGTGTGTGGGTATGTCGCATAACTCAAAAACGGTTGGACGTAGAAAGTTGCGAATTGGTACATAGGTTTGTTATAACATCTAGTTGTGCACCTCCCTTTTTGGACTTTCTATGATTTTCCGTTTTGGAGATATTTAGGAAAATTAGGTTCATAATGACAAAAATTTGGCCATAATGTATCAAAAAACGGTAATAATTCAAAAACGGTTTAGACAAATCTTGCAATTTAACTGACTTTCCGATTAGCTAGACATTTGAAACTTTCAGAAAAGCTCAGAACACGTTGACAATGCATTTTTTAATTATTTTTAGCCAACTGTTTCCGATACCTGCTGCCTTCAGCAGCGTTTATGCGATTCAACAGAAAATTTATTTAACTAACTTCCCGACTAGCTAGACATTTGAAACTTTCAGATTAGATCAGAACACGGTGAAAATACATTTTTTAAATACTTTTAGCCAACTGTATAGGGTCCCTGCTGCCTTCGGCAGCGTTACCAGTTCAAATCTTGGAATCGATTTGTAACTAACTTCCCGACTAGCTAGACATTTAAAACTTCCGGAAAAGCTCAAAATACGGTGACAATGCATTTTTAAAATATTTTTGGCGAATTGTTTCGGGTCACTGCTGCCTTCGGCAGCGTTTACATGGTTCAACAGAAAATGTATTTAACTAACTTCTCGACTAGCTAGACATTTGAAACATTCAGAATAGTTCAGAACACGGTGAATATGCATCTTTTTAATACTTTTAGCCAACTGTTTCAGGTCCCTGCTGCCTTCGGCAGCGTTTATATGGTCCAACAAAAAAATTATTTAACTAACTTCCCGACTAGGTAGACATTTGAAACCTTCAGAATAGTTCAGAACATGGTAAAATTCCTTTTTTTAATACTTTTAGCCAATTTTTTCGGGTCCCTGCTGTCTTCGTCAGCGTTACCAGTACAAATCTTGCAATCGGTTTTTAGCTAACTTTCAGAAAACTCAGAACACGGTGATAATTCATTTTTTAAAAATATTTTTAGCCAACTGTTTCGGGTCCAATGTCAATGTTTTTTAACATTATGTATATTTCTAAAAGTGTATAAGGAAGTCATGTGGTGCCCACATCAGATTTTTTTTTTTTTTTTTTTTTTTTTTTTGCCGTGTCCGAGAAATAAAAAAAAAATCAAATCTCCTATTGGCTCTCCTTACATATATTACATAAGTTTACATAAAATCCTTGCTTACATTTAATCTTTTAAATTATGATTTAGCCTTTTAAAAAATCACGTGTAGTTTTTTTTAAATGCATCATTACAATTGTGTTGTCATTATTTATTTATTTGTTTACTTTTACTAAATCACCCACCCTCCATTATTTGTTTATTCCTCAAAAGCAAATGAAGAATAAAAACGTCTTTTCTTTATATCAGCGAATTGTTTTTTGCAATGGCATCAAATTAGACCGTTACTTTCCATAAACTTGGGCTTCCATTATTATGAATATATGTTGATATTCTAGTACATTACTCCTATCATTTTAAGTATTACAACATCAATTAATTTTATACCTCAAGCAAATTATAAATAAAGAAAATAAAGAAAATACTAGTCTAACAATATAAATAAATAAATTTCAATTTCTTTTCAATATTCGATTATGAATACTTTTCCATTGTAGTAATGGAGAAAATGTGTGAAATTCAGATACATTTTATTTCATACCATAAGTAAATTTCTTAATCGCAAGAAAAACTATATGGAACACTACATATAATGTGCATATAACTTCATTTTAGTGTTATTTACAACTGTTTTAATTATTGCTATAAATACTTGTATGAAATAAGCTGATTTAACTAAGTAAATTTAGGTTCTTTTTAATTTATAACCGCACCAAAAACTCTAAACTTTAAGAAAAAATTATAACTATATTTAGTTGTTGTTTAGATAATTATTTCTCAAATTATTACTGAAAACGTTTGTTTTAATAAGCTAATTTAAATAAGTAAATTTTTAGTTCATTTCTTATTCATAACTGTACTAAAATGATCAGAAAAATGTTACACGAATAATTTTTACTCTACGTTTTTCCCATGCACATAATCATCTTCAAAATATATTTCTATAAATCTTAGTTTAAAACGAAATATAACTAAAGAGAATGTATTTTTCCTTTGGGTTAAGCAAGAGTAAAACTTTATTCTTCTTTGACTGTTTCAAAAAATAAGTTTAGAAATTATATGAAATATCTGTACTGATAAGTATAAAGGATTTAAGTCCAAAAATGTCGATTTTGAGTTAAGTACATAGTCAGACCCAGAAAAAAATTCTCTATCGATTGATATAAAGGATTTAAATCCATGTCATTTAGTCTTTGAGAAAATCTATTGGTAAAAAAATATTCAAGTTAGAAATTTAGCATTATTCTTTGTACAAAATATTTAATTCAATTTTTCTTTTTATTAAATAAAGGTTGACAATCACTGAACGGTATAAAGGGTATAAATGAACATAATCCCTTTTTCCTAATCGATTCTTCTGATTAGTTTTTAGTTAGTTTAACTTTATTTTTCATCTCCTGAAAAATCAAGAATATGGACTTAAATCCTTTATACTTATCAGTACAGATATAATTACAAAAAATAGAAACTTATCAATAAATATTACTTGAAATAAAAAGTTTTTTATAAATTTATAATCCTTTATAAAATAAAATGAGGTTGTTTAGAATCTATTTTAATTTTACATTTTACTGCATTTAATTCACTCACCATAAAATATTGTGGCAACGTTATGCTTATACAATGTGTCTCAGAAGCATTTTCAGAACTTGCAGCAGGACTAGAGCGCACCCTGAAGATTCAAAATCATATAACATTGTACTAAGAAAAAAATCTGTGACTGACACCTATAAACTAAATTGTGGCTCTATTAAATATAGTATCTTGTCATCTTTATAAATTCTAATTCCCTCTGCTGGTGAATTCTAAAAATCCCTATTAGAATTCTACATCGTTTTTCTATATCATCGGGGATAAACATATTTAAAAATCTCTGCAAATAAATTCGAACTCAAGAGGCGAGTTTTAGTAGCTATAATATCGGTTTATGATCCAATTCTAGGAAATCAAGCCAGAATTTCTTGCAATACAAAGGATCCTTAATCCCCATACTCTTCATAATATTGTTTCACTACCTAGAAACATGTAGACTAGATATTCTCGATCATTTCGTCTATCCAGGTTATATGTTTATCTTATAAACATAGCTTGTAAATTTATATTTCTAGTTTAAGGTTTCAGAAAATGACTATTTATTCGTTCTAGTAGGAAGTGGTATACTTTTTTCTCTCAGTGTACTGGGTCGAAAATACATTTTTGGCACGGTAGTATATACAGGAACATAAAAAAATAAAAACACGACCTGTAAGTAAATATCCTTTTGTACACGAACAATAGGGAGATGAGTTAAAGATAGTATTTGAATTTTCGCTCATAAACTTTAATGGAAGCTTCACATGTTCAACGTATAGAATTCTTAATATTCTGGAATAGTCTAGGCTTATTTCAGATTTTCCAGGCAACTATTTCAAACAAAAGGGGTGTATAACAGCAGTCTAAAACGACTTTGACATTGCATAGCTATATGATTCCGAGTCACCGGGATGCACCTTAATTTTCCAGAAAATCTGAAAAAAAAATGAGAACTCCCCGAATAACAGAAAAATTCTTGATTTTTTTTTATAAAAATCAAGAATCCAGGTTTCTAAAAATAACAGCAGGTTTTTCTTCAAGAAAATTTTCTATTTTAAGAGATTTAATAATACTTTTAATGATAAATTTTATAGTTACAGATATAAATTGATTATTGAAAAAATTTTACAGGTAGAGTAATGTCTTCTGTTATTGGCACCACACCATATTTTTTAATAGAAAGCAAATATGGTGGATTTGAGTACTGTCAAACATGTATTTTTACAGTATGGCTGCTTTTATGCTATCACCGAAGTAAATAGACGCACTTGCTTAGTAAATGCAAGCATCCCTCCGAAAAAAAAAAGAAAAGAAAAAATTAAAAATTAAAAATAAACACGAAAGTCAATTGTGAATATTTACAGTATTCTTGTATGAATATTTACAGTTCAAAGTAAATTAATTCAAAAATGTGAGTGCAATGTATATTCATGCAATATATTCATTATATTTTGTGATTCAATATCGAATACAGCCAAAATGTAGACCGAAAATTGTTTTTTTTTTCTGTCATTATAAAAATAGCTGCCATTTTTTCCGTTGTAGGTACCTACATGTAACCGGTTGTGGGCAACCATTTTTTTTTTTATTAAAGCGCGTGTTTGACTTACATATTACCAAAAGGGGTCGTTTGTGTCAACATAACCTATTTTATCAGTGTTTTTATGCGTTTTTAGGCATTTTTAGCCATATCGACACCGTGAAAGTCAACTGATCCAAAAGAAATGGATTTTAATTCCCTGATTAAAGTCAACTCAATCAAATGCAGTTAGTGCGGTTGTCTGGTGCATTTCAAGTGTGCCAGTATGGATGAAAGTTATTCTACTTGCAAGCGTCGCACTTCTGATTTGGAGGACGAAGAAGATTACGTACAAAATTGGAAAAATTACAATTCTTTCTTGTTATCTTGGCCAGTGAATCCTTAAAACATACATAAATTTTGTTATTTTCTGTATTTATGGTAGTTTTTCCTATTATTTTCCTATCTCAAAATGACCACTTCACAAAATTGGTCATAATTTTTTTCTAGTTGATAGAATCAATACAGTTACTTCATCAAACGTTATCTAAAGGCTCTATCTTTCCATTGGTGTTTATGTTTCTATAATATCAACTCTATCAAAAGTTATAAACCAAAATCAAAACTGTGTCCATAACCTGAGACATACACCTAAATATTTGACAACTGTTTGCCTCATTTTTTTCAAGTTCCTGGGAAAATAGTGCAGATAGCAATACCTTTTGCCGAACAATTTATATTGAAAATGAAAGAGATACTATAAATGGAAATAAGATTGGTCCATGCAGTAGAGAGTAGGAGGACAATTTAGATTAAGCATTTAAATCTAGTTTACTAAAATTCAGTCAAAGATAGTGGTTTCTCTGTGAAAATTACAGAATTTTGTGAAAGTTACAGTTTGTAAACGTAATTTTTCCGTAATTTACGACTTTTATCTCAAATTACAGAGAATTCTGTAATTTTCATAGAGAATTTTTGGCAACAAAATTGCATATTTTTAACAGTGTGCATTGCGAAGTTGGGTTAAAATATTTTCATTGTAGAACAATTCAATATTGCTCATTTTAAATTCCATACCGTATAATCTCGTCTCATTTCACATTATTTTTTTTTAACAGAAAAATATTATGTAAATTTCACTTTCGTAATATAAATAAATGTATTTTAATAAGAAAACTATTTTAAAACATTGTTATAATATAGAATTTACCGTTAAAATATTTTAATCCTTTGGAAATTAATAAATAAATATTGTTTTAGGGGGTATAAATTGAATATTTGCTTTTTATACTAAATAAAATCTTTATAAATAAATATTTCTTTAGCATCCCTTTATGAAATTACTTTAAATTTACTTATTACTGACACAAGCTTCATTTGATAAAATCTGAAAAATAAAATAAAATTAAATCATTGTTAATATAGAATTATTATGTTTAAATATTTTAAATCTTTTCGACAGACGGTCGAGTTGGGTTTAACGTCGCACGATAGCTACATATCAGTAAATTTCCATGGTTTGGGATTCACCCCAATTTGCACAGATGATGACTTCTCCGCTTCGATAACCAAATTAAATCTTTAATTAAAAAAAAAAAATAAATCAATAAAAAAAATAGAAAAAAAAAAGTGGAAAGATATTTTGTGATGTAAGTTAATTTCTTGCATTTCTTTCTAAATAAAAAGTTTTAGAAACAAATACTTCTCTATATTTATGACACAGATGTAAATCAGTGTTCTTTTAGAATAAGAAATACAGATATTTTAACTATAGGCACCTTTTTCAAAAAAGACATTTCTCAGGTGACGTTAAAGAGCTTATTGGAACGTGTGATGATTCTTTTTAATGGGATAATGAAACATAAAGCATTATACTCACGGGAGAGATAATCTTTTGAATTTAAAGCAGTTTGTACCTTTTGTCAAGTTTAAAAAAATCTTAATGGGATTTCTTCTTAATTTGCATTGCAGCATTCTAAATATTTTTAATTGTATTGTGCTTTAATTGCATTAAATTTTAGAAAAGCAAGCTAGTTTTAGCAAAACATAGATACATATATACATATATATTTACGATGCATATATTTGACAATGTATACTTTTTTGTTTAGTGCTTATGAAATTTAACCAATTTTGTATTTGTCTTTGGTAATGGAAGTTTGGTAATGGAAGTTATTGGATCAAAAATTTTTATATCATTTTTTTACTGATTTGCGTCTTTTACGATCTCCCGAGCCCATAAAACTATATTTTGAGAATTGGTTATTGCATGAATGTGCAGGTCAAATGGATTAATTTTCTGATTATCACATCTTGGAAAGTATAAAAGAAAGAACAATAAAACTTTTTACTTAAGGCAGGTCTAATACGCAAATGTGTCTGCCAACTTTTAGTGAAAATTGAAAAGCAAAATTGTGATATGTAAAGCCAAAATTTGAACCGAATGTCGGTATATGAAAAACAGATCTAACGATTTTCTTAAAATTAAGAAGATAAAACTTCTTTAATATGTATTTCCGAATGTATTAGTTATTCTACAGGCAAATTGATAGGCGTCCCTGATTAGGCAAATGAATTTTATGTTTCCAAAGTGAAAGTTTTCAGATGTTCTTTAAACTCACTATATAAATGTTCTTGTACTTGTAATTAAAAAGCATGCTTCATGCATATTCAAGTTGCTTAAACAATAGGTTACTACAGGAAAGTTTCCAAAGTGAAAGTTTTCAGATGTTCTTTAAACTCACTATATAAATGTTCTTGTACTTGTAATTAAAAAGCATGCTTCATGCATATTCAAGTTGCTTAAACAATAGGTTACTACAGGAAAACTCTTAAATATTTACATTAATTTTAGGTCTTCTAACAATGCTATCTCCAAAATTAGTTTCTAATAGGTTTATGCTATATTTCAAACACTATTCATAGCAAGCATTTAGATTGAATTTTCCTACAATTTGTTCAATTTGAAATATGTATACGAATACAAAAGAAAATATAATAAAGTATTTTTTCTTTTTAGAATTTTAATAGAAACTCCAAAACCAATTTACGGTAAATCTAGGAGAGATTCAGCGTTAGGAAAGATTGCGCGCATATGAGATCGTCTAGAGTGGGCGTGCTGAGACTCCAGGTAGTTGTACAACATTAATAGTAGTGTGCCGAATTGAATGTGCATGTTGATTGCTTTAAACGTCTAAGATAAAATGTACTTATTTTATCTCGTTTTCAAAAATAATTGCTTGAATTTTAATAACTCCTCCTAGAATTTTTTATAGAACGGTAGTATTACAAAATATTTTTAAGTTAAACAATTTATCACGGAATAGTTTATTTATATTACTTGTGGTAGGTGGTTGCATGACAGCCGCACCCTTTACAAGAATAGGTGCAACGATTATGAACAACGATATATTAGGTTACCAAACAAAAATCCGTTCAAAGTGAAAAAGAATTGCACTTATATTAAACATGTTATCTAGTAATGAAATGTTATCTTTTATTATTTGCTCTTGTTTTTATCTGATTCTTTAAATTTTTTCTTTAAAATTTAATTTTTTAATTCTTTTAAAATTTATTTTATTTTTCTGTCCTTTAAATTAGTAAACTGAAGTAGCCTCTCCTAATACAAAAACATTTGTTTACAAAAAACTTACAACAATGTCATTTAAGTGCAGTTATTATTGTTAAAAATTTAATTATAGTTACAGCAATTATTATTGTTGAAAATTTAATTCTGGTTATAACTAAGCGCAATCTCTCCTACCCTATAAGAAGACAAAATAGTTCTCCTGCTTTTATGACAGCTGTTGCATTTTAGCGTAACAACAAAATAATAATGAAAATGCACAGAAACGTATGGACTCAGAATTATTCAATAATAGTTAAGCAGAAATTAATATTTTGATTTTTTATATTATTCTTTTGAATTGTGTGGAAACTCTCACAGCCTTACCCTAAACTAAATTATGCTTTTAAAAAATCCATATTTCTTTTTTATTGCTATTTAATATTTATAGAAATAAACTCTAAAAATTAAAATAAAATAAAATTTTCATTTTATTTAAGAAAATTAAAAGTAAATAAATAATAATAAAAAAAAGGAATGTAAGTATATCTTATCTATCATCTTTTATCTAAACACGTTTATCTTAAAACACATTTTAGTTTCTTAAAATATTAAGCCTATCGAATATTTGCAACATAAAATCCATATTAATAACTTTTACAAAGAATACATAAGAACTAGCTATTTTGGCTTTCTTCCAATCTGTCAAACACTGAAGAGAACTAATCCTTTTATCCTGATGCTACATAACACCCAGTTTCTTTTAACATTTCAAACATTGTTAATAATATGTTAAGATATTAGCTGACAGAGTATCCACTTAAGTCAAATCACTTTACAACCTAGTTCTTTTTAAGAATATTGTAGAATATGCAAATTTGAATTTTACGAATTACTTAAGAATTAATCCATATCTAATTATACTATTTTTCTTTTTATTTGTTTGCTTATTTTAGAATGAAATGGAATATTCATTTGAATAAAGGATTCTATGAGATATAAACATTTTTAAACGTACATAAATTTTTAGATCAGTATTTTACTATATGGTGCTTATTTCATATTTTTTTATTAACAATATAAAATGGTGTACAAGCACTGCAATTCACATTTATCTTTCAATTTATTTTTATGCTGATTTCCTATTCCTAATCTAATCCATAGTGAATTAAACACTTTAACATATGCAACAAAGATTTAAAAAAGGGAAAAAAATACACAGTCTTAGATGTAAGAAGATATATTACTTTATTAAGTATGAAAGATTTTCCTATATATCATATTTACAGTTTACCATAAAGAATTATTGTAAAATTTACTCAAAGAATATTAATTGGTATAAATTTGAATATTGTGATTTTTTTTTTCTTTCTTTTTGTTTACATTTCTTTTCGTTTACATTTTAACCAATTTGCGGTAATTAAATAATTTACATTTTTATCTTGGGTCTATCTTAAATTTCGGTACAACTATTCGGTACAACTTGCTTTTCAACACTTTCCAATGAATTTAATAAGTGTTTATGACTTCAGGTTGTTTGTCTGTCTATCTCGCAGCCCTCTAACTCCGATTTTGTAACATTGTAATATTTCGTACAGTTTTCTTTTTAACACTTTTCAATAAAATTAATAAGTTTTTGTGACTTCAGGTTATTCGTCTGTCTGTCTCACAGCCCTCTAACTCCCGTTAACATTCATGTAATCCCTTTAAACTGATATATTTTGTTCAAGTTTACTATGGAAGACTTTCTGTTGAAAATGGATAAAATACCACCAATTGTTTGAATACAGGGGCGTCTGAAAAAATTACAAAGTACTGCGTTCTGTGAGAGGTATTTTTAGAAACCATATTTCAATGATTTTATTTTACACAAATCGTAATGGAATTGATATTTATTATTCATATGTCAAGAAACATTTTATGTGATCTATATATATAAATGGCTAAGAGGTTTCCTTAGACTTTATTTGTCTGTGTATGGACGCAAGTTTCCACACAATTTTCATACTTTAATTAATTAAAAACAAGACTATTCCTTCAATATAACCTATATTTTCGTTCCACACTTTTCTCCAAATTTCTAAAACTCTAACTCACTGGATCCAACGATGTAATCAAACATAAACCTTCACAAGCTCCAAAAATATATCAAAACTTCGTAAGTTGCTTTACTCAATAAGCTACATAATCTATTCTAGCAATTTAATGCGAACAACGCGCGATCTCTCCTAAGTAGCAGAAGCACAAACTCTCCTATTTTGGTAGGAGAGATTGCATGGCTATTAATTTAAATAAAACTGTTTTTAAAAAGAACTGCTGGTGTTTACACAGTCAGTCTGGGTTAGTACCTTATGAGAAACAGTTTAGTAGTTTAGTTTTTAAATATTTTGTAATTTTGCCTTTCCATAGCAATTTTAGGAAAGTGCTGTGAAAATTCAAGCATTTAATTTGGAAAAGAAAATATCCCCAGTAGCACATAACGTTGTTTTAATGTTGTTACAACGGTTTTTTTACTGTTCAGACTTATTTGCAACGCTATAACAACGTTATGTTCTACCTGGGATAATAACAATTCTTAATCCCAGACGCTTGAAAGAATCAACTTGAACATTTAATTACATACTCCGCTATTAATGTTGTACAACGACCTTGAATCCCTCTGCCCGCACTCTAGTCCTTCCTTCCGAACTTTTATATGCGCAATCTCTTCTAGTGTTACCTTATTATTATTATTATTATTATTATTTTTTTTTTTTTTTTGTAGCGGAATCTACTCTGTGCTGTTGAGCATGCATGCATTTTATAAAATTAAGAGAGATTTTAAAAATTAAGAATCATTTTATGAAATTTATGCTGTTGAGCATAAATTTTATAAAAAATATAAGTAAGACAATATGAATGCTTCTTAACAAAATTAAGAATTGAAATTTTTACATGGAATTACTATAGAAACTTTTTTTTATTAAGCTTTATATGTTTTTTAAAGAATAGGTCCCGCATACAAGCAGTTTTGTACTTTTACTCTCATATACTTGTCATTGATGTGACAACATTCTCAGGCAGAATTTTTTTCATCAGCACAAACGGTTTTTGAAAGATTTTTTCATGTCATTTTCCACTTACCATATACGATTTTTTCAAAGTATGATTTCCTTTATCAAGTTTGTGGAATTTCTGTCATGCAAAATAAATAAATAAATAAACATAAAAATATCTCAGAATTTAGTGTATATGGTAAGTTTCTTACATTTTTATGTTATTTAGCATGAAATTACCACTGCATAACTTGCCATATGCTGCACTAATTATTTGGTTTATTAACGTTTATAGGCGATACTGTATGGACGTAATAAGTTGCAACATTACTAATATATAAACAAAAATATCTTAAATGTGGAGGAATTAGTAAAGAACGTTTTAAACCCTTTAAATTATGTCATTATGTATTTAATACCAGCCTGAGGATTTAAAAGTTCAACTATGCATTGCAATTATTATTTTCTTCGGAGATCCAACCACTCATTATATTACAAAACATAACACTAATCACTTTTAAAGGATTAAGATTATATGTTAAAAATCTGCAAATGTATACATATAGTTTATCTATATTCTATTGAAATTTCTGTAGATCATATAATTTAATCTTAATTTTATTTTATAAATTTAATTAATTTACAAGAGTTTATATAGTTTTTTTTTTTTTTTTAATTAGTTAATTTGTTTTAAAAGTTTATGCAATTTTTCAGAGAAATACCGTAACTAATACAGAATCTATAATAAATTCGAAACATTTATTGAACAAAAATAATTTCACTGAAGCGAACTTTCTGAGATAAATTATATTTAAAGATTATTAAGGTTTATTAACACCATATTTATAGAAAATCCATAAAATTTCGGAAACGAAATCATACTATAACTCTGCACACAATGGTGCGGAAATTTTGATATAAATATTTCCTCCCATTTTTGCTTTAGTATAATGAAATTATTCTAGAATTTACGCTAATTAAATAATGCATTTAATATGCTGGAAAAATATCTTTGCTTTATTCTTAAATAACGTAAAATTATACACTTTTTTTCAATTAAATATTAATAATGTTATATACACTACCGGAAATTAAAAGGAGACAAAGAAGGTTTTGACAGACGATTATGAAATTTGCATATGTTAAACGGATGGAATTTACGTAGGCGTGTTGCTAATTTCAGGACCGATGGTTCAGCCCTGGTGTACAGTTCTGGGTAACATGCAAAATATAGTCAGCGGTAATTTAAGGAATAGGGGGTGAAGTGAATGGAATCACCGATCGGATAACTGAACCTGACAATATTTTTAAGTATCTACAATGCGTGGATGTTGCAGGAGAGTCCAGTTTCAACATTTAATGGACTTTGAACGAGGTTGTTTAGTGGGATTCCGTGAAGTCAGTCAGTCACATCTACCCAGGAAAACAGAACTGTAAATTGCTGTTTTTAGACGAAAGAATATTCATTTAACACTTAACGAAAGGCCCACTTAAATCTACGTTTTTACGTTATGACTGCCTAAGACGGACAACGTAGATTTACGTTTGTTGTTTTAAAGGGCGGAGTTACGTGGAAAAGTTATTGGATATGATATGTCAATTATGCAAGTTCCACTTCATAAGAGTGGATGATTTATAAAATATCACATTCATAAGGACTACTAAACATGTAAATAAAAACATTATACAATTTTATTCAAAAATAGCACCTATTCAATAAAACGCCCATATATACATGTTTATTTAATTCTTTTAAAAATTTCCGGAGACCAGGATAGACAGAGAAAATACAACCCATCTGTTAAGCGTTCAGGAGTTTCAGACAGAGATCCCTGATATTGTTTGTTTCAGATTCACAGCAGAGTACCTTTACACTTCTTGCATTCGTTGGAGTCCCATATCACCCAAACTTGATCTCCTTCTGTTAGAAGCCATGAGTTATCCGTCCAGTACACAGTTAGTGTTTGTCTATGGTCCGTTAAACAGCACTTGGTTCATCAATAAAGCAATTTAATTTGTTGTGTTATTTGTGACGTCAGTCGATGATGGCATTTTCCAACCGGATAATGCACGCCCACATACGGAACTTGCAACACAGCAACACAACCTGCTATTCGAGATATGAGACCGTTCCTATAGCCACCTCATTCACCGGGATTTGTCCCCCATAGAGCATCTCTGTGAGAAAATGGGTCTGTAGATTTTGCTGTGTCTATATTCAGAAACGACCACTTCAGATCTACGATCTAGTATCACGACACATGGAATTCAATACCTTAAAGAGATATTTAGCATTTATATCATAAACTCAATGTCAGAATTGCAAAATGAGTTGCAGTTAATGGGAGTACAACCTTGTATAAACGATGTTACATGTTAATATATTTTTTTTTTTTATTTACTATTGAATGCTGCTATATTTTGCCATAAATTTTTTATCACAATCTCATTTGTATCTTTATGCTATAAATTTCACATATATAAAATACTTTCTTCTGGCCTCTCTCTTAAACCTACAAAAAGGGAGAGTAGCCCCTGTTGTAAGTTAGTAAATGGGCTTATATCCTGTTGAATGTTTTGGAGTAAGATGAAGAAAAAGCGTTTTGGGGTAGGATAGATAGTTATACGCTGGAGAAAGAGTTGTCCTCTTTGTTGTTTTAAGTTACATCTGGACATCAACTTTAGAAAAATATTAAACACGCAATAGATAATGTTTTAAGTTTTGATTATGGTAATTATGTGTTTTAAAATAAAAGTATAATGTTTCATAAAAATGTGTATTTTCATCCAAAACCCATAAGCCATCTTAATCTAAGATCGGAAAGCGTAAATGAAAAGTTATATTTAAAAGATTTTATAATATTTTTTGAAATTTAACATATTTTCAATATTTATTCAAAAGTATAAATTTTCTCTTGAGTTCAATTATTAACAGGAGCATTCCAGAAATATAAAACAAAAACTACGGCATCTTCTCCAATCTACTTTATTTACATTTTACAACAATTACGAAAAACGTAATACCAACGTTTAATAATATAACACCATTAATAATATAACACCAATGTTTAATAATATAACACATTCAATGGTCAAAATATTTACACAAATTTAAAAACGCCAAACAGTGAAACATAAACTTTAATATATTTGTAGTGAAAAAATATAAATCGTCAGGTGTGAGTAATATTAGTATTTATAAATATTTTAGCATTTTAATAATAATAACATTTTAAATTCAATAAAAATATATTATTAAAATATAGTATTTTTTATAGACATATATAAATAAAATTAAAAAATAAATGTACGTAAAACTATTTTAATCCAAAAATGTTAAGAAAATATGTAGAAGTTACAAAAAACGAATCGTAATAAAAAATATTTATCATAAAATTTAACGATGCAAAGTAATATCCATGTTTATCAAATAATTTAAATTAAAAGCTTTTTCAATATATGTCCTGAAGTATATATTATTTTTAATAAAAGTAATTAAAGAAGTTTAAACATCATTAGACTACTGAATAAATTTCAGAAGAATACTTTTGTTTGAAAAATTAAAGTCATTAACTGTATGTGAAAAAAAAAGAAAGAAAAAAAAGAAAGAAAAAACTAACAGTAATATTGCAGATTATCTTAATTTACTTTAGGTTTTAGGGTACGTCTGTTATCTCGTGAGATTAAAAAATGCTTGAATAGTAAATTACGTTTATTGTGTTTTGTGTGAAATAGTTTGGCTTTGTTTTCCTTTAGGTTACAATACATTTATTTTAGAAGAAATACTTTGTTTATTTTTAAGATTTTCAAGTGCATGAACATTTTATTTGAAATAAGAATGACAGTATTTTAATAATGTAAATTTATAGAAAAATATAAAACTCACTTTTTAAAAAAATTAAATTTTATAAATGTTTGCTCTCTTAAAAATAAATAAATAAATAAAATTAGTTCTTAAATCTAACACATAGAAATTTTCAAAATATTAAATATTATTATTTATTACACATATAGACATTTTCAAAATATTACATACTAGCAGGCTACGCCCGCTTCGCTGGTCACTATATTTAAATGAATTTTAGAAAGAATTATCAATATTTATTTTTTTACACCACATTATACACAAAAACTAAAAAAAAAGTAACTAAAATTGCTTCAAACCTCGCTTCGGGTACTCGCTGTCTACGGCAGCTCTTTTCCCTCCCGCACTGCATCAGGTCTAGGTTTCCCATGCCTGCAGAAAGATCTTTCCCGGGCACTTTAATCTGGATATTTATCGACGACAGGAAAGATCTGCTACTATTTAAGAACTACGATTTTAAAGATGACTGTATCTCAGCATCTATTAAATATTTTAGTTTTGAACCATGTATTTTATAGCCCATGCTATTTACACTATATTACGATTTGATTTCGACCAATTTAATAAAATAAATAAAAATATAAAGTAGATTAATATATATATATATATAAACAAATAAATTTTAATCAATTTAATCCCTTTTGGTATGTATGTACTTCCATTTTTCCCGATAAATACTGTAAATAATAATTAAAATAAAATAAAAATTATACAGACGCGCGACATTATTTCATTATTTAAAACATGAAAATCTGACATTGACAGATTTTAATTTAGTGCCAGAGGCCTACTGCTAAACTTGTTAATATCGACAAATTCTTCTTTAGTTAATTCGTGACGATCTAAATTCCATGATAAAGTTTTCATTAAATCAAACCAATGTGTTTCAGCTGCAGATATTGTAACAAATAACGTTGGAAGTCCAAACAGTCTTATAGCTGCAAAACAACGTTTTTTCTCTTTTTCCCAATGAGGGGGAGGTGTGCCTTGTGGGGGACTCATGTCAAAGGTGTGCCTTGTGGGGGGGACTCATGTCAAAGTTGTACCTTGGAGGGGACTCATGTCAAAGTTGGGCCTGGGGGGAGACTCATGTCAAAGTTGGGCCTTGGGGGACTCATGTCAAAGTTGTACCTTGGGGGGGACGCATGTCAAACTTGGGCCTGGGGAGGGACTCATGTCAAAGTTGTGCCTTGGGGGGACTTCATTCAATAAATCACCATTCAATAAACCGACTGAAATAGGCCCTTAGCACTATTAAGAGTGACGTATAAAAATTCGACAACGCTGGGCCTTGGGGGGACTCATGTCAAAGTTGTACCTTGGGGGGGACTCATGTCAAAGTTGGGCCTGGGGGGGTACTCATGTCAAAGTTGCGCCTTGGGGGGACTTCATTCAATAAATCCCCATTCAATAAACCGACTGAAATAGGCCTCTAGCACTATTAAGAGTGACGTATAAAAATTCGACAACGCTGGGCCTTGGGGGGACTCATGTCAAAGTTGTACCTTGGGGGGGACTCATGTCAAAGTTGGGCCTGGGGGGGAGCTCATGTCAAAGTTGGGCCTTGGGGGGACTTCAGTCAATAAACCCCCATGCAATAAGACGACTGAAATAGGCCTCTAGTACTAATTAAGAGTGACGTATAAAAATTCGACAACGCTGGGGCTTGAGGGGACTCATGTCAAAGTTGTACCTTGGGGGGGACTCATGTCAAAGTTGCGCCTGGGGGGGACTCATGTCAAAGTTGTGCGTTCGGGGGACTTCATTCAATAAATCCCCATTCAATAAACCGACTGAAATAGGCCCTTAGCACTATTAAGAGTGACGTATAAAAATTCGACAACGCTGGGCCTTGGGGAGACTCATGTCAAAGTTGTACCTTGGGGGGGACTCATGTCAAAGTTGAGCCTGGGGGGGGACTCATGTCAAAGTTGTACCTTAGGGGGGGACTCATGTCAAAGTTGGGCCTTGGGGGGACTCATGTCAAATTTGGGCCTGGGGGGGGACTCATGACAAAGTTGGGCCTTGGGGGGCTCATGTCAAAGTTGTACCTTGGGGGGGACGCATGTCAAAGTTGGGCCTGGGGGGGACTCATGTCAAAGTTGTAGCCTTGGGGAGACTTCATTCAATAAATCCCCATTCAATAAACCGACTGAAATAGGCCCTTAGCACTATTAAGAGTGACGTATAAAAATTCGAGAACGCTGGGCCTTGGGGGGACTCATGTCAAAGTTGTACCTTGGGGGGGACTCATGTCAAAGTTGGGCCTGGGGGGGGGACTCATGTGAAAGTTGTGCTTTGGGGGGACTTCATTCAATAAATTCCCATTCAATAAACCGACTGAAATAGGCCTCTAGCACTAATTAAGTGTGACGTATAAAAATTCAACAACGCTGGGGCTTGGGGGGACTCATCTCAAAGTTGTACCTTGGGGGGACTCATGTCAAAGTTGGGCCTGGGGGGGACTCATGTCAAAGTTGTGCGTTGGGGGGACTTCATTCAATAAATCCCCATTCAATAAACCGACTGAAATAGGCCCTTAGCACTATTAAGAGTGACATATAAAAATTCGACAACGCTGGGCCTTGGGGGGACTCATGTCAAAGTTGTACCTTGGGGGGGGGCACTCATGTCAAAGTTGTGCCTGGAGGGGACTCATGTCAAAGTTGTGCCTTGGGGGACTTCATTCAATAAATCCCCATTCAATAAACCGACTGAAATAGGCCTCTAGCACTAATTAAGAGTGACGTATAAAAATTCGACAACGCTGTGCCTTGGGGGGACTCATGTCAAAGTTGTACCTTGGGGGGGACTCATGTCAAAGTTGGGCCTTGGGCGGGGGACTCATGTCAAAGTTGGGCTTTGTGGGGCTCATGTCAAAGTTGTACCTTGGGGGGGGACGCATGTCAAAGTTGGGCCTGGGGGGGACTCATGTCAAAGTTGGGCCTTGGGGAGACTTCATTCAATAAATCTCCATTCAATAAACCGACTGAAATAGGCCCTTAGCACTATTAAGAGTGACGTATAAAAATTCGAGAACGCTGGGCCTTGGGGGGACTCATGTCAAAGTTGTACCTTGGGGGGGACTCATGTCAAAGTTGGGCCTGGGGGAGGACTCATGTCAAAGTTGTGCTTTGGGGGGACTTCATTCAATAAATTCCCATTCAATAAACCGACTGAAATAGGCCTCTAGCACTAATTAAGTGTGACGTATAAAAATTCAACAACGCTGGGGCTTGGGGGGACTCATGTCAAAGTTGTACCTTGGGGGGGGACTCATGTCAAAGTTGGGCCTGGGGGGGACTCATGTCAAAGTTGTGCGTTGGGGGGACTTCATTCAATAAATCCCCATTCAATAAACCGACTGAAATAGGCCCTTAGCACTATTAAGAGTGACATAAAAAAATTCGACAACGCTGGGCCTTGGGGGGACTCATGTCAAAGTTGTACCTTGGGGGGGGCACTCATGTCAAAGTTGTGCCTGGAGGGGACTCATGTCAAAGTTGTGCCTTGGGGGACTTCATTCAATAAATCCCCATTCAATAAACCGACTGAAATAGGCCTCTAGCACTAATTAAGAGTGACGTATAAAAATTCGACAACGCTGGGGCTTGGGGGGACTCATGTCAAAGTTGTACCTTGGGGGGGACTCATGTCAAAGTTGAGCCTGGGGGGGACTCATGTCAAAGTTGTGCGTTCGGGGGACTTCATTCAATAAATCCATATTCAATAAACCGACTGAAATAGGCCCTTAGCACTATTAAGAGTGACGTATAAAAATTCGACAACGCTGGGCCTTGGGGGGACTCATGTCAAAGTTGTACCTTGGGGGGGACTCATGTCAAAGTTGAGCCTGGGGGGGACTCATGTCAAAGTTGTACCTTGGGGGGGACTCATGTCAAAGTTGGGCCTTGGGGGGACTCATATCAAAGTTGGGCCTGGGGGGGGGACTCATGTCAAAGTTGGGCCTTGGGGGGCTCATGTCAAAGTTGTACCTTGGGGGGACGCATGTGAAAGTTGGGCCTGGGGGGGACTCATGTCAAAGTTGTGCCTTGGGGAGACTTCATTCAATAAATCCCCATTCAATAAACCGACTGAAATAGGCCCTTAGCACTATTAAGAGTGACGTATAAAAATTCGAGAACGCTGGGCGTTGGGAGGACTCATGTCAAAGTTGTACCTTGGGGGGGACTCATGTCAAAGTTGGGCCTGGGGGGGGACTCATGTCAAAGTTGTGCTTTGGGGGGACTTCATTCAATAAATTCCCATTCAATAAACCGACTGAAATAGGCCCTTAGCACTATTAAGAGTGACGTATAAAAATTCGACAACGCTGGGCCTTGGGGGGAATCATGTCAAAGTTGTACCTTGGGGGGGACTCATGTCAAAGTTGGGCCTGGGGGGGACTCATGTCAAAGTTTGGCCTTGGGGGGGACTTCATTTAATAAATCCCCATTCAATAAACCGACTGAAATAGGCCTCTAGCACTAATTAAGAGTGTATTATAAAATTTCGACAACTGTACCGACTAAAATAGGCCTCTAGCACTAAAAAAAAAAAAAAGTTTTTTCTTTTAAAAGAATTAATTAAAAAATGAAAAATAAGAAGTTGGTCTACTATAAAAACTTAAACGTAACTGTTATAAAAACGTTTTTAAAATTAAAACTATTAATTATACTTAATTTTTTACTTTCCGAACACTATAGTGAGGAAAGTATTGTAATCATGTCAAAAATCCGAATTCGAGATTTTGATGTTTCTATACGTTTTGATGGCCCCTGAGTCCGTTTTCACTATTTTTACGATGATGTATGTATGTGTGTGTGTGTATGTGTGTATGTGTGTATGTGTGTATGTCTGTGAGTGAACACGCTAGCGTCTAAACGCATTGTTCGATTAACCTGAAAGTTGGTACGCATATTGTAAGTCACCATAGTACGAACCCTATAGATTTTGGTGAATATAGTTTTTTTACAGGGACACAAAGAAAAATTCTTTATCATTATGGCCTATGGGAGCAAAATCTTAAAAGTGCGATAGCATCTAAACGCCTTATTCAATTGAGCAAAAATTTTATACTCATATTATAGATCACAAATACTCAATCTGTATAGATTTTGGAGAATCTAGCACTTATAGTTTTTTTACAGGGACACAAAGAAAAATTCTTTATCATTATGCCTATGGGGCCAAATTTTTAAAAATGTGATAGCGTCTAAACGCCTTATTAATCCGAGCAAAAAATTTGTACACATGTTATAGATCACAGTTGAACTAACTGTATAGATTTTGGTGAATCTAGCACTTACAGTTTTTTTACAGGGACACAAAGAAAAATTCTTTATCATTATGGCCTATGGGACTAAATTTTTAAAAGTACGATAGCGTCTAAACGCCTTATTGAATTCAGCTGAAAATTTATATGAGTATTATAAATCACTGTTGCACTAACTATAAGCATTTTGGTGAATCTAGCATTTATAGGTTTTTACAGGGACACAACGAAAATTTCTTTATCATTATGATCTATGGGCTCAAAGTTCAGTAGCGTTAAATAAAACAACGTGTAATAGATGGAGAAAAATACTCAAACACTCTATTATGGTTTTCTCTTTTTTGTTTGTTTAACAACTACTCTTTCTTTACTTTATCTACAAAACTGTTAATTACTCAATGTTCGGAAAGTCGAGTGGAGTCACTCCAGATTTTTTCTACTGCATTACAGTTTTGTTTCAAAAAAAAAAAAAAAAAAAAAAAAAAAAATCGCCTTTAAATGAATGTATTAAATAAAAATAAGTTGCGTAATAGCCGTTGCTAAGATACGCAGACGATTGAAGCAAAATATTAAATTTATGAAAAATGAAACAAAGAAGCCAATATTTAAAATCGGAAAAACATTAATTTAATAAATTCAAATTCGAAATTCGAAAAAATCTCGATTAGGTGCACACTTGCAGGGACCCAGGTACCTATATGCCAAAATCTAAAAATTTAATATGTTTAATTTTTTCTACTGTATGTGTATAACTATTTGATTTCAATAAGTATAATAAAAAAGATTTCTTCCTCAAATGAATTAAAATAAATAAATAGTTTAATAGCCGTTGCTAAGATACGCAGACTTTTGAAACGAAACAAATTTCTGAAAAATGAAACATTGAAGCCAATATTTAAATTCGAAAAAAGATTAATTTAAAAAATTCAAATTCGAAATTCGAAAAAATCTCGCTGAGGTGCACACCTGCAGGGTCCCAGGTACCTATATGTCAAATTTGGAGGTTCTGCGATTAGTAGTGTGAGCACCAGAGCGCAGATACACACACAGACACACATACACTTCTCTTTATTTATATAGATTATTATTTATTACACTTTTGTTTTCTAACATATTTTAAGTGTTACCTTTTTAGATATATCTATGTTTGAACCAGCATAGATTACACAGATTTGGAAACGGTCCCCTTTCAGCTATTTTCACTTTCTCTTACCTATATAATAATGTCCTTTATCAGCATATTTCAAGAATAAATAAAATCAGAAAGTCCAAACTTGGTATTCTGAATGTGTATTATATAGGGATGTGACACTAAACATTTCGTTGAGATCAAGCAAATGATTCGTGTACAGGGATACCCAAGAGAATACAAATACATTACGTCTAATGGGGGAAATTGCAGGTAAGTAGAGTTTAACAACTATAGACGGCACTAAAACAAATGAAACGAAAAAATATTTTTTTATATGCGTAATAACATGTTTTATATAGAATATGGTATGGAAATCATTCCTTTTGGTTTATTGGGCTACACAAATGAATTAGATTATAGTGCAACAATTCTTGAAAATTGATTAAAGTGTATTTCAGGTTGTACCGTGTGTAATTAACATAGCATTATATTTTTGTGTACCATGTGGTGCGTACAGAACCTTCAGAAGATATACAGATTTACGAGCTATCAATATAAAAGCCGTAACATTCTTTTTCATTGTTACTCAAAGTGCTTTGCTATAATATTTTACCATGTTCAGGAAAGCTGCTCAGGAATTGAAATTAATTCCTCATACGCTTATGGTAAATAATCTATTTTTAAGCTAAATATTCATCGCTTGGTTTTTGTATATTTATAAGTTTTGAGGCTTCCTGAATACCGAAGTGAAATTTTTAACGTTTGATCTTTGTCTGTGTCCCTTAGAGTAAACTAAAATCAAATAATTTCAAACGATCCAAATGTTGTATTTTTAAGTTTCGTTTGTTTCTAGCAAAGTTTGATCAAGATTGAGAAGTTTCAGGGGATGTTGCGTGTGAAAGTTGTCTGAATAGTTTTAAATGAACCTTTGAATTTAATAACAGGTTTGAATTTTATATAAATGTAGGTACAATAATGAAGCGGGGGGTTGATAGGGGCAGTAGCCCCCTTCACACAGAATTATTTGTAAAATAAACCTGTTTCGAAGCCTAATTTGAATTGTTTTAACATACGTTTGCATAAAAGTACTCGTTATCTTACCCATAAATCTCCAATCTGTATTTATAGTGCTAATTTTCAAGGTAAAAGAATGTCGTGTGAGTGTCAGACCAGATTACTTATTATTATTATTGTTATTATTGTTTTATTTATTTATTTATTTAGTTTTTAGTTTTACGGTAAAAGTTTTGGTTGTATTATAATTTAATATTAATTTATAAAAAAATATATAAATAAATTCTCATCTCATTAAAACCCTTTACGGCGCAAGACAGTTCGGATCATTTAAATTATACTGCCACTGGAATTCAGGAACTAAATCAGACTAAAAGAAATTTTCAATTTTAAGATTAAAAAAACCGGCCTTTTCTGTTATGTTATAAACGTAAATGTTTGCTAAAAAATTTCCGGGATGAATTTTTGCAGCTTGATCTTAAATTTTGCGTCCTCGCAGCGAGGACAGCGCGAGTTAAGGGTTTCTTCATTTATAATTAAAGTTTAAAATGCTGTTAATCATTTTTAAATCTCAACATTTTTATTATTGTTATTATTATTATCATTATTCATGTTAAAAATAGTTTTTATTCATTTCTTGGATTATATTACAAAAATGTGCATAAATGTTTTAGATGATTATGTTTCTAGAACTAAAAACATACTTTTTACTATTGTATATAGTTAAAAACGAGAAAAATTTTACAAATTCAAAATTTAAACAAACAAAACGAGAAATATTTTACAAATTCAAAATTTAAACAAACAAACAAAAACGAGAAGAATTTTACAAATTCAAAATTTAAACAACAAAAAAAAAAAAAAAAAAAAAAAAAACTACATATTGCAATGGTAATTCCATGCAAAGTTTTTTTCAGACACATAATTAAAAACACGTTCAAAAATTTAAAACCTCTATCTAAAAACAATGAAAAAAATACTTTATTCATGATTATGAAGAAAAAAAAATTCAAAGTTTTCATTTGTGAAAATAACTATAGCTTATAACTTGTTTATATCTATAACAATATAATTTTGAAATTCAGGCAAAACTTCAGCATTCTGGGGTTTATGAATATTCTCAGTTTCTTGTCCCATGCACATTTATGTCCCATGCTCTTTGCACATTTTCAATATTAGATGAAAAATCAATGATTGCAATATTTTGATTTTAAATATTATTAATTTAAATATTATATATTATTATGTTTAAAAACTTAATTAACTTCTTTAGTAATGATGATACAGCTTTGAAATCTCTTCAGTATCTTTAGTATTTGAATAATTTAAAACAAACAAATTAATATGGATATTTTGACGATATTTAGCACACTCCATCCTTTGAACAATACAGACGTTTCTAATGGGGAAAAAATCTTATCTATATGTGGCATCTTAAAAAAAAAAAAAAAAAAAAAAAAAGATATGCAGATTTAAAACAAATAAAAGAAAATAGGATAAAAAAAGCTTTAGCTTAAAAAAAAAAAAAAAAAAAAAAAAATCAAGATCCCATCAAGAAAAGTGGCACAACTCAAAAATGCAATACTTGAGAAAAATTAATTTCGAGAATACACTCATCTCCAAAATTAAATGTCACAACCTATTATCTCGTTTCCTTTCTTTGCACATAACTTTTGAATAAAGGAATTTACGAACATAAAATGTGGATGGCATGTTCTCTATCACACAACTAATAGAATTTTATAAAACTTTAACACAAGCAATAGTTTTTTATAGTAATATTAATTCATTTTTTTCTTCAAAGTATGCTTTCGGAGAAATGAAAATTATGAACAATTTTAGAAAAGAATAACTATTTGGGAATTGATGTTAAAATTGCATGACAGACTAATGAATATACACAGGTCTTTAAATGTTAAATTGAAACTCTTTCTTCCTTCTTACATTCACTTTTCATTTTCTTCTTTTGCGAAGAAACATTTTTAAAAATATACAGACAAACAGGAAAATTGTATTAAATATTCTTTAAAAAACTATTCATTAACATATAAAAATTATAACGTAATAAACGCCGAAGTGAAAAAGTACGGGAAGCATAAAGCTGTTTCGGTAGCCTTAAGCGTACCCGTCTTCAGTGCATAAAGAACGTTTCTTACGTTGTAATTTTTATTGGTTTTAATAATCCAGCGCCAAGTCCCCATTTAATATTCATTAATATCGTTATTATTCTGGTGGTGTTTATAGTTCACATATTAATATTTATAATTTTTCAAAAAGTCCGTCGTGAAAGATAAAGGAAAGTGAATACAGGATAAAAAAAATCCGATTTTATTTGGGGGCATGTGTAGTGCATATTCATCTGTCTGAAAGGCATCCTTAACACTGTTTTCAAATTCGTTTTTTTTTCTATTTTTTTTTTTTTTCCTTTTTTTTAAAGCTTAATTTTGAGAAAATTTGAATTAATATCAGTTTAAAAAATATTTCTTAAGTTAAAGTTTTCTGAAATTTGATTAACAGTTTGATAAAAGACATGCTGTCCAAATTTTATGTTCATACATTCATTTTGTTATAAATTTTGTGCAAAAAAAGAAAACGAGGAAACGGGTTGTAAGTTTAATTTTGAAAATCAATGTCGTATAAAATCTGAACTGGCCTACAGTAAGACTGTCACAAATGCCTCACAGATTGATAAATTGTGAGATAGAAATGTGACAAATGCCTTACAGGTTTATAAATTGTGAGACAGCGATGTGACAGTTTTCGTAAATGTTGGAGCACTTTATACAAATTTTTCAATAGTATAAACTCAAAATTGTCCTTCTTATGACATATGTCACTTTTCTATACGGCTTGATTACATACAATCAACATTTGTTGGACTATCTATAGGATGATGTGCGATGGACGTAATTGACCGGTCTTCGGTAATGTAAAGCTCCGTCCGCAGGTATCATTATAGGAGGTATTGGATGAGAAGATGTGTTTTTGCAACATCTCTACTACGCATTATTCATAATAGTAAAACGAATTTTGTATATACATATATATATATATATATATATATATATATATATATATATACGTACATATATATATATGATTCAATATTAATTTAAATGTAATAAGAAGAATTGATATTACTCATTTTTGAGGCTGGATGGACTAGACAAAAACAATCGTCCGGTTAGTAGTAGAGATGGGTGTTATTTCACGTAACATAATAAGTAATATATTGCATTGTAGTCTGTTAACACGGTAATATATTACTAAAAATATCCTATTAAAAAATAATATTTTCAGCTTTATCTCTGCACGCGAAATAGACGAGGAATTTCAGACGACAAAACTGATATGATACACCATCATACTAGTAAAAAGCTTGAATTATTTCTTTTATATAAGGAATTTATAGTATACAAAAACAATTTTATCAAAATTGGCTACTATCGAAATCCAAATCCTAAGAAAACTAGTAGTCCAACTCGCGTCATACGGGTAACAAAAAAGTATCGAGTAACGAATAAAACATCCATCTTTTCGCATCTAACAATCTCCGCACCCCGCATGTTAAATATAGCATCATACACATAAGGATAGCGAAGTAGTAACAATCCCGCACAACTGTTTTAACTTTGCTCTGCGGCATGTGGACGATAAGATCCATGCGACGCAAGTAACGAGAAACGAAGCAAATTCCAAATTCCGATTCGTTACTTCAAGTCTGATAGAATAATTTTATCTCTGTAACGAAATAAATGCGTTTTGATACAACTGCGCTTACTCAGTGATATTCTCAGTCAGTAATCTCTTTCCATGTTCATAACATTATCGTTAAAAAAATAATACAGAAATAATGTAGAAGTAAAAATCCCGCACAAATGTTTTAACTTTGCTCTGCGGCATGTGGACGATAAGATCCATGCGACACAAGTAACGAGAAACGAAACAAATTCCAAATTACCGATTCGTTACTTCAAGTCTGAAAGAATAATTTTTATCTCTGTAAAGAAATACATGCGTTTTGATACAGCTGCGCTTACTCAGTGATATTCTCAGTCAGTAATCTCTTTCCATGCTCATAAAATTATCGTTAAAAAATAATACAGAAATAATGTAGAAGTAAAAATAATGTAGAAGTTGTGGGAGATATACTTCTACGACCAAGCATTTTAAGGTCGAAGTTTGCTTTCTTTCTAGATTCCGCCAAATACTCAACATTATTATAATTTTCTACAACAAAATTAATCATTTAATTTATTGTATTTTCTATTTGTTTATGCGTATAAAAGTTTTATTTACCTTGCCGTATACAGTTTTATTTTCTGAGTGTTATTATTGCTGTTGTTATTATTATTATTATTTTGTTAATTAATATTATTCTCAATGTGTTTCTATATTTTTCTTTTAAATGTTTGTTTCTCTAACACTTATTAGGATTTGTTTCAACATTTTTCTTTTAAATGTTTGTTTTTCTAACACTTATTAGATTTTGTTTCAACATTTTTAGCCCTATTTAACCTTTTTAACCATTCCATTGTAATTGTTTTTGTTATCAGTGCAAAATGTACTCAGCATAGTTGTATGTTTTCGTTAGTGTGCATAAGCATTGCAAAATGTTAAATAAATTGTGATTTTTTGTGGTGGATAACTTTATACATACAATATAGACCTAATTTTTATTCTGTTCATATGTTATTCGGTTTAATGTCCTTCAATGTGCTACAAGGTCATTTATTAATATTACATAAATTTCTTCTAATTAACAAATGTCTTATTTTTTATTTAGCGCATCAAACTGAAGAAAAAGAAAATTTTTGTAATATAATCAACGTAAATGTCCAGAAAGAATTTATGAGTACAATTAAATAAGCTTAAATAAAGATAATTGTTTTTGAGTACAAACGTTATTAGACCAACTTGCACCAGACAGTTTTAGTTAATTATTTTATGACAAACATTGTTTTCTGCTTCCTTAGAAAAATAGCTTTTAACCAGCTGAAAAATATTTCTTCTAAACTGTTTCAGTTGCTTTTTCGCTTAAAAGGGAGTTACCGAGATTATTATGAAATTTTATTTTCTTTATGTATACATATATATTTGAAGTATTCATATAATCTAATATTCAATGTATAAACCATTAAATATTTTACATAATATTATTAGGAAGTATGTGCATTCAATTAAAAATTAACTGAATTTCATTTTGTAAGATTGTTTTTACTTATCAATACAATTAATTTTTAACTACGTTCTAAATTGTTAATAAACATGTTTATAAATTAAATTTTACATTTTTCTACTTTTTTTTTTTTTTTTACTTAACAATTTGCACATAATATGAGTTTTTTTTTTTTTTTTTTTTTTTTTTTTCAATATTAATATAGATGTACAGTCGGCAGCAAAAGTATCCGAACACTAGCAAAAATTCCTATGTAAAAAAGTACACTTCATACTATTTTGTTGAATAAATCCTTGTCGAATCATATTCTTATTCTGTTTAAGAACTTGATTCGACAAGGATTTATTTAACAAAACAGTATTAAGAGTACTTTTATATAGAGGAATGTTTGCTAGTGCCTCGGATACTTTTGCTGCTGACTGTAAATGGTACATGTGAAATATTTTATACATTTTTATTAATGATGCAAATATTAATATCGACACCTTTTTCATATAAAAACACTAAGACAACCACTGTTTACCTTTAAAATACAATTAATTGAATTTAATAAGGTGCATAGACACTTAATTAATGATATTGGAAAACACCTTGATGTACAGTCGGTAACAAAAGTATCCGAACACCAGCAAAAATTCCTATATATATATATATATATATATATATAAGGTAGAATTAATACTGTTTTGATAAATAAATACTTGTCGAATCATTTTTCTTATACTAACTAAGAACATGCTTCGACAAGGATTTATCTAACAAAACAGTTTTAACTCTACTTTTTATGTATAGGAATTTTTACTAGTGTTCGGATACTTTTGTTACCGACTGTATGTTTCCATTACGTAAATCTTCATTCAACCACGTTGTTCTGATATGGGAGGTATTGTTGGTTAATATTCATGTAACGCTTGAAATGCGGGATATTACTAACACCTATGGCAATATAATGTACAGTCGGTAACAAAAGTATCCGAACACCAGCAAAAATTCCTATATATATATATATATGTATATATATATATATATATATATATATATATAAGGTAGAATTAATACTGTTTTGATAAATAAATACTTGTCGAATCATTTTTCTTATACTAACTAAGAACATGCTTCGACAAGGATTTATCTAACAAAACAGTTTTAACTCTACTTTTTATGTATAGGAATTTTTACTAGTGTTCGGATACTTTTGTTACCGACTGTATGTTTCCATTACGTAAATCTTCATTCAACCACGTTGTTCTGATATGGGAGGTATTGTTGGTTAATATTCATGTAACGCTTGAAATGCGGGATATTACTAACACCTATGGCAATATAATGTACAGTCGGTAACAAAAGTGTCCAAACACTAGCAAAAATTCCTATACAAAAAAGTACACTTTATACAGTTTTGTTAAATAAATCCTTGTCAAATCCCGTTCTTAGTCAGTCTAAGAACAGGATTCGAGAAGGATTTATTTAGCAAAACTGTATTAAGCGCACTTTTTTTATATAGGAATTTTTGCTAGTGTTCGGACAATTTTGTTACCGACTGTATTATATTAAATAGCTGGCATATATTCTGTACAGAGCAATAACATTTCCACATGCTTTCATTTAACTTTATGTGCCGTTTATTTACGTGTAGGGGTCAAGTCTAAGAGTTGAATTTTTCTCCACTTTCTACAATTTAATTAAGAACAAATTTTGAGTACATATATAAATCTGATGACAATAGGAAACAGTACTGGTAATAGATGGGACTTACACTCATGTCCATAAATTAAGGATAATTCAGATTCACACTGAAATCGAACTTTAATGCAAAAATTTCACCTGTAGAAATATCACACACATCTTTAAGAATATTATGCAAATTATAGGAAGCCATCAGATGACTCCGATATGATGTTACAATGACGAAAGTGTAAGAAGGGAGTAGATAAGGAATGGGAGCAAAGAAGGAAAATTGTTCGCAAGCGTTCTGTGTGCCGCTCAGTGCCACAACCGAATGGTTATGACACAGACGACGCATGCAGATAATTTTTTACGTGGTAGAATTATCGGCCGACTAGAATGTGGGCGTACAGTCGGTAACAAAAGTCTCCGAACACTAGCAAAAATTCTTATGTAAAAAAAGTACACTTAATACAGGTTTGCTAAATAAATCCTTGTCGAATCCTGTTTCTAGACTGGCTAAGAACACGATTCGACAAGGATTTATTTAACAAAACTGTATTAAGTGTACTTTTTTTACATAGGAATTTTTGCTAGTGTTCGGAGACTTTTGTTACCGACTGTACTCAGATAGAAGTATCGGGGGAACTTAGAATCGCCCAAAATGTCATCTCTAGGCTTTGGCAACGATTCCAAAATGATAGAAATGCCAGTCGACGTTACAGTACTTGTCGGCCCCGAGTTATAATGCAGAATGACCACGGTATTTGACAGTAACTGCCAAAATAAGCAGATAAAGCACAGCATCAGACCTGTCTCGTCAGCTGTGTGAAGCCACGAGTGCCACAGTTTCAAGACAAACCGTGCATAGACGATTAGGAGATAGTGGTATATATGCTCCCAAGCCTGTTAGATGTGTTCCACTCAAGTCAATGCACTGTGTCAGCGGTTAACTTGGAGTAGAGAGCATACAATGTGGACAGCGGCACAGTGAGCTTGTGTGATGTTTTCCGACGAGTCCAGGTTTAGCTTGCAGTGTGATTCACGCCAGACTTTCATATGTAGAACGTCAGGTACCCGTTACCACCAAAACAACATCATTAAACGACACCATTACTGTGGGGCAGGAGTGCTCGTACGGGGGGGGGATCATATTGGGCACCAGAATAGATCTGCATGTTCAAATCGGAAGAATAATAGGCTATATTTATAGGGACATCATTCGGGAACAACACGTACGTTTGTTTAGGGGTGCCATGAGCCCAGAATTTGTGTTTATGGATGACAATGCGCGTTCTCACCGTGCAAACGTTGTACACGGATGCCTACAATCTGAAGCTATCGCCCGCATTGAATGGCCAGTATTCTCACCTGACTAGAATCCGATAGAGCATGCGCAGGACATGCTTTTTCAACGAGCTGTAGTCCGTCAACCACCTCCTACATGTGTACCGGAACTTCGGAGAGCATTGCTTACTGAGTAGAGTAATCTTCCCCAAGATCAGATCAATAATTTAATACTCAGCATTCCTAGGCGTTGTAAGGACTGTATTTCATCATCTGAGAGACATAGAATGTATTAACCATCATACCAACCGTGTAATGTTAAGTTTTTGTAAGGGAGATATTTTTTGTAATTGCTTCAGGGAGCAAAAATCGTAATTTTTATAAATGGTATCCTACATAAACCACCTTTTTTTGTTCTTGATCTTTTGTTTAATAAATGGACTATATGAATAAGTCATGTTTGTTTTGCTTCTGAACATTTATTTGCCTCAGCTAGCATTATCCTTAATTTATGGACATGAGTGTAGAAAGCTTGGGCCCTCAACGCCAGTTCCATTATTATTATTTTTTCTTAACTCACTTCTTATCATTCGATTTAATTGAAACTTTGCATACATGTATAACTCTGGTGGCAATACATATTCAATCGGTAACGGATTTTAAAGAAGTCTGAAGTTCTGGTCTGCAAACTCCAAATTTTTTTTTATTTTCGAGTTTTATTCCACTTCTTACATTTTGATTAACCCTCTCTCTGTGTTCATTTGGAATGGGCGAAATAAACGTTAATTTTTGTATGGACCAAATGGAGTGCAAACGGACCCAATGATTTTAGTTTCAATATAAAGCCGTTTCTTTACTTTATATTTTTTAAATTAAATGTATGAAACAATTTTTTTAAAGAAAGTATAGTATCTATCTTACTAATTTTCATATATGTCAATTTTTGGATGAAATGAACACAAAAGCAGCAGCAGTGTTAAGCTGAAGTTTGCATACATATTATATTTGCGAACAGATTGAATTTTAAAATGAGATTGGACACCACTAGTTTTTAATAAAACTATGTGTTACTATTTTCTACGATTAAATAATGTGAAAATTGTAGTACAATTTTTTTAATAGGAAGTCTCCCGCCGAAATCGGAAAACTTGGCAACTATAACACACACATTTTGTACATCCACTAAATTAGAGTTTTTAGTGTATTTTGAAATAAAAGCCTGTTTCTTTTTAATTTTTGTTATTTGTGAATTATTTAATCCTAGGAAGTCGTTTAATTTTGTTTTTCTCATTAAAATGATAACGAAATTAATTTGAATATGAAGATTTTATTGTTATATGACAGAGAATCAAATTTAAAAAAAATAATCTGTTACACTGGTTTAAAGTTTTCGGTATACTTCTTTGTGATTGATCTTATTCAACAAAAATATAAATCATTAACAAGTTTTTTTTATATATATATACACACATTAAAATCTAATATTCAGTTTATTGCCTTCACAAATAATAACTCAATCAAGAAAAATATTACTTAATTATTTTCAACATTGATAAGTTTTGTTTTTAAATCTTAATTTAAACGTGTTTGTAATAAAATATACTTGTTGTTTTATTTTTAAAAAATAAAACAAGGTTTTAAGAATACGTGTGTTCATGTTAATTATATAAAAGTAATAAAATGTAGAAAAAAATAATGATTAAACAGCACCAAATTTGAAATAAAATGCTTAACTCATTAGAAATAATTATTATTTTTACATTATATTATATAAAGGTTTCTCATTATTAAAGTATACATTCTTTACGGTAAAATTTCGATTTTTAATGTAAGTACTTTCTTAAAAACATAAACATATTTTGTAAAACTTCACTCTCGCCCCTTAAAATAAACTCATTGCATTCTAAATATAGAAGCTAAGGCTGTTCTTTGAAAGTAGGTTACAGAAATTTCAATTGTTAACTTTTCAGTATTGGCAGTTCCAGATTTCGCAAAATAATTTCCTTAATATATCTTTGATGTTTCTCTGAAATTATTTTTATCTTGCATTCTGAAAATATGGACTTAAGCATAAACAAAAACGAAAAATATATAATTTTCTTTTTAAACTCAACAACATGGAAATACGAATTGCATATCAAAATCCTGAAAATAATATATATCTCTCAGACAATTTTTTTTTTATGAATTATCATAAGATATTATTACGAATTTTATTTTAACAATGTGAAATTATTTATAATAATTCTGATAATTAAAATTAAGTTTTTGTTGAATTTAAAGTGTCTACTACATTAACCCTTTCAGGGGCGGTGATGCCACTGCAACATCACCTAATTTTAATTTTCAACTGCAAAAACTCATCACGGAAATTTTTTTAGCAAAATTTTACTTTTATAACATAGTAGAAAACGTCGTCAAATTCTTTTATTTTAATTTTGTTCGTGAATTCCGGTGGCAGTGTAATTTAAATTATCCGAATTAAATTGGGCCGGAAAGGATTAAATTATGATGCTTTTAATAGATTTGTCGATTAATTTTAAAATTAATGTCTTCACTGTATATTAACCTTTTGAAGACGCAAATTTCAACTGTATGAAATAAGGTTGACGACACACACAACATGGCAATCGTATATAATACAAGGTGGTTATAATTAAAGTGACACTATTCAGATTCCTCTAGAACTCGTTCAGCGTATCGGATTTTCCTGAAATTTGGTATATACGTTATATGAACTATGGGAAAACGATTACTATGATTGCTGCAATAATAATTAAAAACATAGTTCATATTTTGACTACCAGGGAGAATTATGGCACTTAAAGAAAGACAAAAAATCTGTCAGAATCATTAAAATTTATTCAGTTGCAGATTGTGCATAGGTATGCTCCATTGACATCAATTAGGCGTTGAAAGTGCATTATAGCGTGTTCAATGGTAGCGTGAAGAAACTCTCGACAAATTTCAGGAATGCTAGCTTCCAAGGAATCCTAGCATCCATTTCCAGAATCCTAGCTTCGTTTAATGCTATCTTCCAAGTCAGGAAAAGTCCTTATTCCTTCTTTATTAACACAGTCTTTTAAGAATCCCCACAACCAGAAATCACAGGGATTTATGTCGGGTGAACGAGGAGTCCATGCATGCAGAAAACATTTGGATATTACGCAATTCTCACCAAAGTTAGAAGCAGATCTTTGACTTGGTGCCTAATGTGCGGAATTGCTCCATCTTGTATGACTATAGTGGTCTGCAAGCATTTAAAACAGGAGGAAACTGTCAAAGAAGTTGACTGTACTGTGTACTCATGACAGAGCACCTTTTAGGACCTTGAAGAGTTCGTGTTTCAAAGAAATACTGTCCGAGGATAAAATCCGCTGTAAATCCACACCAAGCAGTCACAAAATCAAAATGCAGTGACGAAATGCGCACCTCATCTGACCATAGAATTTTCCAAGGCCTCGTGTCATCAACATCTATTCTTGCAAAAAATCGGAAAGCTAATTCTGAGCTTGTTTGGTAGTCTTGATGTTGCAGCATTTGCACCACGAGGATCGTATACGTATATTATTTTTAAATCGATCGCAGAATTTTTCGTAATGTCGACCAAATAATCGCCAATTCTCGTGCCATCCATCGGGGGGCTCTCGCTGAAGAATAGAGGCAACTGGAGACTCTTTCAACCGCATCAATAATGACTTCTTCGACAGTTTCCTTCGCAACCGGTTTTCACATTCTTCCTGGCAGCACACCCAAGTCTCCAGTTTTTTTAAATTTCCTAATCATCTTTGTCAAACCATTTCTTTTCACATGGACCCTTTTCACAATCCCTTTAAATGACAACATTCACGCATTGCAGCAAAGTTATTACTGCTGTTCTGATAAAACAGTATTAACAGTAACGTTCCATACTTCTTCTATAAGACCATGGTTACAATGACAAAGGCACATAGAATATTTTCTGTCTCTAATTGGAACACTCTTTGTAGGTTTAACTAACTTGCATAAGGAACCTCTGAAATGTGCCATCTGGTGGTCGAAATTTGAACCTTTTTTTTTAACTGCAGAAATCGTTTCCCCGTGGTCCATATAACGTATATACCAAATTTCATCAAAATCCGATAGGCAGAGCGGGTTTTACAGGAGCTGTATATGGTCAACTTAATTATAACCACCCTTTACAATTATCTTCGAATCTGTGAGTTTCTCTAAAACGTTACTGTTTTTAACAGGAACAGAAACAGTAACAGGAAGAGAAAGAACCTACCAGCAAGCGTTGTCAACTTTATTGTACAGGAACTTTAACCCACTTGAGGTAATTTCTGTATTCTAACGAAACTACCCTAAGAGGGTCAAAAAATCTAAAATCCTAAGGAGGAAACGAGGACGTATATGCATTTTTTAGTTTTAAAAAGAATGTTTTTCAGAGTAATTTTTTGTGTGTGTTTCTGCACATGGTCAAAGTGAAATTGGGATTGATTAGGAGGGAAGAAATGCTGCTCGAATGCAATATGCTGATAAGGGCATGTGAAATTTGTCCTTAGAAATCGATGCGGTAAATGCAACTGGTACATACACTGAGGGACCAGATATATATATATACGGATTTTTAATTTTTCAATGTTTATTTCAAAAAACATCAATTTTAGCACTTCAATGTAGGGTGTAACAGATAATGATTTTGCCGGATATCGAATATATCCAATCCAATTCTATTACTTGCTGGATACGGATATGCGATATCCTGTAAAATTATTATCCGCTTCAGTCCTTTTTTTAAATGATTAAATTGTTTGTTTTTTAAAGAAAAAATGAATTTATACATGTGCGGATGTTTTTTTTTTTTTTTCCTCTCGTCCTTAGTGTATATACGCTGATGTCATTTATGGCGTTAAATAGAAAAAATATTTTTTTAAAATAATTAAATAATTAATTTTTAAGATTAATGACACTATGCGACTTGAAAAAAAAAAAAAAAATTGACTTGGCAAGAAGCAGATCTTTAACTTGGTGCCCAATGTGCGGAATTGCTCCATCTTGTATAAATATAGGTGTCTGCAAGCATTGCCGTTCTTTTAAGCAGGAGAAAACCTTCAAAGGAGTTCACTGTACTGTGCACTCGTGACAGAGTACCTTTTTAGGGCCTTGAGGATTTCGAGTTTCAAAAAAATACGGTCCGAGAATAAAATCCGCAGTAAATACACACCATGTAGTCACGTAATCAGAATGCAGTGGTTGTTGTTGCAGGACATTAGGAGGTGAAGCATCCCATATGCGGCAATTTTGATTATTCACAGTTCTATTACTTTCTGGATACGGATATGTGATATTCGGTAAAATCATTATCCGTTTCAGTCCTTTTTTTAAGTGATTAAATAAATTGTTTGTTTTCCAAAGAAAAAATGAATTTATCCGTGTGCGGATGTTTTTCTTCTAGTCCTTAGTGTATATAGGCTGATGTCATTTATGTCGTTAAATAGAAACACTATTTTTTTCTTTTTTAATAATTAAATAATTATTTTTTTAAGATGCGGCTTAAAAAAAAAAAAAAAAAAAAAAAAAAAAAAACATTGAGATGCTATTTCCGGACAATTATTTCCGGATTATTTGATTAAAGGATTAATCTTTGTATTGTTCTATAATAAACAAGAATATATATATATATATATGTAGAATCTTGGCTGGGCGTCTAGGGGCCGGGCAATGATGAGATGCGACTTAGATAACTAAACATTTATTACGTAACATACACAACACAGTTTACACAAAGATAAAATGATAATAGCAGAATTTGTATCATTAACCAACTGCTGGTTTCGAGGCTTAACACCCAGAACTAAGAAGTTCACTTCATCAGAATAACAATCACAAAGTCACATATGAGCACTCACTCGCTCTTATAATTCATAATAGTACCTACGCGCACTATTTTAAATGTGTGAGATTGAGGTATTGAGCCCTCCATGGCTCTACCCAACTATTAAGAGCATTTCAAGCTCTAATTAGAAGAAAATGACCAAATCTGCCTTCGCGCTGACGGTCTCAACAGCTTTCCATGGCAGACAGATCTCAACTGACTTCCGTTCGTCCTCCCGTCGAAAGATGAGCATCAGAGGCAGCGCCATCTGTTGACTGTACAAGGAATGCGTCCCACAAAGCTTTCCACATAACTTCCCACATATATATATATACAGTCGGTAACAAAAGTGTCCGAACACTAGCAAAAATTCTTATGTAAAAAAAGTACAATTCGTACGGTTTTGTTAAACAAATCCTTGTCGAATCCTGTTCTTAGTCAGTGTAAGAACATGATTCGATAAGGATTTATTCAACAAAACCCTATGAAGTGTACTTTGTTTACATAGAAATTTTTGCTAGTGTTCGGACACTTTTGTTACCGACTGTATATATATATATATATATATTAAAAGAATTCACTTAAAAGTAAAATTTTCTATTTATATTATAATTTTTATTAATATCAAAATATGTATATCTCCTTAAAGTAGTTGTATATTCCCTCTAAGATTTAGGCAGTGTATAATTTTATTTGTAAAAATAATATCTTTCTTTTACATGAATAAATATTAAGTCATATCTCATTAAAAAAATGCATGTAGTTCTTATTCGCTAAAATTAGTTACGTTTTTATAAACGAAAAATTCAAATAACATGTCTGCGTTTATGTGGATTTCAGAAGACCTTGTGATTTTATGATACATTAATTAGTTAAATAACATAATGGAAAGTCTAAGATAAAACTGACACATAATCAAAAAAGACATGTTACATATAAACAGCCTTTTCTTTCTCAATAGCTAAGACCTTCGCACAATAACAGGGTTGTTGCATAATTTTACAGCTTTTAAATTAACATGAAACACACAGCTAATCTTAAACGATCTTCCCCTCTTTCAATTAGTTTACTGAACATTTGCCAGAGGAAAAATGAAAATGGATCACAAATGCTTCTAAAGAATTTCAGATGACATCTATGTTTTTATTTCATAAAATATCTATCTAAAATTATTTTATTTCACTCATTAAGAATGGTTTATTTCCAGGGGTTAAATTTTTAAAACGATATTTTATAATTCCGTGAGCATAAAAAAATCTTTAAATCTTTGATCATGCTGTGAATTTGAAGCCAGAATAACTAAAATTAAATATATATGTTTATATAAATCATTATTAATCGTAGTAAAAGCCAAGTAACAGATATAATATCAATGAAACCACATAGATCAATAAGAACTAAATTAGAACAAATTTAAATAACCTGTGGGGACTGATGTCGATTTATTGAAACATTTATTTTTGATTTATTGATATTTTATTTAATTAAAGTTCAATCTAATCATAAATTTATTCCTAGATTGTTAGTAGCAATTTTAATAATTTTGCCGGTGCGTAAAAACGACATATAACTCAAATCAAAAGATATGAACAAGCCATGAGAAAGTATATATGTGTGAGATTGAGGTATTGAGCCCTCCATGGCTCTACCCAACTATTAAGAGCACTTCAAGCTCTAATTAGAAGAAAATTACCATATCAGCCTTCGCGCTGACGGTCTCAACAGCTTTCCATGGCAGACAGATCTCAACTGACTTCTGTTCGTCCTCCCGTCGAAAGATGAGCATCAGAGGCTGCGCCATCTGTTGACTGTACAAGGAATGTGTCCCACAAAGCTTTCCACATAACTTCCCACATATATATATATACAGTCGGTAACAAAAGTGTCCGAACACTAGCAAAAATTCTTATGTAAAAAAAGTACAATTCATACGGTTTTGTTAAACAAATCCTTGTCGAATCCTGTTCTTAGTCAGTGTAAGAACATGATTCGATAAGCATTTATTCAACAAAACCCTATGAAGTGTACTTTGTTTACATAGAAATTTTTGCTAGTGTTCGGACACTTTTGTTACCGACTGTATATATATATATATTAAAAGAATTCACTTAAAAGTAAAATTTTCTATTTATATTATAATTTTTATTAATATCAAAATATGTATATCTCCTTAAAGTAGTTGTATATTCCCTCTAAGATTTAGGCAGTGTATAATTTTATTTGTAAAAATAATATCTTTCTTTTTCATGAATAAATATTAAGTCATATCTCATAAAAAAAATTCATGTAGTTCTTATTCGCTAAAATTAGTTACGTTTTTATAAACAAAAAATTCAAATAACCTGTCTGCGTTTATGTGGATTTCAGAAGACCTTGTGATTTTATGATACATTAATTAGTTAAATAACATAATGGAAAGTCTAAGATAAAACTGACACATATTCAAAAAAGACATGTTACATATAAACAGCCTTTTCTTTCTCAATAGCTAAGACCTTCGCACAATAACAGTGTTGTTGCATAATTTTACAGCTTTTAAATTAACATGAAACACACAGCTAATCTTAAACGATCTTCCCCTCTTTCAATTAGTTTACTGAACATTTGCCAGAGGAAAAATGAAAATGGATCACAAATGCTTCTAAAGAATTTCAGATGACATCTATGTTTTTATTTCATAAAATATTTATCTAAAATTATTTTATTTCACTCATTAAGAATGGTTTATTTCCAGGGGTTAAATTTTTAAAACGATATTTTATAATTCCGTGAGCATAAAAAAATCTTTAAATCTTTGATCATGCTGTGAATTTGAAGCCAGAATAACTAAAATTAAATATATATGTTTATATAAATCATTATTAATCGTAGTAAAAGCCAAGTAACAGATATAATATCAATGAAACCACATAGATCAATAAGAACTAAATTAGAACAAATTTAAATAACCTGTGGGGACTGATGTCGATTTATTGAAACATTTATTTTTGATTTATTGATATTTTATTTAATTAAAGTTCAATCTAATCATAAATTTATTCCTAGATTGTTAGTAGCAATTTTAATAATTTTGCCGGTGCGTAAAAACGAAATATAACTCAAATCAAAAGATATGAACAAGCCATGAGAAAATAAACTATTAAGACAGTGTTTTAAACAAAATATTTTTTCAATTACGAGAAGCTCAGAACGGTGAAAAAAAAAAAATCATCAGGAGTGACCTTTTCACCTTAAAACACCGATGTACGATTTCGTTCGTTAGCAGCTATAACAGAAAATTGCTAACGTGCACCCTATCGTACAAAAAATTAATTGAACTGAGAAATGAAGAATAAAGCGGAATAAACTATTTATTTCAAGAAGTCAGAGAATCAAGCAGAAAACAGCCATAAAAAACAAACATTACTCACAGGATGATGTATTTGGAGTCATAAGTATTAAAACAAGAAAAATAATTCAAGGGTTTAATTGCATGTAGCAGATGAAGAATAATGATACTATACAGCAGCATGGTTATTTATTGATTGATTATCATGTGTTTTGGTTTTCGATTATAAATTTTAAGAAAAGTCGACAACTCAATAGTGAAGAAATTGAACATTTTAAGTAAAAATAAAAAATATATTTTAATACAAACTAAATTCAATAGGCCTTCTGCTCTTGTTTTTATAATTCTTTTGGTTAAAATACACAAAAGTGTACTTAAAAAAAAAAATGTACTGACAGAGACATGGTTAAGTATATAAAATGGAATATACAATGTTTTTAAGAAAACCCATTTTAGCTGTGACTGTGATCAATTTATTTATATATATTAATTTTCTACATTTAAATAAGTATTTAATATTATATAGAATTATAATTTTAAGACAATTGGTATATATTTTATTACTTATTTTTTTAATCAATGTTAATATTTACTTGATTAAAATTGCTTCTTCTGTTAATAATAGTTAATTATTTTTTTATATTAAATAATAATTTTAATTACTTTATTTATCCTTAATTTTATATGTAAAAGGGAAAACTGAATCGAAAAATGATTCAATTTTATTTTCTATTTTTGTTTATATTACTTAATATATTTACTTTTGGACTATGTTCGATTCATCAATAAACATATTTATAAATTCAAGAATAATTTACCAAGCTATAACAGAAATTCTTTTTTACATTTACAAAAAAAATTTTATTTACCAAACTGTTTACACAAAGCACGATTTTTACATTTTACGTTCATATATATATATATATATATAAACGCTGTATGCGAAATATTTTATGTATTTTTAATCATAAAATTTCTAATATAAATATATATTTCGTATTTAATCCTAATTTAATAATAGATAACTCTTGAAATGCTATGTATTACATTTGACATATGATACATATACAATTTTATGTCTTATAAAGTATTCTGATATAAGTTTCACCAAAGTACATCTTCATACAACTATGTTCATATTCATGTTATTTGATAAATATCATATGCTAATTTTTTCCACCTTTAAATGCGTGAAATTATTAAAGCCTTTAGAACTTATTAATTATGCTGAAACAGCTAACAAATAATGTACAGAGCAACATATATAAATGAAATTCTTAATCCTTTGACGTTATAGTTTGTTTTTCTAATTAAAAAAGAGAAAAAAAAATTAACACGTTCCATAATTAGACATTTTGTTGGTTTACACCTTAAAAGAAAAAGAAAAATTAAATTCGTTGCTGTGTCCAAATTTTTTTGGCCTATTTCTTTGAATTTTTCCTACTTATTAAAAATATAAATAATTAAGATATATTTTGCGTTAACCAAATGTTAGATTTAATTTCATTGCTGTCTCTGTTAAAAAATATATGAAACAAATCTTTTTGTTTACGATCTCGTTATATTATTATTGACATTCATAAGGTTTTTCTTTTTTAATTTTAACTCTTTGCAGTCCTAACTAATTTTATTCATACCCGGTAGTTTCGTTGAAATTAATTTTTAAGTTATATTAATTAATTGTTGATTTCGCAAATTTAATTCATTTTTCGTATTTTTATATGATGTAGAAAGTAGAAAGTAAACGGAAATTAAGGTCAAGGATTTAACCACTTTGGAATTGCTTCAGAGAAGTATAATTTTCAGTCAGAATGTACATTGGACTGCCTCGCTTAAAGAAAAAAAAAACTGCAGATACTTTGAAGGTATTTGGAACAAAATTCATAAAATCTGCTGAATAACTGCAGCTTAGAAGCAAGAATTCCCCCCCCCCCTTTATTTTGTTATTGTTCCAAAATACCTTCATTTTATCTGCAGTTCTTTTTTTTTTTAAGTTTTTATGAAGATTTTTTTTAGCTGAGTGCAGAGGTTTAAGTGTGTTCATGAAAAAGATGAACGACAAAGGGTTAAGTATGTTTATAAAAAATATATATATAAACTTGTTCATAACTTATTCTTCGGTGAAAAAGTAGTTTTAAACATTACATGTTAATAGTAATTTTACCAATGTAATAAAAGTTATAAAAATATTATTGTTTGTATGCATATATTTAAAATTACATTTAAATTAAAATTTTGAAATCTTTAAGACACGTATTTATTTACTAATTAGTTTAATTAACGGCATTTACGTCACTTTCAAAGGACTTGGTGATTTAATGATACAGTATTTATTTAAATAATAAAACATTTTATCTAAGATACAATTAAAAAAATAATAATAAAGGAAACACATAAACGGCCCTTTCTTACTTAATATCTAAGACTTCCTTTCTATATATAAATACTCCATTCTAGCTGTTTTTAAATTAACATAAGCGTCGGAATATACTCATATATCATAGCTAATCTTAAACGATCTGCCCGACAATCAGTTAATCTTCTTTACATTTGACAGAGAAAAAATAAAAATTCACCATTAACAAATGTTTGGACGAATTTCAGATGACATGTATGTTCTTTTTTTTTTTTTTTTTTTTTCTGTTTTGATTAAAAAGTTTTATCTAAAAACATTCTAATTTATACTTGAAGATTTTTTTTATTGTGTGTGTGAGTGTGTGTGGAAGGTGGGGGTAAATTTTAAGGCGAATATTTCTCATAGAATATCATAGGCATAAAATTTATAAATCATCTTTGATTCTTTATTCACGCCGGTTCTTCAGAACAATAATAAATATTTAAAAATATAATGGCATTTTCAACATTTAATTATATTTTTAAAAAATTATAGAATTATATTTTTTTATTTGTTGGTTTATGTTTTATTCCTTGCTAACCGACTTTGTCCGCTTTGCGAAAAATCATATTTAATTGAATTTCTTATAAATACAAAATATAAAAGAAAATTAATCTCTTAAACGGAATTTCATTGAAATTGGTTAAAACATCATTTCAAGAGGCGACTGCCTTCCGCAGTGCATGCCCAAAATGGATTTGAAAACACACTAACGCGCTAACACTTGCGCTAACACTTGCGCACAGCGCAGGCAGGGGAAGCTGCGAATTGCACGCATATGAGCCACGGTTGGCGTATCCATTGCGTCGACAACGTCTTATCCATCCAAAATGTTATAGAACCGTACTTTAACAGCCGTAATCAGTTCTTACCCAAAATATTCCCTCACGAGCTTGGATTGACGAAACAAAATGGCTTATAAAGTACATTTCTGTGATAGAGACGCAGAGGAAATATTGGACAATATTCCAGAGCGATATGTTTAGAGTGGGATGAAAGATATCCGAGGAAGTGGAAGATGGAATGGTGTTGGAAAAGAATGGTGCACTGAAAAAATATATATACCGCCTTCATTTAGAACGAAAAGTAGTCATTTTCCGAATCCCAAAACTAGAAATATAGATTTTTGAGTTGTACATATAAGGTAAACAAAAAAACTGAATAGACAAAATGATCGAGAATTTCTAGTCTGTACTTTTCTAGATGGTGATGAATTTCTAGTTTACATTTTTCTAGATATGAGTATTTTGAATTCTTTGTATTGGTAGAAAGTCTTGCTTGATTTCCTAGAATTGACTCTTTATATATAAAATATATATATATATATATATATATATATAGTCGTTAAAACTCGCCTCTTGTGTTCGAATTTATTTTCATAGATTTTTAAATCAGGTTGACCACGATAATATAGGAAAATTCTCTAGAACTCTACTAAGGGTTATTAGAACTTATTTGCAAAGGGAAGTAGAATTTATAAAGAAGACATGGATATAATTTTAATAGAGCCACAATTTTGTTTCCAGATGTCAGTTAAAGAATTTTTTCAAAGTGGCTTAAAAGATGCCATTATTATGATAACGGTGGGAAAGAAACCATTGGACTAAATTTCAAAATGGTACAGCCAGTAATATTACAGATAGACACATAGACACATACAATAAACTAAATATTATCTTGAAAGAATTCGTATTACAAAGCATTTAGGTCATTAGTTTTCTTTCAACTGATAATATTGAGAATATAAGCATTTTTTTAACCGTTCCTGGAGAATTCGAATCATTTTATAAAATATAACGAGTAAATTAGTTCAGTAGGCTTTTGTCTATAATGCGCACACATATGAACAAATATGATTTGTATATATATATATCAATATTTAAATATCAATTATTTATTAAAAATGATTTTCTTTTTTTCTGAAGCAGTCTGTTTCAATACAAGATACAGTCGGTAACAAAAGTGTCCGAACACTAGCAAAAATTTCTATGTAAAAAAAGTACACTTCATACGGTTTTGTTAAATAAATCCTTATCGAATCATGTTCTTACACTGACTAAGAACAGGATTTGACAAGGATTTATTTAACAAAACCGTATGAAGTGTACCTTTTTTACACAGGAATTTTTGCTAGTGTTCAGACACTTTTGTTACCGACTGTATATATATATTGATTTAAATTATGATACATCAAAATGACAATGAAATGCACAACCAACAAAAACAAGCGAAAAATTTTCAACAGTATTAATAAACAAGAATACAAAGTTAATTTTAAAATTATTCAAGTCAAACAATTTAATGCAAGTTGTGTTATCATGTGTGGTATTGAAATTTTTGGCTTAAATAATTTTAAATTTAACTTTTCTTGTTTATTAATACTGTTTAAAAAAAATTTATTGTTTTTGCTGTTTGTACCTTTTACTGTCATTTTCATATATCATAATTTAAACTAAAATTTATCTTTTTGTATAAAATTTCAAATCTGCCTTATGCGCCTATTTTATACAATTTTAATTTATCGTTGTTTACAAAATTTAACATATATATATGTATATAATTTAGTATTAGTCTTTAAAAAAATAATTACAATTAGCAACAATTCACTCATCCTTAAACATTTAGTAATATATCAAAATTTGTAATCAATTTATAAACTGATTTAAAGTAATTACAATTTTCTAATAAAGCTAATCGAAGAATAGTATTTCAAAAATATATTTGAATTTCATTTACTTTCAAAACTTATGCATATGAGTTTATTGTTATTATGCTTATATAACTTAAATAGATTTTTTTTTCTCATTCAATTTAGAGAATCAATTCCTCTCAATTTAGAGAATAAATTCCTCTCAGGCGTTATAATCATTTTCTTTGCATGTTCAAATTATACCTTGATTTCCTGAATGTACCATGTGTAGTAATTTTGGTTGAAGAATAATATTTATAAATATATATGTAAAAATACAGTAATGTTATATTCATCAATGTTTTGACATTTGATTATTCAGCTTATTTCAATTTTATGTGTTAAGAAAACATAAAATATTAAGTAAAGAAAAAAATTGTTGTACTTAAGCATAACTAAATAAATTATTTACGTAGAAAAATATTTTAAGTAAAAATTGATTTTCTCAGATTATATTTGTTTAATAACATATTTATATTAGGGGATAGACGGTACATTAATGGTGGCTTTTACCGTCATGGCCGCAATGTCCTTCATATTTCGTAAAAATTATATATCCTCGGTAATTATCGAAGCGGACCTCCCCCCCAAATTTTCGGAGGATTCAACTTGTGATGGCATGTCTTCGGAGCACTACAAGGGGTCAATCCCAGACCACCGTCAATCGCCATTCTGTAACTCTGGTGAGGCGTTAAACCCTTACAACTTCAGTCTAAACCACATATTGCACACAGTTTTAATTTTAATCGTTTTGCATTAAGCATATCTATTAAGAGATAGCAGCCCCCCAACCCCCCTCCCCCTTCAAAGCTACTGAATAAAGTCATGTAAACTTTAAATCTTTGTCTTTCTTGTTCTGCCTCTCACCCTTTCAGTTTCAAGATGTCAGAGTAGGAGGTTACTCTAAACAAAGTATTTTTATAACTGTAAAATTGTCAATAAATGAATTACATTTCAACAACATCCAATATATGTTGCATTACTTTATTATGTGCAGTATAGAATAATACACATGTGCAGAGTAATCCATGGATGCTCATAGATTACATTGAGGCCTGATGATATAAATAAATTTACAAAGATAGCAATAAAGTTTTTTTTTTTTTTTTTTTTACGTTAATATGTGTAATTTAAAGCACGATTCTCACGATTAATAATGAATGTGAAAACTTTAGAAGTTTGTATGCATGTGAAAAACTAGTTGGCATAGGTGGACTCTGCTCAGTTCCCCATCATATTTATGTTCTCAGAAATTTCTAGTGCGAGACATATTATAATCATGTTAAAAGAAATGAATTTGACCAAAGCTTGATACAGTGACAGAATGAAATACCCGCCTAATAGTATCCACCGTTCACTTGGATATAATTATATCTTATTCTAATTTATTAATTTATTTTATCAGGGTCAATTCTGTTGTTTAGTTTTCATGCTACTATTTCCAATGCAATAAACCTCAAAATTCATATTTATATGAAAAATTTACAATTTCGCTATGTTGATAAAATAGTAAATTACGAATAATTTACGAAAATTTCCTAGTAGAATATTTGTATTCAATCATGTTCAAACAAATTCCATAAACTTAATTTTGAAGTTGTCTAATGTATTTAGGATCCTCAAAATGGAATTTTATGATCAATTTTGCCTTATTCTGACATGTTAAGTAAATCGTAAATTCCAAATAACTTACGAATTTTTTTAATTGGAAAAATCATAGTCTATGATATTCATGCCAGTATCCTAAATAATATTTCGAAAGTGGTTTGACATCTTTACGCTGAAAATATCGCTCAAGATTGGCGTTTATGTGAAATTTTGCTCTATTCTGACATGTTAAGAAATTCGTAAATTTCCAATAAATTACGAAATCTTTATATTGGAAAATTCATAGTCATTAATATTCATACCAGTGTCCTAAATAATATTTCAAAAGTAGTCCGACATCTTTACGATGAAAATATCTCTCAAAATTGACGTTTATGTGAAATTTTGCCCTATACTGCCATGTTAAGAAATTCGTAAATTTCCAGTAACTTGCGAAATTTTCAAAGTAGCATATTTATAGTTACTGATGTTCATTCTGGCATCAAAACTGATATTTTAAAACTGGTCTGACATTTTTACAGTAAAAAGTTTCCATTTAATGCACGTTTAAGTGAATTTTTGTCCTATTCTCCCATGTTAAGAAAATCGTAAATTTCTAATAACTTACGAAGTTTTAAATTCGAATGTTTCAAATCAATAGGGTTCTTGCCAGTGTCGAAAGTAATATTTTAAAACTGCTCTGACCTCTCTGCGACAATTTGTTCTTGAGATATCGTGTACACAGACTAACAAACTAACGGACTGACCCACTAACAGACTAACAGACTAACAGACACGCTACAGACAGACACCATAGAAATTTTGTCATTTTCGGATTCCTCACACGTGTAGAAAAGTCAAAAAACCGAGGTCGAAAATTTTCACGATTACCTAAGTTCCCCATACCTATAGTATGATGGGGAACTAAAAAATTTTCACGATTACCTAAGTTCCCCATACCTATAGTATGATGGGGAACTAAAAATGTATATATATATATATATATAATCAGGTTGTTATAGTACATAAATTCTTTGAAATACATTGAGTGTGATATATTTAACCACCGTAATCTACTTGTATTTCAGCAGGAAAACAGCAAAATGTATATGAAAATTATAAACAAATGGTAAATTAATAGGAAAGGATATTTAGTAATAATAATAAAAATAATTTTGATCAATGCCCAGAAAGGCATTTTGCATAAAGTCGCTTTGTAATTAAAATATTTATATCTTCTAGAAAAACATTAACTGGAGTTTTTAAAGGAATGAAAAATATTTCTTATTAAAAAAAAAATGCTAGATTACGTTTAATATTTATTTCACATAAAGATATATATTTTTTTATAATATGCTAAAAGTTTATTCATACGTCATAAGTTTACGATATTAGAAAAAAAAAACATTTATAATTCTTTTTATGAGCCATCTGGACACGAATCTTATTTAGCTAAATGAAAAAAAAAATAAAAATAAATAAAGTAAATAGAAAGGGAAGAATAAAACCTGAGAATGGGAATGTGAGTTTCAAATTTGCATGCTGTAGAATTTTAGTGTGCAAAAATGTTCTACCATTATTCAACTAAACGAATCAATTAAATAGTAATTTAAAAAAAAAAAAAAACAGAATAATTTAATTAATATACGATTTTTATCATGATGAAAAAATATCACTTAATCTTCTTTTATCTTACATCTACTTTTTCACTCAGGAAAACATTAAAGATACTGACGTATATCTTTTTTTACTTCCTTATACAAAGTATAAGGAAGTATAGTAATCCCGATTTGCGAAATGGATTTTGTATTTCACATTGCTCGAAAACGAGTGATCGCTGAATGTTGCTAATTTATACGTGTGACTTTCATGATGTCTAGTTGCACACCTGCAAGTGTCAACTTAACACGAGCTCTCGTTTTAGAGATATAAGGGATTTTACACGATTTTTCGTGACGTCTGTATGTGTGTGTCTGTGTGTGGGTATGTCGCATAACTCAAAAACGGTTGGACGTAGAAAGTTGCGAATTGGTACATAGGTTTGTTATAACATCTAGTTGTGCACCTCCCTTTTTGGACTTTCTGTGATTTGCGTTTTGGAGATATTTAGGAAAATTAGGTTCATAATGACAAAAATTTGGCCATAATGTATCAAAAAACGGTAATAACTCAAAAACGGTTTAGACAAATCTTGCAATTTAACTGACTTTCCGATTAGCTAGACATTTGAAAATTTCAGAAAAGCTCAGAACACGTTGACAATGCATTTTTTAAATATTTTTAGCCAACTGTTTCCGATACCTGCTGCCTTCAGCAGCGTTTATGCGATTCAACAGAAAATTTATTTAACTAACTTCCCGACTAGCTAGACATTTGAAACTTTCAGATTATATCAGAACACGGTGAAAATGCATTTTTAAAATACTTTTAGCCAACTGTATAGGGTCCCTGCTGCCTTCGGCAGCGTTACCAGTTCAAATCTTGGAATCGATTTGTAACTAACTTCCGGACTAGCTAGACATTTAAAACTTCCGGAAAAGCTCAAAATACGGTGACAATGCATTTTAAAAATATTTTTGGCCAATTGTTTCGGGTCACTGCTGCCTTCGGCAGCGTTTACATGGTTCAACAGAAAATTTATTTAACTAACTTCCCGACTAGCTAGACATTTGAAACATTCAGAATAGTTCAGAACACTGTGAATATGCATCTTTTTAATACTTTTAGCTAACTGTTTCAGGTCCCTGCTGCCTTCGGCAGCGTTTATATGGTCCAACAAAAAAATTATTTAACTAACTTCCCGACTAGGTAGACATTTGAAACTTTCAGAATAGTTCAGAACATGGTAAAATTCCTTTTTTTAATACTTTTAGCCAATTTTTTCGGGTCCCTGCTGCCTTCGTCAGCGTTACCAGTACAAATCTTGCAATCCGTTTTTAGCTAACTTTCAGAAAACCTCAGAACACGGTGATAATTCATTTTTTAAAAATATTTTTAGCCAACTGTTTCGGGTCCATTGTCAATGTTTTTTAACATTATGTATATTTCTAAAAGTGTATGAGGAAGTCATGTGGTGCCCACATCAGATTTTATATATATATATAATTCCCAAAATACATTTTAAGTAAAATTACGAAAAAAGTTTTGTGTTTTTTTTTAGTGAATTGAAATAAGGGAAGAATTTTTTTTCCTATATCTGATAAAAGAAATAACTTTAACGAGTCCAATAAAAATTACACTTTTTGAATTTCTTTACTATCACTATTAAAATAAAAGTTTATTAGATAAGCATTTTCAGTTACTTTCTTTCTTCCTTTCTTTTTCATACTATATTTCTTTTCTTTTTAAAGCTTTCCAACCAGTCCGAAAAGTGTTTATGCTTTTGCTTTGTCTGTCCAGCCGCACTCTAACTCTTGTAAATATTCATGGAATTTCTTCAAACTGATATACGTTATTCAAGTTCACTATCGGATGTTCCCTATAGAAAATGGAGGTACTGATTTGTGTACAGGGACTCCTGAAAGTATTTCAAAGTATTGTGAAAGAGATCTATGAAAGAGATTTCTATAAATAATATTTTAATGCCATTACCTTACAAAATTGGATTTTTTTTTTTTTTTTTTTTTTTTGAAAAGGGAGTGAATAACTCTACTGGTTTGTGTGTAGGGACACCCGAAAGTATTCCAAAGCATTGTGTTCTATGACAGAGATTTCTATAAACTATATTTTAATTACTTTGCACAAGTCTAAATCAAATTGAAATATGTTATTTCATTTAAAATATACCTTATATAGGCTTTTCAATTTTGGCTAATCAATTTCGATCACAATCGTGATCATCTTCAGAGCCACTTGTTACGTCTTCGTCCTTCGTTTTATGGTTTCGCGGTTTGTTGTCAGAGTTCCTTCGCTTCACTTCGGATTCTTGTAAGAGGTGTTGCCATGCAGCTGGGATAATGGAATGTTCTCTATTGTTTACTGTGTTGGGGTTAGTGATAATTTCGAGGGCCTCCCGTTTTAGAGCGTAGTTATGGTTATTGTAGGGAGCTATTTTTTGGATGTTAATAGAGTTAATGTTTATTGGGTTGTTATTATGGGTAGTGGAGAAAGCGGTAGAGGTTTTTCCTAGTTTAAGATCTGCACGGTGTTCTTTTTCACGATCGGCTATTTTTCGTTTAGTCATCCCGATGTAGCAGGCTTTTTTACTATTGATATGTTCGAAGTTGATTTTATAAATTCCGGAGGTGTCAATCAACTTCGAAAATATAAAATCAACTTCGAACATATCAATAGTAAAAAAGCCTGCTACATCGGGATGACTAAACGAAAAATAGCCGATCGTGAAAAAGAACACCGTGCAGATCTTAAACTAGGAAAAACCTCTACCGCTTTCTCCACTACCCATAATAACAACCCAATAAACATTAACTCTATTAACATCCAAAAAATAGCTCCCTACAATAACCATAACTACGCTCTAAAACGGGAGGCCCTCGAAATTATCACTAACCCCAACACAGTAAACAATAGAGAACATTCCATTATCCCAGCTGCATGGCAACACCTCTTACAAGAATCCGAAGTGAAGCGAAGGAACTCTGACAACAAACCGCGAAACCATAAAACGAAGGACGAAGACGTAACAAGTGGCTCTGAAGATGATCACGATTGTGATCGAAATTGATTAGCCAAAATTGAAAAGCCTATATAAGGTATATTTTAAATGAAATAAAATTAGTTTGCTTTTCATTAAATTTGTATGAAATTGAAATATGTTATTCAAACTCAATATCTGATGCTTTTTATTGAAAATGTAGTAAATATCATCATATAGATGTGTACAAGGACACCCAAAAGTATTTCAAAGCATTGCGTTCTATGAATAGTATTTCTATAAACCAAATTTTAAGAATTTTACTTTTCACAAGTCTTAATGGAATAAAAATATGTTATTAATATGCACAAAAGAATGCCTTTTAAAAATGTAGTATGATTAGCATTTGATTTACAGGGCCACACAAAAATATTCAGTTACAAAAAGGGATATCACAGGAAATTTGCTAGAATTGCATTTCCGTTTATATTAAACGTTTTTAACACTTTCTAACAATTTTTAACTGTGAATATGATTTCAATGTGTGTATCTGTCTGTCCGACTGTCCATCTTTCTATCTGTCCGTCTGCCCGCTCTCAGCGTCCTTAAATATTTTCAGAATTTTAAAAAAATGATAAGTGTTTTTCAAGTTCATTATGTAATGTTTCCTATTTAAAATGGCATTATTAAATCCTGTACAACTAGTTTGTTTAAAGGGACAACCAAAAAATTTCCAATGCATTGCATTTTAGGGCAGACATTTTTATAAGTCACATTTAAATAACTTTATACTGTAAAAATCATAAAGAAACCGACATTTACTGTTACTATGCTAAAGTAATATTTTGTATAGAATATGAACTTCATATTTACAGGGTTACACTAAAATATACAGATACTTTAAGGACCTCTATTAGAATCGTAGGGCTGCATTTTCTTTTGCGTTAAGTATTTTTAACACTTTCTGACAATGTTTAAGAGTGATTATGAATACAATTAGTCTGTTTCTCTGCCTTTCAGTCCTTCTGTCTGTCCGTTGCGTGATAACATAAGCAAAGAACATTGAAAGTTTTCCGATACATTAAGGCCCGTATTCACCAACTTCTTAACACTCAGATTAAATCTCGGATCAGCGGTCATCGTTCGATTATAGGAAAATCGGTATTCTCCAACAAAAATCCGCAGTTCACCGGCTACTTTAACACTTCGTTTTTGATCCTGGAATATCGGAGGATTAACAGAGATAATTCTTGGATCATTTCGTAACGCATGCGCTTTCCGCTTCTCAGCTTCGTAAACAAATAACTAACATGGCTGACGTTGACGATCTATTCTCACTAGATGATATTGAAAGCTTAGAACTATTGGAAGCATTTGAAAGAAGAAAAAGGACGGTGCATTAAATGATTTGGATTCTTTGGATAATGTGGCATTTTGATATCGCTATCAATTTAAATAAATATTCCGTGGAATTTCTAATACGAATGTTAGATAATAGGCTGTCATCTGCCACTGAAAAGAATAATGCATTAACTTCGGCAGAAAAAAATTTTAATAGCTTTTAAGATTCTCCTATCCATAACAATCAAAATTTTAAATCGTAGCGTAAACAGTTGTTTGCGTGATTATTCTTTTTAAAAATGCTCTAAAGTAAAATTGATTCCTAATCCGTGCGTAAACAAGAGCGAAGCGTGTATCAATGTTGCCAATTTGCTTTTTACACTTTCTAATATTCTAATCTGATTGATTAGTTAATTGAAGCCGAACGATGAATAAAGGCTATTTTCGTTCTTGGCCAATCAAAACGAAGCTTATATTTCTCTTCCAGTTAATCCATGGATAACGTAATCGGCTGATGGTGAATACCGTAGAAATTTAATCCAGTGTTAGCTTTGATTCTCGGATTTTCTGATCCATGGTTTAATCCTCGATCAATGAAGTTTGTGAATACGGCCCTAAGTACGTACAGTAGGAAAGTGTTAATAATGAATGCGTACCGCATGATTTTCGTTCTTGTTTATATTACAAATTACATCCTCTAAAATCCTAAATATATCTTTTGTCAACTACACCTGTTAAAATAATTATTTTATTTACCTTTCACAATACATGCAATAAAAATAGCATGCTTTAATGTGAACCAATATTTCTATAGCTTTTATACATTCTTTTTTTTTTTTTTTTTTTATGGTATTTTGTTGTAACTGATTAATTAATAATTAAAAAAAAAAAAATCTCAGAACAGTGATTTTGTGTCGTCTGTATAGATAATATTTGGAAGAAGCATTTTCATTCATTTATGATGATAAATTAAAATTAAAACGTAACGCCTGTCTTGTTACGGGGAACGATATGATTATTTAAAACGTAATTTTAAGATTTATAAATGTTAATGTTTTATTAACATTTCAAAAGAAATATTATTAAATATCTACTGCCCGAGTGTGCTATCGTTAAAGAACACATAATGATTTGTACAAAATTCTGTTGAATTAACATGTGTTATTTTTTCGTAGAAGAACAAAATCGTATTCCTCAAACATAAAATTTTAAATACACAATCATAATTTTGCAAAATGGTACGTAAAGGCTTTAATTCCTAAACGCATGGTGTATTAATTACTATTTAATTGTCAATTTATTACTTTAATTCAATTTAATTTAACTTTGTTTCGAATAGAGGGAAAAAAAAATATTTTTTTTAATTTTGTGTGCAAATATAAATAGTGTAAATATGTTGTTTTCATTTTTTTTTTTTTTTTATGAAAGCTAATGTTTTTAAGAACTTCCAAGCACTAAATCTCTCAAGTAAGTAAAATGACGAAAAAAGTTTTATATTTTTTTCAGTGAGTAAAATCAATAATTTTTTTTTCCATTCCTCACAAAAGAAAGTAATTGTACTAAGTCTAGCAAAAAATGACATTTTTGAAATTTTCTTAATGTTATTATTAAAATAAAAGTTTGTCACTTAAGCATTAATAGTTTTTTACTCATTACATTTAGTTTTTTCATTCTATGTTCATTTTTCTTTTTTTATATTACAAATTACATCCTCTAAAATTCTAAATAAATCACCTGCCAACTGCACCTGCTAAAAATAATGAATTCTCATACCTTACATAATTTCATCCAATAAAAATAGCTTACCTTAATGTGAAACAATCTTATCATGTATTTTATACAATATATATATATATATATATACATTACAATGTTATTTTTAAGCAGCTGAAGAAAAAAATCATTTCTAAGAAAGATATTTTTGTATCTTCTACTTAATGATTTGAAGAAGCATTTTCCTTTACGCTATGGTGAAATATTCCAATAAAAATATAACACCTGTCTTGTTTCAGGAAAATGTATGAATATTTATGAAGCAATTTTAGGGTTTGATGAACATAAAAAAAATAAAAATAAAAAAATAAAAAACGAGGTTAAATATCAACTGTCAGTGAGTGCTATCAATAAAGTACACTAAATGATTTATTCAAAATACTGTTAAATTAATACAGAGGGAATTTATTCTGGGTATAGCCGTTATTTTCTTCTTTATTTTCTTGAAAGAAAAAAAAAGTTTTTCGCGAAATAAACATTAAATTTAAAATACAGAATCATCATTATATCAAACGACGCGTAAAGTTTACAATTAAAACACAAACACATTGTTATTGTTACAATACTTTTATAGCCAATTTGTTATTTTATTTGTAAATTAACATAGACTTAAATAGAGGAAAACAAGAGTTTTTTTTCTTTCTTCATTTAAGCGTAAATAATGTAAATGTAATTTTTACATCATATATATATATATATATATATTTATATTAGGGCTGGATTATTTATCAATATATCCCCAAGTTTCGATATTTTTTTAATATCCCGCTAACAAAATTTAAGATCTAGCTCCGCCGATATATCCCTTTAACGATATTGCCTAGTGCGCACACGAGTGAACGAAACTCGAGCGAACGAAACCCGATCAGCTAACATACAACAGCGAACGAGACCCGAAGAAAAAAAGCGTCGAATATCTTATTCTAATACCCATTCTCTACTTTCCTCTAATTGCTCACTTTTAAACTAGAAAAAATAACCCCACACCAAACGATCTCTATTGCAATACATATACTTCCTCATCCTTCATAACCTCAAATCTAAACATCACTGCTTTAAAAAGGCCACCGCATAATAAAAAAATAAACCAGTATTTATTGAAAGCCATCTGCTTTGATTATTGCTTGAATAAGCTGACTTCGTTCAAGGTCACGGTTCTACCCCTTCAGAAGAAATTCAGGCATACTCCAATATCGCAATCCATTCACTATTAATGCGTATTCATACCTATAATCAGCAGGTGTGTTTACTAGGAAAGACACTTGATGTTAGTCGAAACGATATATCCCTATCCGAGATATCTACTATGGGTTCTGATCTATCACTATTGACTTCCCACTCTACATTCATGCATATCGTAGGTGATGAAAAACCACAGACAAGCCGATACAAAAACAAACGCTCATTATGACAAATGAAAACAATATATTTTGTTTTAGCTCCTTTCCTGCTATTGGTTCATTGATATCGGTCTATTTCAAAGTGTCGATATTTTCTGGCCAATGACATGCGAGCTTCAACATGTGTTTAACAAAGATCATCAAAGCCGAACTGATATCTACTAGAAGAGTTTTTTTGCAAATTTTCTTAGCGTTTAATAAAAAACTTCTGAAAATATAAGCAATTATAGAATGTAATTTTTTTTTTTAATATTATTTTATTAGTATTAAATATTTCGATAAAATATTTTTTTATTAAGGCTGTACATCAGTCAGGTAGCTCTTTTTCTCCTTTTCCATGTTATCCAATGGGATTTTCGTTGCTTCGTTTTATAAAAATATCTCATTCAAAAAATGAAGTTTTTCAAATTATGTTTTTTTTTTTTTTATATTACTCTTTGAACGGGTCGCCTTTTAGCTTAGTGAGCAATTTTTCGAAAAAATTAATTTAAATATTTTATTTCAATAAGTAAATTATGGACTCTAAGAGTGGATTTCTAAGTAAAATATTTATTTATTTATTTATTTATTTATTTTATTTTATTTTTATTTTTTTTTTTTTTTGAAAAATTGTTCACTAAGCTAAGAGACGACCTGTTCAAAGAGTAATATTCAAAAAACAGAATTCGAAAAAGTTCATTTTTGAATAAAATATTTTTATAAAACGAAGCGACAAAAATCCCATTGGATAACATGGGAAGGGAGAAAGGGTGCTATCTAACTGATGTAAAATAAAGATTTATCTTCAGTAATTTTACAGTGACAGTTTCTTTATAGAATTATATAATATTGAATAGTTTATTACTTTTTTTTATGTAGCATTTATTTTTTCTCTTTCCATTTATTTATTTATTTATTTATTTATTAAAGCCGTACATGTTAAATAAAATTGGTTTAAATGCAAAATGAGTTACTTTAAGTAACAAAATGAAACTTTAACATAATTTTGTTTAAATAATATAATTTTTATACTGACAATGTATACATACACACACACACACACACACACACACACACACACACATATATATATATATATATATATATATATAATTCAAATTTCAATTATTGTGAAACTATTACGAATGTGAATTGAACATATACATTTAAAAGACATTGTAATGATTTGGTAAGCAGATACAAAAATAAAAATGACAAGTAACTGACATTTAGGATGCATATAAGAGTTTTAAGTAAAAAATATTACTCTCTACGACCAAAAAAGGTGTATTCAATGGCAATTCTGAACTATTTATAATGGCAATTCTGAACCATATAAATGATTTTCATTTTTATTTAATACCTACATCTTAAGACAATTTTTCTTAAGCTTTATTTTTAGTAGAATTATGAATTTTGATATACTTGGTACAAATAAAACACAGATCACATATTAGCTGTGTTAAAATATGATTTAAAAATAATTAAAGCTTAAAATGGGAAGAATAGAGGATAAACTATACAGAGGTATACTAAAAAGCAATAGTATAAGTTATAAGAAACACAAAACATTAATTCACTTTTTATGTTTTTTTTTTTTTTTTTAATGATAAAGTTATGATAGTAATATACCAGAAAATACATGGAAAACACTCTATACTTGTATACTTTAAAATTCGTGTGCATATGTCTTTAAAAAATAACAAATGTCTATTGTTTCCTGTCTTGAAAGAAATATCGCAATATATCACTAATATCGATATTAACTTGGTGATATATCGCGATATTTAATTTCTGATATCATCCAGCACTAATTTATATTATACATTAAATCACGTTTTTCTATTTATTTTTAATGAGCATACGTGTAATTTATATAAATTCATCCCACAATTTTTAATTCTTTTTTTTCTTTCTTTCTTTTTTTTTTTTTTTTTTTACTCTATGCAAAAAGTTTTATTCACTTGCAACAAGAATAAATCTAACAATATCTCCTATAAGCCTTTTTTTTTTTTTTTTTTTTTTTTATGTTCTGCATTCGAAACAAAAAAAAAAAAAAAACTTTCTATTTAGATAATTATTTAGTTCATTCTAAATTCAAATAATATTTAATATATTTATATATATACATACATATTATACTATTACTATGCTACTAAGTGCAAAGTATAAATTACGTATAATAATAAAAACGATTCACATATTAAATTCGTATTCGCTTGCATATATACTCTACAAAAAAAAAAAAAAAAAAAAAAAAAAAACGACGCACCAAGAAGGAGTAAAGCAAACTAGACGCAAATTGGTATACTTTCAGATTTCGATTGAAAATGCAAATTTTTAAAATTTGGCTGCCGTCGAATGAGCATACGACGCTGCAGCGCATATTAACTGCGCAATTGACAGAATATTAAAAATGAGAAATTTTTATTCCAGGTCATAAATTCTTAGAGAATTTTATTCCGTCTACACAAAAAGACAGTATCTATGCCTTGCATACAGGTGCACAAACAACATGCGCAGATGTCAACATCTGAGTGTAGTGTGTAGTTGGGCTCAAAGAAGCTGGTTGGTCTAATGTGCGAATTTTTTGACAATTGGATAGGAGCTGTACCACTATTAGATAATATTGACAGGAATTGGTGAACCATGACTGGTACTTCAGTGACTTCAAAGACACTTAATAAGTGGCTCAGTGAAATAAGGTTAAGGTCAGTCCAGGGATCTCTCTTCCACTGAGGACATTTGGAGCATCATAAAAAGGGTCCTACAACAAGCTAGGGATTTTGTCAATCTAACGCACCAGTTGGACAGAACTTGGAACGATACTTCATAGGAGCACATCTGCAAACTCTATCAATTAATGCCAAGCCGAATAACAGTTTACATAAGGGCCAGAAGTGGACCAACGCGTTATTGACTTGTTTACTTTGTGAGGCCCTTTCTCTTGATTAAATCGTTCAATTTTTCTGAAACTGTAGTCAATTGTTTTTCTCCACATGTACATCACATCTACCAATTTTTGTTCTATTCGGATAGCTCCTTCTTAATGCGTTTTTTTTTTTTTTTTTTTGTTATAGAGAGTAAATGTGTACTGCATGCAGTTTACCTTATTTACATGTACTAATAAATCACCCTCCCTCCATTTCTGAAAAATGTTATTTATACTGCCATTTCCTTTGAATGGAATATAGCTGATCTTAAATAAAACAATAAAAAAGTCAGTCCCGTTATGAATTTTTAAATACTCATGTACAACACTCCATATAATATTAATGATTATATACATAAATATATAGAGAGATCACTATTATTGATACTTGCGTTGACTGATTTTATGATAATTAATCATGATTGATCGTTTCTCTATAATAATAATAATAATAATAAAACTTTCGGTGGCTAGTTTATAGGTATTTGTATGAAATCATTCATTTATAGACAATTCTTTTTAGACGATTTAAATTTCTATATCATTAAAACATAACGTCAAGTGTGTAGTAAAATCAATTCCCTTTAGACAGCGCTGCGTCGCCAATGAAAGAAAAAAGATAGAACTTATATTTTGTTAATAGATTTTGGCAACAGCCAGTAAGTTTAGTTTTAGATTTTTGGATTCTTCGACTGCGTTCGAAGATAGAATTTCGATCTCTCACTATGAGAGTTAATTAGATTCGGAACTATGTTCCTTTAAGTATTTCTTTTTTGTATAAAATGTATTTAAAGTGTAAATAGATCTTTTATTTTATTATCTATATATGAATAGGCAAGCATAGAATTTGTTGTCCCTTTTTAACATATTAATTATGGGAGTAGAGGGTTGAAAATGGTATCATTCGAAAGGTATGGTTAGCCGGAAGGTGCGAATACAACTATTATTTTCTTACGATGTCAAGAATGTATTTAAAAATACATTTATTTTTTATGCATTTTCCCCCATTTTCCCCTTTTATACACGTATTCCTTCACATTAAAAAATACCTAAAAGTAGAAAGTTGTTAAATCTGGCAATTTCATAAAGCTCAAATAAAACCATAGACACAGTAATTTGTATAATGTAGCATCACTATACGCAAGCGAAATGATGACGTCACTGTCTGTCCATGGAGCCATGTAAAAGATTTTCTATGTTAATTGTCCATTGAATTTTTTGTAAAAAATTATTAAAAAAATAACGGAAATTATCTGCCGATTTTAATTCCGATATTTGGGTATAGTTATATATAAGTTACTGTCTACATGTGTTTGATTGAGTTATTTTTTCTGTAAAATTGATAAAATTTTAATTTAAAATCACAAAACTCCAGAAAAAAAATGGCCAACTTCCAGTTTCGAATGTAAACATAAACATTTCATTTCAAAGGGTGATATTTAAACAATAAATATTCAACTAATATACTAAATAAAAGGAAAATGGATTTGTTACTAACTGCCGCATGTATAAGTAGACGATACGGAAAAAATTCCGATTTCCGTTTTCTGCTGAATTTACATGTTTTGAGCTTTCTTTACGTTTCAATTAACTGAAATTGGCTACTTTTTTTTTTTTAAAGTGTCTTTATTGCTAGCTTTTGTGGGTAGAAGAAGCAAGTAGAAGATACATAAAAACTTTTGATTTCCAGTTTTCGATGAATTTACACGTTTTGAGATTTCCTTGCATTTTAATTAAGTGAAATTATTGAAATTGACTACTTATTAGTTAGAAGGTTTTTAATTGAAATTGACTTGGTCATCGTGTCTTCGTGTCACGCTAGTAAACAAGGCGCCTTCATTTTAAAGTAAATATAAGCTGTGTCGCTTGTCATTCTGTGGCTCAGTTGGTAAGTGCGTCCAGTTAGTAGCACGGTGGTCATGAGTTCGGTCCCCGGTAGGTCCAGCGTGTTAATTTTTCCAGATAATTAGTAGAAAAGGCGTCAATTGATACAAGAAAATTTTTCGTTGCTTACACTAAGAATTTTTTTGAGGAGTTTTTTAAGAAGCATTTTTTTTTAGTTATTTATTTAGATATTGGAAAACACAAAACATTTTAGATATTAAAAAAGCACAAAATAAAATGTTTTAAGTAAAAAATACATAAAAAAAATATTTTTAGAAGCTTTATATGTATATTATATATTACTATTATATGAAATTGGATTTGTCATCGCCTTTTTGTCACGTTAAAAAACCAAGACGCTTCCATTATATATATATTAAAAAAAAAAAAATGTAAGCAACTCATTGTATCTTTTAATGAATCAGCTGGTTACAGCGTCATGTTGATAGTGCGAGAGTCGTGTGTTCGATCCTCGCTGGGCCGAGGTGTTATTCCTTTCAAATAATTAATTTAAAAAATGTCAATTGATAAAATAAAATATTTCGTTGTGTACACAGTATCCTAATAATGTTTGAAGATTTCATTTAAATAGCTTTTTATCTAGCAATTAAAAAGCACAAAATAAAAATTTAAATAAAAATAAAGAAATAAATAAACATTTTTTTTAGAAGCTTTTTATTGAAATTGTATTTTATTATCGCGTCTTCATGTCACGCTAATAAATAAGGCACCTCAACTTTAAAGTAAATATCAGCAGTCTTTATAGTCACTCGTTGGCTCAGTTGGTTAGAGCGTCAAGTTGCTAATACGATGGTGGTGAGCTCCATCCCCGAAGGATCGATGTGCTAAATTTTACAGAAGAAATGTGTAATAGAAAATATGCCAATTGATAAAAGAAAATTTTTTATTGTCTGCACAGTATTCTAAGAATTTTTGAAGAGTTTTTTTAAAGAAGCCTTTTTTTGATACTAAAAAACACAAAATATAAAGTTAAATATATATATATATATATATATATATACATATATATTCTTTAAGAAGCTTTTTATTGAAATTGGATTTTTATCATTGTGTCTTTGTGTCATTCTGAAAAAAAGGCGCCTCCACTTTAACGTAAATTTAAACAACCTTTTTCGTCGCTCGTTAGCGCATTTAGTTAGAGCTTCATGGTGATAACGCGATGCTCGTGGGTTCGATCCTCGCAAGCCGATATGTTACTTTTTTGCAGATAATTAATAGAAATTATGTCAATTGATAAAAGAAAATCATTCGTTGCCTACACAGTGTCCTAAGGAATTTTGATAGTTTTTTAAAGAAACTTCTTTTTGAGTTACTAAACGCACAAAATAAAAATTTCAGTAAAAATAAAAATAAAAATAAATAATTAAATAAAAATATAAGTAAGTAAATAAATAAATAAAAATAACACTGAAATATTTTTGTTATTGCGAAGCCCTAAAACGCCTAAAATTAAAATTTATTCTTGCAGAGACATGCTATAAAATCATAAAAGTTTCAACAACAAGAAAATTTTAAAGAAAAATATAGATATTTCACTTTTGCAAAACATGAAAAATTTTAAATATTCCAAATATTTTAAAAAGCATTCGAGAACAATATTTCTTTTGTATAAGTATTTGTTAGATTTTTCTAGAATGTTCTATGATTTTTCTTGACAGTTCTTAGACTTTTGGTTAGAGCGTCATGCTGATAACGCGATGGTCCCGGATTCGGTCCTCGAAAGACGATATAGTACTTTTTTTGCAGATAAATAATAGAAGAAAAATGTCAATTGATAAGAGAAAATCTTCCGTTGTCTACAAAATATCCTAAGAAATTTTAATTAGTTTTCTTAAAAAGCTTTTTCATTTTTTGTAACTAAAAAGCACAAAATAAAATTTAAGTAAAAAATCATTTTTTGAAGTAAGAAGCTTTTTATTGTGAAGCCCTAAAAAGCATAAAATAAACTGTATTCTGCAAAGACATGCTACAAAGAAATGAAAGTTTCAACACTAAGAAAATTTTAGAGAAAAATATAGGTACTTTCCTTTTGCAAGAGATGGAAACTTTTTAATGTTCAAAATATTTTAAAAAGCTTTCGAGACATTTGAGATTTCTGGCCTAATGAATGATTTTACAAAAACTAATAACTAAGAATATTGGTCTCGAAAGCTTTTCAAAATATTTTGAACATTAAAAAATTTCCATCTCTTGCAAAAGGAAAGTACCTATATTTTTCTCTAAAATTTTCTTAGTGTTGAAACTTTCATTTCTTTGTAGCATGTCTTTGCAGAATACAGTTTATTTTATGCTTTTTAGGGCTTCACAATAAAAAGCTTCTTACTTTAAAAAATGATTTTTTACTTAAATTTTATTTTTATTTTTTAAAAAGTGGATTTATTATTCTTTTCTCTGCATATATAAGTAGAAAATATAAGATTCAGAAATGTTTTAGATTTCCAGTTTTCGATGAATTTACACGTTTTGAGATTTCCTTGCATTTTAATTAAGTGAAATTAGTGAAATTGACTACTTATTTTTATTTTTTAAAAAGTGGATTTATTTTTCTTTTCTCTGCATATATAAGTAGAAAATATAAGATTCAGAAATGTTTTATATTTTCGGTTTTCGATAAAGTTACACGTTTTGAAATTTCCCGAACTCAATTCGACCATTTTTGAAAAATACCTTTTTTTTTTTTTGTTCAAACACTGTACTTTATGAACCAATCGAATTAATTTAACAGAATTTGATACTTGGTTGGACCTTGGTCTGACATGGTACCTATTAGCTTCTGGGCTGTATCACACAACAAGGGGCGTTTTCACGATGCGATTTTCTCTCATTTCAGGAAAGGCTAACATCTACAGAGAGAAATAGTTATATTAAGTAAAACTCTGCTGATTCAGTTAGAGTGAATATTGGCAAACAATTGCCGCAGCTGTGTTGCAATTGCATTCCGTTTAGGACAAGGCAATAAGTTTGCTTTGCCTCGCTTTGCAAAAAAAATGGTCGAGTTTCGACCACTGGGCGATACTAGTAATCATTAAATTTCAAGAAGAATAATGCGTCGTTGTCCCTTTTTCATTCTCTTGCTTAAAGCAATCCGGCATTTTGATTTTGTTCCTTTTTCCTTAGATTTCAAAAACCACTGAACCGAGAATTATTTTACACTTTTGGAGCATCACTGCCGGCAAGAGAATGTTGTTTTTGAAAGTAACGATGCTTGTATTAAATTCGATTATTAAAATTCCCTTTTGTGTTTCATAATATTGGATTAGCTCTTATAGAACGAAGACTGCTCAAGGTAAGAAATATTTATGGAAATTTACAATGGATGACAAACAAAAAATTAATAGAAAAATTATTCGATCCAGCGTTACGAAGTTGGTAAATAGTATAGAATTAAATGTAAAAGAAGAACATTTAAATGTTGAAGATTTAGAGGAAGCTCTTAATCAACTAACTATAAAAAATGGTCTTCTACAGGAAGCCGATAGGGAAATAGAAAAAATAATTCCTTTAACGGAATATGAAAATGAAAAAAACGTGTGTTATGAATACCAAGACAAAATCACGAACGCTATTTTTAGAGCAAAAAAGAAAATAAAAGTAAATTCAGTCGCAAATAGTGGTGTAAATTCAAATGTTTCAAGTACATTACAAAATAGAAGTACACCGTTAAGTGAGAATAACAAATTTGTTAAATTACCGAAATTAATCATTCAAAAATTTGGCGGTGAATTGTCCCAATTTATGAGTTTTTGGAATACTTTTCAAGTTACTATTCATGACAATGAAGCTTTGTCAAAGGTAGAGAAATTTAATTATTTAAAAAGTTATTTAACTTCGACAGCTTTAAATTCCATACACGGGTTAGAGATTTCGGAACAAAATTATGATAAAGCCGTAAAAATTCTTAAACAAAGATTCGGACAACGCGATATGATAATTAACCACCACATGAACAATTTGTTAAATTTAGCACCCGTTTATAAATCCACAGATATTTTTAGATTAAAAAAATTACAGGAAGAAATCGAGATAAATATTAGATCATTATCCTCGTTAGAAGTTGATGAAAATAATTATAGTGCTATGTTAATCGCAGTAATTCTAAAGACACTACCGTCCGATTTAAATTTAGAATTCAATAGAAAACACGCATCTAATTTACATGGAATTAAATTTCAAGAGCTATTAGATTTCATACAAACGGAAATAATTTCGCGGGAAAGAACATTATGTACAAAAAATAAAACAAACGAACAAATAAAAAGTAACAAATTGAGTTCGAGAGACGCCAATAGATTATCGTCTGCACATGAATTAATCACTACAGCGGTTGAAAATAAACAGATGAGATGCATTTTTTTGTAAAAAGAATCACGCGTCAGAAAATTGCTTCGCGTTTGATATTGAAAAGAAAAAGAATATTTTGAAATCTCAGTGCCGTTATTTTTTGTGTTTGGAACCAAAGCACCGTATTTCGGAATGCGATAGGGACATTAAATGCAGAATATGTGGATATAAACATAATACAACTCTGTGTTACAAATCTAAACATAAACCTCAGGAAAAAATAAATGTTCCTTCTGGTTCAGAATCCAAACAGGAAATAGTTTCTACTGTTTCTTCTATTAATCAGGAAAATAAAATTTTGTTACAAACTTGTTCCGTAAATATTAAAAATAAAACGAAAGAGAAAACGATCTATTTGCTTCTCGATTCAGCTTCTAGTAGGACATTTTTATGTCGTTCTATTGCTGATGAACTAAATTTAAAGGTGATTAGAAATGAAAAATTAAAGGTATACACATTTGGAAGTAAAACACCGATAGAAAAAACCTATGGCATAGTTAAATTAAAACTCATGAATAAAAATAACTCTGATCATAATATTCAAATTGAAGCGTTAGTTACGGATGAAATTTCTGGATCGTTCATTCACCCTCCCCCTGAATTGGAAAAAATCACGAAAAATGATAATTTTCAGAATTCAGAATTAGCTGATATACCTAATAGTAAAGAAAGCATTACACTTTTGATAGGAGTCGATTATTATTATGATATTGTGTTAGGTAATATTAGACGCATTAATAAAAATTTAGTAGCAGTAAAAACTGTGTTCGGTTGGGTTTTACAGGGAATTAAAAGCGATTCTCTTGAATCATTAACCATGAGTATCATAGTAGAAGAAAATTTGTTGTGAAAACAAATAGAAAATTTTTGGAATTTGGAAAATTCGGGTCTTATTAATCCGAAAGAAAAATTTGACCTTTCCGAAAATAAAATTATGAAAAATTTTGAATCGGAAATTAAGTATGAAAATAAACGATATAAAGTTAAATTCCCTTGAAAAATTAGTAAATCACAATTACGAAATAATTTTGAAATCGCTGAAAACAGATTTTCGAGAATTAAGTACAAATTTTGTAGAAACCCAAATTTATTTTTTGAATACAACAATGTTTTACAGGATTATTTGAGAGAGGGGATTATAGAACCCGTTACGGATTTGGAGGAAAATTCTACAACCTTTTATTTACCACATAGAGCGGTAATAAAAACAGATCGTACAACAAGTAAATTACGAATCGTGTTTGATGCGTCTTCACATGATTACAATAATCTTTCTCTTAATAATTGTCTACATATTGGACCTAATCTTTATGAAGATTTCTTGACATTTTGTCTAGATTTAGATTTCATCCCGTAGCTTTTACTGCGGACATGAAACAAGCATTTTTACAAATTTTGATAGACGAGGAAGATAGAGACGTAACGCGATTTTTGTTTACAGAAAGTCCTCACGAAGGCACCTCTCCCCTTCAGATTTTTAGATTCACTAGAGTTTTGTTTGGACTTAATTGTAGTCCTTTCTTATTAGCTGCGACGATAAAACATCATTTGAAAAATTTTACCGACACACATAGGGAGACTGTTATTTTTTTAAATGAAAACATCTATGTAGATGACATAATAGGAAGCCACCCATCAGTAGAGAAGGCTTTAACTACAAGTCTAGACTCACTTAGTATCTTTAAAGACGCGAGTATGCAACTTCACAAATTTCATACAAATTCGACACCATTACATAAACTTTGGGTACAAAAAAATGTTATTAGCAAGGATTCTAAAATATTTAAAGAAAATGATCCCCCTAATAAAGTTTTGGGTTTAGGGTGGAATAACTTGAAAAACAAATAATAGCAGGAGACTTGGCGTTGGAATATTAAAACAGGAATAAACTACTACGTCAGAAACGCCAAAGGAAAATTACTGAGGTGCATACAGCTGTTTCGGTAGCCTAAAGCGTACCGTTTTCAGTGCAAAAAGAATTCTTTTTGCACTGAAGACGGTACGCTTTAGGCTACCGAAACAGCTGTATGCACCTCAATAATTTTCCTTTAGCGTTTCTGACGTAGTAGTTTATCCCTGTTTTAACTTGAAAAACACTCTCTATTTTGATTGTAGGGATTTAATAAACCTCGTTTCTAAACAGATAAATACTAAAAGGTTTGTTTTACAAGTACTAGGCAAAATTTATGACATTATCGGTTTCCTAGGGCCCTACACTTTAAGAGTTAAATGCCTTATGCAGATGATCTGGAAGACTGGTCTTGACTGGGATGACACATTACCTGAAGATTTGAAAAAAATATGGAAAGACTGGTGTAATGAAGTAACTCATCTTTCTAAATTTTCTGTGCCGAGATATCATTTTTCCGATTTTCCAGAATTTAACATCGGTGATTTGCAACTACATGTTTTCTCAGATGCTAGTATCAAAGCATTTGGCACTGTTGCCTATTTTAGAATTAAAGAAATCTCGAATGAAAAATGCACAACGATATTCGTTGCTTCCAAAAATGGAGTAGCGCCTTTGAAAAATCTCACGCTACCTAAACTTGAACTCACAGCTGCATTGTTGGCAGCTAAACTAGGTCATAATATTTTGAGAGCTCTGAAATTAGATATACCCACGTTTTACTGGACAGACTCAATGATCGCTTTTTTTTGGATTAGAGGCTCTCCAGAAAAGTTTAAGCCGTTTGTGCAGAATAGAGTACAAGATATTCGTGAATTGACATCTCCTTCAAATTGGAGGCACTGTCCCGGTTCGTCTAATCCTTCCGACCTTGTATCCAGAGGTGCAAAGATCATAAAATTAATTAATGATAGATTGTGGTTAAATGGGCCTGAATGGCTCAGTTCACCCCCCAAACTTTGGCCTAAGCCTGATGATAAACAAAAGCTAGATGTAGAAAGCTTAGAATATAGAAAAAGGATAAAAGAAACACTCCTTTTCAATTGCATGACAGAACAACTAGAAAACCCCATTGATATCAGAAAATACAGCAGTTTAGAAAAATTAATCAGAGTTACAGCTTGGGTAAAAAGATTTATTAAGAGGATCAAAAAAATTCCAGAACTTAACAGTACATTGACAACCGAAGAACTAATAGAAGCTGAGAAACATTTGATATCGAATGAACAAAAGTTCTATTTTAAAAATGAATTTCACTCGCTAATAAATGAAGAAATTATTGATAAAAATTCTCCCCTTAGCAACTTAACTCCTTATCTAGATGATAAAAAAATGATGCGGCTCGGCGGGAGATTAGAGTTTAGTGATTTTCAGCTAGAAGAAAAACATCCCATCATTCTCCCCAAACAGTCGTGGTTGACTACCTTGATTATAAAAAATGAACATGAAAAAATAATGCATGGAGGAGTATCTGGAACATTGTCAAAAATACGGTCTAAATATTGGATTCCCAAAAGTCGCCAGTTAGTTAAAAGTGTCCTGAATAAGTGTATTATATGTAAGAAATACCTTTCCAGACCAACAGATCAGATCACTGCTCCACTACCCCGTGACAGAATAACAGAGTCGCCCCCTTTCTCCATATGTGGCATTGACTTTGCTGGGCCTCTCTACATTAAAAATGCTAAAGAAATTGAAAAATCTTATATAGTGTTGTTCACTTGTGCAGTAACCAGAGCGTTATACTTAGAACTTGTACACGACATGTCAACTGATTCTTTTTTGTTGGTCTTCAGACGTTTCTTAGCGAGAAGAGGAAACTGTAAAGTTATATATTCGGATAACGCCAAAACGTTCAAGCGTTCGAAACAAGAGCTAGAAAATTTGTATCAAATTCCTTCTGATGATTCACTTTTAAAGTTTTTTGCAAATGAAAGAATCATATGGAAAAATATAATAGAAAGGGCCCCCTGGTGGGGCGGGTTCTACGAACGATTAGTTAGATCCGTCAAAGACTGTCTGCGTAAAGTCATTGGCAAGGCCCTCTTGAATTATGATGAAATGACTACTCTCCTTATAGAAGTAGAAACAGTGCTCAACTTACGCCCCTTAACTTACGTGTATAGTGAATCTGTAGAACCGAACCCCTTAACTCCTATGCACTTTTTAAATTTTGGTAAAGAAATCACCTACCCAGTGAATTTTGCTGACATTATTGAAGGTGCTTCAAACAAAATATCTGCCTTAAGACGTAAAAGGTACCAATCACTCTTGTTAAAGCAGTTGTGGAATAGATGGAAAAGCCAATAGCTATTGGATTTGAAGACGGCGCATGCTTTAAAGAATCCTACTGCACAACCTGAACTGAAAGTAGGAGATGTAGTGTTAATTGGTGATGATTCAAAAAACAAACTTCTGTGGAAACTTGGTATAATCCAGAAAACAATCGTCGGCAGAGATCACAACATCCGATCTTATGAGGTTAAGATTGCCAATGGTGTTTTAAAACGAACTGCTCAGCATTTATACCCTCTGGAATTGACTTAACTAAAAACTTTAATGCTACGAACTGATAAAATAACAAACTTTTGAGAAAAATTTGAACTTTCAAAACCTTCATTTTAATGAACACTTTTTCTTTAATTTTCAGAATATTTGATATCCTTTTTTGAATAATTTAGTGAATTTTATTTGATAATTGAAAATATTAAAATTTTGCATGTGTTATTATCTTTATATGTAAGTTTGCTTATATTTGATAACTTTGTTTATATTTGATAACTAAGAGTTAATTGTTTAAATAATAATGTGTTTGCATATGTTTAATATTGAAATTTCAATTTAATATTTTGATTTGATCTTTTATTGATTTAGTTATAGTACTTTAGTAAATATTGTTTACATTTGTATTTAATATTGGATAACTGTTGATATTTTGAAAAAAAAAAAAATTATTATGTGATTTAATATTAATAGAATATTTAGAAATTTGTACAATTTATGATTAGCAGAAGTTGTTCAGATTTCAGATTTATTTTTGATTTAATGAGATTTTTGCTTTGTGAACTCTGTAAGAGTTCACGGCGGGGAGTTGTGTAATAAAATCAATTCCCTTTAGACGGCGCTGCGTCGCCAATGAAAGAAAAAAGATAGAACTTATATTTTGTTAATAGATTTTGGCAACATCCAGTAAGTTTAGTTTTAGATTTTTGGATTCTTTGACTGCGTTCGAAGATAGAATTTCGATCTCTCACTATGAGAGTTAATTAGATTCGGAACTATGTTCCTTTAAGTATTTCTTTTTTGTATAAAATGTATTTAAAGTGTAAATAGATCTTTTATTTTATTATAATCATTAAATTTCAAGAAGAATAATTCATCGTTGTCCCTTTTTCATTCTCTTGCTTAAAGCAATCCGACATTTTGATTTTGTTCCTTTTTTCTTAGATTTCAAAAACCACTGAACCGAGAATTATTTCACACAAGAGTATATTCTACTTTATTAAGATTTTGATACTGTTAAAAAAAAAAAAATAATAATAATAATAATAATAATAATAATAACTGGCTTAAAGAGCTATTGAATTTCAATTTTTAATCAATTATTTTTTATTACTTTTAGAAAAACTGTTTTATATTTTAAAATAAAATTCAGCATTTCAAAAGGTTCAATTTCTCTTTTACATTAACATTTGGAAAAAAAAATTGAAAAATTTGAAAAGGATCTTAGGTGGTTTAGGTTTTGCAAAATACCACTCGCACATTAAATATACATGCATAAATATGCAAAAATATTATTTGAGTTGCGTGAAAGTCAAGTGCTCATTATAAAAACCTTTAACATAAAAATAATAAATATTTTACCTGTACAAAATAATTTGAGGTTTAAATATCTTTGAATTATTATTATTAAATTAATTTTAGACTACAAAGCAAAATAAAAATAGTTACCTTTAAACCACTATATAAAATTTTCAACTACGTCATCTTTTATAATAGCATTACCTACCCATTCACATTTATAGAAAATTAATCAAAATGGTTTTTCCCAACAAAAGATTTGCACATGAATTATAGTGTAATTATAACCAACTTATGTCATTATATATGCATCTGAAAAAAACGTAGAAAGGAAGTAACAGCTGTTCCGCCTCTCCGCCAATATACATTAAAATTGATTTAGCACATTTTCATATTATTCATCTGAAATAACCAATTTGGTGTACTTATACGTATCAAAAGTTGAAACACAGGCTAGCCAAAAACGAAAAAACAGCAATATAGCAACGCCACTTAACGACTGATATGCAAATTAATTCAACATAGAATTTCACAATGACTATTTCAAACATTAAATTAGGTAGACTTATGCGGCGTAGGAGCTGAGATATAGCATTTTCATAAACAAAAATACTGCAGAATAGAAGCGCTACCTGTCGGCGGATATGCAACCATATTTAATAAGCACAGGTGATACTAATAGCAATCTTATATATAAATTGTTGCGCAGTTACACAATATAGAACCTAGGATATAGACTTCCTATAAATGAAGGATGATGTGACACCACCTTTTGGGCGATTAATGCCAGAGCGTAATTCACACAAATCTATGAAAAAGTGATAACCCCCCCCCCCCAAAAAAAAAAAAAAAAAAAAAAAAAAATCGTCGTTTATTTTGTGATATACAGCCACCACAAAGTTTTGTTAACATAAGCATAGGCCATTCAGATAGGCATTGGGCAAAAATAGTGAAACAGTTCGTGATATCTTAAAACTGCTAAATTAATCGAAAACTGGATGTCGAAAAATTTCACGAGTTCGATTGTTATTTCTTATCGTATATAGTAAATATAAGAAAAATGTAAAAAAAAAAAAATAATGCATATTTTGAAGAAAAATTTATTATTTATTCATATATAATAAATAAAAACTAATAGAATGTAAATTCGCCTCAACCGTATTAAAAGCTCATTAAAAAGACATTTCTACCTCGACCTTGTGTAATTAATCTGAATAGCCTACAATTGTTTTTGAAGAATAAAGTCTGATTAAATATCTGAAACGATATACATGTAACAATAATTTTTCATTTTATGAAATTGTTTATTATGAATGAATGATCCAATTTTCCAAAAGGTTTTCACATAATCGATTTTCCATTTGTTCTGTGTATTGCTATTCATTTTTCTTGAGTTTTATTTATTTATTTGTTTATTTATTTTATTTATTTATAATTAATTTTTTCAATCAAAAGTTCCGTTAATATGCTTCCAGAATAAATAGAATTTATACATATATATATATACATACATACATACATTGGTAGCTTTTTGTTTTCGAATGATATATATATGATTCTCATATTAAAACCAAGCCACTTTTTATTAGATGCTTAAAAATATTTATTTAAAAGATATTTTTTATTTATTATAAAGAAAGATATATTGAATGTCCTCATTATATAACCCAATAGGCTTTCGGCAATCTGTTGGTGTCTTTTAAATTCATAAAAGTAATACTTGTAAAATTTCGATTATACAAATTATTCATTTTAAATAAAATACGAGAAAGGATAGAATTAGGAACTGCGAATATATATATGTATTTATTTTTTTTCCAATATTTTATAACTTCTTTAAATCACATTAAACTATTCCTCATTCAGAAGATATTTATGAATAATTATTCTTATAAAATAAATGTTCTTCAAAATTCAATATGTGGATTTCTATATGTACTAACAGTTGATTTTTTTTTTTTTCTAGAGCTGGGTTACTTTTGCAAATTCACTATGTACTACACGTTTAAGGCTTGTTATTAGTCAATCACTTCAAAATCTCTTCCTATTACTATGTGTAATGCGTAACGTCACGAATGGTCCTTTCCAGTTTTTTTTTTTTTTTTTTTTTTTTCAATATTGGAAAAGAATGCATCATCGGTCAGTATTCGAACAACTGAAAACATTTAAGTCATCATTGATGTGCTGATAAAAATATATATAATTTAGTCTAAAACATGTATAAAGTCTCTGTAAAAGTAAAAAATCAGTTTTTTAACTTTTGTTAAACAAGCATTGAATTTTTACATAAATATGCATAAGTCGATGTCTGCACGTTAATTTTAAAATATTTTTTTAAAGTAAATTAAGTTATGAAGTTAATTATTATGTTCATTAAGAAAATTCCTATTAGTATATTTTAGATTTCTTATGATCCTTTACACGACAACAAAGATTAGTTTGATTCTGGAAAAGCAAGTTTAATCAGGGCTCCTTGTCAATGAGATTATTAAGCAAAGATAGCTCTAAAAATTTCTTAGTTACTTTGCTTCAACAAATATTTTCGTATAAAAAAAATCACAGAGATATAATACTATAAAATTATTTCAGTAAAAGTATAGTTATTTTTGGTATTCCACAAGAGAAAGAAAACCGTATTTTCTAATAAAGCATTCGACTAAGTGATTATTGGTCTTTATTGACATTTTCCAAACAAATATTAAAAGCGTTCTCGACTTCGATTTGTCTGTCTGTTCGTCTTTCCGTACTCTAACTCTCGTAAATATTCATGGAGGTCCTTGAAACTGATATATGTCATTCAAGATCACTATTAAATGTACCTTATCTGAAATAAAGTAAATACTACCACTCATTTGTATACAGGGTCCCCTCAAAAATTACAAAGCATTGCGTTTTATGAGAAGTATTTATATAAACTACATTTTAATACCTCTATTTTACACAGGTAATAATAAAATTGAGACAGTACTCGTGTGCACAATAAATGAATATAGTATGGATACAGTATGATTAGAATTAAGATTTATAGGGCCACACAAAAATATTAAAATACTTTAAGGGTTAAAATCGGGAAAAGATGAAATCGCATCATTTTTTTTTTTCACTTTCAATCAATGTTTAAGAGTGATTGAAAATTTAATTAATTTACCTGTCTGTCTTTCTCTCTGCCCGTTGTGGGACCACATAGGCAAAATACATTGAATGCGAGAGTATGTACAATAGGAAAGTGATATTAACTTATGTGAACAGCAATATTTTCCACTCTTGTTAAACCATATATTGTGTAAGTGATTCTTATAACTCTTGCACATATTTATGGGTCACGTTCTGGCTATAAATGGTCATATAAATTTATCCCTACATTAACTATTGAATCAGACCTAAACACATCTTAAAATGATAATTCCCACAAATCTCACATGAATTTCTTGGACTTTTAAGCTTTAATACGTTATTTTGTGTGATACTTTTTCTAAAGTTAGTCAATTTGATATAGTCACTAACGTATACAAAAGGCTGTTCAAAATTTATAAAAACAATTCTGTATATTTTCAGTTATAAACGCCTGCTATTTTTTTGTTTCAGTAAGACACGGTTGATACGGCTACGCCTTTTTTCCTTGACTTTTCCACTATATAGCGCAACTCCTCTTAAATGATTATAGAAATATATAACAAATTATTCTTGTATAAATATCGTGGTGGAAAAATCACGAAAAATATAGGCCGAAGGAAACTTTTAGGTGATAAAAAAAAAAAAAAAAACTAAACATTTATTTCTAAAAAAGCTAAACTACAATAGATAAGTGGTCAATAGGTTCAAAATTTGTTCAAAATCTCTACGTCTAATATAATTGTTCAAAATGCCTATGTTAAATAAATATAAAGTTTACCAAACAAATTTATTTTGAAATCAGATTTTTATTCTCATTATACATGCTATACGCTTAATAAGTAAATATATTTGAATGAATATACTGTCTACCAATAAGTATTTAGACACTTTCCAATTTAGATGTTTTGTCATATATCTATAAAAATTCGCGAGGCATGATATCTTGAAACTTTGGGAGTATGAAGAACATGTATACCTCATATATTTCAGCAAAAGATTTTTCCTGCAAACAAAAAACGGGGCAAGTGAAAAATTAAACACATGTCAAAATGTTTTGGATCACCCAGTAAAGAAAAGCTTTAATTGCTTTTTTTGCCGTGGCATGTGATTATGAAGATTTTTCTAATTATCTGTATACATTTTCATGAGACTAACACATACAAGGGTAAGGTGAAAAGTTCTCGGCCTGACACAAAAATGGCGTTCCAGTCAGCAAAAATTTGTGTTTCTTGCCTTGGTTCACGTGTCATTAATTTATATAACAAGTTTCAGATGGTTCTCTCAAGTAGCTTGTTTACACAATTTTTTTTCGATAAAATGGATAAACTTGAATATCGTGCGGTCATAAAATTCTTTGTTTTGAATGGATTAACCCTAAGTTAACAAAATCTGAAGTTAACAAAAATGTACGGGGACTCTGATCCTTCCGTGTTACCCATTAAAAGGGATCAGTTGATTTTAAACGAGATCGCACGTCGCTCGAAGATGATCCACTTGAAGGACAGCCAAAAACGGCCACCACACCGGAAACCATCGAAAAATTGCATGATATCGTGTTGGACGATAGGCGAGTGAAGGTGAGTGAGATAGCTGAGGCTGTGTGGATATCGGAAGAAAGTGTGGGAAACACTTTGCACAAAGAATTAGGGATGCGGAAGCTCTGCACAAAAGGGATGCCGCATTTGCTGAATGCCGAGCTAAAGCAAATGCGCAAACAATAATCGCAGCAATGTTTGGGACGATTGAATAAGAATCCGACCAATTTTGTGCAGCGATTCGTCACCATCGATGAGATATGGGTCCACCATTACACGCAAGAAACAATAGAAAATGCCAGAAGTCCGTAGAATATTTTCACAGCATTTTAGACTCTCACTTTCGGGAAGGAATACTGATGTTGGAGAAACACTGGACTATGTGTATTGAAGTCAAGGGAGAGTATGCAAAAAAATAAAATCATTTTTTAACTGAAAATCGCAGTCTTTCATTGTCAGGCCGAAAACTTTTCACCTTACCCTCGTATATTCATTAAGATTTCAAGTTTTCTTTAACAAAAAAAAAAAAAAGCACTTTTTAATATATAATATGTAGGGTATTAAACCCAATGCAAAGCCGTTTTTAGGAAACTTCGCGTACTCCATTAGACAAATAATATTTCAATCAGAATGCAAAAATGTTTAATATTTTACGGTATATGAGCATTTATACTAATTAATTTGTAACTACGCATGCACATGCTTTAAAGAAATTCATTTGCATAATTTAACAGCCAAAAGTTTTAAGCTACTTATATTAAAATCCCAAACACGTGTAAATTCAAAAAGTTATAAGTTATTGAATTAAGAAAATTTTAGTTCCTGTCAAAATAAAAGGAAGATGATAGGGGGTTTTATCAATATTTATTTAGAATCAGTGGGCACTGCATTACCATTGGGCATTGATTGAATGAATATAAAAATGTGAGCAAAACCTTTTATAATTTAGCTTTTGTTTTGAGAGGAGGTTAAATTATGTTCATTCTATCCCTCATAACTTTTTTAATTTACACGATATTTATTTGGGTCTTTCATATAAGTAATTCAATACTTTAGGACATTAAGTTATGCAAATTGGATTTTTTAGAAGCTTGCGCATGCGTACTTAAAAATTATTTAGAAAAGATGTTCCTATTTCGTAAGATATTTAATATTTTTGCCTTACGATTGCTGCATGCTGTGTCTAATATAGTATGGCAAATTTCTTAAAAGTGGCTTTGGACTTGGTCTAATACCCTACATGGTATAATAAAAAAAAATGCAATTTTTTTCGCAATTTCTTTAAAAAATGTATATACAAGCGGTAACAAAAGTGTGCGAACACTAGCAAAAATTCCTATATAAAAAAAAATAGAGTTAATACCGTTTTGTTAAATAAATCCTTGTCTAACCATGTTCTTAGACTGACTAAGAACATGATTTAAGAAGGATTTATTTAACAAAACAGTATTAACTCTACTTTTTTTTTATAGGAATTTTTGCTAGTGTTCGGACACTTTTGTTACCGACTGTATATATCTATGAATGTATGTGGTAGCCTTATAAAAAATTATACTGATAATTAGAGGTATTCTCATAATCATATGCAACAGCAAAAACGCATTTCAAGCATTACTTTTTACAGGGTAATACAAAACAGTTTGACAATTATTTTTTAATGGTCCTCTTTTTGTTTTCGGAACAAAACGTTTGCTGAACTATATGAGGTATAACATGTTCTTTATACTCACAAAGTGTGAAGATGATTAATAAAGATTTTTTCTAGATTTTAACAAAAGTCTAAATTCATAAGTATCGAAATAGTTATCGGTAGATAGTGTACAGCAAAACATATTTGCAACAATATGTGTTATATTTCTTATTTAAATAATTTATTTCAACCGATTTTGAAATTATGTCTGAGTTTCTGTTATTGCTATACAAACCTTGACTATTTGTAATACAATATTTGTAAATAATTAACATTTACTCTTTTATCCCACATAGTACTCAGATTAAAATATAAATTACTTAAATATCAAAGATGGAGAGGCTTTTTTTTTTTTTTTTTTTTTTTTTTTTTTTTTTTATCCATAGGAAATTATAGAAAATTGACCATAGTAAAAATATTGATATAATACTGACAATTAAAATTCATTGTAATGGGGAAAATGTAATTTCAATTACATTGTGAGCATATTTATCAGCACAAAAACTTCAAAAGAAATATATATATATATATTTTTTTTTTAACAGTAACAAAGTGTAACTTTTAAACATAACCTGCCGTATCTCATGCAACTGAGTATACTGTATATATTTCTGAGCATACTCGGCCTGCCTTTCTTTAATTTATCTAAATCACAGAACATACTTTAATGACACCCGATTCGCAAATGTTAAAAAATAATAAATAAATAAATAAAAATGAAAATGTTAGAAAATCAATCAAGAATTATACAGAATTATGAAACTTTTACGGAAGAATTAAATGAAATTCATTTAAGCATACGCAAAAATGTGCCCAAAATATGCAACGCGGTAATATATATATATATATATATATATATACAGAGAGATTTAAAAATATATTTTTTTTTCTTTTCATATAATTAAGGATTAATACATTTTTTTTCTTTACCCATGTTTTCTGAATTTCAAATTATATACAGCTAGTTGTACAGATTTTCTTTATTTTAATAAAGCATATTTTTACTTTCTCTTACACATATAAATGGTAGAGAAAGTATTGTTTTTGGGTCGAATTTTCGAAATCGAGTTTTTGTTATATTTTTACATTTTAAGGTCCCATAAATCCAAAAATCATATTTTTAGCGGTTGGTTTGTGTGTCTGTGTGATCAGCATATCTCAAAAAAAAATAATAGAAGAAAGTCTAAACTTAGTATTCTAAATGTGTATCTTATAGAGATACTGATAATAGATAGATACCCTTTCGTTGAGATCAAGCAAACGGTTCATGTACATGGACACACAAGAGGATTAAAATACATTACGTCTATGTGGGAAATTGCATGCAAATAGAGTTTAACATCTATAGACTGCATTAAACTAAATGTAACGACTATATAATTTTTATATGCATTAAAACATGTTTCATGTAGAATATGGTATGGAAATCATTCACTATTCGTTTACAGGGCTACACAAAATAACTAGATTATAGTGCGACAATACTTGAAAATTGATGGAAGTGTGCTTCAGGTTGTGCCGTGTGTTATTAATATGGAATTATATTTATGTGCACCATGGGGTGCGTACATATTCTTCAGAAGATATACATGGATGCTGATATTTTAAGGCATAACATTATTTTTTATTGTTAGTGGAAGTGCTATACTATAATATTTTATCATGTCCGGGAAAGTTGCTCAGGAATTTAAATTAATTCCTCACGGCCATATGGTTAATAATGTATTTTTTAAGCTAAATAATCATTGCTTATTTTTTGTATATTTACACATCTTGAGGCTTCCTGAATATCGAAGTGAAGTTTTTAACGCTTGATCTTTCTGTCACTTAGAGTAAATAAATTAAAAACAAATAATTTTAGGCGATCCAATTGTTGTATTTTGAAGTTTTTACGTTTGTTTCTAGAAAACTTTGATCAATATTGATAAGTTTCGAGACATATTGCGTTTGACAGTCGTCTAAGTAATTTTAAATGAACCTTTGAATTTAATAACAAATTTGAATTTTATATAAATGTAAGTACAATAATGAAACGGGAGGTTCAGTGGGGAAATAGCCCATACAAACAGAATTATTTTTCAAATAAAGCTTTTCCGAAGACTAATTTTAATTGTTTTAACACAAGTTTGCATAACAGTGCTCGTTATCTTACTCCTTATACTCTAATCTGTATTTATAGTATTAAATTTAAGAGAAAGAGAAAGCCGTGTGAGTGACACACCAGATTATTTTCAATTTTACAAGTTCATGTATAGGTAAGTCCGTTGCACTGGTTAATGTTAGTCGCACAGAAGTATAAAAATTCTTACCACTGTTACCATACAAAAACCTTTATCTTATGTAAACAGCATTTTTGTATTTAAATAAGGTAGCAATTATTTTCAGAAAACGCTGGTGGATATGGAAATTTCTCTATAGGTAATTGGCACTACATTTACAATTGAATTACCCGTGTATAAATATAAACAAAGATAAAAATATATTGTAAAATAAAAGCACATGTAATAGAAAATTTGAATTGAATTTCACGATATTAATATATAATCTTAGATAACGTAACTTCAAAACGCATAAAAGATTTATCGGTATAATTGGTTTACCACCTTTAAACATTATTTAATAAAAGAAGACTGAAATACCAGTTCAGTAATGAAAATTAAATGTTCATCGTTTATAGAAGACACTTTAAATAATGAGAAAAAGCCTTCGATTTTCCGATATTTTAAGTCTCAAAGCAACTATAGCTTTATGAAACTGCCGTGCAAAATGCAATGTTCTGTTAGTAATAATAAAATATTTTAAGAATTCTAATGTCGGATAAGCGAAAACTAAATGAGTTTTCTGAAGGCTAATATTCATCACATAATATCTGTTGCAGATGTTACAACTACTTCAGCTATAACAAATTGCTTATAGGCAATTTATAGAACTATAACGAATATTCGTTTCCTTATTATACTTCTAAATGAATATAAACTGAAGCAAAGTTTAAATGGGAGAATTAAATTTTAACTTTGTTTTATGTCGATTTATTACAATTATAAAAGTAGTTTTTATAAATTAAAAAAAAAAAAAAATCTATATACTTTTTCCTGCGAACAGAACGCGTTTTAATAATTTATTAACTAATTACTATTAAGAATTATTTATGAATAAATTTTGTTTATTTGTATTGCATATAAGGTAATTCGGGGTAAGGTGCAAGTTTGTTCCTAGCACTGTTTTGTGTCAACAGATGGTAATATTGACCACAGATTATTATACAGATAGGACACTCCCGTATATTCTTCGGTAACCGGAATTTGACTGCAACGACCCTATTGTCAACGGCTGTAAGTTTCTCGAGCTGTCCAGCTTACGCAATCGCTCGTCTTATTTTTATTGTATCTATGTTCATATCGTAATATTAGTGCAAGCTTAAACCCAACATCCAACCGACTAACCATTTATTGATCTTTACGTTTGGACTTTGTTATTGTTTACGAATTTGATTGTCGAAAGCAATTTATTTTAAGAAGTAAGTACTAAATATTAAGCAAATAAATTTCGAAAATATACATAAACCGGAAATATTTTTTTCATTTTAAAGCATTTTGTATTATTTACACCAAGCAATGTTAAATATTTAATATTTCATACCATACTGCTATTTCAGCATTACAGTTTGTATTAATTTGTACTCTTGAATACGAATGTGTTTGGAAAAATTTATTTTCAAACATAATAAAAATTAGTTTTATTCCTTAGAAAATAGCTGTGAATGTTATGATTTTATAAATTTAAAAGTAGTAGAAAAGTGAAGGAAAGAAAACTGCACATACGTTTTCGTTGGCAACTTTATTATTGTTTACAAACTTGATTGTCAAAAGCAATTTATTTTAAGAAGCAAGTGCTATATATTAAGAAAATAAACTTTGAAAATATACATAAAATAATTTTTTTTTTCATTTTAAGGTATTTTGTATTATTTAAACCAAGCAACGTTAAATATTTAATGATTTCATACTGCTATTTAAGAATTACAGTTTGTAATTTTAATTTGTACTTGAATATGAATATGTTTCACAAAGCATATTTTTAAACATTATAAAAAATAATTTTTATTTCTTAGAAGAATAGCCGTGAATGTTTTGAGGATAATTTTGTGAATTCAAAAACAATAGAAATGAAGAAAAAACCTCCCATACTAACCTGCTACTAACTACTCGCGAAATAGAAAAACAATTTTCGATCAAAGATGCTATTCATGTATAGACTTAACACACGTAGTTCCCCTCTATTGACACTAGTGGTGCTACTATATTTCCGGTTCGTGTTTTAGCTTCACTGTCCTATCTGTATGATAATGATATTGACCAGCACGTGTGAGAAGTCTTCCCCAATGAACGCGTGAATTGGGAATTTATCTTAATTTATCGCCTTTAATCGTCATTATTTTGGATCTCGTGAGCATTTAACCGGGGAAGTAAAGCCCTTATAATATTCGGTTGCTCATATTTAAAGTTCATAAACAAATGTTTTATTTTAAATAAGATATCAGCAATATAAGTAAGTTCCTTATTCTCTTACACACGCAAGGTAAGCAGAAGCGTCCTTAAGCATGCAGCAATACGAATATAAGCGTGCATGTCTTCTTCATCCCATACTTGGGGGAAAACGCAGCATGGTTCAGAAATAAATTAAATGGCCGTTGAACATTATGTTTTATGTTACATACTGTACATTATACAGTAAAATATAAATGAAATTAAAATAAATATATATTAAAAAACACTTTAAAACACTTATTAAAATTTATTAAAAAGTATTTACAAAGCTTTTCGCCACAACTTTATGGCATCTTCAGGTAATTTCTTTTACACAAGCAAAGAGTAGACAGCATTTTATATAACAAAGGAACTTGATACGGTTAAAGTAAAAAAAAAAAAAAAAAAAAAAGACAGCGTGTACACAATATGATGAGTCCATTAGTTGCAGGAATTTAGGAAACAAGGTTAAGATCCAGTAGGGTCACACTAGGGATACATGTCATAAAGTCTTACAGAAGATACATAATCGTGAAAAAAGAAAACTGGAGGTTTACGATAATAACTTGCAGCGTAGTAACGTAGTTACATGAATTTAGAAAATAAAGGTTGAGTTCCAGTAGGGTCACACTAGGAATAAATGGTAAAAAGTCTTGTTGATGATACATAATCTTGAGAAAGAAGACTGGAGTTTTCCTATAACAATTTTCAGCATACTTGCGTAGTTAGATGAATTTAGGAGGCAATGTAGAATTCATGTATGGTCACATTAGTGTTACATTTCAAAATTATTTGTACAAGAAAACTTAAAAAGTAGATAGGAGAATTCCAACAACATCATTCAGCAAGCAGCTTGAAAAATAGCAGTTAACTGAAAAGATAAAAATATAATTAATTTTATTAACATAATGTATGCCAAATTTTATGGAGAATTGCTGAATGTTTAAAATTAATAGCTTTATTGTATTTAATGATACTGATAGCTTCAGTCAGGAGAAGGTCTTGATTATCACGTGCAGCAGAAATTATTTTGGCTTGGGACCATAAAGGAATAGCATCAAGATTATTATAAAGAAAATCAACAAGAGCAGAGCTTTTTTCTTCTTTAACACTGCAAATGTGTTCGTTTATTCTAGCTCTGAGGATGCGACGTGTTTGTCCGATGTAGTAATACGGTTCAACATTAAGTTTAATTGGAATTTTATAGACACCACCTGTAGGCCTGTTAAGATCCCGGTCATTAACAACAAGTTCTTTAATAGTAAAGCGGAAGGTGAAAGGAATTAGTAAATTGAATTTACGAAGTAAAAAGTGTTAGAAATTTTAATAATTTCTGCTCCACATGATAATCAAAACCCTCTCTTAGAATATTTCGAAAATTGTTTCATCATCTAGAAACGTATAGAATAGAAATTCTCGATCGTTTTGTCTATTCAGCTTATTGGCGTGCCTGTAACGCATAGCTCGGAAAACCGTATTTCTAGCTTAGGGATTTAAAAAAAAAATGACCATTTATTCGTTCTTAATGAAGGCGGTATATTTTTTCTCTCAGTGTTTTTCTCAACATTTATTCTATTTATCAAATTTCCCTTAATATCGTTTTCTGAAAAATGTTTAAGACATTTTATGAAGTTTATTTTACTGAACCAATGGACTCAAAAATTTATCTGCAAACAGGCAATTTCAGTTGTGTTTGTGGCAGGAGAAGATGTGTCTAAGAAGTCACTACATGACACGGGGGGGAAAAAAGGAGGAAGGGTTAGGGCGCAGCCTCAGATGCGTATACAAAGACATGTTGCAAGTGCTATTGCCTATGCTTAACAACTTTAATTATTTCGGGTTAAGGTAATTACAACCATTTATATAGAAAGACACCAGAATTTCAAAAGAAAATAAATAAATGAATTTTCCAATAAGTTATAAACGTAAAATTTTGTTGGAGAGTTCTGGTATGAATGTTTTTAGTTGGGGGAAAAAAAAACTGCATCTTCAAGGAGAGGGCGTTGCACGTTAAAGGGTTAAACCATACCTTCTTTCTGAGAGCATTCGAACTAAAGACGTGTGAATTCTCGTTCATAGTGCAAGCAATAAACGCGTAAACATTAAGCTTTACTGCAGATAGGGATAAACAAAGACGAAAAACAAATCAATAATAGTACTTGAGTATGGAACAGAAGCAGTAAGTAAAATATGTGTTCGCTGCTGGTCAGGAATCTACTTGTTTTTTGTTGAAAAACTCATCATCAAATTTTCTTTCTATTACGAAATCCTTTAAATAAACCGTATATTACTCTCTGTGTCTGTTCCATAAATAAGCAGCACAATGTATACTGATTTTCATCACTCATTTTCCTAATTTTAAGCAACTCAACGCTTACACGAAGCAGTGTAGTTATTGTTGTGTTACACGAGATTCTACCCGTTTTTCGTTCGATCAATGACTGAAACAAGACTGAAAAGCAGTCTTGCTTTTGCCTCCAAATCAGCAGCACGTATTTTGCACCTGAAGAAGAAAGGCCACGTTGTTTTGAAACCCGTGATGCTTTCTTTAATTTTATGTTGTGAGAAGAAGTTTTGAAGTTAGAATATTAAGCTTTCTGTCAAACGTTTTGTTAATAAAAATGAGCAAACTGACTTTTTAAACACATTTTTGCCGAAGTTAATCAGTTTAGTACGTGTGTTGACTGAATTATGACTGAATTACTTGCTTTTAGCTATTGCTTTTTTAATCTTTTAGAATATAGTCCGTCATTTAATTCACTCTATCAGATTTTTGGCACATATTCTTTTATAACTGCCCTTGCAGCTGATTTTAAATTTATTCTTTTTCCTGTCCTTTTTATTATCATTAAAATGTCTTTTATTTTTCTATTTTAGAGCAGTATTTTTATCTATATCTTGAATTCTTAACAAAATACCCTGTTTCTGAAAGTGTTCGAATTTGATCTATTCAACATTCCTTAAATAAGTAAACTTTTCGAGACATCGTTCAGGGTATCTAAAAAAATATTCAAAATAGATAAAAATAAACAGTGAAAAGTTTATCAATCACAATTGTCTTAGAAACTTAATAAGAGATAAACTAATATAAACCATACATATTAGAATATTTTTATTTGTCCATATTATGTTTTTTTAATTACAATTCACAAATATTAAATATTATTATTAGTAGTAGTTGCCGTAAAAGTATTAATTATAGTGATATGAACTTTAGTGCGGTTTAGAAGTCATATAAGAAAATTTATAAAATAAAAGCTAAAATAGAAACAAATTTAAAAAAGCATCTATTTTTAATCCACAATTTTACTGAATATATTTTTATTATTAGCTTAATATGAATATACTACGACTTTTATATTCCCATATAATTCACATGGGATAGATGTAACATATCTAATTTCACACTTGAGATGTATTAACAGCAGTTACTTCTGCACTCTCTCAGAAAAGTTGTCTGTCTCTTATTGGATTTCTGTAAGAGCAAAGTAAATATCATAAATCAGAGGAATTCGCAATTATGTTACTCTGTTTCAGTAACGACGAATGATGACTAGTTTGAGTTTTCTTACATAAACATAACATGTATAATAAATGACCGTGAAAAATACAAAATATCAATAAATATTTTGTAAGAAATAAATATAAAATATATTTGACATGTAAAGAAGTGATCTTAATTTTCAGAAAATGTTATTTAGGCCCTCTAAAAACCCTTTTAAAAAATGCGTATAATAATTTGGAGAAACTAAAGTTAGTATTTATTCTGTGTCGGATAAAAAATAAAGCACAAATATAGTTCTTTCAAGTTAAGATAAACATATTATAGATAACCTGGTGATAATGAACCAATAATGACTTAATTAGACAAAGTTAAGTTTACTTTCAAAACTTTTTATTTACACAAACCATAATTTCTTCTTAAAATATTTTATCATTTAATGTGTTTGCGGAATTTTATAATTTATTTTAATAATCATTATTAATCAATGTAAAGAAGTAATAAAAAATAATTCCGTGCTTAATATATAAATAGCTTTACAGTGTTAAATTTAAATCAAATCATTTATGGCTGTAAATTTTAAAATAACTTAAATTTATAACAAAATAATCGCATAAAGATAGGGTGAAGGACACGTTTATAAAAATTATAAAAAAGCATTATGCACACATTATCATAAAATTTATAGGATTTTTAAAAGAATCAAATAATAACCATTTAATTTATCAAAATTAATATTACTTAGAAAATGAGTGATAAACCTTTACCAAAGAACATATTATTTAAAAGAAAAAGCTTTAATAAATTTAATTAAACTGCAAAAATATTTCCAGTTTAAAGATTAATTTTTGAAAATTATATACTTAGTACACTTAGTGTTTAAGACTATTTCTTATAGAAAAAGTATAAGGTATAGTAACTAATTAAGACTTTATGAAATATTCTAACAGATTATTTTAAAAGTATTTGTTTTAAATAGTTAATTTTCCAGATACGATAAAGTGATTCTAATGTTAATATTAAATTTATAATAAAGTTACTTCAAAAGAAAATTTAGTCATTTAATTTTAACAATATCTTGCAAGAGCATTTTAAAATTAATCCCTGATGAAATGGAATTTTTCAAGCTAATGTAAAATTCTGAAACATAAGTTTGAGTCATTTTTAATTTTTAGAATATTTAAATTTTAAAACAAAGAAATTCTGATGAAATTTTTAAATTTTAACTATGAATGCTAAATACTGAAATTATTAGAAAAATACATAATACTAGTTAGAGATTATGTAAAAATGTTTCATTAAACAACCAATAAATGTGAGCTAAAATATGTGAGTAATATTTGAAGAAAAAAGTTAAAATTGAAAATAAACTAATACATTAATAGTAAAATGCAATCCCACAAAATTTGAGAATTAGTTTTAAAAAGTCTACATGTATATGAATATCAATCTCCATTATAATAGAAAATGGAATTCGCTATTAAAAACTTAACGGTATTTTAAATAGACAAAAAATGTTAAAAGGAACGTGTCTGTTTTACTCGTTCCAGTATATATATGTATAAAGCAAAATGTAGGTTTCAAATTTTTGCAAAGCCTAACAACAGACGATCTAATTTCCTTTTAAATATGTTTACGCCTCCCATCCCTTGCCTCAAAAAATAAAAAATAATCATAATAGCTTTCTAAACAAACGTAATTGATAGAAAAATCTAATATTAATAGTTTCCTGGCAAAACCATTACGCACGATCATCATTAAATGAAAAAAAAAAAAAAAAAAAAAAGCACGAATAAAGTGTTAAAGCAGCAACGTACAACAGTAAAGAATTTAAAAAAAAAAAAAAAAAAAAAAAAAAAACACGACAATAGTTTTGGGTCGAAATAATAATTTATTCACAGCACTTGGGTTAAATTTATTGCATTGTTTTAATTCTGCAGTGTGATTATAATTAAAGTTACGATTTCAAAACGCTTTAAAACTACCCATCAGAACGATATGATATTTTACCACAGCAATCGTGAGGTAATGAAATTTTGTTTGGGGAAGAAAAAATTAGTTCCAACATGCTCTTATAGATGGCGCTGTCAGGGTAATATCAAGGGAAACGCCTAAATGGACTCAATAAACGCAGTAATGCTGTTAGCAGCATAATGGAATAGCAGGAAACAATAGACTTCAAGGGTTTACATTATTATTATTTTTTTTTTTTTTGGCAAAAAGACAAGAATACGTGTTTACAGCGTAAACAGTCATAGTGAAAAGAGAAAAATAGGAGCTTCATGAAACAAATGCTTTACGGATAATTAACGGCACACTTTGGAACTTTTGTTTATTTTGCCGAACAAAATTTCATTGCCTCACGATTGCTCTGGTAAAAAATCGCTCTGGTGGGTAGTTTTAAAATTATAGCGTTTTGAAATCGTAACTTTAATTAGAATCACCCAGTATATAAATGTGTTTCATAATTCCGATCCGAAGCAGTTATTGCGTTTTTATGTGCCTTGTAGTGCGTGTTCATAATTATTTTATTTTACCCCATACTGATAAAAATTTAGTGTTAGTTTTAGCCAAAACTTGGTACTGAAGTAGGTGCAATCACCCGATGGTTTAATCTTTCACCATGATTTGGTAATTTTTTGTTGAACCAAATATTGGTATTATGTTTAAAAAAAAAAAAAAAAAAATCTATCAAGACGGGATAGAACTGAAGATTTTCTTGTCTCAAGTCAAACATTCTGGCCCCGTGCCATGGTTTAATGCCTGCTAATTCTGTGTTTCGTTGATTTTGATAAAAGGGGTTAAATTTTCTAGGGTCTTATCTTGGCCCATGGGTGAGTTGTTGCACAAAATTTGCACTTTACCTTATGTTTTAGACTATGCTCTTTAATTTATGCTTGGTTTAGTTTTAATAGGAATTTTACTGATTCTTACTTCTCGTGTGAGTGAATGTATGGTAGCACCAAGTTTTGGTGCAATTTAAATTCTATCGCAAGAAGTAGAAAAGTTAAAAGTGAGGTGGAACTATATTATGATATAGCTTATAACTTTACTCTATATAGTGCTTCAAGTTTGAACTGCAATTTTTAACAGTGCATTTGACAGTTTTTTTCTCTAAAATCCCGTAAAAAAATCAGACAATTAGCTTATGAGGGCACTGGATAATACTGGTATTAGGTTGATTTCTTTAGAAATCGACCTATTGCAATCACTTCGTTTATCTATCCATCTTTCTATCTATATATACATATATATAACGCAAATTTTGTCATCACGATAACTCCCAAAATAATACTCCAAATCGAACCAAATTTGGACAGTGAACTTAACTTACAAATATCTTGGACGAGTAAGTTAATGTAGTTGCTCCGCTATTATGTTTTCAAGTGGCGGCCGCTTGAATATTTCAAATCCACATTATAAAAAGCGCATCTAAAACTGGAATTTGTTGACTTTTTAAGTATACATAGAACATATAAGGGTCTCAACCAAGTTTATAAATGAACTTTATCCGCCATTTTTATCAAAGTTACGGATATCTTAAATTAAGCGAGCCATTTGAAATCAGTCAACAACTTGAAAATTTATCATCACGATAACTTTTAAAATACTGAATTGATTCGAACCAAAGTTGAACAGTGAATTTATCATACAAATATCTTGGATGGGCATCGTGTTCCGACATTTAGTTTTCAAGTTGCGGCCACTTGAAATCAGGCATCCACTTGAAAATATATCATCATGATAACTTTTGAATTACTGAATTGATTCGAACCAAAGTTGAACCGTAAATAGCCTATGTGGTCATACAAATATCTATCTAGGTGTCATACAAATATCTTGGATAATTTCGCTGAGCAAGTTTCTCCACCCATTTTATTGCCAAATGGCGGCCACTTGAAAATTGGTCATTATGATAACTTTTTTAATATTGTATCGATTCGGATCAAATTTGCGCAATGGACTTATCATTCAAATATCTTATATAAGTTCGTTGGGCATATCACTCAGCCCTCCTGCTTCCAAGTGGAGGCAACTTGAAATTACGATGCCTCTTGAAAATGTCTTATAAATATCTTTTGAAATACTAAACTGATTCAAACCAAAGTTGGACATTGAACTTACCATACAAATATCTTGGATGATTTTGCTGAGCAAATTGCTCCGGCCATTTTATTTCTAAGTGGTGGCCACGTGAAAATTAGTCATTATGATAACTTTCTTAAAACTGTATCAATTCAGTTCAAATTTGAGGAATGGACTTATCATTCAAATATCTTATGTAAGTTCGCTGGGCATCTCTCTCAGCCCTCTTGTTTCCAAGTGCAGGCAGCTTGAAATCACGGTGCCATTTGAAAATTTCTTATCACGATAACTTTTGAAATAATGAATTAATTTTAACCAAAGTTGGACAGAGAACTTTTTATACAAATATCTAGGATGATTTCGCTAGGTAATTCCTCCGTCCTTTTGTTTCCAAATTGCAGTCATTTAAAATCAGGCTGTTACTTGAAAAATTCTTATCATGGTAACTTTTGAAATACTGAATTAATTAGAACCAAAGTTGGACAGTGAACTTATCACACAAATATGCTGGATGATTTCGCCGGGCAAGTTGCTCCGACATTTTGTTTCCAAGCTGCGGCCAATTGAGATGAGACTGCCGCTTGAACATTTGCCATAACAATAACTTTCGAAATGCTCAACTAATTCGAACCAAAGCTTAACAGTGTACTTATCCTTCAAATATCTTGGATAAATTCGCTGGGCAACTTGCTCCGCCAAATTTTTCCAAGTGGCGGTTATTTGAAAGTTTGTTATCACGATAACTTTTGAAATACTTAACCAATTCGAACCAAAGTTGGACAGTGAGCTCTTCATTTAAATAACTTAAATGATTTTGGTGGGCAAGTTGTTCTACAAATTTGTTTTCGAGTTGCGACCACTTGAATGCTGCCACTTGAGAATTTGTTGACGCGATAACTTTTGAAATATTGGTTTTATTCGTACCAAAGTTGGACAGTGGACTTATCTTACAAACATCTTGGATTAAATGACTGAGCAATTTGCACCGATATTTTGTTTCCAAGTGGCGACCACTTCATTTATTAACACGATAACTTTTTAAATCCTGAATTAATTCGAACTAAATTTGTAGAATAGTTTTATCTGAGAAATTCATTTGTTATGTTTGTTTGCCAACTTGATTCACCATCTTGTTTGCTACTGCTGGCCATTTGAAAATTTTAAATTAACGTAAAAAAAAGTGTTTATGTACCGATTTTCTTAAAACTACATATGTAGATTGCCACATCAATATTTCCACCAAGTCCACTGTTAAATTGTAGCCGCCATTTATCAGTTTTGCTTCTTATGTTGCATCTGGTCATTACCTTCAAAAAATGTTGCTTCTGGATAGAGAGATTACCTAGAAAACATTTCTTAAAACTTTGTTTCTTTTTTCTATAAAAAGTATATTTCGTAAACCTTTAATAAAGTAACTGATTTCAAAAATAAAATGAAAAGACATTGAATAATTAAAAAATAATAATAATAAATAAAAGTTTTAAAATTGTATTATAGGAAAGATTAAAAAATCTGTATCTCTCGCTTTTCTACTTGATTTGCCGATTTTAAATTAGCTACGCTTCGTAAGTTTCAAAGAATTGATCTTACATATTTCTTTATTCCAGTTGAAACATAGATAGATTATAATGATAGAATTCGCAGAACAGATAACAAATGAACAGTAAAGACAAATAAAAATTAAAAAATAAAATTAAAAAATATTTTTTATACATTTTTGTGATATAGTTAATAATACATTAATCGCGAGAATGGTTTTACATAGAGATTAAATTTATCAATCATTTCCTAATATGTTACAGCTTTTAAAATTGTATAAGTAATGTGCTTGCAATATTTTTAAGGTCAAAATTTGTTTGTTATAGAAATAAATAAAACGAAACATATATAAGCGTTTATACTTCGCTTACTTATTCTTCCCATTTTTTTTAAATTTATATATAAATATACATTTGCACACAAAGTTTTACTTTTACATAAATTGGATGAATCTTTCTTTTTTATGTTTACGATTATGAATCATTTGAATACAGTGTTAAAATTTTTGTGTTAGTTTGAACCAAAATTTGGTTCTGAAGTAACTGTAACCGCTTGATGGTTTAACCTTTTACCATGATTTGGTCATTTCATGTTGAACCAAATATTGATATTACGTTTTAAGTAAAATAAACAAATAAATAAATTCAAAATTCGACCGAGACGAGGATCGAACTGAAGACCTTCTTGCCTCAAGTCAAACCATCTGGCACTGTGCCACGCTCTCTTCCCCGCTAATTATATTTTGTTCATTTTAATAAAAGGTGCTGAAATTTCTAGGTTCCCATAATTTAAAAATTTATATATAGGTTTTATGTATAGGTTTATGTATAGGTTTCTAAAATTTATATTGGCCCATTGGTGAGTTATTGCACAAAATTTGCTCTTTACTCTATGTTTTCGACCACGCTCTTTAACTGAAGCTTGGTTTGGTTTCAATGGGAATTTTACTGATTCATACTTCTCTTGTGAGTGCACGCATGGTAACTCCAAATTCTGGTGTAACTTAAATTCAATCTCAAGAAGTATAAAACATATAAGTGAGGTTGAACCATATTATGGTATTACTTATATCTTTACTCCGTGCAGTGATTCAAGTTTGAACTGACAAGTAAACCTTCTCTTCTTTGGTACCGGTTTGCCGAAAACCCATATATTTTCTGAAAGCTTATGCCACAAGTAGAAAAACTGTGAAATCTTAGTGGCAGAGGGACAAGCGTTTAGGAACTATAGGACCCACAAAGTATCAGTAAAGTGTTGGAAACATGACACCAAAAGTCGCTAAAATACTCGTTTCATGTATTTATATGAACTAATAATGTGGTAAGAAGGTGGAGATCTCAATATAAAGGAAGAAGCAACTCGTTAAAAAGAAACAATATACGTTGTTATGTTGAAAATGTGATTTGTTATTGACTTCAAACAAAATTCTTACTAGAGACAATCAATGTGCAATTCGTCAAATAAACAGTGAGACGAGCAGAAAGACAGTTCACAATGAGAACATTTTACAAAAACGATAACCTCACACTTTGCACACCCATCATTTGTCAATGAATTGAAGCAGTAATCCATTGGCGCAATCCACATTCCAGGTTCGTCGTCCAAGTATCCGCCGTTATAAAGAGCATACAGTCGGCTGCAAAATTATTCGAGCACTAGCCAATAATTCCTATATTTAAAAAGTACACTTAAGACTGTTTTGCTAAGTAAATCCTTGTCGAAACATGTTCTTAGACTGATTAAGAGCATGACTCGACAAGGATTTATTTAACAAAGCTGTATTAAGTGTACCTTTTTTTGGCAAGGATTATTGCTAGTGCTCGAATAATTTTGCAGCCGACTGTACTTAATCAAGTTCTCGAAACGAGGAGCGCTGAACTGATATAGTGAAAAAAGCTGTAGGACCAGAAAACTATCGCGATGACAGATGTGCTCCTGTGTCTCGATAATGATTGTGTCCGTTATGTAACGAACAAAAGATTTGTAATGTCTGAAAAAATGAATATCCATAATTTCCCGTAGATCCTTCAGGTACCAGTTATTTTTGTAGGACTTTACCATCAGGTACTTCGGAAGCAGACAATGCATGATTTTTGTTAGAACACCATGAATCCACTAAAAGCAGAATTTTCTTCCTGTCATCAGGCATACTTGGCCAAAATACGTCACGATAAAACCGTTTGCGGTCTGCTTTCGACACGCTCGCTGTTTTTCCAGCATACGATCTTATATTCAGAGGATCTGCCGACTTTGACTGCGGGAATTTTCCAGATGACTCGGATACAAGCATATATGTTGGCCACAGTATTTCTCCTTTCATTGAAATCCAATCGCCTTCCGTAATCATTAAACTGTGCTATGTTACAGAGACTGATCCAACAACAGTGCGAACAACTGTTGTTCCTCTGGTTCGCAGGGTTCGATGGCCATGTAACTCTTTGTCAAATCTGCTCTGGTCAGCACTGAAGACATGTGTCAGTGGAAAGTTTTCTGTAACGATTAGGTTGCGAATCTTCGCAACAAAATCATTGCACGTCTGTGACAAATTTGCCTCCTTATCCTGCCAACTGTGTGGATTATGGCACTATCAACAATGTTATTCCGCTTCTTAAAGCGATATACACAGGAATCAGAAGCTTTAAAATCGATTGTATTTTGTGGATCCATCGCTATTTTAAGTTGTGTGGTCCACAGTCGCAACGTCCGGTCGTGAATAATTACTCCTTCTTTTTCCTTCTCTTTCAATTTCTGCAGAACAGCCTGATTGATTTTTTGGAACGGAGTATATTTTTTTTTTCTCCAAATTGTACAGAATGTCTATGCTCTTAATTTTCATGAACTGATTCATTACTGACGCATGCGACAGACGTTTTGTCCGAGGTGCGCCTGTCGTTGGATCTGTAGTCCAGCACACTAAAGCGCGGTGCTTGTAAGCAGTCCAGGCCTCTTATGTCATATCTGCTGGACCATCATGGTTTCGCCTTTTAGGCGAAGGCACATACTCTGATGTCGATGAACTCGAAGTAAAGGACGGCGACTGTTGCGACGAGCATTACTATTCTTTATTGACACCATCATCTCTGAAGTCCATTTCCTCGTCCCATTCTTCTCCATCGCCTCCAGCAAATCCTAATGTCCGGACCTCTTCCAAAATCTCCATATCATTTTCCAGAACAGTAGTTATGTGTTTTATCATCTCCGATTCCTGGATGCTCGGAAACAGATTACTTGTTTCGAATCTGGAGACCAAGACAGCCACAACGATTTTTGGATCCATCTGCAATGTAAGAAGAAGACATACAATACGTTAGTACTTGACAGTAAGATACGGGAACATACAAGTAATAGAGAAGATATGTCGTCATTACGGAAATATGTCCATATATACACACTTTACTGATACCTTGTGGGCTCTATAGCTCCTAAACGCGTGTCCCTCTGCTCCTAAGATTTCACAGTTTTTTAACTTGTGACATAAGCTTTTAGAAAATATATGGGTTTCCAGCAAACCGGTATCAAAGAAGAGAAGGTTTACTTGTGAAATTTTTAACAGTGTAACGCAAAAATTAATCAGCTGTAATGCATTGAGATAATCGAAAACAACCTACTATTCTTAAAATTGCTGACGAAATAACATTCATTGTTGAAGAACTTCGAACTAATGGAGAACATAGATTTTTTTTCGTGAGAAGTTTCAAAAAAAAGAAAAGCAAATGTATTTACTTTTTATAAAATGCAGAATTTGAAAAGTTAACCCATCTTTTAATATTGGTATAATAATAATAATAATAATAATAATTATTATTATTATTATTATTATTATTATTTTACATTAGTTGAATATTGAGTAAATAATTTAAAAAAGCCAAACAAACAGTATTTTACTTATTCGTATTGTTAATATTATGCAAATAAAACAACGGTTACTCTTGTTGTCAGTAAAAAACACATTGAGAAATACAATAGTGTAATTTTATTTATTTAATTAATTACTTATAAATTATAATTAATTTTGTTAATTATATATATATATATATATACATGCTATTTTGTAGAATAAGCGTTTTAAAAATAATTTAAATTGAAGAAAAAATTAATATTTGTGTATGTTAAGAATTAAGCTTATTAATACAGCAATAAAAGCAGCTTTAAAAAGCGAAAAGAGCAAACGTTCAGTTACAAGCGAAAAAAAAAAAAAAAGATGGCATTTATTATGAGTATTCCCATTTGTTTCCAATTTAAATATTTGTCAATAAAATTATAAATCAACTATTCAATCGTCCATCAGTCTTATCAAGCAACCCACACATTACATGTATGCATTTCATGGATACACGTCTCACAGATAATAAATTCTCCTAACACAACTCGTTATTTACATGTAAAAATTTACAATAAATACTTCTGTACCAATGCAATTTATTTAATTCGTACAATATTTGTCTTTTGCTTGTCAAAACATTTGTACATTCTAGAAAGTGAAACATCGTTGCCAAACTTTAGCCGAATATTTTACGGTGAACTATAAAATGTACGGGAAAAAATGGTAAATTACCCTAAATAAGATAAATATAGTCTAAAATACATGACTCAGCTCTAAAAAAAAATTCGGCTAAAGTTTTGCACCGAGATTCTAACTTTTTAAAAGTGAACAATATTATTACTTTATTACATAATTTATTCATTACTTAATGTCCTTGAGAAATATCACTATGCTAAGTAAAATAAGTATGAAAGTGAATAGTCATTTTTTATTTGAAGTTTTACGAAAATCTAGTCCCTTTCGCTGAGAAAATATATATATACATATATATACCGCTTTCATCTAGAACGAATAAGTAGCATATTCTAGATCCTTAAATTAGAAATATAGATTTCCGCTTTGTGTCTAGTGACCAAACGGTTCCGCGCTTAAAGCTGGTAGACGTGAGGTGCCGGGTTTGATCCCAGGTGGTGTTCGTCGGTCTAGCCGTCTGGAGTTTTAGGTGAGTTTCTCTGAAACTCGTGTAAATACAGGTCAGTACCCATTAGAAAGACCCCCTCCTGAGGGCATTCTCCCTCAGGTCTAAGAAGTTAGAGTAGTCAATCGACCTTACTCTCAAAACACCAAAACACCAAACACCGAGTCGTACAGTCGGTGGATAGACGAAATAAACAAATAACCTGGATAGACGAAGTGATCCAGAAGTTCTAGTCTACGTTTTCCCAGTTGGAGAAAGATTTCTATGAATATTATGAATCCTTTGTAATGCCGGGCCGCGGTAGCCCAGTCGGTAGAGCGCCGGCCTCGTAATTGGAAGATTGCGGGTTCGGTACTCGAGCCGGCCAAAGACTGTCGTGTACACTAATGGTAGCTGGTGCACGTAAAATCTGTCGTGGCCACAATGTCCTCCATGTTCCCATCAAAAATTATACCTCTGGGGGTTACCGAAGCGGGAGAGCCATCCCTTCCGTGGAGGATCAAAATTGTGATGGCATCTCTCCGGACCACCTCTAGGGGTGTGTCAGACCGTCGCCAATTGCCCATCTACGCAGCATTAGTGCGACGTAAAAAACCCAATCACCTTTGTAATGCCAGAAATTCTCACTTGATTTCATGGAACGAGATCACAAAGCAAAATAATAGTTATTAAAACTCGCCTCTTGTATTTACATTTATTTTCAAAGATATTTAAATCAAATTGATCCCGATGATATAGGAAAACGCTCTAGAATTCTAATAGGGGTTTTTAGGAATTGCTAGAAAAAGGGAACTAGAATTTATGAGGATGACATGGAACTAATTTTATTATAGCCACAATTTAGTTTCTAGATGTCAGTAACGGAATTTTTTCTCAGTGTTTTTTTTTTTTTTTTTTCTTTTCTTTTCTTTTTTTTTTTTTTTTTTTTGTAAAATCGTACAAATTATAGTCTGATTTTGTTTTTCTTTCAGGTATTATGCCATCATATATCCCTTAAGTGGTCGTTGGACAAAAACTCGAGGGAGATTAATTATTTTCGCAATCTGGATTTTTTCCATTTGCATATCGAGCTTACAACTAGTTCATGGAAAAGCGGAAAAATTTCAGATTGGTGGTCAAGAGTTTTATGACTGTAATGAAATATGGGACGAATTTGATGGGAAAGTAAGTACTTTTTTTGTGTAAAACTCATTAGGTTGTTTTCATATTTTCATTAAAGCCCTAAGAAAATACATCCTTAAAATTTCAAAAAGCATTTTTCCCGATCCCTAAACTTTGTTATAATTTATATTAAATAATAATAATAATAATAATAATAATAAATAAAAAAATCTAAGAAATTTTTATTTATAAATGAGAGACCCAGATTTTCTCTCAAATTTATAATGTATGATTATATTAATGAATCAAAATTTTTTCTTCGATAGAGCTCTACACTGTAAAAAAATATGTCCTATTTGTTGCCAGAAATTCTCTGTAATTTGAGAAAATACGCATAATTTACAAAAAAAAAATTACGTTATGAGAATGTATTTCCCAAAAATTACAGAGAATTTCTGGCAGCAAACAGTACATATTTTTTACAGTGTAACGTGCCAAACCTAAAAGATATTTAAATTTTATATAACTAAATCAGATAAAAGGAATTAGTAAGGGTTTACGCCAGCATTTAAATTTTAGTAGTCGAAACAAAGACTAACGTGGCTTATGATTTAGAGATCCGAAAATATAAAATAGTAGACAAACATATACATAAATATATACATTACTGCATACTTTTTATTCATATTTTCGTTGTTTATCCCTTTATCTACCGACGCGACGGTACATTAAAATACTATTAGTTTAAAAAGCTTATATAATCGAATTTATGTCAGAGAAATGTCAGAGATATTTGTAAGAAAAGGACGTATATTCGCTTTAATCGCACTGCAATGCACTAGATGATACATGTAACCATTTTTCTTCCAGAAACGATTTTATAGAATACTGCTCTCGCTGTTTTTGCTTGGCATTTTTTAAGGTCTTCCCGTGTGTTATAACCAATTCCAATATTACTTCAAGGTTCTTCCGCCAATCTTAGAAAAAGTATAAGGAACGTAAAAAGTAAATATTTTTTTTTACATTTTTTTTTCCGACTTCTATGTACCAGTGGTACACTAAAGTATCACCGTACAAAATCCTCATTAATTATTATGATGAAGTGGTATGCATAAAATATATTGGACATATCTTTAAATTATACTCTTAAGTAAGTAAAAATATATAGGAGAAAGTGGGGTACTTTGGACGTATTTTGACTTTTCCAATTTTAATTTTGTAATTATTCGCCAAATCTAATACAAATAGCTTTTTTAAATACTGTATGGTGGTATATCATATATTTTTTCCAAACTTTTATTAAAATTATATCAATAATATTTAAAAAAAAAAAAAAAAAAAAATGTGCTATTAGGTCCAAGGTACACCACTGGTAGTGTACCTTGGACCATTTCAAAATCATTAATCTGTCACAATCGCATTGTTATTAAGTCTAATTTGAGTCTAAAAAGTGGAAAATATTAACTTAAAAAAGTCTACATTAAGCCATATTGTGATTATTGGTAAAAATCCTCACACTTATTTATAATCAAGATTGGATTGGTCAATTCCAAATGTTAACTTCTGAAGCTGCATTTCTGATCCACCACAAAATATAACCAGTCCAAGGAACACTACTTGTATTGGATTCATGGTATACCACTCTGTTACTAAAAACGTAATTGCTAATCATGATGTTCAGGTTGGGCTTAACTTGATTAGAAGCATATGAGGATATAGCTAGAAAGCTACTTCATGATGTATAACACTCGTTTTAGAATATACAACATATGTGTGGGTATAGAAATGCATAAAAGTATCTGAGAAAAATTTACTTTTGCAAAGTGAATTTACTTTTTCAAGAACTCTTCAAAAAGTTGAGCTTCCAAGCAAACATACATTATTTCACTGAGACCCCTAACAGTTAATATTTTAACTGCACGTGATATTGTTTATATATCTAAATAAATAGAGCTATAAATGACATAGGTCCGAGGTACACTTATGTCCAAGGTACACTACTTTCCCCTATTTAAAATATTCTTTAACCATTTTTCTTGCGACCATAGTAGCATCTGCGCAACTGCTGATTCAACGAGTCCAGTGTTAAAATAGGGGTGACTGAGAAAAAATAGCGGTAAAGGACTGGATGTTTGCCAAATCTCAACATGTCGGTCAATTTGGCACCCCACCAAGCCATTGGACTCGTCCTCAAAGCTAGTTTCGAGAAACGTAGTTACACTGTACAGTTTTTGTCTATTTCATAATGCAGTAGCAGAGCTGCCAACCTCATCCGGCAAATTGTTAGCACCACCCCTTTTTCTACACCACTTAATTTTTAGAGCAATTCTCTTCAAATGTATCTACGATGAATTAAAAAGAAAAATACTCTAAAATTTAAGTGGTGTAGAAAAAGGGGTGGTACTAACATTTTGCCAGATTAGGTTGGCAGCTCTGCAGTAGACAAATGGTAATATCAATGCTTTTATCTGAAACTGCATATGTGTTTTAACAATTTTTAAAAGGACACATTTTCGTGTATCTGTTTCTTTTTTATGCTAATTTGTAGAAATATGGGTAAAATTCGATTTCAGTAATTAATATAAATATATAAATTATGCTCAAATCTGACAGTTTTAGCACGATACTTTATTACCAAAAATAAAAAGTAGGCGCAAATGTAGTGTGAAAAAAAAAATGAATGAAACAACGTAACATACCTTTAGCGCTGGTACGGAATCATGAGAATAGAAAAAAATTGAAGACTGCTTTTGAAATATTTGCGAATATTCACGAAATAACACAAGAAAATTGGAGTTAGATATTTGTTTATATACGCATATTTTGATTTTTTATTCAATGTAAATAAAAATTACAACAAAAAAAAGTGTGTGTGTGTGTGGGGGGGGGGTTGTAAAAAGATGTAAGAAGACAAGTTTGTCGTGTATGTTTGTAATATTTTGTGCGGCATTTGTTGGTAGCAAGGTTCACTATATCACCATGCAGTCACGAACTCTAAAAATAACACACAGAAAACATTCGTTTCAAATTTAATAAGACTAAAAATATAGTGATTGATTATTTTTAGAAAATTACTGAAATATATAATTGTACGTAGGAAAAAAAGAGAAAAAGAAAGTCGGACTAGATCGAATAGAAATATTGATTTTAAGACATTCTTCTTATCTAAAACATCCTTCTTATCTATTAAGACATTTTTCTTATTGTTAAGACATTACTCTTAAATTTTAAAATTTCGTAAAATTTTCCCTTTTCTATGTCAAAAATCTGGCACCAATTTCGATATAAAATTAATAAAATTAACCTTTTTCTTGTAAAATATTTTAGAATTCGAAAATATCTATACCGTGTATTTATTTCTAGAAATTGTATAAGAAAACCATTTTTATTATTAACACAAATAAAATTTAGAATAGTTATAAGCGTTCCATCAGGATTTTTTTAGGTATATAAATTGAGTATAACTATTTCTATATCACAATAAATTTGCTAAGTAGATGAACTGTTTAAAACAAGATCTCTCTCTTTTTTCATTTCTTCTGGCTATTACCATAAATAAAAGATGTTTTGTTTTCTCCTATGATATAATTATGCAATGAGGACAAACTTCTTTTACTACGAATTGACTCCATAACTTAATTATTTTTTTATGTAGATATTGGATCATGTATAAACAATAAGATGTATAAGAAAACTTTAAATACTACTACAAAATAATAAAGATTTTATTCGTAGTTCTGAAGACTTTTCTACACAACCACCATTCAGAGTAATGCATTTCTTCGAGTGTTTCTTGACTAATTGAAGTTCGAATAACACAAAAGTGGATTACTTGATTCTTATACTTCCTGAAACAAAACAAATTAACATTAATAACTGTTATTTACAACATTATGTATATAATTCCATTAAATATAATCAGATATATTGGTGATTTATACTGAGAAAAAAAATATATACAGTCTTCATCTAGAATGAATAAGTGGTCATTTTCTAAATCCCTTAACTAGAAATATAGAATTTCGAGCTATGCGCAAAAGGTACGTCAATATACTGAATAGACGAAATGATCGAGAATTTCGAGTCTACACATTTCTAGATAGTGAAATAATATTCTGAATATTCAGAATCTTTTGTATTGCGAGAAATTTTCGCTTGATTTTCTAGAATTGGGTAATAAACCCAGAATATAGTTGCTGAAACCTGCCTCTTGTATTCACATTTATTTGCAGAGATTTTTAAATAACTCTGCCCTTTAGAATATAGGCAAACGCTCAAGAATTCTAATACGGGTTTCTACAACACGCTTTCAAAGGCGAATAGAATTTATAAGGATGACATGGAACTATTTTTTCTAGAGAAACAATTTAGATTCTAGATGTCAGTTACAAATTTTTTTCTTAGTGTATTTCAAAAATGCTACAATACTATTACTTTTACAATGATATGATTACTTTTACAGTTGCATTTCGTGTACGCAGTACAAATGCAGAGATTTATTAAATTTCGTGGTAAAATAATAGAGCATGATATAAAGATATACTTGCAAAGACAAAAGAAAAAAAAATACATCATATGAATATTTATGGGGCCGGCATGCTCTTGTGAATAGAATAAATAAGCAAGCCTGACAGAATAATTAATGGCATACTGTAGGACAACAGAGTTATCTTTTAAGCAAATGTTTTACTTTTAAAAGATTGAAATAGAATTTTACAATTAATTATATTTTTATATGTATCATATCTACGGAAGAGATTTTCATTTCATTCAGATAAGGAAATAATGTATCGTATTCCGTTCAGTAAATATTAGTTATTATTAACTAGCAGTTAACCAGTTTCAGTAACAAGCTCAGTAGAACCGTTTTGACAGTGATATCGCTTCTACACAGAGTTATCTTGAGCTTTCTACCAGATTTTTTTTTTCCGATCTATATGTGTCAAAATTCATATTCTTGACATTATTTCCATTTTTATTTTACATAATTAGAAGATTAAAAAGGACTTCTTATATACCACGTTTTTAAGTTTTCTGTTGAATCATATAAACTTGACATATCTATGTGTTAATAAGTAATTTTTTTAAATATTTTGATGAATTATTTTTGATGGGGATAAATTCATTCAAGTTATTTTCTTTCAACTTGAAGGAAAATGATTAAATGCGTCATAACGAGAGCAATTATAAAAAAAATTCAAACATTTATTAATTGAATAAAAGTATTAAAAGAAAGCATAGTCATAATGTTCTGAGCTATTCTAAAAGTTTTAAGTGTCTAGTTAGTCCGGAAAATAGCTAAAAATCTATTGCAAGATTTGTACTGGACAAACTAACAAACAAGAAAGCGAGTTAATAAAAGCATGATAAAATAGTAAAATGACTGCACTTTCTGGCTCTTGATTTTTGTATAGAAAGCTGATTTTTGTATATAAAAGGTGCTTACTTAGAATTCTATATTAATATTCAACTATCTGGTAGAGTTTTCTTGTTTTCCGTTGTCCGATCAATTGAATTCTACACTGTAAAAAATAGGTTCTTAAAAATAAGTATATATTGTCTCAAAATAGCCCCGAAGCAGTATATACTTAAATTTGAAAACCCATGTACTCATTTTTGAGTGTATTGAAATGTTCAAAAATGGGGTTGACCAATAAGAATCCCAATATTCCCATGTTTGACACATCAATGTACTCAAAAATGAGTACATGGGTTTTCAAATTTAAGTATATATTGTTTCGGAGCTATTTTGAGACAATATATACTTATTTTTAAGAACCTACTTTTTACAGTGTACTATAATATAAATATCTTAAAGAATTTAATATGTTTAATTAATTAAATTTTAGCTATAACTAAATCCCATTTCACCTAAAATAAATGCTTTTTGAAAATCATTCCTACGATATATATACAAATTTAATATTTTTATATAATTTGCACTTTTGTTTGGCTCTTTATTTTTAACTGATGTTTCTTTTTTTTTCTTAATTAGGTGTACACGTTAGTGATATTTGTTGTGATGTTCCTGATACCCATGTTTGCTTTAAGCTACACATACGGTAGTATAGGCTGTAAAATGTGGGCGAGAAGACTTCCTGGAAATGCAGATGTTTCAAGAGATAGGTTACAGATAGCAGCAAAATTAAAGGTAAAAAATTTTATTATTTCAGTTTCTGTTTAAATATTTTGCTAATTAAAATAAGAAATGCAAATAAGTACTAGAACTACTTAAAATGAAATTTAATAGAAAAAATCTGATGTGGGTACCACATGACTTCCTTACACATCTTTAAAAATATATACATAATGTTAAAAAGCATTGTCATTGGACCCGAGACAGCTGACTAAAAATATTTTAGAAATGCATTATCGCCGTGTTCTGAGCTTTTCGGAAAGTTTCAAATGTCTAACTAGTCGGGTAGTCAGTTAAAAATCGATTGCAAGATTTGTACTGGTAACGCCGTCGAGGGCAGCAGGGACCCGAAACAGTTGGCTAAAAGTATTTAAAAAATGCATTTTCACCGTGTTCTGAACTATTCTGAAAGTTTCAAATGTCTAGATAGTCGGGAAGTTAGTTAAATAAATTTTCTGTTAAACGATATAAACGCTGCTGAAGGCAGCAGGTATCCAAAGCAGTTGGCTAAAAATATTAAAAAAATGCATTGTTAACATGTTCTGAGCTTTTCTGAAAATTTCAAATGTCTAGTTAGTCGGGAAGTCAGTTAAAATTCAATTGCAAGATTTGTCCAACCGTTTTTGAGTTATTACGTTTTTTTTTAAAACATTATGGCCAAAACCGTTGTATTTTTGGTCATTATGCACCTAATTTTCCTAAATATCTCCAAAACGGAAAATCATACAAAGTCCAAAAAGGAAGGTGCACAACTAGATGTTATAACAAACCTATGTACCAATTCGCAACTTTCTACGTCAAACCGTTTTTGAGTTATGCGACATACACGCTCACACACACACAAACATACACACATACATACAGGCGTCACGAAAAATCGTGTAAAGCCGCTTATATCTCTAAAACGAGAGCGCGTGTTATGACGACACTTGCAGGTGTACAACTAGACATCATGACAATCACACGTATAAAGTGGCAACATTCGGCGATCATTCGTTTTCGAGCAATGTGAAATACAATATCCATTTCGTAAATCGGGATTACTATACTTCCTTATACTTTGTTTAAGGAAATAAGAAGATAAAATTCAAAAGAGCACCGACCTTAACACCGACCGTGAAAAATTGAGGCACGAGTGCACCATCTCCACTGGCGCGTATTAAGAATTTTAAAGTGACTTCTAAAAGTGGCAGTCGCACTTACATAATTTGTTCAAAAAATAAATCAGTGTTTTTTAGAACTGAGGGCCTATTAGCCTCAATCTGGGATTTTTGCGTTGTCGTTTTCGATTGTTGGACATTTGTCGAAATAATTTTTCGATAGTTGGACAATTATCGAAATCTAAAATTTATCGAAAATATAATTGAATAATTTGAAATCGATGTTATAATTGGGAAGAAAAAAAATAATAGTCCTCCGTCCTAAACTTTTGCCAGAATTTCATCAAAATCATTTTTTTTATATATATATATATATAAAATGAAAAGAAAATTAATAATAATCAGTATCGTTACAAAAGATATCGAAAAAGTTTTTTTTTTTTTTTTTTAATAATTTTGAATTAGGAAATAAGAAGTGCGCGAGCAATATGAAATAAAAATAAGTAAAAAAAATGAATTTAATGGTTTAATTTTTATGTAAAACAAGATCGCGTACTATCTTAAAAAGTAGATGTAAAATTTAAAGTTTATTTTTTATTTTTTGGCAACAATTATAAATTAAAATAAAAAATTTAATGAAAGTTTAGAAGTTAGAATTTCTGATTTTATCTTTTTCTTTCTTTCTTTTTTCCTTTTATATATTTATTTATTTATTTACGTGTATTCAAGCGTAAAAAAGATCCTATTTTGATTTTATCTCTCTTTCTCTTATTATTTTTTTTTTTCTTAAGCGGTCAAGTACCTTTGAAAAAAAAAGAAAAAATACCATAACTTTATTTATTATTTTTTTTTTTTTTTTTTTTTTTTAATAGCCTAATAAAATATTTACGTTTAATATAATAATAATAAAGACGAAAAGTTAAGTTCGTAGATAATATCCAGAGGACTCAAAGAAAATAATAGTACAGTAAATGAAGAGAAGTTGAAGATCAGGGATGACTTTATTAAGATACAGATAACGGAAGGAAGATATAATGAATAGAAAGGTGCCTTAAAGTACACTAAAAGTAAGATTTTCACATGTTCACAGGTCGAGTGAACAGAAGAGAACAAATATTTTACCAAGCCCAGCGAAGAGAAATATTCGCAATTAATTCCTTCCCCACAAGAACGCATGAAAAAGGTCGGTTACAAGGAAAGTTGTATATTTTCTGAATAATACCTTTGAATACTTTTGACAGAAGTGCCATATATATTAGTCGTAGAATTGTCGCCAAACTTTAGCCGTGAGAATTGATAAAGCCCAAAAGGATCAATATATCTGAACAAGAATTTTTTGACTAGATGATTAAAATTTTATTAGAGAAGTTGGATTTTGTGTTAGGAATAACACGAATGAAATAGGCTATGTGTCATTTTTTTAGAAAATGAAATGATGGAATTTCGCTTGAAAAAATATTTTCTTTTCCTTTTATATTTTATATTTATTTTATTTTATTGATCGAGAAAGAATTTAAAGATTATTAAAAATTAATATTGAATACATCAGTAGATTAACATTAGAAATAAAATTTTCCATAAAAAAATTTAAACAGATTTTAGATTTAAAAAAAAAATTAATATATACATATATGTGTGTGTGTGTGTGTGTGTGTGATTAATACATCACATCGGCTAAAACATAATTTGGTAAATTTCCGTGTAGTGCTGTTCTGTTTAGTGTATCTAAGAAGCAGAAAAGGAAAGAAAATTTGAGAACGAATTAAAACAAGAAAAAATAAAATTTGTTACATAAAAATGCGTCAAAAGTTTAGTTTGTATGCAGAATCAATAAACGTTAAAAAAAGTAAAGCTAATGCATCTAATTTATATTATAAACGCATTCTCTGAAATCAGTAGACAATAATAATTTTTTTTTCAAATATTTCCTTAGAAAACAGCGCAACATATGCTACAATTATAATTATATTGTAATAATAATTTTAATATTTCAAAAATAAAGAAATTTTTATATGTTTTTGATGATATTAGTTGCGATTACTAACAGAGAAAGGAAATGATACTTTTTAAATTTCACATACGCGACAGGGTTAAAAAGTTTACGCGATATAACCACGGTTTTAGCATATATTAATGAGCCCTATGCAGCATAATATACGATAATATTGTAAAAAACATAATTTTACAAATTTTAAAAGACAAGAATGGAAACCGAAAACTTTTTGCACGCTAAAAAACTTTTATCGGTACTATTATAAAAAACAACCCCGAATATATATATATATATATATATATATATCGGAAATAAATATCAAAGTTTATGCAAAGAAAAAGAAATACTATATAAACTTTGTCGGCTACAATTTTTGAACAAATACACTAAAGAATTACTTAACTTAAATGCTACTAAAATATTTTTCTCTTAGAAAAAAAACCCCATAAAAATCATTAATAGTAAATCACTCAAATAAAACATTTTAAATGTAGTGTTAAAACCTTTTGTTATATGATCGTTATACTTTAAAAGTTTAGCAGTTTCTTTGTAATGTAATACTTGTTTTTCTTTTTAAAATAAATAGAGATACAAAAAAAAAAAAAAAAAAAAAAAAGAAAGAAAGAAAAAAAAAAAAAAAAAAATTATAAAAAGAAAAGTTTGAACCTTTCATTCGCACTAAATGAATTTTTTTGTTATGTAGATATCAAAAATAGATTAAATAATACATATTTGATAAATTCTAAATTAATAAACTAGTAAAAATTAAAAAGGGGAAAAAAAGCTCTGAAATATTTTAACTTTTAAATGTAAAATCTCCTACATCCCAAAGAAAGTTCTTATTACATATTTTTTCAAATTAGAACAACAGTTGCTCATTTTTAAAATATTTTTAAAAACATAAATAAATAATTTATTTTAATACTCGATTTTAACAAGATTATTTAAAATCTAAAAGACTAAAAATAATCTTATTTTTCAAGAGAAATGATACTTTTTTCGTTTAAAGGGGATTTTTTTTTTTTTTTTTTTTTTTCAAGTCACAAATCAGCATTTAAAAGTTACATAAAAATCTATGTCATCGTAATGCGCCTTTTTGGATATAAATTATTGCATTTTTGAAGCAATTTCACTCTTCTTTCTTCCATAATTTATCTTATTTGAAAAAGCTTTAACAAGTGAAGTACTGAGATAAAATGTAAATGTTGGTTATGATGTTAAAACTGTTTCAGAAAATACATTTATCAAACATTTATTTGAAAGAATCTCTTTTTCATGAGTCTGTTTTGGCAAGCATTTTCATTATTAAAGGAATGTATAAAAATTAATAAATTAAATAGTTATGCGTGTGTGTGCGCGTGTTATTTATATCGGATTAATTTCACAGTATTTCATAACAGATGAGGATTTGTGTTGAATTAATTGGATATTCCTTTTTAAAAGTTTATATTAGAAATTGAGACTTATTTAATACGAATTTCTACTTTTAAGTCTATAAATAATGATACTTAAATACTAATGAAAAATGAATCAATGTCTCTGAGGTTTTAAAATAGATATTGCATATGATAACTGATGCAATGTACACTGGCGTTCAAAAGTTAACGTACAATCTTTTCTCTTACTTTCTTCTTTTGTGCATAATTTTGAAACGAATGAACATATGGATTTAAAATTTGGATGGTATATTTGTTACCAAATCATTTACCAAATTATTTGCAATTTTAACATAAATAACAATTTTTAAGCTGATTTTTAAACAATTTTTATTAAAAGTAAGCATTGGAAAAAAGGAAACAATGAAACAATTTTAGCAACGGAAACGAAATGATAAAGTGTGTCAAAAGTGCATTAGTGATAGGTGAAGGTATAAATACCTTCAAATTACAAATAAAAATCGGATTTTTTTTTTAGAATTCACTTTTTTTTCTTCTATAAGAGACTTTTTGAAAAAATATAATTATTAATTTATAAAATATGAGCACTGATAAAATAAAAGAAATGTCAGTAAATAAATTTTTAACGGGCATCTTATCCAATTTTCATGATCGTATGTATATATATTCTTATGTTCACATAAACGAAAAAAAAAAAAAATGAAGAAAAATGAAGAAACAGAAAAGTGAATACAGGAAGAAAAATCTGGTTTGAATCTAACATATGTATACATGTGCATTTTTACGTAATTGTAATGCATATTTACCGTCATTTCTTGTTTCATTTTCCTTTCTAAAATTTTATAAAGTATTTCATTTCCTTCAAAACTTAATTTTAAGAAAATTTTAATTTTTTTTTTTTTTTTTTTGTTAGAGCTATATAAGATTTGATTAAAGGTTTTATAACGAACACGCCATCCAAATATTACTTTCAATTGTTTATCTGTTTATAAATTAAGCACAAAAGAAAAGAAACAAGAATGAAGGTTATACTTAAATTTTAAGCCCAGTGTATTTCACTCCTCCAGAAGAATTTTAGAAATCCTTTTTTTTTTTAGGTAGTATGCTGGAAGAAAATCATTTGCTACATTACAATAAAAACTTTTCTGTAAGAATACACAACATTATTGAGGATTCTTACTTTCCACAACCATGATGAGAAATGTTATTAACTATAGCTGTGTAACAGAGGCATGTTATGCAATTACAACTGGTAACATTTCTCTGATTGGTTGTGGCACTGTAAAACACGTATAAAATATATTTAATTAAAATCATTAAAAATACATCGTGTCAAGGTCCTTCACCCTGAACATCAGGGCATCATCAAGACAGAGCCATTTTAATGATTTTAATTGATTTTTTAATGATTTTAATTAAATGTATTTTATACGTGTTTTACAGTGAATTTTTTTTATAAAATTGTGGTTTTCTACAAATACGCGTGTGGTTATGATGTCTCTATATCAGATGTAATTTTATATATATTTGATAATATTTCTTAACATGGTTGTGGAAAATAAGTTGCCTCAATAATGCTGTGTATTCTTACACAAAATTCTTTATAGTGTAAACATGGACCAAAAACATGTAGACTTTGGTTCGGTCACTAATAAACTTCAAATTGTCGCTGTACCATATCACTCTATGCATCTATGCTTAAACTACTTCTGCTTCATAGTTACAAACATTTTAGATGATTTAATTAGATTTGTCCTTACTATTTTTTTAAACAAATCTGTCATATTATTTTTTTACGATTAAATAAGTTATAAAATATATAAAGAAAAACAAATCTGGTGGAAAATCTCTCGTGATAGGCAGGAAAGTTGGCAGCTATTCCACTCTACATGAAAACAAATCTTTTATGAGTTTGGACATAAAGACGCAGAGATGAATGCTGCTTTGTTTAGGTTTCTTTCAGATGGCACACTAAGAGAACGGCACATCAAGTGCTGTAAAAAATAAATAAATGTATAAAAATTTGTCATGTGTGACAACCACACGACGTCCATTACTCACTACTGTACACATAGTTGCACAGTCTACCAATTTCGGTCGAAGACTTTATACCAGATATTTTCTCCAGGAATTTTAACTTTATTTAAATATTGAAAAATAATATGACGAATTCCTAATAAAACAGAAAAATGTGGTGGTAAATCTCATTTGAAAATGCGAATAGGTATACATCTATCCAAATAACCCTCCTCTCCCATTTCCGTTGGTATTTTTCGTACGTAGAAAGGGATTCAACAGCTATTACTTAAATAAAAAAAAAAAATTATTTTATATTATTTTAGAAAATTGTAGATATAGATAAAGAAAAAAATATCTAATCAGTTCTCTAACAAAATTCAAAATTTTTGTTCAACATTAAAGTACATTATAAATAATGCAATTACAAATATAATATAAAAATGCATTCCTTTTCGCTAAATACGATTTTGTATAATAAAACATTACCGAAAATCATCTTTATTCTTAAGAAGATTAAATATATCCCAGAAAAAATTTACAGTCTAAAATTTATTAAGTGTTATCGATTTTTCAGGCTTTGATATTTATGAAATTGAAAAAAGAAAAACAACATTAGAATTTATTTCATCTCATTTAAAATGAAAATTACTGTTTCTCCTTTGCGAATTCTAGAAAACATATCTTTAACAAATACGGGTGAAAAAAAAACTGAAATACTATTATTTGAAAACATTATATAATTATTTTAAATAAATAGTTTTTCAGTAGAATTGCTTGATATAAGATTTTTTCTTTATCCGCATTATTTTTTATGCATTTATTTTACCATAATTAAAATGCTACACAATATATTGTAGTTATTACTCGCAATCATCACAAGCCTAATATACACACACGAGGACACAGACACACACATATATATAGAGAGAGAGAGAGTTGTCAACATGTTAATATATTCTGCAACATTGTATGTTGCCTCCATTTTTCTGCACCACTTTTATTCTATAGTAATTTTCTCCAGGATGCAAGTTCTTCTAGATAAGAAGTAAAATACTCTTCTGAAATAGTGGTATAGAAAAAAGGTGGGTACAAACAAAACTACGGAATAAATAAATATTTTAGCATCTTTGTACATCCATATAAACAGAGCTGGTAACATTTTTATTTATTCCGTAGCATTGTTTGTACTCGGATTTCTTTTCTCCACCACTTCCACTGTAGAGTAATTTTCTCCAGTAAGTAATTGATGTTGGATAAAAAGAAAATTACTCTTATAAAAGAGTATTATGGGGAAAAAGAAGGGTAATAATAATGCTAATGAATAAATTAAAAAGTTGGCAGCACTTTACCTTTACACACACACACACACACACACATACATAGTATATATAATTGAAAGCGCGTTCACATTACTTTAAATCAACAGAACAAACAGTTTTGCTGAACATTTACTGGTAATAAAACACAATTTACTGTAAATAAAAAAAAAGAAAACAAAAGAAAAAGAATCAATTAAAGGAGATAATTTTGCTGAGTTTAATTCTTGCTTTTCTTATATTTCTACTTTAGGTTGTGAAGATGATGGCCATTGTAGTTGTCCTCTTCATCATTTGTTGGCTACCCATTCAGATATTTGGTTTGGTGGTACATTTAAAACCAAATGTTTTCTTTCCTTTGAACGATGAAGACTTTCCTGGATTTGTTGCCCTCTTCCTCTCTTGCCACTGGCTTGCAATGGCGAACAGTTTTGTCAATCCTATAGTTTACTGCTTTATGAGTGACAATTTCAGGGTAAAATACTTATTTTGTTATTATTATTATGTACAATTTAAAAAAAAGAAAAGTAAAGTAAAGAAAGAAAAGAAAGAAAAGCAAATATCGAAATTATGCTAATAATGCTAAAAATGTTTTGTTATTTTTTCTCCTGTTGGTGAAAAGAGAACTTTATATAGCACAATATATAATAAAACCGTTCAAAGAATGTTCTATTGTTTACGTTAGTGTTGAAATTTATTTTCCAGCAACATATTTTTAAAATTCTACACCATTTAACATATATTATTAAGTGTAACGTTTTGAATATCAAAACGATTTAGATCAAAAATTTAGCTAGCAGTAAAATTTTATATTGAAATTAAATTTTCAAGTAAGTTAGCATGAGATAAAAAATAAATAATAATAATAATCTATTAAAAAAATAATATTAAATTAAAATTTCCAAATGTTGCGCGATAAAATAATAAAAATAAAACAAAATAAAAATGAGTTGAATAATGAGGAATGATGATTGGAGGAGGATTGATTGAGCAAAATATAATCGATCAAAATTCAAATAATATTTGGTTTATAATTTAAAGATTTTTCACAAAAAGAAACTATTTTTACCTATTTAATTTTTAACCCATTTAAAACTTTTATTTTGTAATTCAAAAATTATCTCTTCGATAGGTCAAGTTTGACAATTACAAATTTTTAAGTGTCCGTACCTCGTGGTAATGATTGGTTCTAAGCAAAAGTTAAGGATTGATTTAAGTTTTAGCAGTAATATTTATTTTCTTTTTCAGTCTGATCTACGGCAGCTTTTATCCTGTAATAAAAGGAGTGTTCGAATGGATCCAAGAACATCTACTTTCATGACAGGATCATCTCAATCGAATAAATCAACAAATATGGCTCTAAGACCTCTCAGACCTGCTGAGGAAAGTCTTCTACGTAAGCCTATCAGGGAGCGATCATGGCCACCAGTGCAGCAGAATTCAAAAGTAGCAGTTAGGGAGTAAAAGAACTGTTAACAGTTTCAAGAGATTATTGACATTTTTCTCAAAAAAGTATATTCACACAAAAAGTATTTTCATATCATTCATTAACAGGAAATGGTGCTTTCTTCCTTTTAAAAATCCATTTTCTCAGTTTATACATTTACTGCTTTTACCCCTGTATATAGTTATACTCATGCATCACAAGATTTTTCGGATCTCACATGATGATATTTGTTTATCCCAGGATTTTATTTACAGAAGAAATATGCTGTAATTTCGATTACCATATATATTTTTTTCCGATGCACTATATTGCAGGAAGTGAAAGAGAGATTAGATTTGAAATCTAGAATGTGATGCAAACAGTTTTACAAGAATAAATATGTTATATGGCAAGAATAAATATGTTTTAACTGAATTTTCAGTTTAAAAAAAGAGAAAAATTAGACAGTAACTCCTAGAAAATATCTTTAGAAACACTATGGATATATATATTTTTTTTTTTTTTCATTTATTTATTTATTTATTTATTTATTTATTTATTTATTTATTTTTTTACTGCCTTAACTTATTAATGATAACAAAAATTCCAAATATACATATATATTATACTTTTTTATTATATTAAACTTATTTACTGCATAACACTTGAAAATAAAATTCACCAAAGTGCATAAATCATTTATATACGCTTATGCTGCATATTACACTGAACGAAAAATATAAATATAAATAATTCCGAAAATAATATCTGAACTTTAATTGTTTTTTATTTACTGATAATATTTTATATTATTCTATAAAACATGGACGTACATTTCACCGTTTCGTCCTAAAGGAAGAAGATATATATAATAATCGCTTCACTATTTTATAATATAAATTTAAACCTTTGTAAAGAACAAGTTAAAGTAAACGGTGAGTACTTAGAGCAATCTTATATAATTATCAAATTATACATAATTAAATTGTTCTATTCAAATTATTTTGAAATATTAATACATTTTTATTTCTATTAGTAGGAATAATAATAGTAGTATCATTATCAGTATTAATATTTTTAACAATTTATTTAGCTTAGGATACTAATAATATGTTAATAATATGTTAATTTTTAATAATATGTACAGTTGAATTTGGTATTATATTAACCTCGGTTATATTTTCAGCAAGCTTATAATATCAAAAATTATTTTCCCCACTCAATAAATCATAGATTTTAATGTTAATTCAATTTACTTAAAACTTTTTTGCTTATGACCTAGATTTTAATAATATTGTTTGGTTGTGAGCTTGATTTTAGCATAAAAAATATACGCACACGTAATCATAAAAGAAAAATAATAATAATAATAATAATAATAATAATAATAATAATAATAATAATAACGATACATCGTGTATTATTTTTTAAAAAATAAAGGTTCATGTATTATTAACTTTTTTTAAGCACTTGGTATTTAACAAAACAAAATATATATTAGGTTTATTATATGTAATTTTGGTATTATTAACATCATAACTAATCTGAATTATTTTAAACAAAAATAAAGTCTTTTTGAGGAAAAATTATATATTATAGTAGAATTTCATACACCAATAGCACTCTTCATTTTTCACATAAAGATACTTTTACTTTTATTGTTATGACTGTTACATAAAGTTATTTCACTTCATTTCGAACCAAACTCGATAATTACGTCACTTGACTATAGAATAAGAAATATTTCAGTCCCTTGGACGATCATATTAACGAGGTCGATTGTATTTGAAAAAAGGTATTTTAAGAAAACATTGAATGAAAAAAGCAATAAGGTAAAACTAGGAAAGATCGCGCGTTAGGAGAGATTGCGCACATATCAGATCGGCGGGAAATACTAGAGTGGCCTCGTTGCGACTTCAGGTGGTTGTACAACATCAAGGAGTGCTACTTTGAATGTGCATGTTGATTGCTTCAACAGTCTAAGATAAAACGTTGTTATTTTCTCTCGTTTTCAAAAATAAATGCTTGAATTTTCAGAACCCTTCATAGAAATTTTTATAAAATGGTAGTAGTACAAAATGTTTTTAACTTAAACAATTTCTCGTTAGCTACTAACACGGTAAAAATACCAAGATCCTATCTAAAAGCAGGTAATTATTGAATAAAAGGCTGCGAAATATCTCCTACCAAAATGGGAATATCAGCGCTTTTGCTAATTAGGAGAGACTGTGCATTGATTTTATAAAATTCTATACTAGTACAGATTTCGTAGCTTATTGTTAATGACAAGACAATGGAGATAAGTTTGTCAAATGTGTAGAACTGTACCAGGAAATAACTTCGACAAGTGACAAGATTAGTTCAACCCATTCGAGACGGCGCACCTGTTCACAGAATCTGAAACTGAACATTATTCAGGAGTGGCAACGACCGACAAAAGTTTACCTCTCGAATTCCAGCGTTAAAATATGAATATTAATTGCAAAGTATTTAAATATTATTGCATATCTGTTAAGTTTTGCAATATTTTCAAGTATGATGCTCAAGTCTTGTGCTGCTTAAACAGAAGCGACAAAACTGAATGCAAACAAAAAATATATGCCTATTCAAACTTGTTTTTAAGGACTGTAATCGTCTAAATTTCAATAAAATAAATCAAATGGATGTAAAAGGATTTTAAAGTTGAAACGAGAAGATTTCAAACCAAGTAAAATTTAGGTTTTCTGTTTTGTACGGAAGATTTTGAGAAAAGAAGAAAAAATTAATAAACAATAAACAGTGGACGAATTCTAGGCATAAAAATGGGTAGGAATAGCTATGTATCATTGCACTCATGGTGTACTGCATTCAATAGAAAATTCATTGCATATACTATCTCGAACGGGTTAAGTTGTGGCTGGTGGTTGCAAGATAGCTGCACCATCAATGCTGCCAGATTTGGTTATATATATATATATATATATATATATATATATATATATATATTATACAATATCCACTTTTAAATTTTAATTGTAACGGTTACTTAATCACTTCGAAGCTTAAGCTTCTAATATGTATGTCAAATATCCCTTCCCAAAATTTTTGGTGACTATTGAATGAAAAATTCTCCAGTCTGGCAACATTGTGCACCATTTACAACGATAAGTGCAATGATTGTGTAAGTAAACAAGAGATTGTGTCATGATTGTGTCATCAAACAGATTTGGACAGCAAACAAGAATCCATTCAAACTGAAAAAGAAATGTACTAATTTTAAGTTAAACGTGTTATCTAGTAACTTAATGATTTTTTGTAATCTTCTCTAGTCTTGCCTTTTTTTTTTTTTTCTAATTCTTTAATATTTTTTCTGTAAATAAATTTTTCTATTTCTTTTTAATTTTCTTTCATTTTTTTTTTTTATATTTTAATTATTGAATTGAAATATCCACTCCCAATACAAAATATTTGTTTACAAAAATCTTCAACAGTATCATTTAAGCGCAGTTATTATTATTTACAATGTAATCCTAGATATAATTAAGCGCATCCTGTCCTACCCATGTGCGGAATGTACCCATTCCTATACCCTATAAGGAGAGGTTGCGAAATTAAAAAAAGCTCTCTTAGTCTTATTACACCCGTTGTTTCAAATTATAGCATAACAACAAAAAAATAATGGAAATGCTTCGAAGCAATATCAATGCACCAATAGTTTCGCAAAAAATTAATATTTGGATTTTTTACATTATTCTGTTGAATTGTGCTTAATTTTTTCTAGCTTTACCTTATATGTAAGACATATTTTTACCTAAATTAATTGTGTATATAAATATATACAAAGTATGTTTTTAGAAGGCAAAGGCACCTGTTAAGTATTTGAGCAAATAATACTACTCAAATTGCATTTAATAACGATGTTGAGTATTTTAAGACACATTTTAATTAGGAAGGGAAAGTTAAAAAAATTTTTCAAATGTAATACGGAATGCATTACTACGTCAATCAGAATTTCGTTAAGCCTAAGGCTCTTATATGATACGAGCTGACGCAGTGTCCGCCTTTTTCTAGCCCATCTGGGAAAACGTTGGCGGTAGAAAAAGCTAAGTTACCTGATTAGCACTGTTATCGCCTTTGAACTTCTACACAGATCATGTGAGCTAGAACTTCTTATTACGAAACGAACAAGTTGGCAATTTTAAGAACATCGCCAACATTCTCAAAACTGCAACCCTTCACGTTAAAAGAAATGTAATTTTAAAGTTAATTTTAAAAGAATTTAAAAACAATAACTTAAAAAAACAGTACATCCATATTAAATTTGTCAAAGAACTTTGAAAATAAAATGAAATAAGTTGAAAATAAGGGAAATCTTGCGCTACAAAGTTGTGCTCCTGCTCCGGGTATCCACGAGTTGCATCTGCAATTTATAATCCACTTTTTCCTTCTTTCTGTATTAGAAGAAAATATAAACAGAAGGTGCCTTTTTCTGGAGTTATTCGTGCAATTTATTGCCGAAAAATCACCAATAATAAATCGTCAGCCGGTCTTGTGGGCTAGAAAATGGCGAATGCGTCAGCCTATCAATGTAGGAGTTCTAGTTAAGCCCATAAGAAAAATTCTATCATGCATCAAACGTCACATCCTGTTAAGTATGGTTTTTGTAAATATATATGTCACTAATTTGTGTAATTATATATGATAAAGTTATGTAGTTTCTTTATACTATAAAAATTACTTACTTGGTGACAGAGAGATTTACACTATAATCTAAACTAGTAAAATAAAAATGACAAAAGTTGACGATGGTCAAGTATGTAAAACGAAATTCATAAAAAAAAAAAAAAAAAAAATCGTTTTGCTTAGATAAATTTTTACTTTAAAAATTGTTAAGAAATTAAATCAAGCTTTTAATTCAAAATAATTGTAAGTTTAATCATTTGTTTCAAAACTTTTGTTCACTTTAAAACGTTTGAAACGTTTGTTTTGCATTCATTAAAAACGTTAAACTATAACAAATTATAACTTAGTTACTTTTTTGTGTTTAGCGATTTATTCTAACATTATAGATTAGCAAATTGAAAGAGAAATTCAAAATACTCCTGTCACCAAGTAAATTATGAGCTTAAGTAAAATAACATTACTTTCATTTCAGAAACTGTTACGGTACTGTACGCGTAATATCTGTTTATGTGTAAAGATAATAATTTTTAAGAGCAATCAAGTACAAAGCTGTGAATAATGAAATTCATGGCTTACTGAATGTAAAATAATATATATTGTTATTGATCTAAACATGTGAGCTTTGTAAATCAATTTTGTATTTTTTAGTAATTTATGTATAAATTAAAGCAACAATAAATCAAAAATGAATTCTAGTTAAAAGTGAAACTGCGGAAGAAGACAAAAAATAATGAAGTATATGTACTGAAGTACATTTCAAAAATTTTTCATACTCGTCAAAAATTTTTCTTTTATTTTCGGGAATATATATACATATTCCAGTTTTGTTATTCAGCACAAAGAGTCTGAATACAAGTTAATTTTCAAAATTTTGACAACTGTGACATTTTCTACAAGCATGCTAAATTTTGCAAGCACATGTTAATTTTTCAGAAATTCAGAAATTAAGAAGAGCCATTCTTCTGTCATTTCTTTCGAAATTAACAGAAACGCATTTATTAAATTTGAGATCGCTAATTCATTTTACAATTATATGCATTTCCCTCAAAACAAATTTGTGCTATAGATTTTATATCTTAGATACCTTCAATAAAATTGTTGATTTTCATTATGTTTATGTAACTATGTAATTATACTAAGAGAAAAAATATAATAGTTTATATCCTGCATTAAAAAAATATAAATAAGGAATTTTTAAGAACGATTTTTGTGATACGTTTTGTAAAAAAAAAAAAAAAAAAAAAAAAACCTATTAAAATTCTTAATATTCCCAGCTATTTGTTGCTTGCATGCTAAAGCAACGTCTTGTATAGTTTAAAAATGATTAAAATGCTTACAACAAAATAAGATGCCATTATTTTATATAATTGTACAGTATGTGTTGTTATTTCTGTATATTTTTATTGTAAATTTATTGTATATTTGTTACATGTACACATTATATGCATGAAAATGAATAAATTTTAACTAATGTATGTTGAATGTACTATAAAATTCTAAATAAACAAGTTAAAATTGCTTACGAAGTTTTTTTTTTTTTTTTTTTTTTTTTTGAGAAAACATACTAATTTATAAACCACGTATATTTGCTAAGGAGCCAGAGAAATACTTAATAATCTGAGTTTACGATATTGCAGAAAAGTTCTTGAACGTACAGTCGGTAACAAAAGTGTCCGAACACTAGCATAAATTCCTATCTAAAAAAAGTATACTTCATACGGTTTTGTTAAATAAATCCTTATCGAATCATGTTCTTGCACTGACTAAGAACAGGATTCGACAAGGATTTATTTAACAAAACCGTATAAAGTGCACTTTTTTTACATAGGAATTTTTGCTAGTGTTCGGACACTTTTATTACCGACTGTATAGGAAAGAAAACGTATGATAATACAGTCGGTAACAATAGTATCGGAACACTACCGAAAATTCCTATATAAAAAAGTACACTTAATACAGTTTTGTTAAATAAATCCTTGTCGAATCATGTTCTTGGTCAGTCTAAAAACAGGATTCGACAAGGATTTATTTAACAAAACAGTATTGACTCTACTTTTTTTATATAGGAATTTTTGCTAGTGTTCGGAGACTTTAGTTACCAACTGTACCATGGAAGCAGGGGTACATCGATGTTTGGTTTTCAGTGGCCTAATTCTATTCAAGTGGAATCAAACTCAGACAACCTTTCCCTTTAAACGTGATTTTCTTTCCTTCTAAGCTTTTTGCACTATGCAAAAAAAAAGGCTTTGGGATTTGGGAAAGCTTATTGCATGTAGTTGATAACTAAACTATTCTTCATTTTCACGGAGATTGTAGAAACAGTGCATGTTAAAAGTAATTCATGTTAACACTGTTCACTTTAACAAGGTTCGACTGTGTGTATATATATATACTAATGATTTGTTAGGTCTAGATTCTGGAGATTGCTGTTGGTTTTAACTGTATGGAAGGACAACTTGATTCTTAGAAAAGACACTTTACGTTAATATTCACAGTAATATATTTGAATTCTTCTATGCGTCTATATAAAAAAATAGTTAAATGATAAGTATGCAATTTCAGTAACGGCCATACTGTTTTAAAATTAAATTATAAAATATGTACCAGATTTATTCTCCTTTATCATGCGTAATAATGTTATGTATCAAATAAAAATTCTTTCATACTTCCCTATTAAAGATTCATAGATATATCATTTCTCATAACTATTATTGTTTGGCAAAGCAAAGTTTCATACATAAATATTTTAAATTTAAAATTTCTGAAATTAAACTTAAAACAATTTGAGTTCCTATACTGTAATGTATAAAAATTGTACATAATATAATTGTACCTAGGCCTTACTGTACTAAACTAAAAGTCTTACATTTCTGAAATTCCATATAGTTTTGTGACGATGACCTGTAACACGCCTACTCAAATTATTTTCAGATAGAAGTAGTAGCGTTTAAATGCGACAGTAATTTAAATAACTTAAATCCATAAGACGCAGTGAATAAGTACCTTTCTTTATGCCCTTTCAAAATAAATGTAAGTCTTACCTTCATACAAATGTGTGCAAGACGTGCAACGGTGCTTAAAAAATATCGACTAATTTTAAGCTGAATCTAATAAAAAGTTTACTTCTCCGTGTCCTCTCACATTCAGATAATCCATACACATATATTTAGAAACACACATACATACACAATTATAAAAATAGCAAAACTTGAATTTGGGCAACCTCAAAATGTATAAAAACATGGAAACCTAAAGTCGATTTTTTTTTATGATTACATTCCTTACTTAGTGTAAGTTACAATATATATATATATAATCACGTAATAACTCATATTTATGTTATTCAAATTTTTCGAAAGAATTTAATAACTGAAATACTTTAAAATTGCTTATATTTGCTTGAAATTAGATAATCATATTACAAATTTAAGTACCTGGAAATTAATTTTCTCATTGTTGCTTTATTTTTATTATATAAACTACAATAACGCATTTTGCAATTAAAACTATCGCTTTACATACAAACAAGCACACACACAAAAAAAAAAAAAAAAAAAAACTTCTTTTTATTTTTAAAAATATGTTTTCTAATATTTTAGTTACATTAAGCTTTAATATGCGAATTATTAAACACAGTTTTAAACTTAAAAAAAAAAAAAAAATAATCATTTCCTATATGTATAAATAATGACTTATAAATGGCAATTAATTAAGAATATATGAAATAATTTAAGCAATTCGTTTTAAAATTTATTTATTGTATATAGAATATTTTTATACCAGAATATCGCATATGATTGAGCTAAAAGCATTGTTTTCAACACGCATGCTTCATTAACTACCGAAGATTCTATTGAAGTGAAGTAGAACGTGAAGACAGTTCAATGTCATTTGAGGATGATAAGATAATGAAGCCTTTGGGAGTCATATTAACGATCTTTAAAAGGCTTTATTGGGTTTTAATGTTGGAGATGATGATGAAAGATAATGAATTAAATCATCCTTTGAAGTTTTCTTTTGGGGTGTCAAAATTTCTAAAAATCTGAATATCTAATAAAAATGAGACCATTAGGGGAAAAAAAGAAAAAAAAAAAAAAAAAAAAAAAAGCTAATTATTTAGAATTATTTTAAAATAAAAAAACTCCCATATAGATTCGCAGACTAATAACCGAAATTTGTTATTAAAAAAAACATCTATTTTTTCGTTTACACTTTTAATTTGACAAATTAATGACACTCCATAGCGTAGTGAATATTTTTACCATTATTATTTTAAAAATAAAAGCGAACAGATTTTAATAAGTGTAAATTCTGTATTATTAAAAATCGAAGAACCTTGAAATATATATTCGAAAGTATGAAAATCGGTAACTATGGTGAACATTTTCTAGAAACGAAAATATAATTTCATAATACGAATGGTTATAGCCTTTCACAGAATTGTTTTCAATACACATTTTATTACTAACTTAGATTGACGCAGTTCAGAGACGGTTGGTCACATTGACACATTACAGCTCAAGAATCCACTATTGGATAGAGATCTAGTGATACGTCCATATAAGGAAATTTTAGAGAAGTTCGAAGACTATATCTATAAAAACGTACCATGTAGAACCAGGCATTGTCCTGCTAATTTCTAAAGCTATGTGTATGTGAAATCGAAAGCAACAGAACGAGGTTCCATATCTCGTCGACATTCTAATATATTGTACACAGAGAAAAAAAAATCTGTACCTGACATCTAGAATCTAAATTGCTGCTCTAGAAAAAATAATTCCATGCCATCCTTATAAATTCTAGTCCCCTTTGAAAGCGAGTTCTAGAAACCTCTATTAGAATTCTAGAGCGTTTGCCTATATTTTCTAGGGCAAAGTTATCTAAAAATGTCTGCAAATAATCGCAAATGCAAGAGGCGGATTTCAGCAACTATAATCTTGGTTTATTATCCAATTCTAGAAAATAAAGCGAGAATTTCTCGCAATACAAAAGATTCAGAATATTGTTTCATCATCTAGAAATGCGTAGACTAGAAATTCTCGATAATTTCATCTATGTAGTTTATTGGAGTGCCTTATTGGCGTGCATAGTTCGGAAATTTATATTTCTAGTTAAGGGATTTAGAAAATGACCACTTATTCATTCTAGATGAAGGTGGTATATTTTTTTTTCTCAGTGTAAAAATTTTATAACTAATAGCTAGGGAATCCGGTTATAAAAAGAAATGACCCTCCATATCACTGCTGAATTCTAGTCTGTATGGCAGGCTACACTTAAGTCAGTATCCAGTCACAGTCTTGAACGTCTACAGACGCTTTTTTGCTGGTCTGAGCGAAAAGGTATGTAGAGGATTGATCGTTGAAATCGATTTTTCTACAGTCTGAAGTTCCACTTGAAAAGCATAAGGAATAACTTCTCGTGATGGACAACGAAAAGGGCAGTCGGTGCAATGTTTTCCATGACTTGTCTCCGTTAGGTGAATCGCCTACCAATTATCGATGCACTCGTTGCTATCTTGGTCAACCGTTGGGACTTTCATAAGGACGGATCAGTTGTTTTGAGCACACATCAGACGATACATTTTCCCTCAAGTTCAGTCGTTTCTTTTGGTCAACCACAGATTCCTTGACGTTCGTTTACCCAGTCGGGTCAGCGTATTGGAATGGTAGAGTAGCATCGAATCGAATGTCGTGCAATCCTACAAATTGAGAATCTTGCTTTCTTTAAAACAAATGAAATAAATTTAATCACTTGTGGAACTGAGCTTCACAAATTGTTGGTTCTAATTAAAAATTATTATTATTATATAAAAATATATATACGTAGAACTATTTTAAATAAAGAAGTGTTATAACTAATTCCCCCTTTTAATTTCAACATTAAAATCATTTAAATATTAATCTGAATATATTTCTTAGTGTTTGATTTACTGAAATATGTGGGAATTGTCTCGTCATCTATTATATTTGATAGAAAACCTTACATAACTCGCACAATAATGTGATTAATAAAAACTTTGTAAATAAACAGTAAAAACTCATAGAAAAAATTAATCGAAACAAAAAAATAAACTTTCATTTCATCACCTTTTAACGCTAGTATTTCAGTGCATTTTTCTTCAAACCAATTTTTTTTTTTTTTTTTTTCCCAAAGATTTCCATTGGGTATCGAAATTTTTGAGATATCAATTTAAAATTTAAAATTTAAAACTATTTTTCTTTTTAAAAAAATAATCTGATTATATCAAAAAAAAAAATATATTGGGCTTCAATTAAAAACTAGTATTCGGCTTTCGCCAGCCTACGATCGATATTTCTAAATAGGCATATCTATATATTAATTTGAAACATGTTTTTGTCTGTCTCCACTATATTGAGAGAACTACTTGGTCAATAAAGTGATCGTCGAATTCGACGGGTTTCAGCTAGTTTCTATATTATCCCGGGAAGTTGTATACCCCAAATCAAAAGCAGTGGCTAAACCCGTTACAAATAGACAATAATTAAAATAAGATAATTTAAAATTTAACTTTGTTTTTCATTAACATAACGAAATTCGAGTTATGGAATGCAATTTAAATTTAATTATTTATTTTAAATAATTTCATCGCAAATTTAATAAAATCGTCGCTAATTTATTTGTTAACGAGATAATAGTACCTAAATAAAGCAAATTTATTACTTTTCCCCGTATGTCAATTTAATTGTTTATCACTGATTTAAATATTTTTTAATAATTACGATTTCTTTTATATTTTAACAAATCTTAGACCTATATAAGACAATAAATATGTTTATTTTATTCTCATTTCTCTTTTCCTTATTTCTCTTTTCTTTTTATTTTATTTATTTAAAATCATGGATAAAATTTTATTTTATTTTATTTTTTCAGTACTAGTATTTTTCTATTAATGCAATTGCGACGTCATTTTTTCTATTATATTATTATTTTTTAATTGTTTAATCTTTTAAAAACATGGATAATACGTGATTTCTTTTATTCAAATATACTGTTCCAGGAGTAATGACATCTGTTTCGAGTGCTCGTTTTCAAAAACTTGGGCTTTTATAACTAAGGAGATATTTTTAAATGAAATTTTGTCTAGTATTTAGTCACATGTCTTATGTTTGCACAGAATTAACTTAATGTTATGCCTGCATAAATTTTAAGAGATAAATATATGTGGAATAAAATATTTCTTCTTCCTGTTCGAAACACTAAGGGGTACAAAAAAGAAACCAAATGTCTGTGTTTCTTTTTTACTTTCTTCTCTATTCAATAGAAAAAAGTGTTGAATTCGCAAAGATTTTCAACCTCGGGTTTTTGATGGATTTACACGTTTTGAAAGGTCTAGAACACGATTTGGCTATTTTTAGAAAATATCTGTCTATCTGTGTGTGAGAGAGACAAAATTTTGTGGCAAATATATCGTATGAAATACTGCACAGTATTTCATTAAATTTTGTATGTAGTTGCATTTTGGCCTAAATGAGAGCTTACAAAATTTTAGTGAAAATTATCCAATAGGTGGCGTTGCTACCCCGCTTATTCTAAATTTTTAACATGGCGGCATAGGGCAAAATTTCGTATCAATGTGCCTAAAGAGAATTATTTTTGAATAATCATTATGAAATAAAACATTATTATTCATAATACTGACAATTCACTAAGAAAATGTTTGTATATGTAGGAGCATCGCTTCTCCAAATTTCCTTTATGGGTATCTTTCAAAAGAGCTCGTCAGTACCTTTAACGAACGGTTGAACCATCGATCTGTGACTGTTTAAAACAAAATTATTAGTTTTTTCAAATTTTTAACTATAATTAAATAAATAAAAATAAAAATTAATTAATTAATTAAATTAAATTAAATTAAATTTCTTTTGATATGTAGTGTTAAACTTCTCTAGATTGAAAATCGTCTGCATTTATCGTGGAAGATAATCTTAGTAAATAATAATCTTACTAAATTATTTGTACTGAATAAATTTGCATTTGAAAATATAGAAGAAAGTAATCACAATATACTAGTTTTATTTTATTTTTAACCCCTTTCTCAAAGGAATAATCAATTAATATTTATTTTTCAGATATTAATACTACTTGCAATATTTTCCCAGATTTGTAATGTTTAAATGATATACATTTTAGGCTGTAAAAATATACGTTCAAGGCTGATAAGTCAAATTTTGCTATCAAACATCTTTTATTTAATAGGCATTTTGAACGCCTGGTAAATAAAAGATCTTTATTAGAATACTATTAGGATTAAAGATATTAATTACATTTGTAACATTCTGTAAATGTATGACTATCTATATTCTAATAGAAAAAAAACTTTGAGTAGTTGTTTAAATGTCATCATCCCAGCATAATTTCTACGAATAAGCGAATCAACTAATCAAATGAATAAAATTTCCACTCTAATGGGCAGTATCTAGTCGGCTGTGAGTAGCATGTCTAAAATGTCATTTCCATCCGCCTTCGTAATTAATCAATGTATTTGTAACTTTGTTTTCATATGTTAGAAATTTGTTTACAAAAATGTATAAATTTTATTTTTAGAAAATATAAATTCAACATTGAGCAGTTTAAATTTTCAGTTCGGATCTTCGTAATATTATACACTACCTACCAATAAGTTTTTGGACACTTTCGAATTTAGACGTTTTGTTAAATATCTAGAAAAGTTCTTTTGGAATCATCTTGAAACTTTGGTAGAGTAAAGAACATGATACACCTCATATATTTCAGCAAATATTGTGTCCTGAAGAGAAAAAGGGAGCCAATAAAAAGTTAAAGAAAATTCAAAGCGTTTTGATCACCCTGTAAAAAGTGCATCCAAAAGGATAAAAAGTGCACTTTTTAATGGAATTAGTACAACTTGTGTGATTCCCATTTGCGTGAAGAGGTGAAAATTTCCCATTTGTGCGACCAGAATTTGCAGGACCGGGCGTGCAGGTGATTTTTTCATTTTTGACTTGATAATCTGAGAACGCCCGTAACTCGGTTCCGCGGCAATCACTACCATGCACGTAAAAAAAAAAATTAAAAAAAAAAAAACTTCACTGAAAACTCCTACTTTACTGTGCATGAATCTGAAAACGCCCGTAACTCGGTTCTGAGGCAATCACTAGCATGCACGTAAAACCAAAAAAAAAACACCACTGGACACCACTACCCCGCTGTGCATAAATCTGAAAACGCTGGTAACTCCTTTTCGCAGCAGTCAGTATCACGCACGTATATACACTTCGCGCACATAAAAAAAAAAAAAAAGTCAATGGACACCCTTACCTTGCTGTGTATAAATCTGAGAACGCATGTAACCCGTACTATTCTTGTATTTTTACTTTGTTCGCGCAAATGGAAATTTTTCACAACTTCTCGCAAATGGGAATCGTGCATATGGGAAGAGACCTTTTTAATGTTTTGATTTAAAGTGCATGTTTGGTTTGTTTGGTTTGGTATGTTTTGTTTTAAGTGTACTTTTGAATGACCACCCTATAAAGAAGTACATCCAAAGTTCAGCCAAAATCCATGAAATGCATTTTGACTGTAGCAAGTGATTAAAATGAATTTTCTCATTATTTGTATACATTTATAAAAGTCTACCACGTATATTCATGGAGATATAACGTTTAAAAAAAAATTGCAAAAAATTCCACTTTTTTAATTATTACACTGTAAAAAATATGTCAATTTACTGCTGGAAATTCTCTGTAATTTGAGAAAATACGTTCTGACATCGTGATTGTTTCGTAAATTACGCGTATTTTCTCAAATTACAAAGAATTTTTGGCAGCAATTAGGACATATTTTTTGCAGTGTAACTCGTAGGGTATCGGACCCAGAGCAAAGACATTTTCAGAAATTTGGCATTCTTTATTAGACACAGCACGCTGCAATCAGAATGCAAAAATGTTAAATATCTTACGAAATATGAGCAGTTTTACTAAATAATTTTTACGCATGCGCTGCCTTTTTAAAAAATTCATTTTCATAATTTAACATCCAAATGTATTGAGCAACTCATATGAAAACCCAAACAAACATCGTGTGAACTTATTAAGCCTATTATTTAGCGCAATTGTCAATTGCTTCTTAAAGCTAAATAGACAAATAAGTGTGAATACAAAACACTGCACTTCACTTGATTACTGATGCAGTGAAGTCTATACGAATTGATATTTTTCTGCTTTATAATGGTGAAATGAATACTGAATTTGACAAAAGTATTTTCTACATATTGCCTTGAGAGAGATGTCAGAAAAAATTCGTATTATCTTGGTCTTTTACAACATGTGTCAAAGACACAGGATTAGATGAAAACCTTGTTTAGCGCTGGAATGGAAACAGTCCATATTTCTTTACTTTCTGGGAAGTATTGCATGTCTAAACAGATGGTTCAAAATTAAATCATGGTAATGTCAATGCGGGAGCTGGTAGCTATTCACAACATTTTCCCCACTACCTTTCTCAAGGAATAAGCAATTGCAAAAACCTTATTAGACTTTGAGATATAAGTCATTAATATATAAGTCACTCTCTAACACATACTTGGCAGTCTCATTTGATCAGGCTTCCCGATTCCCAGGCAGCGCGATCCTGGCTATTGCTAACTTTTGCCACGTCACTATTTTTATATCTCTAAGTCACTGTAGATCCCTCTTTTAGGACCTCTACAGAAAGTGAAAAATAGTTATCTTGCAGTAGTTTCCGTCTCAGTGTAGTATCCGTGGAAATGAGACTGCTGATAAATTAGCCATAACAAGGTGTGGTATCCACCAAATCCCTTTTGTAAAAGTTCGTTATAGATCAGTTGGGGACCAATCGAACGATAAGAAACTTACATATATCGAGGCTAAAAGAAAGAACAAGTGAATAGCCCCGGTGTAAAATAATCATTAACGGCCCTCTTCACTTACCGTCGCCGTAAGCCCGAGCCAATGTTATTCTATGGGGAAATTTTCTTTGCGAATAACTTATTAACTAATACATATTTTTAAATTCTCTTTTCACATTCAGAAAATTCCCAACTGTTAATTTGACGGACCTTTCTTAAAAGTGTATTTTTGTTTTGTTTTTTTTAATATTTTATTTTGAAATTGCAAAATGAAAAAAAAATTCACATATTGAAAATTCGTATTTTGCAGCTTCAAAATAAAATGTAAAAAACTAAAAAAAAAAACAATTTTTTAAAAAAGGTTCGTCAATTTAATAGCTGAGGATTTTCAGAATGTGAAAACATAATTTAAAAATATGTATTAGTTAATAAGTTATTTGTAAAGAAACATTTCCCATAGAATAACATTAGCTTCGGCTTCTGGCGGAGGTGAGTGAAGAGGGCTCTTAAGCTCCTGGATTATCCCAGTTACTGCATGGTCGCTGGTTTTCGTATAGTGACCACGCATGGCTGTCTATGCTCACCTTTATCGAAAAACTACAACTGTCTTCCACAACGCTGATTACTCCCTTTCTGGGGATACTCTGATGACTTCGGACCACTTATTTTTCTGACCAGCACTGAAGGAAAAATCTATCTACTCCAGTCTAAGGATTTTTTATTTTGTTTAACTCTTTAATTTATTCTTTTCTTTAGTTCTGCAGTTTGTTTTATATGTTTGTTCGTACTCTGCGTTTGTATTTACTTTTATTCTGTGAATCTTGGCGGAATAATTGGTCTCATTCTCGCCTGCTGCATTAGAAAGAAAAATAATACATATATTTCTTCTTAATTATATTGATTAAAAAATACATATATATTACATAAATTTGCAATATGACATTTTATTGCAAAATTTTAAATAAATATTTCTTTAAAGGAAATGTGAATTGACTTTACTTCAATAAACTGTGATGTAATTTTTAAGGGTCCAAATTAATGTAATACCAGTTTAGAAAATGGAACATCTTATGAATAATAATTTTTTACTAGAAAAATGCATTCGAATAGAGAAATGAGAAGAGTGCAATACATTGCGTAACTGGTTTTCCTAGAAAATTTGCAATTTTCTAAAATATTATTTTAAAGGTTTAAAAATGAAAGACAACTTCATATTGCTAAAGTATTTCATGAAAAAATTACCAGTCGTAAAAGCGTTAGTAATGATAAAAAAAAAATAATAATAATAACAGACATCGCTTGTAATCCTCTTAAAAATTAGCTTTTTTAACTGGTTGTGCTACGCGAATCATAAAGGAATTAAATAATCTTACTTGCTATTTTCTGAAGTTAAATTTAATAATTCTCAAATTGTTTTCTTTCTATACATGGAAAATATCTATGATTTAGTGAAGAAATTTTTCAATCTACACATGTAATGCCTGACAAGACTGATAAATATATATACATATTAAACATTCGATTTCTTTCTAAAGTAAATATTTTGAAACCGTTAAAGGAATTACATTAAAACTTTTTTATAAATACACACACACACACACACACACACACACACACATATATATATATATATATGTGTGTGTGTGTGTGTGTGTGTGTGTGTGTGTCATATAGCCTATTTTTGTTTTCTAAATAATAGATAAAATAATTCTGAACGAAACAGAAATTAATACAGTACGACAGATTTAGTTTTAGTGTTTTCTTAATGTAAAAGTCAACATTTGGTTGCGAGACTCTCAAAGCCATTTGCAATTTGTTTTTGAGAAAGATTATTAGTATGAGAGTAAAGAGTTATAACATTGGCTTGGATATTAGGGGACATCCGACTTGATTCAGGGTAATCCAACAACAAAACAGCAACAATTTCAGCAACCTCTAGATTCTAAAGATTACACAGGACGACGATGATTTTTTTTTCTTCCAGGTGATATGTTTTTCTGATGTATTTTAGGATTCTGATTAAGGAAAATCTATTCAAAAATTTCCAACACGTATAGTTTTGACAAAAATGGGATCCTATGAGCCTAAAGTTCCATTTTTACAACTCCCATTTAAGTTATTTCTCGGATAATCTGGATGATGTATATGAAGTACAAGGGCAGCTATTCCATCAAGACACCAAAGGAATGTAAAGAAGGTATCAGAGACGATGGGGTGTTAACATGTTACCAGATTATTGTTGAATGCTGCATAGAGAAATCCTCACCCCCCCCCCCCCCACATGTCCTTCAAGCCGTGCACAAGGTAAAATGTTCTAAATGGAGCTTCGATGTAAAGAAGTAAATTTAAAAGATGATGTGTGAACAACAGCCGATTTTAATGTACTTTATACATAAATTTTTCAAATTTGTTATGGTCTCTAGGTCAATACTACCGATCTTCATCCTTACTTTATGAAAATTCCTTGTGTGATAAAAAAAAAAAGACAATCATTTCTGAATTCAGCGCATCAAAACACATTAGAAACACCCAACGCAGAGCAAATATATATATATATATATATATATATATAATAATAATAATAATAAAAATAAAAATAAAATAAAAAATAAAATAGAAGTACGATTTCATAGGCTATAGTTATCAGTCTTATAGTTAACAGTAAAATTTTCTGTAATTCTTCTATGCTTTCTTTCAAGTGCTGCTTGCTTGTTGTTTACTCTTTTATCATGAGAAGATAGTTATCTAATGTGGTATCATTCCCTAGCATTGTACCTGTCTTTTTGTTATGATATTACCTCCATGTAGAAATCTACTTTAGGAATTTTTATTGAGTAATTTTAAAATCATGTAAGTTATAACTCATGAGTCATAAAAACTTTCGATATATAGTTTTTGCAATCATGATAAATTTTTAATAGTCAAATTTATATCAGAAAGTTTATTTACTTTTAGAAATTTCTATTTCTTTTATTAAATTTAAACCTATTCTATTTTTTTTTTTTTTTTTTAAGCAATTGCTATCATTATTTTAAATTTTTAAGTTTATTATCAATAATTTAAAAAAGGCTAATTAAAAGTATGTTAAAATAAATTTCTTAGTTAAATAATTATGCAATACCCTTCTGAAATAATAGGTCTATGCAAGTTAACTTTTTTTTTTTTTACTCAATATATATATATATATATATATATATATATATATAATACATAACATATCTCGTTCTATAACGACGTTGCTGCATTTATTTATCATAATTATTCCAAATTTAATTATTATTATTTTTATTTTTTTAAGACATAAAATGAAATATATTGACTTATTTATTTATTTATTTTTGATATCAGTTTCTGTTTTTTTCGTTTTAATAAATTTAAAATGGGGCTTTTATTTAAAAACTTTTGAACCAATTATCCGGTTGAATAAAAAAGTAAGATTAGCTAGGTTTTTACTTGATTAATAAGTATACTAATTTTTAATAAAATCTAATATTCCAGACTAAAAATTCTGATAGATGCAGTGAGAAACTTTTAGCTTTATGTTTTTTAATAAGTAAATAAATAAATAAAAGTTTGCATTTTCATTCAAGGTGACAGATAAAATTAGTAACGACGGCAAAATTGTTATCTGAAATTTTTCGTACAACATTTTGTACTAGTAAAATACGTGGCTTTTAATTTCATTTCAAGTCTTTCAATATATATATTTTAAATAACTTACTATATTTTAAAATTGCAATAATTTAGTAGTTTTTATAAAAAATTAGCTTTAAAAAAATAATAAAAAATATTGTAAAACCTAAATTGTGTAATAAATGATTTTAAGTGAAATGATTAATTTAAACAACTTTATTAGTTGAAATATTCAAATGAAGCATATTTTGTAAAAGTAAATTCAACTAATGTATAAGGAAGTTAATTTTTGACGTACATTTTTCTCATTATGCTCTATTTTCTATTTAAAAAATAAATAAAAATAAAAATAAAATAAAACAGATTGACAAATATTCTTAAATAAAACAATCAACAACATTTTAACTGGGAGCAGATTGTTTAAATTAGTAATGACAAAAGAATTTTTAGGCTTTTTATATACAATCAGGAAAAAAAGAAAAGATATTAAAACACTAATATATATATATATATATATATATATATATATATATATATATATATATATGTATATATATTATGAATTTTAATATTAAAAATTTCCTTACGATGGAGAAATGCATCATAATTAAAAATTATTATTATTATTATTATTATTATTATTATTATTTCTTTTCTATTTTCCGTATATTTATATCAATAAAGACAGAATGAATAATTCCTCGAAAGACAAAGTTATGAATGTTGTCTTTCATTTAAATATAATTTTCGAAATAATTGTTGTTATTGCCACTTTGTTTCACACTAAATGAAATACGAAAAAGTAAATCGTGTTTTCATTTGAAGGCAAAGGAATTTTCCTTTCTTAATTTTTATTTAAACTATTTTTTTAATATTTTCAATTAATTTTCAACAAAAGGAAAAACAGTATAAAACAAAATAATAATAAAACTAATAATGATGATAATTTATTCGTAATTCTCTTTTTAAGTATAGAAACTACTGGATATATATAATATATATATATATATACTTTTTAATATTATACAGGGTATCCCAAAAAGATTAAAACGCGGTTTAATTATTTGCCTGTTAGAGATGAGAGGGTAATGTAAATTGCAAAAGTGTACAAAATAAGATAGGAATTAAAAACTACGCTAATAGAAATATGATCACGTTACTTTTCAAAAATAAAAAAATTAAATTTTTATACGACCCTTCTAGACAAATTTGGTCAATTAGAAAGTTTTTATTTTCAATGCAACAACATCATTGCAAAGAACTGCATTCTTGTATCTTTAAAACTGAAAGAATTATACTTAATTAAAAACTGGACTCTGATTATAGGGACCATATATCAAAATACAAATGTAAATTTGTAACACATTTAAAAAAGATAAAATGTATCATAGCATTTGCATTAAAACTCGAAGAATTAATTTAAATGCATTTTAGAATTTTTTGACACATTCTGTATATGATCTAAACATTTCCGTTATCAATTTGTAAATGATCCTTATATTCATCGAAAAGCCAGCCTTTTAAATGATACGGAAAAATGGCATAAGTCACTTTTTCTTTCTGTATCATGATTCGGTTGGTTTTAAATATATAGTTATGCGCTTTTTTCTAATCGTCTTGTTGAATGAAAAATAAAAAAATTGTAATTGACAAAATTTTCGTATAGGGACTGCATAAAAATTTAAAAAATGTAACTTTTTAAAAATTAATGAATGGGAGTTTTTTTTTTCTCAATGTAGTCGTCTTTCCTACCTTAATTTGGACAATTTTTCAATTTACATTGCCCATTTATCTGAAACGAGTAAAGAAATAAAGCGCGTTTCAACTTTTTTGGGACACCCTGGAAAATATCCATATTGAGGTAAACAAAAATACTGTGTTTGATTAGGTTAATTGCGAGGGTAGTTTGTATTATATATATATATATATACATTTATTTATTTATTTATATATATAACACCAAAATATTCAAAGTACATAATATATATATTAAGGTAAACAAAAATATTGTGGTTGATTGGGTGGGTCTTTGGTATTATATATATATGTATAATACCAAAGTACTCAAAGTATTAAACCAAGTATTCGATTTTAAAGAATTTCATTCCTTTGATTGAAATATCTTTTGCTATAAATTTAATATTTTTAATAAATAGTTTTAAAATAAATATTTTTTTTAAATATTATTTTATAATATTTGATTTATTACTACACTGATTACTTATAAAAATGTTTGTTTTTATTCGTTTTTATATAACACAGGCCTGCGAAATCGTACTTTTATTTATTTTTTATTTTTATTTTTATTTTTATTTTTCACTGCGTTGGGTGTCTCTAACGTGTTTTGATATGCTGAATTCAGAAATGATTATCTTTTCTTCCTATCACGTAAGGATTTTTCACAATGTGGGGAAGAAGGTCAGAAAATTCACCCAGAGGCTATAACATATCAGAAATATTTTATGCATAAAATACATTAAAATAAGCTATTATTTACACACTATCTTTTAAATGTGTTTTTTTTTTTTTTTTTTTTTTTTTTTTTACATCGAAGCACCCTTTAGAGAATTTTATTTTGTGTACGGCTTGAGAGCAGTGTTGGGCATAATAGATTAAAAAGTAATTGAATTACAATTATAATTACTTTACTGAATCGATTAACAAGAAATTGATTACAAATAAATTGAATTAATTGAAATAAATTGAATAAGTAATTCAGTTTATTTGTAATCAATTACTTGTTAATTGATTGACAGTAAAATAATTATAATTGTAATTTAATTGTAATTCAATTGTAATTCAATTACTTTTTAATCGATTATGCCCAACACTGCTTCAGAGCCTTGTGTATGGGGAGTGGGGGGGGGGGGAGATTCTATAGACAACATTCAATCATAATCTGCTAACATATTAACTCTCCTTTGTCCCTGCTACCTGCTTTCCATTTCTTTAATGTCTTGATGAAATAGCTCTCCTTGCTCTTAGCTCATATTATTCAGATTTTCCAGGAAATAACTTAAATGGGAGTTGTAAAAGTGGAGCTTTAGGCTCAAACAATCCCATTCTTTATCAAAACTGTACGTGATGGAAATTTTTGTATATTTTTTTCTTAATCAACACCCAAAAATAATCCGAAAAACACATCATTTTGAGGGGGGGGGGGGGGGTGAGGAATCATCGATCGACGACATGAGTAATTATTTCTCACTTTTCAGTTCGGTTCAAATTTCCATATTTATTCTGATTAAAAATATGTTCAAGTTAAATATTATTTCTTCATCATTAGCAACATTAATATTACTGCATTTTACGCGATTATATATTTCTATCACATAAATTGATAAATAAATTTACTCAAATTTAAATATGAATGACTTCATAATTATCAAAAGTAAGTTTAGTTTTAAATCTAGCGTACTTTTCTAATACTTTATTTCTTTCATTTCAGTAATAGAAATATTAAATGTAATTATAATAAAATAAATATTTAATTTTTATATGTATTAAACACTGAACAACTACGTTTCATAGGTATAAATATATATATATATATATATATATATGTGTGTGTGTGTGTGTATTCTAATCTTACCTGTAATTTCTATTATACTTGGATTTTTATTATATTAATTTTAGTTAATTACTTAATATAATTTGCAGGGAATTGCTTTCTATTTTTATATTTTCTTATAGAACACTTATGGCTGCACTTAAACAAAGTAATCGATTTGCAAGTGTTCCATAATATTGATGGAAATATCTTTTTCTATAAATTTAATATTTTTAATAAACAATTAAAAAAAAAAATATTTTAATATTATTTTATAATATTTGATTTATTACTACATTGGTTACTTACAAATTTTTATTATTATTATTATTTTAGTTTATGTCAATACTTACTATAAAATATCGAATTTATTATATAAATAAATTTAACTTTTAATATATATCAAGCCCTGAACAATTACATTGTATATATATATGTGTATGTGTATATATATATATATATATATATATATTTATCTTAGCTGTAATATCTATTTACTTGAATTTTTATTATATTATTTTTAGTTAATTATTTTTTGTTATAATTTGCAGGGAATTGCTTTTTGTTTTTATATTTTCTCATCTTACACACTTCTTCTTTTTCTCAAAGTATTAAACCAAATACTGGATTTTCAAGAATTTCATGACTTTAACTGAATTATTTTTTGCTATAAATTTAATATTTTAAATATTTTTATTTTTTTTTAAATTACTATTTTTTATGTTATTTTATAATATCTGATTTATTACTACATTGATTACTTATAAACTATTTGTTTTTATTTTTAAGTTTATATCAATACTTACTTTAAAATGTCAACTTTATTATAGGAATATACTTTAACTTTCATTGAAAAAAATTATTAGTGGACTTTTAAGTTCATATTTTTTTTTCTGTAATCAAATAATTTTTTATTCTAAGTTATATTTTATTTTCTTATAATTTTGGATTACATTTATTTTCCTTTCTTGTTCGATTGGTTTCGTATTGTATGGGTAAATGGAACATTAGTAAGTATAAAATCTTAGTTTATACTTGCACGTTCACAGAAATTCACCCATATTTGTATTCAATAATAAAATCAAAGGTACTGAAGAGTGTTGAATGTTCTTTGTTTTCATTTATGGGGTTTTATTTATCTATTATTTTTTTTCTAATTTAAGTCTTTAATTTCTTCCTGTGATATGTTTGAGAAGATTTTATATACTTATATATAATATCGAGCATTTCATAAAACATAACACCCATCACACAATCATAAAAATTCATTTCAGAAAATTATATGATTGAATTATTCTGCATTTCTTTAGAATATAAGTTTAGAAGCTAAGTTATTACACCAAAGCAGCGTTAAAAGAATTTAAGAGAGAACTATATAATTATCTGAAATAATTTTTAAAAATTTTGTGATATTTTATAAAATGCTCAGTGCGCACGCGCACACAAGCACACATATGCATATTGGGGTCCACAATGATGCGTCGTCCGGCTTAACCCCTTAACGCGCGCTGCCCTCGCTGCGAGGACGCAAAATTTAAGATCCAGCTGCAAAAATTCATCCCGGAATTTTTTTAGCAAAAATTTATGTTTCTAACATAACAGAGAAGGCCGGTTTTCTTAACCTTAAAATTTAAAAATTCTTTTAGTTTAATTTCATTCATCAATTCCGGTAGCAGTATAATTTAAATCATCCGAATTTTCTTGCGCCGCAAAGGGTTAAAAGTTTCCCTTCAAACACTAAATTTTTAGTTTTTTTTTTTCCCTTACTTTTGTTTTTCCTTTTTAGCATAATTCAAGTGCTAGAAACATAAATTTAAGGTCTAATGTTCATGTTATTTAAAAATGTTTTTGACTTTTTAGTCGTAGGACATTTTAAGACAGGATTTTAGTATTTGTATGTGATGGAATGGTATAAAATATATTTTTTTTGTTTTATTTTCATACACTTACTTCTTCGAAAACTGTAGAGTTTCTTATATTTAAGTATTTTGCTTCTTTTATGCAAGCGCAGCCTACAATAAATTTATTTTATTTGGTTGAGCTCCCTTTATTGACTGGGTTTATGGAAAGAAGTTATGCATTGCGACAATATCTGTCTCCTTATATACATAAATTTATTTACAAAAATGTGTTCACTCAAAATTTCTGCACGAATTCTCTTTTTTTAGTTTTATTTATATAATTTAAATTTAGTCTTATCATTGTTAGAAAAGACTTGTTCACGGCAACAGTATTTTTTCTTTTAAAACGAAAAGTTTTCTAACTTTTGTAAACTTTTGTAAAATCATTTTAAATGTTTTGAATACTTAGAATACTATGGATAATCACTTTACGATTACTAGTTCGTTTTTATTTATTTATTTATTTGTTTATTTACTTTTACTGGTATAGATTGATTTTTTATATTAATTTGTTATTTATTGTTTTCGTTTAGTTTGTCAACTTTTCTTAGAATTTTTATACACGTTGAGATTTACAGTATAATTTATATCTTTAAACAATAATTTTCCATCAAAATTTACAAAGGTAAATCGATATATTTTATATTGTCAACATTTCTGTAAAATATTAGGTATCAATACGAAATAGGACTATTTTCTGTTTTATATAAACCGTTGCAGATTCTATTTAAACCTAGGTCATCTTAAAAAGATTTATCAGTATTTAACAAAAAATATATATTATTATAATGATATTAAAATTTATTTTGTAATATGTTATACTTCTACAACTGTTTTAATACAATTTATTCGAAGCAATGCAAAGTCAATATAATTTTGGGAATTCAAAATGGCATTTTAGTTGGCGGTTTATTTAAGTTTTCATTTTTACATAAAGTAGATAAGGCATTGTTTAAATTTTAAATATGAAGTCAAAAATTTTTGTTTTTATAAAATAATTACAAAAATATTAACTGTAACATCATTTTAGAATTTACTTTTATTTTTTATCAAATTACAATGCATTTGAAATAAATCCATTCAAGATCGATTTTTAAAAAATCCCTTTTTTTCTTCAAATTTGAATATTATGTTATTCTGGACTGCATTGCTTTTTCATCATTCCATCTCAAGAAAAATATTTAACTACAGTTTAAATATGGTTAAAATTAATCATGCTTTGCAACTCTTTATGCAAAAATGTTATAAACTTCATAATTAGCATATACAACAACGTTCGTTTATTTTTTATTTATTTTTATATTTGACATTGCTCTATATTCAACAGAAGAAAGTGTTAGATTTGCAAAAGATTTCGATTTTCAATTTTCAATGGATTTAGACGTTTTGAGACGTCCAGAACACGATTTGACCATTTTTAGAATGTGTCTGTCTGTCTACCAATGTGTGTGTGATAAGAAATTTGTGGTGACAATATCTCAGAAACTACTGCACAGAATTGCTTATGAATGTATATGTGGATGCATCTTGAACTAAATTAATGCCTAGTAGCTTCTGTTATGAATCGCTCAACATATGGCGCTGCTTTAAACCGATTTCCATGATTTAAGGGAAGGCATTAGCTCTGGAACCACTACGCAGAATTGCATATAAATTTATACGTAGTTGCACCTTAATATAAGTTAATGTTTATCAACTTTTGTGCTGATAGTTCAACAGGTAGTGCTGCTGTACTGCAATTTCTTCAATTTAAGGGAAGACTATATCTCAGATTTTTTTGCGCAAAATAAAAAAAACATTAATAAGTGAGAAGAACATAATGAAACATTATGCTGATTTAATTTGGATGCGTATCTTCTTATAGGTAGCACTACTATACTGCAATTCCCCCCCCCCCCGATGACAGGATGGCTGTAGTTCAACTTCTATGGCATATAATTATACGAAATTTGATATGTGAGACAGCCAATGTGAAATTACATTTTTAAAGATGTTAATTGTAAAGAATAAAACGGTATTTCTATGGATATTTAGTGTTAGTTTTCTTTAAGATGAATATTGTCTGTATTCATCATAGTAGTTTTCTACAATTATGAAAACAGGCGATTAATATGAATAAAAATAGATTAATATTAATAAACAAAGATATTTGATAAATAATAATTTTAATATGTTATTTACATACTGAGTGAATTGGTATAGAAAAACACAGAAAAAGTCTCGTTGTGGCCACAACATTTTTATTTTTTATTTCATTAGTTTTATTTTTTATTTTTTAAGTTTTCTCAGTCATTATATTTTACTTTATGAATGGGTAGAATTCTTGATCATCTTGATAATGTTAAAGACAATTATTTCATTGAATTTTGTATGTTTTTGTGTTATCTGCTTGTCTTTTTCCACATGTCTCTTCTACTTTATCTTCTAGAGTATCCATTAAAACTTATAAATGTCAACCAGTTATCGCGCAGTTTCCTTAAAAATTCATATCTTATAAAATAATTATTTTTAATGTTTTTCTTAAATAATATTTATACAGTTTAAAAAATGCTTATATTATATCATTGTAAATATAAACTAAAAAATAAGTAACGTATCTTGTGAAAATTAACGAATCATGCACCAAAATCCAACAATAGACATTACATAAAAAAATTTCTGTATATGTATATAATAATTATTTCCGTTGTTGCATTTAATATGCATATCTATTCTTATTGCTAATGTATTTAAGATCGTAAGTAATCTTCCCCCTCCAAGTTTGTCTTTGAGTTCGCATAGGAGGAAGTTAAATTAATATTGAGAGTAGTTATATTTTTGGCAATTTTTGATTATCCGGCTAAAGCTTTTTACTTTCTAACATAGTTGTATATCCCAACACTCTAAAATACTTAGGATATCAAAGACAATTATATAAACTAAAATAGTTTTTGTGTCTTTAATTTCTATATTAAACGTAAAGCCTTTCTACCCAAATCTTTTAAAGTAAATGTAACTAAATGTTCCTTTAAAACTAAATATAAATTATATCTTGTAAAATAAATAAATAGATAAATAAATGCTTTTAAAAACTAATCTATTTCTTTTATAATTAAACAATTATTATTTTAAAACGAAACAAAAAAAAAAAGTTTTATTAAATGCATTTTTTGTTGTTGTTGTTGTTGTTGTTGTTGTTGCTGATGCTGTTGTTCTGAGTATTGGTAATGTAAATAACTAAAATTAGAATGATTTAGTAAATGAATTAGACTGTTAATGTAATTTTTTGTTTTAATGAATTCTAATAAGTACAATATATATATATATATATATATATCATTAAAAATACTGCAAATAAAGCTACATGTTTCTAAAATCCAGTTTAATATCACTAGCTTTGTAAATAACCAATGAACTGCAGATCTTAGTGGAATGATGTACGTGAGAAAAATATTTGGCTCCAATCTAGTGTATCGAAAATAAAAGATACTAAGCCCTTTATCATGTCATAACAGTACTTAGATTGTTTAATCAGTTCAGAAAGTATTTATGTAACATTAATGTGGCATGGAATAATTTACCCACATTCTTTAAAAAGCCTAATCTGTCTTAAGTCTAAAAAATAACTTTTTTTCTTAAAATTAAAAACCTTCCTAAAAAATTGTTAAATGTATTATTATCCTTAAAATAAACTTTTTGCAATGTTAATTTACACATAAAGCGTAGCTAGAATATAAAAATTAAAGAAGATAAATTAATATATGTACATATATATATATAAATATATATATATGTGTGTGTGTGTATATTTAAATCGATAATTTTTATAAACTTCATAATTTCTATTAAAAATTCTAGATCTTGAAAAATGAATTGAAATAAAGTTACTCTTGTAAATCTAGTCGATGTATAAAACGCTTTATAAAGCTAGCATTTGTAAAGCTTGCATGTTGGTCAAATAAAGTTCAATCTATTATTAAAAAATTCAATTGGGTAAAAATAATTATTGCAAATAATTTCATCTAGTGCACTCTAAATTAGAAACGTGTGTTATAAAACAACTTTTAACTGAAATATAATTTTAAAATCCATACATTATAACCAATAAAGATTCTAGACGAAAATGTTACGAGAAAAATATACAAATTTTATGTACATCGTGTAAAAGCTGTTTACACTCTTTAAACGTTGATAAACGTTGAAAATAAGAAACATAATTTCATTTAATAACAAACGTCGTGTGTGTGCGTATGTGCACGAGAAATTTGCAGCAACATTTTGGTAACATATTCATCCATATTTAGTCAATAAATAAATAAATAAATAAATAATAATCTGTTGTGTCGCTCACACCACTTTCTCTTACCCTGCTTTTCAATTCTATAAAAATAGATTGCATATTAAATACTAAGAACAATACGTAAGATAATAAAGTTCAATGTATTTTTAAAATAATCTAAAATAGGTTTAGGAACAATTTTATTTGACATGTAATTCTTTATGAGAGGGCAACGCCCCCTCAACCCCCGTTAAATTATAGTGCATACACTTATTTAAAAAAATCAAAGTTGTTATTAATTTGACTTCAAACTTATGGGTCAACCTAATACGGACTTCAAAATACCAAATTTGAATTTCCTGCAGCTATTTGTTTTTAATTTATCCTGATAACAGATATACATGCAAATCAACCGCTAAAAATTAGACATTTGAAATCAGGAAACCTCAAAACGTGATTTTATGAAGAATACCAAATTTGAAAATTCAAAAATTTCTTTGCTTACAGTATGCGTATGAAAAATTAATTTTGCTTCCTGAGTAGTGTCCGTCGACATAATAAAATGTAGCAAAGCACTTCCATTAGTTACATTCAATAGAAAAAAACGTTTAGTTTAACTTTTGGTAGCCCTGTATATTGTCAAAAATGCACTATAAATAATATTGTGTTCTTAAATTTAGTCTTACTTGAAAAACATCTAACACAAAAGAAATTACAATTCCTGCAATTTGTATGTTTTTGTAAGTATAGGTGCAATATTAAATTTTAATTACACTAAAAATCGAGACAATATACATTGAAAAATATACAATTTAAAACATTAAAACACACCAACATAAATTTAAACGTTTCGAGTCTTTTACAGGCTCCTTATCAGTAAAAAACATCAATAAGTAAACACTGAAAAGAACAACAGATCTTCTTTACGAAAGTACAGCGTATTCAGCGGGGACTGCGCATGCCTCATTAAACAGTGAAAAATGCTGTTTCGTTTACCAGCCTTCCAGGAAAATTCTTAAATGCTAATTTGAACAGTTAGGTGTGATTATTCTAGTACTGTTAAAATCAAGTATATGGTCGGTTTCTATGTCTTGCTGCATTATTTTAGAACATATATCACGGTTTTTGAAATTTCTTTTATGTTCGAGGATTCAAGTATAAACGGAACGGCCAGTTTCACCAATATAAACCGAAATGCAAGATTTACTAGGGATGTTATAAATAACACCTGTACGGAAAAAGGGGAGGATAACAGATTTAAAATTACAAAGGAAATTACGAATTAGAAATTGGGGTTTATAAGATAAAGATATATTAACAGTGCGTAAAACTCTGGCAATAGAGTCAGAAATTTTTTTATAGTAAGGAACAGTAACGAAAGCTTTAGGTGAAATGGAGGAATTAATATCGTGATTATCAATGTTAAAGTCGTACTCTCAATGTATCCAAAAATCTATCCAAATACTGCAATATATACAAATACTTTGAGTAGCCCTGTAAATAAATGATGAATGATTTCTGTACAGCAATCTTTACAAAACATTATTTTATGCATGTTATAAATTTTGTTGTTTCCGTTTTATTTAAGACAGCCTATAGATGTTACACAGTACTTACCAGCAATTTTCCCATAGACGTAATGTATTTGAATTCCTTTGGATGTCCCTGTACATGTACCATTTGCTTGAGCTCAACGAAAAATTTGGTGTAGCATTCCTATATGATACACATTTAGAGTACCAAGTTTGGACATTCTCCTATATGTTGTTTTTGAGATATGCTGATAACAGACAGATATACAGACAGACACACACACAGACCAACCGCTGAAAACATGATTTTAGGATTCAGATTATCTCAAAAGATGTAAATGTAATAGAAACTCAATTTCGAAAATTTGATCCAAAAACAATACTTTCTGTACCTTATGCGTAACGAAAGTAAAAATCATCAATAATAATAATAGTAGTAAAACAAATAAATTAATTAATTTAATTTTTATGCATTTAATTAAACATTTCTTCAGAGAATCTTTTTCCCTTTTTTTCATATCTTACAGAAAGCTTTATGTCTGCATTTTTTTTAGAAAAAATATCTTGAATGTACAATGTGTCATATATTCATTGTCTGAATAAACTAGAAACAATGTAGGGCATCTGAGGTTTGAGGAATTATTCCCCATTGGATTGTATAGTAAAATATAAAAAATGAACAGGCGTTCGAAAATTTATCACATTTACATTTTCTTACCCATATTGTAGAGAAAGTATTGTTTTTGGGTCGAATTTTTGAGATTGAGTTTTTATTATATTTACACGTTTTAAGATCCCTTGAATCCAAAAATCATGTTTTTCGCGTTTGGTCTGTGTGTGTGTCTGACTGTTACCACCATATCTTAAAAACAAATTATAGCAGGAAGTCAAAACTTGGTATTCTAAATGAGTATGATATAGGGATGCAACACTAACCTTTTCGTTGAGATCAAGCAAATGATTCGTATACTGGGACACCCAAGATAATTCAAAGGCATTACATCTATGGGGGCAATTGCAGGTAATTAGAGTTTAACGTCTATAGACTGCACTAAACCAAATGAAATGAGTATACGATTATATTTTTTATATGCGTAAAAACATATGTCATGTAGAATATGGTAGGGAAATCATTCACTGGTCGTTTACAGGGCGACACAAAATAACTAGATTATAGTGCGACAATAGTTGAAAATTGGTGGAAGTGTATTTCAAGTTGTGCCGTGTGTTATTAGTGTAGGATAATATTTTTGTCCACCATGTGATGTGTACATAACTTTCAGAAAATATACATTAGGGTCGGCCGAAAAATGGATATTTTCGATAAGCGATTTCTAAAAGTTAAAAAAAAAAAAAAAAAAAAAAAGTTGTACTTTGGCATCCTCAATATGGGAAAAATAATAAAAAATAAAATAAATATGTATATCTTTAGTTCGCACATGACCTTCAAAGTTCGAAAAACCAATTAAACAAAAAGGTCCGATTTCAAAATTTTTTATTGAAATACAAATATTATTACTATTTGTTTTAATACCATTCAAATGCTTTCTTTTAACACTCTTTCTATGCATCTTTAAAAATATTCATATTATTTTACAGTTTTTAGATCGCGCAGACGCCGTAAAGTTTAGAGAAATTAATCAAAATTTGAAATTTTTAGCTTTATTTATTTATTTATTTATTTATTGTAAATTGCAGTATTTCGTCTTTTGCAGTCCGATTCTACTTTTTTCAGAATAAATACGAACTGTGCAGCTCTTCGTTTCTTATGCAATTATAATTTATTACATTAACAATCTGGAACTGATCACGGTGAGGTGGCTGCACTTCGAGTTCTATCCTGTTCTTATTATCCAAACTACCATCATGGATAGTTATTTACAATATTTATATATTGTATTTATAGTGCATTTACATTTATTATATGATTTTAAACAATTTTCTAAGGTTGGAAGTTGGATATATTACACAGTTTGGCATTGATAATCGCAAGTATAAAATTGTTATTAAAAATCCATCTCTTGGTTCTTCCCCAAATATCTTTTTTGCAGATTCATTGACCAGCTTCACAATACTTTCAACAGTCTGAATGTGATATGGGAATTTTATGAGTGTAAACTCTTTTATGAGCTTAAACTCTCTAATGGGTTTTAGTTTATATAAATGACAAATGGTCCTTGTTTGTCACATTTTCCTTCATTGGAGGCATAGAGAAAGAAAGAGAAAGTGAAAACGTTGACCAGCTAATCTACACTCCATTGTTCAAAACTTCAAATGTACTATTAGTGGAAGAAATTTTCTTATAGTTGCAGAAGTGTGTCCTGGCGGTTGGTCTCTTGCCTTGAGTATACTTCTGTAGGATAACTCCCTTATATGTCCACTGCTGTGGTCAATAACAAGTTATCAGTGATAGCAAAAAAAGCATTTCGTCACTAATCAGTCCAACATGTTTTAAAACGGCAGACGCTACTTTCCTGCAAAAAATTCTAAACCTCCCACTCATTGCAGTCGTAGCAGATAACTCATTTTTCATTTCAATTTTAGAAAAATAAAAAAATATTTACAGGTTCATTTAAGAGATAGATAAAATTTGTTAAAACGACGCCAAAATCGCTGTCTGAATGAAATGGTACGACCTGTCCTATTAAAAAAAAAAAATTTTGGAGACAAGAAAATTTTTATTTAAAGTCATGAAATCTCTAAATGTGGAAACGTAGTTTTAAATTATGTATTATGTAAAGAAAAATAATGATGATTTTTTTAGGACTATTTCCACACAGATTTACGTTGGATTTGACTCATTTCAGCGCGATGTGATGCATCCAATAAAAAATTGCAAAATACTGCATATGTAAAATGTTCATGTTGAGATGATTAAATTTATATGTATGTTATCTCGTAAGTGTACTGTTCTATATAGGATAAGTTGAGGTAAGACCCTGTGTTGAACAAGATGTCGTGTCAAATTATTATTTTATACACATTTAAAAATTTAAAACTACTGGTAATCATTTATCTTGTTATAAAGTTCCAGAGACAAATAAACGGAAATGTTAAAAAATCTGTTTTATATATGCATTTTAATGACTAATATAAATAAAATTAATTATTGGCGAGAATATATTCGTAACTTAGAAAGCATTTTCTAAAGTAGAAACATTCATTTTTACTTTTTATTTATATAAATTAAATAATGAATATAAACAGAATAAAGATTGAGAATCTCGATTACTTACTTTTAACAAAGAATTATTGAAAATTTACAAAGACTCTGATAAAAATTTCAGTAAATTTACAGGATTTTTCTTACAATATACGAAGGAGCTGTAGGGAAATAGCGACCATTCATAGGAGAGGTGCAATAGTAATAAGACGCGTCTTTTTCTTTTTCAGAATTTTTAGGTATTTCTTAAATTAGTTTATATCGATAATCCATTTAAACTACAAAATATGAAAAAAATTTACTTGTCTCTTGTTTCATTAGATATGCAAACGTAGTTTAAGCAGGGAAAAAATAAATCGGATAAATTTAAATATACAGTGTCCAGACTTCCCTCCAGACAACCCCTCGTGAGTTAATAAGTGGACTTACGCCCTGTTAAACGTTTTCGGGTATGATGCCGACAGTTTTACCATAAGTAAATATGCCTGGATGTCTGTTTTTTTTTATTTTAAGTTAAATCTGAGCATTAATTTTAGATAATAGATAATAACTTGTAAAAAAGATAATATAACTTGTTTTAATTTTGTGTATGACAATCACCTGTTTTAAAATGAATGCGGGGTAAGTGCTCCAGTGATTGGCATTTTTAGAGCAATCTCTGAAGTTTTTAATGTTCTAGTCATCGGAAAATATTTTTAGAAATCTTAAGTTAATACATATAGCATGAAAGGCATGCAGAACTACATATATGTTAAAATATATACTTTTGATAGTAATTATTATTTTTTTTTTTATGAATTTTTATTTTACACCCACTCAATGTTCCAGTAATTGGCATTGCCAGTTTTTCATTTTACCAGTTATTAGCACCCTATGCTCCAGTGTTTGACATAAAATGTTAAAATTCTTATATGTAAAATATATGATTTTATGATTTTTCTTATTTATTAATTATTTCGGGATGGATATCAATTACTGGAGCATGTCAATCACTGGAGCACCTACCCTATAATGTTTCACAAAAATATATATTTTACATTAAAGTCCCATAAGTTATCTTACCCCTAAGTAGACGGCCATCTTACTCGAAGATTGAGATAAGATGATGTAATGAAACGTCCAGGATAAATTTATTTCAAAATCTTTACAATATTTTTTAAGTTAATTCTACTTTAAATATGTACTCAAACGTCCAAATTTTCACAAGAAATCAATAAATATCAAATATAACCAACAGGAGATTTTAAAGAAATATTGAACATAAACTACAAAGTTTCCCCCCGATCTACATTAATGATATCGAAGAAAGTTTTGTCATAGCTACAACATACTAACTTGAAATATTTTACTTAAAAAATACTCTTTACATATGCAATCTATAAACGATTCTTTTAAACTGCAGTCATTTCTTAGGATTTTATAAATTTAATTTTTATGAAAATTCCTTTTGTATTGTTTAAATTGTAAAAGATAAAACATGAAATAGATTTTGTATTTGATAAATATTTTGTTTGTTTCATACATTTATCAGCGAATGAAGAAAAATTTGTTTGTTTGCTTAAATATTCCAAAAAATAGTATTTGTCATTGCTGGAATTTAATTTGTAAGATTATTTCTTTTTTACTGTTGTTTTTAATCAGATTAAAAACATTTTTCCATTCTGTGTTGCATATCTTAAACAAATGTAATTCCTAAAATTAATTGAAAATTGTTGAGGTATACAGTACCTCATTGTTTAAAAAGAAAAATATAGAAACGAAAAATATAATTAGGTTGTTACAAACAAACAACATAAATAATCTTCTTTTAAACAGTCTATTCAGAAAATTAGAAATTTCTAGATTTTTTTTTATTTATTTATTTCGTTACCTATGTTTCATTTCTTTATTTTCTTTATTTTATTTTATTTTATTTTTTTACATATTGTTTATGAAAACACATGACATTTCGTTTAACTTAAATATATTTTTTAATTTCAAAATAAGAACCTATTTAATGCTTTATCGTGAATTAATTAGTTTTTTAATTATATTGACAAGCAATGATATTCAGTAGATTTTAAAAAATTAAAATAAAAAACATCTATTTCTAAATTTCATAAAAATTTACTGACTTTGAATATAATTTTAAAAAAAGTATTTGATTCTACAAAATTATATTTCTAATTATATTATTAATTTCTCTCTTTTATTTATTTATTAATTTTTTCCATATTTTAGAAGCTTTTTATATGAAATTAACTTTGTCATCGCGTCTTCGTGTCACGCTAATAAACAAGGCGCCTCCATTTAAAGTGAATATAAGCTACTCCGTTTGTCGCTCCTTGGTTTAGTTGGTTAGGGCGTCACGTTAATAACGCGGTGGTCGAGAGTTCGATCCCCGAAGGTCCGACGCATTGTTTTTTGTAGGTAATTAATAGAAAAGGTGTCAATTTATAAAAGAAAATTTTTCGTTGACTACACAGTATCCTAAGAACTTTTAAAGAGTTTTTTAGAAAGTTTTTTTTTAATATTTTTTTTTTCTTTTAGGTATTAAAAAACTCAAAACATTTTAGATATTAAAAAATCCGAAAATGAAAAGTTTTAAGCAAAAAATACGAAAAAAAAAAAAAAAATAGAAACTTTTTATTGAAACTGGATTTTGTCATCATGTCTTCGTGTTACACTGATAAACAAAACGTCACCACTTCAACGTAAATGTTAGCGCTTTTTTCCATAGCTTGTTAGCTCAGTTGAATGGCAACCATTACGTCAGCAACCATTACGTCAGCAACCATTACGTTAGCAACCATTACGTCATGTTGATAACGTAATGGTTGTAAGTTCGATCTTCGAAATCTATTAATAGGAAAGATATAAAATAAAGATTGTTTGTTGTCTACACACTATCCTAAAAATTGTTGATTGATTTTTTTAAGAAGCTTCTTTTAGTTACTAAAACGCACAAAAAAAAAAAAAGCTGGAAATTTTTATAGTGTAGCCCTAAAAAGCATTAAAAAGGAAAAAACACATTCTTGCAAGGATATGCTTTCAACAATAAAAAAATTGTTGATTCTCCAAGGGCCGATGTATTAATTTTTGCAGATAGAAAAGGTGTCAATTGATAAAAGAAAATATTTCAAAGTCTACACAGAATCCTTTGATTCATTTATATATATATATATATATATATATATAATATTTTGTCATTATTTCATCTAATTCATTTCATGTTAATTTTTCTTGTAGGTTCGTGCTATCAATTGATATTTTGCTAAAATGCATATCAATTACAGAAAACCTACAATTCTTCGCTCAATGCTATAAGTATAGCACTTGAAAACGTCTTATAGCATTATAAGCTTTTAAGCACAAATTCAGTTTTGTTCTGTTTTGATCCGATCTTCTTTTCCACATCTCTAAATTAATAGGTTCATTTCATAACATTGTTCTCTTTTTACCCCTTCAAATAATATCTTAGTTTTAACTTTCTTTTCTTCAGAATACTATTACACTGTCCTATTTAATTTTCGTCAGGTATTGTAGTCTTAAAAATAAAAGTAAGTACTATTAATAATCTTAAAAATTAAATCAATTTAACATATCTAGTTATTTTGTTTGGCTTGTGTATGTTTCTTTGAATTATTTGATTGACTATTCTTCGTTCTCATTCTTTTATTTTACTATAAAAGGATTATATATCTATCTATCCATCTATATATATATATATATATATATATATATAAGCAATTTTCATAACTATTGTAGAGCCCTGAAAAGAATAAAAATAAAAATTTATTCTTTCAAAGACATGCTATAAATAAATGAAAGTTTCTACACTAAGAAACTTTTAGAGAAAAATATAGATATTTCACATTTGCCAGCGATGAAAGTTTTTAAATATTCAAAATATTTTAAAAAGGTTTTGAGACTTTTAAATCTATGGTTTAACAAATACTTACATAGAAACTAATGACTAAGAATATTGGTCTCGATAGCCTTTTAAAATATTTTGAATATTTAAAAATTTTCATCTCTGGCATAAGTGAAATATCAATATTTTTCTCTAAAATTTTCTTAGTGTTGAAACTTTCATTTATTTATAGCATGTCTTTGAAAGAAAAAAAAATTATTTTATGCTTTTCAGGGCTCCACAATAAGAAGTTCCTACTGTTAAAAAATATCTTTTTACTTAAATTTTTATTATTCAATTACATTTCTAAACTAACGATTTTTTTTTTTTTTTTTTTTGCCTCATATAAATTCTTTAAAATGAGTTTATTATAAAATTAGTGTAAATGTGCTTTCTACAGATTTATAGCGAGTGATGCAACGTAGTAGCAAATATTATATTTAAATTTTTATTTATATATCTATCAAAATAAATGGGCCTTTATGATTTTAACTTTCTGTTGTGTTTTTGAAAAATATTTTTCAACAAAATTTAATAACCAAACGCTTATTTACACTTTTCTAACACATTATTTTAAAGTGCATTTTAGAAAAGATATTTATGTGAACTTTAAATTCCTGGTCAATCATTTATGCAACCCCGAACTTTCATCAAAATCCCATTACCCATCTACGAGTAGATCCAATTTCTGTCATATGTTGCAATTGGCCGATAAAGGGTTATTTGAGAACACGAATTTTTCTGAAAATGAGAGTAAGTCCAATCGTTTTAGCACTACCCGATGAAACTTAATTCCAAACTTTCATCAAAATCGCTATATCCATTTTCGAGTAAACCCAATTTTTGCTGTTTATTGCAAATGGCCGGTAAAGGGTTAATTGTGGACACTGATTTGTCTGAAGATGATATCCAATCGTTTTTTCTCAGCAAAAAGTCCTAAATCCAAACTTTCATAAAAATCGCTTTGTCCATTTATGTGTAAAGCCAATTTCTGACATACGCTGCAATTAGCCTTTGGTGGGTTAACAGCGACAACGAATTTTTATGACGATGGGGATAATACCATTCTTTTAAGCATCCCCAAAAGCACTTAACGCAAGACTTTCATCAAAATCCTTACTTCAATTTCCGAATAAACCGAATTTATTCCATTTTTTGCCATTGGCCAATAAAGGGTTAACAGCGAACGCAAATTTTTCTGAAGATGAGGGTAAGTCTAAGTATCCCGAAAACACTTAACTCCAAGCTTTTTAAAAATCACTAAATCCATTTTTCAGTGAATCCAATTTCTGCGATATGCCACAATGGCCAATAAAAGGTTAACAGCGAACACGAATTTTTCAGAAGATGAGAATATCTCTAATCGTTTTTAAACACAAAAAACCACTAACCCGAAATTTGCATCAAAATCGTTAAAACCGTTTCCAAGATCACGAAGACAAATATATAAAACAAATCAGGGTTTACTTGTTTAATATAAGAGGAGGATGAATTTGTCGACTAGACATTGCTTATGATTTTACGAATTACATTCTACATGCAAAAATGTCGACAACTTTCACAAGCATGTCATTCAGTGTTTTAAATAAATGTGCTGTCTCTAAATTTTACCTTACCTTACATTATTTTTACAGAAATCTCTCATTTTGAATTCAAATAACACTTGTTAAAGGAATAAATAAATTCTCACTCCCACACATACGCACTCATACCCATACACGCGCGCGCGCACACACAGAGACATATATACACATACTTCAGTAAAGTAGAGATGAGTTGGATTTTAGCCTGATACCTAGAAAAATGAAAAAGGCTTGATAACAGAAATCTAATTTGAATAAAAACTTCTAAAAACGCGGTAATAAAAAATTAGTTTTGAATCATGGACCCCTTCCCCCCTCCCCCAGGAGTTATCGGACCCTTCTGTGTTAGCCTTTTTGGACAGAATATTTTTTATTGTACGAAATTTCCAAATTAGTATGCTCTTTGAAATTATATTCCTTTTGAGGTATTTAGAGATTTCTAGATGAATGAAACGCTTTGAATAACAGAAGAAAGCTATAGTAAATTTGTTGAATCTGACCGATAAGAAAAAACATCTGGTGTGAAACACCCGACTTCTATTACCCACTATTACACGTATTATATGCACTTATTGGAGATATAATGTCATCAGAAAACAGAAATGGCCTAATGAAATAGACAACTAAAAATTTTTCATTAAGAGAAAATTAGTATAGACGTAAAGACATATAAAACAGAGTTTACATAGCGAGTCAAAAAAAACCCCACCAATTTTCAATATCTAAAACTGATCTCTCTGATCAGTATGACTATTGATTTTCCTGTAATAACCACATAAAGCATGAGAAAGCATATCCAAAATGGGTTTATGTAACAATTTTTAACAAAATCGTCAGAGTTGTTTTTGAGATACCGACTTTTACCAAAACGTGGCATATTCAGTTGCTGACCGGAAAATAACAATTACATACAAAAGGATATTTAAAAGATGGTTAGTATTGCAAGTTTGAAAAAAAAAATCCATACAGCCGTTTTGAAAGGAACACACTTGCAATACCTAAAAATCAGTTATTTATACAGGCCTATCAATTTTACTGAACTAACCAACTATATCATTCGAAAGAACATCTAATAGAGTGTTTATACAATAATTTTAAGGATAATCGTTAGAACCGTTTTTGAGATACAGACTTACGGACTCACTTCCGGTTTCGGATACTTCTGGTTTTCCAATTTTCACCAAAATTAAGAAATTTCATCTGTACACCAGACCTGTCTCAATTCTGAAGTTTCGTATTTCTATCTTTATAAGTTTCGGAGATATAATAGTCAGAAGATTCTCCACCTACATACATACATACACACACACGCACACACACACTGACCAATTGCCAAAAAGCATTTTTTTGGACTCAGAAGACCTTAAAACATGTAAATCAGGTGAAATCTCGATGTCAAATTTTTGGACCGAATGCAATACTTCCATTACCTACGGTAGTCGGGTAATGGAAGTAAAAATTAAACTTGGAGATAACAACCCCCCCCCCTAAGGAAAAAAAAAAAAAAAAAAAACCGCTAAATATCTCAGGAACTATTGTTGGGATCTTCGTGCAAATTTGTATTTTGATGCTCTAGAATTGTTTCCTGTTGTCAAATTAGTGGGTTAACATTCGAATTTTTAAAGTTGGACCCATTTTTAATATGTAGACAACCCCCTGTGTCATTTTTCCCTACATTCAGCAAAAGTATATATAAATTCCACACGACTGGTGCCTACTGCATGTTTCTGCGATAATTAGGTAATGAGATACGTAAGGTGTTCCTTTTTTTTTTTTTTTTTTTTTTTTTTTTGGACCGACTGTACCTGCATAGCTGCCAATATTTTAATTTATTTCAGAGATTTTAGCCCCGATTTTACAATCTAGTCATCGAAATATTATTATACATGTTACAGTCGGTAACAAAAGTGTCCGAACACTAGCAAAAAATCCTATGTAAAAAAAGTACACTTCATACGGTTTTGTTAAATAAATCCTTGTCGAGTCCTGTTCTTAGTCGGTGTAAGAACAAGGTTCGATAAGGATTTATTTAACAAAACCATATGAAATGTACATTTTTTACCAAGGAACTTTTGCTAGCGTTCGGACACTTTGTTACCGACGGTACGTTTTAAAATAATATAGCCGCAAAGATAATTTTAAATGATGTATTAAAATTTATTTAAATAATTTTATCATTTATATTTAAAAGAAAAAACAATGTTCCTTCAAAAAAGTTTAAATAATACGCATGGCATTTCTCTGAATATTTACTCGAAATGCATTTCCTAACAAAAAATATTTTTCAAAAAATATAATAAAGATATTAAATTAAGTTATAAAAGTTTAGTAAGTTTACAGGTGCGAAAAATTTTACTTTCAATTTTTTATGCAAATTTGATTCCTAGAATCTTCATTTAAATGGAGGACTTTGGAAATGCAGATCTGCGAAAAGTTGCAGCATGTTTATCGATGATTTAGAAAGTTTCGTAAAGAAAATAACATGGGGGGGGGGGAGGGAAATAAAAATAAATAAAAACATTACTTACTAAATATAAGAAATGAAAAGAAAACCATTTTTTTAGCCTACTTTAGCAAATTTTTTCTACTATTTAATCTCTTGGAAAAATATAATGTTTGTAATTAATAAAATATCTCTAACATTTTAATTCTATTAGAATAATATTTATTTTTAAAAATCAAAACATTCGCTACATAATCAATACATATTTTGAAATATAGATAGACATATACACTAAACGACAAAAAAAAAAAAAAAAAAAAAAAAAAAAAACCGCATTTGGATATTTTCCTTTTCGCCTTCTATTACCACCAATTTTATCGTTTAAAAAGCAAATTTTCTAACTGATTTTATTATGTTGTCCTCCACATACACTTTAGCTTTGAGTGCAGTGTTAAAAACAAAATGCAATTGTCAGGAAAATTGTAATTTTAGAAATTATTTGAAAAATGGTAAGAACAAGGCAGTTAACAATGCCACAAAAAGTATAAATTTTTGAATGAAAATCAAAAAATATTTTAATACGTGAGATGGCAAAATAATTAAATCTTAACGAAATATTGGTAAAATGGTTTTTAGCAAGATATAAAATTTTTGGCCGTTTAAACTGGAAATTTGGTTTTAGGCGGTCATGTTGCTCATCCAAGCGAGATGACCGTAAGTTAAAAAGCCATTGCTTATAAAATCGGTTTCTGTTACATTTAGAACATAAAAGAGATTCCGAAAAAGTGTTTAGCAGTATAATTTCTTTAACTACAGTACAGCAACTATTAAACAAAGCAGGTTTAAATGACGGAAAATTTGAAAAAATCCCATTCTTAGTGAAGAGAAATAGGAAAGCAAGACCTCAGATGGCGAAAAAGAATTAAAAACAAAATTAGTTAATTATTGGTCTGAACTGGTTCTCTCTCTTTGATGAGTCAAGTTTAACTTATTTCAAGATAAAGAAAACGAGCAGATCTGACTACGAAAATATGACCGACTTAATGAAAATCGCACTTTTAAAACAGTGACACTTTCTCCGTACATTATGGTACGGAAGTGCATACATTTTAAAAAAGTCGGGCAAATTTTTATGCTCAAGGGATCAATTAACTCGAAATAAAACACAATCTTCATAAAAGTGGCGTCTGACCGACTATTTTGGAGGTATCTTGGACATTTCCGCAAACAACATTTCAAAATGGTAATGCACTTTACTACGCAGCGTCTGTGGTAAGTTTATTCACTTCAAATTGTTAAAATTTCTGTCCATACCCATGAGAACCTATAATTCTGTAAATAATCATACCTTTTTGCACTTTAAGTTAAATCCCACAAAGGATATAGTAGAATTTCTTTTTTACCAGACATGGAAACAGTCTTAATCGCGATCCGCTGGAAAATGTTTTGTCTATAAAAAGGTAGGGAAGAGGGGAGATGATTCGAAATTTGCAGCCTACAACTCTGCCAGAACTACAAAAAATTATTTCTGATATTTGGCACATTGACATTTCTGATATTTATATTACAACACTGTATAAAACTATGCCATTGCGCATTAAAACAGTGATTCCATATAAAAGTGGAATTAACCCAATGCAGAATACATATTTTTAATAAAAAATAGCTTAGATCTCACAAATAAATAGTTTTATTTCATATGTTAAAATATGGCTTGTTTATTTCATATAATAAATCAAAATAGAATACAAAGTGTATGGTTATTGCATTATGTTAAAAATGAAAGTTTTATGCAGATTTTTAAAAAGTACTTCGTAGAGTGCAATAAAGCGAATTATTAAATCGAAAATGTACATAGGTATCATTTCTTCCCTTTGGTATTATGCAAACAAGACAGTTTTATTTGTTTCAAACTTTTCGAAGTTATTACGAATAAAAAAGTTATAAGTCAGTTTTTCTGCAGTGCGACTTTTTTTTTTTTTTTTTTTGTCGCTTAGTGTGTATATATATATATATTTCTAAAATGTATTATGTTATGTATTCGTACATTAAGTTTATGTTTTCGATATCTATAAATTTTACAAAATAACATATTTATTTACTTTTGCAGTTTCTTATAAATTTTGCAATTATTTCAGTGTGACTTTATATTTTTCGTATATATAGGACTCCAATGTTAATATTAAAAATAATTGTAACATAAAAATATTATTTTTTTTCTGAAATTACTATACGCCATCGTATAATATGATAACAATTTTGGCCGAACTGTAAACTCATCGTAAGCGTAAAATATTACTGTCACTCTACTACGGTGAAACTTAACACATTCACGACCGCTGACGTGAATTCACGTCATTTGAAAATCTGTGACTCCGCCAGTGGGCGTTTTTTTAAAGTAACATAGGCTACATTATTTTTTAACAATATTCCCAATATCCACATTTGTGCAGTCAATACACTATGGATGTAAATACTCTGATTATAAATAGTATAACTGTAATGAATATTCATTTATATTATAAATTTGAATACAGAAATCCTTTATTTAAATTAATGTAATATAAAAGAATAACTCCCACAAGCGGAGCTTACTCTCAAAAAGACAAAAACATGCGGTCGCGAAAGTTATTTTTAACCCGCCTTTATTTTGCACCACTTTATTTTTAGGATATTTTTCTCCAGTATATAACTAAGATAAAATAAGAAAAATTTACTCAAAAAAGTAGGATGGAATAAAGGCGGGGCTAAAAATGCTCCGGAATAAATTATAGTGTTTTCATATTTACAAAAAGATAAATGGATTAAGAATAATAATAAAACATTTAAGAAAAAATAAATAAATAAGAGACTTTTTCTGCTTTTTCTATTAGCTTGATTCGGGTTGGTTGGTCCACACTAAAAAGCATGAAAAGTTGAAAATGAAGTGTTGTTCCCAAAATTTCATACTTTAGTTAATTTTAAAAAATCTAATTCTCATGTAGAAAAACTGTTTTCACCCCTGGATTCAGAAAAATCAGCCCTTTCATTTGGTACCGAATTTGTAACGAGCCACATACTTTTTAAAATGAATGAAAGGAATTAAAATGAAGTGTTGCTACCTAAATTTCATACTTTAGTTAATTTAAACAAATCTTATTGTCGTGTCGAAAAACTGTTTGTACCCCAGGATTCAGAAAAATTGCCCCTTCCATCTGATACAGAAATTGTAACGAAAGGACTGATATTTCTAATTTATATTCCCCTTTTTCCGTTTTTAAACCGGATTCGGCAGAAGGTTTATGACAAAGAATGTAAGCTATATAAAAACTAGTTGGCATAGGTGGACTCTGCTCAGTTCCCCATCATATTTATGTTCTCGTAAATTTCTAGTGCGAGACATATTGTCATCATGCTAAAAGAAATGAATTTGACCAAAGCTTGATACAGTGACAGAATGAAATCCCCGCCTAATAGGCTATCCACCGTACACTTCGATATATTTTTCTTATTCTAATCTATTAATTTATTTTATCAGGGTCAATTCCGTTGTTTAGTTTTCATGCTACTATTTCCAATGCAATAATCCTCAAAATTCATATTTATATGAAAAATTTACAATTTCGCTATGTTGATAAAATCATAAATTACGAATAATTTACGAAATTTTCCTATTAGAATATTTGTATTCAATCATGCTCAAACAAATATCATAAATGTAATTTTGAAGTTGTCTAATGTATTTATGGTTCTCAAAATGGAATTTGTGCTCAATTTTGCCTTATTCTGACATGTTAAGTAAATCGTAAATTCCAAATAACTTACGAATTTTTTTAATTGGAAAGATTATAGTCTATGATATTCATGCCAGTATCCTAAATAACATTTCGAAAGTGGTTTGACATTTTTACGATGAAAATATCCCTCAAGATTGACGTTTATGTGAAATTTTGCTCAATTCTGCCATGTTAAGAAATTCGTAAATTTCCAATAACTTGCGAAATTTTCAAAGTAGCATATTTATAGTTACTGATGTTCATTCCGGCATCAGAACTAATATTTTAAATTTGGTCTGACATTTTTACAGTGAAAATTTTCCATTTAATGCACGTTTAAGTGAATTTTTGTCCTCTTCTCCCATGTTAAGAAAATCGTAAATTTCTAATAACTTACGAAGTTTTTTAATTTGAATGGTGCAAATGAATATGGTTCTTGCCAGTATCGAAAGTAATATTTTAAAACTGATCTGACTTCTCTGCAATCATTTTTTCGTGAGATACTGTGTACACAGATTAACAAACTAACGGACTAACACACTAACAGACACCCTACAGACAGACACCATACAAATTTTATCATTTTCGGATTCCTCACACCTGAAAACGTTTAAAAAAGTCAAAAAACCAAGGACGAAAATTTTCACGATTACCTAAGTTCCCCATACCTATAGTATGATGGGGAACTAAAAATTTTCACGATTACCTAAGTTCCCCATACCTATAGTATGATGGGAAACTAAAATTTTTACGTTAATATAAGTTCCCCATACATATAGTATGATTGGGAACTAAAAAGTCTTTACTAATGATAAAAAAATGGAGAGTGTTAACATAACAAACAAACAAAAAAATTTTATGAAACAATTTTTTTAAATCTGGTACGGCACTGTAACGTATTTCGCTTACCCTGCATTTCAGTACTATCAAGAAATATTGCAAATTAGAGAGGCAATTAAAGATCCAGTACGGTGTATGGACCTACGTTAAAAATAATTCAAAAAAGGTTTAGGAATAATTTTATTCGGCATATAATTTTGTATGAGGCGGGATATGCAATTCCATTTTGGATATAATACCTATATCAATGTAGAATTTATGGTTGTTATTAAGTTAAAAAGTTTATTCTGATTTTTTCATTGAACTTTTTCACGCACCACTCCTTGAAATTGAAAATTAATAAATCAAATAAACATTTCAACTGATAATCTCATATGAATTTCAAAATATTGAAATTAAAATTACTGCAAATATTTATTTTTATGTTATGCTGATAACAGACAAACACACAAATAACTAATTGATTTTTGCAGTTAAAAGTAAATATACATTAAAAAAAAAGAAAGATGAAATTTTAACTCTAAAAACTACATTGTCTACCATATGCATATGAGAAATTAATTTTCGTTTATGAGCAGTTTTATTGGGCATGGTAAAATGTACTTCAACACTTGTACCATTTGTAGTCATTGGGGGGAGGGGGGGGGGGGATCGCTTAATTTTGGATAGCTCTATATAATTTTTACAATTTGTCGTAGGGGAGAGTGGGGTACAATGACCAATTTTGTAAATTTTAAGTGTTTACTCACAAAGTAATGATTTCTCGCTATTGAAAATATGTTTGCATATTACCTATACATTGGGTCTTATGTGGCACTCAATCAAAAGCAATAATTATGTTTACTTTTTTAATATAAAATTTTTAATAACAACTGACAAAATGGACCTTTGTACCACGTTCCTGTGGTACAATGGTCCATGACTTGGACCACAGGTCATATTTAAAAAGCAGACTAACGTAGTATGTTTTTTTAATAGTATAAAATGTAGAATATATTATATTTGTTTATTAATGTCTTCGATACATACAAATAACGTAAATTAATGAACAATAAAATTAGAAAATGATACGCTAAATAATTTTTGTGTCACTGAAAATTTGCTGTTTTCTTGTGAAGTTGTAGGGAAAAGTCATCATTACAATAGCTTGAAAAATTATAAAAGATATAGCAACACTCTCAAAAAAAAAAAAAAAAAAAAAAATGTAAAGATCTTAGTTAAGTTTTCGTTGCATGAATCTCACAAAAATAGATTCTTTATCTTTTATTTCTGTAATTAAACCAACAAAATGTAAAACCGTCTTTTTCGTCAAATTTATTTGTATTATTATTTTTTAATTGCATTGTTTAATTTAGTATGTTATAGCTGTATGATATTTGTAAAAATATAAGAATACAAAAATAACTGAATGGTTATTAAAAATAAATAAGAAGAAACTTCAAAGTAAATTGCTTTCTTATTTTCATCTTTGAAGAAATAATATATCTAATTAAAGTTAACTCTGAAATTTTTATATATAATTTACAGCTAACACTTCAAAAATGTAGATTTCGTAAATCAGTTTATTATGACAGAGAACTGAGGTAGATGGACCATGCTCCATTGTACCCCGTTTCTTAATGGTCCATTGTACCCCGTCTGGACCGCTGACAGCAAATTATTAAAAAAAAAAAAAAATCCTCCTAAAAAATATTTTAATGAGATTAAATATAATAATAGATACCTTAGCTCTTTATTGTCCTAAATAGCCTGTTCCAGATCATTATTCCTGAAAGACGAAAATAAAAAATGTTTAACTAAAAATATTTACTTTTGGCTACCGTAAACTAAACTTCACGAATAAAATAGCTAAATTGTTAGTTAGGCATGAAGTTGCTAGCTAAGTTTCATCATTGCAGTGTTACTATCTATGTACCAAAATACGAACCATAAAAATAAATAAATAAATAAATTATAGGGAGTGGTCCATTATACCCCACTCTCCCCTATGTATTACATTGTATACTTAACACTTCTGTTCAATATGATAAACATATAAAATAAGTTTAAATGCACTATAATAATTTGCATGTATAAATCTAATGCATCCGAACATATTTGTGTAACCCTATAAACAAATGGTGAATGATTTAATACTATGTTTCACACGAAATAACTTGCTTTTATACATATAAAGAATATATATTCATTTCATTTTGTTTAGTGCAGTTTTTTTTTTTTTATGTTAAACTGCCTTTACTAGAAATTTCGCCCATAAACGTCAGTCATTTGAATTCCATTTAATGTTGGAATTCAAATATGATAAATTGCTTGATCCATTTGCTTGATCCCAGCGAAAAATTCAATGTAATATCCCTATGTGATACTGATTTAGAATATCGAGTTTGAACTACCTGATGTTATTTGTTTTTGAGATATGCTGATAAAAGACACACAAACACTAATCGCAAAAAATCGTTTTAATTGGGTTCAGATAACCTCAAAAAGTGTAAATACAACAAAATCCAATTTCAAAAATTTGACACCAAAACAATACTTTCTTTACCATATATGGATTGGGAGAACAAATATATATATATATATATATATATATTAAATTAAGATAAAAATTAAATAACTTCTTCAACTGGTGGGAATACTCTAATTGAAAATAATCTGATGGGTCACCCACACGATTTTTAATTACCCTGAATTTCAGTACTTTTCAGACAGTCTGCAGATTAAGACGTTAGAACAAAAATATAAGATATTAAAGTTAAATCTACTTTTAAAATATTTTAAAATAGGTTTGGAAACAGTTTTAATTGACATCGCCTCCCTCAACACCCCGTTAAGTTATAGTGCCTACATTTATAGATAGAAAAGAAAATCAAGGCTATTAATAATATATTTTGAAATTTGCCAATCTTGATATAACTTTTTAAGTGGTTACCTCATACGAACTTCAATATACCATATTTGAATTTCCTGCAGTTACTTTTCTAAGTTATGTTGGTATCCATACAGACAATCGCTGGAAATTTCACTTTCATAATCAGGTCAAATATAATATCACTCATATAATATAACTCAAATATTATACAAAAAACTAGAGTTGAAAATCAATCTTTTAAAAACATTTTGTTTACAGAATATGAAAAATTAATTATACTTTCTGCGTAAGCCGTGTTCATCACCATAGTAAAATGTAGCAAAGCACTTTCTTTAATTTCATTCAATGGAAAAGAATGTTTAGCTTAATTTTGAGTAGACCTGTATGTTGTCTATAAACTATATATAGATCACATTGCGTACTTAAATTTAGTCCATCATAAAAAACACATAACACAAAAGGAATTACACTTCCAGATATTTCGAAGTATAGCCCCAACATATCCCAATATTTTGGGTAGTCCTTGATAAATGATGAATGATTTCTATCACAATATACACAAAATGCTATTATGCGTATAACAAAACATGTTCATTCTATACTATAAGTGTTGCACAGTACTTACCAGAAATTTCCCCCATAGATGTAATGTAGTTGAACTTTCTTAGATGGCCCTGTACACGAACCGTTTGCTTCATCTCAACGAAAAGATTAGTGTTGCATCAATATATAATACAGATTTAGAACACCAAGTTTGGACTTCCTGCTTCCATTTGTTCTTCAAAAAAGCTGATAACACAGATACACACACAGAGAAGGAAAGGTCAACCGCAAAAATCATTGTTTTTGGATTCAGGGCACCTCAAAACGTGTAAATATATAAAAAATTCAATTTAAAAAATTTTACCAAAAAACATTAATTATATATTTAATAATACAATTTTTAAAATATAGTATATTTTTAAAATCACCATGTAATAATTAAAAAATTAACAGTTTGACTAATTTAACAATCAGAAATATCCATAAAAAAATACAAATTTAATTTAAGTGACTTCAGATACATAATATGGCATATAAAGCTTTTAACTTATAATTTAATTAGCTGTAAACTTAATAGCACACCACAATGTCAGAACAAGTTACAAAGAATAACTCAAAGTCAAATATCGTTTTCGCTTTATTGGAAAAATGACAAGAGAAAAGCCTAAGCTTATTTATGATTAGTTATTATTTATTTTAAAAGGTTAAAAGATAACTGCTTGTAAAATTATTTTCTTCATTAAAATAAAAAATATGATATTATAAATAATGCACTACATTATACTAAATTATGATTGCATATATTTTTCAGAACAAAATAAAAATTTTGAGAATGAGGATTTAGATGTAGTTCATTTACAATAAAATATTTAAATTTATGTTATTTTTATTAAAATAACTTATATAATAATAACTTCTTCCAATCCAAATAGTAAACTAATTCTAACTTACCTTTGGTATGTACATTGTCCGTTTATACCGATTACGTATATAATAAGGTAGGTATTAAACAGATATCTACAGTGGGCACTCTATTTGAACCCTGTCTGATGTGAGCCCATATGAAAAATTTCGATGGTAGATTCTCTAAACTTCCATTCTCTAATATGAACACATTTCAGTGGTTCCGGCGAAACTCCATAGATTTATGATGAAGTCTTTGCACTCTGAACACCATCTAATCCGAACATCGTAGTATTACAAACGCTCCTTTTGATCCCAATTCTACCTTTACCTCTCTCTAAACTTAACGTGTGCTTGCAATCGGTATTCAAGAAATGAGCCCAGCATGGAAATTTGTAGAAACACCGTGCTTTTCATTGACTGAAAAGAGGCAACAGGCGTTAGAGGGAGTGATCAAAAATCTCACACCTGGTTGGACAGTATTATCGCTTTTCTTTCTTTCTTCTTTTTTGATCGGCAAAGGGAAAAAAAATTAACGATTTCGGTATTGTTGATGAGAAAGAATCACGGCACTTACATAGCCCGAAATAAGTAGAAAAACAAAAAAAAAAACGTAAATACTGAAGCTTCGGGAAAAATAGGAATTTGTTCGAAAATTTAAATAAAAAGTAAGTTAAAGGGAAATAGCACCTGAGTTCGGAATTTCAGTAGGCCGAGTCAATGACATAAGCAAGAAAAATAAAGTAATTACAACTGTTTTTGAAGCAAAATTAAACTTCCTCAGTGTGTGGAATTTTCGAAAAGAAAACGGGAGAAGAGAACATAAATAATCACATCAAATGTTTTTACCAAATAAGAAGGAAGACTCTTCCTATCACTAGACGCTTGTTGAAGTAGATTGCTCTGAACTTTGCAGAAAACGAGAAAATCGCGGAATTCAAGGCATCGAAAGGATGGCTGACTTGCTTTAAATGTCATCATAACATTGAATTCAAAGTAGTAAATGGTGAAGCTGCAGACTTAACTGTGGAGGAATGTACAACTAAATTTTAGATTTTAACAAATGATTAATCGGTTTGTTTTTAAAACTCTGCCAAATAAAAACCCTAGCAGAGAGCAGCGAGAATTTGGCGGGAAAATGTCGAAAGAAAGACATACTCTCATGCTCTGTGTCAGTATTACGGGTGAGAAGTTCGAATCACCTGTGATAGGAATAAATTAAAAACCATCATGTTCAAAAGTGTGAAAATTGTATCATTGCATGTGCACTATAAATCAAATAATAAAGCCTGAATGACATTCACAATTTTTCTCACAATGGTTGAAGGGCACTAAGGAAATGATGAAGAGAGAAGGGGGAAAAAAATCTTCTTTTTGTGGATAATTCCTCCTCACATGGAAACACAAGACTGAGCAGCGTGAACCTGAAACCCCTACCACTGAAGAGTATTTCTACAATCAAACCGCTAGATCAAAAAGTAATCAAGATTTTAAAAGCTCACTATCGAATCCATTTTCTGAAGAAAATATCCTTGGTAATGGAAGAGGCAAATCCTACAACCGAACGAACAAAGAAGGCCAACGTTATGGATGCTGCTCAACTGAATGCAGTAACTCCTTGGAATGCAGTAATTCCTCACACAGTCCAAATATGGTTTTTGCAAAGCAGAATTCACATGTGAGAATGAGCAATCAAGAATAGAGGACCATAAAGCAACAACTGTGAATGCATTTGCGCCAATTTCGCAATAGCTTCATGCAGAAATTAAACCTCGAGCTTATCTCAAAGTCGACGGAAGTCTCCTGGTTCGCCGCGAGAACAACATCGTTGAAGAGGTTAGTGAAGAAGAAGTAGAACCACACAGAAGAAACCAGTGAATAAGGGGTGCAATTAAGTTCAACCAGTATAGCTAAGGAATTCAAGATCTGATGATCAGACTGACCATATTTTTTTCATTGAATTTGAGGACAAATATGGAGGTGTCCTCGAACTTCGAGGACAATAAATAATTATATAAATAAGTCACCTTAAATTGTAACATTTTAGTAATTTTTACGTATAAAGCACCCACAATAACTTATTTCAGCTTATTTATTACGTATGTAATAAACCATTATTATAATACATTAATAACTTTATAACCGGCGTCACCAAATGTGTTGTAATTTTTTGGGGACGAAGGTAGTTTTCGAGGACTGTCCTCTAGATTTGAGGACGTATGGTTAGCCTACTGTTGATCTATGCTGCTGAACCTCACCCAGAAGTCTTTCCACTTCTTAAACAACTACATAACATGTGCGCTGCACGAGCGTACACAATACAAAAGCAGACTGAAATTACACATATTTTCATGTAATGTAATGATTATGGTTTTAAGTAACGTAGTACAAGTATAAGTATATAATAACTGTATGTAATAACTGCATAATTATGTAATTTTATTGTATGTTTTGTAAAACTTTTTGAATAAAAAAAGTGAGATAGTAGAGTACAAGCCCGACAGAATTTAGTTTGATATAGCACTAGACGTTAAATTCAAATTCAGCAACTCCATCTCAGAAACTGGCATGGCTAACCAAGCTAAGTATTCTATACAGTCTATAATCTTATTACGTAATCTCCCAATCTCCCTCTATAGTGAACATCCCCATATTCTGTGCACATTTGGTCATTTCCCTGAGTATTCAGAATACAGAGAGTGCACTGTATTTAGAATTTAAATTGTGATCAAACTTAATAGATCACAAAATTTGATATTTTATCAGTCTTTAGTACAGCTAAACAACGATGTAAAGTAAGGATTTATGTATGATATTGTTTTTTTTTTTTTTTTTCAGAACGCTGTCTAATAATGACATTTTTGCGAAACAAAGGAGACTTTTCCGTGTTTAGAATTTCTTTCGTAAATAAAAAGACAGGTTCTATTTGACCAATTCACTTCATTTAACGAATATTCTCGACGTAATTCAATATGACTGTTACCTGTACTTCACATGTCAAATAATTCATGTAAAATACAACGCAGAGTTGGACTATCGTTTAATGAGGAACGATGACCAGCAGCTTCTTCACGCAATTTCTAACGAAAAAACGCTCAGTTCGAAGTCTGAACCCAATCTGAACTGTTTCGAGCAAGGCCCTTGTCTTTTTATAATATTCTAGATACTTTGTCGGATAAACGTGATAGATGAGCGCCAGAAACCAAAGGATCATTAAGGAAAATGGACAATGTTCCTGTGACGTCACCATAGGTAAAATCGCCGAACACGTGGCTGATATTTTGTAAACAAATTAGATTCAAGATGCCATTTTATTGTTACGCATAACATTTTCCTAAATATTTCTCCAGTGAAACTTAATAATAATGTTCAAACAAGAACAAAAGAGAAATGTAAACAACTGAATCGAATGATAAAGTTAAGACTATTCCATATCGTAAAATTGCAGAACCTTTTATGTATACACACACACACACATATATATATAATGAATAAAAGATTAATAAGAACATTTTATGTACACACACATATATATAGTCATCAAAGCTTAAATAATTAGAATTTCAATCACTTTAATAACGGTATTTATTAAATGGAACATCCATTTAAATTTGTTAACATCGCTACAGTTCACATGGTAACTTTTAATATTACATAAGGTTGATTAATATTAAAGTATATTACTAAAACTGGATTAAAAACAAAACAAAGGTATCACTATATCACTCTTACATCAATTTCATATAATCTGTAACTCTTATAAATAATATTGCAAGATAAAAATTTGCAAGCCACAATGCTTTGTTATGGTAGAGTTGAGGATTGTTTCCCTACCCAGCTGATATTCTTGTAGCCTCGAACCCAAAGTAGGAATATGGTCCATTCCAGGTACTCGGCTTCTGCAGATGATCCAGGTTTTGAAACTCCAAGCATACATTTTTAGCCAAACTTAGTCGCCAGGTCGCTATATTCATCATCAAAGACGACTCCTTAAATTATAAACAGAGTGTTTTTATTTTCTTTTTGTTTCTCTGGTGGCCGAGAGTTTCTGCTCTCGAAAGTTGTAGGTGGGAAGTGCAGGGTTCGAACCCAGGTCACTCTTGCTGATCTAGTCCTTTCCAGAATTGTTCACGGTTTTCTTAGAAACTCACGTAAATGCGGACTGGGAAGCCTTATAAAGATCCTCAAGGAGTGCATTTTAACAAGGTCTAGGAAGCAATCAATCAGCCTAATCCCTACACTTACATTAATACTTATTTTCTCTTACTTGCGCAACTATATATGCTGCAACAGTAGTTCATATGCAGTAAAAGGATTTTAAACCATTCAAAAATATATATAGTTGTAAATATTCTAATCTCTATGAGTTATGTTGAAATTGAATTTTTATTTTTATTATTATTATTATTAAAAAAAAAAAAAAAAAAAAAAAAAAAAAAAGAAGAAGTTATGTATATGTGTGATACCAATGATCATAAATAATTTTTCTGAATCTTAGGAGGAAAATGTACTCATCACTATTTTTTTTTTTTTTTTTTTTTTTTTTCTTTTAGCACTCTTAAAAAAATCCTAGTTAAGTGCGAATATTTAACCTATTCAATTAATGTGCTCTTTTTTTAACGTCATCTCATTTTCAATTGATCGTTCAAAACGAGCACTATTAAGTGTAATCGTGTCAATGGAAATAAGGGTAGCTTAGTTACGACCTTGACCATGGAGGACGCCACCTAATGGTTGCAATGAGAGCTAAGAAATACCTACTGGAAAATAATATATGTTTAAAACGATTTAATGTTACACAGTTTCAATTATATTATAATTCCACGATTTAATATCTTGAAATTAATTTTTAAGAAATGCAGTGTAAAACCTCTCAAGAAAAGATAGATACAATTTTTTTTACTATTATTTAATGATTGACTTACGCTGGTTGTTCGTATTTGTATGTTTATATAGTTCTTGCAATAATTATTATAATGTAAGTAGTAGTGTAACATTATTATTAAGAAAAATTTTAATATATATATATATATATATATATATATATATATTAATAAGGCATATTTGTGTATTAACTCAGAAAAAGCATCGAAGTCCCCAAAAGAACCAGAAGAACGAATGCAAAAGTGCAAAGACTTACTATGAAATTAAGCCTTATAAAGTAATGTGGAGTTTCATAAATTAATCTGTCAATAAACGTGCGTAGTAAATGCTTGAAAACTGTACGCTTAATAAATAAATATATAATTAATATTTTCTTTCTTTTATTAAATGAACTTTGATAAAATATTCAACAGTGTTTAATTTTCTTCCTTACTACGTTTGCAACCTACTTAATGTATATATCGTTTAAAAACCTTTTTAAGTTTAAAATACTTTTCCCATGCTACTTCTTGGTATTTGCGAAAACAAACAGCTTTCAAGGAGTAATTTCACTCACAAAAGTTTTAGGAGTATACACTGTTAAAAATTTCAACACAAACACTGTGTAATCTATTATCTTAAGTCTTATGTAAAATTACAGAGAAAAATAAACGGAGATGTTAAAAAACTTATTTCTTATATTCACTTTAATAACTAATATTATTTTAATTAATTATTGGTGATAATATATTTCGGATTTAGAATGCTTTTTCTAAAGTAGAAACATTCATTTTTAATTTTAATTACAAAATTAAATAATAAAATTAGGTAAAAATACAGAATAAAGATTGAGAATCTCGAACTTTAACTAAGAATTACTGTAAATTTGCAGAGACTCGGGATAAATATTTGCATTAAATTTACAGAAATTTTTAACAGTGTAGAAAAAAAGTTTAAAATTTTTACGTAGAATGAAAAATGAGGGAAGCTCGGACGAAAAAATCTTTTGAGAAAAGTGTCTTATATCTTATTAGAAATATTAAGATTGTATTTTGTAATCATGTTTTATTCTGAACATTTTTCATGTTCAGTTTCCCAGCCTTTCATTTTTTTTTTTTTTTTTTTTTTTTTTTTCCCACACATAAGTAACTAACACAATGGTATTGATTTCATTCTCTAAATTTTCAGATTTCACAAACTGTTTTATAAGTCTTAATTCAGATTCAATTAAATAAAATTTTTGAAATTAAAAAAATTACATGTTCTGTAAAAGATAAGACATTTCAAAACTCCATTTATAATTTTTTCCATTATTTGATATATAGTCTCTTTGAAGTTGTGGGATTTTCGTAGTTGCAAACTCCATCTTAGATAACTATTAGATAACTAAATAGATAAATCAGAGCACGAGACTTGGAAGTAAATTCAAATAAAGCTTTTATTAGTGCTTAAGATCAGGGAGAGGGTAACTGGACCGAACTCAATCCAATAACTAAATAAACTAATAAATTAGAGAAATATAAAGAAATAGTCTCACCCAGGAGAAACAGTAGAAGCTTAGTGAAAACTACTCTCCGTTGATTCGTTGCAATACGCTCACTCCAGGATTGACGACGGGATTCCCTTGTCCGACAATTCCTACCGCTTAACTTCCAATCTATCTCACACCGTCAGGGATGGAACACGGGCGCAGAATTCATACCGGAATCTGTTTAAGAAATTTCTCCACCTTTAATATCGTTGATTCAAGAGGTAGAAAAATTTCTTATATTGATAGTGGTATGAATTCTGCGCCCGTGTTCCATCCCTGCACCGTAACACTCCTCACTTTAGCAAACTCCACTAAAGGATAACTTCGCTCTAGCTTAAGAACTTATCTCCTCGCACCACACAAACACCAAAAATAACTTCATATTTATCCATAACTCAATCAATTTCAATCGCTTCACTTAACAAAACTTTAAAGCCTCTTCGTATTCACTTACGCTCCGCAACTTACAACTTACTTCCTCCGTCAGCTCTATGCGGACACAAAACTATTCCAACCTAACCTGAAACTTCATCGACTGTTGGCGTCGAAGCATCCTAAACTCCCATCTACTGCGTCAGATCAATTTTAAAACTGTAGTGACCTTCCATGGTCTCAACCTTACAAAGTAAATGAAGTAACACACACACAAGATAAATAAATAAATAAATAAATAAAATAAAAATAAAATAGAAGGTACTCGTAAGGATTAGAAAAGATATTTTGAATATATTAGTATAACATGTTAACTCTAGAAAGTTATAGCTGTCATTGTAGATTACGAACTACTAAACATATGATTTATACTTTTCCAAATATTATGAACTTATTCTATCAATGCTATGTTAAGTATGAATAAAAGCTTTCCTTTTGTGTTGAAATTCAATCTTCATTTAGAAAAGGTCATTCATGTAAATGTAACTCTTGAAAAATTAGGTTCTGAATACAAATGTTATGAATTATCGTCATAACTTCCAACTTTTTATATAATACATTTTTGCCACTAAAATTCTTACTTATTTAATAGATGAAAAATTGCTGAAAAATTTTAGTGATAAATGAAAGTTTAAAAATTTCCAGAAATGTTTATTTGTAAATACCAATTCTCTAAACATTTGATGAATAAACATATTATTGGTGATTGGTTGCTCATAATCCTTAATTTCTTCCTTTAAAAAGCTACGAAGAAACATACAAATTAATGTTAATTCCATGACAGAATTCTTCGAAAATTTCTTGATTGCATAATTGTCTCGATTTCAACTGTGCTTTTTTTTTTTTTTTTTTTTTTCTGAAAACAGAAAAACTGCAATCAAAAATGAAAATATATGCAATCAAATAATTTGTAAAGAACACGATCTCATAGGATTAAGAGCTTGTGAGTTTCTTTTATGACCTGAGCATAGCCATTTAGGTATCCTCATCAGTTAGCTCTATGATTTCCTCCGTTAATGCTAAACCTATAGGTGTGAAACACTATCACATTCTCAAAACTATCTCATCAGAAAATGAATATTTTCGACTTTTTTTCTGTGCCCGCTTAAATAATGGCTTTTTTAGCAAAATATTTCTAAAATAAACAATTAATTTTGTATTTGATGCATTAAAATCTTATCGAAGTTAACGAGCTGAAAGTATAAGATTTTAACACTTCAAATAAAAATATACATTTTAGAAATACTTTACAAAGATAAGACAAAAGAGACATGTTTTAAGAAGAGTATGCAGAAAAAAGTACAAAATATTCATTTTTAAAGAGACAGTGTGAAAATACAAATGCATTTCACGCCCTTAAGCTTAGCATAATAGTAAAGGTAATCAGAAAACTGATAAGGGGCTTTAATGATATGGATTTCTATTGGAAATATATCTTTAATATTCAAACAGAATATAATTGGGTACTTTTTTTTGGGGGGGGGGGGAGGGGAGAGGAGGATACAAATTTTGTCCGCAATCTTATACTTGGAAAACGGTCAACTATACTTTTTTCACTGCATATCTTCTTTTTCTAATTTGACGGTCAATGCTACTTTTTTAACATATTAAGCTGACTTGTGATTTTACAGGCAATACTACTATTTTGACATATTGAACTGCTTTTTAATTTTACGGGATGAAAGTAGGTAATGTTTAAGTAAACAAATGAATTTAATATTATTCACTCACAAAAAATTCTCATAAAGAAAATAAAATTTTAATAATTTTTTCATATATATTAAATTAAAGTGTTTGTTATATTCCTAGATTTCTAAAGGTACCCTAACTTATTAAATATATCTTTAGACCCATGTTTCTAGCTAAAAATATAAGTTTCCCCATATTTCCATATACTGCATTTCGTATTACACGTTATTAAAATAAAAAAACTCAAAATGCTATTTTTACTCATTTTAAATAAGTAATTAATGTGTGAAAATTTTCTTATACCAGTGTGCGCATTCAGATTCCGACATTGTGCTAAAATTTTGAGGCTTACAAAATATTTCGGAATATAGTCCTTTTCCATATATATTTATTCTTAAATCCATAAGTACATAATATTCCTCAATATAAAAATGAATAAGGTTTTGAAAATTTTTCCCTGAATATTTTGCATCTAAAGCCTTAAACTTTTGTATCAGTATAAAAAATATAATCTTCAAACATACCTTCCAGCAGCACAGTCAATAGAAATGTAAATGTAAAAGAGATCTGTCCATGTCAGTGCTAATTATAGATTTGATGAATAGCGCTCAAGAGAAAACAGTCATTATGCTAAAGGCTATATCACAGATAATTATATTTCAAACTTATTTCAGAGAAAACAATTTTCTTGGGATAATATTTGTTAACCTAAATTTGCATAATAATGTTTTTCTACCAATAATAGAAAGGTAAACTAAAATGCTTTGAAATATATAAAGTAATTGTTTAGGGATAGCTTATTTTATTAACAAGATTTTTTTTCTTTTATATATATATATTCTAAAATTTTAAGTGGTTCGTAGTAACATGGTTTATTTCAATGGACTGATTTTAACAATGCATGAAAATTTTTATTTGTAAAATCTCATGAAAAAAGAAAGAAAATAAAGAAAAAATATTGTAGATTCCTAAAAAGCGCTTCTGTAATATTTGAAATATTGAAAAGATTTTTACGATTTATTTGGTCAATTTATTCACAATCAAATTTTTAAAAATGTATATCAACAATTAACCAGAAAACTTGTGCTAATTTAGGATAATTTAGCTGAAACTAATATTTTTAGAAATTTGTTAATAATTTGCAACATTTTAGCAGTGATTACAACTAAAATAGCTGTACTATATTATATAAACTCAGCATCAATTTCCTGGTTGACTATTAAATCTGAAATTGTTATTTTTCCGACTGAGGGAAAATAATGCCTGGACCGGGAGTCGAACCCCGAATCTTTGACTTACAAGGTCAAGGCTCTACCAATTGAGCTATCCAGGCCGACAACCAGTCAGCATTACTCACTCAGACAACCTTTAGGCAGAAACATCTGGTCTATCATGTAGATAGCTCGACAGAAATAAGCCGCAGGTAATGGAAAACACCATTAAACAATAGGAGAAAGAAATACAATTTTTATTAAAATCACACAATCAACTGATTGGAAGAAAGTCATATTTATTGAAATTTTTATTTTTCCGACTGAGTGAAAATAATGCCTGGACCGGGAGTCGAACCCCGAATCTTTGACTTACAAGGTCAAAGCTCTACCAGTTGAGCTATCCAGGCCGAAAACCGGTCAGCATTACTCCCTCAGACAACCTTTAGGCAGAAACATCTGGTCTATCATGTAGATAGCTTGACAGAAATAAGCCGCAGGTAATGGAAAACACCATTAAACAATGGGAGAAAGAAATACAATTTTTATTAAAATCACACAATCAACTGATTGGAAGAAAATCATATTTATTGAAATTTTTATTTTTCCGACTGAGTGAAAATAATGCCTGGACCGAGAGTCGAACCCCGAATCTTTTACTTACAAGGTCAAGGCTCTACCAATTGAGCTATCCAGGCTGAAAATCGGTCAGCATTACTCACTCAGACAACTTTAGGCAGAAACATCTGGTCTATCATGTAGATAGCTCGACAGAAATAAGCCGCAGGTAATGGAAAACACCATTAAACAATGGGAGAAAGAAATACAATTTTTATTCAAATCACACAATCAACTGATTGGAAGAAAATCATATTTATTGAAATTTTTATTTTTCCGACTGAGTGAAAATAATGCCTGGACCGGGAGTCGAACCCTGAATCTTTGACTTACAAGGTCAAGGCTCTACCAATTGAGCTATCCAAGGCGACAACCGGTCAGCATTACTCACTCAGACAACATTTAGGCATTATTTTCACTCAGTCGGAAAAATAAAAATTTCAATAAATATGATTTTCTTCCAATCAGTTGATTGTGTGATTTTAATAAAAATTGTATTTCTTTCTCCCATTGTTTAATGGTGTTTTCCATTACCTGCGGCTTATTTCTGTCGAGCTATCTATATGATAGACCAGATGTTTCTGCCTAAAGGTTGTCTGAGTGAGTAATGCTGACCGGTTGTCGGCCTGGATAGCTCAGATGGTAGAGCCTTGACCGTGTAAGTCAAAGATTCGGGGTTCGACTCCAGGTCCAGGCATTATTTTCACTCAGTCGGAAAAATAAAAATTTCAATTAATATGATTTTCTTCCAATCAGGTGATTGTGTGATTTTAATAAAAATTGTATTAAATCTGAGTTTGCATCATTTTTTGCGTGAAGCGTTGAACGTCATTTATAACAAGGGGTATATTACGAGGCAGCAATGGAGAGGTCTAGGAAGAAGTGTAGGTGTATGCTAAAGGTCTAGAAAGATTATAAGATTATTATTATTATTTTATGACTAAGAGGGCGATGAGCGTGATAATTTTTTTTTTTTTTTTTTTTTTTTTTTTGTAATTTACCATCTTAAAAATAAGGGAAATTTCCACACGTTAGAATTAAACTAAAAAATTATATATTAAAATTATATAAGTCAATTTACAAATAAAAAATAAAATTAAAAATGTATTTTTTTTTTTTTTTCCCCTCCACATTTGCTTATTTTAGGCGAGATCTTTTAAAAATTGTAGTGAAAATAGCATATATACATACCATCAAACATCCTAATTAATATTCCGTAGTATTGTTAGTTCTGCAATTTTTCTCCCACCAATAAATTTTTAAAGTAATGTTCTCCAAATGCAATTGCGATTAAATAAGAAGAAAAATACTCTAAAAATATACTGGTGTAAAAAAGAAGGCGGGGATAACAATACTACTGAATATTAATTAGTATGTTGGAGGGTATGTATTTTTACTTCTAATTTTAAGCATTTTTATCCAAATATTTCTGTGGTTATTTATTTGTTTTCTCTGTCATTAAGTTTAATGGTCCTTTTTTTATTATCATTCATGTCGGCGTAAGTGATTTAAGTTATTTTTGTCTCTTATTGGTTCTTAATCTAAATCGCAACAATTTTGTGTCAATCTTTCCTTCTCAGTTAAAATCAGTTCTATATTTTTGTGTGTTGGTATTATTTTGTATCTATTAATTGCTAAATTTTAAGATTCAATTTTGTTACGATATCTATCATTTATATATATATATATATATATTCAGTTTATATCTGTGAATCATTTTTAGTTTGAGTCATAATTTAGACTATAAAACTCTGCTCTAAGTTTTGTAAAACAGTAATTTGCATAAAATTTCACTGTTTAAAGATAATAGTAATCTTTAGTAATTAATTTTTAAGTGAATCTACAAAATAATATTCAACTTTGATCAGAATATGTTTTTGTATGATAATAATGTAAAATTCAGATAAGAATATATAGTTGAAGAAAAATAATGTAAAAAGACTGTTTTAAAATTAAGGAAGTAGGGAACATTAAAACATAGAATTTTACTTTTTTAATTTCAAAAGTTTTGAAGAAAATTTAATATAGTAACTGTAGTTAGTTCGCGTAAGGAGCTAGTTGGTGCACAACTTCCATTTTTTGCCCCGTGGCACAAGAGCTTTGCCATCTTGCTAGTGGGGAGTGTGTATACAAATATACCATCCACCGTAATTTCAGGGGGGGGGAAATCTCTGCTTTATAATTTTTCTAACTGCCGAGTAAAGTTTTTCACCGATTTTTTTTCTCTGTTCCAGTAAACATATTATAGCCTTATAAAGAAGCTATAAAATTACATTTAGCATTTTATTTACGTAACATACTAAAGTTAACTACTGTTAAATATATCAATTTAATTTTATTTAAGTCAACATTAGAAGTTTAAAGTCATCCGCAGGCTGTATTACTTGTGTCAGTATAAGATAAATATAAGTGCTATCTATGTACAGTATCTTGTAAACGGATCATGTTGTTGTGCATTTCAGCAAAATATCAGGTATATAAAAAAGTTCATGCCAATTTTTTCAGCGAGAAATAACGACTCAGGAATTTCATGCAAATGAATTTTATTCAGCAAAATAATCTCGTCTAACATTAATTAAATGTTCTTAACGAAATACAAGCTTATAAAAAGTGCGTTTATAAAATTTCTCGTTCCTAAAAAAAAAAAAAAAAAAAAAAAATATGACCGCATGACATTATTTCGGTTTCAGAAATGTATCTCATACAAATAGTTATCAATACCCAGAATCAGGTATTAGTCATATAGAGAAATGTCCGGTTTGTAAAGAGGATGAAATAAAACTTCCAAACTAAGTATGATGAACACTTTTGCTTTATGAGGTCTGGCGTTGTCCTGAAAAATATCAATCTTTTTCTGTTGACTAATGCTGGCTACTTGTGACGAAATGCATCTACAACTCTTTGCAAATGGAAAGATACACCTCAGGTGGGATGACATTTTTGCTAGGTTCCAATATTTCAGAGTGCCCAATACCTGCGTTGGTCTACCAAACACAGAGCAGTATATTCTGTTGATGAATGTTGAATTTGGGGCATATGCGACAAACTCAGGGATGACGGGTGACATTTCCTTTTGATAGTGTATAACAACCATTTCTCGATGCATGTCAATATTTGGTCCAAGAATAGGGCTTTCTTGTGACGTGACAATAATGAAGAAAATGATGAGCTGCTAGAGCTTGATGCCTTCTGTCAAAACGCAATGAATTCACTTGATGAGCTAGCTGTCAAGTCCTCCTAAGGAAGTGCAGCTGAAATCAAATGGTTTCCTCTGATGCTCTAAACTCTTGTGATAGTTCTTTGAACGTTTAATGGGGTTTTTGCTCGATATACACCTTCATAAGAGCTTTGTCGATATCGAATGAACAATGAGATTGAGGTTATTATTTTCCGATTGATATCGATTGCGTGAAATTCGTGTTATGTGCTCACACTCTGATGCCTCGCCAAAGTGGAGCATATGTTTCACAATAAAACAGCTTTTATAACATTGCTACCGAATTTCAACTCATGAAATAAACATGACCGTAAAAATTGGTTTTGACATATTCAGGAATATAATTTGTTCAGAGCGGATTTCGTCGCGACCGATATGCTTCAAAACTCTGTACTGACTGACAATTGACGGATGTGTCAATATCTGACGACAGCCAAGCAGGTCTTCTGACAAATGCTGTTTAAATTAAAAAAAATTTCCAAACTGATATGAAATTCTTTAGATACCTGTATATCAGTTTAGTCGATCTTAAAGCACTATAACACCATTAAAATTTACTTCAGTTCTTTTCATCCATAAACTGCACTCTTAAAACTGTGCCTCTTATTTCAGAGGCACATTTTTCATTTTTGTGCCTCTGAAAAATAAGAGGCACACGTGCCTCTGAAAATTAAAAGGCACACGTGCCTCTGAAAATTAAAAGGCACGAACAGTGCCTTTGAAATTCAGAGGCACATTTTTCATTTTTGTGCCTCTGAAAATTAAAGGGCACGAGAGGTGCCTTTGAAATTAAGAGGCACATTTTTAATTTTCGTGCCTTTGAAAATTAAAAGGCACAAATGATGCTTTTGAAATTAAGAGGCACATTTATGATTTTTGTGCCTTTGAAATTAAGAGGTGCAACATTATATTTTTGTGCCTCTAAATAGCAAAAAGCTTATATGCACTTACTCTCTGAAGAGACATAATGTGCTTTTAAATAAAAAATCTTATTTTAAATTAATTTCCATGACTTTTATTAAGAGCCAGTGTTTCACAGTGTGTTAAATGTCGTAAACATGAAGAAACAATCATTATTCGTTCTTTTTAAAACTTTGTTTTCACATTCACACACATTTTTATTTTTAAATAAATTTCTGTTTTCAAACAAAACTAAAAAAAGAAGAAAAAGTATCTTTTCGATTTTTTAAATTTATTTTAGGGTGGTAAAAATCCAAAATTTTACATTTTACAGTTTTGAAATAAAATATTAAAAAATTAGTTTTTGGAAAACAAAGGATTAAAACTGGTGGATACTTTTGAATGGGAAAATGGAGATACAATATTTAATGAATAACAAGTGATTATTTTCCATATATTAATATGTGATTTGGTTGGCTGACAAGTCTTCTTGAGAATGGGGTACACTACTCAATTTTTTTTATGGAAAAAATGACCAACATTTATACATGAATGAGAGAAAGAAAAATTTGCAACATAAAAAGCAGCAACCTGGTGCTGCATCTTTCATGCTGCATTGGTGCCTTTCTGCCCCTCATATATTTCCACAATTTTTGAGGCTAAGTGTTAGTTTGCATGGATCAGATACAAAAAATACAGGCTTAAGAGAGGGCAATACTGTTCCCACCAACAGCCAAGCCCATGTTATTTTAGGTTGTTTCTTAATTTACTCATTATCTAATATATTTTTTAAAATTCAATTTTTACATTAAGAAAATTAATTACCATTAAAAATTAGCTCTCAATTTTGAAAAATTGATTTTTCAAAAATAATAATGATAATAATAATAATTTTCAGTTAATGTTATTAAAAAAAAAAAAAAAAAAACTATGGGCATTTTTTTTTTTTTTTTTTTTTAAAGCTACCAAATCAAAATATTAAAAATGTGAAAAATTAATTTATTTAAAAATACTATACTAATTTAGTGATTTTGAATTTTCTCAATTTAAAAAATATATTAGGTAATGAGTAATGAAAACAAACTTTCCCATAGAACAACATGGGTTAGAGCTGTTAGCAAGATGATATTGTTTATTCACTCTTCACCTAAAAGTTGACCAGAAACGTAACAAATCTAACTTCATTTTATTCTAAAGAAAAATTTGATTTATAAATTATACATTATTTATATAGTGTATATTTTTTTAATTCTGTTTTCACATTTGGATAATTCACAATCATTATAATGTTTCTGTTTAAAAAATATAAATAAATAAAAATATTTTTTAATATTTTGTTTTAAAATTGTAAAGTGAAAAAAAGAATTTTTAAAAAACAAGAAGTAGCTAAACATTTATGAATTTTCTAAATATGAAAATAGAATTTTGAAATATATACATTTGGTAATGAGTAATTTACAAAACAAATTTCTTCACAGAATAATAAAAATATGCTTAGACTGCTTAAGGAAAAAAAAAAAGTAACTGCAGCATGCAAGCTACAACATGCGTGCTGTAGCTTTCATGCCATATAAAAATTATACTTCTTGAAACAATCCAGCCAACACAATTTTCCTCTTTTTGGAGGGGGAGGGGGGAGGTGTGGGAGGCTGATAATAGATAACGTTTAATAATTTTGATCTAAAACAATACTTGTGTCTTTGCCATTTATTGCATTTATTTATGAGTTTTTTTATTTAATAAAGTCAAACCTCATTATGTGAATTTCTTTTAGTATGAACTGTTTCCATAATCCCTGTCAAAATGAAGATTAGTTTAGTTATATAAAGTTAGTGACAGCATGAACAATTTTTTTATCTTCTTTGAGATTCATATTAATGAGCTGCACAATATATATTATATATCGTGTGTGTGTGTTGCTTTACTTTGTATTCAGTTTATCTGACAGATTAAAGATTAAAATAAAGAAAACATACTCTAAAATCTGAAAGCAAATTATTCTCAGATGCAGGCAAAGGATGAAATCAAGAAGTGGTTTACTCAACAAAAAACAAGCATTTATTTTTATTTATTAATTTTTTTACGGAGACAAAAAAATAACAAAGAAATATACAGCTTGTTTCATTTTTTGTAATTTAGTATAATACACTGTTAGACATGGCAACATTTTAATTTGTTCTGGTTTTGTTAGTACCTTCTTTCTTTTTTACCATGTTTTTATTAACTTCTATTCTTGTTTGTTTGTCTGATACAAATTTGCAATCTATTTTTAACTAACTTCCCTACTAGCTAGACATTTGAAACTTTCACAGTAGCTCAGAACACAGTGACAACACAATACTTCAAAGTCAGATTTTCGAATAGTTTTCTTTTAATTAATTAAAATATGAAAATAATAAGCTCCTAATCCTTATAAATAGCCATTAAAATATTAGCTATAATTGTTGCCAAAAAAAATTTACGGGTTCATTTTCTTTCGACAAAAAATAAATACATTTAAATGTGAACCTTAAAAAATTAGCCTTTTTTTTTCCATTATTATTATTAGTTCACTAAACTGAGTTCATGTGCTTAAATATTATTTTTTATTCTTGCATATTTTATTAATGATTCATCAGAAAACTTAAGAACATGGTACAGAAAGTTTTTTTTTATCTTATAATGATTACACCTCGCTTCCTAAAGGGTATATTACTTTTCTTATTTAATTGTAATTACATTTTGGAGAAAATTTCACTACATAGTGGTATGAAGAAATTGCAAGAATTTACAATGCTGCGAAATAAATTAAAATGTTGGCATGGCTGTGATAAACTTAGTTAGTGGTTAATCAATGCATTAATTATTTTACAGATTGTACCTTGGCTTCATCGTGTACACTTTTGTGTACATGTTTTTTAGTATCTTAGAATATATAAAAATTTATATTGTTTGTATTGCATTTTATATACAATGCAATTGTGTTTTAGAGCTAGGATTTTTTTTTTTTAATCTCATTTACCTTGGAAACCTCATGCCAATTCTGCAAATAAGTAGAATGTATAAATAAATAAAATTTAAGTCTAATTTCTCACTATTATTTGGATTAAAAAAAAAACCCTAAATATTATCATCTTTATGAAATTGGTTATCATTAAATTAAAAATATTTGTAAATGACTGTAAAAGCAATACTTTAAAAACACCTTTAATTGTACAACCCTTTTCTTTATTACTGATGGAAAATGGAAGATGGGTCGTGTTGTTTGGCTGGATTGGAATGTGAAATTAATTTTTTTTTTTTTTTTTTTAAGCAGGCCTGTTGCAGTAGTATAAATATGCATTATTTCTTATTCCTTTAAATGTTCAATTTCTTCATTTGAGTAGTTAACTATTCTTAAAATCCATATTGCTATAAAGTTTCATTATTCTTTATCAGTTATGAACCACTAAACCTTGAATTTTGCTTGTTTTACTCCATAAAGAAATAAACTCCTGACTTAATATACATTTTTCATCCATGTGACTCCAAATGTATCATCTTCTGAGTATTGTCTGTTTATTAAGGTTGTTTTCTGTTAAATTCTTTGTTAATTTGTATTTAATAGCCTGTTCCATTTTAAATTTCACTTCAATTAATTTCATGTACAATATAGGGGGTCCCACAATGTGATTTGCTATTATAGCCACTGAACAAAATCGTACATTGGTGCTTAAGGGTGAAAAAGGTCTCCCCTGACGAATTTTTTTCACCTTTTTTGTGCTTCTCCTACTTGAAAAAACCGCATTCTTATTGGTCTATGTTGTTTCAGTGATATTGTATCTGTTGCTTGGCTTTTACTATATGTATAACTCATTATTATATCATATAGTATATTTATCTAAGGCTATTTTATATTACTGTTTATTTTTATTATTTTAAACCTAAAAAAGAAAATTATATCCTGTTTCAAATTAAACAAAACAATGTAAGAGTTTACATTAGTTTTGGTGACAGTTATATAAATATGAGTGGGGGGACACAGAAGGGTTGATCATACCCCAGGCATTATACTTGCTAGGGATAAATTAATATTACCCAATTTCATTCTCTGTATTTTGTACTCCAGAGGTAAAAGATACCATGTCATTTTGTCAAAAGTTAATTATGTCTGATGTGCTACAATGAAATAAGTTGTCACGAATAAAGAAAACTAACACAGTTTTACTTTTCACTGTTTTTTCTCCTTTATAATAACTTGACATTAGTGCTTAAATCCTCTATAATTAAAAAAATAAGTAAATAAATAAAATACATTTAAAGAACATACTTTTAACCCTTTTCACAAAATAGACATTGTGTCACCTCTGGGGTACAGGTTGCTGCTACAGGTTTGATAGATATTGCTACAGGTTTTTAGGGTTGGGGAGACATTAAAAAGGTATCACATCCCAGGTGCCAGTTATGCTCACTAGACCACTGTTTATTATCCATATAAGCATTAAGAATACACAATAGAAATAAAATACAAACCAATCAAATGCACTTATATTTTATTTACTTTCACATTAACATTTTTGTTCTAGTGCCAGTTCTAGTGTACAATTGTCTAAACTTCGTTATTTCGCCACACAGTATAATGTTTTTTTTTACTGATAAAGAAAATACTTGGTCCCGGTCGTTTACTTTCTTCAGAATAGTCACCCTAAAAAGAAAATTAAGATCTTTAAATATTTTATATTTATTTATAACAAACTGAAATATGTAATATATATATATATTTAAATATAATAACTATTTTGACTATTAAATGACTGTTTTCACTAATATCAACATGTAAACCTTAAATTTAATAAGATGATGCAACAAAAATACACATAAGAAAATAAAAATTTTAATTTATAAAGCACGAAAATTGTTAGACTTACACCATTATAAGAATATTAAAAATAAATCTGTAGAGTATAAACATTGAATTCTCCAGAAAAGCTGAAAAATCTCAAGTCCCTGAATTCTAAAATTAAATTTATATATTAAAAAAAAAATAATAATTTAGAATAAACATGGATAATAAGAGAATTTTCTTTTTATGGATCTAATATTTTTTAAAGGGAGCTAGACGATGATAAATTAGACCGATATTTTTAACTTATTGGGGCATCTAATGCTGCTTAATGTCAGAATTGACTCATTTATTAATTGACATAGGTTAACGTAATTAATATCTCCATGACTAATTAAAATTTTTAAATTCTGTTTTCAAGGGCCCCCTTGGGAAGACTCTTGGGCATCCATATGTCAATTTTTGTACTTATATGTTCAATAAAGGCTGAACGTATAGAAAGACAGGCAGACAAACCTTTCCTTTTATTATTATATATTAAATATTTATTCAAACTATAAAATTCAATGCATAAAGATGAATTTTTTCATTGTAAAAACACATGCTAAATTGTGACAAGAGATTATAATAGTCGCTAGAGTAAATATTTCATCATTCAAAGCAAATATATAATAAAAACAGTAAATATATAATACAGTCGAACCTCGTTAACGTGAATTACTTTTAACATGAACTGTTTCCAGAATCCCCGTCAAAATGAAGATTAGTTTAGTTATATGAAGATTAGTTACTGATAGTATGAACTATTGATAACTTGAACAAATTTTTTTTCCCCTTGAGATTCACGTTAACAAGGTTCGACTGTGCTTTACTTAAAATTATATACAAAAAAAAAAAAAAAAAAAAATTAACACTTATTTCTGAAAATGTTTATAAAATTTTATGTTAATTATTTCTCTTTTCTATGCTTATTCTTTATTATTCAATATTTTATTCTGAAATTATTTCTCAAAAAACGATTAGTTCATGATTTGGAATCATTATGATTATTCCAAAGTTTTTAGGTTTGAGTCCTGGTCTAGTCTTTTTCTGTTCAAAATTAATGACCAGTCCATCAAACAGGTATGACACTGGCAAAAAAAAAAAAAAAAAAAAAAAGTTGAAACTATATGCAAAAGCAAGACAATGAAGTAAGAATTTTATGACAAAATCATTATATTAGACAATGGCGTGCGCATGTGGAGATGGAGATAGTTTAGCCTTGACAGAATTCGCGCTAAGCCCGTCTATTGGAGTGGAAAATTCAAGGATTTTCAAGGACTTTGCACAAAATTCAAGTACTTTCAAGGACCCTTGAAAAAGAAAATGAAATTCAAGTACTTCTTAAGGACTTTCAAGGACCGTGGGAACCCTGATAAAATATCATAAAAATATATCCAACTGTTGAAATATTTATCAACATTTATAATAACGTTTACAATTCTCCTATTACTTGGTACTCCTTTGCACTTCTTTGGCGACTTTTGTTGCACAATTCCCGCCGGCTTGGAGGCATGATTTACTTTCCAAGATGGTGGCTGTTGACGTTCTTAACGATCGTTTTTCCCTGTAAATGAAATTGAAAAAATTTAATCGTTAATGGAATTTTAAATACAAAATACATCAACAAACGGCATTTTTAAATGTAAATCACATCAACGAGCTGACGTGGATCGCACCAACAAAAGTGGCAATCAATATAATAAAAATAGTACTACAATATATATTATTAAAAGAAAAATATTTAAATTTAGACTTTCTGTATACATTGCAGGGGTCGGTATCCTTCTGAACTGCCGCGGTCAGTTTAATTGCTGCTGTTTGCTCGCTTCGCGAGCATTGAAAAAAGAAAAAAAAAAATCACTGGGCACCCCTAGTTCATCGGGCATGAATCAGTAAAAGCATGAAAATTGATGGAGCCGGGGTCACTATGTTTTCTGCTGTTTGATCGCTTCACGAGCATTAAAAGCAGGGTGTGAAAAAATCATGATTTTTTTTTTTTTTTTTTAAATAAAAGAAAACAGATTTTTTTGTTTTATTTACATTATTCGACTAAAAATAAATGTTAAGAAATTAAGCATGAAACTTTTTTAAAATTTAAATACATATAAATAAGAAGCAATAAATATAAATAAACTAAATTAAAAAAATATATATGAGGATATTAAAAAGTAAAAGTAAATAAATAAATAAAAAATTAATATTAGTCAACATAGGTATTCAACCCCCCCCCCCCTTTTCCAAAAAGAAAAATAAATAAAGATATAATATAGTATAATAAAAATAAAATAAATAAATAAATGATTAAGTGTAAATAGCTTAAAAGCGTATAAGATAATTACTATTTTTTTTTTAAATGTTTTTATTATTATTGTCATTAAAATATACATATTAAAACATCTTGAATATCACAAAAAAATTTTTTGAAGAGAAACTTTTTAGAGAATAATTATTCAATTAAAGGAAATTCAATGAGTATGAGTATATAATATATATATATATATAATACACACACCCAGTGGCAGAAAGTTTTGTAGCTGTCTGCGACAGGCTTTTAAAATTTCATAATCTGTCTGCAAAATTTGCATGTAATCAGGGGTGAAAATGGCTTACACTCAAAAAGCCTGAAAGCTGATCTCGTGCAACAATACACGAACACAATTTTACTACAGAACAATATAGTATAAACATGTGTGTATTCATTCAATTCATCTCATTCAATTAAATATTTTATAGCAATGTTTGACACAACACAATATAAATAATTATAAATAATAAAAGTATTAGTTTTAGTTTTGATACAGAAATTTTTTTTAAGTGAATTGTTATTCGAAAGTTGCAGACAAATTTTTTTATCAGTGCAGACATAAACTGTCCGCAAGCCGTTTTTCTGTGTCCGCGACTATGTCGCCGTGTTTCTGCCACTGGGTACACACATTAGTTTATTTTATGCAATTTATTACCAATAAAATACATTTAAATTCTAAGATTTTTTCAAAATATTAAAGTTTTAAAAAATTAAGAAAACTGAAACAACTAGCCAGGCCATTACCATTTCATTTCTAATTTTATAAAAGCCTAAGTAAAAAGGGAAAAAATGCTTAAGAATGTCTTGGCCAGTTAAAAAACATAGTAATCAGAATTAGAAATAAGAAAAGTTAAACATGAAGGACAGAGTGACAGACAAATCAAATGCTTCAGGTTAGATGATACAATATTTATTATCCTTAAAAAAAACAAAAAAAAAAACACTTACGTCAGAGAATTTAGGGCTTTGTATAAAAAAATTTGGCTGCAAATGAACGTAGTTAGCTTCAAAATAAGAATAGAAGATAAAAATAGAGTTGTAGAAAATTAATAAAAGAATCATTTTAAAAATTAATAAACAGATATTTTATTTATTTTTTGGGGGGAGGGGGTATTTGATGTAAATAACAAGTAAGTTCAAGTTTTCCTATGTTCTAAGACTATATAAAACTACATATTGACCCAAAATTGTAAAATTTTATTTTTGATTTAAATCAATGATTTTTTTTTTTTAATCAAAGTGATTTTAATCAAGCTGATTTAAATCGGCGTACACCGATTAAAAAAAAAAAAAAAGAAAAAAATCACTGGACACCCCTAATTCATGGGGCATGAAACAGTAAAAGCATGAAAATTGATGGAGCCGCAGTTTCTATGTTTTCTGCTGTTTGCACGTCTTGCGAGCATTAAAACCAAAAATAAATCACTGGATACCCCTAATTAGCGATTCATGAGACAGTAAATGCAGGAAAATTTGTATAGGCCGCGATCAGTACACTATAGCCGCTGTATGCTTGCTTCGCAAGCATTAAAACAAAACAAACAAACAAACAAAAAAAAGCATCACTGGACACCCTTATTTCGAGGCGCATGAATCAGAAAATGCATGAAATATGTACTGTAATGGTCAGTATTCCGATGCTAGATCGCTACGCAAGCATTATAAATAAATAAATAATCACTGAATGCACCTAATTAAATCACGGTGCATGAAAAAATCTATACTGAAGCAATGACTATCATGCCCTAACCTTTTTTTCTTTGTAAATTTATTAAAAAATATACTGAAAAAATTTTGTTTTAAACTTTAATTATTTAAAAACAGTAAAATCTAGAATTAATCTTACTTACAAATACCGTGACGGCTTTAAAAAAAAGTAGAAGAGAAGATAAAAACCATCTTAAACAATTGAAGATCCTCACATAAAAGGAATATTTTGAATTAATTTAAATTAAAATCGGCTCTGTTACGAAAGCTAAATCAATTTAGCTAAAGAAATACTAATTTTAATGCTCCCACTATGCGACTAATCCAATGAAATGAAAGCGCTGATGGGTTGCACTAGGAGAAGCAAGAGGAGCAAATTCAAGTGACCGGCGAATGGGTTTGCCAGGCGCAATGCGCCATCGCCAGATTTGGCGGGGTACCGTATAATAGGATGAAACCCCTTAGGGTGACCTTAGGTGATATTATAATTTTGTTTTCAAATTCATTGATCATTAATGAATTGCTGTTTATTATGCAATAGGCTATAATCTATATGTCGAAGTAATCAGTTTTGTTGAAATAACTTATAACCATGAAGTTTATTTAATTAAAACTTTAATAAAACATACAACCTTTTATTACTTCATGTTTTCAAAATTGTCGAACTAGTTTCCTCTGGGGCGTCCCAGCTTGATCACCGGCATCTTGGTGTGTGAAGCCACTCGAAACTGATGTTTCTGGTTTCTTCCCTCTTATATACACTCTTCGCCATTGGCGGTTGAGCACTGCTCCATCGTTGCCATTGCAGCAATTGGAACTTGTTAAAATTTCTACGGATTCTCTTACTGTAGCGTAACTGTGGTTGTGGTAGTTGGCCAACTTTTTTACTTGATCAAACTTTATGTCTATCTCCTCGTTTTTATTTTTCCTGTCATTATGTCATGGCTATGTTCTTTAATTCGTGTTTTTATTTTTATTTTTGTTTTTCCTATATAGCACATTTCGTTATTTTGTTTATTGGTATATGGAATTTTATAAATTCCCGCTGTCTCTAAAGGATTTAGTTTATCTTTGTCATTTCTGATTAATTGAAAAATGTTAGGGTTTGGCTTGACAGGTATGTTCATATTATGTTTTGCTGCTACTTTTTTTACTTTACTACCTCAACTCAAATATACCACTTCAATTCCTTATGATCGCGCAATCTCTAATAAAATAAAAAAAGTAGCAGCAAAACATAATATAAACATACCTGTCAAGCCAAACCCTAACATTTTTCAATTAATCAGAAATGACAAAGATAAACTAAATCCTTTAGAGACAGCGGGAATTTATAAAATTCCATATACCAATAAACAAAATAACGAAATGTGCTATATAGGAAAAACAAAAAGAAAAATAAAAACACGAATTAAAGAACATAGCCATGACATAATGACAGGAAAAATAAAAACGAGGAGATAGACATAAAGTTTGATCAAGTAAAAAAGTTGGCCAACTACCACAACCACAGTTACGCTACAGTAAGAGAATCCGTAGAAATTTTAACAAGTTCCAATTGCTGCAATGGCAACGATGGAGCAGTGCTCAACCGCCAATGGCGAAGAGTGTATATAAGAGGGAAGAAACCAGAAACATCAGTTTCGAGCGGCTTCACACACCAAGATGCCGGTGATCAAGCTGGGGCGCCCCAGAGGAAACTAGTTTGGCAATTTTGAAAACATGAAGTAATAAAAGGTTGTATGTTTTATTAAAGTTTTAAGTAATCAGTTTTGTTTATCAATATCCTAGTGCTTGGAAATGTAAAACATCTAAATAGAATTATATCGAAAAACTCTTGCATAGAAATGTACACAATTTATACTTATATTAGTGCTGCACCGAGTAGCACTTTGGCCGAGTAACCGAGTACTCGGCCTTTTACTACTCAGCCGAGTACCGAGTAGTTGTAAGAAAGAATAACTAATGTATATATATGAAGAATTTTGCACATCTTGAAATTTAAAAAAGGCTTTTTGAACACAAAATTAAGTTAAATGGCAAACAGCATGTTTTCATGAAACGCTTCAGAACTTTTGTAGTGTATATACACAATTAGGTTCATTGTAATATTTGATACTTCCAGCTTAGTGGATTATTAAAACCATAATAACTGATAACTTCATTCTTTATTATATAGTCTTTCTCAGGTGCGAATCATTCTCAGATAATTCTTAGAGAATATAAAAGTTCCTATACACTCAGGCTTAATTTAAGATGCATGAAATTCACATATGAAATGAGAATATTAAAATAAATATTTTATCATTTCAAACATGATAGACTTCACTAATTTTCAAATTCTAGAAGAGTAAAAAGATAGGTGGTTTCGGGCCATAATTTGCAGAACAACAAATTTGATAATATATTTTTAATAACATTTTAGTATATTTATTTACCATTTTCATAATTATTTTTTAAATTAAAAATCAATCTTTTTTTACAGTTTTGAAAGTGTCTTACTTTTATTTGCAGAAATATGTAACTAAAGTTTTATCTAATATATTAGTATACATAAGGGGTTCTTTTTTCTAAAATATTTTTTTTTTGTCTGTTTTATAGATACAATTTTATGTACTAAGTTTTTATTAAAAAAAAAAAAAAAATGCATATTACACACATACAAGATGGTTATACTTAAATTCTTGTAACTAAAATGGATAAGCTCATATCATGAATCGTCTCTATACCGAGTTTGGTGGCAATCTACTTGCTCGTTTTAACTGCAGAAAGATGTTTGCAGCAAAAGTTTAATGACTATGTTTATATTTTCATATTTTTTATTTTAGTTAATAAACAACTCTTATGAATACATTTCTTTCAATAATACATAAAAATAATGAAATTCTTACAACTACTCGGTGTTGGCCGAATACTTAGTCCATATTTGGCCGAGTACCGAGTATATAACGAGTACTCGGTACAGCTCTAATTTATATAAATCCCACTGGGCCAAGCATTGCAAACAATAAATGATCTGTACCGCAGTTTTAGTTATCACATCAGCTATAAAACATTCAGCCAATGCAGACCTCTAATTTCAATAACAGATCATGGAGTGTATTTCTGATGTATCACATTAAGCTATACAAGTACTGCATGTATAGCTTCACAAGGAAATTTTTCTAATTTTACCGCAATTCAGCTGAAATTATTATTATTTTTTTCATGTGTTCTTTTACTAAATATATATATATATATACATATATATATATTTTATTTTTTTTCAGTTACTCATTTTTATTTCTTAAAAACAAAAAAAGTGATTTTTATGATAACCCAAGAAAAATTTAAAGATGAATCTTCATAGTTAATCAGCAAATAAAAAATAGCTAATAAAATAACTTATATTAGACCTTAATATATCTAAATGCAAAAGAAATAAGAAAAAATTTTTTGGTTTATTGAAAATACTGAAACAATGATTTTTTTTTTTTGTTTTTTTCTTTCTGTTCAGTGCAAAACTATAAGACTGAAAAAGTTTATTGATTTTTTTACCTAAATAAACGGTTGCATTAAAAGTAAATGTTTAAATTTAAGCTGTTATGGGAACAAGAAATGCTGAAATTGTTTATTATTTTTATTCTATTACTTCTCAATAAAAGTATTGCCAAGAAACTCAAAGCTATCATTTTTATGCAAGTAATATGTTTTAAATGACAAAAAGTGATTTTTTAAGATAAAAAGATTGAAAACAGATTGAAAACATGTCCATTTAAAAATTTTTATATCCAAATTACAGCATGCTACAAACATAAATTTTTTAAAATCTGAAATCTACATGAATTCAAATTTCTTTAAAAACTGTACAAATTTATCACTTACTTATATATCCATATTTTACAATGCTATGAAAAATATTGTTTTAATCTTTCAGTTTCAATATTATTATTATTATTATTTTGTATAAAGGTGGATAATTAACTATTTAGTGGATCAAACATTTAAAATTTCCATTAGAAAACCTGTTTTTAATAATGTTAATCGTAAGCTCTCTGATTAAAAACTCAATACTGTTTTGCTTATTACGTATTAAGGGAAGGAGGCGATTCGATTTCCGAGCACACAAAATTTCAAATAATAAATAGTGGATACCCGGAAATTCTATATCTAGTCAATGTTTATTATGGAACCCTGAAGGTATGGAAACTAATGAAATAATAGCAAATGGTTATTTTCACGCTCACAATTTCTTGATTACTCTTACTCTAATATAGGACAATGTAGTGCATTATAACTCTATTTTTCAATTTATTTTTTTAAACATACATCTACAAAATAAATTAAGATTAATTGATTTAATGTACTTACTTATTTCACTTGTAGTTAACAGTTCATCACACAAAATCAACAGGAGGATGATTTCACAGGGATCACACAAGTTCAGGCGAACGAGACACAAGAAGAAAATCACAAATTTTAATGGCTGCCTTCTCGACCTCTCGACCAAAATATCCCGATGCATGATGGTTACATGGAAGTTGCGCATGCGCGACTTGGATTCCGTACCTCTGAAACTCGAAAGAATTGTTTTCAAAGGCACAAATGAGCTTTCGTGCCTCTGATATAATTCGTTGCATTGACTGTGCCTTTCACTTCGTCGTGCCTTATACGTTTCCCTTTAAAATCAGAGGCACATTGGTAATGTGCCTTTTATATTATAATAATAGAAGGCACAGTGCGCTCGTGCCTTATATATAAGAGGTACAGTTTTAAGAGTGTGCAACAATAATCGTGATGGTGCACATAAATGTATGAATTCTCGTAAAAGATCTGTAAGGAAGCTCTTATGCAACCTTGTAAAAGAACTGTAAATGATACATATTCTATTTTTAATAAATAACATGCTACAGTGAAACTGAATACTTGACATAAAATTTATAATTTTGTAAGCATAATTACAAATTTAGAGAGTGGTCATGCAGACTGATAGACAGACAGAGACATATGAACCGAATTTATGAATAATTCTCAACTTTATCGACAAATATTAAAAACAAAAATTGCCCGTCCACCTTTTTATCGAAAATGTGCATTACACACTTAATAAAATGCTGAAACTTGAAAATTATTATTGAAAATTATTTAATTTTAAACCCAAATTGAATAATTACTTATAGCAATGGGTCTGAACTCATACGATTAAAAAAACTATACAATTTATTAAGTTTATATTAATAATACTTATAAGAACAAAAATTAAACACCTAAAGTATTTAGTTCAAACAAACGAGTTTCTTTATAAAATTAATCGAAAGTGTTGTTTATTAATTAAAAATGTAAAGGAAAACGATAATATATTTATAAAAAAATACATATATCACATTTCAGAGAAAATAATTTCTAAATGAAATAAAAGGACTTTGCTATTCAAGATGGGTTCATAAAACTCACCAAATATTTTTAGCTAATGCATTTAAAATTAATATTTGAACGAAACACAAATACAAGCGACCAATTTCTGAAAACTGAAGAGAGGATAAAAGAAATTCTGAATACAACACTTTAATACAATGCGACATAAAATTGTATGTCATGGATCAGCAATGGTTACTTAAGGGGTATGCGTTAGGAAGGAGAGAAAGAGATTAATAAGAGAATACCTAAACAATAATAACTAAAGATTGAGTATAGCCTACAAAGCAATATATTTTTATGTCATTTAAGTGATATGTAGTTCCAGTTTAGTTTGGGTCGTCACTATACAAACTTTGTTTTCAATATTGAGGCACATTAGACACATACCTATGGTTTAAAATAGATTCTAGCCACTACCAACAAAAATGTCTGAACCGTGATTCAAACCTGGCGTTTGAATTTCGTTTCATCCTAGTTCTGTGAATGCAAATTATAATATTTGCTTATGGCTACTAACATGTTATTGATAAATAATTTTAATTTTCACAAATAAATGTATAAAAATGTTACAATAAAATAAATAACATTAACATCTAATCGAACAATTTTTCCCAAGAGAAACAAAAATATATAAGAAAGAAAGAAAGAAACAAGTCCTTCCGGCTTATTCGGAATGGTAGGTTGATTTCTTTTTCCTTATCAAGTGGCCGTCATTTCGTTTTAAAACGGCGGCTACAAATTATTAATGCACTTGGTATAAATATTGATGTAGGCTATGCACATATGGAGTTTTAAGCAAATCGGTTCATAAATACCTTTTTATGTGAATTTAAAATTTTCAAGTGGCCGGCGCTTGGAAACAAAATGGTGAGTTAAGTTGACAAATATATTAAATGTATTTGTGAGGTAAGTTTACTGTACACATATAGTTCGAATTAATTCAAAATCTCAAAAGCAATTGTGTTGAAAAATTAAGTGGCTGCCACTTCGATCAAAATGGCAGAAAAAGTTGCTCATCTAAGATATCGTTGAAAATTTGAAAATAATTTTTTTTGTAGAAATTCTTTCAAAGAGGATTAGTAAGTTGATAAAATGTTAGTTTTCTGCATTTCTAGGTTGTTTTAGCATTAAAATAGCGTAATTTTCCCTTAAAAACGCATTAAAAAGATCCAGTAACGCTGGTAACGGATTTGGAGCCAAATTTGGCGATTTTTCACCTATGGCGACTTTTTTGGCGATTTTGGCGAGAAATTACTTATTATCGATATCTCAAAGATTGACGCAATAACGTGATTGGTTCACGAGTTACGTGAATTTTCTAGATTTTTTTGTTTGAATGATAAATCCATTTTTCAACTTTGATTTGAATTGATTAAGTATTTCTAAAGTTACCGTGCTAACAAATTTTCCAGTGGCCGCAGTTGGAAACAATACAGTGGAACAAGTTGCCCAGCAAACATATCCGAGATATTTGAAGCATAGGTTCACTGTCCAACTGTGGTTTAAATCAGTGCCGTGTTTCAAAAGTTATTATTATGGCTAATTTTCTAGTGGCAGTCTAAGTGGCTGCGACTTGGAAACAAAATGGCAAAACAACTTGCCCAGCGAAACCATCCAGAATATTTGTATGATAAGTTCGTCGTCCAGTTCTAGTTTAAATTAAATCAGTATTTCAAAAATTATCGTCATAAGAAATTTTCAGGTGGCACCACTTGGAAAAAAAAAGCGGAGCGAGATGCCTAGCGATCTTATCTGAGATATTTCAATGATAAATCCACTGCCCAAAGTTGATGCGAATTGATTCTGTATTACTAAAGTTACCATAATGACAAATTTTCAAGTGGCCGCCACTTGGAAATAAAATTGCGGATCAAGTCACCAAGTGAACTTATCCTAGATATTTGAACCATAAGTTCACTATCCAACTTTTTTTTTAATCAGTTTAGTATTTCAAAAGTTATCGTGATGGCATATTTTCAAGTGGCAGTGTGATTTCAAGTGGCTGAAACTTAGAAACAAGATATCGGGACAAGTTGATCAATGAAAACATTCAAGATAATTATATGATAATGTCACTGTCCAAATTTGGTTCGATTTGGAGTACTAATTCGGAAGTTATCATGGTTTTAAATTTTCAAGTGGGAGCCTGATTTCAAGTGGCCCCGCTTAATTTAACATATCTGCCACTTTATTAAAAATGGCGGATATAGTTTAATAACAAACTTCATTGAGATCCTTATGTGGTCTGTATTTACATCAAAATTCAAACAATTTCGGAATACGCTTTTTACAATTTAAATTTGAAAATTTCAAGTGGTCTCCACTTGAAAACAAAATGGCGGAGCGACATGGTTAACAAACTCATCTAAGATATTTATAAGATAAGTTAAGACACTGTCCAAATTTGGTTTGATTTGGAGTATTATTTCAGAAGTAATTTTGATTTTCAATTTTCAAGTGGTATCATGATTTCAAGTGGCCCCACTTAACTGAAGATATCTACCACTTTATTAAAAATGACGGATAAATTTCATTAATAAACTTCATTGAGACCCTTGTGTGGTCCATATTTACATCAAATTTCAAACAAATTCGGAATACGCTTTTTACAATTTGAATTTGAAATTTTCAAGTGGCCTCCACTTGAAAACAAAATGGTGGAGCAACTTGGTTAATAAACTCATCTAAGATATTTATACGATAAGTTAAGATACTGTCTAAATTTGGTTCGATTTGGAGTATTATTTCGGAAGTTATAGTGATTTTGAATTTTCAAATGGTAGCCTGATTTCAAGTGGTCCCGCTTAACTTAAAATATCTGCCACTTTATTAAAAATGGCGATAAACTTCATTAATAAACTTCATTGAGACCCTTATGTGGCTTGTATTTACAACAAAATTCAAGCAAATCTTGCTTTAAATATGCTTTTTACATTATCGGTTTGAAATGTTCAAGTGGCTGCCACTTGAAAACTAAACATTGGAGCAACTTGGTTAAAGAACTCATCCAATATATTTATAAGATCAATTCGCTGTCCAAATTTGGTTCCATTTCGAGTATTATTTCGGGAGTTATCGTGATGACAAAATTTTCATTATAGATAGATAGATAGATAAACGAAGTGATTGCAATAGGTCGATTTCTAAAGAAATCAACCTAAAAGCGCGAGGCCTTATAAAGTGCGGGGCCCTGTGTGGCCGCACCTGTCGCATACCCGTAAGGACGGCTTTGCATCAAATATAAGTTTATAGACTTATGTCTATTAATATATATGTGTGCATATATATATATATATAAAGATATAGAGAAACATTATTTTTTAATATGCCTTTATATAGAGAATTCGTAAATGCATAAACAGCAGGGGGGGGGGGGGGAGTGTTAAAAACTATGAGGAATATAAATTACGACTCGAAAATTTCCCAAATATGGGTTAAAAAATAAATTAAAAAAAAAAAAAAAAAAAGGTAAAAAATATATAATTTTTTTTAATTTTAGAATGGATTCTTTTTATTCTCTAAAAAAAAATTGGTGATTTACTTTATACTTCATACTTTTTTTTTTTAAGAGAATGTCGCATAATTTATTTTGAGGCTTGGAAAGGCAATTAGATCTAACGACATTCTGTATCGATTGATTATTTTTTTTTTTTTTATTATTATTTTATTGATTTAGCTTTTAAAAACAGCTGCTTTGAAATAAAATGAATATTTTGAAATAAAAATGTTTAAAAAAATTTCTCGACATTTGTCAGTAAATAGAAATAATTATTTTATTTCGAATGCAACACTTTTCAGATACTTTAATGTAGAAAAAAGATCCAAACTTGTCACCTTTTCTACTCATTACATTCTAAGAATAGTATTTACATAAGTTTTACCAATTGCGTTTTTTGAAAGTAAAATGTTTGCTATGTAATAGATCTGGAAATATTTATATTTAAAGTTACAGTATAAGAGACTTAATTTTATGTAGAAAAAATACTAAAATAATGAATACAAAAAACCTCATGAATACAAAATATATGTTTATATATATATATATATATATGTTTATACATATACATATGTTTATATATATATATATATATATATATATATATATATATATATATATGTTTATACATATACATATGTTTATATATATATATAGATAGATAGATAAATAGATAGATATATACAGTGCCCGCAGCAGTCCTATATTTTCACGTTTGTTTTATTATTTTAATACCACTATTTTATGTATACATTTTTTGTCAAGATTCTAAAGCTAAAGCAATGTGTAAAAGTATACTGATTGATTAAAGTGGTGGGAAAATAAAAAAATTCACGTAAAAAGATAGGACTGCTGCGGGCACTATATATATAATCGAAATAAAATATAAATTTAAACGTGTAAATATAAAATTTGAGAAGTTGAATCAAAATTTTATATTTGATCAATTTCGGTTTAATTTTAATATTGCGCTGTGAAATTTATTGATAATGACAAAAGATTATTCTTATTGTTTATAGTAGAATAACATAAAAATATTCTAAATATTATTACTAATCTATAATTTAAAAAATAAAATATTAGTAACTCAAAAGTATTTTTAAAAATAAAGAAGAAAAAGAGACATGTAAACCGAAAGAGATATGTAAACTTGTTAAATATTAAGAGAGAATTGAATAACACAATTGCAAAATGTTATCATATCATAACAAATATATCATAATATATCAAAACGTATTCTCAAAATTATTATTTTTTAATCCAATATTATTTTTTATCTGAATTTAAAAAATAATAATAAAGAGTTTAGAAGATTCTAGAATATTAACTCTTTCAGCCATAAAATTTTAGATTTTATTCAGAAGTTTAAAGACTTATAAAGTAATATTTGATTTCATAACTGTAGAAAAAATTTATTTTTATTTTTTTCCGATTCTGTGAATAAGAAATTTTTGCACCAAATATTACGCTTTTATTTCTTACAATATTTATTCCTGAAAAAGTTTCGATATTTCTGTGTACTAATTAATATTAATTTAATAAAAATCAAGTTGTTATCTATGCTAGTTTGTTTATCTGTAAGATTATTTTATTTACTGAACCATACCGTGTAACTTTAATTTTAAAACAATTAATTGCATAACCTTGAATGCATAGAAATTTAAATATTTACCTCCTTCTAAATTTAAGACAGTAACACTATCAGCTTAAAATGCTATCTGCTCTGTTGTAATCTTCTGAGTTTTGTTAAATGCATTCAATATAACAATTACACAATGGGATCTTAATCCTTCAGTTCGTGCTAAGAATAGAGTCATTTAGAACCTGGGACTATAATCTTGGTTCATTGTTAATTAAAAGGGGTAATTTATTTTTGATTGTCAGAGTGACCGCAATAATCAATGCATTAATATCTTTCCCTCCGGTACCATACTTCTCCCCATAGTTGCACACTTAGCACCTTTTTGCTACCAGAAAATTTTAAAAGAAATATTTATTTTACTTAATCAGCGAACTATAACGGTTTTCACTGATTAAATAAAATTAAAAATTTCATTAAAATTTTTAGTTGGTTGCTAAGTTGACAACTATGCCTGCCCTCTCCTGAAATTTATAAAGAATTAGACACAGTTAGAGATCTGCTAAATTAGCATTATATTTAACGCATATAATGTTCAACATTAAGTTAAAAACAACTATATCAATATATTTCCACTTTTATGATGAGTTTACCTTTCAATTTATCTTTAGAAAGTGAGATAAAATGAGCAATAAAATTATTTGTGATTTGTAAGTAGCATTTCAAATTTGTTCTAAAATTTTTTATCAATTCATTTTCTCTTCTTTGACATAAATCCCCAGAAGCACAGTAATATGTCAGGATTAGTCGACTGAACAGTATTGTATAGCATACAATTTTACCATAATCGACCAATATCAGAGTATGTTAGATAGACCTAATTATATTGTATGCCGGTTTACAGTATTAATAGTGTTGCTAAATGTATTTTCTGCTTTCAAATTTTTTTTAATTCAAATTAAATTTAAATTTAAAACCAAATATGAAAATTTTTAGAAAAATTCAAGAAAGCAGGTCCAACATTAAGTAAGAGCGTGCAATACTAGATAACAAACGAAAAAATGTCAATCTTCCTCAGCATTCGTCGATTTCGGGAAATATTTAGCGGGAGTAGGGAAAGATTGCTGTTCTACTATAGGGATTATACTGTTTTACGGCACGAAAATGAAAATTTTTATAAGTAGATGAAAAGAAGGTATTATAAGGATTACCATATTCATTTCTGAAAATAACTTTACTTGTTTTTAATAAAAATTCCCAAAATCATGATGAGTGCATAGTGATGGTGTAATTATTTGTAATGAATTGTCACTTAAATAAAAGAAGAAAAAAAATATTTTGTTGTTAAAAAAAAAAAAAAAAAAAAAAAAAAAAAAAAAAATTACGAATGGTTAATATGAAATAGTCGGGTAATATTGAATAGGTGGTTTAAACTGTTTAAACCATAGGAAAAGTAATTAGACTTCATAAAATCATCTTCGGAGAATCTGTGACAGAAGATACATTCCGCATCTTTATTTTCTGTTTCTTTAGTTGAATACATGAAGTCAATTTCAGGTGATACTATGAAATACCTAGTATTCCATAATACCTGACACGCCATCTTTAAAAATGAACTTTTAAATTGATGGACAAAATATTTTCAGCTAAAAAACGACCAATGTATAACAAAATACAATTCTTTGAGCATACATAATGCTTAACATGAACGTTAAAATCACATGTGTACTAGTACGTTTAAATGTTTGAAAACTTACCAGCAAAAATTTTAAAAATCACAAAACATACTTTGTTCTGTAGAGAATGGTGACAGCAACAAGCGGTTACTTCTAACTGTATTGCTTCATGGGAATACTTCTTGTCTAATTCATAGTATTTTGAAGAGATAGCAGCACTAATCAGAGCCGAAACATCGGTATTCCATATTTCCCGACTATACCATAATACCCTCCTCTCTTCTATGTTTCAATAATTTCAATAATCTTTGAACATTTTCAAATTTTTTTACCTATGTCTTAAATTTTAAATCTGATTAGATATTTAAAATTTTCAATACGTTTTCACTTATGACTATTGCTTTGCTGAAAATGTGTCTATAATTATCAAAATGAACACTGTTTTTATTATATCTTGAAAAATCCTTCATTTGATTTTTCTGAAAATGAAATTTCCATAATTTTTTTTTTCCTTTATATAAATCAGAGTTTTTTTATACTTTTCTTAAAAAAAAAAAAAAAAAAAAAAAAAAAAGCAACTTTCAAAAGTGATAGAAAAATAGATAAATCTTTCTTTTTCTCAAGTATTTTAAAGAAATGAAATTCTGGATATTTTGCCTTATTTCTTGAGAAAACAAACAGTTCCATACATATTTTAGCCACCCTATCTGATAATAATATTAGAATATATAAATCAAGTAAGAAATATTTGCATTTTTTAAAAAAATTTCAGCTTACCTTTAAGCATAATCGAAAAAGTATGCACATTTGATTATTTTTCTAGAAAAATATTTCAGTTTCAAATGCTAGATAAACAGTTCTGATAAAATGCATTATTTGATAACGGAATATTTTACAACAAACCACTTAAAATAAGAATTATTATGTTCTTTACTTCACTGGATATGTATGTAAGCAAAACTATCTTGTTCAGACGTACCGATAAGTTTTCCATATAAATATATAGAATATATAGATTTGTTCCAAGAATGTCATTTATTCAGATGCATGCAGCGGCCGTAATAAATGGCGTGCCTCGCTTCCTAGAAGAAATCTATAATATTTATGTAAGTAAAGATATTCGTACTTACATGATGAATTCCTCAATTTATGTCATAACCATGCATAATAGTTACATATACGTAATTCGTTGTATGCTTATTGGATTTATTTAAATGAAATAAATAAAGCGAATAGAAGCCTATAAAAAACGAATTAATTTATAAAAGGTGCTAAACAATTAAAAAGCCGAATATTATACATTTTTTACTTAAATTACCCTACTACCGTAACTATGGAAGTATTCGGTTCGGTATTTATGGTATTGTCCAAAAATTCAATATCGAGTTTTCACCTGATTTATACGTTTCAGGGCCTCCTGAGTCTAAAAAAGTAGTTTTTGGCAATTGGTCAGTGCGTGTGCATGTATGTGTGTGTGTATGTATGCGTGGAATCTTCTGACTGTCATATCTCCGAAACTTATAAAGTTATAGCTACGAAACTTCAGAATTAAGACAGAACTGGTGTACAGATGAATTTTACAAATTTTGATGAAAATTAGAAAACCGCAAGTAGGACATCGGAAACCGGAAGTGGGACCGTAAGTCCGTATTTCAAAAACGGCTTGAACGTTTTTCTTCAAATTTGCTACGTAAACATTCTATTAGATGTCCTTTCGAATGATATAGTTGGTTAGTTCAGGAAAATTGATAGGCGCCCTGTAAAAATAGCTCAATTCCAGGTCTCGCAAGTGTGTTTTTTTTTAAACAGCTGTACGGAGTTTTTTCATACTCGCCATAAACTCCTTTTTAAATATACTTTTGTGTGTAATTATTGTTTTCCGGTCAATAATTGAGTATACCAAATTTTGGTGAAAGTTGGTAAATTTTCTTGAAAATTGTTTCATTAATCCATTTTAGATACACTTTCTCAAGTATTACGTGGTTATTACAAGAATATTTACTGTCATCCTGATTAACTATAAATCAGTTTTAGATCTCGGAAATAAGTGTTCAAAAAAACAACTCTACCTTTTTTTTTGACACGATATGTAAACTGTTTTATATGTCTTTATACGTGTAACAATTTTTTTCTTTCTGGAAAATTCCAAAAAATGCATATAATACGTGTAATAGTTTGTAATAGAAGTCGTGTGTTTGTTTCACACCAGTTTTTTTTTTTTATATATATACAACTTTTTTTTTTTTTTTTTTTTTATGAATTATTTGCTGTGTTTTAGAAATTTGTAAATTGATATAGTAACAGATGTTATTTGTTTATTTTTGGGTTGTTTCTAAAGTTCAGCAGCCACATTAAAGGAGGGATCATGCCCAAAATTAGTATATTTGAAAAAATGAGATAAAATATTGTAAAGATCGTACGGTACTATCCCCACGAGACTACTTCCATGGATAGATGACGACTTCAAACTTTAATTTATTTTATTTTTTTTTTTTTTTAAGTGCCATCAGACAGATGTTATGGGGATTCTGCGAAAGAAGCGAGAAGTGAAGCAGCTCGAACGGGCTGGGCTTCAAAAGCCAATTTATGATTTTTTATTTTTAGAAAATGTGTATACATACATGTGCATTAATGTGCGGATTCGTTAAGATGTAAATATTTTGCGCAGTGTTTTAATTAAGTTTAATGATTTAATTATTGTGAAGTTGGTGATCCATTCAGAAATGTGTTCTCGATTTTGATGATGTCGGAATATGCAGTCAACAATGATTCTTTACTGGTATAGTCTGGGTAAGATGAGAGCTTTTTTGCATCATTTATTACACACATTGCATGACTGTTACCGCTGGACAAAATGTTTTGCCAACTCTTATTAAAATAATATCGACGATAGCTTCAGATATGTGATGTCTTCTTGTTGTTAGTTATGCCACTTGAGAACTCTGAGCCGCAGCAATGAAGAGCTACACGGATTTAAGGCAGGTCGGGAGCACAATCCATTTTAAAAGGTGCACCACGAGTGGCAAAAGAAAATTTTAAGTTGAGAAACTGAAGAAAGATGGCAGCATCAGCAAACAACAAGAGTCAAATTTTTTATCCAGATCACGACCGAATGAATCATATGATACAGTAGCCTCATAGATATAATTTTCATGGGAAAATGGAGGACTTTGTGACCACGACAGATTTAACGTGCACCAGCCTCTATTAGCGAACACGATGGTTTTGGGCTAGCTCGAGAAATGAGCTCGTAATCTTACAATTGCGAGCCCCCTGCTCTTAACAACCAGGCTACCGTGGCCTTCCATCAGAGATATCTATGATATCTTTAAGGAATTAGTTATTTAATATAACAGAAAAAAGTTAAAAGTTAAATTTCCTTAAAACAACTAAAACTCCTTAATATATTCTTTTAAATTTAAAAATGAGAAAATGGTTATATATTTAATGTTTTCAAAAGGTTTTCGTTGAGTGTTACCACCGTGCAAAATATCTGCCAGCTCATCTTAAAAAGACATTGATGATAGCTTGATATCTGTTATACCTTTAAGGAGTTAGTCATTTAATATAACAGAAAAAAATTAAAAATTAAAACAATATTTTTTATAAAATAGAGTTTTTCATACTTATATTTTTATTTATTTAAATTTTTAAGAGCTATCTAAAGTGATTGAAATATATATAAATGTTTCCCTTCTGGACAATTTTAAAGAAATTAAAATATGAATATTTTATCAGCTTTTCTGTGAAAAGATAAAATTCAATACATATCATGGGTATACTTTCTGAAAGAAATATATATATATATATATTATAATGTAAAATTATTTCATTTTTTCGCAATATTCAACTTACCTTTATACATATTTGAAATAAGATATGTGTGTGCATTTGATTATTTTCCTTAGAAAATATTTCAGTTGTGAAATATTACATAAACAACTTTTGTAAAAGGCCTCATTTAATAATGGAATATTCCACAACAGAGAACTTCCAATAAGGATTATTATGTGTTTTATTTCAAGGAATGTAAGCAAACATGTCGTATTCAGATGTACCGATAGGTTTCCCACATGAATATATAGAATATATAGATTTGTTCCAAGAACGTCATTGCTTCAAATGCATACAACGAGCGTAATAAATGACAGGCCTCACATTCTGCACGAATCCTTATATTTATGTAAATACAGATATGGGTACCTTCATTAACACGATTTGTTCTCCCATTTATGTCATTTTCATAGATTAGATTTCTAAATTAATAGGAATTTTTATGTTGGAATTTTTTATTTAATTTAAATAAAACGAATTATTATTTTTTTTTTTTTAAGTTAAATGATCTTCTAAAAACAAATACTATGAATTTTTCTTTGTTAGAAGGACATTATATTCCAAGATAAATTACTGTTTATTATTATTATTATTATTATTATTATTAGTCATAGTTTCTTTTTTCTTTTTTTTTTTTTTATAGTTATTTTAAAAAAATTAATAGCCTCATAGTTTAACGGATTCTATTTATTGTTTTATGTGCTGTTTCTCAATATTAACCCTACAAGGCGCCCAGTTCCATATGTGGAACACCGACTTTAATCGTTCCTATAGCTTTAAAACTATTAGTAGCGACATCTCTTGACATCTTGATAGAAGCTACTGACATTTAGCAATGTAGTAATACGAATCTTTACTTAAAGATGTCGTTCGTGTTTTTGTTATAGTACACTCAGTGTGAAATTTGAATGAAAGTTATACGTTAGTCGTTTGTCTGAATTCAAAAATAAAAAAAAGAATGGTTATTGAACAGTTTTGACTCGAAAAAAATTGCTGTGTGTTATAACGAAGTCTATATTTTGCAGAGGTAAGTTGGTTTTTTTTTTATATTACAATAGTAAACGTATTAGTAAATCATATTTTTATGAATGTTCTACATACGGTACGTTGATCTAAAAAGTTGATTTTTCCGTAAAATATGGTTTTATTTTTATTTTTATAAGTTTTCCCTATCTTCTGATCACTAATTATAACCTATATATTTTTGTCGCGCACTAAAAAAAATTGAGCCTTCTAGGGTTAACACTAAATTAAAATGACAAGTCCTGAAAAAACTAAACAAAAGAAGGAAACTTATCGTGGTTGAGGAGCTAAATTTCCAGTCTTGAAGTTTTAATTTATAGTCAGGCGATAATACTTTTTATCCGAAATATACCATATTAGACAAAAGTTACTTTATTCAGTTCAAAATACTGTAAAAAAAAAAAAAAATACTTAAAAAATTATTTTTAGATACTACTCCACCAGTTATTTTATCGAGACTTTACTTATACCTAATACCTTTTACCTATTCCATGCATTTCGAAAATGTGGTGTCGTTTTAACCATTCTGCCTACTTTAGTCTTCTGCCCGTCCTTAACTTAAAACTGATTTTTCAAACTTCTGCCTATTTAGTATTTTCTAATTGCCTTAGTAGTACTGATAATTACAAGTTATGTTACAAGTGAAATTTAAAAGTGTCAATAAGTTACCAACCATTAAGGAATTTAAGAAGAAATATTAATTATAAGTTCAAATTAAAATTATAAAAGTTGACTCGAAAGTGAAAAGCAATGAAATATGTTCTCTTATTTAAAGCAAAAGCATTCATTTTTTATATGTACATTATTTAAATTTATTATTTTTGTTATCACAAGACTTTTTTTTTGCTAAATGATTGCAAAATAATTTTACAAATGTATAATGTTTTGCTTACTGTTTAACGACAGTTCAAACATAGACACAATGTGTGTACACATCTTCATTATTTTATAAAAAACATTTTAAAAAAAATTAACCCAAATTACTCATTTGTAATGTGCTAGAAACTTTAAGTGATTTATAGAACGGTAAAACAAACATACGCGAACTGAAATGAAAAGAATGTCTCCTACATAATTTGAATAACAAAGAAAACTTTTTTATAAATAATAGCATGCAAGTTATTAATCTTAAAAAAAAAAAAAAAAATGCCTTAAATCACTCCACACACACATTCGCATACACACACACACACAAAGAAAGTGCACCTTGGAGGCCTGTCTATGGTTGTAGTAGTTTTTTTTTTTTTTTTTTTTTTTACTTTCTTCTATGTGTAATATAGAGAAAGTATTGGATTCGCGAAAATTTTCGACCTCCTTTTTTTGACGGATCTACACGTTTTGGGATGTCCTGAACACGAATTGATAGTTTTTCAAAAATGCCTGTCTGTGTGTCTGTCTGTCTGTGTGTCTGTGGTTTATTGTTTTCACCGTATCTCACGAACCAATGAATGAAATTCAACCAAACTTGGTATATAGTTGGAGCCTGGCGGGGCATTGTGCTGATTAGATTTGGGGATCAATATCCCAGCAGGTGGCGCTGTGATCGCATTTTATGTAAATTTTTAACATGGCAGTATAGGGCAAATTTTCGTATTTTTCACCGTATCTCACGAACCGATGAATGAAATTGAACCAAACTTGGTATATAGTTGGACCCTGACATGGAATGGTGCTGATTAGATTTTGGGATCAATCGCCCAGCAGATGGCGCTGTGATCGCATTTTTTGTAAACTTTTAACATGGCAGTATAGGACAAAATTTCGTATAAATGTACATGATGAGCGTTATATTTATTTTGTGATTGTAAAATTAATATGAATTATTGATAATAGTAGTAGTTAACTAGGGAAAAAAATTTGTGCATGTGGGGGCACCGGTTCCCCCCCGGGAAGTACCCGCCTGGGGGGGTAAATTTTCAAGATGGGTATCTTTCGAAAGATCTCGTCAATACCTTTAAAACGAATGGCTGAACTATAAATATGTGATAATTTAAAACAAAGTTATCGATTTTTTTTTACTTTTAACGAAAAAAAAAAAACTTAGAAAAAAAATCGTACTTTTTTTTTTTTTTTTTTTTACGAAATTTAACCAAACTTGGTGTTTAGTTGGTCCCCGACATAAACTGGTGCTGATTACATTTGGGGATCAATAGCTCAACAGGTGGCGCTGTGATCGCATTTTTTCTAAATTTTTAACATGGCACTATATAGGACAAAATTTCGTATAAATGTACATAATGAGAGTTATTTTTAACTTGTGATTGTAAAAGTAATATGAGTTATTGATAATAGTAATAGTTAACTAGGAAAAAATTTTTGTGAATGTGGGGGCATCGCATCCCCCCTGGGGGGAAAGTACCCCCCGGGAGGGGTGGGGTAAATTTTCAAGATGGGTATCTTTCGAAAGATCTCGTCAATACCTTTAAAACGAATGGTTGAACAAAAAATCTGTGATAATTTAAAACAAATTTATCGATTTTTTTTTACTTTTAACAAAAAAAAAAACTGAAAAAAAACTGTATTCTTTTTTTTTTTTTTTTTTTTTTTTTTTAATATTGTTACTGATTGAATATGTATTACTTTTAACAAAAAAAGAACTTAGAAAAAAAATCGTTTTTTTTTTTTTTTTTTTTTTTTTTGTGTGTGTGTTACTGATTGAATATGTATATAGGAAAATATAGAAGAAAGTCTTGTGGTGGCCACAACATACTAGTTTTTTTTTTTTTTTTACCTGAGATAGGTAAGCCATACTTTTCAAATCCAGTAGTGCTTAGATTTATTTTTATGGCGTTTGAAGAGGTTTTTAAGTTTAAATATTTATTGTACACAAGTTATTTAGTTTATTATGGTGAGGATAATTTATTCTTTTCTTCCTATCCGACGTATAAGTTGTTTTAATATCTTGCAGCAATATGTTTTGTATAGGTTCTTCAAAATCCGTTTTTTCAAACAGTAATACTTTGATGAATTTAAAATGGTAAATATATTTTAATTTTTTTTTACTTTAAAGGCGAGATTTGTATCTAAAAAGTAAAAGACGGCTTCCTTTTTAAGAAACAGATATATTTTTAAACAAATCCTAAATATAAAAATATTTTTAAAAACAATATTTTCTTTTATTACCTAAATAAGTAACTTTCTTACTCGATTTAAACCAACGTTTTATCGTTGTGTATTTATATAAAATTCCCATGCACGCTTAATGAATGTTTCTGGAGGAATAATTAAACCTGATGTTTTTCAGTGGTAAATAAGTCATGCGTATTGCATGAAATTAGTATCGCAGAAAAGAAAGACCAGTGATTTAAAGATATATATATATATATAGAGGGTGGTTATAATTAAACTTCCCCTATAAAGAGCATCCTACAGCGCAAACGGGTGAACGGAATGCAACTAAATTTGGTATATAGACTATACACGACATGCGCTCACGGAATTTCGAAAAAAAAAAAGTTCCAAAATGTCCACTAGAGGGCGTTTTTTCCGGAAAAACATTCAATTTAACGCAATAAACGACCAAAACGGAATACAGAAACAATATTAACAATCCAAAACAACAATTATGTGTATAAAATGTAAAACCGGAAAGATAAAGTGATCAGAAACTAGTCAATAAAAGCTAATATTGTTTCTGTATTCCGTTTTGGTCATTTATTTTGTTAAATTTAATGTTTTTCCGGAAAAGGCGCTCTCTGGTGGATATTTTTGAACTATTTTTTTTTTTCGAAATTCTGTGAGCGCATCTCGTGTATCATGAAAAACGGCAGTTTTTCTAGTGACGCAAGCGCAAAAACAAACGAACGCCACGACACTCAGCGGAAACGGAAAAACGAACGAAAACTGCGACACTTATATATACAGGAATTTTAAGATCAAAGAAACCGCTGAAAGCCGACACTTAATATCTCAGGAAATATGGGAGGTTATGTTCTGATATTTTCAAAATAGACTTTCACCTTCTGTCTGATCCTAAACTGAAATCGCTACATTTCTGCGTGCAATATATTTCGAGATATGAATTGGCTCATTAAAGTTATAAATGGACGGACTATATGTGTAAGAATTTTTTCTCGAATATGGCTCGAGCGAATTTAGTTTAATTTATATATGATATTAATCGCTTTTATCTGATGTGCCTGACATCTCCCTTTTCCCTAGGAAAACTCTTGTTTTTTTTATAACTCAGTTTAAAAATCGAACTATTTTTTACTCCGAAAATACTGTGATGCGGCAGTTTCGCGGACGAATTTCTTCTCTTCCATCTGAAATACTGAATATCAAATAATCGTTTTGGCTCCATCTATCGGGAAGCGTCAAAAATAAACACAAAAATAAAAAAAATATTTTTTTCTTTTTTTAATATATATATCAAATGAGTTATTTATTTAGGTACTTGTATTTTATATGACATTTGTTTATCAAAAATATTCTTTGTATTTACATTGTTTTCATGCTGATACGTTGTTAACTTTCAAAATTGGTTCTATTTTAAAAGGTGATTGCAACAATAAAAAATTTTTCCTTTATTTTCATAAAAATGACAAATAATATGATAATCATATGCAAATATTTGTAATTTTTTAAAAATTAGGTGATAAATCTCTTAAACTACGGATTGAAAAAATTCTTAAAACAGAATTTGAAAATAATTAATTTGCTCATTAAGTTTCTAGTATATATAATATATAAATTACAAAATGTTAAGCTATAATAAAATTTTGAATAGATGAAGATTTTTTTTAATTAAATTCATAACAAACTATACTACTTAAATATTTACCAGTATAAATGTTTCACTTTTTAAAGATTTTTCTATTATTATTTATTTTTCTCTTTTAAATCAAATCTATACCTAAAAAATTATAATAAGAAATAAATATAAATAAGAAATTTTTGTCATTTTTAAAATGTACTATATTATGCCTTTGTAATGTTGCATGTTTCCATCTTTTTTATCACTTTTTATAAAATTTTGAAATTTTATTTAGTTTGTTATTTTGTTCGAGTATGACCTATAAAACAACACTTTTAATACAGTGTTATAACTCATTACCATGCTCCTTTAATTTTACGTTTTGATCATTAACCCCTAAAAAGTAATGATATCAATACAAAAAACCCTTAACGGGTTAAAAGTTTGTGACGCAGCACTGTACTTTATGGCTATAAGAATTAGAAATACGGGTCTTAAAAATAATGATATCAAATTTTCAGTGACGCTTTGATATTAATTAAATTATACATAGATTTTCTTATTTGAATTTGCTTTTTCCTTTTATTTATATTTACAGTGTAAACGTTATTTTCAACATAAAATAATATATAGCATTTACTCATTGATACCTTTCCATTCACATCTCTTATACTATGAAAGCATGTGTTTTAAAAGAAATTATATGAAATTCCAGTAACGCAGTGGTGTTACATTAAGTGATTTGTTTTTAAATTTCTCTGCAATTATTTTGTTTTGCATATTAAAGTATATGTGCACATTGAAATATTGCTTTTAATTTTCAAATACGCTGTCAAATATATCACTTTCATTAAGCTTATATTATGTACCGAAATATATTTATTTCAATGAATTATTCTATCTTTTGCGTCACGCCATATGCAAAACAAAATAATTGCAGAGAAATTTAAAAACAAATCACTTAATGTAACACCACTGCGTTACTGGAATTTCATATAATTTCTTTTAAAACACATGCTTTCATAGTATAAGAGATGTGAATGGAAAGGTATCAATGAGTAAATGCTATATATTATTTTATGTTGAAAATAACGTTTACACTGTAAATATAAATAAAAGGAAAAAGCAAATTCAAATAAGAAAATCTATGTATAATTTAATTAATATCAAAGCGTCACTGAAAATTTGATATCATTATTTTTAAGACCCGTATTTCTAATTCTTATAGCCATAAAGTACAGTGCTGCGTCACAAACTTTTAACCCGTTAAGGGTTTTTTGTATTGATAGTCTATACACCAAATTTCGTTGTATTCCGTTCACCCGTTTGCGCTGTAGGATGTTGTTTGTAGGGGAAGTTTAATTATAACAAAACTGAATATACACAGTTGCGTTCAAATTTTCAAATTCAAAGGAACAACCTCCTTTCCCATTCTCTTCTTTTGCTCATAAGTTTTAAACAAATAAACGTATGAGCCTAAAATTTGGATGGCATGTTCGTTATCATGTTGTTAATCAAATTTTACATAACTTAGCATAAGTAATAATTTTAAAACTAATAATTATTAATTTTTTTTTTTTTCAAAAGAAAGCTTTAGAAAATAATCGAAACTAACTTTTAACATAGAAGCAAATTATTCTAATATTTGGTGCAACACCATTATTTGATTTCGTCTGATTTATAGTACCCCAAATTTTAGATAATCAAGTAAGAAGTTTAATTTTTATGCTGCATTAATCTTCATTTATTCAGTAAAAAATAAAAAATAAAGTTATTTTGTAAATGAACTCTCAGAATTATCTTCAAAAGGCGCGCTTAAGCGTATGCTGATTCTTCAGAAACCGATAATGAAGCATTAAATACAACTCCCGGGAGAGAAATAATCTAAAAGTTTTTTTTTTTTTTTTTAATTCAGATAATAGCACAAAACCAGTAATGAGAATCTAATTTAACTTCTTGTAATGAGAAAACAACTGTTTTAAAGTGCTTTAAAATTTTAAATGGCTAAATTTTAAATTATTTACTTTTTTTTTTTTTTTTTTTTTTTTTAATGAAATGAAAGAAAACAAAAAATTAATGAATATCAGTATTATATAATTTAATATTATCTAAAGGAATAAGGAAAGGGAATATGTAAAAGAACTTTTCTGTAAGTATTTATAAAATAGAAAATTAAATACAAAATATATTTTTTTTCCAGGAACAAAAAATAATTTAAAGAATATATTTTAATATTTTGCTTATGAGACTAATTTACTGCTACTTTATGATATACATGCTTAAATAAGTAATTTTTGTATATTTTCACATTGTTAAGTATTTTCTGCACAATTTTTATTATCTATAATCTAAAAAATACAGGTATCTGAAGATCTAGCACATTTTTCAAACGAAGGTGCTTTTTTTGACACTTTCAAAATTTACCTATGTCACTTTCCTTCAGTTTTGCTTCTCGAGGCAAATTGAAATTGAGACGTAATGTTCTGACGCAGTATCAAAATGTAATGTTACAAAAATATCAGAAATATTTGTTTAATAATAAAAAAAAAAAAAAAAAAAAAAAAAAAAATGAAATGAAATGTATTCTTATGTATATTACCCAATAAAAAATAAAAATTTAAATTTAGGGCTGATACGATAGAAATTACCTGAAAACTAACATTAGAAAGTAATTTTAATTTTCAATAGCTATGTGAAACTCCCAAAATATCTACTATTATTAATATTTATATAAAATTTTATGTTTTGTCCAAAACAAAATCCTCCTCATCATTATTTTTATCTTCATCATCATTAGTGTTATTTTTATTATTTTTTATGAGAAATTTCGGAATGAAAAAATTGAATAGTTTGATCTTCTAATGGTAAATTATATTTACATATCTGATCTCATATGTATATGTACCGCCTTCTTTATAAAATTCGAAATACAATTAAAATAATAAAATTCTTACAAGTATTATATTTCATAACAGTCCAAAATGCTATGAAATATAATATTTTTATGGCCATAAAAGGGCAAAAAATGTTGTACTTTAAAAAATGAAATTAAAATATAAATAAATAAATAACCTGTATTGATTGCCTTGTAGTTTATATTTTTTTGTTGTTTCAAAAAATGAAAATTATCTTCAAAGCACAAGAATCTTGGGGTGGGAGGGGAGGGATACAATGTGGAAATTTATGACTTCCTTATAAAACTAGTATGTTGTGGCCACCACAAGACTTTCTTCTATATTTTCCTATACATATTCAATCAGTAACAATATTAAAAAAAAAATAATAATAAATAAATAAATTAAGACTATTGATCCCTATAGACTATTGATCCCTAAATGCAATCAGCACCAAATTATGTCGGGGAAAACTAAATACCAAGTTTGGTTAAGTTTCGTTAAAAAAAAAAAAAAAAAAAACTATTTTTTTTCTGTTTTTCTTTTTGTTAAAAGTAAAAAAATCGATAACTTTGTTTCAAATTGTCACAGATTTATAGTTCAACCATTCGTTTTAAAGGTATTGACGAGATCTTTCGAAAGATACCCATCTTGTAAACTTACCCCCCCGGGGGGTACTTCCCCCCCCAGGGGGGGAACCGGTGCCCACACATGCACAAAATTTTTTTCGTAGTTAACTACTACTATTATCAATAATTCATATTAATTTTACAATCACAAGTTTAAAATAACGCTCATTATGTACATTTATACGAAATTTTGTCCTATGCTGCCATGTTAAAAATTTAGAAAAATGCGATCACAGTGCCACCTTTTGAGCTATTGATCCCTTAATGTAATCAGCACCAAATTATGTCAGGGACCAACTAAATACCAAGTTTGGTTAAGTTTCGAAAAAAAAAAAAAAAAAAAAAAAACAAATACGATTTTTTTTCTGTTTTTTTTTTTTGTTAAAAGTAAAAAAATCGATAACTTTGTTTCAAATTGTCACAGATTTATAGTTCAACCATTCGTTTTAAAGGTATTGACGAGACCTTTCGAAAGATACCCATCTTGAAAATTTAACCCTCCCGGGGGGGGGGTACTTCCACCCCAGGGGGGGAACCGGTGCCCCCACATGCACAAATTTTTTTTCGTAGTTAACTACTACTATTATCAATAATTCATATTAATTTTACAATCACAAGTTTAAAATAACGCTCATTATGTACATTTATACGAAATTTTGTCCTATGCTGCCATGTTAAAAGTTTACATAAAATGCGATCACAGCGCCATCTGCTGGGCGATTGATCCCAAAATCTAATCAGACCCTTTCCATGTCAGGGTCCAACTATACACCAAGTTTGGTTCAATTTCATTCATCGGTTCGTGAGATATGGTGAAACATACGAAATTTTGCGATCACAGCGCCACCTGCTGGACGATTGATCCCCAAATCTAATCAGCACCATGCCCCGTCAGGTTCCAACTATATACCAAGTTTGGTTGAATTTCATTCATTAGTTCGTGAGATACGGTGAAAAATACGAAAATTTGTCCTATACTGCCATGTTAAAAATTTACATAAAATGCGATCACAGCGCCACCTGATGGACTATTGATCCCCAAATCTAATCAGAACAATGCCCCGCCAGGGTCCAACTATATACCAAGTTTGATTGAATTTCATTCATTGGTTCGCTAGATACGGTGAAAACACTAAACCACAGACAGACACACAGACAGGACAGACAGACACACAGACAGACATTTTTTTAAAACTATCAATTCGTGTTCAGGACATCCCAAAACGTGTAGATCCGTCAAAAAACGGAGGTCGAAAATTTTCGCGAATCCAATACTTTCTCTATATTACATATAGAAGAAAGTAAAAATATTTAATTATGCATAATGGTATGAAATCATACGTATTTTTCTGTATAGTAAATGATTCTTAAATTTAAAAACAAGCTCTACTCAATGAATGCACTTTATCTGGCGAGTATCCCCCAAAAAAGCCCAATAAAACTATTACTGGCAGCAAAAAAATTGCATTAAGAACAAAAGTGTAGTTCTAAAACTAGATTTTTTAATAAGTTGAAATAAAAATTTCAACATTCTTCTGCCAACTTTTTTGAGTTAGCCTGTTTTGCAAGCTATAATATTTGTTCCGTAAACTACTTGTGTAGTACCTCCTTTTATTTTCTGTACAGGAATGTAAAATACTAATATTTTAGCCAAATTTTAAAAGTAAATTTCAATTATTATTATTATTATTATTATTATTATTATTTTACAGTTAATGTACATTTAGGAATTGTTTATTTGTTAAAGAATTTGATTTGTTTTTATAATTCCTTTTTCATTACAATAAAATTACTTTTTAAAAAGTTTTTTTTTTTTTTTAACATTTCAAGAAAATATTAACTTAATTATACATTTTCACTAAAAGTCAAACATTTATTGTCTCAAACATTTTAGAAAAATCTTATTTTCTAAAAGCAGCAATTTTTTGTTCACATACTAAAGCGAAAAAACAATCACTTTTTGTGTTTTATAGAAATATGAGCATTTAAGCAAACAAAAAAAATATAATATAGACCCAGAAATTTATTTAATAAATGAAATCTTCAAGATGAAATTTTTTCTTGTAAAAATATATTGGATAAATAACATAAATGGCGGACTATTATTTTTATTAGAAATTGGTAACACTGATATTATTCTTCGCCGTTAAATGTTCCTAACATTTCTCGTACATGCGTACTAATTATATTTCATGCAGAATGAAAATACGTTGTCTAAATCGTTAAAATTGATATAATTTTTTGCAAATTGGACATTATTAATAAATACTGTAATATAATAGTTAAATGAACCAAAGCATTTTTAATTAAAATTATTATTATTTCTTTTTATTTATTGAACACTTGATTTCAAAAAAAAATTATCAAAGAAGAATATACACATTTTTTCTTTTCTTTTCTCTTGATTACGATTAATTGAATATAAACTGCAATTTTTCTTATTTTAGCGTTCAATTTTTTTTAAAAAATCCTTTTAACCCTTTGCGGCGCAAGACAATTTTAAACATTTAAATTATACTGCCACCGGAATTCATGAACTAAATTAAACTAAAAGAAATTTTAAATTTTGAGGTTTAAAAAACCGGCCTTTTCTGATATGTTATAAACGTGAATATTTGCTAAAATATTTCCGGGATGAATTTTTGCAGCTGGATCTTAAATTTTGCGTCCTCGTGGCGAGGACACCGCGCGTTAAGGGGTTAAAGAAAGAACTTAAAACTAAATATTTCAGAATATATTTTACACATTATTATAAGATTTCAAAATTTACCACAATTTTTTAATTAGTTGTTTATAGTTATTGTTAGTCATTTGTCAAATAAAATATACAGTTTCTTACTGTATATAAAATTTGTCTAAAGCATCTTCACTGTCTTCAATGTATATTATCAACAAACATTATAATGTTATGAAAGAAATTTAAGAAAAATAACCCGCAACATGTTTCTTTACAGTTGATTCTAACACTTTATTAAAGTGTCTGAAATTGAAAACGAAAATACTTTGTCAGGCCACAAACAGTACTTTTCATTGAGACCATTTTCTACAAAAACTATATCCATTTTAGAGTTTAAAGAAAAAATAAAAATAAAAATAAAAATAAAAATGGGCAGAGAAATTTTAATAGAGGATTCTTAAGAATACAATATAATAATAAGAAGAAAAATCATACTTTGTTTAATTTCCATTTCCTATTTTATTATCGAAAATAAAACTTTCTCCGAACTTCTAAAAAAAAATTTTTTTTCATTACGCGAGCATTTAAAAAAAAAAAAAAAAAAATGTTTTTTATTCTTAAATAATTAATCATACTTAAGAACCAAAGACAGTAAAATATAGAAACAAATTAAATATATATTTTATACAAATTAAAAAAAAAAAAAAAAAAGCTTGCAAAGGAAAATATCTTGCTCTCGAAAAAGATAATTTTCATATGACATTCAAACATATTTAATATTTTATAATTGTACATCGCTCACTTGACTAACAAAAAAATTTTTTTTTCCTTGATAAATCACTGTTTCATACTTTTTACTGTTCCTAAAAATTATTGTATAATACTGAAATAAGGAAGATTATTTAAGAACAAAGATTAAATTATTAAACTTTAATACTACACATTTAAATTAATTTGAGAAAAATACAACTCATAAATTTAAATATTACGGCAGAAAGGAAAATGTTCAATAACTACATTTTAAAAAAAAAACTCGAGACGACATATCAAGACACCTTACATTGGGAAAATAAGTTATTTTTTTTCTTTCTATATTATGTACAAGTAGATTTATTTTCCTGCAGCAAACTTCTTTGTGTAATTTCTTCAAATTCCGTTTCTTCAACCAATACCATTTTGATAAATTTAACATATACAAGTGCACGCTAAGTTTAACACCTTTAAAGACGAGGTTTATACTATCGAAATATATAAACAAAAATAAAAAATCATGCGGTACGCATTCATTATTGATAATTTCCAAATATAAATACACATTTCATCGTTTAACATTCAATGCTCTTTGACTACATTATTATACAACACAGAGAGAGAAGGCAAAGGCAATTGAATTCATAATCACTCTTAAGCATTATCCGAAAGTATTAAAAATGCTTGACGAATGCTTGACGAAAGTTTTGAAGAAATTTTAATATAGCAACTGTAGTTAGTTCGCGTAAGGAGCTAGTTGGTGCACAACTTCCATTTTTTGCCCCGTGGCACAAGAGCTTTGCCATCTTGCTAGTGGGGAGTGTGTATACAAATATACTATCCACCGTAATTTCAGGGGGGAAAAAATCTCTGCTTTATAATTTTTCTAACTGCTGAGTAAAGTTTTTCACCGATTTTTTTTCTCTGTTCCAGTAAACATATTATAGCCTTATAAAGAAGCTATAAAATTACATTTAGCATTTTATTTACGTAACATACTAAAGTTAACTACTGTTAAATATATCAATTTAATTTTATTTAAGTCAACATTAGAAGTTTAAATTCATCCGCAAGCTGTATTACTTGTGTCAGTATAAGATAAATATAAGTGCTATCTATGTACAGTATCTTGTAAACGGATCATGTTGTTGTGCATTTCAGCAAAATATCAGGTATATAAAAAAGTTCACGCCAATTTTTTCAGCGAGAAATAACGACTCAGGAATTTCATGCAAATGAATTTTATTCAGCAAAATAATCTCGTCTAACATTAATTAAATGTTCTTAACGAAATACAAGCCTATAAAAAGTGCGTTTATAAAATTTCTCGTTCCTAGAAAAAAAAAAAAAAGAAAAAAAAAATATGACCGCATGACATTATTTCGGTTTCAGAAATGTATCTCATACAAATAGTTATCAATACCCAGAATCAGGTATTAGTCATATAGAGAAATGTCCGGTTTGTAAAGAGGATGAAATAAAACTTCCAAACTAAGTATGATGAACACTTTTGCTTTATGAGGTCTGGCGTTGTCCTGAAAAAGATCAATCTTTTTCTGTTGACTAATGCTGGCTACTTGTGACGAAATGCATCTACAACTCTTTGCAAATGGAAAGATACACCTCAGGTGGGATGACATTTTTGCTATGTTCCAATATTTCAGAGTGCCCAATACCTGCGTTGGTCTACATAACTTAAACACAGTCTGTGTTGGTCTTAAACACAGAGCAGTATATTCTGTTGATGAATGTTGAATTGGGGGCAAATGCGACAAACTCAGGGATGACGGGTGACATTTCCTTTTGATAGTGTATAACAACCGTAAAGGAAAACGATAATATATTTAGAAAAAATACATATATCACATTTCAGAGAAAATAATTTCTAAATGAAATAAAAGGACTTTGCTATTCAAGATGGGTTCATAAAACTCACCAAATATTTTTAGCTAATGCATTTAAAATTAATATTTGAACGAAACACAAATACAAGCGACCAATTTCTGAAAACTGAAGAGAGGATAAAAGAAATTCTGAATACAACACTTTAATACAATGCGACATAAAATTGTATGCCATGGATCAGCAATGGTTACTTAAGGGGTATGCGTTAGGAAGGAGAGAAAGAGATTAATAAGAGAATACCTAAACAATAATAACTAAAGATTGAGTATAGCCTACAAAGCAATATATTTTTATGTCATTTAAGTGATATGTAGTTCCAGTTTAGTTTGGGTCGTCACTATACAACTTTGTTTTCAATATTGAGGCACATTAGACACACACCTATGGTTTAAAATAGATTCCAGCCACTACCAACAAAAATGTCTGAACCGTGATTCAAACCTGGCGTTTGAATTTCGTTTCATCCTAGTTCTGTGAATGCAAATTATAATATTTGCTTATGGCTACTAACATGTTATTGATAAATAATTTTAACTTTCACAAATAAATGTATAAAAATGTTACAATAAAATAAATAACATTAACATCTAATCGAACAATTTTTCACAAGAGAAAAAAATATATAAGAAAGAAAGAAAGAAACAAGTCCTTCCGCCTTATTCGGAATGGTAGGTTGATTTCTTATTCCTTATCAAGTGGCCGTCATTTCGTTTTAAAACGGCGGCTACAAATTATTAATGCACTTGGTAGAAATATTGATGTAGGCTATGCACATATGGAGTTTTAAGCAAATCGGTTCATAAATACCTTTTTATGTGAATTTAAAATTTTCAAGTGGCCGGCGATTGGAAACAAAATGGTGAGTTAAGTTGACAAATATATGAAATGTATTTGTGAGGTAAGTTTACTGTACACATATAGTTCGAATTAATTCAAAATCTCAAAAGCAATTGTGTTGAAAAATTAAGTGGCTGCCACTTCGATCAAAATGGCAGAAAAAGTTGCTCATCTAAGATATCGTTGAAAATTTGAAAATAATTTTTTTTTGTAAAAATTCTTTCAAAGAGGATTAGTAAGTTGATAAAATGTTAGTTTTCTGCATTTCTAGGTTGTTTTAGCATTAAAATAGCGTAATTTTTCCTTAAAAACGCATTAAAAAGATCCAGTAACGCTGGTAATGGAATCGGCGCCAAATTTGGCGCTTTTTCCCCTATGGCGACTTTTTTGGGGATTTTGGCGAGAAAATACTTATTATCGATATCTCAAAGATTGACGCAATAACGTGATTGGTTCACGAGTTACGTGAATTTTCTAGATTTTTTTGTTTGAATGATAAATCCATTTTTCAACTTTGATTTGAATTGATTAAGTATTTCTAAAGTTACCGTGCTAACAAATTTTCCAGTGGCCGCAGTTGGAAACAATACAGTGGAACAAGTTGCCCAGCAAACATATCCGAGATATTTGAAGCATAGGTTCACTGTCCAATTGTGGTTTAAATCAGTGCCATGTTTCAAAAGTTATTATTATGGCTAATTTTCAAGTGCCAGTCTAAGTGGCTGCGACTTGGAAACAAAATGGCAAAACAACTTGCCCAGCGAAATCATCCAGTATATGTGTATGATAAGTTCGTCGTCCAGTTCTAGTTTAAATTAAATCAGTATTTCAAAAATTATCGTCATAAGAAATTTTCAGGTGGCACCACCTGGAAAAAAAAAAGCGGAGCGAGATGCCTAGCGAACTTATCTGAGATATTTCAATGATAAATCCACTACCCAAAGTTGATGCGAATTGATTCTGTATTACTAAAGTTACCATAATGACAAATTTTCAAGTGGCCGCCACTTGGAAATAAAATTGCGGATCAAGTCACCAAGTGAACTTATCCTAGATATTTGAACCATAAGTTCACTATCCAACTTTTTTTTTAATCAGTTTAGTATTTCAAAAGTTTTCGTGATGGCATATTTTCAAGTGGCAGTGTGATTTCAAATGGCTGAAACTTAGAAACAAGATATCGGGACAAGTTGATCAATGAAAACATTCAAGATAATTATATGATAATGTCACTGTCCAAATTTGGTTCGATTTGGAGTACTATTTCGGAAGTTATCATGGTTTTAAATTTTCAAGTGGGAGCCTGATTTCAAGTGGCCCCGCTTAATTTAACATATCTGCAACTTTATTAAAAATGGCGGATATAGTTTAATAACAAACTTCATTGAGATCCTTATGTGGTCTGTATTTACATCAAAATTCAAACAATTTCGGAATACGCTTTTTACAATTTAAATTTGAAAATTTCAAGTGGTCTCCACTTGAAAAACAAATGGCGGAGCAACATGGTTAACAAACTCATCTAAGATATTTATAAGATAAGTTAATACACTGTCCGAATTTGGTTTGATTTGGAGTATTATTTCAGAAGTTATTTTGATTTTCAATTTTCAAGTGGTATCATGATTTCAAGTGGCCCCACTTAACTTAAGATATCTACCACTTTATTAAAAATGACGGATAAATTTCATTAACAAACTTCATTGAGACCCTTATGTGGTCCATATTTACATCAAATTTCAAACAAATTCGGAATACGCTTTTTACAATTTGAATTTGAAATTTTCAAGTGGCCTCCACTTGAAAACAAAATGGAGGATCAACTTGGTTAATAAACTCATCTAAGATATTTATACGATAAGTTAAGATACTGTCTAAATTTGGTTCGATTTGGAGTATTATTTCGGAAGTTATAGTGATTTTGAATTTTCAAGTGGTAGCCTGATTTCTAGTTGTCCCGCTTAACTTAAAATATCTGCCACTTTATTAAAAATGGCGATAAACTTCATTAATAAACTTCATTGAGACCCTTATGTGGCCTGTATTTACAACAAAATTCAAGCAAATCTTGCTTTAAATATGCTTTTTACATTATCGGTTTGAAATGTTCAAGTGGCTGCCACTTAAAAACTAAACATTGGAGCAACTTGGTTAAAGAACTCATCCAATATATTTATAAGATCAATTCGCTGTCCAAATTTGGTTTGATTTGGAGTATTATTTCGGGAGTTATCGTGATGACAAAATTTTCATTATAGATAGATAGATAGATAAACGAAGTGATTGCAATAGGTCCATTTCTAAAGAAATCAACCTAAAAGCGCGAGGCCTTATAAAGTGCGAGGCCCTGTGTGGCCGCACCTGTCGCATACCCGTAAGGACGGCTTTGCATCAAATAGATAAGTTTTTAGACTTATGTCTATTAATATATATGTGTGCATATATATATATAAAGATATAGAGAAACATTATTTTTTAATATGCCTTTATATAAAGAATTCGTAAATGCATAAACAGCAGGGGGTGAAAAAGTGTTAAAAACTAAAAGGAATATAAATTACGACTCGAAAATTTCCCAAATATAGGTTAAAAAAAAAAAAAAAAAAAAAAAGGTAAAAAATATATAATTTTTTTAATTTTAGAATGGATTCTTTTTATTCTCTAAAAAAAATTGGTAATTGACTTTATACTTCATACTTTCTTTTTTTAAGAGAATGTCGCATAATTTATTTTGAGGCTTGGAAAGGCAATTAGATCTAACGACATTCTGTATCGATTGATTATTTTTTTTATTATTATTATTATTTTATTGATTTAGCTTTTAAAAACAGCTGCTTTGAAATAAAATGAATATTTTGAAATAAAAATTTTTAAAAAAATTTCTCGACATTTGTCAGTAAATAGAAATAATTATTTTATGTCGAATGCAACACTTTTCAGATACTTTAATGTAGAAAAAAGATCCCAAACTTGTCATCTTTTGTACTCATTACATTCTAAGAATAGTATTTACATAAGTTTTACCAATTGCGTTTTTTGAAAGTAAAATGTTTGCTATGTAATAGATCTGGAAATATTTATATTTAAAGTTACAGTATAAGAGACTTAATTTTATGTAGAAAAAATACTAAAATAATGAATACAAAAACCCTCATGAATACAAAATATATGTTTATATATATATATATATATATATATGTTTATACATATACATATGTTTATATATATATATATAGATAGATAGATAGATAGATAGATAGATAGATAGATAGATACAGTGCCCGCAGCAGTCCTATATTTTCACGTTCGTTTTATTATTTTAATACCACTATTTTATGTATACATTTTTTGTCAAGATTCTAAAGCTAAAGCAATGTGTAAAAGTATACTGATTGATTAAAGTGGTGGGAAAATAATAAAATGCACGTTAAAAGATAGGACTGCTGCGGGCACTATATATATAATCGAAATAAAATATAAATTTAAACGTGTAAATATAAAATTTAAGAAGTTGTATTAAAATTTTATATTTGAACAATTTCGGTTTAATTTTAATACTGCGTTGTGAAATTTATTGATAATGACAAAAGATTATTCTTATTGTTTATCGTGGAATAACATAATATTCTAAATATTATTACTAGTCTATAATTTAAAAAATAAAATATTAGTAACTCAATAGTATTTTTGAAAAAGAAGAAATAAAAGAGAAATATAAACCGAAAGAGATATGTAAACTTGTTAAATATTAAGAGAGAATTGAATAACACAATTGCAAAATGTTATCATATCATAACAAATATATCATAATATATCAAAACGTATTCTCAAAATTATTATTTTTTAATCCAATATTTTTTTATCTGAATTAAAAAAATAATAATAAAGAGTTTAGAAGATTCTAGAATATTAACTCTTTCAGCCATAAAATTTTAGATTTTATTCAGAAGTTTAAAGACTTATAAAGTAATATTTGATTTCATAACTGTAGACAAATTTTCTTTTTCTTTTTTTTTCCGATTCTGTGAATAAGATATTTTTGTACCAAATATTACGCTTTTATTTCCTACAATATTCCTGAAAAGGTTTCGATTTTTCTGTGTATAATTAATATTAATTTAATAAAAATCAAGTTGCTATCTATGCTACTTTGTTTATCTGTAAGATTATTTTATTTACTGAACCATACCGTGTAACGCTAATTTTAAAACAATTAATTGTATAACCTTGAATACATAGAAATTTAAATATTTACCTCCTTCTAAATATTATGGCAGTAACACTATCTGCTTTAAAATGCTATCTGCTCAGTTGTAATCTTCTGAGTTTTGTTAAATGCATTTAATATAACAATTACACAATGGGATCTTAATCCTTCAGTTCGTGCTAAGAATAGAGTCATTTAGAACCTGGGACTATAATCTTGGTTCATTGTTAATTAAAAGGGGTAATTTATTTTTGATTGTCAGAGTGACCGCAATAATCAATGCATTAATATCTTTCCCTCCGGTACCATACTTCTCCCCATAGTTGCACACTTAGCACCTTTTTGCTACCAGAAAATTTTAAAAGAAATATTTATTTTACTTAATCAGCGAACTATAACGGTTTTCACTGATTAAATAAAATTTTCATTAAAATTTTCCGTTGGTTTCTAAGTTGGCAACTATGCCTGTCCTCTCCTGAAATTTATAAAAAATTAGAGACAGGTTAGAGATTTAAAATACATACATGTTAAATTAGCATTATATTTTAAACACAGATAATGCTCAACATTAAGTTAAAAATAACTATATTAATATATTTCCACTTTTATGATGAGTTTACCTTTCAATTTATCTTTAGAAAGTGCTATAAAATGAGCAATAAAATTATTTGTGATTTGTATTAGCAATTCAAGTTTGTTCTTAAAATTGTTATCAATTCAATTTTTCTTCTTTGATATATATCCCCAGAAGCACTGTAATATAAGTCAATGTCCGGATTAGTCGAATTTGATAGTACTGTATACCATACAATTTTACCATTATCGACCAATATCAGAGTGTGCTACATAGACCTAATTCTATTGTATGCAGGTTTACAGTATTTATAGTGTTGCTAAATGCATTTTCTGTTTTCAATTTTTTCAAAATTTTAATTTAATTTTAATTTAAAACCAAATATGAAGATTTTCAGAAAAATTCAAGAAAGCAGGTCCAACATTAAGTAAGAGCGCGCAATACTAGATAACATAGGAAAAATTTTCGATCTTCCTTGACGTTCGTCGATTTCGGGAAATATTTAGCGGGAGTAGGGCAATACTGCAATATGTCTTTAAAAAAAGTTACAAACGAAGGTTAATATGAAACAGTCGGGTAATATGGAATGGGTGGTTTAAACGGTTTAAACCATAGAAAAACTAATTAGACTTCATAAAATCATCTTCGGAGAATTTTCTGTGACAGAAGATACATTTGGCATCTTTATTTTCTGTTTCTTTAGTTGAATACATGAAGTCAATTTCCGATGATACTATGAAATACCTAGTATTCCATAATACCCGACACGCCATCTTTAAAAATGAACTTTTAAATTGATGGACAAAATATTTTCAGCTAAAAAACGACCAAGGTATAACAAAATGTAATTCTTTGAGCATACATTATGCTTAACATCAATGTTCAAATCACATGTGTACTAGTAAGTTTAAATGTTTGAAAAATTGCTTGCAAAAACTTTTAAAAATCACAAAACACACTTTATTCTATAGAGAATGGTAGCAGAAACAAGCGGTTGCTTCTTACTGTGTTGCTTCATGGGAATACTTATTGAGTAATTCATAGTATTTTGAAGAGATAGCAGCACTAATCAGAGCCGAAACATCGGTATTCCATATTTCCCGACTATTCCATAATGCACTTCTCTCCTCTATGTTTCAATAATGTCAATAATCTTTGAACATTTTCAAAATTTTTTACATATGTCTTAAATTTTAAATCTGATTAGATATTTAAAATTTTCAATACGTTTTCACATATTATTATTGCTTTGCTGAAAATGTGTCAATAATTATCAAAATAAACACAGTTTTTATTATATCTTGAATAATCCTTCATTTGATTTATCTGGAAAAAAAAATTAAAAAATAAATTTCCTTAATATTTCTTTTCTTTATATAAATCAGAGTTTTTCATACTTAAACTTTTCGTTAAAAAAAAAAAAAAAAAAAAAGCAACTTTCAAAAGTTATAGGAAAATAGATAAATCTTTCTTTTTCTCAAGTGTTTTAAAGGAATGGAATTCTGGATATTTTGCCTTATTTCTTGAGAAAACAAATAGTTCTATACATATTTTGCCCACCCTATTTGATAATAATATTAAAATATATAAATCAAGTAAGAAATATTTGCATTTTTTTTTTAAAAATTTCAGCTTACCTTTAAGCATAATCGAAATAGCATTTGATTATTTTTCTAGAAAAATATTTCAGTTTGAAATGCTAGATAAACAGTTCTGATAAAATGCATTATTTGATAACGGAATATTTTACAACAAACCACTTACAATAAGAATTATTATGTTCTTTACTTCACTGGATATGTATGTAAGCAAAACTATCTTGTTCAGACTTACCGATAAATTTTCTATATAAATATATAGAATATATAGATTTGTTCCAAGAATGTCATTTATTCAGATGCATGCAGCGGCCGTAATAAATGGCGTGCCTTACTTCGTAGAAGAAATCTATAATATTTATGTAAGTAAAGATATTGGTGCTTACATGATGAATTCCTCAATTTATGTCATAACCATGCATAATAGTTACATATACGTAATTCGTTGTATGCTTATTGGATTTATTTAAATGAAATAAATAAAGCGAATAGAAGCCTATATAAAACGAATTAATTTATAAAAGCTGCTAAACAATTAAAAAGCCGAATATTATGCATTTTTTACTTAAATTACCCTACTACCGTAACTATGGAAGTATTAGGTTCGGTATTTATGGTATTGTCCAAAAATTCAATATCGAGTTTTCACCTGATTTACACGTTTCAAGGCCTCCTGAGTCTAAAAAAGTAGTTTTTGGCAATTGGTCAGTGCGTGTGCATGTATGTGTGCGTGTATGTATGCGTGGAATCTTTTGACTGTCATATCTCCGAAACTTATAAAAATATAGCTACGAAACTTCAGAATTAAGACAGAACTGGTGTACAGATGAATTTTCCAAATTTTGGTGAAAATCGGAAAACCGCAAGTGGGACATCGGAAACCGGAAGTGGGATCGTAAGTCTGTATCTCAAAAACGGCTCTTACGATATTCTTCAAATTTGTTACATAAACATTCTATTAGATGTCCTTTCGAATGATATAGTTGGTTAGTTCAGAAAAATTGATAGGCGTCCTGTATAAATAGCTCAATTTCAGGTCTCGCAAGTGCGTTTTTTTTTTTAACAGCTGTAAGGATTTTTTTCATACTAGCCATATTAACTCCTTTTTAAATATACTTTGGTATGTAATAATTGTTTTCCGATCAATAATTGAGTATACCAAATTTTGGTGAAAGTTGGTATCTCAAAACGGCTCTAACGATTTTCTTGAAAATTGTTTCATTAATCCATTTTAGATACACTTTCTTATGTATTACGTGGTTATTACAAGAGTATTTACGGTCATACTGATTAAGTATAATTCAGTTTTAGATCTCGGAAATGAGTGGAAATGAAACTCTACCCTTTTTTTTTTTTTTTTTTTTTTTTCTTATTTTTTAACTCGATATGAAAACTCTGTTTCATATGTCTTTATACGTGTATCAAGTTTCTCTTACTATAAAATTCCAAAAAATGCATATAATACGTGTAATAATGGGTACTGGAAGTCGTGTGTTTGTTTCACACCAGATTTTTTTTTATGCAAAATTATTACATATATATATATTAATAAATTATTTGCTACTAGCAAACCCGTGCGAAATTTTCACACTTTATTTATTTATTTTCTTCTTATTTACATTTAAAACTTGAAACTCATAAAACTTAGACCAATTTCCCCACCCAATTTGAATTGTAATTCAGAAGAAGTCAAATTATTCTTAGAACCAAATTATATTGTGCAATAGTGAAAACAAAACCATTCAAAGAAAAGTTTCAAAATAAAATTCATGTTTGACTACCCAATTTTCCTACTTGCGCAGGCAGTACAGTTTTAGTATAAGATGGCCACTTTTTTTACTATAGGGCCCACATGGCGAATTTTGTTGCCATGTTGGCGATGCTTTTTGCCTGTTTATTTATTTTGACATGATTTTTTGTTAAAGAACTCTGGTACCTATTTTGATTATACTTTTTATTATTACGTTTTTTAGTCAATGTTTGACAGTAATTCATATCCTGTTTATATATTTATAGTATTGCTAGCTTTAAAATGACGCATGCAATGGTTGTAAAGATGCATCTTTAAAATACATTTTCCTATAAAAAGATCTCATCAGACAAATGTCGTCATTTTTCTGATTAAATGAGTGAACTAAGTCCGCGTGCTTAAATATTACCGATAAATATTATCTTTTATCCTCGCGTATTTTATTAAATATGTCCTTATCGTATCACTTGAACAAAATTTAATCGAAAGTGGACCACGTTAGAGAAATATTATATAGATGTTTTAGAAATTTGTAAATTGATATAGTAACAGATGTTATTTGTTTATTTTGGGGTTGTTTCTAAAGTTCAGCAGCCACATTGAAGAATGGATCATGCCCAAAATTAGTATATTTGGAAAAATTAGATAAAACACTGTAAAGATCGTATGGTACTGTCCCCACGAGACTACTTCTATGGATAGATGACGACCTCAAACTTTAATTTATTTTGTTTTTTTAAGTGCCATCAGACAGATGTTACGGGGATTCGGCGAAAGAAGCGGGAAGTGAAGCAGCTCGGACGGGCTGGGCTCAAAAGCCAATTTAAGATTTTTTTATTTTTAGAAAATGTGTATATATATATGCATGTGTATTAATGTGCGGGTTCGTTAAGATGTTTTGCGCAATGCTTTAATTAAGTTTAATGATATAATTATTGTGAAGTTGGTGATCCATTCAGAAATGTGTTTTCGATTTTGATGATGTCGGAATATGAAGTCAACAATGATTCTTTACTAGTATAGTCTTGGTAAGATGAGAGCTTTTATGCATCATTTATTGCACACATTGCATGACTGTTACCGCTGGACAAAATGTTTTGCCAACTCTTATTAAAATGATATCGGCGATAGCTTGAGATATGTGATGTCTTGTTGTTGTTAGTTATGACACTTGGAAACTCTGAACCGCAGTAATGAAGAGCTACACGGATTTAAGGCAGGTTGGGAGCGCAATCCATTTTAAAAGAAGCACCACGAGTGGCAGAAGAAAATTTTAAGTTGAGAAACTGAAGAAAGATGACAGCACCAGCAAACAACAAGAGTCAAATTTTTATGCAGATCACGCCCGAATGAATCCTATGATACAGTAGCCTCATAGATATAATTTTGATGGGAACATGGAGGTCTTTGCAACCACGACAGATTTACCGTGCACCAGCCTCTATTAACGAACACGGTGGTGTTTGGCTGGCTCGAGAAAAGAGCTCGCAATCTTTGAATTGCGAGCCCCATGCTTTTAACAACCAAGCTACCGTGGCCTTCCTTCAGAGATATCTATGATATCTTTAAAGAATTAGTTATTTAATGTAACAGAAAAAAGTTAAAAGTTAAATTTCCTTAAAATAACGTAAAACTCCTTAATATATTCTTTTAAATTTAAAAATGAGAAAATGGTTATATATTTAATGTTTTCAAAAGGTTTTCGTTGAGTGTTACCACTGTGCAAAATATCTGCCAGCTCATCTTAAAAAGACATTGAAGATAGCATGATATCTGTAATACCTTTAAGGAGTTAGTCATTTAATATAACAGAAAAAAATTAAAAATTAAATTACATTAAAACAATATTTTTTATAAAATAGAGTTTTTCATACTTATATTTTTATTTATTTAAATTTTTAAGAGCTATCTAAAGTGATTGAAATACATATAAATGTTTCCCTTTTGGACAATTTTAAAGAAATTAAAATATGAATATTTTATCAGCTTTTCTGTGAAAAGATAAAATTCAATATATATCATGGGTATACTTTCTGAAAGAAATATATATATATATTATAATGTAAAATTATTTCATTTTTTCGCAATATTCAACTTACCTTTATACATATTTGAAATAAGATATGTATGTGCATTTGATTATTTTCCTTAGAAAATATTTTAGTTGTGAAATATTACATAAACAACTTTTGTAAAATGCCTCATTTAATAATGGAATATTCTACAACAGAGAACTTCCAATAAGGATTATTATGTGCTTTATTTCAAGGAATGTAAGCAAACATGTCGTATTCAGATGTACCGATAGGTTTCCCACATGAATATATAGAATATATAGATTTGTTCCAAGAACGTCATTGCTTCAAATGCATACAACGAGAGTAATAAATGACAGGCCTCACGTTCTGCACGAATCCTTATATTTATGCAAATCTTATATTTATGTAAATACAGATATGGGTACCTTCATTAACACGATTTGTTCTCCCATTTATGTCATTTTCATAGATTAGATTTGTAAATTAATAGGAATTTTTATGTTGGAATTTTTAATTTAATTTAAATAAAACGAATTAATTATTTTTTTAAAGTTAAATGATCTTCTAAAAACAAATACTATGAATTTTTGTTTATTAGAAGGACATTATATTCCAAGATAAATTACTGTTTATTATTATTATTATTATTATTAGTCATAGTTTCCTTTTTTTTTTTTTTTTTTTTTAAAATAGTTATTTTTAAAAAATTAATAGCCTCATAGTTTAACGGATTTTATTTATTGTTTTATGTGCTGTTTCTCAATATTACCCCTACAAGGCGTTCAGTTCCATATGTGGAACACCGACTTTAATCGTTCCTATAGCTTTAAAACTATTAGTAGCGGCATCTCTTGACATCTTGATAGAAGCTACTGACATTTAGCAATGTCGTAATACGAATCTTTACCTAAAGATGTCGTTCGTGTTTTGTTATAGTACACTCAGTGTGAAATTTGAATGAAAGTTATACGTTAGTCGTTTGTCTGAATTCAAAAATAAAAAAAGAATGGTTATTGAACAGTTTTGACTCGAAAAAAATTACTGTGTGTTATAACGAAGTGTATATTTTGCAGAGGTAAGTTGGTTTTTTTTATAATATTACAATAATAAACGTATTAGTAAATCATATTTTTATGAATGTTCTACATACGGTACGTTGATCTAAAAAGTTGATTTTTCCGTAAAATATGGTTTTATTTTTATTTTTATAAGTTTTCCCTATCTTCTGATCACTAATTATAACCTATATATTTTTGTCGCGCACTAAAAAAATTTGAGCCTTGTAGGGTTAACACTAAATTAAAATGACAAGTCCTGAAAGAACTAAACAAAAGAAGGAAACTTATAGTTTTTGAGGAGCTAAATTTCCAGTCTTGAAGTTTTAATTTATAGTCAGGCGATAATACATTTTATCCGAAATATACCATATTAGACAAAAGTTACTTTATTCAGTTCAAAATACTGTAAAAAAAAAAAATACTTAAAAAATTATTTTTAGATACTACTCCACCAGTTATTTTATCGAGACTTTACTTATACCTAATACCTTTTACCTATTCCATGCATTTCGAAAATGTGGTGTCGTTTTAACCATTCTGCCTACTTTAGTCTTCTGCCCGTCCTTAACTTAAAACTGATTTTTCAAACTTCTGCCTATTTAGTATTTTCTAATTGCCTTAGTAGTACTGATAGTAATACTGCCTTAGTAGTACAAGTTATGTTACAAGTGAAATTTAAAAGTGTCAATAAGTTACCAACCATTAAGGAATTTAAGAAGAAATATTAATTATAAGTTCAAATTAAAATTATAAAAGTTGACTCGAAAGTGAAAAACAATGAAATATAGTCTCTTATTTAAAGCAAAAGCATTCATTTTTTATATGTACATTATTTAAATTTATTATTTTTGTTGTCACAAGACTTTTTTTGCTAAATGATTGCAAAATAATTTTACAAATGTATAATGTTTTGCTTACTGTTTAACGACAGTTCAAACATTGACACAATGTGTGTACACATCTTCATTATTTTATAAAAATCATTTAAAAAATTTTTAACCCAAATTACTCATTTGTAATCTGCTAGAAACTTTAAGTGATTTATAGAACGGTAAAACAAACATACGCGAACTGAAATAAAAAGAATGTCTCCTACATAATTTGAATAACAAAGAAAACTTTTTTATAAATAATAGCATGCAAGTTATTAATCTTAAAAAAAAAAAAATGCCTTAAATCACTCCCCACACACATACGCATACACACACAAAAAAAAGTGCACCTTGGAGGCCTGTCTATGGTTGTAGTAGTTTTTTTTTTTTTTTTTACTTTCTTCTATATGTAATATAGAGAAAGTATTGGATTCGCGAAAATTTTCGACCTCCGTTTTTTGACGGATCTACACGTTTTGGGATGTCCTGAACACGAATTGATAGTTTTTAAAAACTGTCTGTCTGTGTGTCTGTGGTTTATTGTTTTCACCGTATCTCACAAACCAATGAATGAAATTCAACCAAACTTGGTATATAGTTGGAACCTGGCGGGGCATTGTGCTGATTAGATTTAGGGATCAATATCCCAGCAGGTGGCGCTGTGATCGCATTTTATGTAAATTTTTAACATAGCAGTATAGGGCAAATTTTCGTATTTTTCACCGTATCTCACGAACCAATGAATGAAATTCAACCAAACTTGATATATACTTGGAACCTGACGGGGCATGGTGCTGATTAGATTTGGGGATCAATCGTCCAGCAGGTGGCGCTGTGATCGCAAAATTTCGTATTTTTCATCGTATCTCACGAACCGATGAATGAAATTGAACCAAACTTGGTATATAGTTGGATCCTGACATGGAATGGTGCTGATTAGATTTTGGGATCAATCGCCCAGCAGATGGCGCTGTGATCGCATTTTATGTAAACTTTTAACATGGCAGTATAGGACAAAATTTCGTATAAATGTACATGATGAGCGTTATATTTAATTTGTGATTGTAAAATTAATATGAATTATTGATAATAGTAGTAGTTAACTAGGGAAAAAATTTTGTGCATGTGGGGGCACCGTTTCCCCCCCCCCCGGGAAGTACCGCCCTGGGGGGGTAAATTTTCAAGATGGGTATCTTTCGAAAGATCTTGTCAATACCTTTAAAACGAATGGTTGAACTATAAATATGTGATAATTTAAAACAAAGTTATCGATTTTTTTTAACGAACTTTAACCAAACTTGGTGTTTAGTTGGTCCCCGACATAAACTGGTGCTGATTACATTTGGGGATCAATAGCTCAACAGGTGGCGCTGTGATCGCATTTTTTCTAAATTTTTAACATGGCACTATAGGTCAAAATTTCGTATAAATGTACATAATGAGAGTTATTTTTAACTTGTGATTGTAAAAGTAATATGAGTTATTGATAATAGTAATAGTTAACTAGGAAAAAATTTTTGTGAATGTGGGGGCATCGCTTCCCCCCTGGGGGGAAAGTACCCCCCGGGGGGGGGGGTAAATTTTCAAGATGTGTATCTTTCGAAAGATCTCGTCAATACCTTTAAAACGAATGGTTGAACTATAAATCTGTGATAATTTAAAACAAAGTCATCGATTTTTTTACTTTTAACAAAAAAAAAAAAAAAAAAACTGAAAAAAAATCGTTTTTTTTTTTTTTTTTTTTTTTTCTAAATATTGTTACTGATTGAATATGTATTACTCTTAACAAAAAAAGAACTTGGAAAAAAAATTCGTAATTTTTTTTTTTTTTTTTTTTTTTTAATTGTTACTGTTTGAATATGTATATAGGAAAATATAGAAGAAAGTCTTGTGGTGGCCACAACATCCTAGTTTTTTTTTTTTTTTACCTGAGATAGATAAGCCACACTTTTCAAATCCAGTAGTGCTTAGATTTATTTTTATGGCGTTTGAAGAGGTTTTTAAGTTTAAATATTTATTGTACACAAGTTATTTAGTTTATTATGGTGAGGCTAATTTAATCTTTTCTTCCTATCCGATGTATAAGTTGTTTTAATATCTTGCAGCAATATGTTTTGTATAGGTTCTTCAAAATCCGTTTTTTCAAACAGTAATACCTTAATAATATTAAAATGGTAAATATATTTTAAGTTTTCTACTTTAAAGGCGAGATTTGTATCTAAAAAGTAAAAGGCGGCTTCCTTTTTAAGAAACAAATATATTTTTAAACATATCCTAAATATAAAAATATGTTTAAGAACAATATTTTCTTTTATTACCTGAATAAGTAACTTTCTTACTCGATATAAACCAACGTTTTATCGTTGTGTATTTATATAAAATTCCCCTGCACGCTTAATGAATGTTTCTGAAGGAATAATTAAAACTGATGTTTATCAGTGGTAAATAAGACATGCGTATTGCATGAAATTAGTATCGCAGAAAAGAAAGACCAGTGATTTAAAGATATATATATATACTAGAAGGCTTCGCCCGCTTCGCTGGATCCTATTTTAAAATGAATCACTATAATTACTGAATTCTCAAAATTGCATTAATTTTTATCACGTGAAAAAAAAAAAGCGAAACAAAATCTGATTAGGAAAAATGTCGCACTGGGTTCTCACTGCCTTCGTAAAAAATTCCCAAAATGCTCTAACTCTTATTTCTGTTATTTTCCCCCTTCGCCCCCCCCTCCCGTCTATCCTAATAATTTTACAAATTCGAAAATATCCGCAATCGACTTGTAAATATCAAAAAACTCTATGTACCAATTTTGAATGATCTACCTCTATTTTATTTTTTTTGCCCCTCCGCCCCCCCTCCCGTCCCTCCTAATAACGTTACACTTTCGAAAATATCCCCATTCGATTTGCAGGCCTCTAAAACCAATCTGTACCAATTTTGAAAGGCCTAACTGCATTTCTATTTGTCTTTGCCCATAGCCCCCCTTACTGCCCCACCCCCTTTACCGCCCCTTCTAATAATTTTACAAATTCAAAATTTTCCGCATTCGATTTTAAGTATCGAAAACGATTTGTGTACCAATTTTGAACGATCTAACTGTATTTTTATTTTTTGCCCCCCCCCATCCCCTCCCCCCTTCTCGCCCCTCCTAATAACTTTACACTTTCGAAAATATCCCCATTCGACTTGCAGGCCTTTAAAACCTATCTGTACCAATTTTGAATGCCCTAACTGTATTTCTATTTATTTTTGCCCATAGCCCCCCTTCCCGCACCTCCTAATAATTTTACAAATTCGAAAATATCCGCAATAGATTTGTAAGTATCGAAAACCTCTATATACCAAATTTGAACGATCTAACTCTATTTTTATTTTTTTTTGCCCCCCCTCCCCCCCCCCTTCTCTCCCCTCCTAATAACTTTACACTTTCGAAAATATCCCCATTCGACTTGCAGGCTATTGAAACCTATCTGTACTAATTTTGAAAGGCCTAACTGTATTTCTAATTGTTTTTGCCCCTGCTGCCCCTCCCCCTCTGCTGCCCTACCTGGGGGCTGAATTTTTAAAATTCAAGAAATTGGTTTTTAGATATTTGTATTAGCTATATTTTATAGCAAAAATTTCACGTATATCTGTTTTTTTTTTGTTTGAGATATATAGGATTATGCAAAATCGCGTTTTACGCATGTGAAATCTCGTTTTGTCCCCCCCACCCCCCTTGGGGACCGAATTTCGAAAATTCCAGAAATTGGTCTTTAGACATTTATATTAGCTATATTTTAAAGCAAAAATTTTTCGGATATCTGTTTTTTTGTTTGAGATATGAAGGATTTTTGAATTCACGTTTTGCCCCCCTCCCCCCCCCTTGGGGGGCGAATTTTTTCAATTTTTTTTTCCTAAACCATCCCTGACCTATAAGGAAAAAAACAAAAAAAGAATGATCGAAATCGGCCAAGCCGTTTACGATTTTATAAAGGACATACATACAAACATTCATTTTTATATATATAGATAATGGAATGCACCAAGATTTAAATCAGCGTGCAGTGTTCGTCTTGATCGAGCGGTGCTTATTCGAACATTTTGCAGCCTTCTTTCCCGTTGTTCAGTTGTCTCAGACGAACGTGCCTGAGTAGTACGTATTCGATCATTTTCTAACCTCACTTCTCGTTGTTCAGATGATTCAGACGAACAGGTCTCAGCGTCATGCACTCTAAGATTTTCCAGCCGTCTAATTCTAAGGCTCGTAATGCTCTTTTCTTCAGAAACTAGTCAATGAAAGCTAATATTGTTTCTGTATTCCGTTTTGGTCGTTTATTATGTTAAATTTAATGTTTTTCCGGAAAAGGCGCTCTCTAGCGGATATTTTTGAACTATTTTTTTTTTTTTTTTTTCGAAATTATGTGAGCGCATCTCGTGCATAGTCTATATATACCAATTTTCGTTGTATTCCGTTCCCCCGTTTGCGCTGTAGGATGCTGTTTATAGGGGAAGTTTAATTATAACCAAACTGAATATATACACTTGCGTTCAAATTTAAAGGAACAATCTCCTTTCCTATTCTCTTCTTTTGCACATAAGTTTTAAACAAATAAACGTATGAACATAAAACTTGAATAGAATGTTCGTTATCATGCTGTTAATCAAACGGAAAAAAGAAGAAAAAAGAAGAAACATAGAAATGAATACACGAAGAAAAATCTAGTTTTAATCTAACACATACATGTATGTGCATCTTTACCTGTTTGTAATACATCCTTATAAACAATTTTCATTCAGTTTTCCTTTCTAAAATTGCTGAAATTTTCCATTTTTCCAAAGCTTACTTTTGAGAAAAATAGATTAATTATTAGTTTAAAAATTATTACTTATGATAAAGTTATATAAAATTCGATTGGTGATATGATAATGAACATGCTTTCCAAATTTTATGCTTCTATATTCCTTTGTTTAAAAATTGTGCTCAAAAGAAGAAAACCGGAAAACAAGTTATTGTTTTAATTTTATACACCAGTATATAAATTTATACTCTTAAAAGTCCATTTTTTTTTTTTTTTTTTTTTTTTTTTTTTAATTAAAAGAAAAGATTAACAATGTTATTACAAGTAAACAAAACTAAACAACACGTTAAAAATTGAAATAAAATTGTTAATTATGCAATATTAAAAAGATTTATGTGTTTTAGTTTCAAACATCATAAGTGAAAGGCTTTAAAGGAAGGTCATTAGCAATATATTCAAGAATTTCTTACATATAAAAAACTTAAAACCTAAGAGAAAGAAAAAAAAACCAATATTGTTATTTACAAACTAGAAAAGAAAAAATCTGCAGTCGAAAAAAGTAATAATTTGTTGAAATTATTTTAGCTCTGACAGACGTCAAAACTCGATTTGCAAAGACAAATATACTCAACTTTCTTTCTAATTAATAACAAAAATATTATTTATAATTTTCCGATTAAAAATCAGATTTATACATGTTTAATTGCATGATCATGTAGACTATATAAAATACATTTAATTAGTAAATCACTCCAGAAAGACTTACTTGGGATTTTACACTTCACATGTTTGATAAACTGTGTTCATAAAGCTACGCATAACAAATACAAAAACACTGTATTGTATATTAAAACCTGAATAAACTACTACGTCAGAAACGCCAAAGAAAAATATTTGAGACGCATACAGCTGTTTCGGTAGCTTTAAGCGTACCGTCTTCATTGCAAAAAGAATGCAAGAGAATTCTTTTTGCACTGAAGACGGTACGCTTAAGGCTACCGAAACAGCTGTATGCGTCTCAAATATTTTTCTTTGGCGTATCTGACGTAGTAGTTTATTCAGGTTTTAATATTCCAACGCCAAGTCTCCTGTTATTAACTGTATTGTATAACTGATTTTTGAAGATTAAAATACAAATACAATATTATGAAATTTTATATATAACGGAAACACAAAAGAATAAGCAGTTTAACAAATTAAATAAATTTTAAACTCACTTTATACAGAACGTGTAAAAAGTTTATCATATCATTATTTATTTATATAAAACAAAAAGAAATATTTTAAATATGTTTCCATAATAAACAAATCGACACTAACTTTTAATAAGGAAACAAATGATTCTAATATTTGGTGCAACACCATTATTTGATTTCGTCTGATTTATAGTACCCCAAATTTTAGATAATCAAGTAAGAAGCTTAATTTTTATGTTGCATTAATCTTCATTTATTCAGTAAAAGAAGGAAAAATATATTTTGTAAATGAACTCTTGGAATTATCTTCAAAAGGCGCGCTTAAGCGTATGCTGATTCTTCAGAAACCGATAATGAAGCATTAAATACAACTCCCGTGAGAGAAATAATCTAAAAGTATTTTTATTTTTAATCCAGATAATAGCAGAAAACCAGTAATGAGAATCTAATTTAACTTCTTGTAATGAGAAAAGAACTGTTTTAAAGTGCTTTTAAATTTTAAATGGCTAAATTTTAAATTATTTACTTTTTTTTTTTTTTTTAATGAGATGAAAGAAAACCAAATATTAATGAATATCGGTATTATATAATTTAATATTATCTAAAGGAATAAGGAAAGGGAATATGTAAAAGAACTTTTCTGTAACTATTTATAAAATAGAAAATTAAATACAAAATATTATTTTTCCAGGAACAAAAAATAATTTAAAGAATATATTTTAATATTTTGCTTATAAGACTAATTTACTGCTACTTTATGATATATATGCTTAAATAAGTAATTTATGTATATTTTCACATTCTTTAGTATTTTCTGCACAATTTTTATTATCTATAATCTGAAAAATACAGGTATCTGGCGATCTAACACATTTTTCGAACGAAGATGCTATTTTTGACACTTTGAAAATTTACTTATGTCACTTTCATTCAATTTTGCTTCTCGAGGCAAATTGAAATTGAGACGTAATGTTTTGACGCAACATCAAAGTGTAATGTTACAAAAATATCAGAAATATTTGTTTAATTAAAAAAATAAATAAATGAAATGTATTCTTATGTATATTACCCAATAAAAAATAAAAATTTTAATTTAGGGCTGATACGATAGAAATTACCTGAAAACTAACATTAGAAATTAATTTCAATTTTCTATGGCTATGTGAAACTCCCAAAATATCTACTATTATTAATATCTATATAAAATTTTATGTTTTGTCCAAAGCAAAATCCTCCTCATCATTATTTTTATTATCATCATCATCATCATTAGTGTTATTTTTATTATTTTTTATGAGAAATTTCGGAATGAAAAAATTGAATAGTTTGATCTTCTAATGGTAAATTATATTTACATATCTGATCTCATATGTATATGTACCGCCTTCTTTATAAAATTTTAAATACAATTAAAATATTTTATTATATTTCATAACAGTCCAAAATGCTATGAAATATAATATTTTTATGGACATAAAAGAGCAAAAAATGTTGTACTTTAAAAAATGAAATTAAAATATAAATAAATAAATAACCTGTATTGATTGCCTTGTAGTTTATATTTTTTCTTGTTTCAAAAAATGAAAATTATCTTCAAAGCACAAGAATCTTGGGGTGGGGGGATACAATGTGTAAATTTATGACTTCCTTATAAAAAAAATATTTAATTATGCATAATGTACGAAATCATACGCGTTTTCCTGTACAGTAAATGATTCTTAAATTAAAAAAAACATGCTCTACTCAATGAATGCACTTTATCTGGCGAGTATCCCCGAAAAAAGCCCAATAAAACTATTATTGGCAGCAAAAAAATTGCATTAAGAACAAAAGTGTAGTTGTAAAACTAGATTTTTTAAAAAGTTGTAATAAAAATTTCAACATTCTTCTGCCAACTTTTTTGAGTTAGCCTGTTTTGGAAGTTATAATATTTGTTCCGTACACTACTTGTGTAGTACCTCCTTTTATTTTCTGTACAGGAATGTAAAATACTAATATTTTAGCCAAATTTTAAAAGTAAATTTCAATTATTATTATTATTTTTTTTTTTTTACAGTTAATGTGCATTTAGGAATTGTTTATTTGTTAAAGAATTTGATTTTTTTTTACAATTCCTTTTTCATTGCAATAAAATTACTTTTTAAAAAGGTTTTTTTTTTTTTTTAACATTTCAAGAAAATATTAACTTAATTATACATTTTCACTAAAAGTCAAAAATTTATTGTCTCAAACATTTTAGAAAAATCTTATCTTCTAAAAGCAGCAATTTTTTGTTCACATACTAAAGCGAAAAAACAATCACTTTTTGTGTTTTATAGAAATATGAACATTTAAACAAACGAAAAAAAATATAATATAGACCCAGAAATTTATTTAATAAATGAAATCTTCAAGATGAAATTTTTTCTTGTAAAAATATATTGGATAAATAACATAAATGGCGGACTATTATTTTTATTAGAAATTGGTAACACTGATATTATTCTTCACCATTAAATGTTCCTAACATTTCTCGTACATGCGTACTAATTATATTTCATGCAGAATGAAAATACGTTGTCTAAATCGTTAAAATTGATATAAATTTTTGCAAATGGGCACATTATTAATAAATACTGTAATATAATAGTTAAATGAACCAAAGCATTTTTAATTAAAATTATTATTATTATTATTATTGAACACTTTATTTCAAAAAAATTGTCAAAGAAGAATATATACATTTTTACTTTCTTCTATATGTAATATAGAGAAAGTATTGGATTCGCGAAAATTTTCGACCTCCGTTTTTTGACGGATCTACACGTTTTGGGATGTCCTGAACACGAATTGATAGTTTCTAGAAAATGTCTGTCTGTCTGTCTGTCTGTCTGTGGTTTATTGTTTTCACCGTATCTCACGAACCAATGAATGAAATTCAACCAAACTTGGTATACAGTTGGACCCTGGCGGGGCATTGTGCTGATTAGATTTGGGGACCAATAGCCCAGCAGGTGGCGCTGTGATCGCATTTTATGTAAATTTTTAACATGGCAGTATAGGACAAATTTTCGTATTTTTCACCGTATCTCACGAACCAATGAATGAAATTCAACCAAACTTGTAAATAGTTGGAACCTGACGGGGCAAGGTGCTGATTAGATTTGGGGATCAATCGTCCGGCAGGTGGCGCTGTAATCGCAAAATTTCGTACTTTTCACCGTATCTCACGAACCGATGAATGAAATTAAACCAAACTTGGTGTATAGTTGGACCCTGACATGGAAAGTGTCTGATTAGATTTTGGGATTAATCGCCCAGCAGATGGCGCTGTGATCGCATTTTATGTAAACTTTTAACATGGCAGAATAGGACAAAATTTCGTATAAATGTACATAATGAGCGTTGTTTTAAACTTGTGATTGTAAAATTAATATGAATTATTGATAATAGTAGTATGTAACTAGGAAAAAATTTTTCTGCATGGGGGGCATCGCTTCCCCCCCCCCCCTAGGGGGGAAATACCCACTCAGGGGGGGTAAATTTTCACAATGGGTATCTTTCGAAAGATCAGGTTGATAATAGTAGTAGTTAACTAGGAAAAAAATTTTGTGCATGTGGGGGCATCGGTTCCCCCCACCGGGGAGGAAGTACCCACCCGGGGGGGCAAAGTTTCAAGATGGGTATCTTTCGAAAGGTCTCGTCAATACCTTTAAAACGAATGGTTGAACCATAAATCTGTGATAATTTAAAACAAAGTTATCGATTTTTTTTACTTTTAACAAAAAAAAACTTAGAAAAAAATCGCAATTTTTATTTATTTTTTTTTTTTTAACGAAATTTAACCAAACTTGGTATTTAGTTGGTCCCCGACATTAAGTGGTGCTGATTACATTTGGGGATCAATAGCTCAACAGGTGGCGCTGTGATAGCATTTTATCTAAATTTTTAACATGGCAGCATAGGACAAAAATTCGTATAAATGTGCATAATTAGAGTTGTTTTAAACTTGTGATTGTAAAATTAATATGAATTATTGATAATAGTATTATGTAACTAGGAAAAAAAATTTCTGCATGGGGGGGGGCATCGCTTCCTCCCCTGGGGGGGAAGTACCCCCCCGGGGGGGATAAATTTTAAAGATGGGTATCTTTCGAAAGGTCTCGTCAATACCTTTAAAACGAATGGTTTAACTATAAATCTGTGATAATTTAAAACAAAGTTATCGATTTTTTTTACTTTTAACAAAAAAAAAAAAATCGTACTTTTTTTTTTTTAATATTGTTACTGATTGAATATGTATAGGAAAATATAGAAGAAAGTCTTGTGGTGGCCACAACATACTAGTTTCTTTTCTTTTCTCTTCATTTTTTTCCTGATTACGATTAATTGAATATAAACTGCAATTTTTCTTATTTTAGCGTTCAATTTTTTTTTTTTTTTTTTTTTTTTTTTTTATCCTTTTAAAGAAAGAACTTAAAACTAAATATTTCAGAATATATTTTACACATTATTATAAGATTTCAAAATTTACCACAATTTTTTAATTAGTTGTTTATAGTTATTGTTAGTCATTTGTGAAATAAAATATACAGTTTCTTACTGCATACTGCATATAAAATTTGTCTAAAGCGTCTTCACTGTCTTCAATGTACATTATCAACAAACATTATAATGTTATGAAAGAAATATAAGAAAAATAACCCGCAACATGTTTCTTTACAGTTGATTCTAACACTTTATTAAAGTGCCTGAAATTGAAAACAAAAATACTTTGTCAGGTCACAAACAGTATTTTTCATTGAGACCATTTTCTACAAAAACTGTATCCATTTTAGAGTAAAAAAAAAAAAAAAAAATGAAAATGGGCAGAGAAATTTTAGTAGAGGATTCTTAAGAATACAATATAATAATAAGAAGAAGAAAAACCATACTTTGTTTAATTTCCATTTCCTATTTTATTATCGAAAATAAAACTTTCTCCGAACTTCTACAAAATATTTTTTTCAATACGCGAACATTTTCAAAAAAATAAATGTTTTTTATTCTTAAATAATTAATGATACTTAAGAACCAAAGACAGTAAAATATAGAAACAAAAAATTTATTTATTTATTTTTTGTTAAGCTGATATTTTATACAAATAAAAAAAAATAAAAATAAAGCTTGCAAAGGAAAATATCTTGCTTTCGAAAAAAATAATTTTCATATGACATTCAAACATATTTAATATTTTATACTTGTACATCGTTGACATGACTAACAAAACACTTTTTTTTCCTTGATAAATCACTGTTTCATACTTTTTACTGTTTCTAAAAATTATTATATAATACTGAAATAAGGAAGAACATTTAAGAACAAAGATTAAATTATTAAACTTTATTGTTACACATTTAAATTAAATTGAGACAAATATACAACTCATAAATTTAAATATTACGGCAGAAAGGAAAATGTTCAATAACTATATTTCTTTAAAAACTCGAGACGACATAGCAAGACACCTTACATTGGGAAAATAAGTTAATCTTTTCTTTTCATATTATGTGCAAGTTGATTTATTTTCCAACAGCAAACTTATTTGTGTAATTTCTTCAAATTCCATTTCTTCAACCAATACCATTTTGATAGATTTAACATATAAAAGTGCACTCTAAGTTTAAAACCTTTAAAGACGAGGTTTATACTATCGAAATATATAAACAAGAATAAAACAAGAATAAACGCATTCATTATTAATAATTTCCAACTATATATACACATTTTATCGTTTAACCTTCAATGATCTTTGCCTACATTATTATACAACAGAGGGGCAGAAAGGCAATTGAATTTATAATCACTCTTAAACATTATCCAAAAGTATTAAAAATGCTTAACATAAACAGAAAAGCAATTTCTGAAATTTCCAACTGTAACCCATAATGTTTCTGAATATTTTAGTGTAATCCTGCAAATCTGAAGGTTACCCATATCACATTCTATATAAAACATCATTTTAGCATATTAACAATAAACGTGAATTTTATTATAGTTTTTGTAGTAGAATGTTATTTAAATGTGACTTATAAAAATGACTCTCAAATATGCAATGCATTGGTATTTTTCATGATGATGTCAATATACGCAGTCCAGTTGTATACGGCCTGTTAATGCCATTTTATACAGAAAATATTTCAAAATGAACTTGAATTGAATTTATATATATAATTTTTAAGAAATTTAAAAAAATTAAAAGGATGCTGGAGGCTGGCAGACGAGCAGATGGACAGACGGACAGTCTGAGAGATATACTAAATCAAATCGTATTCACTCTTAAAACGTATTAGGTAATGTTAAAAACAGTTAATGCAAACGAAAGTGAGATTCCAGCAAATTTTAAATAAAGCTTTTAGTGTAACTGAATATTCTTGTGTGAACTTGTTAATCTTAATGCTAATCACGCTGTATTCTATAGAAAATATTCTTTTATGAATAGAAAATATTTGCATATGAATAACGTTATATTAACATTATAAACTTTATTTTAGAAAATTTTGGAGTGGAAGGCTGATTTTTTATACCAACTATGTGAAAAATACCAGAGCCGGGAATCGAACCCGGGCCTTCCGCTTTACGCGTGGATGCTCAAACCATCGAGCTACCCTAGCTGATGAATGAATATTAATGAATGAACCTATTAATGAATTTTCATGGCTGATGAATAAATTTCTAAATTAAAATTATAAACTTTGTTAACGCTATAAACTTTACGCAATTTCATTAAGTTTTTTGCAAAGTGAAATTATTAAAATATGGTTTATAGAAATAGCTTTCATAGTAAGCAATACTTTGGAATATTTTCGGTTGTAGCTGTACAGAAACCAGTGGTGGTATTTACTCCATTTTTAATAGGGAACATACGATAGAACTTAATGAACTGATAATACAATATCAGTTTCAAGAAATTACATCATCATTACGGCTGTTGGAATGCAGACATACAAACATATGCGCACACAAACGATAAACATACAATCAAATCGGAATTTTAAACATTTTTCAACATTGCTAGAAAGTAATAAGCAAGCGCCACAGAATTGGCATTTTAAAGTTATAAGTACAATATTTTAAATAAACACCAAAAAATGCAATAAACTCGCATTGTTGCGAGTTTATTTCATTTTTGGTGTTTATTTAAAGTTTTGTACTTATTGTTGGAAAGTGTTAAAAGCTGTTTTTTTAAGACACAGAAGCAGTTCTAGAAAAATTCCCATACGTGAAAATATTTCAATGAAAAATAGTGGCTTCTTTTATCTGGATAAGCATTTTCTTATCCAATTTAAATAATTGGACATTTTATTATTGTCGTGTAGAAAATATTCACATGCACGCTTTACAAGCGTTCCCAAAGAAATAATTATGAACGGTGTATTTTATTCGAAAATAATAGAAATGAGTATTGTATGAAATTATCAACTCAAAAAAATAAGACTATTCATAAAAACATGAAATATATATATGCATTTAAATTCAAGTATAGTGTGTATTTGTTTATTTGTTTAACTGTTTATCTATTTTGTATATAGTTTCTAGAATATTTCGCTGTTTCCCAGTTTTTATTGTTTAATAAAAAACAATTACTAAACATTTACGTAAAACAGTTACTAAATAATTACCAAGATTAAGTTACTAAACTTCATCGTTGCACATATAAATTAAATTAAAACTGAACACGTGAAATATAAAACTCGAAGATTTGAATATAGTTATAGCAAGGAAACGGTTTAATATACATTTCTCGAAAAAGATAGCTTCTATGGTGAGAAAAGTTGATTTTTCTTCATATCCTAGGTATAAGTTGATTTATTAACTTTCAGGAAATTTTGTCGCGTAATTTATTTACTATTCATTTTTTCAAACAATAATACTTTATAAATAATAAAAGTGAAATATATTCTAAGTTTTTCAACCTTAAAGGGGAGATTTATATCCAATACGAAAAAGGCAGTTTTCTTTGTAAGATGCAGATACATTTTCGGGTAAATACCAAATATGGAAATAGTTCGAAGAATAATATCCGTCTTTTCCAGGATAAATATTTTCTTACCCGATAAAACTAAACATTTTTTCTGGCGTATTAATATAAGATGAACGCTAAAAATTGTATTTTGAGATATAATTAGGCGTAATATTTTTTTCAGTGAAAAAAAATTAAATAGAATATTGTATGAAATTAGTAGCATGCAAAAGTAATAAAAAAGATACCCCTCCCCCCTCCCCCCCCCCAAAAAAAAAAAATATATATATATATATACATTTAAAATTCCAGTGTAATGTATTAAATTAAACAGAAGTATAAAATATCAGGTCAAGAGTAGTATTGCAATTAAGAAAAAATTAATAAAACGTTAGAAATATAAGATAAAATAAATCACCATCATGGGCAAAAATGTACTACGTGAGAAAATTTTAGCCATCACACCAGGAAAGGCGTTGAAAGAAGGTTTTTAATAAGTTATTCAAGTAAAGATGTTAAAAGCTTTATAGAAATGAAAAAAAAGTATCAGATAATAATATTAGTGTTTTTAAACTCAAAATAATAACCAGAAGACGAACATTAAAATATATATATTTATTTATGAGAAACATTATCACTATTCGCATAAACTCTATTTACAAATATTTACTTAGCCAGCTTAATCTATGACTTACAAAAATATTATTGTTTATTTTATTAAGTAGTTGATTTTCAGATTTGGACAAATTTGATTACAAAATCACATCGACAAATAAAATACATACTCTGGTTCTTATAATTATAAGGACACCCGTTTTTCTATATTAACTAAACACTGAACACTATAATTTAAACAAATATATTTTTTATTAATTTGAATTTCATTAATAGACTATATTTAAAAAGTTTTATCGTTTTTCTAGCATTAAAAAAAAAAAAAAAAAACTTTAAATACGGTCAAAAAGATTATTTTTCAGGAGTTCACAATTATAAGGACAGCTCGAATCTTAGTAATTTTTTTTTTTTTTTTTTTTTTTTAGTTATTCTTTTAATTAATATTTTATGAGGTCTCTTTTTAGGGTGAAACAGTCAGACATTCTCTCTGGTATATATATATACTTATTTTTTTTTATATATATTCAGTTTCAATACCATTTCATACAGCTTAGATGATATTCTGAATACATTTAAACTATTTAAAATTGCTTTCCACTTGCATGCACTTTTCTAATATGATAAGTTAAGGTTTCTTCAAATTTTAGGCCACGGGAAAGGCAATAATACAGAAGTTTCTTTCTTAAAACTATTTTCTATTGCTCTACAAGTAGAGCAAAAATGTAATTCTTGTTGAAAAAAATATTATTACCCCCCCCCCCCCCCCCAAAAAAAAAAAAAAAAAAAAAAAAAAAAAAAAAAAAAAAAATCTAACAAAAATCTGAGAATTCCTCGCTTGAAATTTGCGGATATTTTCTTGATTTTCATAATAATAGAAAAATATTACTAAATTCATCCTGCCTTCAGTAGAAACAGCTCCCCAGAGCACCATAGATCCACCTTTAAAATACCCGATTCATATATGCCTTGAAAATTTTGCTCTGTCTTTCGCTATCTTCAGACCGTGCCAGTAACTGTTAAAACCATTTGGTTAATCAAGAATAAAATGTTTTTCATCCAAAAATGCAACATTTTACCATTTAATATTGTCTTTATTCAACTTTAACACAGACGTTCTTTCCCCCATTAAATGCTTATTGATTACTGCAGGTTTTTTATTCATTTTAACATATTATTAATTATTTTAAAAATGCATAAATGTGGACTCCAGAATTTTTGTTAAAAATTACGAGCAAATTCAGCAGCAGTTATTTTAAGTAGAACAGTAAGAGGAATTATGATTCTTCGATCTCTGTAAAACAACTCTGATTTTACATCAGATCTCTGTCCTATCGAACCAGCAGTTCAACGTTTGATCCCATTTTCTTCAGCAATTTTAGATCTTCGAATTTCATTAGAAATTCGGCGGATTGAAATTATCCTTCCACTTAAAAAACACATTTATCATACTTCACTACATGAATGTTCTTTTTTTCGAGAAATTATCAGTAATGTCCGTCCAAGAAAAATTGAAGGCTTATATATGAATTAATCTAGCCCAGTAGTTAACAAATTCGCATGTCAACTGTAATTTATCCGCTAGTAAGTTAAATAAAACAAAAAAATCTTGATTGTCCCTATAATTGAACATCTGAAAACGTGGAGGAAAAAATATTTTGCATTATTTCTTATTAATTTTGTTTCATATTAAAAAAATTATAGCAGTTTAGCTTTTTAGAATACTAGATATGTTAAGTGCGCTTAGTATAATCTTGTTCACAATTATTTTTACATTAGTTATTTCAAAACATAAAGTGTCCTTATAAATATGAGAAGGAGTGTATAGTAAATTAACTATCGGTATCACCTTCAAAAGGCTTTCATATACGTACGATAATTGCTTCAGAAACCGATAATTAAGCATTAAACTTAATTACCATGTGAGAAATAATCTACAAGTGGTATTGTAAAAAGATTGTTGCAGAAAACCAGTAATGGGAATCTAATTTAATTTTCTATAATGAAGCAAAGAACTTGTCCAAAGTGCTTTTAAATTTTATGTGTCTAAGCTTTAAGGTTCTTTGATTAAGTCATAGAACGCGTAATAAAATTAATGAGCATCAGCATCATACATTTTAACATAATTTAAAGGAAAAAAATGGATTATGCAAAGGAACACATTTCTGTAAGAGTTCTCTAAAAAAAATCTAATCTTATTGTACTAATTTTAATTTAAAAAACATACTAAATTTTGGAATTAAACGTCCCAAAAAGATGAAAATTTGGAATTAACATGCTAAAAATTTAACCAAAAATTTAACCTTTAAACCAAAAAAATATCGGATATATTCGTCTTTTTCAAGAGTGGAAAATAAGTTAAAGAATAGATATTGTCTTACTTATAAAAAAAAATCTTACTGGATATTTCTTTTTTACAAAAAAAAACTCTTAATGTGTATTTTATATATTTGTAGTGTTTATTGCATATTTTTTTCCTTATTTATAAACTGTAGAGTAAATAAATAAATAAATAAAAAGATTAAGGGGGGAAATCACAATTTTATTTATTTTATTCTATTTTATTTTATTATAGAATTTTTTTTTTTACGCACTTCATCAAAGTATGTTTCTCCTTAAACCAACACTTTTGAAAAAAAAAAAAAAAGAAAGTTTAATATACTTTAAAGAAAAAAAAAAATGACAAATAATCTGGTGTGTCACTCCCACTACTTTCTCTCACCTGCTTTTCAATATTATAAAGACAGACTGCATATTAAGTCATACGATTAATAAGGTAAGATAATAAATTACAATCTACTTAAATATCTTTAAACGTGTTTAGAAACAGTTTTATTTGGCATATATTTATGTGTGATATGGGTTTCCGTCCCCTCAACACCCCGTTCAATTATAGTGATTAGAGTTAATTATTTATTTACTTTTTAATTCAAGGCTATTATTAATTTGCCATTAAACTTGCTTTTGCACATGAAACTTTTACAGTGGCAATTTATACGAACTTCAAAATACAAAATTTTAATTTCCTGTAGTTATTTATATTTAAGTTAAACTAGAATCAGATATACATACATATGAACCACAAAAATTGAACTTTCGTGTTCAGGACGCCTCAAAACATGATAGTATGCAAAAACCAGAGTAGTTGAAAACCGAACATACTTTATTTACTGTATGGGTATCAAAAATAAATCTTCCTTCTTGAGCAGTGTTCGTCGAGATAGTAATGTGTAGCAAAGCACTTTCATTAATTGCATTCAATAAAAAGAATGTTCAGCTTAATTTTAAATAGTTCTGTGTATTGTCTGTAAACTATGCGCACACCAAATTGTGCACTTAAATTTAGTTTTATATGAAAACCATTTAACCACAAAATGATATACACTTCCAGCAATTTTTAAATATAACTGTATATGCAAATACACTGGATAGCCCTGTAAACGAATGATGAATGATTTCCATAGCACAATTTACACAAAACATGCTTTTATACATATGGAAAATATGTTAATTTCCTTTCGTTTCGGGCAGCCTACAGATATTACTCCGTATTTACCAGATACTTCCCCAATAGACGTAATCTATTTTAATTATGTACACGAACCATTCTGTACCCGATGGCCTTGCACGCGAACCATTGTCTTGATCTTAACTAGAGCTCCTCCAATACAGGCTGGCTCATCATGCATTTTGTTTCCCACTCAGCGATTGTTGCCCACGCGGTCTGAATTTCAAGTATTATCAAATAACATAAAATGGAGGTTTTGCAGCCGAAAATTGCTCAAATCATACCAGAACTGCTTTCAGAATGTTTAGATTTCCAACAGATGAAGAAAGACGAAAGAAATGGGCTATTAATTGTCCAAAAGAAAATTGTACGCTTAGCTTTCAATCACAAATATGAAGTGCAATTATGATATGTTTCCTTGCCTTTTTTGTATCAATTATTTGTTTTTATTGCTGTTTGATTATCTAAATGTTGTATTTTACAACCTACACTACTTTTCAACGTGTATAAATATTTAAAACTAACTAATTTAACAGCAAAAGTGATGGCTACTTTTTACATGGGTTATAAGAAAATTTCGCCAAATATTACCGCCAAACTTATCAAGTACAAACAATAATTCGCTCTCCTGTTTAGGGAAACTCGCAATTTTAGGCGATAAAGATGCCGAGTAATACGTCTGCAACTAAACGTCACCAAGCTATATTTCCGCTGGGCAACAATGATCAGCTGTGAGTCAGCTCGTATTACTTTATCTTAACGAAACGTTTATTGCAGCAACACTACATGATACAGATTTAAAATACAGAGTTTAGATTTCTTGCTACTGCTTGTTCTTGAGATATACTGATAACAAGCCCACACAGAGACAGACACACAGTCACACACAGAGACTCAATGCTAAATACATGATTTTCGGATTCAGAGACCTCAAAAAGGGGAAATATAACGAAAACTCAGTTTCGAAAATTTGACCCAAAAATAATACTTTATCTATATATAGGTAAGCGAAAGTAATTATACTTTAGAGTTTAAAATTTAGAAAAAATAAAATAGTGATACAGAAAAGTGTTTTTATCTTTTTTAATATAAATAAAGTATTCTATTTGGTACAAATACGTTTTCTAAAAATATGTTTGAAAAAAATTCTGTATGAAACTAATATTGTATATATTTCAATATTTAATATTTTTTGTGTATCCTTTACTTGACTTTAACACAATATGGTATTTCATTCCTTTTATTTTCTATTACCTTTTTTTTTATCCATTTTGAAGCACACTCAGTGTCCTAGCTTTCACTATTCCTTAAAGAACTTTGATATTACCAAAATTTAATAATAAATTTTACAATGTTAAAATTTTTTATTGCAATCCTATATTATATTGTATTAAAATTATATTTTATGTATTCATGGATGCTCCTCACAAACTGCTAAACGCAGAAACGTGTGGAAAAGGCTTCTTTTCCTTTATACAAAATAATTCTAGGATTCTACAATGAATATTAAACTCCGGTAATTGGAAATATATCAGTGTAAAACTCAAAGCAAGTACAAAGTAAGGGCACAATGTGCTGTTAAAAAATTTTTTTTGCTTACAGAACCCCGACTTTCTGAAGCGGTAAGCCAACAAAATAAAACCAACGCCAGCGCACAGATATTCCGTAAAGTCCAAAATAAAAATTATATATATTCTTCCGAAACGAATTTTTGAGTGATTTCAATAATTACTTTCCGAACACTATAGTGAGGAAAGTATTGTAATCATGTCAAAAATCCGAATTTGAGATTTTGATGTTTCTATACATTTCGAGGTCCCCTGAGTCCGTTTTCACTACTTTTACGATGATGTGTGTATGTATGTGTGTACGTATGTGTGTGTGTCTGTCATGAGTGAACACGCTAGCGTCTAAACACTTTGTTCAAATAAGCTGAAAGTCGGTACGTATATTGTAAGTCACCATAGTACGAATCCTATAGATTTTGGTGAATCTAGCACTTGCAGTTTTTTTTACAGGGACACCAAGAAAAATTCTTTACCATTATGGCCTATGGGGCCAAATTTTTAAAAGTGCGATAACGTCTAAACGCTTTATTAATCTGAGCAAAAAATTTATACACATGTTATAGGCCACATTTGCACGAACTGTATAAATTTTGGTGAATTTAGCACTTACAGTTTTTTTACAGGGGCACAAAGAAATATTCTTTATCATTATGGCCTATGGGGCCAAATTTTTAAAAGTGTGATAGCGTCTAAACGCCTTATTAATCTGAGCAAAAAACTTGTACACATGTTATAAGTCACAGTTGCACCAACTGTATAGACTTTGGTGAATTTAGCACTTACAGTTTCTTTACAGGGACACAAAGAAAAATTCTTTATCATTATGGCCTATGGGAGCAAATTTTTAAAAATGCGATAGCATCTAAACGCCTTATTCAATTGAGCTGAAAATTTATATGAATATTATAAATCACTGATACACTATCTATAAGCATTTTGGTGAATCTAGCATTTATATGTTTTTACAGGGACACAACGAAAAATTCTTTATTATTATGATCTATGGGCTCAAAGTTCAGTAGCGTTAAATAAAACATCGTGTAATATATGGAGAAAAATACTCAAACACTCTATTATGTTTTTCTCTCTTTTCTTTGTTTAACAAATCCTCTTTCTTTACTTTATCTACAAAACTGTTAATTACTCAATGTTCGGAAAGTCGAGTGGAGTCACTCCAGATTTTTTTTTTTTTTTTTTTTTAAGTTTTTGTTTATGAAAAACGTATATAATTTGGTATTCCTTTTTTAAAACTTCTTTTACAGCTAATGCTTAGCAAAGTAGGTAGTCTGTTAGTATATAAATAAAATTGGAACTGGATAAAATTCAGCTTACAGACTTAAATAAAGTGATCGCAGAAAAGATTTTTAATATGCATATTTCTATGAAAATGTCCTCCTCTGACAACTTTCATGCTGAGAATAAGTTATTATTTTCTTCCTGTTCTACTATACAAGGATTTATCAATTTCAGAAAACTTCACTGCGTAATTACTTTACTATTTGTTTCTTCAAGCAATAACATTTTGATAAACTTAAAATAGTGAAATATACACTAAGTTGTTCAGATTTAAGAACGAAATTTATATCTGAAACGAAAACGTCAGTTTGTATTAAAGCACAAATATATTTTTGGAAAAGTTGCAATTGTGAAGATATTTTGAAGAATAAATGTGTCTTTTATCCTTGATAAATGTTTTCTTTTCTGATATAAACAAATATTTTAATGTCGTGTATTTGAATAAAATGCATATGTTTGCTTACCTTTTTTTTTTTTTTTTTTCGAAATAATTAAGCAGGTTACTTTTTTAGTCGAAAATAATACATGTATTGTATGATAAAATCAACACACAAAAGTAATACAAATGAAAAAAGAAAAAAGAAAAAAGGCATACTTTTACATTTCTAATGTGGAGTGTTGAATTAAAGAGAAGTTTAAATAGTATTATAGTTTTAAAAAATTAAAGAACACGCTTTTATAGAAATGTGAACTAAAAAGCACAAAATATCTATCTTAGTATTAAAATGTAGGATAAGAAGAAATCGTGTGAGTGACACACCATAATATTTACATACATTTAAATCTTTAATTAAAATAATTTAGAATTAAACAAAAACCATTTTTAAAAAATCTCCCCTGACTGGGCTCGAACGCTAGACCTTTAGGTTCGTAGATCGGCTCTTTACCTCGCAGCCACGGCGTTCACGTACAAAAAGTCTTTTTTTTACAATATAGATTTTTTGTTTGCTCCCAGAGTGGTTACAAACATACAAACATACATACAAACAAACATATATACATACAGGTGAAGCTAATAAAAGCGTGTTAAAAACAAGGCTAAAAGACATAACTGTATTTCAATGAAACTAAATAAAATGCTAAAAAAAGTAAATTAAAATTATTAATCATGTAAAATTAATAAGGATTATGTGTTTAATTCCCAGACATCAGTCACGAAACACTGGATAGAAAGATCCTTAGCAAAATATTAAAGATATTATAAGCTTATAAATCTAAGATAGAAAAAAAAAATGAATGTATAATATTGGCAACTTTATATTCAAAACCATAACCAGACGAATTATCAAAGAAAAACAATTTAAAAAATGATTTTTTATTTTTATTACTTTTCTAACGACTGAGATCAAAAACCCTATTTGCAAAGATAAATTTAGAATTTTTACTTTCTTGTTCAAGAAATTCTTATTCATTACTTTAATTAGTTAAGATACATATCTGGAAATGTTTAACTGTGTTATTTATTACATAAATTAACCACTAATAAAGAATTCTTAATAATTAAATCACTCGAGAACGATTTATTTGATAATTAAATGTGAATTTTAACTTTACATGCATGATAAACTTTTTATGCAGCCAGATTTTAAAAATACAAATGCCTGTAAATCTGATTTTTTCTTTCTTTCTTTCTTTCTTTCTTTTTTTTTTTTTTTTTTTTTAATGAAAAGGCGGTATTATGTGGGTTGGGCTCTAATGAGAAGAGTATTCCTAATGGGAAGAGTAAATACTTACTAATATCACTTGTATTTTATAGATAGTGTTACTTCTTTATCTTTATCTTTATCTTTATCTTTATCTTTTTCTTCTTTTTTTTTTTTTTTTTAACAAAATTTAAAATGGTAGACATTATTTCTGCTATCGTTAATATTTTAGTTTGAATATCATGATAGTGACACTGATACTTTCTGGTTAAAGGATCTATAAAGTGTTAGTCCCAAAAACAATTTCATTAAAAATAAAAGATTGCTTTCTTTTTCTAAAAATATCTAGTTCCTATATCTTCACGCAGTATACAATAGAAACATATAGGAACATGTTTTAATAAATTAATATATATATATATATATATTAGACATTTCATGTATTATGTATTAAAAATTTAACATATCATTTATTTATGCAAAAGAAAATAAAATGCTTTAAAATTGCTTACGTAGTAACAAAACAGAAATTTATTTTTATTATGACAATCAATTATAAAACGCCATTATCTTGTTTCTAGGACCTGAGCTCCAAGCTAATTATGTAAGAGTATATAAGTGAATATAAATTCTTCTATATAAGTTAATCTTCATATATTCGAAAAAAAAAGAAAGAAAAAGATATTTTGTAAATGAACTCTCAGAATTGTCATCAAAAGGCTTACTTCAAAGAGAACTGTTTCTACAGAAACCAATAATGAAGCATTATATATAATTGTCCAGGGGAAATAATCAGGAAGAAATATATATATATATATTGTAATCAGATGATGGCTGGTAACAAGAAATGAAAATATATTTCAAATTTATATAATGGGAAAAGAACTGGTCCAAACTGCATTTAAAATTTGTATATGCTTAAAGTTAAAGTTAATTTTTCTTCTTTTCAGTACAATAAAAAAAAAATTAAAAATTGATAAATATAGTACAGTCGGTAACAAAAGTAACCGAACACTATCAAAAATTCCTATATAAGAAAAAGTAGAGTTAATACTGTTTTGTTAAATAAATCCTTATCGAATCATGTTCTTAGTCAGTCTAAGAACATGATTCGACAAGGATTTATTTAACAAAACAGTATTAACTCTACTTTTTTATATATAGGAATTTTTGTTAGTGATCGGATACTTTTGTTACCGACTGTAGCATACATTTTAATATAATGTGAAAGAAGAAAGTTGCTGGAAAAATACCGATTGCCATTAATAGTATTCATGTTAAAAATATATATTAATATCTTTATTGAAAATTTCAAAGAAATAATCATTATCGTTGTTAGGCAGATGCCATTGTTCGCCAGCAAATCAGTGTGTTTGCTGTAGAATGACTAATCTTATTTTTTGAGGAAGTCCTTTACTGCTTCCTTCATTTCATTTTACGAACTGAAATGTTTCAATTGTAAAAAAAAAAAAAAAAAAAAAAATTAACCTTCTGACCGCCTACAAAAAATGCAAAATTATAATGCTGTTTTCATTGCACAACATTTATAATATTCTAAAATAATGTTTATTTCAGTTCCAGAGTAAAAGTATAATTATATCCCTTAAGTAATCCCCATGACAACCATTTATGAACTTTATACATTAAAATTAAGTTAAAAATCCTTAATTACACAAGTTTGAATTAAAAGAGAATTGTGGAAAGAACAACAGCTTAGTAAACGAGTATATCCTTTAGCGAAGGTCAGAGGATTAGGTCATCCAAAAATGTTATAGTCTTAGGAGACAAATCCAATCTATATGCTGGGTGTTCAAACCAGGAAATTTCTCACAAAGAGAAATTTGGATACTATAACTTTTACATAGTAATTTTTAATAGATATCGGTGGATATCAACGATGACTCAAGTCTAAAATTACTGTATAAAAATACTGTTATCCAAATTTCCGCTTCTGAGAGCCCTGGTTCCGACACTTTCCAATGGAATTTTTGTGCTGTCTCCTGGATTTCATGAAAGATGTTCCGACGGGAGTTATCATGAAAAGGAGGAGTGCTGTAGAGAAGGTCTGGATGTTTGCTTTTAATTGCTTTGTATAGTTCCGTGATAGCACTGCTAAAAATACTACCGAGAGAGTACAGGTGTTGTGGTAGTAAATTAATCTGAAGTGGTCTACAATAACTGAAAAAAAAAAAAAAAAAACCTTTAACATAAATTTTCGCAGTCGTCATTCGGTTTTTTCTGTAGTGGAAATGTTCTGTGTTTCTGCTCCATGTTCGTTCCCTCCGATTAGGGTGTGGAATGATGACACAAAGAATCACTGCTCGATTGTAAATGCCTGCATTACGTCCACTTTTATAATGTATATAAGGTAAACGCACCAGTAGTGGACTCTGTACCAGTAGTGGACACTTTTAATTTTAAACTTGGAAAATAAGCTACCTGAAAATTCTGAAGATTCGAGTAATGTTCAGGAAGAGAGTTATAGTCCTTTACTGTTAAACCCTTTAACAAAAAATAATTCCGGCCATTAGTTTTAAAATAATATTAGTTTAACTAAATTTGCACTTTTTGTGATTTTGTCGTTTTTTTCTTCTGACTTTAAATAAGGAAATGAAATTTTATTTGCTCGCTCTCTGCTTATTTTAACTGATTTCTTCTACCTTTTGCTTTCATATGACTAAAATAAGTATGCAGAATTCATTTATTGGGCTGTTTTTTAAATAATGTATTAACACATAGTATTTTTATGAGTGTCCACTACTGGTACCAAAAAAAGTCATCATGACAAATAGTGGACAGCCGTGTCCACTACTGGCTCATGTGACTTTTAATGCCAGATCCAGTAGTGGACACAATTATGTAATCTAGCAATTTTAGAGTTGAATTTTAAGGCAAAAATTCAAAGGGGTCCACTACTGAAACAAAAAAGGGTCCACTACTAGCTCATTTTAAGCTCTTCAGATTTTTTACTTTTTACATATATAAATGCTACAATTAGCAATTTTCATAATACAGTCGTGTTAAGAAAGTGTTAGTAAAGGTCTGAAATATTAATTATTTTCTTAAACTCTAAAATTTAGGAAACTACACAAAAAATAGCCGGAAAATGTCCTTAAAGTGTCCACTACTGGTGCGTTTACCTTAATTTAATAACCTGTATAACACTGAATCCCCAAGGTTCGGGCAGCAGCAAAAGCTTTGGTTTCCCAGCTGTTCTTCTGACACTACCTCATGTGTCCACTTTCCACTTTGGCAACCATATTTAAATGAGATATAGATATTTGAACTGACTCTGATTTAGAAATATATACATTTTTTAGGCAATTAATCTATGTTTGAAAGTTTATATTCCTGTTAGCAATATACAAGAAAAATTGAATTTGTTCATGATATAAAAATATTTTTTTTTCTTTTTATATAGGCTACCGAAAATTTAAATATAAAATTAATCTCTCTTTCACAGGAATAGAAAATAATTTGAAGGATAGGAATTAAAGTTTTACTCATAAGAAACGATTAGTGACATTTTTAAAAATACAAACTCTTAAGTGAGAGATATACCAAAATATATATATACATTTAATTGTAACAATATTTTAATGTTTATTACATAATTTTATCGTTTAAAAAATAAATACTAAATAAAGCTTAACAGACACCGAGTTTTGCGAAAAGAAATGCTATTTTTGTGACACTTTCAAAAATTGCAGATGTCACTTCCATTCAATTTTGATTCTTCCGGTAATGAACTCTTCAATTTAGACCTTTTATTTGGATACTGCATGAAGGTATCCTATCAGAAATAAAAGAAATTGTTTTTAATATTTTGTTTTTTCAATAAGATCTATAATTCTTTCATACATTACATTATAAAAAATTAAAGTCACGGATGATGCAATTAAAGTTTACTAAAATCAGAGGGTAATTTCAATTTTCAATAGCAATAACAAATAATCACAAAAAACATTTTTTTTTTCCCATTTCGTGTTAAAGCAACACAAGCAATTATTTAATTTTAGCTTTAACAGTGCACATAATGAAGATCTAACACAAGTATATTCTGTATTTTGTATAACTGAGTACTTGTGTGTGTCAAAATACCTAATCTAGATTCAGAAAACTATTTACTAAATGAAATAGTCGAGGTGAATATACTTCTTTTGAAAATTCAGCGGGTAGATAATATGAACTGCGCGCTTTTATATTTTTAAAAATATTGTAACACCAATATTATTATTTAGCATGAAATGCTCCTAAATTATTATTATGTAAACATAGTAGATATATTTCATGTGGAAACAAAATGCGCCGTCTATATATTTAAAATGTATTACAGATTTAAAACACGGGTACGCAATAAGTAAATTTTATACACTATTAGTTCTTTCAGAAAAGTATAACACTAATATTAGAATAAATGTACTGGATATATACTCATGTCCAAAATTATCCTTACATAAATTCGTAAGGCTTTAATTTTTTAACACGCTTTTATTAGCTTCACCTGTATGTATGTTTGTATGTATCAATGTATGTTTGTAACCGCTCTGGGAACAAAAAAAAAAATCTATATTGTAAAAAAAAAAAAGACTTTCCCTACGTGAACGCTGTGGCTGTGAGGTAAATCTCCCCGCTACGAGCCTAATGGTCTAGCGTTCGAGCCCAGTCAGGAGAGATTTTTTAAAAATAGTTTTTGTTTAATTCTAAATTATTTTAATTAAAGATTTAAATGTATGTAAATACTATGGTGTGTCATTCACACAATTTTCTCTTACCCTGCATTTTAATACTAAGATAGATATTTTCTGCTCTTTAGTTCACATTTCTATAAAAGCGTGGTCTTTAATTTTTTAAAACTATAATATTATTTTCCAGTTATTTCTTTTTTCCTGAACTCTCTTTGTCACATTTTATTACCATTTTTATTACTTCATGCTACAATTATATATCATATGCAGTGCTCTTATTATTTTCTCTTACCCATAGGGTCGAGAAAGTATTGTTTTAGGGTCAAACTTTTGAACGTGAGATTTTGTTATAGTTACATATTCTAAAGTCCCTTGATTACGAAAATCATGTTTTTAGCGAATGGTCTGTGTTTTTGTCTGTCTGTGTATCTGTTATCAGCATATCTCAAGAACAAATCGTAGCAGAAATTCCAAACTCGGTATTCTAAATGTATATCATATAGGGATGCTACAGTAAGCTTTTCGTTGAGATGAAGCAAATGGTTCGTGTACAGGGACACTCAAAAGTATTCAAATACATTACGTCTATGGGGGAAATTGCAGGTAAGTAGAGTTTAACATCTATAGACTGCACTAAACCAAATGAAATGAATATATAGTTCTTGTAATAGAGATAGTCAACTCGGAAAAAAATTTTGTGTATGTAGGAGGCTCACCTCCCCCCCCCCCTGGGGGGGAAATCCCCCCTCGAGGGGAGTAAATTTTCATGATGGGTATCTTTCAAAAAAATCTCGCTAATACCTTTAAAACGAACGGTTGAACCATCGATCTGCGATAATTTAAAATAAAGTTATCGACTTTTTTTCATTTTTAACAAAAAAAAAAAGTAATATTCAGAATAAATTCAACTTTTTTTTTTTTTTTTTTTTTTTTTTTTTAAGTGTTTTAAGTTTTTTTTTTAACCACTTCTCTAATATGGAAATCGTCTATATTATCATAAAAGATAATTTGTTTAAATAATAATTTTAATAAATTATTTTTTTTTTAAACAGAATCATTTTTTAATAACCGAATTAAATTCTATATAAATGTAGGTGCATTAATGAAACAAGGGGTTGAGGGGGGGGGGCGGTAGCCCACCTCACACTGAACTAATTATCATATAAAACTCTTCCGAAGCCTAATTTGAATTGTTTAACACATGTTTACATAACAGTACTCGTTATCTTACCTCTTAATCTGCAACCTGTATTTATAGTATTAAATTTCAGTGTAAGAGAAAATCGTGAGAGTGACACACCAGATTTTTATTTATTTATTTATTTATTTTCCGTTTATTTATAAGTTATAATGTTATGTATTGTTCCAGATTTTTATTATTATTATTATTATTATAGTTCAAAGTATCTGATAATCCGTGAATTTATGCATATAAAGATAACTTTGGACATATCGATAATTCAATTAATAGTACAATTTCCTATTTGAAATCGTTTATTTAGTGTTTTTCCTTTGAATCCCAATAAAAAATTGAAAGTTGAATGCATTGTTTAATATTGATAGTTCAATTTTTTATTTGAAATCCTTTATTTAATATTTTTCCTTTTAAATACACTAATAAAATTGAAAATGAAAGAATATTTTAATTTTCAAATGTAATATTTTCATTATAGAATTATAAATTAAATATATGGCAACAATATATTTTGTTTCGAATCTGAGTAGTTATGTCGCACTAGGTTTAGAAAATCATAATGCCGCATATTAAAATCTGGCGCCTTCCTACTTACCACCTTCCATTTGCATTCTGTAGAATACGCGGAGATTTTACCTTAAGTCATGTCATAGAATTCGTCATGGATAAATATATTATTTTAGAAAGAGAAATAATATAATTTAGATGATCCAGACTACAATAATTACTACTAACATGACTTAAGGCAGAATTCTCATGAGTTCTACAGTAAGCAGTGAGGGGGAGGTGTCGTTATGCTGTGGGGTGCTATATCATACGCAGGAAAATACGATCTTGAAAGAGTTAAAGAGAAAATGAACTCGGACACTTACGAACGGATTTCATTTCGAAGTTTGATAATTTTTGGGATTATTTTTAGGAGGAGTAAAATATAATTATCGACAAGATAATTATTCCAATCATACATCAAAATCAACAAAAGAGTGGCTCAAAATAGAAAAGATTCTCAAGCCCTGACATAAACGTCATTGGAAACCTCTATAGGATTATTTGTCTTGCCAAGTATATAAAAATAACAAACAGTATCATTCAATATGTGAGCTAGAAGTATTCATCATGGAGAAATGGGACTATATTCTCGAATCCTTCCTTAAAAGAAAATAATGAATGCAATGCCAAATAGAGTGTTTCAAATTATTCAGAGAAATCGTGGGGCAACATCTTACTGAATTTGTGAAAAGTGTTATTTTTTTAAACATGATCTTATAATTTTGTAATAGTTATTGTTGACACTTTTCTGTTTTATTGACTTATTATTTTTTTTCCGTTGTTCCATTTATCTTCATTTCGCTAAAAACTGGATGTAGTGACAAACAATGATATTGATTTTCATTGAAATATTTCTGTTTTTTTACCTAAATATGTTCTGGTCTTATACTTTTGAAAGAGATTGTAATTAAAGAAATATTTTTTTCTGTAATTTATCAGCTTTGAGAACAAGTTTCGGATCACTTTAATTCACGTTTAAAATACTACTTTATGTCAAGCGTGCTTACTTTCATATTGCAAATTATAAAACAAAGCTTGTAAGGTAGCGAGTCCTCACTCACTCATTCAAAATCGTGTAGAGATCATAAATATGAGTTGTCCATGAAAAGTTTGGTTTCTTAAGAGCAAAGTGTCTATTCGAGATGTTTAGTTGGCGTTGGTATCGGAGGAAGTGTAGATAGTTCAATGAATAGTCTGATTAGCTGAAGTAAGGTATTCAGTTGACTTTTTTTTAGTTGGCTTTGGTTTCAGAAGAAACGAGAAAAGTTCTTATAGAAAGGTTATGAAAGATTGGAAGTTTTAGAATGCACTTGTGTGTCAATAATTTCATTTAAGATATTTAAGGTGGACTTAAGATATATTATTAACCTAAATATGAACTTAAGATTACTTATAAGATATTTTAAGAATTTTAAATTATTTAAGTAAACTTCATTGAAACTTCGTATATTGTTTTGTAGAGTAGTACACGCTTTTCTTTCTAAGTAAGTTCAGTCCGGAGAGTTATAAAAGTGTATGACGTTTCTTGGTGAGTTAAATCAACATTCAGATACATTCATACTAGGCTATACTTTATGTTATATTAAAAATAAAATATGTAGAGGAAAGTCTCCCTCTCTCTTAATTTTTAATCTTTAATAAAAAGGTTCTTTTTTTATGTAACTTTGTTTAAAATAAATACAAACCTTGCATAATGTACCCTCTATAGAGGATAAAAATTATGATGGAACAGATTCAGATTACACGAGAAAAAAAATAATAAAAATCCGGGACCGTCATTAGTTATCCTTGCGTAGCTCTAGTACAACGTAAAACCTACTAAACCAATCAATCCTATATTATGTCAAGAACTATTGTTTATTTATTTTATTTATTTATTTATTTTTTAAGGAACACTTTTGTTTTATTTAATTTTTGTTTACCAGAAAGATATTTTTGACTTTATTCAGTAAAACACAGAAAAAGTTTCAATTTCCATATAACGGGAGTTTCTAGAATAATAGATGACGAGTTCAACGATATTTGGGATTTCATTTTTTCTCCCCCTAACAGTAGTTTCGTTCAAATTAGATTTTATATATCATCTTTGACTTTTTTTTTTTTTTTTTTTGCCTTACATTTGACTATATATATATATATATATATATATATATATATATATATATTTCCATTTTTAGTGGGTTTTTTTTAATAAAACAAGAGAAAATGAATTAATGGTGAAAAAATATATAGGATACATTTGCTCAGAAATTCAAAATTTAATACGTTAAATACTCTTAAACTATAAACATTTATAAAGAAGCTAGACTGCAGTAAACAGTTCAGTCTAAATATTTTTTATCACAGATAAGTTTACATTATTATTACTTTTAATTACTTTGTATGAGTGTTTTCTAAGTGTTTCTGTCATTAATTTACAGTTTAATTAAAAAAAAGTTATTATTGTTCTCTTATATTTATGCATAATTTACCTAAAACAGTTTAAAATAAAAGTACATATACATATACAAATATTATACAGTCAAAACTAAAAGAGAAGAACAGACTAATCAAGTATCATTAAAGTTTAAGAAATTTGAATTCGATAAAATATTTGCATATTCAAGCCGTTCAATAGAAAATAAGTAAATATATAGAAAAAAAGAAGAACGAGAAGACGAAAAATCTGGTATTCAGCCATTAACATTCATACTTTTTTTTTTTTTTTAACTCAATGTCTTTTAATCATGGGTCTACATCTTAAAAACTAATTACAATGGAAATTTGTAATTTTAAGCTAAAAACGGTTCCTGGTTAAATTATAAATGCATTTTTTTTTTTCTGGAATATATCACAATTACTATCAAAGGCTTTTTGTAGAAGTGCTCAGGTTCTCTAATTAGCAATAAACATGCACTGATCAATATTAATGCCAAATATAAATTGCATTTACGTAATGTCCTTTTATTTTTATTCATTTCATATAGGAATAAAATATATTCGTTTGGTAGCTGATTAGATTTTTCTAAAGTAAAAAAAAAAAAAAGAAGGACCTTTTGTGCATTTTAATTAAGTTTTTTTTTTTTTTTTTTTTTTTTTTTTTAAGTTATGATGAAAATCTCTATTTCAAATTAATATTTAACAAATTGATTGTTGTTTATATTTGTATATTTATACATGTAATTATTCTACTAAAAGAAAAAATAAAATACCACTTTCTTTTTTTTTTTTTTTTTTTTTTTTTTAATCATTCAATCAAAAAAAAAAAAAAAAACCTTAAGTCTAGTATTATACTAAAAATAATTATTTTCATTTGTTTTAGAAAATAGAAATGGCATCATAAAAAGGAAAAATGTGTATAATTTTGCATAATTATAAATTCCTTAATTAAATCTCGCTGTTGAAAACGATACATGGTTCATTAAAATAAGAAATTCCCGTTTTACTAGGTTGTTTAAAAAATTACACATTTAAATCGAGATCAGAACCGCATTTTCGGTAGTAGCTAGTCTAATGAGAAGCATATTGATTAAATATGCAAATATCTTTGCTAAGGATTTAGGCCTAATGAGAATAGGTCCATAAGGAATTGGGCTTAGTAATGAATGCCCTCCTTGGATGTTTATCTAAGGAAATCTTAATCATATTTCCATGAATTTGAGAGAAAATTATAGAAACTACGAAGTCTAGACCAATCGGTTTTGAAACCCACCACTTCCCGTCTAACAGAGGAAAACTTCTCGACTGAGGGATACCAGTATAGAGAATAATTTGTTTATAACTTCAATTACATGGATTTAGTGGGACTATACGATTTTTACAAAAATTAAAGTATATAAATTTGTTTTATTGAACAAAATAAACAGAAACCTTCCAAACAAAAGAAAAAACAAAACAAAAAATATCATTATTATTATCCGTAACACACTGCACAGTTATATTTATATTCCATAATTTTATTATTACACAAAGATAGAAAATATCATTTTAAAATAATGCTTTCAAAATAAAATTAAAGTTTTAAAATAACATTTTTGTGATGAAAAATATCGAAATATTAATTAAATAAACCATTTAAACGTTATGCACCGAAAAATAAAATTATGTGACTGACATCCAGAATCTAAATTGTGACTCTAGTAAAAATAGTTTCATTTCATCCTTATAAATTCTAGCTCCCTTTTCTTAGCGATATTTGAAGACGCCTATTAGAATTCTAGACCGTTTTCCTATATTATGGTGGTCAATCTCATTTAAAAATCTCTGTAAATAAAAAAAAACACAAGAGGCAAGTTTTAGTAACTATAATTTTGTTTTAAAAGCCAATTCTAGTAAATGAATGAGAATTTTTCGAATTCAAAGGGTTCATAATATTCATAATATTCCTAATATTGTTTCACAATCTAGAAAAATGTAGACTAGAAATTCTCGATCATCTCGTCTATCAAGGTTATATGCTTACCTTATACGCATAACTCAGAAATCTTTATTTCTAGTTTAGGAATTTTGAAAACGGCTATCTATTCGTTCTAGATGAAAGCTGTATATATTCTTTTTCTCAGTGCGTAGTTCACATATTTCACAAGTCAGGAAATAAGTTTAATTATATGTAGAACAAACTTATTTAAATTTTTAAACAGAGCAGATCTACTTAGGATAATTGCCTTTAAAATTTTAAAAATAACTATTTGGTACATAGTTTTCCTCTTCAGAATATTTCTGAACCTGACAGTTTGCATTTTATTTACGAAATACTATTTTTCTCATGTTTTTGAATGTACAGGATTGAAAGGCAGAGAGGATGTTTCTGGAACAGTCGGTAACAAAAGTGTCCGAACACTAGCAAAAATTCCTATATAAAAAAAGTACAGTTCATACGGTTTCGTTAAATAAATCCTTATCGAGTCATGTTCTTACACCGACTAAGAACAGGATTTGACAAGGATTTATTTAACAAAACAGTATTAACTCTACTTTTTTTACATAGGAATTTTTGCTAGTGTTCGGACACTTTTGTTACCGACTGAACGTTTCAAAAATGTTTTAAGATATATATATATATATATATATATATATATATATATATATATATTTTACATTTCGAGGATTATAAATATACAGGATATCTCATTATTAAATAATCAGCTCTAGTATGTAATATTGTATATGTGGGTGATGAAATTAATGAAATAGACAGTTCAGACAGTTCATGGTTAGAAAGTGAAATGTGAAAAATCCTTCAAGATTTGTATTAAGAAATTTTTACGACAAACAATATTACACGGGGTAAAGAGTATAAGAAATGATTAAATAACTGCATTAATTGCGAATTCGTTTACTATAATGGCTGAAGGGATGTTCAAATAGGTTACATTTTCCTTCAGAAATTTTTCGCCGAATGAGTGGCCTCATACAGAAATAAATGCCTGCTGTAGATTCTTCCCAAACCATGGGCACTGCAAAGAACATTGAACGGCTTTTGTGTTAATCCGGTTATGCAAGCTTCTGGCACAACTGTTGCTTACAGCGTCCATGATTTATATTAATATCCAATTTAACAGCCAAAATAATGGCTTTATGATGTCTAAATCATAGTCGTGATAGCTTGTCTTTCACTAGATAGGATTTACTTCCCCCAAAAAATAGCAAGGTTCACCAAGAGAGTTCATATAAATTAAAGCATTCTGAAACAAGAAATAAATATCACCAAGCCATAAACAAATGATAAAGAGAGATTAAATATTATTATCTACTTATATAAAATCGAATCAAGTCAACAATTGTAACTCCTAAACTTGTAACTCCTAAACAATTGTAACTCCTGGCTTTTGCAAGCTGAAATTATTTTTCATTCTGCAACATTTATTACATTCTATTCACTACAAACAACCATTGTAAAAAAAAAAGGGGGGGGGGGAAACTAAAGCTGATTTTCATTTTTTATTGCTATTTTCGCTCACAATAGTATCAAATATCAATACACACAACTTTGCTACTTTTATCTCATTTACAATTCCATTGCTGAATAAATGTAATTCGTCTCCTTACTCACCGCATCTCCATTCATGTGATTTTTTCCCCCTTTAATTCTCATATTTTCCTTTATTTTTTTAACTTTCATCACAGGTAAATTAAAGTAAATTATTGGACAATAAGTATCATTCTATTAAACATAAATTTATACTTTTAAAATGCGGTCAGTAAGAAAATGTGTCTCTAATAACGACTTCTAAAAATAAATCAGTAAATGATTTTTTACACGGTATATATATATTTTTTTTACAATGATTCCGAATGAAACTTGTTCATCTAGTTACTAAATAAAACATATAACCGGCAAAAGTCAGCATTTCTATTAAGCCATTAGAAAGAAAACTTATCTTAAATAGACAACTCAGATTAAAAAACCATTTATTTTCTGCCAAATAAAAATGAATATTTCATAGAGATTCTTCAATACAAATTGTGATAATAATGAATTTATTTTTATACAAAAACATGTTGTGTTCCTAAATTTTTTAAACTATGTCTATAATATTTTTTAATTTCTGATATAAAAAAAAAAAGACATGCCTCTAACAAAATCCAATATTTTTTTTTTTTTAAAGAAATAACTTACATAGATATATTTACTTGAAATAAATTTTTTTGCATATTTAGAAAATATAATAAATTATAATGGTTAGTAATTCTTATAGTTATTTAAAAAATTTTCGTAAACTACATTTACGTATAATATTAACAATTTCATGTTTTTCACCTAGTTTCTGCTCTACTTTATAGGATACATTTTGCTTAAAATGTTTATTACCTTTAGTGATATTTTAGCAGAAAAAAAATTTCTAAAAAATAACTTCTAAAACAGTTCAAAAAATGTAATTATTTATTTGTTCGTTTTCATGTATACGTGCACTTTTAATGAGAACATGTTATTCACGCAAACGTACTACAAACTATACGAAAACCTACTTAATATTTTAGTATTCATTATTTTTAAAATTGACGCATGCATTACTTTATGTGACACTTTTATGCCACAAAAAAATGCATAGTAAATAAAACGAGCAAAATTTATTGCAGCTCTCAATTAAAGCATTCATTAGTTAATGCATTTTTTTTAATCAGGCAAAGTTATGATAAGGATAAAACAAACACTTAATTGAATGAAAACATTTTATTTAATTATCACCTCTAAAAACACAAAAATCAATATTTTAACGAATTTTATTCAAAATAAATACATTAAATCATGTTTATGGATTTCTTTGGAATGAAATTCACGTCCTGTGTTAGAGAAAGTGAGTCATTAGTTATTGTTCGCCATGAGAAATAAAAAATGTACGAAGCATTTTGTTAAGCGAGAGTTTAAAATTTTTTTTAAATATGTAAATATAAAAAATAATATAAAAATATTATTAGAGAAGTCAAGGAATGTTTAGATTATTAAGAAAATTGGCCAAAAAATATGGATAGATGATAAAAGGAATATATTAAAATTCAAAATAAACATATTAAAGCATGTTTATGGATTTCATTGGAATGAAATTCACGTCCTGTGTTAGAGAAAGTGAGTCAGTGGATATTATTGTGCGCAATAAAAAAAAAAAAAAATGTACGAAGCATTTTGTTAAACGAGAGCTTAAGAAAAAATTTTAAATATGTAAAATTAAAAAATGCTATAAAAATGTTATTACTGAAGTCAAGGAAGGTTTAGATTATTAAGAAATTTCACTAAAAAAATGGATAGATGATAAAAAGAACTTATTAACATTCAAAATACACATATTAAAGCATATTTGGATTTAGTTGGAATGAAATTCACGTCCTATGTCAGAGAAAGTGAATCATTGGATATTATCGTGCCCGTGCGCAATGTAAAAAAAAAAAAAAAAAAAAAAAAAAAAATGCACGAAGCATTTTGTTAAACGAGAGCTTAAGAAAAAATTTTAAATATGTAATAATTAAAAGATATTATATAAATATTATTACTGAAGTCAAGGAAGGTTTAGATTATTAAGAAATTTAACTAAAAAAATGGATAGATGATAAAAGGAACTTATTAACATTCAAAATAAACATATTAAAGCATATTTGGATTTCGTTGGAATGAAATTCACGTCCTGTGTCAGAGAAAGTGAGTCATTGGACATTATTGTGCGCCATGTAAAAAAAAATGTACGAAGCATTTTGTTAAACGAGAGCTTATGAAAAAAAATTCAAATATGTAAAATTAAAAAATAATATTATAAAAATGTTATTACATAAGTCAAGGAAGATTTTGATTACTAAAAAATTTAACTAAAAAAATGGATAGATGATAAAAGTAACTACTATAATCTAAAAAGAAGTCACTCTAAAAAACACTCTTTTTTAGTGAGTGTTTATTACAAAGTAACAGACTTTTTATTATTATATAATCATAAAGGAAAATGTAAAGAAAACAAGATATAAGAAAGCATTGTAAGAAAAGTGTTATAAGAAAACAAAAGTAAAAATTAAGACATTTTTCTCAGGCAATTTTTATTATTTATAAATGGATTTTATTACGACTTTTCGAAATTACGATGGAAGGAAAAAAAATATGTATAAAGGAAAATGTAAAGAAAACAAGATTGTAAGAAAAGTGTTATAAGAAAACAAATGTAAAAATTAAGACATTTTCTCAGGCAATTTTTATTATTTATAAATGGTTTTTATTAAGACTTTTTAAAATTACGATGGAATGAAAAGAATTATGTAAGCAGCTAGTCATGTAAATTTTATTTTTATTTTAATGTGAGGGTTTTAACAAGTAATAATGCTATTAATTATACAGATATTTATAGGATTATAGAACTAAAATCTTTTTAAAATTATATTCTTATTACATATACTTTTGTTTAAAATAACTCTGAAGAAAAACTGTTTTCATTTTCTAAACTTGTAAAGAAAATTTAACATTTAATATCCTTTATGAGTATTTATTATTATTATTATTATTAAAATAATAATGCAGATGGAATGATTTATTGATTTTCTACTTGTTATACTCTATCTTCATCATCAATACCAGTATTTCGAATACAGCTAAGCTGCCAAAATTCGTTTATTTTATTTATTTTTTTTTTTTTTCGGATAATTTTATATCGGAAATTTTTAATAAAAATTTTTCTTTTATATTAGCGCAGATCATAAATTTTCCGGATTTCTATTTAAAATTTGTGGTATATAAATTTGATTTACTAATACTAATTTTAATTATTGGGAAACCATGATGTTGGAAACCATAAGCACAAAAATTTCAAATTAAGACAGATGATAGAATACCATAAAGTTACTTTCACTATTATTTAATAATAACTTAAATTAGTCAATACAGCATTTTTTTGTTGTTGTTGTTGTTGTTGTTGTTAATTTACTGAAAAAAAATATTAAACATTTTTATTTAAGTACTGTTAAAATCTGAGGAATCATATTCGTATTGACCATCGCGATTGACAAGAAACTACGTATATGCTGTTAGTCGTTCTTTTCATACTTTAGTTTTCCTTTTTTAATTATTAGCAATAAATTTGTAAAATGTAATACCATATAATATAACTATTTTTAATATCCTATATTATGAGATAACATTTTCAAGAGTCTATTGCAAATATAATATTTTTCTAACCAAAGTAAATGTAAATTTTCATAACGTACTTATATTAAACATATGATACACAATATTAAAGACAGTTATTTAATAGTGAAAAATATTCGATTAACTAGTTAGATGATTTTGAATATTTAAAAGTAACCTATTCTAAAATGAAAAAGTAGTGAAACCTCAAAAAAAGAAATAATAATAATAATAATAATTATTATTATTATTATTATTATAAATAAATAAATAAATAAATAAAATAGAAAAAATAAAGTAAAATAACATAAAATAAAAAAATAAAATAACCCCTTGGTAACAATTTAGGGAAAATACTCAGTAACTGTTCATTGTCGTTCAATTATACACTATCTAACAATACGTATATAGACACTTTCTTTTTTTCCTGAAGAGGAAAATGAAACCAGTAAAATATTAAACAATAATCTGGTGTGTCACTCACACGATTTTCTCTTACCCTGAAATTTAATACATGTTGAAGATTAAGAGGTAACATAACGAGTACTGTTATGTAAAGCTATGTTAAAACAATTCAAATTAGGCTTCGGAAGAGTTTTATATGGTAATTAGTTCTGTGTGAGGGGGGCGGTCTGGTGCTATGCTGATAACACACACAGACAGACAGACACACCCTACCATTCGCTAAAAACATGATTTTCGTATTCAGGTTACCTCAAAATGTTTAAATATAACAAAAACTCATGTTCGAAAGTTTGACCCTAAAACAATACTTTCTCTACCTTATGGGTAAGAGAAGGTAATAATCAAAATGTTTTGATGGTTGAAATGCGTTTTGACTATAGCACGTGGTTATGAAGATGTTTTAAATTGTCTGTAAAATTTTTATGTGGCTACCCCATATACGAGTATTCGTGAAGATATAACGGTTTCCTTAAAAAGTTGAATATATATGTATATATATATAACCTATAACACGTAGGATATTAGACCCAGTGCAAAGCCATTTATAGGAAATTTGGCATACTACATTAGACAGAGCGTACTTGAATCAGAATGCAAAATTGTTAAATATCTTACGAAATTCAAGCATTTTTACTAACTATGTTTTAACTACGCATGCGTACGCTTTATAAAAATTTTATTTGCATAATTTAACAGCCAAAAGTAATGAGCTATTTATATAAAAGCCCTAAATATCATGTAAGTTCAAAAAGTTATGAGTTAAAGAATGAAAAGAATTTCAGTTCCTCTCAAAAAAAAAAAAAAAAAAAAAAAAAAGTGGAAGATAATAGGGGTTTATGTCAATAGTTACTTAATCAGCAAAATATTGTATTACCAACCATTAGGAATTGATTGAATCAAAATAAAAATGTGACTAAAACCCCTAACAGTTTAGCTTTTATTTTCAGAGAAACTAGAATTATCTTCATTTTATCTTTCATGATTTTTTGAATTTACACGACATTTGCTTGGTGCTTTCATATAAGTAGCTCAATACTTTTCGATATTAAATAAAACAAACGAAAATTTTTAAAGGCTTGCGCATGCGTAGTTAAAAATTATTCAGTAAAAATGCTCATATTTCGTAAGATATTTAATATTTTTTTCATTCAAATTGCAGGATGTTGTGTCTAGGGGTACATGCAAATGAAACACTTCCGTTTGCAAAGCCGTCTGCAGCCGTTTGCAAGCGTTCCAAATGTATGGCTACAGTCGGCAGCAAAAGTATCCGAGCACTAGCAAAAATTCCTATGTAAAAAAAAAAAACACACTTAACACTGTTTTGTTAAATAAATCCTTGTCGAGTCGTGTTCTTAGACTGACTAAGAACAGTATTCGACAAGGATTTATTTAACAAAACCGCATTCAGTGTACGTTTTTTATATAAGAATTTTTGCTAGTGCTCGGATACTTTTGCTGCCGGCTGTATTTGCAAAAAAAATGCAGAATTTACGTCATCGAAGTTGCAAGCGTTCCGTTTGTATGTAACCCCTAGTGTATGCCATGCAACTACATATCGATTTATATGAAATTCTGGGCAGAAGGTCCTGAGGTAGAATTGCCACAAAATTTTTGTCCCACGCACACTGGATATTAAATTATGCAAATGTAATTTTTATAAAAACTTGCGCATGCGTAGTTAAAAATATTTATTAAAAAAGGGTTATATTTTGCAAGACATTTAATATTTTTACATTCTCATTGCAGGATGCTGTGTCTAATGTATGTCATGCAACTACATATCAATTTATATGGGATTCTGTTCAGTAGATCCTGAGATAGAACGGACACAAAGTTTTTGTCCCACGCACACGCAGAGAGAGACAGGTGGACAGACATTTTCTGAAAATGGTCAAATCGTATTCTAGACTTCTCGAAACATGTAAATCCATCATGTAAATCTATCATGAAACATGTAAAACCCGAAGTCGAAAATATTCAGGATTACGAAAATGCTTCATCTGTTGAACATAAAAGAGAATAAAATAAATAATTAAATAAATAAATAATAACAATAATTAATCGTTTTATTTAACAGTGTTTCATGCTCACGATCATTATAATGTTGCTTAAATTAATCAGTTTGTCTATCCGTTCTAAGAAATCTCGATTTTCAAGTAAATCAAATAAAATTAAAAGTCGTTAAAATTATAAAAATAATATTTTGTCTCTTCGCTAACACATTTTCAATTTCTTTCTTTTTAATTAAACATTTCTATAGTGCTAATTGCTTTTATAATTTTGCGTAAATCTGTTCCAATTATAAGGATGTTTGTAAAGTTAAGATAGAAAACTATTTTTCTAAAGTAATTACTTAACTAAAATTTATCAACATACTTCATTTGTGTGTAAAATTAACTCGGTAAGAAACACTGTTTTGGTAAAATTATTAACTTCCGCCAAAATTTACTTTTTATGCTTAGAATATTAATTAATTATCTGTAAGTGCCTTGAGGGTTCTTTTAATTTCCCTAAATAATTCTTTGCATGTATCTAACAAATTTTATTCTTTTCATTTATGGATAACATTTAACTATGTAGGATAATAATTATGATCTCATTAATTAAATAAAAAAGTTTACAGATCATAAAACTGTAATAACAGGAAAAAACCACAGTTATTACATAAGATAATTTTGTCTATAAATTTTTTGGATATTTTCGAAACAGGAAATTTGATACATGAAGAATTTTAATATTATTATTTCCATTATATTAAAGTAACTTTAATTAAATTTCTTATATTCAAATTTACTTTTTTTACCAACACTTGTTGTATTTTTATCAGAACTTTCCAACACAGTTGAAAGATATTTATGACTTCTGTTTTTCTGTATTTTCATGTGTCTACCCTCATCTGTGTCTATGTTTATATACCTATTCGTGTTCTAATTCCCTAAAATATGTATGAAATTTCTTGGAACTGATATATATTGTTCAAGTTCACTGTAAAATGTTCTGTATTGAAAATGAGGTAAATACCACTGGTTTATGTACAGGAAAACCTAAAAGAATTTTAAGGCATTGGATTATATCAATAAACCATATTTTAATACCTCCAGATTCCACAAATTAAAATCAGTACAAAACATAAAGGACCACACAAAAATATTCAGATGCATTGGTGACTATAATTGGAAATTGTTGGAATTGCATTTTCGTTTTTATTATGCATTTTAAACACTTTCTAACAATGTTTAAGAATAATTGTAAGAATAATTGTTGAGTAATAAATATCGTTCTATGAGAGGAGGAACTTTTTTTTTCAAAATTAAAAGAATTATAGTTAAAAGGCAAATAGAATGTTTTACTAATTTTCTACTTGTTATATTCTGTCTTCATCATCAATCATGCCAATATTTCAAATACAGCTGAACTACCAAAACTCTTTTTTTTTTTTTTATACCGACAATTTTATACCAAAAACTTTCATTAAAAATTTTCCTTTTATTTACACACAGAGCATAAATATGCTAAATTTCGATTTAAAATTTGTGGTACTAATTTTAATAATTGGGAAAGCATGATGTTGGAAAACATGTTGCAGAAGCACAAAAATATCAAATGAAGACAGATGATATAATAGAACAAAATTACTGTTACTATTATTTAATAATAACTTAAATTAGTATATACAGTATAAAAAATGCATCTTTTAGTTTATTTACAGAAAAAAAAAATTAAACATTTTTATTTAAGTATTGTCAAAATCTTTTAGGAATCATTTTCACATTAACCATCCCGACTGAGAAAATCTATCTATGTGTTGCTAGTCGCTCCTTTTCATACTTTAGTTTTGCTTCTTTAATAATTAGCCATAAACTCATAAAATGTAATAGCACATAATAAAACTATATTTAATATCCTATATTATGCGATAACATTTTCAAGTCTATTAGAAATTTAATATTTTTCTAACAAAGTTAAATATAAATTTTCATAACGTACTTATATTAAACATATGATATTAAAGACAGTTATTTGATAATGAAAATTATTCGCAGTAATAAATATGCAACTATTGTTGAATATAAGATGAATTTAACAAAAAAATTAAGTGTGATTAACTCTTTAGATGATTTTGAATATTTAAAAATAACCCATACTGAAAAGGAAAAAGTAGTGAAACCTTAATAAATAAATAAATAAATTAAATTAAATTAAAAATTTAAATTAAATTTCTTGATAACAATTTATGGAAAACACTTACAAGAAAATGTTCAAAAGGTGTCGTCTTCAAAAAATATTGAAAAAATATATGTGATTCTACTCTTCATGAAACACCAGAAAGTGAAAAAATTATCGACTGAAATGAATTACAGCGACCACCAAAAAATTATCAAAATTAAGCATATTTGGCGATTTCACACTGTTAGGCGATTGATTTTGAATACTTGGCAGAGAAGCAAAACACGGTTCTGTTCGTACACGGCAATCTCAGTGCTAGCAAACTTGCTAAATCGCCAAAAATGCTTAATTTTGATTTTTTTTTTTTTTTTTCAATATTTTTTGAAGATGACACCTTTTGAATGTTTCCTTGTTAGTAAGATCGTCGTTCAATTATACACTATTTACCAATAAGTATTTGGACACTTTCGAATTGAAACGTTTTTCAAATATTTAGAAAAATTCTTTACGAATCGAATCTTCTTGAAACCTTGGGAGTACAAGGAACATGTTACACATCATACACAGAGGCTGTTCGCACACTTTTTAGACGATTTTGATGGGGTGTACTGAAACAATTTCACTCATATTTCGTGTTTTATTTGTTCAGTTTGATAGCCCTTGTTCTTAACTATCATTCTACACCGTAATTTCTATGATAATGATGCTTTTTATAATACCGGAAGAGGTATATTTTTCTACTCCTCTTGAACGGCTTTCCAAAGTCCACAAAGCGTTGTAGGTCGGTGTTTGGATAATGCTGATTTTAAGAGTCGAAAAACACAAAAATCCAACAGTGATACATCAGGAGATTTAGCAGGAATATCAGTGAAGGGTATGGTTTTAATTCCCGTTTTTTGTTCCATTTTTTTCTAGAAAAGCAATTGCGGATTGTGATGTGTGGCTGCTTGTTTTGTCTTGATACAGTTCAACCGATTGATAGCATTGTGGATAAAGATCTGGATTTTCATTTTTAAAAATTGGAATTAAAATATGTTCTTGATAGTATTTAGAGCTGATTTTGACATTTTTGTCACATTTCTTTTGCTTTTATCTTGCGCTTGTATGAAAAACCAGTAACAATCATAAATCCTTTAGAAAAACTTTCTTTTGATTCTTTGAACCATGTAGAAAAAAAAAAATCTCCTCTTTTGTGATAATAAATTGATCTTTTTTTATTGCAACCACTTAAATAGACCCAAGATTCATCTAGTGTTGTGACATTTTTCCATTTTTCTCCTGATAAATGCTTTTCATAAAGATTTCACTAAAAACTCACTTTGGAAAGAGCGGAAACGCATCTTTCCATCCACTGCCTTTTTAAAAGTGCATTTTTGCATCTAAACAAAAATTCTAAATATCAGAAGATAAATAAAACTTCCAAAAATATAACTGTTGTGAAAATAAAATTCTCCATGCAAACGATTTTTTCTTACTGCGAAATAAAATCGTCTAAAAAATGTGCGAACAGCCTCTGTATTTCAGTAAAAGTTTTGCGCTGAAGAGGAAAAAGGGGCCAATAAAAAGCAAAACAATACTCAAAATGTTTTGGGTTTAAAAAATAATGCTTTAAAGGCGTTTTCACTACAGCACGAGGTTAAAAGGATGTTATTAATTATCTGTATAAATTTTATGTGGCTACCCCATATATTCGTGGAGATATAATGGTTTCCTTAAAAAGTTGCGAACAAAATTACCATTATTTAAATTATAACACGTAGGGTATTAAAGCCAGTGCAAAGCCATTTTTAGGTTACTTGGCATATTACTTCATTAGGCACAGCATACTGCAATCAGAATGAAAAAATGTTAAATATCTTACGAAATATAAGCAATTTTATTAAATATTGTTAACTGCGCGTGCGCAAATTTTATAAAAATTTTATTTGCATAACTTAATAGCTAAGCGTAATGAGCTATTTATATGAAAATCCTGTAAATTCCAAAAGTTTTGAGTTAAAGAATGAAAAGACTTTCAATTCCTCTCAAGAAAAAAAAAAAAAAAAAAAAAAGCGATAGGGTTTTTTATCAATATTTATTTACGATCAGAAAATACTGTATTACCATAGGACATTCATTGAATCAAATTAAAAATACGAGTAAAACTCCTAAGAGTTCAGCTTTGATTATCAGAAGAATTTCTGTTCATTTTATCTTTCATAACTTTTTGAATTTACACGATATTTGTTTGGTGCTTTCACATAAGCATCTCAATACTTTTGGATATTAAATTGTGCAAATATAATTTTTATAAAAACTTGCGCATGCGTAGTTAAAAATTATTTAGTTGCTAAATAATGGTTATATTTTGTAAGATATTTAAAATTTTTGCATTATAACTGCAGGATGCTCTGTCCAGTATATGTCATGCATAACTACATATCAATTTATACGAAATTCTGTTCAGTAGATCCTGAGATAGAACTGACACAAAATTTTTGTCCCACGCACACACAGAGAGAGGTAGACGGACAGACATTTTCTGAAAATGATCAAACCGTATTCTAGACTTCTCGGAACGTGTAAATCCATCAAAAATCCGAAGTCGAAAATATTTACGATTACGAAAATGTTTCATCTGTTGAGTATACAAGAGAGTAAAATAATATTTAAAAAATAATAATAATAATTGTTTTATTTAACAGTGTTTCATGTTCAGGATCATTACAATGGCGCTTAAATACATCACTTTGTCTCTCCGTTCTAAGAAATCTCGATTTTCATGTAAATCAAATAAAAATAAAAGTCATTAAAATTATAAAAATAATATTCTATCTTTTCGTTAACACACTTAGAGTGCTAATTTTTCTTATAATTTTGCGTAAAACTGTTCCAATTAAAGATGCTTGTAAAGTTAATATAGAAAACTATTTTCTAAAGTAATAACTAAAATTTATCAATATGGCTTTAGTTATGTATAAAATTAACTAGGTAAAAAACACTGTTTTGATAAAATTATTAACATCTGCCTAAATTTACAATTTATGCTGACAGTGTTAAATAATTATCTGTAAAGGCCTTGAGGGTTCTTTTAATTTCTCTAAATAATCCTTTGCATGTGTCTAACGAATTTTATTCCTTTCATTTATGGCTAGCTCTTAATTATGTAAGATAATAATTATGATATCATTAAATAAAAAGTTTACACATTATAAAGCTGGAATAACAGGAAAAAACCACATACGATAATTTTGTCTATAATTTGTTTGGATATTTTCGAAACAGGAAATTTCATATATGAAGAATATTAATATGATTATTTCTATGACATTAAAATTAACTTTATTAATTAAATTCCTGATATTCAAATTTACTTTTTAATACCTACATATGTTACATTTTTATTAGAACTTCCTAAGAACGTTGAAAAATATTTATGGTTTCTGTTTTTCTATTTGCCCATGTGTCTGTCCGTATCTCTGACTATATTCCCATATATCTGCATGTTCGTACTCTCATTCCTTAAAATATTTATGAAATCTCTTGAAACTTATATATACTATTCAAGTTTACCATAAAATGTTCTCTGTTGATAATAGTGTTAAACCACTAAATGAGGTAAATACCATTAATGGTTTTTGTACAGGAACACACGAAAGAATTCTAAAGCTTTGGTTTATATGAAAGTTATCTAATAAATCATATTTTAATACCACTCTTTTCCACAAATCAAAATCAATATAAGACATAATATGTTTAACCTTGAGATTTAAAGGGCTTTACAAAAATATTCAGATATATTAAGGGAATTACTGGAATTGCATTTTCGTTTTTATTATGCATTTTAAGCACTTTCTAACAATGTTTAAAAATGATTATGAAATCAGTTAGTCTAACTATCTGCGTCTTTCGTTCTGTCTGACTGCCACGCATTCTATCTGTCCATCTGCCGCCTGTAGTGTTCATAAATATTTTCAGAATTTCTTTGAACTGTTATATGTTATTCAAGCTCACTATAGAATGTTCCTTATTTAAATTGGTATGGGTTGCCACTCCTCGAGAAGGAAATTCCCTGACTTTTCCAGGTTTTCCAGGTGCGTTCTAAGAAAATTCTAGTCTAACCATATATTGAGCACTGGTTGTGTTGAGGGCAAAATAATTACGGTACTACTTGAAAACACAAAAAATACATATGACCTAAATTACATACAGTGATAGCATCTGTCGTTTATAAGCAGAATAAGAAATTTTTTTCGCGAGTGGAAAGGAAGGCTGGCGATGTTTAAAAAGGTCATGGAAGCTAAGGAAAAAAAAAAAAAAAAAAACAGAAAATTGACCCTACGTTGGCGGAAAAATTGTTTTTTCTTTAGCAACCATTGTATGAAATTCCCTGACTTTTCCAGATTCTGGCTAAAATATTCAAATTCTCTGACTTTTCCCTGACTTTTATGGTCAATTTTCGAATTCCCTGACTATTCCAGGTTTTCCAGGTAGCGTGGCAACCCTGTATATATAGAGAACTTTTGCAGGAACACCCAAGAGGAATTCAATGAATTGGTTATATGAGAAGCATTTTTTTAAATCATATTTTATAAACTTGGTAGAGCAAAAATGATCACGAAACTAATATTTATTATTCATATGGAAAAAATAGGTTTTCTATAGAATACGATATAGGTTTCGTTAAGGTTTACAGTATCACGTGAAAATATTCAGATCCATTAAGGGCTGCAACTGGAAATTGTTGTAATGGCATTTCCGTTTGTGTTAAATGTTTTTAACATTTTCAACTATATTCAGTTACGGCAACATTGACAGATAGACATCTGTCTTTTTTTCTCTCTGTCCGATGTGTGATAACGTAGGCAAACAGTACTTTGAAGGCTAATCGATGCCACGAGTATGTACAGCCGGAAAATGTTAATAATCTATGCAAAACACATGATTTTTCGTTGTTGTTGCTTTTAATAATGGTACAGTCGGTAACAAAAGTATCCGAACACTAGCAAAAATTCCTATATAAAAAAAGTAGAGTTAATACTGTTTTCGTGAAATACATTCTTGTCGAATCATGTTCTTAGACTGACTAAGAATATGCTTCGACAAGGATTTATTTAACAAAACAGTATTAACTCTACTTTTTTTATATAGGAATTTTTGCTAGTGTTCGGATACTTTTGTTACCGACTGTAGATAACTGAAATATTTTAAACTAAATCATTTACTCGATATGACTGTACATTTATGTTTATATTATGTTTTTTGGTTACATTACAGAGTGATTATAACTGTATGCATAATTTGGTGGGAAGGTGCTGAACCATAATCACCTAAGGAAGCATTATCTGATTTGACAATTTATATTTATGCGATTTGTTAACACATTGTCGTCGGCATACTTTAATATTATAAACAATAAATTTTAGCATTCTCTGAGAACATACGTTATTTTACAAAATGATTATGATTGTTCGTACTTAAAAGGTTGTACCATCGATGTATATTTTCGCCAGGGATATTTTTTACATAGGTTGTTGAGAATTTTTTTAAAATGAATTAAAGGGGAATACGTAAAATACATTTATTAAATAATATAATGTTCTGTAGGAACTCCAAAACAGCTTGGTTTACTATTAAAAAGAAAAATATATAGTCAAAAGACAAAATATTCTCTCTTAAAATGTATAACCGGAACAGAAAAAAATAATTAAAAGACAAAATGTTAATAAATCGCTTGAGTGATCGTTTTTGACTGTGCTTTTGTATAAGATAATGATTTGCAAACAATTTTTGGACACTTTTTTGTGTGCCAGATACTAATAATTTTTCATAAAGATCAAACATTTTTGTTGAGTAAACGAAATTCAATAAAAGTAAATTTCGAAATCCTCAGAAGAAATATTCCTCTTATTTCATTTACTTCTTTTTCTAATAAGAAACTACCACGTTAAAAAAATTTTTCATCACCATGTTTTTCATGTTTATTTTGATCTTTGGCGATTTCTTTATTTCTAGATATTTTTATTTACAGGCCGATATATATCCGCTGCTGTATTGACAAAACATTTGCAGTGACTGTACGTGAAAAATGTATTATAGCTGATTTACGAAGCTACTTATTTGTATTTGTATTTATTTAGTTTTTTCAATTTATTTTTGGTATCGTACAATTGGGTGTATTATTTTATTTGGAAATATACATTAGTAATTATTGGATTTTGGAGTATATAACAAAACGTTATGTTGTTTTTCCAAAATTCTATGATTTATATGAAGCTGTATCACAATGTTTATGACAAATTATCAAACACACACAATACTTATATTTAAAATATCTTAAAAGAAACCGTAATGCTTCAATTTTTATTCTTATAATTGAAAAAAGAGCTGTTGTGTTATTTTATAGCGTATTTAATGTCTATAACTCAGAACCCATACTTTGAATTTGACAAGTGTTAATATATATGTTGCTTATTGTAAAAATTAAGTTGATTCATTTTTAGTCTATGAGTATGGAAAGCAACAATGTTAAGTTTATTTATTTATTTTTATTTATTTATTTTTGTAAACATTATATATAGTTTAATTTCTGTCATATGACTTCTATATTTATCCTTACATGTAATACTCTATCAATAAATATAGAATTAAAAGTTTCATGATGTTATTCAGAGCGGAAAAATAAATCAAGAATTGAAATTGGGACTGAAAACAGGGTTGCCACTCAAACAGGAGAATGAAATTCCCTGACTTTTCCAGATTTTCCAGGTGCATTCTAAGAAAATTCCAGTCTAACCATATATTGAGCACTGATTGTGTTGAGGGCAAAATAATTGCGGTACTACTTGAAAACACAAAAATACATATGACAAAAGTTACATACAGTGATAGCATCTGTCGCTTATAAGCAGAAAAAGAAATTTCTTTCACAAGCGGAAAGGAAGGCTGGCGATGTTTAAAAAAATCATGGAAGCTAAGGGAAAAAAAAAAAAAGCAGACAAATGAACCTACGTTGGCAGAAAATTTGTTTTTTCTTTAGCAACCATCGTATGAAATTCCCTGACTTTTCTAGATTCTGGCTAAAATATTCAAATTCCCTGACTTTTATGGTCAATTTTCGAATTCCTCGACTATTCCAGGTTTTCCAGGTTCTCCAGGTAGCGTGGCAACCCTGTGAAAACGAATGTGCCGACGATCTATTCATGAGTTATCCCGGGCATTTCCTCAGCGACAAATTTTGCTTAAGATCAATTTTACCCTCACAATACACAGTTTAAAGAAAAAAAAAAAAAAAAAAAAACATTAAATATGTCAATCACATAATTCAAATAGTTAAATCCATCCAAACACCAATCACAAAATCCAATAGGTTGCAACTATGAAAAACAGCAATCACGTAAATCAGTCTGTTGCTTTCCTTTTTGCTCACATATGTTAAAATGCAAAATAAAAGAAGGAAATAAAACTTAGCGAATTTTGTCAGTCAGAAATTCTGCAAGCAAGTGAGGGGTAGTTTGACACATAAAGCCGTTGTTCCTAGCCTCGATTCCTGGCCTACACATCTTTTGTTTTGAATACAGTGATTTGACATTCAAATCTAAATTTATTAACAATAACCAAATTCAAGTGAAAATTCTAATTTATCTACCTTAATATATACATTATTTTCTACCATATGTCATAAAAGAAAATATCTGCTAGTGCATGAAAGAAAAGAAACGAAAGGACTAATTAATCTACAGATACATATATAAAGAAAACTAAGGACAATTTTGTTAAGCCTAATTTTTCACGAAGGAAATGATGAGTTGTTGATTTTTTTTTTTTTTTTTTTTTTTTATTACTTTCTGAAAACTATTGTGAGGAAAGTATTGTAATCATGTCAAAAATCCGAATTTGAGATTGTGATGTTTCTATACGTTTTGAGGTCCCCTGAGTCCGTTTTCACTATTTTTACGATGATGTATGTATGTGTGCGTATGTCTGAGTGAACACGCTAGCGTCTAAACGCTTTGTTCGAATAAGCTGAAAGTTGGTACGTATATCGTAAGTCACCATAGTACAAACCCTATTGATTTTGGTGAATCTAGCACTTATAGTTTTTTTACAGGGACACCAGGAAAAATTCTTTATCATTATGGCTTATGGGGCCAAATTTTTAAAACTGCAATAGCGTCAACGCTTTATTAATCTGAGCAAAAAATTTGTACACATGTTATAGGTCACATTTGCACGAACTGTGTAGATTTTGGTGAATTTAGCACTTACATTTTTTTTTTACAGGGACACAAAGAAAAATTCTTTATCATTATGGCTTATGGAACCAATTCTTTAAAAGTGCGATAGCATCTAAACGCCTTATTCAAATGAACTAAAAATTTATATGAATATTATAAATTACTATTGCACTAACTATAAGCATTTTGGTGAATCTAGCATTTATAGGTTTTTACAGGGACACAATGAAAAATTCTCTATCATTATGATCTATGGGCTCAAAGTTCAGTAGTGTTAAATAAGACATCGTATAATATATGGAGAAAAATACTCAAACACTCAATTATGGTTTTCTCTCTTTTGCTTGTTTAACAACTCCTCTTTCTTTACTTTATCTACAAAACTGTTAATTACTCAATGTTCGGAAAGTCAAGTGGAGTCACTCCAGATTTTTTTTTTTTTTTTTTTTGGTTAATTTAAATATTGTTTTCTTAAAATTAGTTTATTTGATATTTAGATTGCAATTTCACATTTATCAAATCAATTTGTTCTGTTAAAAATTCACCAGAAGTTAAAATCAATTCTTCATCTAAGGGACCTTCATTTGTATACATTTCTCTCATGATGAATTTGTATAAGTGGTCCTTATCCGTGTTCACCCAAGTTTAGGGAAAAAACCAAATAACCTTCGGCTTAGAACTCGGAATAACTAAACTGAAAAGTAAGACTTTCCGTCTTTCTGCTGAGTGTTCAGAACCTCTTGCCAATACAAACATTTTTAAACTGTGAACATTTAAACAGTCAGTAGCAAAAGTATCCAAGCACTAGCCAATAATTCCGATATCAAAAAATGTACACTTAAAACCGTTTTGTTAAATAAATCCTTGTCGAATCATGTTCTTAGACTAAGAACATGACTCGACAAGTATTTATTTAAGTGTACTTTTTTAAACAGGGATTATTGCTAGTGATCGGATACTTTTGCTGCCGACTGTAAATGATGTTTGTAGAATTAATTGCACCTAGGAAGGAAAGTTGATTACAATTTTCTAACTCGTAAACTGAATATGGAGATCAATAGAATTCTCAATTTGATGAATTGCAGAAATTTCTAAAGGATTTTCAACAAAAATGAAAATGCCATCTACATTACGTAACTAACATTTTAAATTTAACATCTTCAATACTTTTTCCTCAAAATAATGCATATAGAGATATCAGCAAGAATTGGAAATAAAGGATTACCCACACTCAAACCATCACATTGTTTAAAAAATTTGCTATAAAATTCGAAAGTAGTTTGGGAAGCACAACGCAAGGTTGTTGATTTTTTTTTTTTTTTTTTTTTCAAAAAAATCGATTTTTTTTATTTAAATTGGATTTTTTTTATTTAAATCAAGATTTATTTGATTTTAATGATTTTTATTATGTATTCATACATTATTGTACAACATTTGTATTTTAGTGTGTGTATGTGTGTGTATATATATGCACAATATCCACACTATCAATCATTTTACTTAAATTATAAAAATATAAATAATATTCTATTTCTATAGAAAAAATCCATGTAGGCATTTATTACCAACATTTTTATTCAACATAGTATCTTCATAATAAGAAGTAATTGTATAACAATCATAAATGCGGTAGTATGAGCCACTCCAGACCTTGACTTTGTAGCTACAATAATGTATTGAAATAAAGCAAAATCTTACCCACGGTATTGAACACATAAAATAATTTTGGAAAAAGGATAATTTAATAGGAAATATGACATATAACTAAAGCAATGTATTAAGAGAAAGAAAACTTTACTCATAGTTTCTAATAATAATTAAAAAAAATAAGGAATTAGGGAAGATTTTAAAAATATATATATATATCCTAAAAAATTTTTACTTAGGTTATTTTAATCAAGAAAGTTTTTTCACACCTTACCCATTAACAAAATTCATTTTTTCATTACCATTTTAATACTTTCACTATTTTTTTCTTCTTTTTTCTACATTTAGTGGGTACAATTCATTAAAACAAGCAGTGACAACAGCCTCGAATTGTATTTAGCTGATTATATGTAGTTAAATTAAAAGGTTATTTTTTAAAAACTTTTTGGAACCTTCAGGGCTTTTTAAACAGTACAAAGTAAACTATGCTATTATTTTTAAATATCATATGAGCCAATGTTTAATGACATAAACTAGTATGAGAGCTGAATAAACAAGGAAATAGTTTCTTTTTGAAATATCAACCGCTAGGTGGGGAAAGGCGAACTAGAATATGTATATAATATTAATCCATGAATTATACACTAATTAAATATCTACAATTCATACACCAGTCATAAGGCTGTACTTGTATAAATAATTAACCCATTAACGCCCAGCGTCCTCATTTGAGACAGCTAATAAAATGGCATGTATATTTTGGGGGGTTTGTTGGAATGATTTCATTTTAGTGACAGTTTATAGCAACACTCTGAATGATCGCAGAGATTTTTATGTGCCTATATTAATTACTATTTCGTAATTTAGATAGCTATTTTATGATTTTTTCATTTGTCGCACATATATTTGCTTTTTGTGCAGATACACTAACTTAAATGAAGTTGAATAATAATATATATTATAATACTTCACTTTTGAGGTCTTTGTCAGCATATAATAGGAAATTAATCTGTTATCTCAAAGTTTTTTTTTTATCTGGAAGATTTTTCGCTAGAACACTAAATGTCCTCAAATGAGGATAGATTGTTAATTTAAAACTATTAGAAGAGTTTTTTTAATTTAAAATATTTCATTCTCAGTTATCCACTTTAGTTTAAAATTGAAATATTCATTAAAATATATTTTTCAAAATTAATTCAGGCATTAACAGGTTAAAATATAATAAATTATTAAAAAATATAATAAAATTTATAAATAATTAAGAAAGTTAAGATATAACTTATTTTTGTGTTTATTAATGTTGCTTTGTAGAGATGAATCTAAAGTCAAGAACTGAGAAATATTAGCTTGTCTAATAAAATATTTTGTTATATTTTAGGAACTTTTTTTAAAATTTACATAAGAAATAATTAAATATCTCATTTTTTAAAGTTAGATAATCAATTACATTCCATTAAAGCCAATAACTTTGATATTTAAAATAAGTGATTTAAATCAGTGATTTTTTTCAAAAAAATCAATTGATTTAAATCACTACAACCCTGGCACAACGTTTAGTTAAGTTAATAAATTCTTTGATTTCAGTGTTAGAAGAATGAAATTCACATAATCTTTTTTCTAAACAATTAAGCCAAGTGCACCTTCAGGTGCCTTCCCCACAGTAGGCGAGCTTAATTATTTAGAAAAAAGGTTACGTAAATTTCATTATTTTGACATTGAAATGAAACTAAACTTTGTTCCCCAAACTACTTTTGAATTTAATAGCAAATTTTTTAAACAATGTGATCGTTTAAGTATGGGAAATCCTTTATCTCTAACTCTTGCTGATATTTATTATTTTGAAGAAAAAACTATTAAAGCTGTTAAATTTAAAATATTGGTTACGTTACGTAGATGACACTTTCATTCCTCTTGAAAATCCTTTTGACATTTCTGCCATTCTTCAAATTGAGAATTTTATTGATCCCCATATTCAGTTTACCTACGAGTTAAAAAATTGTAATCAACTTCCCTTCCTTATGTTATTTAGTTACTACACTCCTGCTCAAAACTATTGCAAGATTTGCAAACGATCAGTTTTTTTTTTTTTTTTTTTTAACTTATCTCTCAATGAAATGTTTTCAAACATTGGGTATTTAAAGAACTGGGTCTTCCTCGCATTTTTCAGCGACGATTGTTTTAAGTTTTTATTTAGGGGACCGGTAACAAATAGAGAAAAATCAATAATGTTTGTGATCACCCTATATTATTAAATGAGTGAAATGATCTGTGACTTTAGGATACGTCAATATAGACACATTGGAATTTGTGTGATGATAGCATGTTAAATAACAGAGATATAAGCATTTATTTAAAAAAAATAAATAAATAATCAGCCTGTTTTTTTATTTATAATATACGGAGTTTTAAACGAAAATTCCCACTTTCAGATAAATTGAAAAAACATTTTTGAAACAATATACCGCAATCGAAATACAAATTTCTAAAATATTTCATGAAATATGAGCACTTTTATGAAAAACGTTTTCACTGCACATGCATAAAAGGTAAAAACATTTTTCTCACATAGTTTCAAAATTGTAGATGTATTATGCAACTTTTATCGTAAGCTCATTGGAATAGAATAAAAATTAAGCAAATTGTCGGCAAAAGAATGAGCTAAATTTTAAGTATTTTTCAGAGTTGAAAATTTCATAAAGGGTTTTTCACAAGCTGTGCAATTAATTTGAAGATTCAATTATTTCAGCCAGGCAAAAGTTCTTTTTTGTGAAAAACCCCTTATGATTTCACAAATCTTAGTTAATAAACAAGAATATGTTAGAGTTACATGCTTTTTCATAAAAAAGTACTTTTGGAGTGTGATTGAAATAACTGGATAAATTGATTGAAATAATTGGATAATTAATTTTTACTCTATTCATGTGAACTTCCGACAAAACTTGTCCAATATATCTAGCTTTTAATCTATGTAATGTTTTCTATCTTTCGCGCATGTGCAGTGAAAATGTTTTTCATAAAAATGCTCATATTTTACGAAATATTTTAGAAATTTGTATTCCGATTGCAGTATATTGTTTCAAAAATGTTTTTTCAATTTATATTTTTATTTGGTTTAATTGGTATATTTATGTTTAGATTTTTAGCTTCATTTTTTTTTTTTTATTCATATTTTTCAGCATATTCGTAACAAAAAAGATACTATCCAGCAAAAATTCACCGCAGTTATATATAAAATAGATTTTGAACACACCAATGGGAAAAAAGCTTGTTACATAGGTATGACAAAACGCAGGATTAATGAATGTGAAAAAGAACACCATACCGACCTAAAATATGGGAAAACTTTTACAGCCTTCTCTTCCACCCACAACAATAACCTGATTAACGTTAACTCCATTAATACTAATAAAATAGCCCCGTATAACAATCACAACTACGCACTAAAATGGGAGGCCATCGAAATCATAACTAACAATCAAGCCGTCAACGACGGAGAGCACTACATCATTCCAGCTGTATGGCAGCAGTTCCTGCAGAAAACTAAACCGAACTTGAAAGTGAAGCGAAAGCATGGAAACCACGACACCACAAATATGAAGATCTACAGAAGAACAACGTTTTTCGTACTTGGCACTGAGGATGGGTACAGTTGTGCCCAAAATTAATATGCTAAGTTAAAGGATGTTATTTGAAGTATTTTATTTATGTAAATATAAAACAATCCTTTCTTAATAAATTTTAATTAATAAATATAAATAGATATTTCATTCATTTATATTAATAATATTTTGTTAATATTTTTTAATACTAGTAAATTTACAAGTAAAATAAATGACGGTAAATATTAAAAATTTGCCTTAAAGTTGTCTGCATGAAAACACATTGTTGAAACAATTCTTATTAACAATGTACTTTTTTTGCTTCATAACAATTTTAAAATTAATAAGCAGACATCTGCACAAAATAGCTGCTTGATTTCTTACGAAATTATTTAGTAAAGCTTTTTATTAAGTTGTAAAAATGCACAGAACATTTACTTACTAATGTAACAAAAGATAAATTAGGAACAAAAAAGTTTTCAGAAATGATTTTCTTTTCAAAGAAACAAATAAACGAAAAAACTTATCTTTTTGTTAAATCAACATTGAAGGGTTTAAAATCAGGAATTATCTACATTTCAAAACCAGATATCCTATAGCAAAATCAAACGACCCCAGTGTCAACATTAATACACGGGGTATCACACATATGGGACGGGGAGTATCATACATAAGGCTATCCATAGTTGCCAACTCAGTACCTTTTGGCTATCGAAAAATTTAATAAAATTTTTTTATCTTATTCAATCAGTGAAAACTGTTACAGTTAATTGATTAGATAAAATAAATATTTTTATTACACTTTTACGGTAGATGAAAAGCACTAAGTTGGCAACTATGGGGGTTTCACATTAATATGCTTGGGTTTAAAATAGAGAATTATCCACATTTCGATGTCAGAGATCCCATTACCAGAGATGCCAACTTCTAATGACAAAAAAGCAGGAGATTTTTTAACAGAAATCACGTCACTTTTTCCAACAAGAAAGTTTGTAAGAAAAATGAGTAAAATAATGCAAATTTAATTTTAAGTAAAGCTTTATAAGCTTGGGAGGTATTTACTAAGCATCAGTATTAAAATTAAATGAATAATATATGTTTCTTGCAGTAAAACAAAAAAAAAAAAAACCTCAGACATACAGTTGTTTAAAATTAATGTCAAAATAGACAGATTTGATCATTCTGCTCCTAATATAAAACAATAATAATCTTAATTATCTTTGTAAAAGAAAAGGTAATAAAGAAATGAAAATATCAGCTATATTCTAATGAAATTTGAATTCCTTATGTTTGCAATAGTAATGGTATTTAAAAAAAAAAAAAAAAATCTTTTCATAATAAGTCATTTTTCATTATGCAAAAATGAAGGTTAAAAATTTATTGTTACCAAAAATTAGTTTCAAAGCATTGTATAGTAATTCACATTCAAACTGAACTTGATAAATTCCAGGGCAAGATAAATTTCAATTTTCTTTCGAATTTTTTTTGCCCAATCCCACAAATTTTAAGCATAAATTATGCTAAGAGGGATAGATAAAAATTACACCAGAAAAGCAGGAGAAATGAGTGGAAAAGCAGGAGCATAGAAAAACAAGCAAAAAGCAGGAGACTCCTGCCAAAAGCAGGAGACTTGGCATGTCTGCATTACATACAAAATCAAACCACATTGCTTCTGCAATTCCAGCACATCACACAGTGTACTCAATGAACAAATGCAAGGGATTCAAGATGAATTGAAACTATCTAGCACCCCAGTGGCAGAAATACCGCGAACAGCGGCATAGTCGCAGACACAGAAAAAATGCTTACAGACAGTTTTTGTCTGCACTAATAAAAAAATTAGTCCACAACTTTCGGACAGTCTTTGTCTGCAGTTATAAAAAATTGTCTGCAATTTACGGACATTTTTCGTCTGTGACAATATGCTACCGATGTATGATGTCTACGCTCTCTGGTAGGAACTCTAGAGCCCCCATATAGGTGCCTTGGTAGGAACACACAAAACAGTACTTAACAATGGAGACCTAGAGAGCCTAGATCTCCCATGATAGGCAGCGTTATGCGTGTATTCTTTTCTCCTGTTACCTGTTGCTGAGATTCTACGGGAACGTAGAAAAGAGCTAATTTCATTTAAAACTGCTCCAAAACTTTTCCTCCATTTCAAAATTCACTTATAAAAATTTCTTTATCAAAACTAAAACTAATACTTTTATTATTTATAATTTTTTATATTGTTTTCTTGTCAAACATTGCTATAAATATTTAATTGAATGAGTTCAACTTATTATTTTATAATTGTTTATACTATATTGTTCTGTAGTATAATTGTATTGTGTATTGTTGCACGAGATCACCACTGTTGTTAAGCACTTCCCCCCCCCCTAAAAAAAAAAAGAAAAAAGATTGCCGCTATCAGCTTTCAGGCTTTTTAAGTATAAGCCATTTTTACCCCTGATTACATGCAAATTTCGCAGACAGATTATGAAATTTTAAAAGCCTGTTGCAGATACCTACAAAATTTTCTGTCACTGGGTCTAGCACATGCATAGGGTTCTTCCCTAAAGCCCTGATAAGTGTGTCTGCAGTGGGAAGCAGATTTTCCACTGCAATCGCTAGTGATTGAAAGAAAGTGATGGAGGAAATCTTCGTGGAATGTCCAACGATTCAGGAAAAGAAAAAATATATATATTAATTCTGAAACCGTGATTTTTTTTAATCAATATTCTGTGATGATACAAACCTATTTTTAAATCAGCGAAATCCCTATTATGTGGTGTATTTAACGTTGTTTACTTTACTTTTGCGATATAAGTGACAGCTTTATTTGGCTCTTTCGAAAATATACCCTGAATAAAGTGCATTAACCCCTTACCTGCCAGCGAAAATTTAAGAAATTCGCTTCCCAATGCCACCATTCTCTCTCAACTTTAAAATGAGTAAATCATTCAAAAACACTGTAAAAATCACTTCTAAGGTTATTTTATTGCATTGACAAATCATATCAGGAGTTTCACTGGCAACAGTACAGTACAAAGATTCGTATTTTGGAAAGACAAATATAGTTACAATCCGGGACAGTTAAATGGTTAATTAACTAGAACTTGCCTGTTTCTTTACCAACAACTTTCTTCACACAAGAAAGTTGACATTTTCTTTATAATTTACACTTATTTTTGGTCAAAAATCAAATTTTGCTTGATCGGTTATTCATTCTCAAGAAAAGACATATCGTAGAAATAAAATAAGATTTTTCCTAGTTTAGATTTTTCTAAACCGATATCCAAGGCTGCCAACCTCTGGGAGTGCTAAAGTGTAGTTAAAAAACAAGAAAAAGTGTAGTTTTAAGCTACAAAGTGTAGTCGCTAAAAAATAAGAAAATGCTTAAAATATAAATAAGCATAAAATCTTTTGTTTACATTAAAACTTACTTTCTGAAATTTATTGACTTTTAATACAGTCGGCTGCAAAATTATTCGAGCACTAGCCAATAATTCCTATATTTAAAAAGTACAGTTAAGACTGTTTTGCTAAGTAAATCCTTGTCGAATCATGTTCTTAGACTGATTAAGAACATGATTCGACAAGGATTTATTTAACAAAGCTGTATTAAGTGTACTTTTTTTGGCAAGGATTATTGCTAGTGCTCGAATAATTTTGCAGCCGACTGTAATCTAACATACAAAAATAATACATTGGCTTGTTGCAATATAACATGAACAATCATAAAGTCCACCATGATTTATGCGAAAATTGCTGTTACATATTGTACAATAATACGCCTGATGGGGTGATGAATCAACAGATCGCAAACATGGTCATTTAGCAGAATACTCCGATAGCAATTTTTGATCAGGAACTTTTTTCTTCTTTGGATTATCACCATAATCACTCATTTTAACTTAAAATACTATTAAATAAAAAACTAAACAAATTTGTCCATTTTTAAGTAAAAAAATAAATGCAGAAATACGAGTCCAGCCGATAACACATGATACCGAAAAACAAACGTAAACAGATTAGCATTAGATCTCTAGTGATAGAAAATAACTTCTCCAAACATCCAATCACCGCACGTACACAGTCATGCTATTGTCATAGTTTATGAGAAGGAAATGAAACAACCTACCAACCTCCGGAGTTTTCAAGCTACTTCATCCATAACTGCAATTTGCAGATACGGTGCGAAATCGGAGTTTACTTTTTGTAAACAAGATAACAATGAGGAAAGGAAAAGCGTAGCTTTAAGTATGCGATGCGTAGAGTGTAGCAGAAGCAGGCTAAACTATAGTTACTACGCCAATTGCGTAGTTGTTGGCGGCCCTGGATATCAAACTTGGTAAAAGGATGATTCAAGAAATGTGCTCAAGGATTTTTCAAAAAATAAATGTCCACTAGGTGGTGCTTTACACAGAAAAAGAAAAATTCCGCAAATGGAATGACAGATCTAAACTAATAAGAAGTAGTTCATTTCAATGGGTAAAGTTTCTTTTTTTAGTATTTCATGTCGATATACCAATGTTCCAAATTTTGGGGCTCACTCCTTTTTAGAGTGAAATTAGAACCACTCTGAAGGTTGGAAACTAATGAAGAAACTCCACCTAACGTCAACAATCCATGTTATCCTAGAGGACAAATTTGTTAGCAGAATTTTTTATTACCAAACTTTTCAAAACCAAAATTTTCACATTCAAATAAATCATAACCGTTCACAATTTGTTCTTGTCCCCCCCCCCCCACCCCCCACCCCAAAAAAAGTTTATTTTTAGCATTTCTCACACTTTAAATAAAGTTTTTTGAATGTGAAAATTGAATTTTAAAAACACAGGAGAAAGATTTGGCTGGGGAAATTTAAGGACTTAATAATCATGATGTTAGTTGAAAAATTAGATATTAATACAATTTTTGATTCATTATCCCCCTCACTGCATTCAAAAAAGTACACTGCAAAACATTTCATCAAAATACACCTTACTTTGTTAAAGAAGACACACATCAAAATTTGATGTTTTGTGACATTTATCACTCAAAACATCTCTTTCACATCTCAAAACATACACAATTTGAAACTTCCCTGGATCATAAGAATAGAATGTACAGAAAATAGAGATTTTTTTTCCCTTACACTGTTATTAAAGATACAGACAGTGCATGCTTTTAGAAGATCTCAATTTTTTCGCTGAACAAAACTTATCAAAAGGGCTCAAAAGTATGAGTTTTGTACAGAAAAAAATTGATCCAGTAAAGTATGTTTTTAATACATTAGTATAATCTTACGCAAATTTTGTACAGATTCAATTCTATGCATCAATTTCAAATTTCTTTTAATTAAAAGAAAGAAAAAAAAATCAGTAACCGAATTTTTTCAAAGATCGAGTTAAAATATCAAGATATGCGTAAATATAATCATTTTATAATTTTATTTATTTTAAATGGGATCTAGAACTTCCAAAAATTCATTAGATAATTTGAGATGTGACTATTTTTTTTTTTTTTTTCTTTCTTTCTCACTTAGATCGCTATCAAGTGGATTTTGAATAATTCCAAATATCTGTACTAGAACTGGTATTAGAATCCGGTACATGGTTACCAGATAGACTCATAAAACAATGACAGTTATGTTGATAGATGTATTTTAATAAGCTTGAATTTGTTTTAAAAAACCCATACAAGTTCAAGTCTTTTGTGGCTTCTTTTACGTGACACTGGAAACAGTCTTAAAAACTAAATAGATTTTTGAGACTATTTAAAAAATATAGGGTAAGATTTCTTATTCACTCCGATTAAAATCTTTTTTAATTCAGATTTTGAAAGCTCTCCTGCAATTCTAGTCTTTGTATGACTCACAATGCAATAATGATTGTCAAGAAATGCTAAAATCAATTACGAAAGAAAATCCTTCAGAAAAGAAAAATTTTAAAACAACCAAAAGCTGGTAAATAGAAGTATTTATTAAGTACAAATCAACAGTTTATGTGTACACAATTTAATAATACTCAAAAAAAATCTTAGAAAAGTCAGAAAATATTTTTCACATTTAGTTTTGTACATTTTCAAAAGTACTTTTTCATTAGAAAAAATTTTAAAAGATTGTTCTTAAAAAACATATATATTATATATATATTAAATAGAAGCACTGAATTTGATCCAGAATTTGTCTTAAGGCACTCCAATATATTTCTGTAGACATACATAATAATTATTTATTCCACATGTCAAAATGATAAAACAATTATCCTCAGTATTTCAAATAAAACAATAAATACAAAAAATACATTAAGAATTGCATAAAATCCATCCATTAGAAGTGTAGTAACTTTTGACATAATACAAAGATATCATTTCAAATATCACATTTTAATAAGGCGTTTAAAGAATGGGAACAAAATAGGAAAACCTCAGAATTTGAAGGGTTTAGGAAAATGCCTTCATTACTAAGCTCATTTATGTATTGACAAATGTTTGTCGTGTTTCATGACGCGTTCTTAAAGGAGCAAGAATTCTTTCTTTATAGGTTAAAATAGCTTCTCGGGCCCCAATCCACTCATGAGGTCCTTGTAACCTATATTGATATGGAAGACATGGTCCAAAAACACAGGCCCAGGCAAGCTGAGGGTCTCGCAGGAACATTTCTCGGAAATTTGGTTTCACTCCGATAAGTTCGGCCAGTTCGTCCATGTATGGAATCGAATACACATACATACAATTTCTTGCACTGGAATGGAGAATTTTGGTTTCTTTTTCGGTATTTAATGTAATATCATTAATAATGTCTCCTTTATCTGGGAAAGACACTTTGTTGTTAAGAACACTCGCAAACCACCTAGCTTGCATTTCACAAACTGGCAAAACACCACCAAAAACTTGAGTCATGCCAATGACTGCCATAGAGGGCACAGACAAATGAGGTGGAAAGACATGTTTATAGAGTGGCACATGATCTCCTATCACTTGGAAAATAATATCATTCAGGAATGGAACTTTTAACTGATAGCCAGTAGCCATTACAACCATATCGATGAGAGTACAGTCAGTATCACCACGAAAGACGACTCCTCTTTCTGTAAAGTGTTTCACACTTCCTTTCAGAATGATAGCTCCACTCAAAATTTTACTGCCAAGATGATCATTTACTGTAGGTCGTTTGGTAAGAAAGCGATGAGAAGGTTGCAGATGGAAAGTCTGGTGATTAAAAGATTTGTTCACTTGTTTCTCCAGGAACCAAAACACTAGTTTACGAGGAAGTTTTTGGAACGCACTACTCACCACTCTGCGGTTGAAATTGAGATCTGCTGGTAATCCTTTCGGCCCTGGTCTTTGAACAACCCATGTTCCTTGTCTTGAACTTAAGTAGACCTAAAAGAACACAAAAAATAAACGCATTTTAGAATAAAATATTCTTAATATATATTACTTTTACGTCATTTTCAGGATGCAAGTAATCTTTCATTTTAAATTTCATCAAATGGATTTAAGAAGTTGTCCCTCATACATTAATTGGATGTAAGCAATGATTTAAGTGTAAATTAAACAGTCATAAAGAAAGTTAAATTTAGCAAAGCATATACTGTTATTTCTTTTCATAAGTAAATAAATAAAATTGCAGCTGAAGTCGCAAATTTTGCGAATATTTACCTTTTTGTAAAATGTAATTTAAGCGCATTCAAATCTATGAAATTAAATAGGCTTCAAAATGAAGAAGCATTTGTACCTTAATTTCTTATAAAATCAATGACATCAATTTCAAAATTATGCAATTTAGCGTGATGAATGGAAAATATGATTTAGTGTTCAGTTTCATTTTTTAAAACTATAGAATGACAATGCAAAAAAAAAAAACTTTTAATGGAAAAGTGCTTGTAAAAAAAAAGACACTGTTTGAAAGAATTCTGGCAGCTATTTGGCAAACATGTAGTTAGATATCTGGAATATTAGGAAGAAAAGGAATTTTTAGCTTTTAGTACACGAAATGTAAGCATACCTCATAAGAAATATTTTTCTGTAAGAAAAAATGATTAGTAGACTCTGAAAAATGTTTGAAGCTTTTTTTCAAAACAGGAATGTGATTAGTTTCGATGAATTAAGCTTACTATGATGATGATTAGTGAACATTATATATTGTTATGAAAAATGTCTATCTTTTGTGAAGAAAGTAGTTCATAAAGAACCTGGAGATTCTAATAGATGAATACATTATATATTCAAGGTCTGAGAGGGGCCATTGTTTTTTGCTGAGGAATAAAAATTTTTTATTTATAGTAAAATATTAAATTTATTTCTAGAAGTTTTTTTTAATTTATTTTGTATTTTTGAAAGTAGAAACTTTGAAAAACTGTTATTATTATTAAAACTATTATTAAACTGATATTAAATATTTGTTAATTGATAGAGATTTATGGGACATTATTGACAAAAAAATTGTTGTTCCTAAGGAAGTGACGGATAAAATAAGTGAAGTCCAAGTGAAAGTATAGCCTTATATGCTGCTAGGCTACTTAGGTTATTCAACCAGCTCAAGTCGTTGAACCCAAATTTTGATGATACATTATACACTTCTTTTCAACTACTCCGGTATTTACCGAGTAAGTTTGAAAGTATTGTTCAATCAATATTGCATTGGCCAGAGGACATGAGGACAAGTTCAATTTAAATTAAATAGTACCTAACTGAATTGTCTGCAGAGAAGTCAAGGCTCTGCTTAAGAGATGTGTACAGACATTCTACTAAATTACAGGCAAGCTTATGTTATTGAAGTTAATAGTCCAGAAACTGTTCATGAAAGAAGATACAACAGATCCAGAAATAGGAGCCGAAATCAAGAAGGGAACCTTAGAGGACAGTCATCTTATTGGACTAACCGTAATTCAAGTTTCCAGAACTAGTGTTACTGCCAGAATCGTTCCTCTTCCCAACCCAATAGATGGAGAGACTTTTCCCAGGAAGACCAAAATTGGCAAAGTAGAAAAGACCACAGTCCAGAGGCCAGGAGGAATTATAACAGATGTGGGCAAAAGACTTTTAAATCAGATTGTAATTTTTCAAATCTTTTACTTGTAACTCAATCTTGTTTATCTGAATCTAATAGTGAGGTTTCTTGGATTTTTGATTCCGGGGTCTCACATCATTTCTGTTATGATAAAAATATGTTTTTTTATTATAAACCTTTATCTAATGAGAAAATGTCTGTTGCAGTAAAAGATGTAAATGTCAATATAGAGAGAATGGGAAAAGTTAAACATAGAATGATTTTTTACATTTCAGAATGTTATGTATTCTCCTAAATTACATAGAAATTTTATCTCTGGTCCAGCATTAGATAAGAAAGAATGTCGGTTTATTGGTGGCAATGGTGGAATTAAAATATACAGAAATAATTACTTTTTGTTTAAAGCCTATTTAAAGAAAGGTGTTTATCATGTTTTTGCCAAGCCTGTTAAATCTAAACCTAAAAATGTAACTTTTGAATCCTCCTCAGTGGAGAAAAGTAATATTAATGTAATGGCATAAAAGGTTTGGGCACATTAGTCCAAGTATACTTGAACATACTTTTAAAGAAAAAAGAGTTAGAAGTTTAGATAGCTTAAATACAAAGGACTTAAGTTGTGAAACCTGCCAGTTAAATTTAAGCACTTGGGGCAAATAAGGTCAAAACGTCCATTAGAACTAATATATGCTGACCATGTAAAGTCAAAGACAGACGCAGAGAAAACTACTTTCTTTCTATTATTGGCTTTTCATGCCATGTCAACCTTTACCCACTTAAAGTTAAGTCAGATGCAGCAGTTGTCATTATAAGGCATATTAATCATGCTGAAAAGTTTTTGGATGTTAACGTCAAATTTTTTCGTTCTGACAACAGGGGAGACTTTGTAAATAGTCAGCTTCAGGAATTCTTTGATAGTAAAGGTATAGACCATTAACTGAGAAATATATACTACACACCCCAACAAAATAGAGTTGTCGAGTGATTTAATCAAACAGTGGCTGATGGAATGAGAACCATTCTTAGCAAAAGCGGAATGGATAAAAGTTTTCGACCCGAGACTGCCGTGTACTTTGTATACACATGGAATAGAATTTGTCCTAAAACCTTACTTAAAACCCCTTATGAGCTCTATACTGGAATCATGCCATCTGTTAGGCACCTAAAGCCTTTCAGAGTCACTATACTTATGTTGGTACATCAAGACAGAAAAGAATTAAATTAGACCTTAAAGCCACTAAAGGATAATATGGTTGGATATGCTTCCCGAACAAGAGGTTATAAAATCTGGTTGCCTGAGAGGGATAAAATAATAGAAACTCTTAATGTAAAGTTTGTGCAGCAGTGCTAGAGCCCGAAGATTTCTACATTGTACCACCTTTTGATGCTTACTGCTATGACCCTGTCTTAAGTGACCAAAAGGATAGCGAAGTCTCCAGCGACATAGGCAAAGACGCTGAAAAAACTTGTATTGAGGCTCAAGATACACAGAGTAGCTATTGAATTAGATATGCTTCTACTCGTCCCACAAGAAATAAAATTGACATTTTTTACTATCCTGAAAATAAAGAGACCGTTTAATATTGTTAAATAACAAAGTTTATTGCCAGAAAAATGGCATTTATTTTAATTCTGAAAATTTTGACTTTAGTGGCAAAAATAAATTTTGTGGGAAAATTTTGGGTCCTAATTCATCAACCAGTTCCAGTCCTAATCCAACTTCATATTCACAGCCAGAAAAGTAATTTGACTGGACAACATAAGGGTTCCCAATACTTATAATCAAGCCATAAAGTCACCTGTGTGTAAATACTCGCAAGAGGCTATGAATAAAGAAAATTCAGTTATGAGGGAGCATAAGGTGTGGCACTTAGAAAAATTACCTCCAAATTGTATGCCTGTAGGCAATAGGTGGGTCTTTACAATTAAAAGAGACAAAAAGGCCAAATAGCTAAATTTAAAGCCAGGTTAGTGGCACAAGGCTTTAAGCAGATTAAAGGGGAAACTTATGAAGACACATTCAGCCCAGCAGTTAATAGAGAATTTGTACGTTTTCTGATTTTATTCTTATATGATAAAAAGTGAAAAAGTAAGAAAATAAATACATACACTTTCTTTATTTGAAATCTAATTACGGATTTATAACAATTTTAACATCGCACTATTTACTCTATCGAAAAAACGCAGTATAATGTATCAAGACGTCACTCTATGACAACAAACATTAATTTTATTTTTTAAATTAATGAGAACATTTTTTGCATTTTTAATAAACTTTAAAAATTATGGGCCTAAATCTACCAGAAAAATAGGATTTTGTACAAATCCCCCATGTGTGCAAATTGCTCATTTTGCTGTAGTTTATTTTTTCTTTTCCCGATTGGTTTCTTATTTAGGCTGGACCAACATACAATGTGATGTAGCTAGTGCTTACCTTTATGCTCCATTCAGTGAAACAATTTATATGAATCAACCTAAGGGCTTTATTAAAAAAGGTAAAGAAGAATATTTTTGTAAATTAGATAAGGATTTATATGGCTTGCATCAATCTGGTCAAGAATGGTTCTACGAAATGCATAAAGATCTTATTTGTATTGGTTTTTTAAAGTTTGAATCTTGTAATTGTGTATAACATTCTTAATAATGAAATTGTTTTATTATTACTGTATGTGGATGATATCGTAGTTTTTGGCCGGAACACTGAAATTATTAATAAAGCTTTAGACTTACTATGTAAACATTTTGAACTAAAAATTCTAGGAAAAACTAAAAAGCTTTTAGGTGTAGAATTCAATGAAACTGGTGATTATCTTGAAATCCATCAAATGCAATATAATATAGAGATGTTTATGGAAGATTGAAAAATTTTAATATTCCCGTTTCATCACTGCCCATTAGTAAAGCCACTGTTTTTTCTAAATCAAGTTGCCCGACCAAGGATTGCAAAGTCTGTGAAATGTCAAAGATTCCATATCATAACTTATTGGGATATTTATCTTTCTTATGTAACCAAACTCGAACAGACATTAGTTATGCAGTTAATTCCAACAAAATCTAGGCAGAATTCACTGAGATGGTTTATTAAAGCTTCTGGCTATGTTAAAAATACTCAATCTTATAAATTAAAATTTGATTGTAAAAAGCCCCAGTTATTTGTTTATTCAGATGCTGACTTTGCAACCAACCGAGATGATCATATCTCCTTGAGAGGACAACTAGTTTTGTTAGATAACTCTCCAGTTGATTGGTGAACCCTTAAAGAGAAGTCATTAAATCTTTCTTCTATGGAGGCAGAATTTATAGCCATGACAGAGCCGTCTAAAAATCTTATATGGTTTGACAGGATGATCATTGAGTGTAGCACATTTCACTTTATTAATAATAGACCTAAATCAGTTTTATATATGGATAATCAGGCAGCTATAGAGTTTGTTCGTTCTTTTATAGAAAATCACAGGTCGAAACATATTGATGTAAAATTATTTTTTGTTAGAGACCTTGTGAAAAATAATATTTTTGAATTAAAGTTTGTAAAAAGTGAATATAATTTATCTGATATTTTTACTAAACCATTAACCAAGCAAGAATTGATAATTTTTATATGTATTCTATTTAATAAACAAGATTAAATTTAATTATATACTTACCATTTAAAAATAATTTTTTTGATATATTATAAATTTTTTCTTAAACTGTTCATTACTCATAAGTATGAATATGTGTTTTTGCTTATGTAACTGAAAGTTACTAAGTTTTTTTGATATCGCTAAAAGTGGTGATATAATGTTTGCCAGTCTTGTGTGAATTACTAAATATTTAAATTTTGGCACATTGTTTTAGAATTTTGTATGAAATGATTTAGAACATTGTTTAAAAAAAAAAAATTCTTATATTATGTGACATTGTTTTAAAATTTTCTTGCCTTGTATAATGTAACTTTGTATAAATTTGGTTTATAGTATATATTGTAACTGGTAATCAAATAATTCAACTATGTAAATTTTTCTAGACTTTTCTTAATCTTTCCAATGTTTTTAATACCGTAAAATTCCGATAGTAACCCCCCCTTTTTTCAAGGGGAAATCTGTCAAAACTGGGGAAGGGGTTATAATCGGAAGTTTCTGGAAAAGTACGACGACTTCGGAAGGTGGGGGGGGGGGTTATAATTGGAAGTTTCACAATCTTTTTTTTTACAGTATAAATTTATTAATTTTATAATATATATTAATGGTTACTAAATTGTATTAACAATATAATAATACTGATTATTATTTATTAAATTTTATTAATAATAAACAATTTTTATTAATCAGTTAAAATTTTTATTTTAACAACAAAAAGAAAACGTATGCGGAATAATAAAAACGAACATGTGATAAACAACTAATTGCGATCGTGAAGCAGTCTAGAAGATTCGCTAGCAGTTTAAAAAAAAACAGTTAATTGCACTGCTATTAACTGATATGAAACAAAACAGGGTGAACGACAACTATTAAAGTTACATATGCAAGTACTATTACAGAGTTATTATGCTATTTAATGATTTAAAATTAAAAAGAGAATTTAAAAGTTAGAAAAGAGTTGTGATCGCAAAAGCAGAGTTGCATAAGCAAGATTGCAAAAGCCACGGCCGCTTGCGGATAGCATCTAACGCTTTGGAGTTTAAAGAATGTGAACAACGCCACATTATTTATTTAGAGTTATTTTACTTTTAAAAGATGAGTAAAAATAGCACTTGGATACGTTTACATGCAAATTAAAGCTTTTAAATAAACATATAAGACTTCAGAAGTAAAAAAAAAAAAAGTATGTTTGCAACGCTCACGGGAAAAACGAGAGAATGGCGAACTTAGCTGTTAAAGATAAGGGAGGAGGGGTTATAAACGGAATTTTCAGAAAAAGTAAAGTATGTCAAATTTCAGAGGGGGGGGGGGGGGTTATAATCGGGAGGTGGGTTACTATCGGAATTTTACGGTAGGTATATTTTATGGATATTTACTGGACTCTTTTTTGTGTATTTTCAAGCCCTCGGGATTTTTTTTTTTTTCTGCTATTGTGGACTCTTGTGATACTGTCAAGTTGTGGAAAGCAGACAACCTATTTGTCATATTTGGTTAAAAGAATAAGAATGTTGAGTAAATGGTTGCGACGATTTTGTATATATAATTTTTGTGCTTAACATGTGACGTTGATTTTTTTTTTTTTTTTTTTTTTGTATTAACTATTACTAAAAAAAATTTTTATAATCTTATTTTAATATTCTAATAAGATTTATTAATACGAGTTATTAAGTTTGTTCTTTGTTGGTCATGCTCAAGCGTTTTGTATATATATATATATATATTGGCCTTAAGTTTAAATAGTGGTCAGTTTTTTGTTTTTAATGTCTGTGCTTGTTCTACTAAAAATGGCCATGAAGGGGGGGGGGGGGAGCTCTTGTTAGGTACAAGTACTATATTTATAGAATATCATGGCCTTTTTTAGCCAAGTCAATATGTAATATCTTCCAATCTAAATTAAATATTTTATAAACATAATATAAAATTAGCTTAACTTTATTTAATGATAATTTCCTTTATTATATTCTAAAGTATAAAATTAATTGAATCCCTTTCTACTCACTTAAATCTGTTTTCAATTAAAGTAAAACGACTTTCGTTTGTTTAGTCTTTGTTTACATTTTATTTTTGCATCCTTCACCTAGTACAGATAAATCTCTCTGCAACTGACCCAACTTCGTTTTTCGCCGTGAGGCGGCACATCGCACTTCCAGCGACGTCAGATGGCACGTTTTCCATCAAAGTTGTGTGATTTCAACATGTGCCGTTCTCTGATCGGATGAATTGGTGGGTGCTAGCTAGTCGTTTGTTTCTGCTATTAATATAAAAGCAGTGCTTTAGCTAGAGAAGTTGCTTCTTTTCCTTGTTTTTTTTTTTTTTTTTTTTTTTCAGCCAGGTTGGCTGTCCAAACATCGCAAGCGATGTCAGAGATTAGTAATGTCAATTTGTTTTTTGTACAAATATTTAAATGAAAGAATTATCGTCGCAGCTATTTTTACTTTTCAAAATAAGTTTAATATTGACCTAGTCTGCTTATCTTCTAGTTTTTCTCTGGCCAAACGAGTAAGTTTAAATTCAGTTTTTTGACGATTTGAGCATGGTGTAGATTTTTTCAAAGTTTAAATTGATAATGATTAATTGATTAATCTTTACTTAAATTCTGCCATTTTGAACTTATACATACATTTTTTTGGTGTTTTCTCTCTTTTTATGTTTGTTATTGTTCTATATTTAATAAATGTTTGTTTAAAATATAAATCTTTGGTCATTGTTGTTCCTCACACATGCACATATATTGGTTTTCTATTCTCTACAGACAAGTTTATTTATATAGTTTCCTATAGTTTAGCACTCTGCTAGTTTTAGAATATCATTGGGCCATTAATTGACCCAACAAGTTGCAATCACAAAAAGAAAATTGAAATACAGTAATCTCTCAGTTAACTGGCATTCAAGTAAATGAAAAAATTCAGAACCCCCATTTTCTAATAAATTGTTTTAAAGTACACTCAGGGACATGGAATATAGCGCACCAAGGGGAAAGATACAACTGCGAAATTCTACAAATAAGTACAGTCAGATTCGATATGTAAATGATCCAAGTTTGCAGCGTGTGTTGCCATATAATTGGCACCAATCAGTATGTGGGCCATATATAAACTGACGCATAGTGGTAGATTCATAAATGTGATGATCTCATTTCGACTCTAGAGGGACTTCAGTAAGCGAAAAATGCCAGGTAGACGTGTGAGAAAACATTCCTCACAGTTATGCAAGTTTGAGAAGGGCCTGATCATTGGCTTGAAAACTGCAGGCTGGTGAACGCGTCGTGTTGCTCGGCGCATCATCCATTCTGAGTGTGCCGTCAGAACAAGTTGGGAGCAGTGGACACAAAATGATGTTACAGACTGGCAAAAATTTGTGTTTAGTGATGAATCCTGATTTGTTTTGGGGACGGATGATAAAAGCATGCAGGTATGGAGACGTCCTGGTGAATGGTACAATCCTCCCCACTGCCCACATAGCAGACGTAATGGTCTGGGGGGGCCATAGCCTATGATAGCTGATTCTCTCTAATTGTCATATGTGGAACCTTAACAGGCCAGCATTATGACGATGACATTCTTTGACCCCATGTGGGACCTTTCCTCAATAGTCTTCCACAGGCAATTTTTCAGCAAAATAATGCTCGTCTGCATATAACTCGAATTACTCAAGACTTCCTGCATCATGTTCAGACTCTTCTATGGCCAGCCCACTCCCCGGACCTGTCTCCTACAGAGCATGTGTGGGACAAACTTGAACGTCAGGCGCCACCGTATCACTTTATACATGATCTGGAGGTGGTTGTTCAAGATCTGTGGGCACATCTGCCTCAGGACAACATCAGACGTCTATTCAATTCAATACCAGACCGTGTTGCGGCATGTATTGCAGCAGGAGGCGGTCCAATGTGATACTGAAGTTGTACTGTATTTGTCTGACAGGACACACTATATTTGTTTAATTGTCGATTTCGGGATCAAGTGAATCTCTCATCTATATGATTAAGTGTACTAAATTTCATTTCAATCCGATGCTTCCTCCTTGGTGAGCTGTTTTCAATGTTCTTGAGTGTATCTGTCACTATTTTAGGAAGCTTACCATTTCTATTTTGAAATAAACAGTATCCGATTTGAAATAACACAAATTTTTATATTTACAAAGCTAAATGTTGTAAAAGAAATAAAATACGTAAAAAACTGTTGCCTATTCGGATAGTTCAACACTGGGCGTAAGGGGTGTTTATTTGTATTTTAAGAACAAACAAAATTCTTGCGAAAAGCAGAGGGGGCACGTAATGTTGAGTGTTCAAAATAATTTTCTAAAATTGTTCACAAAACCCCCCTTGGTATCCTTGAAAGAGCAAATTGGTGGGGTAGAGGAAATAATTTTGGACTACTCTATCTCTTAATTGTATTTATTGAGACTCCAAAATTTCTAGATGCCATTTTTTGTCCATTTATTATACTTAATGTATGTCGAATCGAGATAATCTTAAATTACTTATTAAGAAACGTCCCTTAAAAATTTGATCAAACTTAACTTCATCCCTCTAGACAATAAAAAGTTTGATGATTTTGAAACAATTCAATTTATTTGATATTGACATCATTTTCATTTGCATAATAAATTTCATTTTCAGATCATGTCAAGATGAGAGAAGAAGCGGGAATAGGAAGTGCTTAATAACACGGTTGTTTGGTTTTTTCCACAGTGGAAAAAACCTGGTTAAAACCGTCCCGGACAAAATACTGTTTTGTCCACTATTAATTATTTGTGAGTACTAAATTAAAATTTACCTTTATTCTTTCCATATATATAAAACAATTCTTTATGAATATGTGTACGTGCAGAGCTCATGAAATACAATCACCTGGCCACCATTGGCAACCAATATTTTTTAACTAGCAATGTGCGTTCGCACATGTCATTTGCTTAAGTAGAGTTTCTTTAAAGGTCTTTTTTCTTAATGTTACTGTAAAGTTTAAATTATAGAATTTCTTTAAAGCTATGTTACTGTAAAATTTAATTCTTATAGTTTTTTCTTAATTGAGCGCTTTTACTATATCCTTTCTTAATTTTTCAATTTTTTTGTGAACATGAATAGTAAATACTTTAACCAATGGAAATATATTGATAAAAAATTTGTAAGATCGGAACAGAAATTAAATTTTTTAATTGACTGCAAAGATTTCAAATTAATACCCCCCTTTTTAAGAATTAAGAACAGATTCCTTACACAAGAATTCTTGAGTGATGTTCGTAAATTTGAACGTAAAATTTTAAACAAACTAATAAAGAAAAGAAAATCTGAAGTTTTTAAAAACAAAAATATTTGGAATGAAACCGCTAACAATCTTAAGACCCTTACTAATATTGAAGAATGGAATAAATGTAAAAACAAAATCACGCAATACCATAACATCGAGGAAAACGCTTTAATTAACAAGAATAGCAATAAACTAAAATTCTGGCTCAAGAAAAACAACTATAAACCTAACACAAAAACCGAATATCCGTACATTAATCTATCAAAAACTAAAATCAATAGCCATCAAAACGAGTTATTAAAATTAGGTCCGAAATATATTCTCGATCAACCCATTAACGTTAAAGATAGTATCGCTAAGATCGAATCTGCTATTAGCCAAGCCCCTGAAGAAAGTAAAATTCAAATTCGTAATGTCGCAATCACCAAAATAACCAAATTAGCACAAAATAATAATATTAATAAGGAAGACCTCCGAGAACTAAAAGAACCAAGAAATTACCTGTACACTCACAGACAAAACCAACAAAATTGCTATACTTGACCGCGAAGCAGGACACTTTGGTCCCGCCGTTTTGGTCCCGCCACTTTGGTCCTGCCGTTTTGGTCCCGAGGAAATTTTGGTCCCTGGCCATTTTGGTCCTGAGACATTTTGGTCCCACCAATTTTTTGCAATTTTTTAAATATGTATCAGTTTTTTAATATGATAACATATTTATTGATACGGGAAAATTGAAGTGCTCTTAGAATATCTTTAATTAAGGAATATCTTACACACAAATATATAAATTTTCGACATTACGATTGCTGCCTAACTATTGAGATTCGGAGAATTTTGTACTACTTTTTTTTTACGAACATTTTATTTATTTATTTTATGCAATTGCACTTTTTTTTAATTGATATTTTTTTTCATTTGATTTCGATTTAACTTACTTCAATTGTAATTTGAATTTTAATTTACTATCAGTGACAACATTTTGTGATTTTAAAAGTATTGTTAACAATAACAACAGTAGATAAAGTTTGAATTATTTTAAAAATAATAAAACACAGAAAAAGTTTGTTTAAAAAAAGGGAAAAAGAAAGAAAGAAAACCTTACGATTTTAAATATAATTTGCTTTTAGTGGCAGAATGCTATTTCTTTCAAAGAATTAATTATTGACCTGCTCCCATCATAGACTCTTCTTCATAAGCATAAGCTTGGGATCATTTATGAAGTTATTGAATTTATATATGAATTTATTCATAAATATATATATGTGTGTGTGTGTGCGTGTGAGAGAGAGAGAGAGAGAGAGAGAGATACGTTTCATTCGATTTGATTGTGATTTAATTTTTTATCATTAATCTAAGAGGAATTTATTTCAAAATCTGTGTTATATTGATAATAATAATAATAATAATAATAAAATGCATGTTTGTTTGTCCGTGATACTCAATTACGTTAACCGTGTATATATGAATTACTTTTATTTCAATTACAATGGTTTTATTTTAAAAATGAAAAAATGTAAGCAGTCCAATGTTTAATTAACTGTGCGCATTGCAAGCATAAATGTTCAGAAAATGTTGACGTACAATTTTTTATCTTTTTAGTTCAATATTATGTTTAAAAAAAAATTCTGTCTGATATGTCTATGACTAAAAGCAATGCCCGCATTGAAATCTCTGTAGCACATTGAGATTCGTTTCGCACCTGTTTCTCCCACAGACAATAAAAAGGCATTTCACTGTTTTGTTTCAGCGCAATTGAAAAAAAAAAGGGGGGATGAGACATTTTCTTAAACAATATTGTAAGGGGTTATAATGGAATAAAAATGCTTTTCCAATTCTATGTGATATGTAACTATTTCCTGTGTTTGACAAAGGTATTAGGATTGACAGAGAAGAAAATGACTTAAGTTTAGCAGATCTGTACAAATTATTCCTGAGATCATTATTTAGGTTCCTAGCACCTTCTTTTACTATTAAACTGTAACATTTAGGAGATGCTTCGATAAAGCATTGATTTCCTACAAATTTTGTATTTGAGCACTCTAAATATGAATATGATAATTAAGAGCCGCATTACAGTGTTTTATATTAAAAACCTTGTATTTTATTTAAACTAAAATTTTGCAGACTTAGATAAATTAACAATTCTTAGATATGCGCTGATAACTAATACCTTTATGATTCAAAATTCGATCCGAAATAATAAATTTTCTGTTCCATGTATCCTATAGTTACATCATTTTCAACAAAGGTTGTAGATATTCAACTCTCCAATTGAAAATATTCGTCTGAGTTCTCTTTTGCCCGAAGTTCCCTCATGTACGAGTATTTGCTGTCCTTTTTCCTCTGTCGTACAAAGAAAAAATCTAAATCTCAAAATTTTAGACATTTTTTTCAGTTTTATTTGTTACTATAACTTTCTGTTGCAAAATAATAATAACAATAATAATAATAATTTTCTTACCCCCATGTTTCCAAGTCAAATGACAAAAATTTGAAATATGAAGAAGAATTTCGCTTTTTTCTGTAATACTTTGATTATTCCTGATAGCGGGACCAAAATGGCGGGACCAAAATTTCCACGGGACCAAAGTGTCATGTACCCACTTGACCGAAGGAATTATATTGAAAAAATGGAGCAGACCATCCAGGAAATTGGAGTTAAGGAAATTAAAAAAGATCCAAACAATCGTCTAACTGAAAAAACCCGGAAATTAATAAAAGAAGGTAAATGGCCCGACAATAAACCCCCTAAACTTTTTAACCACGCACCCAATACACCCCGCATTTTTGGAAAATATAAAGACCATAAAACCCCCCCAAAACTCCGACCTATTGTTAATAAAAGCGAAGCACCTACATATTGTCTGGAGAAATATATGGCCAAGATATATCGAGAAATCATTCCCCCCTCAGAACACACCCTAGAATCCACTGAAGATTTTGTTAAAAAGTTAAGGGAAATCCATAATGAAGACCATTACCATTTCGTTAGTTTTGACGTCATTAACTTATATCCATAGTATAAATATCGCCGAGGTTAACCAAATTGTTAACGACACTATCATAAATAAATTTCAGGACCCCAAAATTGCTCAAACTCTTACTGCAACAACCAATCTTTTACTTAACGAAAAACTATTTTAAATCTAATAATAAAATCTACCAACAAATAAAAGGAATGCCAATGGGATCGCCCATCTCAGGATTCATTGCAGATTTCAAGTTAAGAACTATTGAAACAGAAATAATAGAACGTCATAAAGATAAAATTTTTTATTGGTATAGGTACGTTGATGACGTTTTTGCCGTTATCGACAAAAATTGTAATATCCAACAGATACTAAACTCCATTAATAGCATTGACTCAAATATACAATTCACATACGAAGAAGAAAAAGACCACCAAATTAATTTCCTTGATGTCCAAATTACCCGCACAAAAAACAAAATTAAAACCACTGTTTACCGAAAACCTACAAATAGTAATGAAATTGTACATTATAAAAGTAAAACACCTTTCCGATATAAAATCAACGCTATCCGATCTTACATTAACCGGGCCATCTTAATTTGTGAAGAAACTGAAGACCTAAATCATGAACTAAATACCATCAAAGATTTCACTAAAAAAGCGGGGTACCCCCATAAAATAATCAACAAACTAGTTAAAAACAGATTAAAAAACCTAAATAGCATTCCTAATTTTCAAACCCCCCCCCCTCTAAATTTACATCTTCAATTCCATATGACTGAGGAGCCGCTAATAAAATTAAAAGTTCAGCTAATAAGTACGGTATCAATATCCCGATTAAACCAAATAGAAATATATATCAATTAATACGCAACGATATAGATCCAATTTCACCACTAGAAACAGCTGGAATATACAAAATACCTTATATTAATCAAAATAAAAACGCAGGTTCATATATCGGAGTTACAAAAAGGAAAATTAAAACCCGCATTAACGAACATAAACATGATATTAAAACTGACAAAATAAATACCGCACTAGCTAAAACATATAACAGCGAAAATATAGAGATTAAATTTAACAAAACTAAAAAATTAGCCGATTATAACAATTACTATTACGCGATGTTCCGTGAATCTTTAGAAATTACAACCAACCATAATGTGTGCAATGACAGCGACGCAATGGCCCCAAATGAAGCGTGGAGACATCTCATAAAGAGAACCGCCCACAGACAACACCACCATCCGAATTTCACGACAGATGAAGCCGCTGAAGAGGCCTGGATGTCCAGGTGAAAAGCTTACGGCCAACAACGAGGCAAGTTAAAAAGGTTTTTTCAAATTTAAAGTTGTTATAGTGATGTCTCGTTTTAAGTTATATAATTTCTAATAGCAATAATGTTTTCAACTTTAATATTTTATATATACATAAAATATATAAATATATTTTTTATATATTTATAAAAATTATTTTTTATATATTTATTTAAAATATATTAATATAAAATATATATATATTTTGGTGAAAGAATTGGTCCCAGAATCGTGCTAACTTTTGCTGTTTTGATTCCTGCTTCTCTGCACTTCCTGATTCCTGCACTTTTTGAGACACTGTGTTGAATTAGGGGATTTGCACATCTCTGTGCATGTATCACGACTCATGTTAAGTTATTGCACTGTTTCAGGGAATTGGTTTACACTGCTTCTGTCTGCGCATGCTATCGACCCAATGCTGAATCATTGTACCTGTGTAATGATGTATCAGTGCAGATAGTGTATTGGCTTAATGAAACTAATAAAACCAGTTTCATGATGTTAAATTTAAACAGATGTTTCCTGATGTAAAAAGAAGAATGAAAAAAAAAATCATTCAAGCCTAATAAAAAATTGGTTTATATATATAGAATCTTAATTTCTATATTCAAGTAAATTTTGAAACTGAAAAAATAAAAAACGGTGGAGAATATTTTTTGCGGGTTACCAGAATTTTTTGTTGGCTACCTTTTTTTTTTTTTTTCCTTTTTTTACAAATTCCTGAACCCTGTGTATGTGAATATAATCAATTTAAATATTTCAAAATAGACATGAATGATTGAAATAGACATGCAAAGTTAACAATATTTAATAAATAAATATATCTATTTTCCTAAGGGTGGATTGGATGCAAAAGTGATAGTTTATAGTGTCAATTTTAATTCCCCTTTTTCCCCCTACTGCTTTAAACTACATTGTCATTATATGATACTCTAAGCATGATGAAATGAATGGTTCACATATCTTTCATGGAATTTTTTACTTTCTGAAAATACATAGGTAAGGAAAGTATTGTAATCATGACAAAAATTTGACTTTGTGATGTTAGTGTATCTATATGTTTTGAGATCCCATGAGTTCATTTTTGCAATTTTTACAATGATGTATGTAAGTATGTCTGAGTAGAGTGAATACAATATTGTCTAAATGCTTTGTTCAAATGAGCTAAAAATTGGTACATGTTATAGGTTATCATAGCACAAACTGTATACATCTTGGAGAATCCAGCACAGTTTTTTTTTTTCCTTTACCAGGACACAAAGATAAATTCTTTATCATTATAGGCTATGGGCTCAGATAATTTAAAGTGTGATAGCATCTAAATTCCTTAATCAATTCAGCTGAAACTTTATATACATGTTATAGGTCATTGTTGAATGAATTGTATAGATTTATTTTGGAGAATCTAGCATTTATAGTTTTTTTTTTACAGGGAAATGAAAAATTCTGTAATATTATATAGTCTGAAAATTATTTAAAATACGATGGTGCCTGAACGCCTCATTTGATTGAGCTTTAAATTCATATACAAGTTATATATCACACAAACTGTATACATTTTGGTGAAGCTAACACTATTAGTTCTTTTACAGAGATGCACAAAAGAATTTGGATACATATCATTCCATTAAACAATATACTATTTGGGAACAGGTAATCAAACACTTATTATAATTTTCTTGTTTGTTTATTTAATGACTTCTCTTACTTCATTTTATTTAAACAGTGAATTACTTAATGTTCAGAAATTTGACTGGAGTCACTAAACATTTTTATTATTTCTCTTAAAGCTTCTGCATATTTATCAAATAATGGATTATAAATATATATATATATATATAGATCTATATATACGGTCATATACATATATGTCACATATTTTTGAAGACATTACTTTTGTGAAAAATAAGTTTTCTATGTGGAAGTAGAGGCCAAGATTCGCGGTCGCCACTCGCCAAGTGGCGACCTAATTTGAAAAAGTGGCGATCCAAAAAAAATAGCTGTAATCGCTAATCAGACATGCGATTTTTTCGCGATTTTGTGGAAAGCTGTGATTTCCGCCCCCCCCCCCCCTAATTCGCGGAATTTTGCGAATTAACTTCTTCTGCTTTAAAAAAAAATAATAATAAATAAAAAATCGCGGATATCGTCCGTTTTAAAAAAGTAAACCCCATTAACGATCGGCGATTAAATTCGCTACGAAAGCCACCCAATTCATAATCTTCCTCCATCCACAACATAAATGTCAAAATTCATTTTAAACTTGCTTAACGAGATTCTAGAACCTATAAAGAAATAGAACTGTTAAATATTTCTAGCTCATGTAATTATTTTTTCCCCTTCCCCCATTTTCATATCTCCAACTAGTGATCGGTGATCAGATGTTCTGCAGAATTTTTGTTTCCCAGCCTTTCTCCATCCACAACATAAATGTCAGTATTCATTTTGAACTTGGTTTGTTAGATTCTAGAAGTAGAACTGAAAGAGTTCGATATTTCCTACCCATGTAATTAATTTTTACTACCCCCCCCCCACACCAGGGTTGTCATTTCGTCCACTTTTTCGTCAAAAGTCCGGGACGCTGGACAAAAGTGGAAAAAACCTGGACAAAACTGGAAAAAACCACATGAAACTGGACAAAATAAAATCCACTGAACTGTACATGTTCAGTGCATAAAATTATTCCGTTAAAACAATTAATTGCAATTTTAACTTTAAATTACAATTTTAGCAATAGAAATATTTTATTAAAAACTAATAATTTGATTAATGAAAAGCATAATTTTATTTTAAATCACGATAAAAAAAAAAATAATAAATAAATAAAAAATCATGAAGAAAATGCTAATTACATTAGTTTACAGTTTGTAGATGTAACAAAGTAAATCTATTGTGGTGGACTATTATAACATTATCATACTGGATATTAAGAGGGGAAAAAAAGTTATTTAACACTATATCTAAATCCTTAAAAACAAAAGAAATAGACACGGTTGTTTAGCCGGAAAAAGATTTCGTGCCCAATGTTGAGTTATCTTCAGTACATAATGTTGACAATTAAAAATGAAGAATAACTTAATCCCCCCCAAACACCCCTATCCCCCTTCGAAAGAGACTATTTTCAATATTAAAGTTTAAAATAATTTAAGTTGTTTCTTTGCTATTTTGTACTTAAAACCCGAATAAACTACTACGTCAGAAACGCCAAAGAGAAATATCTGTTTTTGAAAAATATCTATCCGTTTCTGACGCAGTAGTTTATTCGGGTTTTAATATAGCAACGCCAAGTCTCCTGTAATTATTTTTACTTAACTTGGAAATATCTTATTTAACATTTCTATGCTAGGTTAAAAAAAAAAAAAAAAAAACTCATAAATGTAGATAAAATGTTTTTATCAATTTATGTCCACAAGTCCTTTCAAAACAAAGCTTTCATTTCTATATAACATTTTATTTGCAATACCAACATGTCACTTTTCAATCCAACAATTTAAAAAATCAAATTTGCATGCTTAATTATTTAATAATTTTATATTCTTATTTACACTCTTATTAAAATATATTTTATACTCTTATTAAAAAAATATTACTTGGTAATGGAAATTCCAGATGAAAAAAATACAAAATTAAATTTTACTTCCACATAGAAAAGTTATTTATTTTTCACAAAAGTAATGTCTTTAATAATATAAATGTGACATATATGTGTATGACTGTATATATATTTAATCAATTTGATAAATATGCAGAAACTTAAAGAAAAATAATAAAAATGTTGAGTGACTCCAGTCGACTTTCTGAACATTAAAGTAATTGACTGTTGTTTAAATAAAATAACACAAGAGAAGTCATTAAATAAACAAACGAGAAAATTATAATAAGTGTTTGATTATTTGCTCCCAAATAATATATTGTTTAATGGAACGGAATGCATGCAAATTCTTTTGTGTGTATCTGTAAAAGAACCAATAGTGTTAGATTCACCAAAATGTATACAGTTTGTGTGACATATACTTATAATTTGTATATGAATTCAAAGCTCAATCAATGAGGCTTCAGACGCCATCACATTTTAAATAAATTCAGACTATAGGCCATAATATTACAGAATTTTTCGTTATTTCCCTGTGAAAAACTATAAATGCTAGATTCACCAAAATAAATCTATACGATTCCGTCGACAGTGACTGATAACATGCATATAAAAGTTTCAGCTGAACTGAATAAGGAATTCGGATGCTATGCTATCACACTTTAAGTTATTTGAGCCCATAGACTATAATGATAAAGAATTTATCTTTGTGTCCTGGTTAAAAATAAATAAATAAATAAAACTGTGTTAGATTCTCCAAGATGTATACAGTTTGTACTACGATAACCTAGAACATATGCACCAACTTTTAGCTCATTTGGACAAAGCATTTAGACAATATTGTGTTCACTCTACTCAGATATACATACATTATCGTAAAATAGCAAAAATGAACTCATAGAGCCTCAAAACATGTAGATACACCAACATCACAAGTCAAATTTTTGTCATGATTGCAATACTTTCCTTACCTATGCATTTTCAGAAAGTAAAAAATTCCATGAAAGATATGTGAATCATTGATTTCATCATGCTTAATAACAAATTTTTTAAAGGTGTTTATGACTATGAGGGAGGAGATGACAATGTAGTTGAAAGCAGTGGGGGGAGGGGGGGGTAAGAGGGGAATTAAAATTTGAACTATAAACTATCACTTTTGCATCCAAACCACCCTTAGAAATAGATATATTTTTTTATTAAATATTGTTAACTTTGCATGTCTATTTTGAAATATTTAAATTGATTTTATTCACATACACAGAGTTCAGGAATTTATTAAAAAATATGGTCGCCAACAAAAAATTCTGGTAGCCCATAAACAAATATTCTCCTACGTTTTCTTTTTCTTTTTTGTTCCATTTCAAAATTTACTTGAATATAGAAATTAAGATTCTATATACCAATTATTATACCAACTAAAAACCAAATATTTATTGGGCTTGAATAATTATTATTATTTTTTTTTTTAAACACCAGGAAACACCTGTTTAAATTTAACATCATGAAACTGGTTTTATTATTTTCACTAAATCAATACACCATACTTGCCAACTTTTCCGGTTTTCCCGGAAGACTTCCGGTTTTTTAACGTATCTTCCGGTCTTCCGGACAGATGATAAAATCTTCCGTTTTTAAAAAAATCGCGGATATCGTTCGTTTTAAAAAGGAACCCAAATGTTCTACGAAAACTCCTGATTCCCAATCTTTTTCCATCCATAACATAAATGTCAATATTCATTTCAAACTTGCTTTATGAGATTCTAGAACATTTAAAGATATATAATTGTTAAATATTTCTTGCTGATGTAATCATTTTTTGCCCCCCCCCTTATTTATCTACAATTAGTGATCAGCAATTAGATGTTCTGCAGAAGTCTTTTCTTTCCTAATCTTTATCCATCTGCAACATAAATAATAATATTAATTTTAAACTTCTTTCCTTAGATTCTAGAAGTAGAGTTGAAAGAGTTTAAATATTTCTTACTCTGTAATTATTTTTGTATTCCCCCCCCCCCCTCCCATCCTTTCCCCGGATTGTGATCAATTCTAGAAACAATAAAGCAATGGAAGTGCTCAATATTTCTCACATATGTAATTATTTTTAGATCTTTATTGCTGAATTCAATGAATCTGTTTATTTTTCCTCAATTAAATTAAATATTTGTATGTCATATTTATACCAAATGTGTAAATGGGAAAAAAATGAAGAATAATTTTTTCAGGTAGGAAATTTTTTCCCAAATCAATTTAAGAATATTAATACTCAGTTGGTTTTATGCACGTTTGAAACTGATAATTAACTACTGCTACTATTTCTTATATGTATGATTAATGTACATACACAAAAATCATATTCTATATTTATTTAAAAAATTAGTTATACTTTAACTTAACTAAGTTTTTTTGTCTATTGTTAAATAAATTTCTTACAGATTCTGTTTTGTAGATATTTATATGTTGAAGAGGAATAACTTCATTTAAAACTTTTATATATTTAGTATAATCAATCTATAGTAAAACGTTTTTATAGATTGCTTCTAAATATTAAAATTGTAAAACTGTATTGTTTAATACGTCAAAGAGAAAAAAAAAATCTTCCCTTTTTTTATGAAATCTTCTGGTTTTGGAACAAAAATCTTCCCTTTTTTTATTAAAATTGGTTGGCAAGTATGATACACTATCGGCAATGATACATCATTACACAGATACAACAATTCAGCACCAGGTCGATAGCATGCGCAGACAGGAGCAGTGTAAACAAATTCCCTAAAACGGTGCAATAATTTAACACTGAGTTGTGAAACATGCACGGAGATGTGTAAATTCCCTAATTCAACGCAGTGTCTCAAAAAGTGGTGAGAGAAGCAGGAATCAAAACAGCGAAAGTAGAATTGGAGCCCAATTTTGGGACCAATTCTTTCACCAAAATATATATTTACATAGCTGCCAAGTTTTACTCCCCGGGAGTAAAATTTACTCTTTTTTGACATTTTTTACACTTTTACTCCTAGATCACTATTTTTACTCTTTTTCTACTATTTCAACATTTTTCTACCGATTTTTACTTTCTTCTATATGTAATATAGAGAAAGTATTGGATTCATGAAAATTTTTGACCTCCGTTTTTTGATGGATTTACACGTTTTGGGATGTCCAGAACATGAATTGATAGTTTTTAGAAAATGTCTGTCTGTCTGTATCACTTTTTTGTGGACGCTGTATCTCATGAACCAATGAATGAAATTTAACCAAACTTGGTATTTAGTTGCACCCCGACATAAACTGGTGCTGAATAGATTTGGGGATCAATCGCTCAACAGGTGGCACTGTGATCGCATTTTACGCAAACTTTTAACATGGCAGTATAGGACAAAATTTCATATAAATGTGCATAATGAGAGTTATTTTAAACTTGTGATTGTAAAATTAATATGAATTATTGGTAATAGTAGTAGTTAACTAGGAAAATATTTTGTGCATGTGGGGGCATTGGTTGCCCCAGGAACAGAAAGTGCTTAAAACTGCGACGCACGTCGCAGAACAATTAAAGCTTTTGCAGAACATTTCATCTATCCTCTAACTGGATGATGTTGATACAGCTAACATTCTAAAATTAATAAAACCTAGATATGTTCAACTGACCTGTAAATCTGTTAGCATACTAGAAAATTGCTAGAAACAGTCATTGTTTCAATGTATAGACAAAATTTATAAACATTTTGTAAGTAGTATATCCACATTAATGTGACAATATAATGCCAAAAGCCATTGAAAAAATTTCAAATTCTGGGTGTATTCCTCAGTTTTAGATTATAAAAATTTTAAATCATGTTTTATTATAAATGTGTAATAAATATTTTGCTAATAAGTATTATTTTTATGCTTATTTTGCATTTTACTGTGCTTTGACAAATTTGGACAAAATACCTGCAGAACATCTGCAAATTTTAATGTCTCGTTGCAGAACATCGGATATAATTCTGCTTCTGTGGTTGCCCCCCCTGGGGGGGAGTAATTTTTCAAGATGGGTATCTTTTGAAAGGTTTCATTGATAATAGTAGTAGTTAACTAGGGAAAAAATTTTGTGCTTATGGGGGCATCATTTCAAGATGGGTATCTTTCGAAAGGTCTCATCAATACCTTTCAAACGAATGGTTGAACTATAAATCTGTGATAATTTAAAACAAAGTTATAGATTTTTTTTACTTTTAACGAAAAAAAACTAGGGGAGGGGGGGTCTGCAAATTTTTTTGTTTGTGCGCTGTTTTACTCCTTTGAATTCTTGCAGGTTGGCAGGTATGTATTTAAAAAAAAAAAAAGTTTCCTTAAAGTTGAAAACATTATTACTAGTTTTAAAAAATATTGGTCGCCAATGGCAACCAGGTGACCGTATTTCACGAGCTCTCACATACACATAATGATAAAGAATTGTTTTATATATATGGAAAGAATAAAGGTAATTTTTAATTTAGTACTCGCAAATAATTAATAGTGGACAAAACGGTATTTTGTCCGGGACGGTTTTAACCAGGTTTTTTCCAGTGGTTTTTTCCACTATGGAAAAAACCGTTCAACCCTGCCCCACACTCACACACATCTCCAGATAATGATAGGTGATTAATTCTAGAAACAATAAAGAGGTAGAAGTGCTCAATATTTCTCACATATGTAATTATTTTTAAACTTCATTATTACTGAACTTGATAAATCTACTTATTTTTTTTCAATTAAATTAAATATTTGTATTTAAAATCTATTCCGAATGTTTAAACACGGGAAAAAATGTAGACTAAATTTTTCAGGTAGGAAAATTTTTTCTAAATCAATTTAAGAAAGTTAATACTCAGTTGGTTTTATGTATATTAGAAACTGATAATTAACTGGTGTAGCTATTTTAAATATGTATGATTAATGTACATAAATAAAAATCATATTTTATATTTGTTTGATTTTTTTTTTTTTTTTTCCTTGTTGAGATGGAATTTTAATAAGGTTTTATGTGGATATAAAACTTATTGCAATAATATTAAAGAATTGTTTTGTGCTAATGGAAAAAATCCTGAAATTTTTAATGTAGATAGAAAGCTATAAATATATATATATATATAACTGTTTAGGTAGTTAATTTATTAAAAGTGACATTATCAATGTTCATTCAATTAACCAAACAATCATGTTAGCAAAAAATTTTCAGCTAATTTCTAATTTTAGCACTTGCATGTCTGTTAATATAATTAAATCTCTGATAATATGGCAAAAAAAAATTTTTGCCCCCCCCCCCTTTTTTCCCCAGACTCAAAATAATTTTGTTTTCTTCTAATGCTAATCACATCTATTTTCCGTATGGAGATGTCACACTATGTGAAATTTATTAAATGAATCAAATTTTTGTATTTCTCTTTCAGTACGACAAAGTAAATATTCTTGCAAAACATGAACTGTGTATGAGTAATAACATTATTTTGTTAGTGTGTCATCATTATAGCCTGCTGTTTTCTGTATCAAAATGAAATAACTGATGAACTTAACTACGAAAGTCCATATATTTTTCCTCATTACTAAAACTTTAAAATCTTCTTTCTAATACTATAGTTATTAATAGCATTTAAAAGTTGCATTATATGCTACTATAACTACCCTATATGTTTATAAAATTCACTCTTAAAATACTAATAAGAATAAAATCATAAGCATTCAAAGGAAATTCAAATAAGATCATATCTTCTCTCAAAAGTCGAATCATTTTACAATGATTTGATTTCTCAGCCAATTTTGTCTTTCTCCCACCTGCTTTCATTTCAGATATTGAAAATTTTAAGTTCGAGAAGTATGAAAGTTTTTAAAAAAATATTTATTTTCAAACAATATTTATTTATTTATTTATTTTTTAATTATTATTAAAATAATACAATGAAGGCTACTATTTCTTAATTTTCCGACCACAACATATGTGTTTTATGCCTTTATATGTATATGGATATATATTTTTTTAATTATGTGTGTGAATATCAGGTATAACGTCGACTCGCGAGTGGCCACTGAGTTAATCATGTTTAGTGGCCACTGGCTACTTACAAAAATTGCAAGTCTTAACATCTATGTGGAAGTAAAATTTTGTATATTTTTCATCTGGAATTTTTAATACCAAGTAATATTTTTTTTTACAAAATTAAAATAAGAATATAAAATTATCAAATGATTAAGTATGTAAATTTGATCTTTTAAATTCTTGGATAAAAAAATGGCATGTTGGTATTGCAAATGAAATGTTATATAGAAATGAAAGCTTCGCTTTGAAAGGACTTGGACATAAATTCATAAAAACATTCTATCTACATTTATCAGATTTTTTTTTTTTTAAACCTAGTATAGAAATGTTAAATCAGATATTTCCATGTTAAGCACAAAATAACAAAGAAACAACTTAAATTAGTTTTAAGATTATAATCGTCTATGTATTAATCAATCATGTCGTTATGTCGTTTGTGAAAAACTTTAATATTGAAAATAGTCTCTTTCCAGGGGGGGGGAGGAGGGATGGATGTTGGGGGGAGAGATTAAGTTTTTTTTTTTTTTTTTTATTGTCAACGTTGTGTACTGAAGATAACTCAACATTATGCATGAAATCTTTTTCTGGCTAAACAGCCATGTCTATTTCTTTTGTTTTTAAAGATTTAGATATAGCATTAAATAACTTTTTTTCTCTTAATATCCAGTATGATAATAATATAATAGTCCACCACAACATATTTACTTTGTTGCATCTACAAACTGTACATAACCAATGTAATTAGTATTTTCTTCATGTTTTTTTATTTATTTATTTTTTAACATGATTAAAATTAAATTACACTTTTCATTAATTAAATTATTAATTTTTAATAAAATGTTTCTATTGAAAGTTAAAACTGCAATTTATTGTTTCAACAGAATACTTTTATGTACTGAACATGTACAGTTCAATGGATTTTATTTTGTCCAGTTCCGTGTGGTTTTTTTTCAGTTTTGTCCAGGTTTTTTCCACTTTTGTCCGGCGTCCCGGACTTTTGACAAAAAGTGGACAAAATAATAACCCTGCTTAATAAGAAATGAAAAATATCATAAATTAGAGTTTTCTGATCATTTAGGAACCTAGTTCAGGCACGGATATTCATAGAGTTTCGAAATTGATTTCTGTGTGCATAAATTTCCGTAGAATGACAACCCAAACTTAAATCTAATTAAGAAATGAAGATAGGCATACAATCCCTCAAAGGTCACAGCGGCATTTTTACAAGAGTTTTAGTATTTTGTTTAACCACTTTTTCTTCAAACAGTTATTTTTAAAAAGTATTTTCAGACAGCATTCAAATCTTCCCAAAAATTTTTGTATTGAAATAGTAGTGACGATAAAATTACAACCCCTGATTAATGAAATAAATGAAGTGTGAGAGATAATTTATCACTTGTTTGGTAGTTCAAACTAAGTAGTTTGTGTCAAATTTAGTCTTTTGAAGAGAATTATAACCTATTTGAAAATATATGTATTATTTTCCATGTTCAAATATTTCAAAAGAAAACCCTTAAAAAGATTTCATCTTGCCTTATTAAGCTTGTCATGTGGAAAAAAGTCTATTTGGAAATCTTCAATCACAACCCTTCCACTTGAGCTTCATATGTTTGATCTTGTTGAATTAGAATAGAAAATTGATTGAATGCAGTCGATATCTATTAAGCACTGACTTTATCAGTAGTAGACAGGGCGTGACTATCACACAGGCACAAAATTTTATTGATGATTAAAAATATCTCAGATTTTTTTTTTTCCCTCTAGCTCAGCTATGTTTTATTTATAGGAATAAAATTTTAATAAAGTATATCGTTCGACATACTTTTGTTAATCTTTGGGGCCAAAAATAGAAAAGGATTTATCCTTCGGCCAAATATTTTTCAGTCGACATGTATACCTGTTTAAAATTGTGTCAGAATAGAAACTGACTAAAAAATACATATCTTTATTTTTCTATAGGTTAATTACAGTATTTTTCACCAACTTTGGGTTGAAGGGGGGAGGGGTGAAATAGCTTGTCCTTTCATCCTTCTACTTCAACATGTCTTTGATATTATTTACAAATTCACCTATTTTAAGAGGGCATGAAAATTGAAAATGTCCTGGGTACAAAAACCCTGGTAGCAGACAATGATCGCTTCAGAAATATTAACGACAGGATTCTTTAAAATGATAAATGTTAATGTAAATGATTTCTATTTTATGGTAACCTATTTTAAATCATTTATCTTCTAAATGAGAGTACTTACTTGTTCCGCAACACTTGATAAATAGACTGCTGCATCAGCTCCCGAATTTCCTGCTCCAATTACAAGCACTTTCTTCTCTTTAAAAGGTTCGGCACTCTTTAGATGGTGCGTATGGAGTACAGTTCCCCTGAAAGTATCTTGGGAATTGAAAGTAGGAATCTTGGGAAAACCATAACGCCCTACACATACAGCAATGCCATCAAAAACTTCTACAAAGGTCCTTTTTTTCCCATTATCTCGAATGGTAACTTCCCAACGCCCCGTCCTGTAATTGTCTGCAGTTGGTAGCACTCGTAACACTTCGTGATTGTATTTTATATGCCGTAAAAGATCAAAAGCTTCAGCATACCTTTCGAGGTATTTGAGGACATATTTGTGGGAGAGGAAATTTGGAAAGGATCTTGGGGGTGGAAAATCACTGAAGGCCATCAATTCTTTACTCACATTCGAGACAGTACATTTCATAACAGATCCAACTCCTTCAATATCTTCTTCTCGATATTTCCAGAGACCACCCAAATTATCTGTTTTCTCATAACATACCACGTAAAAGCCTTCTTCTTTCAGACTTTTGATAGTAGTGAGCCCACTGGCTCCAGCACCTATCACTGCTAGCAGTTTAGCTTGAGCCATCTGATACTCTCAAAGTAGAAAATCTAGAAGAAAAAGAAAATAGTTGTGTATTAATTTTAAGTGTCTAAAATTAATTAAAGTGTCTAAATTTTATAAGATTTCTGAAATACAGAAACTTTAAGCTTGTTTTGATATTTTAAGTTAGAAAAATGTTTCCTTAATGACCACAGAGTAACTGAATGCTCTGGATCAGAATTTGAAAACTGAATTTAATTTTCAGCATTCACTTAATGTTGAAATCAACACTATTTACAGATAATATAAACTGAGTCTTTATTTAAGCAAACAAACAATGGAATTAAAAAATATTGTTCTGTCTAAAGAAAAAACTACTGTCTGATCCTGAGCTTATCGTAGCTAGTGATTGTTTGGTACAATAACCTTTTGATGATGATAGCGCTTGATGACAAATTAGAGGTATGGCACTTGCTTTGCATCCACAAGGTTTCCCCATCATTGTGATCGATGATCAATTCTAGAAACAATAAAGCAATAGAAGTGCTCAATATTTCTGACACATGAAATTATTTTTGGACCTTTAGTGCTGAACTTAATGAATCTATTTATTTTTTCTCAATTAAATTAAATCTTTATGGGGCGTCATATCTATACCAAATTTGTAAACATGGGGGAAATGAAGAATAGATTTTTCTTATTCTATATTTGTTTGAAAATTTTTTTTTTTTTGGTGTGAAATTTTAATAAGATTTTATATGGATATAAAAGTTATTACAGGTATATTGAAGAATTTTTTTTATGCTAATGAAAAAAATCCTGAAAATGCTTAATGTAGACAAAAACTATATATATATATATATATATATATAAATGTTTATGTCATCAGTTTATTGAAAGTGACGCTATCAATATTCAACTAATCATCCAAACAATCATATTAGCGAAAATTTTTCAGCTAATTTCTAATTTCAGCAATCACATGTCTGTAATTTGCATATTTCTTGAAAATACTTTTTTTCTGTAAAATGTAATTACTGACTTAAATTTCAAAAATCTCACTTAAATTTTGAAAATCCCACTTAATTTTTTTTTGTTAGAATGGGAGAATCCCACTCATTTTTACTTTCCGAACACTATAGTGAGGAAAGTATTGTAATCATGTCAAAAATCCGAATTCGAGATTTTGATGTTTCTATACGTTTCGAGGTCCAACGAGTCCGTTTTCACTATTTTTACGATGATGTATGTATGTGTGTGTGTAGGTAACAGAAACAAATGATTTGAATACATATATACTGGAAATATCCACTTCTGTTGCTATAAATAAGGGCAATAAAATATTTTAATTATATTTATAATCTTAAAAAAAGGACTTTTAAAGAAAATATATATATTCTAGTGATGTTCTATGATCTTCACGATTTGAGTCGCAGTTTTTTACCTAATCAAAAATAAATTTGCTTTAAATTATGGTGAACATTTTAATAACTAAAACAAATAAATTGAAAATAATCAAATACACATTAATATGGGAAAAAAAAAAAAAAAAAAAAACTTTATTCCTATTTCACTTTATAAGACTCTAAATTGACCATAATTCTTAAGTTTGCTGCTGCATGTTCAGTTCCTCCTATTATAATTGGAGGTGGAAGTTTAGTTACTATGTCTGTTTTCTCAATGGTTGACTCGTCTGTGTCTTATCTGGAAAATTGAAAACGTTTTGCTTTCCAACTTTCTTTCATAAGTATTTGACTTCATACTTATGAGAATCTAAAGTTTTTTCGATTCGTCCAATGTAGTAAACTGTTTTTGACTTTGTATTGAATCTTACTAGAACAAAGTCATTTACACCAATTGAATCATCATCTAATAGCAGCTTCAATTCTTCAAGATCATCATCTGATTTAGATTCCACTCCATCATCTGATTCAGAATGTGATTGGATATTTGATTGATCATGTAGCCGTTCCATCATACCAATCTTAATTCTTTTTTTTTTTTTTTTTTTTATTATTCTAAATCAAACTTTCTTTTTCTTCCAAATGCTTCTTTTCTTTTTTAGTTAACTCTAACTTTCTCCATTTTTGCTATAGTGAATTGTTCAATTCTTTCCTTTTCAGGAGTATCTGTGTAAATTCTAGGCTTTCCTTTTCGTGTAGATTGTTTTTTTCTTGGTGGGGCTTTAGGAAAAGGTCTTATGACTTCTGGAGTTAAAACTTGAGTTGAAGGTCCAGGTTCAATTAATATTTCATAGTCGAAAGTAGATGAAATTGAAGGCTTGGGCTCATTAGAAGGAGAATATGAATGTTCAATTTCTGCATTTTCAGATATTTCGACAGGATTTGGTCGATCGGTGACAAATGCTGGAAGAAAGACTTCATCACTGAAAACTAGTCTGTTAACAGCCCATATTCCAGCATTCTTGAACGAACTGCTGATATTTCTTGGAGTGAAAGAATTAAGATTTAAGATATGCATTTGATGACAGTTCTGCTATTTCATATATAGTGATGGTCTTTCCTGGATTAGAAGCCATCCAATCATTAAAAGCTATTTTTACTTTAACTTTGAAAGAATAAACGCCAACATCTAGTGGCTGCATGCGATGGGAACAGTGAGGGGGAAATGATAAAACAACAATTCAATTTTCTCTTGCATACATAATAGCTTCTATTGATACGTGGGTATCATGGTTGTCCAGCAGTAAGAGTATTGGGTTAAATTAAACATTATATTTTTAGCCCACATCAGATTTTTTTTTTTTATTATTTAGCTTTAGATTAAATCCTGATAAGTTGTGAATAAAACTACACTGTAAAAAAATAACTATTACCAGCTGCAAGAAACTCTCTGTGATTGGAGAAAATAATTATTTTCTCCAATCACAGAGAGTTTCTTGCAGCTAGTAATAGTTATTTTTTTTCAGTGTATACAATTACGCTTAACGATAATAGCAAAGATTAAAAGCTACAGTCTTTGTTATTTAAAAAATCATTTTAAGCACCTTATTGCTTTAATTTTGTATTATAAATTCTAAATATAACACATTAGGGGCACATTTGGACAGTCCACATGTGCCCCCAAAACAATGTCCAAAAGTGCCCCACAGTCACATGTTTAGAATTTTGTTAAGCCTAGCTTAGCAGAAAATTTTTTTGACAAATATGATTAATAAATCATCATGTTCATCAAACAAGCTATCTAGTTTTATATAATTAATTTTCATGATGCAATATAAATATGTATAATTAGGATTGATACAAATAAAGCATAACTTTACTTTTAAGCTTCAAAACTGCTTGGTTGACATAACTGGAAAACTTTCACAGCCAATTGCTTTAAATTTTCCTGGGAAATGCATCATAGTGTTGCCAACAAAATATAATTATTTCATAATTTTCACATTTATTTAAGTTAGGGAAATTTAAGTTGTCCATATGTGCCCCTGTCCAAATGTGCCCCCCTCTCCCCTATGTGTGTATGTCTGTGAGTGAACACGCTAGCGTCTAAACCCTTTGTTCGAATAAGCTGAAAGTTGGTACGTATATTGTAAGTCACCATAGTATGAACCCTATAGATTTTGGTGAATCTAGCACTTATAGTTTTTTTACAGGGACACAAAGAAAAATTCTTTATCATTATGGCCAAGGGACAAAAATCTTAAAAGTGCGATAACATCTGAACTAAAGGGCAAAATTAACGGTCGCCACCGGCCACATGACGACTAAATAAAAAAAGATGGCGATTAAAAATTATGCATCGATCGCCACTAAAGTCGCCACTTTTTGTGATCATTAAAAGATTCTAAAAATCGAGCGACGATAGGCAATCGAAGCCTTGTGATTTCCAATCTTTTTCCATCTATGGCATAAATGTCAATGTTCATTTTAAACTTGCTTTATTATAATCTACAACCTATAAAGAAGTAGAATTGTTTAATATATCTCACTCGTATAATTTTTTGGACCCCCCTTTCCCTCCCCCCTAACGATCTGTGATCACACAGCTTATAGAAAGATTTATAACTTCTAATCATTCTCCCTTTGCCGCAAAAATATAAATATCTATTTTAAACTTACTTTATTAGATTCTAGAATCTGTAAAGAAGTAGAATTGTTATCTCTTACTCATAATTCTTGTAATCCTCCCCCCCCCCTCCAACGATTGGCAATCACATGCTCCACTGAAGCTTTGTGATTTACAATCTTTCTCCATTCATAACATGAATGTAAATATTCATTTTAAACTTTCTTGATTAGATTCTAGAACCTATAAAGAAGTACATAGATGTATTCCCCCCCCCCCTCCCTGCACAGCCCACACACATGTGCGCTCCATTTCAACTAGCAGTTAATGACCAAATGTCCTGCAAAGCGCAATCTTTCTCCATTATTATCTCCATAGTATTTAGTGTATATTTAACCCATTTAAGATAATTGACAAATGTGTGTATCAAAATTTGATTTGGCTAAAATGTGTATTTTTCAAAAATTTTTGTATTTGCTTTCTTTTAAGTAGAAATCTTCCCTTTTCCTTCCCATTTTAAAGTAGAAATCTTCCTATTTTTAAAGCTACAAATTTGGCAGCTAAGTAAATTATTTTTAATGAAGCAGCTAAGTTTCCATATCTATACTTTTCAAGAGGAAATATTTTAACTCTATTGAAATAAAATCATTAAAAAAAGTGTGTCTTTAGAAATATGAAAAAATAATAAAACTGCTAACTGTATTTACACACGACCATGTAAAAGGATGTGATGATGATGAATCAGCTGATTCATTTACTAGAAAATATCAATGTGAACTGTGAATGATAACAGCTTATTTCACTTAAATAAATTGAAAAAAAAAAGTACTACTGAATTATCTGAAAGGTAAAAACATTTGCTGTTATTATTACAGCCCTAAGTAGATTTTAATTTAAGATGTGCAACTTAAGATTTTTAAAAAGAGCGTAATTACAAATTACAATTTCAGTGTCCCTGTGTTAATTTTATTATTATATGTATTTCTTATTTTCATATTTTTCTTGTGGTGATTATACCGCAAAATGGTGACAATGCTTTTTACAGTCTGAAAGAAATAGTCTTATCATGCGAAAAGTGGCCACTAACTTAAAAAAGTGGCTACTAATGAAACTGACAGTACCGGCCACTAATGAATTTTCCCAGTTTTGCCCTTTAATCTGAACGCCTTATTCAACTGAGCAAAAACTTTATACACATATTATAGGTCACAGATACTCAATCTGTATAGATTTTTGAGAATCTAGCACTTATAATTTTTTTACAGGGACACAAAGAAAAATTCTTTGCCAAATTTTTAGAAGTGTGATAGCGTCTAAACACCTTTTTAACCTCAGCAAAGAATTTGTACACATGTTATAGGTCACATTTGAACCAACTGTATAGATTTTGGTGAATCTAGCACTTACAGTTTTTTTTACAGGGACACAAAGAAAAATCCTTTATCTTTATGGCCTATGAGACCAGCTAAAGGGCAAAACTGGGAAAATTCATTAGTGGCCAGTGGCCGGTACTGTCAGTTTCATTAGTAGCCACTTTTTTAAGTTAGTAGCCACTTTTCATATGATAAGACTATTTCTTTCAGACTGCAAAAAGCAATTGTTACCATTATGCGTTATAATCACCACAAGAAAAATAGGAAAATAAGAAATACATATAATAATAAAATTAACACAGGGACACTGAAATTGTAATTTGTAATTACGCTCTTTTTAAAAATCCTAAATTGTACATCCTAAATTAAAATCTGCTTAGGGCTGTAATAATAACAGCAAAAGTTTTTATCTTTCAGATAATTCAGTAGTACGTTTTTTTTTTCAATTTATTTAAGTGAAATAAGCTGTTATCATTCACAGTTCATAAATGAATCAGCTGATTCATCATCATCACAACCTTTTACACGGTCGTGTGTAAATACAGTCAGCAGTTTTATTATTGTTTCTTATTTCTAAAAACACACTTTTTTAAATGATTTTATTTCAATAGAGTTAAAATATTTCCTCTTAAAAAGTATAGATACGGAAACTTAGCTGCTTCATTAAAAATAATTTACTTAGCTGCCAAATTTGTAGCTTTAAAAATAGGGAGATTTCTACTTTAAAATGGAAAGGAAAAAGGAAGATTTCTACTCAAAAGAAAGCAAATACAAAAAATTTTGAAAAATACACATTTAAGCCAAATCAAATTTTGATACAGACATTTGTCAATTATCTTAAATGGGTTAAATATACACTAAATACTATGGAGATAATAATGGAAAAAAGATTGTGCTTTGCAGGACATTTGATCATTAACTGCTAGTTGAAATGGAGCACACATGTGTGTGTGTGGAGGGGGGGGGGTACATCTATATACTTCTTTATAGGCTCTAGAATCTAATCAAGAAAGTTTAAAATGAATATTTACATTTTGTTATTGATGGAGAAAGATTGTAAATCATAAGGCTTCAGTGGAGCATGTGATTGCCAATCGTTGGAGGGTAGCAGGAGGGAGGGGGGAGTTGGGGGGGGGATTACAAGAATTATAAGTAAGAGATAATAAACAATTCTACTTCTTTACAGATTCTAGAATCCAAGGGTGCAGAAAATGTTCAAACCTCGGAAATTTCCCCCAAACACAGTATAAATTTCCCTCAATAATGCAAAAACTACTTTGCTATACAAAGTCATTTGTTCTATGTAATAAATCTTTAAGAGAATAAGTATACAGTGTAACATAAAAATATCGCTGTTAGTGTATAAGCACTTCAAAGTAGCAAATTGTTATTTTTGATTTACATTTTTATTTTCTCTTAAAAAAATATTCAAAATTTCCCCAGTCAGTTTAATTTTCCCCCGAACCTTGTTCGGGCGTTCGGACATATTCTGCATCCCTGCTAGAATCTAATAAAGTAAGTTTAAAATAGATATTTGTATTTTTGCAGCAAATGGAGAATGACTAGAAATTATAAAGCTTTCTATAAGCTGTGTGATCACAGATCGTTAGGGGGAGGGAAAGGAGGGGGGGTCCAAAAAATTACATGAGTGAGATATATTAAACAATTCTACTTCTTTATAGGTTGTAGAATATAATAAAGCAAGTTTAAAATGAACATTGACATTTATGCCATGGATGGAAAAAGATTGGAAATCACAAGGCTTCGATTGCCTATCGTCGCTCGATTTTTAGAATCTTTTAATGATCACAAAAAGTGGCGACTTTAGTGGCGATCGTGATCAATGCATAATTTTTAATCGCCATCTTTTTTTATTTAGTCGCCATGTGGCCGGTGGCGACCGTTAATTTTGCCCTTTAAGACCAGAGATAGCATCTAAACGCCTTATTCAATTGAGATGAAAATTTGTATGAAAATTATAAATCACTGTTGCACTAACTATAAGCATTTTGGTGAATCTAGCATTTATAGATTTTTACAGGGACACAACGAAAAATTCTTTATCATTATGATCTAAGGGCTCAAAGTTCAGTAGCGTTAAATAAAACCTCGTGTGATATATGGAGAAAAATACTCAAACACTCTGTTATGGTTTTCTCTTTTTTGTTTGTTTAGCAACTCCTCTTTCATTATTTTATCTACAAAACTGTTAGTTACTCAATGTTCGGAAAGTCGAGTGGAGTCGCTCCAGATTTTTTTCCTTAGAGCGAACCCTGAATTTGGTGTTATAATTTATTGTTAAAAATATTAACTGTAATATCATTATTGAATGTTGTCCCCACCTTCTTATCAAAGTTCTTCAAACTGCTACCAGAGGGCACATAAAGCTAGTTGATGGGAACAGGATGTTTTGATAGCCGTTAGAGCACACTGGATAAAAAAAAAAGGGAAAACATGGTTTTTAGTTCCCTTGTTCCGAGATAGAAATTTTGACAGAATTAACTGAAAGTTTTTTTATCTCATCAGCCTCTTCCGAATGCAGGTAAATAGTAAAAAAAATATATTATTACTGATTTATAAGTATTTTGATATAGTTAAAGCCCAATAAGCCTAATATCAATTCAGAATAATGGTAAAAAAGTGAATGGCCATTTTGTTAAAATTCATCACTCCCTCATATTATTTCATAAGTGAGGAAGTAATGTAACTTGCGAGGGGGTGATGAATTTAGGCTTATATCATCATGGCATTACTTGTCATTGTTTAAGTGAATCTAATGAAACAGCACAGTTTGTCTTCGATGCAGCTGCAACACATCACTTTGTCAATAACAAAAATTTTTTCATTGAATTTACTCCTGTAGATAATGAATCCTAAGTGTAGCTATTGACAGAATTGATTTCCCCATAGAGGGAAAGGGTGTTTTAAAAGTAAAATTTGGTCAACGTATTAGTCTATTAAAAGATGTAATGTATACTCCAAAACTTAGACGTAATTTAATTTCAGGACCTCATTTAGATGTAAATGGTGCAAAATTTTATGGTGGGGGGTGGCTTGGTTAAAGTTTTAGAAGATGATGATAGAGTACTTTTTAAGGCAACCCTTCAAGATGGTATTTACTATGTGTCGCCTAAAATTTTAAGTTGTAAAGAGAAAAAGGTTTCATTTGTGCCACCAACAAAAGTTAATAATTAAATTGAGTTATGGCATAGAAGATTTAGGCATATAAATATACCTACTTCAGTATCTACAAGCAAAGATGGACAAGTGAAAGGGGGGGGGGGGGTATGCCAACTTTTAAAAATAATGGTTATAAGCGTGAGTCCTGTACAATAAATAAATTTAAAAGAGTTTCATTCAAGCTAATTAATAGAATTAAGTCTGTATGGAGACCTGGTCGAATGGGTGAAAGATACTACTTGTTCATTATTGATGACTACTCACATAAATGTGCAGTTTATCCGATGAGAGAAAAAACGGAATTTTTCGAAATAGTTAAAAATCACATTACTAACAAGGAAACATTCAAAATGTGTAGTATTCAAAAAATATTGAAAAAATGTGATTCTACTCTTCATAAAACACCAGAAGGTGAAAAAATTATCGGCTGAAATGAATTACAGCGATCACAAAAAATTATCAAAATTAGGCATATTTGGCGATTTCACAGTTAGGCGATTGATTTTGAGTACTTGGCAGAGAAGCAAAACACGATTCTGTTCATACACGGCAATCTCAGTGCTAGCATACTTATCGCCTAACAGTGATAAATCGCCAAAAATGCTTAATTTAGATCATTTTTTGTGGTCGCTGTAATTCATTTCAGCCGATAATTTTTTCACTTTCTGGTGTTTTATGAACAATAAAATGCAGGCATATTTTACTGAGTTAGGTATCCCACACGAGCTTAATCTATGTGTATACTCCCGAACAAAATGGTCCGTGTGAACATTTTAATCAGACTGTGGTTAGTAGTGCTTGGACAGTTTTAAGTGAGTCAGAACTTCCCACTAGTTTGTGGCCCGAGGCCATATTGTATAGTACTTGTACATGGAATCGTATTTGTCATAGTAGGTGGGAACAGTGTTAGAAATAAGAATTTTGAAACTAGGCGTCAAAATAATGCCTGAATTAAATTTTTTGGGTGTCCAAATTAAAAATCTAGGTGCCATCTATAATTAAATATGTATATTTAAAAAAAATAATAATAAAGCATCAACTTGTAAATAATATATGCAAGATTATATAAAAAATATTTATGTAATGAATGTAATTAACATTGATATTAAACATACCTATTTAAAATCACAAATTCATTCTTCGCCTAGAAGATACATCATTCCACCACAATTTAATAGCATTTTCTGGGCAGAAATCTTCAAATTTAGTGCTGTTTAATCATTAACAAATCGTCAACTACTTTCATAGAGAAATGATTTCTTAAATCAGTTTTTATTAGGTTAGTTTTTATTAGGTTAGGTGAAATAGACTTGTTTGCTGTCTGATGGGATTGGGAAAATTATTAGCTATGATGCAGAAAAAATCCAGGCGTCAAATATGGCACATATGACTGGAATTCTAGGCATCAAAATGAAAACACTGGTCACAAAATATGACCAACGACCACTTATTTCTAACCCTGGTTGGGAAAAACCCCATTTGAACTGTTCGGAGGTACAAAACCTTCTGTAAAACATCTTAAACCATTTGGTGTAGTTGCAAATATTGGCATACCAAAGCAACATCGTGGAAACTTGATGAGAGTTCAAAAAGGGTACATGGTAGGTTATGCCTTTAAGACCAAAGTTTACCGCATCCATTTGGATACCTGAATATAATAGTAATAGTTGAAACTATCAATGTTGCATTTGATGAATGTATATTACAGTGCGTTGCATGAATATAAACGCACCTTAGCTTTAAGAATTAGAATGGTATAGAAGTGTAATAAAAAAATATGAATGGATGACACTTGATGCAAACTGTATGTGTATGATTCAAGAAATGAAAATACGAGTCAAAACAATGAAAGACCAATATTCTTTTTTAGAAAATAATTTCATTGAATTTATGACAAAAGTACATGTTGCATGAATTTAAACGCACATGTAAAAAATAGATAACTGAATAACAAATACTGCATCTAATACTTTGTAAAGCTACTATGGGCTTCTAGAACAGGCAGTAAACGTCTTGGCATTGACTGATATAGTGGCATGAGCTGATTGTCTTCCAAGCTAATTAAATGGCATATTTTAGTTCATTTTTCGTGTTAAGCTGCCTTCCGTTTACGTAAACACGGCGAACCAGAATACCCCATACGTTCTCTATTATGTTTAAATCGGGGCTTTTTGAGGGCCAATCCAGAACTTTAATTTTATTGTCACGGAACCATTTTTTCACGATATGTGCTATATGTACAGATACACAATCTTGCTAAAAAATATAATTTGTTCCAGCTTTCTTAACTGCTGGAGGGTGGAGGATCCTTGTGAGGATCTGGACATAATCTACAGAGTTCATAGTGTTCTCCACGAACTCTAATTTGAAAGTTCCTTTAAAACCTATGGTTGCCCACACCCTGACAGACCCATCTCCCGATTGACGTTTTGAACAGTACATTTCTTCAGTTCTCAAATCGTGCCAGTAGCTATGAAATCCGTCCGGGCCATCGAGATTAAACTTTTTTTCATCTGAGAAGATGACTTTTTCCCAATTTAGTCGATCTAGAATCCATTTTCGTGCCCATTCCAACCGCATATCTTTGTGCTTTTGAGTGAGGGGTGGTTTCGCCTTCATTTTCTTAAATTTAGTGAATGTTGTAGCTTTGATAGTTCTCCATATGGTTGTCCGATGAACACCCAGCTTGTATTGAGCCTTTAATTATCTTCACACAGGAAATATTCTTATTCTTTGCAGCATTGCATATTCGATGTTTGGCGTAACTGGTGAGCTTTCCTGTTCGCTTCTTATACGCTATTTCCCCATAATTTGCTCCTTTCTTTATATAACTTCGCACAACCCTCTCACTTCTTCCTATTGGGCGCCCAATTTCATGATTGCTAAAGCCTTTACCACGCATGAAGTCGATTTTTATCCTCTCGTCTACTGTCAACGTTTTCCCTCTTGCCATCCTAAAAAAACTCCGTAAATTTTGCACTCAGGCATTAAAACTATTTTTAGAGAACTTTAGCAACACAACTATCTATGTTTTAATTTAATTCCGGTAGCTCTGTTAAATTTTAAATGCAAAATACAGAGTGCTTTTAATTTCGCGCAACAAACGAAAAACAGTAAAAATAAGAAAATGCTTAGACACTCATTTACATAAGCTTGTATGAGCCTAAGCATACGTGCTCAAAGCACCTTATTCAGTTGTTAGTCATATGCAATAACTGTAAATCACATTCCTTCCTTTAAAGTTTTAAAAATTCTATTTCTGGTTATTGGAAAAGGTGCGTTTATATTCATGCAACGCACTGTATAAAGACGCAGTTAATGGAGCAGTGCTGAAGCCCAGTAGTAGTTGCACCTGATACCAGGGTTTCGGACCCGCCCACAAACCCCCCCCCAAAAAAACCGGGCAGGTTTTTTGGGTTTACCCACTTTAAAAAAAAAAAAACAATAAAACTCACACTCAAGTGGGTTTTATTGTTTTTTTTTTTTTATCTAATAAAATTTTTCTTCACTTTAAAAAAATAATTTATTTTGTTACTTACATTTTCTTACTTGACATTATTATATTATACATAATAAATATTATGTAGGATAATTATATGTATAATTATTATATTATATATATAATTATTATTATATCTACATAACACAGCATATATTAGTGATATAATATATGCCAGTTTGAAATTATGTAATTATTTTTCAACTTTGTTAGAAAAATTCCTTTCATTTCAACCATCTATCTACAATAGGCTTTTGAACAGAACAGTTTTAAAAAATGAAAGACGAGAAAAAATTAACAATATTGCAAGCCATTTTTGCATTTGTAAGTCATGATGAAAAAATAATAATAAAAGAAATACTTTGCATTAAGTTCAAAGGATTTAAAACAAATATTAAACATAACTAACAAATATAATATATTGTCCCTGTAAGGTTCGATACAGGCAAAAAATAGGGTTCTTTTTTTCTGCCCCTCGAAAACTTCAAATTCATTAAAACTGCCTTTTTAAAAGATTTTGTTTTATAAAAATGAACTTTCTATAAAAGTTTTTCGTGTTCCAGAATTATTTTTAATGTCTCTTTTGAAATAAAATTCAAACACAACAGTGTTATTCTATGTTTAATATAAAAAACCCAATTAAACACCAAAAAAACCACCCGGGCAGAGCTTTAAAAAAAAAAAAAAAAAAAAAAACGGGTTTTTTAAAACCCTGGTTACAACATATGATGCAATTCATTTTATCGATTTGATTTCCTTAAATTTTAATCAAAATCTTGCTGTTTATTTATTTAGGCAATTAATTGTATTTCCTGTTGCTTGCATAAAAAAAAAAAGTTTTTTTTTTTTTTCCCACATTAGAAATTACTTTTAAAAAGAGATTTAAAAATATATAATTATGTTTTTATATAAGATTTTTCTCTAAAATTTTCAACAATGCCAATTTTGTAATTAAAGATTTTTTTTTTTTTTTTTTTAATTGAATATTTCACAAAGGTTATAACAATGTCCTAACTTTCTGAGTCACTCTCAGAACCAGAGACCATAAGGTGACCTAAGTCAGAATTGCTGCCTGAGTTTGAAAAACACTGGCGTATCATCATTTATCAAATGAATATTTTGAAAAATAGATGCACATGCATAGTATAGTAGTGCATTAATTTAGCAATACATTCTTTTTTTGTTATGTTGCCAAATGCTTTATAATTTTCTTACAAACTTATTGAATGGGCATTTAAAATTCTGATTAGTAACCATAGATCTCTTGTATTATAAATAACTTCTTTCTCGAGGAAGTTGCTCAAAACATATATCTGGTAACTTTCTAAATGATGACTTTAATCAGAAGCTTTTGTTTTTCACACTGTATTATAGCATTACTATGACCAATAAAAAAAAATTTAAACATATCATGCAAAAGATTTAAAAAAAAAAAAAAAAAAAAAAAAAAAAGGTTTTTTTTGGTTGGAAAAATTTTCCAAAAAAGAAAATTTTTCACCCCACATCACTAGGTGCGTCAAAATGTGTGATGTCATGTACCAGAATGGAGATTCATATAAGCTGGAGTTTTAAGGAATTTTCCCACTCGAACCTTTAGCACAGGCCTCAGGTAAAAAAGCTAAAATTTTGATTCAAACTGTTTTTCTTATTCATAAATATGTCCAATGCAATTCAATTTTTAAAAAATGTAAAAGTTATTTAAATTTATATTCACTTATATTATTAGAAAGTTGAGTCGTAATATAGAAGAGGAGGGATCAGAATCATGGAAAATTTACCTGGCATGTAATCTATAAGTTCTCCTGGCATATCTTAGAGCGGGCTGCCAAAATCATAAAGCAGACCCTGATAATTCCAAGAATACAGGCTCAAGCAATAACAGACTTAGGGGGGAGGGTGGTCTCAGGGCCTGGGCCCCAACTCAAGTTCAAAATCCGTTTCAAATTTTAATCCATTTTCTATTATTCAGTTGTTTTGTGTACATGTATAGTATATTATCCTCATCCGAAGTTTTGAAAACATTTTGAAATAATAACGGTTTTAAAATTTTCTTTCAGTCTATTAAAATATTTTTATGTCTATTGTAAGTGGATTTTTGATTCCATAGACAAGAAATAGTCTCTATTAATTTTATTTTCTTTTAATTACTGAATTAGAATCATTCTTAAAACTTAATGCACGGTTATAAGCAGATGAAATTTTTTTTAAGAACAGATCCAATAATCAATATATTAAAAAATGCCTGCACTAAACTAACTACAAGATGTTGGATAACATTTTTTTTTTTTTTTTTTTTAGGGGGGGGGGGGGGAGAGGCGTAGATAAAAGAAATGAATCATCGCCAACTAAAAATAAAAATTCCAAATAAAAAGTCGTTGTCATTGTTTTATTTCGAACAAATTTCTTTTATTTAAAAGCGTGTGAAACTAGGCAAAGAATTTCCAAAGAAAATTTACCGAAAAAATTAAAAGCATTCCATTTCCTTAACGATTTCTTCATCTTATGGAAGAAATTCATAGATAAAACACTTCAAACTTTACTTTACAGGAATGTCTTTGAGCTTTACAAAAAAAATAAAAAATAAAGATTGATCCAAATTAAAAAAAGATATTTAATGGTTAAACTTTTTTCGACGAAATTAAATTGTAAATAAGCAAGAATATTACAACTCTTATAAGTTTTTAGCAGAAACTGCAGTAAAAAATTCCTCTGGGGGAAAAACGCATGTACAACTTTAATGTAACACCTGAGTGTCTAAAAATGTGCTTTAAAAGAAACCTCTGAATGATGATACAAATTAAGTTCTTTGTTATTTACAGAAATGACAAGAAAAATACTTCAAAAAGTTTAACATAACATCTTACCAGCAGATCATGTATGAAATGAGTCAACAGTGCTGCGTGAGCCACCCATTACACACTTACTGAATCATGGCTACAAATAAACAGTGTTCAGTGTTGCCAACTCGCTGTCGGAAATTAGTGCTAAATCAACCTTTAAAAAGTGCTAGGATTTGAATTTGTGAAAAAAAAGTGCTAAAATTTTAAACTAAAAAGAAGTGCTAGATTCTGATGGATTCGTGAAAAAAAGTGCTAGAAACTAAAAAATATGCTACACTTTTATAAATATGAGTAGACTATCCATGATGCTAAATCTCAGATAGAGATGCAAAAAACCCGGGAATTTAAAATCAAGGGAAAAAACCCGGGAGTCTTGGGGAAAAAACTAGGAAATTTGTGAATTTTGCGGGGGAAAAACAAATTAGAAATCTCTAAAGCAAATAATAAGTTGTTTACGTAATATAAATGGCAATTTTAAGGACTTTGATATACTGATAAGTTTGTAGCATTATTTTAATTTATCATTTTATTTTCAATTTATCAGAACTGCAGCCAAATCATAATTTGAAAAGAAACTTAAACTTTTTTTTATTAAATTAGCACTTAAGATAAATGTATCGGTACAATGTTGGATACAATTTCCATATTATACAAGCTGAAAAATTAAGGAAACCAATATACATAATCCTGTAATAGTTTGAGAAGAGAAATAATTAAGGTTTGAAAACTTCTTTACAAATTTCTGTTTTTAAAGAATTATTTAAAATAAAGAAGTGGTTTTTAAAAAGAAGGGATGACATTTTATGCAATTACTACAATGGTATCTTTTGTTTTACAAGTTATTTTCATAAATATTTCTAATTAGAGTTTGTGAAAAATTGATGTTAAATTTCCTACAATGAAAAATTTTTGATGAAAATTTATACATACATATTGTTTTCCTGATTTATAGGCGTAAAAAAAAGTTTCTGCATTTCTAACACAACAAGTGGGGAAATTTTTCGAATTACTTATGTATTTCCCTGAAACAGATTAAATTTAAGAATTCTTCTTATTATTATTATTATATGTAATTGAAAAAAAAGAAGAAGAAGAAGAGAAACAATTTAAAAACTACCAGGTAACAAACTGATTTCTTAAATACTTCATTTGAGTTTAATGATATATAAATTTAGTTGGGTTTGTTTCCTAAAATCTTAAGTCCAATTCTCTAATTGTTTCATAGTACATTCATAAACGAATTATGAATAAAAAAAATTAAACGTTATTGATTCTCATCAAGAATGGAAGGGATATCTCCAGAACATAACAAAATAATATTAATGAATAATGATAGAAACTTACTGTTAGTGTTAGCACCGCATTAATTATAATTAATTACTTTCTTCGTTTTCGGAATAAACATCGAAGATGCTCGAATTAGCCGAAAAGGGAAACGAAAAGGAAATCTATGCAGGAATTAAAGTTGAAGTTAATATAAAGATCGGAGGCTAAATAATTAACAAAAGTTATAAAAATATTCATAATTTCAAAATTCCCAATTTTGTCTTAAATTCCCAGGGAATAAAAACGGTTTTTTCCGGGAAAAAACCGGGTGTTTTGAAAGCCTTGCATCTCTAATCTCAGATCGTCGCCTCACTGCTTAGCTCTAGTTTGTCTACTGTAAAAATTCATTATTCAACATCAACCTTGATGGATTCAAGAAAAAAGTGTTGAAATCCACCTGCAACTTTTGTGAACAAACTAAAACAGCATTTGAGTATTAGCAGTTTCAACCATATGACTAATAGTTTTCAGGTTATATCTAATTAATGAATTATGATTTTTTTTTCTCTCTTTCACAATAGATCAAAATTGTTATGGCATGTCTCCCTCCAGACAACACCTACAGTCGGTAACAAAAGTCTCCGAAAACTAGCAAAAATCTCCATATAAAAAAGTACACTTAATACAGTTTTGTTAAATAAATCCTTGTTGAATCCTGTTTTTAGACCGACTAAGAACTTGATTCGACAAGAATTTATTTAACAAACTGCATTAAGTGTTCTTTTTTACATAGGAATTTTTGCTAGTGTTCGGAGACTTTTGTTACCGACTGATAGAATTCCAGATTGTAGCCAATTGCTTACTGTGTAGCCTTAGTGTAACACTAAAAGCTCTCAATTTGAAAATTCTTTATATTTATTATTTGTTTCGTCGTTAATTAGGCAATATTTACTGTTAGAAATCTCCTGTACCAAAGTAGACTTAAAATGGATTGCTAAAGCTCTTTTCATTAGCTCATGACATTTGGCTTCAGGTATGGTACGCATTTAATAGATCAAACATGTCCGATAATTTTGAGTAAAATTTAATTGTTGCATTTTGTCTAGTTATAGTCAGTAACAAGTCTCCGAACACTAGCAAAAATTCCTATGTAAAAAAAGTACACTTAATACAGTTTTGTTAAATAAATCCTTGTCGAATCATGTTCTTAGTCAGTCTAAAAACAGGATTCTACAAGGATTTATTTAACAAAACTGTATAAAGTGTATTTTTTTTATATGGGAATTTTTGTTAGTGTTCGGAGACTTTAGTTACTAACTGTACCATGGAAGCAGGGGTACATTGATGTTTGGTTTTCAGTGGCCTAATTCTATTCAAGTGGAATCAACTCAGACAACCTTTCCCTTTAAACGTGATTTTCTTTCCTTCTAAGCTTTTTGCACTATGCAAAAAAAAAAAGGCTTTGGGATTTGGGAAAGCTTATTGCATGTAGTTGATAGTTTATGCATATTGTCACGAGTTACGATCATTGATAGCCAGAATCATAATATGCTTAGAAGTAAATAATGGTAAAAGCACGATGGCCTATATCAAAAGCTTTTTCTTGCGAATCAACTTTCAGACAGTACAACTGTTCGGAAATGCTTCCTTTTTCTCCCATAAAAATTAAAGAGATTGAACGAGACTATCTGGACTCCATGGTCTCTTCAAAATTACTAGAAGATCATTCTTTGGCAACGAGCTTTTTAATGTTTTTTGAACGGAGAGAGTTTATGTTCCGTTCTTGTTCCTTTTTTTTTGTTGTGAGAAAATGGTAACAGTAGTGTTGTTGTTTTTTATTCTTTTTATGTGTGAGGAAAACGATTTATCAGAGTTTCTTTCGTTTCAAGAGTAATTAAAATACAGAGTAAGAGTTGAAATATGAGGATTTTTATGAGTATAAATCCTTTTAGAGTTATTGTACCGTTATAAAAATGGATAATTATATATGTGCTAAGAGTTATTTTCATCACAGTCTGGTGAATTGCATCTGTAAAAGAATAGCCGATGCTGTGTTATACTATTCCAAGTTGTATATAGATCCTGTAAATAAACTATATATGCTTTTTTGATACGAAGTTGATGTCTTATCTGAGTTTATCGTTGACAACAACAACACATTCTCAAACATTGATCAAAGTCAAGAGCTGCTTCACATTCGGAGTGTTAATAAGAACCAAGCTTAATCCAAATCTGTTGATGATGATGAGAGTAGGTTTTACGTCAATGCGATTGGCGACGCGAATTTGGAAAATGCCGACTCCTCAGAACCTTGTCGAGAAAATTCTTGGCGCACAACATATTTTAAGGGGAAAATATGAAAATGTGGAAACTAATCATTGATTGAATCAAACCTGTCAGAATGAATCAAGAATGAATGAATCATCGATTCACATCCACCGTACTTGCATTCGTATCATAGTATAAAAAAAAAAAATAATTTTCTTCACATTTAATGGAATGAAAAGCGATTATTTTACAGAAGACATTTTTTTTTTCTTTTATGTTTAACCCTTTCACTACCACTGGGACATATACGTCCCAAGCAGTACTGCCAGATTGGGGTAATTTTTTATTGAATATCCATCAATAAATTTCAATTGCAACGGTTGTATAATCATTCCGGAAAACATCTAACGAAGAAGTCTTCGAAGTTATTAGGCACTTAAATTTAGTGGTAGATATCAAATACAAAGAATTCCCTCAATCTGGCAACACTGGTCCCAAGGGCACTTTATATTGGTAGTGAAAGGGTTAAAATGTGCTAAATAAAAATACAAATTTATTACAGATAACTTTTTTTACCAATATGTAAACGTATCATAATAAATTTCTCCACTAATTTATTAACTTTATCATTCAATATTTTTCGTTATTCAATATAAATTATTTTTATTCAAATAAATTAATTTATACTTTTACATATTTCTTCTGAAGTATTCTTTCTTTCTGTCTCATTTTCGTTAAGGGAAAAAAAGAAATTGTAATCCTTGGTAAAGTATTGATGTACTTAAGTAATTACAAACATAAGTAATTAAGTAAAATGTTAGTTAGGTAATGTTAATTTTGATTAATGCAGATTTTTTTTTCTTTGCCTAACTCTGAAATTAAGTATAGCATGCACAGTTTTATTTATTAAGCTCGATTAATTTTTAAAATAGCAACACATTGATTTTCTTCTTTTTACTTATTTAGATTAATAAATAAATAAGGCTCACTTTCTAAAAATTGAACTAATTCAAATGTTTGTGCAGGTATAGATTGATTACATTGATAATATGATTAATTGCATGTATTATAATCTCTTCCTTTGAATGAAATTTCTAATGATTTTTATGTAAATGATTTTTAACTCCATCTATTTCAGTAATAATCTTGCTTTAGTAAAAATGAACTATGTCCAAACATTTAAAAGTATTTATATAATCTTAATATATATATATATATAACCTTTCATTTTTAAAATTTCATGCAAACAATTCTCCATTCAGAGGCCTTTTTTGTAGCCTTTTATATTGTTACAACTTGAATGGGGACAAAAAAAAAAAAAAAAAAAAAAAAAGATATTTGAAAATTAAATTTTTATTATTGAGAAATTTTTAGTTATGTTGATGCAGTAGACTGTGCCAACTAGTCATATAATTTAGGATACTTTGATATAGTTAATATACAAGTGATTAAATAGTATCACAGCCATTTTCTCAGCACATATGGTGTTGTCATTACAAACATTGGCACTAGAAGTTGGCATTACTCACTAGTTGCTCATCATTTTATGTGCATATTATTTTCCCCCTGATAATCGCATGATAATGATGAAATGAATATTTTTAATGAAAATGTTACAAAATAAAAGAAATATAAAAATATATTTAATTTAGAAATATATATTATTCATTAAAAGCTTAATCATAATTCACTGTAAGAAAAACATTGATATCTGTGATAATTTAGATGGATTCCTCAAAATAACTTCTAAAGGCTACATTTTGCTATCTGAAAACATGAAATTAAAAAGTAAAATTTACAGTAATTAAGGATATCCACTTAATTTTCGAAGTATACCTGATATACTCTAATAAAAATGTTGATATAAGTATTTGAGATGTATCCACCAAAATAACTTATTCTAACAATAAATAATCTATATATATAAAAGAGTAAACTCACTGATTAGTGACTCAACACAGTCGTGGCGATTCTATGGGAGATACAGGTGCAAATTTTGGTGAGCACGTCGGTTTTAGGACCTTGATGACCACTGGGACGGGATTTTGAAAAATCAGAGAGCAAAAACATTTTTATAAACATAACTCTGCTCCAAATTGCTTCACGGTGAAAAAATTTCAGAGGGAGAGACTAGACTTGAGTACAAAAAAAAAAAAAAAAAAAAAAAAAAATATATATATATATATATATATATATATATTTTCTGCAATTTTGGAATTCCAGATTTTTAAGGGGGTAAAAATGATTTTTGGAGGCAAATTTAGAAAATACGCATTTTTTAATTAAGCCTCGCTTTCCCAATATCAAGGCGTTACTGCAGGCGTTACCGCTTGGCATGTTTGGTGAAAATCACCAGCACAGCACCTTTTTGTACAATTTAGAAGTTGCAACATTCCACTGGTTATATTTGCTATCTCTGACGAATTAGCACCTTGAATGAGGCGGGCTTAGCTAAATTTCACTTCAAAATGGGGTCAAAGTGATCCCATCTTGGAAAAGCGAGGGTTAAACTCTACCAATAATAGCACAAAGATATAGAAAACCACTAAGAGTCAACTTGAGGATATTTCCAAAAAATCATTATTGGTTTTCTGCAATTTTCGATTTTGGGGAGGAGTTACGAGGGGGCTAATTCAAGTCCCCTTTTAGCACTAAATTTGTCATATAGAATCACAAATTTTAGTGTGTGGCTTATTTATGTGTGCCTGACACCTATTGTAACGGGATTTTGCGAAAGTTCCCAATTGAGGGGGGAGGGGGGCAATAAACCTGTTTCTAAGCATAACTTTGCTTCAAATTATCTCAGCAAGATTAATTTTATGTGTCGGTTGTTTATGCTTTCCCAACACGCACTGTAAAGGGATTTTTACGCAATTTCTTCCTCCCTCCTTTGCAGGTGGATAGGGAGGCAAAAATATGTTTATAAGAGTAACTCCGCTCCAAATTATCTCAGGGTAGTGATTTTTTAACATATCGATTGATTATGCGTTCTCAAGACATATACTACAAAGAGATTTTGCAAAATTCCACATTATCCCCCTTGGGGGTTGGAGAGGAGAAAACATATTTCCAAGTGCAAATCTGCTCCGAACTATCTTAGGTGATTTTTTATGTGCGGGCTGGTTATGAGTTTCCAACACACACTATGAAGGTATTTTGTGAAATTTCCCCTTTCCTCCCTTTAAGGGTGTTGAGTAGGGGGCAAAAGCACCTTTTAAAGTGTAACTGCTCCAAATTACATAGATACCAAGTCTACTGTTTTTGGCGGGGACTTCAGACTGGAAAAATTTTATAGCTGATTTTTGTAATACTAATCGTCGAAAATATATATAACCATATTCCATTTAAAAATGCCAATGTGAATTTTGATTTAAAAGATTAAAAACAGCAGCTATGAAATTATCTCATGAAAGTGATTTTTTGACATGTTGATTGGTTATGTGTATTCAACACACACAAACTACAAAGAGATTATTTGAAATTCCATGCCATCTCCCCTCTTGAGGATTGGCGGGGAGATTAAAAAACATGTTTGCATGCGTAACTCTGTTCCATATAATCTTAGAATGGCAATTTTTGATGTGTGGACTGCTTATGCATATTCCACACACACTACAAAGTGATTTTGTAAAATTCCACACTACCGCCTCTTAGGGGTGGGGGTAAACTCTGCAGTAACTCTTCATGCGTAACTCTGCAGTAAATTATCTTAAGAAGGAGATTTTCGATGTGTGGGTCAGTTATACATATCGAACTCATAATATAAAATTATTTAGCAAAATTCCCTCCCCCTTCTTCCATTTAAGAGCGGAGACGGGGTAAAAACACGTTTTAAAATATAGTGCTGCTTCAAATAATCTCAGGATCCTGATTTTTAATGTGTTGGTTTGGTATGTGTATGCAACATGTACTATAAAAGGATTTTGTGAAGTGTGGCAAGTGGAAAAACCTTTACCGAAGGTAGCGAGAACTTTAACTTAGATTTTGACTGATTGCAATGATTTTTTAAAATTATTAATGGTATAGCGTTTTGAAAATTCATTTCAATATAATGACCAGCGAAGCAGGCAAAGCCTGCTAGTACATTATAAAAGAGCAAAGAACTGGCGTTTAAAAGTAATAATTACAAAACTTTGAATAAACACCATAAAAGCAAGAACTTTCAACAGTTGTTTCGGGTCAAAAGAAAACCTAGCCCTTCGTCAAGTGAATAAAGTAGGCACGAGTGCTGTAACAAAGCGGCAACACAGTGCAACCTGCAACATTGTCGCTTCTTTTACAGTACTCATGTGTACTTTTTTTGCCTGATGAAGGGTTTGTTTTTTTTACCTGAAACAATTGTTGCGAGTGTTTGCTTCTATGGTGTTTATTCAAAGTTTTGTACTTAGTAATAAATAATACATTTTTCTATTATAAAAAAAAAAAAATAAAGAGTAAAATTTACTGTCATTCACTTAATTTTCAAAGTACACCTGATCATTTTTTTTTTTTTTTTTTTTCCATAGATTTGGTAAAATAGAAATTTTGGCCAATGACAGTCCTTCGTATGTTGTCATTCTTTCTATCAAGGCATCCTAGTATAACTTACTTGTCAATATTGCAGCCATATTTATTTTAATAATTTACACTTGAAAAAGAAAATCTTTATTAAATGACGTATTAATTGCCTTAACGATGTTACACGCACATACATTTTAATAAATTATAGCTATATTTTAATACAGTTGTACATATTTTTTATTAATACTTCCTTAATATGGAAGCCTATTTTTAAGATTAATAAAACAAATATTTAAAATTGAGCTATTTCACTATGCATAGAAATCTGTATAGTAGCGATCACTTCCATGCATGTGAACTCACTTTGCAACCATTAAAAACCAAAAGAGAAAAAAACATCACTGGATACAACTTACACATTTTGCATGAAAATCTGTATAGCAGTGGTCACGGTACCATACATGTATGCTTGCTTAGCTAGCATTAAAAAAAAAAAAAAAAAGAATCCGACGTGGACACCACGACTTCCTTATACATCTATTGGAATATACATATGGTTATGGAAACATTGATATTTTTGTGTGAGGTAATTGATTTGTAAATAAACAGGCAGGTTCTAGTCCATGAACATTCCTGAAAACAAGCAAAAAAAAAAAAAAAGCTCCTCCAACCACAACAGTCCTGATGATAAGATTATATATACCACCAATTGTAAAATTTTCAGGAATTTTCTATGGCTTATTACAGAAAATACCATTGGCAAATACTCAGCTTAGACAGCACAAAAAAAAAAAAAAAAAAAACTGGTGTACAATGAATATTTAAATTTAAAAAACTTTTTCATACACCATAAAATTATGAAAGCATTACCAGTTTCGAAAAGACATGGCCTTTCTTCTTCAGGTACAAAAACCACCAGTCTTGCTTTTTTCTCCAAGGTAATAGCAAGTGCTTTGCACCTGAAGAAGAAAGACCATGTTCTTTTAAAACTAATAGTGGTTTTATTAATTTTATGGTATGTAAACAAGTTTTTAAGTTTAAATATTAAACATAGCTTAGTGTTCAATGAAAATCATTTCAGTATAAAATGCCTACTTTTATTCTTGTAGGCAAAAATTAGTGGTGAGAAATGATACATTTTACCTAAACAAATAATTCTGTTAAAATTGAGAAAAGGTTTACAAATTCTGGCTCTCCTGAAGCAATATTTGTCACCAAATTCGATTACTAATCTCGTCAGGCTGCCAAGTTTGTAGCCGATGCAAATGTTGATCTTGGCATCAATTTTAGCGATTTGCTGAAAATTTTTGTAAAGAATAAAACCTTACATTACAGCTTTATGGAAGTCTGAATAGCTGCTTTTGTGAGGGGGTTTCCTCCTTCATCAGCTTACTTCCTCGTGGTCCATGCCATCGGTAGTGGATGTTTTCTTCTGTCTCTTGCTTTCTCTTTAATTAGATTGTGTCACTGTCGGTAAGCACAAATGCTGATATCAAAGCGGCAGCGTGTGTTGCCACTTTGTTTGCAGCACTCGTGCTTCCTTTGTTCGCCTGATGAAGGGTCATGTATTCTTTCGATCCAAAACAATTATTGTGAATTTATAGCATTTTAGGGTGTTTATTCAAAGTTGCGTACTTATTACTTTAAAATGCCAGTTCTTTATTATTTTCTCTTCTGCGTTTTCTTCCGTTTCATGATATTTGTGAAATATGCTAGCAGACCCATAGCTGCAGCCACAAATATTTCACTTTTTAAACATTTTAGGATGCTACGCTTTTTTTTCTTTCTCTCTTGGCGGTAATAATAAACTTATACTTAAATTGTAATTTTTAAATTTACTAGATGAGGCTAAGTCTTTAAAAACAATTTGTTAAAAATGAAGTATAACTTAAAAAATTTCATGAAATTTGTAAAATTTTGGGTGTGTGGTGATTAAATCTCCAAGTCTCTCATGATTAAGATCTCAGCAGAAGAATTAAAAATTATTTTGCATGGAGCATTTTTAAAAATTTTATCTTATTGAATTTATATGTAATATGTAAAATTCTGAGTCAGGGAGTGTAAGCGAAAAGTTGCCAATTAATGAAAAAAGTGTTTTTTCTTTGGACTAAAGCTGAATTGTTGCTAATTGATCAAACTAGGTTCGATTTGAATGAAACAATTGAATATTACCATAAAAATTAAGTAATAGCAAATTAAATAACACCATAAAATTAAAAAACATACAAAAGTTCAAATGGCAAACAATTCAAAAGAATGCAAGAAAATTAAATGATAAATGTTTATCTATTTTAAGAAAAGATTTATTTACTGCATGCCATGATGAACTTTCTTTCTTCAATAAGCTTTTCCTCCCTTTTCTTCCATCTGACATCAGTGTTAATGAAATGAGCTAGCAAGCCCACATCTACAGGCACGAAAACAATTTTGTGCACTATAGATATGTTCCAGCTGGCGTAGGATGCAAAGACTTCACAAATGGAGAACTTTCTGAGGAAAACTGCTCTTTCTTTTCTTCTTCAGTCTTTTTTAAACAGTAACTATATAAATACATATTTTAATATTTAAGGATAATGTGCAATTTTTTTGGAACTATAGATTTATACACTGCAATTGCTTATTTCAAATTCGTCAGATAAAGCTATAGGGTAGGTGCTCCAGTGATTGGCATGCTCCACTAATTGACATCTATCCCGAAATAATTAATAAATAAGAAAAATAATAAAATCATATTTTACGTATAAGAATTTTAACATTTTTTGTCAAACACTGGAGCATAGGGTGCTAATAACAGATAAAATGAAAAACTGGCAGTGTCAATTACTGGAACATTGAGTGGGTGTCAAATAAAAATTCATAAAAAAAATAATTGTTATAAAATGTATACCTATATTTTAACATATATGTGGTTCGGAATGTCTTTCATGCCATATGTACTAACTTAAGATTTCTGAAAATATTTTCTGATGACTAAAACATTAAAAACATCAGAGATTGCTCTAAAAGTGTCAATCACTGGTGCACTTACCCTATCTACAAATAATAATAATAATAATAATAATAATAATAAATAAATAAATAAAATAAATGAACTATAACAAAATTTTTATAAACAAACACCATAAAATTAAAAAAACATACAAAAGTTCGAATGGCAAACAACTGAATAGGATACAAGAAAATCAAATGTCAAATTTCAATGCTGATCTATTTTTAGATTTATTTACAGCATGTCACAAGGAACCGTGTCTTCAATAAGCTTATCCTCCTCTTTCTTCTTCTATCTGATGTTGATATTAATAAAAATCGCTAGCAAGCCCACGTCTACAGGCATAAAATCAATTTCGTGCACTGAAGCTATATGGTCCAGCTGGCATAGGATAAACTTCATAATTAGAGAACTTTCCAAGAAACACTGTTCCTTCATTTCTCTTCGATCTTCTTTAAACTGTGATTATTTATAATTTTGAGCTTTTCAACTGTTTTTTTTTTTTTTTTTTTTTAATTGTACTTCATACATTTTTTGCATTTAATTTTTTTTTTTTTAAATGTATTTTGATGCAATTTCATTTTCTGCCATTTTGAGTATGGCATTCTTTGATAAACTTTCCTTTCCTAAAAAGGTTTGTAAATTCCAAGGATAATAGCAAAATTGTGCCAAATTATTGATTTATTAAAAACACGCTAAGTCATACCATAAACTGTATTATTATTCACAATTAACAAAAATTAATTCTTGTTTTTATAAATTCAAATTAACTTCACTCAGAATGTATGTGTACTACTTAATCAGCAGTCTACATAATGCAATCTATTCTATGTAAATATATCTCACTATAATATTCAAAATGTAGTGTGTAATAAATATATTCATCGATATTATCATTATAAAAATGATTGAACTGATAATTACATGTTATCATCAGTTCGACCAATTTCATTTTAAACGGTGATATTTAACAAAATAAACATCTAACTAATATACTAATTAAAAGGAGAATGATCACAATTATATCATAATTTTAAGTCAAATTTGTTTTCAAATGTCTAAACAAATTACCTGATATAAGATGAGTCATCAGGATATAATATCAGATACTAATATTTCAATATGTTATAGCAATAATGTACAAAATATTATCTTTTAATTAAAAAAATAAAAGAAATGTTAATTCTAGGCACTTATACAACTTACAGACATTAAACTAATAATTATAAAATCATTGAATGTTGTGAACATACCTTGCAATAAGTTCTTCACACACACACAAAATAAACATTTGGATTCCAGCATTATTAATTACTAATTCACTTAAATGCATATGTGAAATAATAACTCATACATAGGAGGCAAAATATAAAATAAATATACGTCAATCTCTTTTCAAGTTTATCTAGACATAATATAAACACAATTTGTTTACATGTAGTATGTTTCCAATTAGCTATGAACGTTTAGACACTTATTTAGAAAATAAAAATAGCTATTCAATTACAAAATGAATGTTTTAAATCGTACTTCAAAGTATCTAATTCAGGAGACAAAAGCACCTAAAATTTATTTAAAATTATTGAACAAATTTCTATCGTTATTACTAATACGAATTCTGACGTCCGCTTGTCATCAGACATGCGAGCAACCCTACCGTCTATCATCATGACTCGCGCTCGCCAAAGCCCGATTATGTTTGTTGCAAATTGAATTGTCTTTGCTTCCTCTCAGGCGGCGCTACTAGTCGTCATTTTCGACGCGCCGATGTATATTACTGAATACTGACTAGTTAAAAATGTGATCTAAAAGGATTCAGTCATGCTTGACCGTTTAAAAATATAGCGTTGATTAAATGTTTATTTATGTTTTTATTGTGAATCCGTGTTATGTTATATGTTTTTTGTGAAGTGAATAAATAAAATGAAAAGAACGATTACTTTCATCATTTATGGAAATGGATAATTATGAAATGTGTGTGAGTTTATGGAACATTGAAAGATTAATGAACATTTTGGTGACCCTAGGATGTGATTATTTGCATTTTATTTGGACGACATGCATTTTTTTGGATAATTAATGGAGTAAAAGAAAGAATCATCAAGGCAGCATGCATCGGATATGGGAGGTAGGCTTTTTCCCTTATTATTTCATTATTTTGGTTTGAATTTGGGGGTTAAAAGTTATGGTTTCGGTTTTAAAAGAAAAGCGTAGTTTTTGTTATGAAATAGTTGCAGTCTGTGAGGACATCGAATTCATTTGGTTTATATATAATATTATTTATAATTTATAAAATTTTGCTGATATATGAAAGAAATGGTTTCAAAATTTGAATAATTAAAAAATAGTTTGGGTTTTTGAATATAAATGGTTTCATTCAACATTTAAATAATTGAAAAATTACTTTCGTTTCATAAAATGTTGTTTAAATGGTGTTTCTTTTTGTTTCTTTGAAAACGAAATTGTTTTTTTTTTTAATGGAATATTATTTAATTATTCTTTTGTTTCTTGCAATGCTATTAAAATTGAGTTACTTCTGGTTTAATACAAAATTATTTATTTAGTTTTGGTTTCATTAAATGCCATTTTAAATTGATTTACTTCTGTTTTAACGATATTTATTTTTTGTTCTTAAATGATATTTAAAGATGATGTTTACATTTTTTGATATATAGATAATACATGTTTATTTTTATTTAATAAATATATGGATAGGGGTTATTATTAAGCAATTAGAAGGTTTCATAATTTTTATTTTTGTTCTCTTGTTTATGATATTGGGTTTAAAATGGATCTAGAAAGATTGAAGGAAAAAAGAAAAGGTTTAAGAACCTCATTTACGAAATATTTGGGTAAAATAGAAACAATCCTGAACTCCGAAATTACGGAGGAATACACGAAATTAATGAAAATTGAGGAGCTTCTTAGATTAAAGGCTCAGCTCCTGGACAAACAAGCAGAACTCGTAAACATCGATTATGAAATACAAACAAAAATTAAAGTTAAGGATATAGCTGAAGATGTGGCAGGCTGTGAGGAATACAGGGAAAAAGGGATCGATGTAAAAACAAAATTAGAAAGGCTAGTGGATAATTTAAATGACAGGCCGTTGCCTGGTGTTATTCAGATCGCTAGATCAAGTGATCAAACAGAGATTGGTTCAGAGAACCTAACAGTTAGAACTGAAACCAGAAGTACAGTTAAACTTCCGAAATTACAAGTTGTACATTTTCTTGGTGACTGTGGTTCATGGTTGGACTTCTGGAACTCTTACGAGGTAGCGATACATAATAATAATTCTTTAAGCAAAATTGAGAAATTTACGTATTTGAAATCTTTCTTAGGAGGCATCGTCTTGAGCGCTGTATCTGGGTTTTCATTGACAGAATCGAATTACGATGCATCAATACAATTACTTAAAGAACGTTTTGGACGGAGTGACGTAATTATATCGTCCCACATGCATAAGTTACTATTAATAGAACCGGTGAAATCATGCGCGAATGTTACTGAATTAAGGAGAATGTACGACGCGATTGAGGTACAAATTCGTTCGTTACAATCATTAAATGTAGCAACAGGCACTTACAGTAATCTGTTATGCCCTGTAATATTACAAAAACTACCGGAAGAATTAAATTTAAGTTATAATAGACAGCGTAATTCAGATGAATTGTTTGATATTTCTAAATTAGTTGATTTTATACGTAAAGAATTAGAAATACGAGAAGCATCGATAATTTTAGCGAATCCCAGAAATAATAGCGCAAATGAAAATAATTTTCGGAACAAAATGACAGGCCACAATAAACCTTACGTAAATTCTAAAAGGAGCGAATATCATCCCCCTAAATCATCAGCTTCCGTTTTAGCGACTCAGGTGGAAAGAAATTTATCTGGTTATCATAATAGGTATCCTTATGATAATAATAGGCCTAAATTTAATAACAAAAGAAATACGAGTTCATTTTCTCAAAATACAAGAGTTCAGGGCTGTTTGTTTTGTTCCTCGGCACATATGAATCATGATTGTTCTTTAAATGTTTATGATAAGAAAAGGGCTCTAATGGCCAAGAGATTATGTTTTATATGTTTTTCAAATCATTTGAGTAAATTTTGTTCTCGTAAAGATCATAAGTGCAAGTATTGCGCGTCTCCCTGGCATAACTCATTAATATGTAATACAGAAAGAAATGAATCCCGCTCAGTTGAGGATAAAAAACAAATACAGTCAGAAAGTTCTTTAAATTTGGTTTGTAATAAGAATAAAGAGCTTGAGGACACGCCGAGTGATTCGGTGTTGTTGCAGACTGTAACGGCAAGTGTATTTAATATTCGGGCCAAATACCATTTATTGAGGTGTCTTATTGACAATGGAAGTTCTAGGACATTTGTATTGCGCGAAATGTGCAATTTGTTGGGATTAAAAACAATCGGAAGGGAAACCCTTTTAATTTATACTTTTGGCAATGAAAATACTGAAAGGAAAACTTATGATATTGTAGAAATAGTATTACTCAATGTAAGAGAAACTAACAAGAAAATTAAATTAAGGGCTGTGGTTATTGATTCAATTACATTTGGGGAAATTAAAATTCCTTCACAATGGGTGCGTAATATCGCACTAGAAAAAGGCATTGAATTGGCAGATAAGGGTAATTTAAGTAAAATTCATGTACTTATTGGATCGGATTACATTGGGGAAATTCTCGGAGAAAGGAACGTGAGAATTTCTAAACGATTAATGGCAACAGATACCTTATTTGGATTTGTGATACAAGGAAAGGAAAGGGACCCTAAAGCACTTAAGAATTGTCAGAAAGTGCGCGTTAATCATTTACATGTTGTTAAGGAGGAATTGGACCATCAAAGGGTTAAAAATTTATGGGAATTGGAGGCAATTGGAATTAATCCGGACAAGGAACATTCTAAATCAGATGATGAAATTTTAGAGTTATTTAGGCAAACCACTACTTATAGAAATAAAAGATATGAAACGCGATTGTTGTGGAAAAACAATATTAAAAAATTGGACAGTAATTATGAGATAGCAAGACGACGCTTGTCTCATTTGAACACTGTTTTTGGTAGGAATCCGGACTTATATTTTAAATATAAGGAAATTATTGAGGAACATTTAAAGGAGGGCATCATAGAGGAAGTAGCGTCGGATTTAAATGACAATACGGGTACAGGCTATTACATGCCGCATCATGCAGTAGTACGCGAGCAAAAGAAAAGTTCTAAGGTTAGGATAGTTTTTGACGGTTCATGTAAGGGCAGGGATGAATTATCTCTTAACGATTGTTTAGAGAGCGGTCCTAATTTAAATCCAGATTTACTCAGGATAATTTTGAGGTTTAGGTTACACCCTGTAGCGTTTTGCGCAGACATTCAACGAGCTTTTCTAGAAGTAGGAATCACGGATGAGGATAGGAATTTTTTGAAATTTTTATGGAATGATGGGGAGGGGCCCGATCTCCATTCCGATGCTGCTAAACGAATTAGGACATTACAATTCTGCAGAGTTCCCTTTGGGGTAAAATGTTCCCCTTTTCTATTGTCGGCAACAATCAGGCTTCATTTGAAGAAATTCGAGAATGACTACCCGGAAGCAACAGAAATTTTACGATCTCTCTACGTGGATGATCTCATCTCTGGCACTGAGGATGTGAACAAGGCATTACAATTGTCTAAAGAAATGATGTATATTTTAAGTGAAGCTAGCATGAATCTCAGGGCTTGGATTTCTAATTCTTCTAAACTTAATCAGTTGTGGAAGACAGACAATTTCGAATGTCGAAAAGATCCGGAGGAATCCGATGTTGAACTAAAAATATTAGGGATTATTTGGGACAATACGAATGACGAATTACTGATTGACACTTCACAATTTAACAAATTACCGGAGGACAGATTTATAACAAAGCGATATATTTTGGCTGTTTGCGGAATGTTATTTGATCCATTGGGGATCATGAATCCATTTTTGATTCGCATAAAAATTATATTACAATCAGTATAGGAAAATGGTAAACAGTGGGACGAACCTGTTCCACATGAAACTGAAATGTTGTTTTTAGAATGGCTAAATGAAGCTAAAAATTTGAAGTTCACTGGAATTCCTAGGCTGTATTTTAACGAACTCTGCTGGAACTCAGTAGAGGTACACATATTTTCCGATGCTAGCCCAAAATGTTATGGTTCAGTGGCTTATTTTCGATTTACGAATTCTGAAGAATGCAAAACAAGTTTTATAATTTCTAAGTCTCGACTAGCCCCTTTGAAGAAGATTACATTACCGAGACTTGAATTACTTGGCACTTTAGTCTCAGCAAGATTGGGATCATATCTCAAATCTGTTTTTCCTATGCTGGACCCCAGAAATATTTTTTATTGGACTGACTCTCAGATTTGCCTTCATTGGATAAAAAATTCAGCTAACGATTATAAGCAGTTTGTGAAAAACCAAGTGATAGAAATCAGGGAAAATACTGATCCTGAAAAATGGCACTTTTGCAAAGGCAAGGTCAATCCGGCGGATAAATTGACAAGAGGTGTGAAAGCAAATTCCTTAATGAGTGACAAAGTATGGAGTCAAGGACCAGCTTGGCTGTCAGAATTAAGTATACCGTATGACTCTCTAATGAAATTTTCCTGTTACATGGACAGCGTGGTTGAAGAAAGACATGGAGTTACAACACTTCAGGTTAACGTAGAAGTTCCAATGCCATTATTAAATCTGGAGAATTACAGTAGTTTGAATAGAGTTTTGAGAACAACCGCCTATGTTTTTAGATTTCTAAATAACATCAAATCTAGGTCTGAAAAACGTTCAGGAGCGCTGACAGCAAATGAAATATCTGCAGCAGAAAATTATTGGCTTCTATATGTGCAGCAAAGTGAATTTAACAAAGAACATACTACATTAAAGGCAAAAAATTCAGTTTCTCCTGATTCTAAGTTATATAATTTGAATCCCATTTTCACAACAGAAGGTCTAATAGTATTAAAGGGAAGAATTCAAGGCTCTAATTTTTCTGATGAATCTAAGCATCCAATTATTTTGCCGAACAAGGCTCGATTTACTAATCTTTTGATCATGAAGGAACACGAAAATTTAGGTCATTCTGGTATATCTGACACACTCACTCAAATAAGAGAACGTTTCTGGATCATTAAGGGCAGGCAAGCTGTGAAATCCTGCTTGAACAAATGTTTTCTATGCAGACGGTTTAAGGCCAAACAAGGACAGCAAGTAACAGCTCCGCTTCCCATATCAAGAACTAGTGAGGCTCAACCTTTTGAAGTCGTCGGAATCGATTTTGCTGGACCCTTATTCACGAGAGACAATAACAAATCTTACATTGCATTATTCACTTGTGCAGTCACTCGAGCAGTGCACTTGGAAATAGTCTCTAGTCTCAGTTCTGAACATTTTCTACTTGCATTCAGACGTTTCATCTCCAGAAGAGGTGTGTGCAAGGTTGTGAATTCCGATAACGCTCTGACTTTTAAAAGTAGTGAAAAGGAACTGAAGAAACTTTATACGAACATTAAGAACTTTGAAATACAGAACTATTTTGGTAATAAGGGTATCAAATGGAATTATATAGTAGAAAGAGCCTCATGGTGGGGGGGTTATTGGGAGCGAATGGTTCGTATGACAAAGGTCATTTTGAGGAAAATTCTTGGTAGGGCACTGGTTACATTTGAAGAACTGCAAACTATACTTGCAGAAATTGAATCTATTATTAATTCTCGACCTTTAACTTATGTATACAATGACCCTGTAGAGCCATTCCCTCTCACCCCAGCCCATTTCTTAATAGGAAAAAGGTCAACTGCATTGCCACCACAAAGTGGCCGTTTAGTGATTGCAAGTCAATCTAGTTCTCAGAAACTTTTAATTAAACGATACTTGTATCGTGAGAGACTTCTTAACGAATTCTGGAAGCGCTGGAAATTTGAATATATTTTGCAGTTGAGAAATGCTAATGTTGTAAAACCTGTTAATCCAATTTCTAATTTTAATATAGGTGATATAGTCCTAATAGGTGATGACAAGGCCCCAAGACAAATTTGGAGGTTAGGAAAAGTAATCGAGACACATGTAGGACGTGACAATAAGGTAAGAGCTGTAACCTTAAAAACTTCATCAGGAATGTTAAAGAGACCCATTCAACTTCTTTGTAACTTGGAGGTCCAAGGGGACTTACCTTAATTAAACCAACTGTTCACCTGTAAGGTAATATTAATATTGTTTTCATTTTCAATTGTATCGAGGTAACATTCATTTTTGTATTTGATATAATTTCTATTTTCAGTATTTTGTGGTTGTGAAATTTATTATTTATGTACTGTGATTTTTTTATTGGTTGTAATTCTTGAATTGTATTTGATTTGGATTTGTTCAAAATTTTGTATTGAACTTAACTTACCTTTCGGGGAGGGAGGATGTTGCAAATTGAATTGTCTTTGCATCCTCTCAGGCGGCGCTACTAGTCGTCATTTTCGACGCGCCGATGTATATTACTGACTAGTTAAAAATGTGATCTAAAAGGATTCGGTCATGCTTGACCGTTTAAAAATATAGCGTTGATTAAATGTTTATTTATGTTTTTATTGTGAATCCGTGTTATGTTATATGTTTTTTGTGAAGTGAATAAATAAAATGAAAAGAACGATTACTTTCATCATTTTTGGAAATGGATAATTATGAAATGTGTGTGAGTTTATGGAACATTGAAAGATTAATGAACAATGTTTTTTCGCCAAGGTTCTGAGGAGTAGGCATTTTCCAAATTCGCATTGGCGACAATCTAAAATTTATTTAACCGGCAGCAAAAGTATCCGAGCACTAGCAATCATCCCTGTCTAAAAAGAGTACACTTAATACTGTTTTGTTAAATAAATCTTTGTCGAGTCATGTTCTTAGTCAGTCTAAAAACATGATTTGACAGCAGTTTTAAGTGTATTTTTTTGATATCGGAATTATTGGCTAGCGCTTGGATACTTTTGCTGCCGACTGTACAATATAAATACCTGGCTACAGTGTCTAGAATATATTCTAGGCACTGTAACCAGGCCGTCGTTTGCGATTCAAGTGTAATATTACGTAAATATTTTTCAATCGGTCATCCGCAGTACAGACGGCAACAAAAGTATCGGAGCACTAGCATAATAGTCCCTGTCTAAAAAAAGTACACTTAATACTGCTTTGTTAAATAAATTCTTATCGAATCTTGTTCTTAGTCAGTCTAAGAACATGATTCGACAAAGATTTATTTAACAAAACAGTTTTAAGTGTACTTTTTTGATATCGGAATTATTGGCTAGTGTTCGGATACTTTTGCTGCCGACTGTATTTAGTGAAAGATTTGGTGCTAGGTCCAGCTAGGTGCTAAAGTTCATTTTTTAGTGCTAGACGAGTCAAAAAAGTGCTAGATTTCGCACCAAAAGAGCTAAGTTGGCAACACTGACAGTGTTGCCGGATTGTCGAAAGTCAATTTCACCAATCAGTTCTGAAATTTCCCCAAATCAAGCTTTTTCTCAAAAAAAATCCCCAATTCAATTTATACTAAAAATGTAAATTTTTTTTAGAAACATTTAAAAAATATTTTATAAGTTTAAGCTCACATTTTTACCTAAATATTGTTTTCTATAGAAAAAAATCCCCAAATAACAGAAAATAATAAACAAATAAGAAAAATAACTTTCAGTACACTAGTTTTTGGAAAACCTTAAATCTGAGTAACATTCCGAGTCTAGTTCCTCGCCTCTAATCATTTGTACTTAAACTATTTGTGTGTGTGTGTGTATATATATATATATATATATTACTAGCAGGCATTGCCCGCTTCGCTGGTCGCTATATTTAAAGGAAAATTCTTTTCTATATAGCTTTATGAAAAAAAGAAAAGAAAATACTGAAATCGTTCAAAAGCTCGCTTTGGGTTCCCGCTGCCATCGGCAACGACTTTTTCGTCCTCGCACTCTCCGGTGCCTGTCCCTATTGCCTGCGACAATGGAGTACCCGTGGGCTTCCATTTGGGTGCTTATCATATATATGACAGTTTCGATACGGACAGTATCGAAAAATATGAAGTAGCCCTTTTATATTTGAATACCAGTTACACATGAACAACATTATGCGTGATGTACATAATATTTGCTTTCAAGTTATTTCCTATATTTATTTGATTTAATTGATCAACCATAAAATGGCAGCAATTTCAAGCCAAATGTAATATTATAATATCCTATGATCGGCTACGTCTATCGCATGAGACAATTATTATTATTACTATTATCACTATTATTATTATTATTATTTGGTTATATATACTTTATGTTTAGTTAATAGTAGTTGGTACATAGAAAAATAAATAAATTAATTATTATATAAACCATATCATGGTACAACCTTAATATAGCTCCCCTTGGCGACTTTTGAATTTTTGTCGCCGTTTTAAACTGAAATATAATTTATGCGATTATTGTTCCTATTTCTTTCTATCTCTTTCTTTTTTTTTTCAATATTTTATAATTTAGTTATATTTTTGATGCGCTACTTAGCTTTAAGTGGATGTCCTTGGCGAAAAATGTCCGATCTACTTCAGCATCAAAATTTAAAAATTTGTCCAGAATTATCAATAAGTAAATACCTTTAATATAATGCTGAAATACCTTTTATGCCAAGCGTGATTCATCCGTGCTAAAAAAAAAAAAAAAAAAAAAAAAAAAATCTAAAGCTGAGGTATAAAAAAAAAATGCTATGAAATAAAATTCAGAAGAAACATGCTAGATTTGTATTATTACTATTTTATTTTAAAGTTATAAAGACGTCATTTTCTCATTCACCAATTTAACATTTAGTAATTTTTTATTTTTCGCGTGAAAGCGTATTTCATTTTATGTTGAAAAAATAAAAAAATAAAAGAATAAAAATACCTCGTCAACTCTTGGCAACAATTAAAAATTTAAATGGTTTCTACTAAGGCAATTTTCAGTTTATTATTTTCATATTTTAATTAATTCGACACGACAATTAGATTTTTTAAAATTAACTAAAGTACGAAATTTACGTGGCAACACTACATTTTAATTCATTTCAGTCATTTTAAAAAGTACGTGACCGAATTTTACGGTCAAAAAATGAGATAAAACATAATTAAAATTCAAAAATAAAAAATAAAAATAAAAATCTAATCAAATTTCCGGTATAAATAGTAGCCTATGTCCTATTCCAGACTATTATCTATCTCTGTACCAAGTTTCATCCAGATCCGTTTAGCCGTTGTGGCGTGATTGAGTGACAAACATCCATCCATACATCCAAACTTTCGCATTTATAATATTAGTATATATATAGAGAGAGATATATAACGTTTTTGTAGACTATAAAATACAAAAAAAAAAAAAAAAAAAAAAAAAAGAAAAAGAAAAGTATACACAGACAGTTTAAAGAGCTTGCATCAAACTTAATATTTCATGGCTGTACGTTTAACTCAAGTTAAGATCAAACATCCATGTTTACGCTGGTCCAGCTTACTGATTATTCACTTGATTATTCAAGCCAAGCAGCAATCAAAACCTATCGAGCAATTACTATGCTTGAGCTTGCTACAACAAACATAAAGTAAATATCTCTTGAAATCAGGGAATACAAAAGGGGAAAAAAAAAAAAAAAAAAAAAAAAAAAAAAAACAGGATAAATTTTATGCTCAGAAGTTTAAAGTGTTACTTTTCTATTTCGGAAACTGCATCCAGAATCAATGCATTATTATCTGATAAATTTAACTTTCATTTTTAGAACAGAGGACTATTAGTTTCCGTCTGATTTTTTTCTTTTTTTTTTTTTTTTTTGACCAGTTTTGTGTAACACCAAAATAAATTTGAAATATCAATCCTATCGTTACAAATTCGGTATCGAATGAAAGGGGCAATTTTTCTGAATCCAGAGGTGCAAACAAATTTTCGACACGACAATTAGATTTTTTAAAATTAACTAAAGTATGAAATTTAAGTGGCAGCACTACATTTTAATTCATTTCAGTCATTTTAAAAAGTACGTGACCGAGTTTTACGGTCAAAAAACGAGATAAAAAATAAATTAAAATTAAAAAATAAAAAATAAAAAATAAAACTAAAAATTTTACAGATTGAAATTAATAGTCTTCTGTACTAAACTAAATTCTGTCTTTGACAGAATTTTCAATTTTTTTGTGGGAATTTAGAAAAAAGTTATCTTTTATTAATTTTAAAGAAAATCCCATATTTTCACACAAAATATTTGTTTTCCCGAAACTACTCCCTATTAAATCTCTGTCCTCAAAAATTTCCTCTGAAGCTGCAAAACTCCCCAAAATGGAGAAAAATCCCAATGTCTGGCAACACTGCAACTTGGCGTATGCATTTGTACAGTATTTATTCTATTAGAACAGCGCGTTAACAGATTTAGCGACGAACTCCTTTATCAGTATTAGCACGCCATAATGGAGTTTATTCACGTGACGTCACTGGTGGTATATAAAATTGTAAACAAGAAACACGTGCGCATGTTTTGTTTTCATCCTCCATTTTTTCTCGCTTACGCTGTCGCCTCGTTTCGCTAGTGTTAGTAGATTATTTTTGTTTGAGCACTTAAGAGCATACCACATACCAGTATTTTAATAGAAAATAAAATCAAAATATTAAGTTCTATTCTAGATATTTTTCTCAACAGAATATTTCAGAATGTATCCATGAATAATGAATGTTATGATCAAGAAGCAAATTTAAAAGCAAGCTTTACAGGTTTAAAAATGTATCGCAATAAATTTATAATTGATGTGAAATTTCCAGAAAGTATTTTAAGTGACACTGTTGCAGTTTGTAGCGTTGTACGTGCTGGATTTTAAATAATTGTGTATAATGTAGATACTAAGACCGACATATCGAGCAATGAGGTGATTTTGTAAAGATCTTTTTTAAATTCTTTAAATCTCATTCTTATTCTTCATTTATAATTTACCCTAAATATGCAAATTATTGTTTGTTTGATACTAATGTTTTCTTGTGTTTCGTTTCAAATTGCAATAGTTACTGTAAAAAGTGCATTTAATTTATGCATTTTTAACTGTTTTTTTCCCCCCTTAAATCTGAATTTAAGAAAGGCTTGAGTAGCTGTAATTAAACACCCAGTCATTTATGATCTAGCTTCTAAACAACGTTAAATTCCATGCAATAATCGCAGAAAATGTTATTTGTTGTTGATATTCCAAATACAAATATTTATTTATATTTGCATAGAATCTACTTTGTTCATTATCATGAAAATGCCTAGCAACTATGCTAATATCAGTCATTTCTTTCAAGTTGAAAGCTTTTTATATTACCCTTGTCACAAGGGTAGATATAACTATAATACTATAACTGCATTACTATTACTACATTGTACTCAGTATACTTATTTTAAAATGGAAACTGTATTATATAAGATGTTTGATGCAGATAATATTATTCATTTATATACTGTAATCTGATTATGTAATCACAATGTATGGTTATTATGAAGCTTAGTATGAAGATTTGCAGTGTTGTTTTTATATCAGTTTAGTGAAACACTCCATTATTTTTGAAATTCTTACTATCATTCATATGCCATTTCACTTTAAGGGGTTAGGGGTAGTCAGAGACACGAAAAAATGATAATTTTCAGTAATTTTTTTTCGCTATTAAATCATTTTATTTTACAAAAGTAATAATATGGCATTATTATACAATGTTTTGACTTGAAGTCACGAAAATTTGAAAAAAAAAAAATTATAATTTCCAAAGTTGTAGCTGTTTCTGTTGACCCAGTCCAAAAAAAAGGTCCTTGCTGTGACAATGATAAGTCCTTGGAGATTCATCTAAAATCAATCGGATAAGAAAAATTAGTTTTATAAATAGATAATCCTGGGCCTGATCGAAGCTTTTTTTTTTTTTTTCAAAAATTAAAAAAATGGCGGACTCAGGAAATTTTTTTCTAAATTTTTGGGAAAAAGTCAACAGTTAATTGGTCTTAAAAAATCGAAATTTTTGAAAAAAAAAAAAAAATCCTTCGATCAGGCCCGAGTTTATTATGTATTCTAAAAGCTGTATAAATTTCATTAAAATCTACTGAGCGGTTTTCAAGTTACAGTTGTCACCAGTTCAAAAAACATAGTTTTGAGAAAAACGCATTTGAAGTTTCGCACTAGATTTACGTACAGAAATACGAATTATTTAATCACTTACACTGAGTCATCTATTCCTGGGCCATATAATAGTTCTTCAGCCATTGTGGAAATTTCCAAAACATCAATTTGCCGTTGCCTACGAAGCATTCTGCCTTCCCGAGTGTTGTCGTTGGCGCGCTGATCTGCCACTTTCACACGTGCAGCATCCTTTTTTTTTGCATACTGATGGGAATTAGACCCACTCGAAAAGTAATTATCGGATCAACTTCAAATTTTCAGAGAATATTTATAAGATATTACACTTTAAGAAAATGCAAAAAAAAAAAATTTGATTTTTTGAAAATCCTGACTACCCCTAACCCCTTAAAAGTAAAAAAAAAAAAAAAAAAAAAAAAAAGACAGTCATTATAGACTTTACATGTTCTATTCTACACATGATATTTGGTGTCATTTTTAAAATCTCATCGTACTGTTATTATCTTTTTGTTTTACATATTTTATGTATATTTGAATCATGAGAGAAAATCTTTATATGGATAATTTATAAGTGTGTTTATGCAATATAAATGTAAAATAAAAAAAAATAATTTCTGAACCAAAAAGTAATAATGAGTAAAAATTGTATAATGATTCAGTTTTTAAACCTTAATATAAATAAAGCTGTTAACTACTGCCATTTTAATCCATTGTAAGCAAATACTCGTATAATATAAGTAGTGATGATGCTCAAAGTGTTTTATAGTATGCCAATAGATGGCGCTGTGTGTTCATTCTTTTTTCTGTAACTGTACATATGTAAATAAACGTTAGTTTAAGTCTAGCTCCCGTCTGGGTAACTTCATGTGGTAGCACGAGCGCTGGTTGCGGTCGATCGGCGGCGAAAATAAAATGACGCCAAGTTTCCTGTAATTAAAAACTAAAAAATGGATAAGCGAAAGTAGATCTAAAAAGAAAAATTAAAAATGGATAAATTACTCCCTTCAGTACCACTATTAAATAGTACGAATTATCACACGTGGTCATTAAAATTAAAAGCTGTTCTAACTATTAAAAAGTTGTACGACGTCGTGATTAAAGAAGCAGGCGACTTAAAAGAAGAAGAACAGGCTGAATACGGGGAAATTTTTTTCGGGCGATTAGGACCGACACAATGTAAATGTACGGGAAGAAAACAGTTGCCTGAACCGAGCAATTTTTCTCTGTTCAAGCGACATTGTCGGCACTAGTTGCCTCTGTCAACCAATAAAATACTACTAGTATTGACGTCTTCTGACGTAAGTTCCTTTTTCCACACCCCACTCCTCTTCCCTTAAGGAAGAGAGAATGCTTGGCGCGCAAGTAGTGATCTAGCAGGGCCATGGCGGGAGTTTCAAATAAATGTGATATTTTTAATTTATCTCATCATACTTAAATATTTTGTTTTAATCAAAATCTATAATAAAATGTGGTTTTAGTTCACTTACATATTTGTTCAATGTAGATATTTTTCCGATTGTTATCATTATTATTATTATATATTTTAAAATAAATGCGATTTTATCTAGACGAATTTTACAAAAAGCGATCATAGAATTATCCGTTTATATTTCATTTTATCTACGTTGTAATTTTTCTTTTGTAATAGTTAGGATAAAAATACTTTATGAATTATTTGCTTAGTTTTAGAGCTTTGAGATATAGCAATTTATAAAAAGCTATTTTTTTCTTTTTCTTTTTTTTTTTCCAAGTTTTCTTTCTTTTACCTTCACATTTTAGTAATTGTACCTTTCTTTCTCAAAATGTTTACCTGAAAACAGAATTTTGTCGCAAAATTAAATTAGAATTGATTTTTTTTTCTTTCTTGAAATGTTTTTATTATATAAGAAAATATTTTCATATCGTTTATGTTAATAATTTTCCCACTAACCTTTATTAAAAATTATAAATTAAAGTGCATAAAAAATTGAGGCCAAACCGTTGAAAGTAAGTTATATAACATAGGAAAGGTTTATATATATATATATATATATATATATATATATATATATATATATATATATATGTATATATCCTACTTGCCCATCGCCCTATCTTTTTTTTTTCTTTTTTTCATTCAATACATTTCGCCTGATTTGATATTGAATATTTTTTTAACAGATCGGGCTTCATTATAGGGAAGCTATCAGACTACGCCCGCTTCACTGGTCACTACATTTAAATGAATTTTCAAAGGAATTGGATCAGTATTTATTTTTTATATCACATTATAAATAAAAACGTCAATTTTTGTGAGATGCATAATATAATTTCTTATTGTTCCCGTTTAAGTAAATGTACTTTTCTCTCTCATTAGCATAATGTCTCATAACGGCCTTTCTTATACTAAGTTTTGATTGATTATATGCAATAGCACCTGAGATATAGCTTCCCTTTAAATTGTGGAAATCGCTGTATAGCAGTGCCAGCTGTTGAGCAGTTGGCACCAAAATTTAATAGGCACTAAAAGGTGCATCTACATGTAAATTTATATGCAATTCCGGAGATATAGTTGCCACAAAATTTTTGCTTCTCTCTCTCTCTCTCACAGACAGACGGATAGACAGACATTTTCTAAAAATTGTCAAATCGTGGTCTAGTCTAGACCTCTCAAAAAGTGCAAATCCGTCGAAAACCAGAAGCCGAAATTTTTTACGAATTTAATACTTTCTTCTATTGAATATAGAAGAAATAAAATATATAAAATTAAATTAAATAAAAAATTCTTAAAATGTATAGATATCCGAAAATCTTACAGTCGGATATTTTTCATGATTGCAATACTTTTCTTGCCTATATATCTTCGGAAAGTAATAAATATGATCGGACTAAACATAGTTTAATACATATTTTATATTATTTAAATAAAAAAGAGAATAATATGTTAAGGGCATGTAAAACCTTTATTTAAAATTCTTTAAATAGTAAAAATTTTAAACTTAATATATGTTCGGAACGTAAAAAAATATGACATGGACTGAATATAATTTATACACTTTTTACAATATTTGAATAAAAAGGGAAAAAAATAAATAAAAATAATTAAGAAATTACAATACTTTTATAAAAGTTCTTTAAAGAGTAACATACTTAATAATTTTAGTTTTGAAAATCAGACATTGATATTAATTTATTAATATCAATGTCAACACAAATAATATTATTAATTAAAATCATAAAAAAAATCATAAAATCATAAATCAAAAAAAATAATTTATTAGTAATTAAAATCACATTTTAATACATTAAAATGTGATTTTGTTCTGTCATTTAATACGCATTTTTACAGTATTTAAAAAGATAAAAAAAAAGGTGGATAATGGTCTTCAGTATTTTTATCTTTTAAATTCTTTAACTAATAAAAATTTCATATTATTATTTAAAAATTTTAATATATTAAAATTGATACTGATCATCTATTCAGAAGGATTTGGTCACTTAAAAAAAAAAAAAAAAAATAATAATAATAATAATTTATTATTACTTCAAGGCAGTTAGTGTAAATTCAATAAAATATTGTTATTTGGATATACTGAAATATTTTACTATGTTATAAAATTATTTTTATTTCGGTTTAGCAACCAACAAAAATATAATACAGTGATAGCATATATTTTTCATCGGATCTTTAAATTAGAGCTGATAGATTTGATGCAAATCATAATTAGGTCTAGTCAAAAAATGTACACAAAAGAAATTCTGAACGTTGCAAAAGTATAAATCACGTAGACACAGCGATAAATGCGATCATATAAATGTGTTTGAGAAAGTGACAAGTGAGTAATGCTTTCCTAGCAACCCTTCGTGTAGGGAGTGTCTTTATTGCGGCAATTTTTGTCGCTGGAAAACTCCCCGTGTAATATGAGTTTTTAAGAATGCTGAAGCTGTTTCATACATCTTACTTTCGTTATCTGATGAACAAAGTCTCCAATTCGCAGACGAAGGAAACGCTAAGAATTTATGGGAGAAAATAAAATCAACATTCACAGGAAAACTGGAAGATCGAAAAATCAATGCAAGCAATGAAATAAAAAACATTGAAATTAATCCAGAAGAAACAGTAACGGATTATATTGCAAGAGCAAGAGGTTTAAGAACAAAATGTGCTTCACTTGGTTTGGAAATTACAGAGAGAGAAATTGTATATTATACTGTGAGAGGCCTTAGAGGAAAATTATCAAAAATTAAAGAAATATTAAAATCTCAAAGAGAAAAAGATTTAGATGAAATACTAGAGATTTTACGCGAAGAAGAAAGAACAATCCTGAGATCACCTGACTACCAAAAGACTAGAAGAGAAGAAGCATTCCACGTTAAAAGTGAGAACAAAAACAGAGTGAAAAGTTGTTACATCTGTAAGAAAACAAATCATCTAGCTAAAAACTGCTATTTTAGGAATAGAGATAACTTACCTCAGAACACTAACGATAAAAGAACAATTGCTTATAATAACAACAAGAACAAAAACAAAGAACAGTTTAAAAACAGAAACTCGAACTATGCAAGTAAAAATGATAGTGATTTCGCACTTTCTGCGAATAGAGAACAATTTGATATTTCTGAAAATAATGTGTGGCTATTGGATTCAGGTTCCAGTTGCCATTTAACAAATAATTTGAATTATTTTTGTGATATTGCCAATGATAATGGATATATCAATTTAGCAGGTAAGAATTCTACTTTAAATTTTACTGGTATAGTAACTGTTCGCGCTAAAACTTTGGTAAATAATTCTCAAAATATTTTAACTATGAACGAATGTATATATATTTCTTATTTGAGAAATAATTTAATTTCTGTAAGTAAATTAATGGATAGAGGTTATAAAATTAAATCAAGTAGAGATCATATCTTAGTTCTAAGTAAAAATGATGAAATTGTGTTAAAAGCTGTTAAAATAAATAATAGATTTGAAGTCATATTAGAACCTAACAATGATATGTCACCTGATTCTCCAGAATGTAACTTAATAAATAAATCAGAATCTTATGATATTTGGCACAAAAGACTTTGCCATTTAAATCCACAATATATGATAAAAATGCAAAATATTATTGGCATAAAATTTAGAGATTCTGAAAATTTTAATTGTGAATCATATGACATTAGTAAGTTAACTCGGAAAAATCATCCAAAAGTAAATTTTGATCAAAGTAGTTCTATATTAGAATTGATTCATGCTGATTTAGCAGGACCTATAAATGTTAATTCCTTAGGAAATTCTAAATATTTTTTAGTATTGGTTGATGATTTTTCTGGAATGTATTTCACTTATTTATTGAAACATAAGTATGAAGCATTTGATGCTTTTACTATTTTCAAAGAAAGGTATGAAAATCAGATGAATAAGAAAATTAAACGTTTAAGAACGGATAACGGTTTAGAATTTGTAAATAAGGAATTTGAAAATTTTCTAGAAAAATCTGGAATAATTCACGAGAAAACAGTACCATATAATCCTGAAAGCCACGGTATTGCAGAAAAATGTGTAAGAGTACTGGTAGAACGCGCAAGAACATTGTTATATGATAGTAAATTGCCACTTAGATTTTGGGCGGAAGCCATAAATTGTAGTACCCACATATCTAATAATACACCGCGAAAAAGTAAACAAAAAATCCCGATCGAAATATGGACAGGTAGAAAACCAAAACTAACTTATTTAAAAACTTTTGGTTGTGTAGCTTACTATCACATTCCTAAACAATTCAGAAATAAATTCGATGTTCCCGCTAAGAAAGGTATATTTGTTGGATATTCTAGAGAGAGGCGCGCATACAGAATTTATGATATCGATAAAAGGAAAATTATTGAAGAAAGATCAGTAAAATTTGATGAAACATCTAAAGGTAGTAAATTCTTAAAAAGTGAAACCGAAACTTATTTGTGGGATATTAAAGAATTAGCCCAGTTTAATGAAACCGAAACTTCTTTCTCACCCGAAAACAATGATGATAATTTATCAGATTTTTTGTCTGAACAACAAACGCTAGAACAAAATGAAATGCAGAATGAGTCAGAATCTATTTTTAGATCGCCACCCCAATTGCGACGATCAGAAAGAATAAAAAATAAAATGTCAGCTAATTTGGCTTTAAACGACCTTGATGGGGAATAAGTACCGAGAAATTTTGAGGAAATAAAAAATAAAAGAAATTGTAAAAAATGGGAGATCGCTATGGAAAAGGAAATCGATTCCATGAATAAACACAATGTTTTTGAGATAGTTGAAAGGCCAAAAAATGAAAAATAATTAAAAGTAAATGGATTTATTCAATTAAAAAGGTAAATAATGATGAAATTTATAAAGCTAGGTTAGTAGCAGCGGCCTTCAATCAAATAAAAACAGTTGATTATTCAGAGTCATATTCACCGGTAGTAAATATTGAATCATTTAGATTATTAATGGCAATCGCTTCTAAGCTGAATTTATCTGTAAGATAGTTTGATGTAAAAACAGCGTATTTATATGGTAACATTGAAGAAACTGTGTATATGGAAATACCCCCTGGTTATGAAAATAAATTTGGTAAAAATAATGTATGTAATGTGAAACGTAGTATATATGGCTTGCCTGAAAGCGGGCGAAATTGGCATAATAAACTTAAACATGAACTGAAAGTGATTGGCTTATCTCCACCTGCATCTGATAATTGTGTATTTACTTATAAAGATGATACGAATTTTCTAGCAATTTGTGTGTACGTTGATGATTTAGCAATCTTTTCAAATAATTCTAAGTTATGCGATGAAAAAATAAGTAAACTTAAAGAAATTTTTGTTCTAAATGAAACAACTAAAAATTCGAAATTTTTAGGCATGGAAGTAGTACAAAATCAAGACGGTATCAGTTTATCGCAAATTAACTACATTGAATCTTTATTAGAAAAATATGGTATGCAAAATTCTAAAAAGTCTAATCTACCAATAGTTAAAGGTGAGGATAGATGTTTTACACCTAAAGATAATTTAGTTAATCAAACCGAGTATCAAGAAATTATAGGTGAGTTGCTATATTTGGCTAACCGAACTCGACCTGACCTTGCATTTGTTACTAGTTATTTATCACAATTTAATAAACGTCCTGAGAAGAGACATTATACATTAGCTAAAAAGGTTCTGAAATACTTAAATGGAACAAAAAATAAAGTATTGTTTTACGAGAGAAAATTCGGTTTAATAAATTGTAGTGCAGATGCAAGCTGGGGAAATGGAGAGGGAGGCAAATCATTTTCAGGTTGTGTAATTATGTTAGGAAATTATCTTATTGTATGGAAAAGTAAAAAGCAAAGATGTGCAGGACTATCGACATGTGAATCAGAGCTGTTAGCCACTGCAGATACTGCAAGAGAATTAACATGGACTTTAAATATGTTACAAGAACTTAAATGTGAACAATTTGTTGAAAGACCTGTGACGATTTATTCTGATAGTCAAGCAGCAATAGATTGGCTAAATACTGCAAAGTCATCAAATAAAACAAGGCATGTTAATCTCAAATTTCATTTCGTTAGAGACTTAATTGAAGAAAAGACTGTGAAAGTTATGTATAATTGTACTAATGAAATGATTTCAGATTTTCTAACAAAGGCTGTTACAAAGGAAAAATTATCATTTACGTTAGAAAAAATATGTTTGATTTAAAAGTATATATTTGAATATTAATTATTGTTTATTATTGTTTTTGATTAAATATAAAACGCTTTTCGCAGGGGGAGAATGTTGGCATAATATAAGTAGTGATGATGCTCAAAGTGTTTTATAGTACGCCAATAGATGGCGCTGTGTGTTCATTATTTTTTCTGTAACTGTACATATGTAAATAAACGTTAGTTTAAGTCTAGCTCCCGTCTGGGTAACTTCGCATTTAAAACAGAGTATTTTTACATTTAATTTATACTTAGTTATTCTGTATTTTTCTCTTACTAGTATTTCTAATATATATATTTATACACATTCAATTGTTATGTTATACATGTATTTATTACAGTAATCATAAAATACATACAAAGTATATTCATGTTGTAATGGTGTTGTGGTGTTTTTAAATGAGAGATAAATGTATCATTAGATGATGTAGAGGCATCTCCAGGTTACCAAGGAAATTTCTATCCATTTATAAAGTAGATGGAGAAAAAGAAGATATTTCAAGAAAATTTCTTTTTTTAGCATACTGTCATTTTATAATACATTGTGCTATAAAGAAGTTTTCTTAGACATTTAATGACAGAGGATTTTGCTTTCTTGGATACTTATAAGAATGAAGATTAGATTATCTACCGACTGATGCAGTTTCTGCTAATGCAGGCTTTGGTAAGTTCTTTAAAATTTTCAGATGCTTTGTTGATTAGGTAATTATTAAATTAAAAATAATATTGTAGTATGGCATTATATTGTTTATTTTTGTGCATTAATTCTTTGGAAATTAGATGTTTATGATTTTGTTACTTTTCTTTATAACATTTAGAATGAGTTTAGGAATTTGTGTGAAAAAGGAGGGAGAAAAAAAAGTACTGGTGAAATATGTTGTCTAATAAAGCGTTGAAAGTATAGAAAAATGTTAAGTGAATTTCTTTACAGCATAGGTTTATTTCAAAACAAACTATGCTAAGAAGAAGTTTTCTTAATACAATCTCTGGAAGAGCTGAATTGGATGAAAAAAGCATAAAAATATCTGAAATGAAGAAATTTTTCCTAACTTAGTGCTCATACAATATCGGAAGCTTTCTAATACAGCAAGTTAACACAATGTAAGTAGTAACATTCACATTTTGTTTTCTTTTTTCTTTATCATTTCATACTGAGTATGATTCATTAACATAATGAAAGTTGTAAAACCTCCTTTTATTTTCAACGAAATGTGATGTTATTCTTAATTAGATAGTAATTTCAATTTCTTCTAAAAGTTCTTTTTTTTTTTTTTTTTTTAAATTAATAATTGATTATTTCATGACTTGCTTTGTAGATCAGAGGGAGTCTTATGTACATATATTTAAAATAATTTTATAATCGTTTTAAACACATTCTCAATGTATTAAAATCACTCTTTGAAATCAGGGTTTAACAAGTACAGTTGCCAATAGTGACTTACATTTCCTAATTGGTGATCAGTAGACATGCATAATATACATAAACATTGTTTAAAAAAAAAAAAAAAAAAAAAAAAATCTATTCTGCATAAAAATTAGTTTAAATATGTCTTGCAAAAAGTTAAATATAAAAAATTGCTTGTTTGGTTTTCAGAATTTTCTACCCCACATCACTACCAACAGTCAGTAAAGAAATACTGTGTAGCAGTGTATTTTCAACTATTTCATGCTTTAATTAGTGTAAAACTCCAATAGTAACCCTCCACCCAACTATATTTTGCTCTGTGATTTCAGGTGTTTTCGTTTTTCAAAAACCTTCCGTTCTCTTGGATGTTACAATCTGAAGTTTTTCCAAAATATTCAGCTTTTAAAAAGTTTGCAATAATATCACACTTTCTAATTTTAACAATTTTTTTTTCTAAAAGTAAACGGGGTTACAATCGGAATTTTACGGTGTATATATTTGTCGAATTACAATTTACTCACCTGTTGTAAATAAATAAAAATCCACAACACAATTGAGAGTATATTTTCCAGTATTTACAATGACCGTCTGTAATGTACCTAAATTCTTTTACAGGTCATTGTACACAAAATATTAACTCTTCTATATTTGCAAGATTTTATTTTGAACCTCCATTAATTTTAAAGATTTTTTTTTTTCCTTTAAAAACTGCTTTATGATTTTACTGCATAGATAAGTATGAGGCTGAAACGTGTAAAATTGTTTTATAAAAGGATCAGATGAATTCAGTCTGTAGGAAGAAATATGCACAGTGTGCTTAAAGATTGTACTTAAATTATTATTACATTTTCATTACACTTTCAGACAAATTGTTCAAGTAGTAAAATTATAATAGTCGTTACTACATCCTATTAATATAATTAAACAAAAATCCTTTAAAAATTTATATATCTGCCAACTTTTATGCTTTTTGACTACGGAAAACTTTAATAGTGCAAATAGCTTTATTGAAAATTTTAGCTGTAGTGAATTCTCGCTCGGTAGCACCTGCGGTGCTCTCTTCCCATTTCAGTATCTGAAACAACCTGTTTGCTAACTGTGTTATGAAAGTTATGACCTTTGGAAATCCTGACGCTAGCCAAGTCTCGCTCAGTGTCGCCCACGGTCCCTTATCCCCATTTTAGAAGTTATAACAGCTTGCTCGTTCATAATGCAAATAGCTTTGAAAATTTTAACTGTAGCAAATTTTCCCACTCTGATGGCTACGACACCCTTTTACGTTTAATGGTTTGAAACAGCCTGTCCTTAATTAAAAAATCCTTAAAAAAGATCCTTAATAAGGAATGTAAGCAGAGTGTGGGAATTCTAAAGTTTGTAAAATAAAAAATAATAAATGTGATCTAGGTTTTCCATGTTTTTCTCTGAAACTCCCTGAATTGAATGGCTTATATCAGATTAAAAGTTCACAATAAAATTAATGTAAAATATATTTCAAATGATATATTATAAGTAATTTAATTAGAATTAGAGATATTGGAATAAAGGCATTTTGGGTATTTCTTGGTTTGCGCTGAAACTCCTGTACGGAATTGTACAGTTTATATCAGTTTAAAAGTAACAATAAAATGTATTTCAAATAATGCATTGTAGGTAATTTAATCATAATTAGAATTGAATTGGATATATTGAAATTTTAAAATATATTAAAGTGCCATCTGGTGACAAAGATTTGCAATCTTTATTCTTTAATTCCAATTTAAATAAGTTTTAAATTGACATAGTACTTATGAGATTATGTTAATTAGAAGCTGAGATAGAAAGGTAATATAAACATTTTTATAAAAAGATATGTGTCTGACTTATCCGTAGTTTTCTCCGAAACTTGCATAATTGTGAGCTATATATACAGTTAAAAATCCTTTGTACAAAGCATGAGTGGAAACCAGAATTCGAAATTATGTAAAATATAAAAGAATAAAAACATTCTGGATTTTCCGTAGTTTTCTCCAAAAGTTTCATACTAAATTTGAACGGCTTATATCCCTTATATAGCAATACAGCTTATATAGCGGCTCCCGGCTTATATAGCAATAGTGTGCAATAAAAGTACTTTAAAATATCTTTCAACTGATGTATTATGTACAATATTAATGAATATCTTTGAGATATTTTAGACTCAAAATTGCTAATCTATCAAAGGCAAAATTAAAAAAAAAATTCGTCTAAAATTTAAGAAAATCCAAATCTGCTTTTTTACAGCCCAGTTCAGAAAAAAAGAAGAAGAAAAAGAGCATTATTATTCTGTTAAAAATAACCTTTGTCTCTTTACATAAACAAATGAAATAAAAATGAATTTAAATAAATATAATATGTCTATTTTTTTTTAGTTTTTAACTTTGCTTTTTTGTTTTTTAACCTTTTTAAAACTTTTTTTAACTGCAGACAGGTGAGCAGTAATGTCAGGTGAAATTGAAAAAATTCAAAATCTGCTTTTTTTTATTTCCGGTACCTTCTCATGTGGTTGAAAAGCAATTATATTCCCGACAGAATAGCCAGCTAATATGTTTGGCACTGAAAAATCGATAAATGAAATAATGAAGTGTTTCCATCTAAATTTCATACTTCAGTTAATTAAAAAAAATTTAATTGTCATGTTGAAACACTGTGGATTAAGAAAAATCGCCCCTATCATTTGGTACTAAATTTTTAAAGATTGGATAGATATTTCTAATTAATTTACTTTTATGGTGCATTGAAAAAAAAGTCCTTTATTTATTTTTCACTTCCCAACACAGTCGAAAAATGTTTATCAGTTTAGTTTGTTTGTCTTCACTCATGCTTTTATATGCAGGATTGCCACCACTCACATTTTTTCCACCATGATTTTTGTATAGAAATCTTTGCTTTTTTCAGTCATATAACCATACTACAAAAGATCACTGCTTATAAGTAATGACAAAAAAAGTATGGCAATTCTGTGTACTCTTGAATAGCCATGAAATTGTAGTAAAATATACTAAGAAAATTGACTACAAAATATTGGCAACTGTAAAGGACTTGTTGGAAAGGGGGTGCTGACTGATGGCAACAAAGAATAATCAAATACAAATAACTGAAAACAGATTATTTGCAAGTAAAGTATATTCAAGCCTTACTATTGTAACTATGTCAACTGTAATATTGTAAAAGCTTTACAATTTTTACCATAGGTTTTAGTTTAATAAATTTTTATAGCTATGCAGCTTATAACTAACTAAACCACATTCAATCAAAATAAGTCATTCTCGCTTACTCTACCTAAATATGTTTTTGTTTATTTCATAATTCATAAATACAAAGTTCTTTTCTTTTATGAATTCATGCGTAGAAAAGAATGCCTTATCGAATTTTGAAATCTTATGATGACATATTTTGAAATTTCACCTTATTTGCAGTGAAAAACAAGGACAAGGAGTTTTGGAGAGTAAAAAATCTATCTAGCAAGTTTTTATTTTGGGCAAAATTAGTTTTCATTAGGTAACCCACTTTTTGGTGAACGTGCTGTTTGTAATACAAGAATTTTAGACCTCTGGCACTAAATTTGAGATCTGTCAAAAGAGCTTTATTTTATTTTTATTTATAAAGTAGTTGCATCCCGGCCAACTGTTCTGATTTTGGCCATCATTAGGGTTTACATCAGCATGGCGACAAATGTTGCCGAAATAACACATGTAGATAATAAATTTGGTAGAACTGCAGAACCGGGTTCTGCTTGGTGGCGTGTTGGCGACTTTTGCTAGCGCGATCCACACCAAGTCGTTCACATGATCTAAAAGTAAAGATGGCGGCTGTTAATGATTGCAAATGCATTTTTCTACTGGAAAAAAAAAGTTCTAGTAAATGAAGTAGATTATTTACAATCATCAGCACCATCATATTTACACTTAGATCACGTAAACGATTTAGCAGAGATCATACTAGCAATTATATCCCCGACCGGAAGAATAGCCAGCCAATAAGGGGATTTCAGGGGGTGTCCCCCTTAATTAGAATTAAAAAAAAAAAAAAAAAATGAATAATGTCACAAAATGATCACTAAGTAGAAATCTGAAGCATAATTTTAAAACTGAGCATGCATCATATTTGCATGCATATTCATAAAATATTGCTAAAAATATTTCTAGTAATTAAAATCTATCTATTTAAAATACTTAAGACAGACATTTTTTAAGAGAAATTTGTAAAAATGCGTTATGTCGGCTAAATTGTTTTAAAATTTAAATTCACTACTTCAGCAATACTTCCACACAAGGCCATAGTGAGAGAATCTCATAATGAATTTTAAGACAGTGGGACCTATACTTGAGTTCCATTAGGAGATATAATTTTTGTCACCTTAGTTTTAGAATTTATTGACACAAACCTAAAATATCACCCGTCTATTATTATACTACCTAAATTCAACAAGGAAAAAAAAAAAAAAAAAAAGAGAAAATATAAGAAAAAAATTAAATGCACCCAATATTTAGAAAAATAATTTCAACATTATAAGTTACAGCTGAACATATTAGAAAAAATGTGTTTAGTGAAAAACTTTTAACTAAAAGAATTTTATATTATAAAATTTATAAAAGTACAAGTCATAAGATATTATAATATAGGTGATACTGCACCTTCTACGAAGAATAAATAAAATAAATCACCATCTTCCTTTTCGGGGCTCCATGCAGACTAGATAACTTCCTTAAGATTTAAGATAACTTCCTTATAGCACAACATATGATAAAGTAACATCATGCTAAAAAAAGAAGTTTTCTTAAAATATCTTCGCTTTTCTTCTTCATCTAATTAAAGACATCCATCAGAACTGCCAGTCGATTTCAGAATTTCTTTCTTTTCCCAAAATAACTGCAAATTAATCTTGGAATCTATAAGAATGAGAGGAGAAAATTTTGAAATCTCTGAAAATGGGACACATAATTAAGCATGTAGTTAAAAAATATAGTTATTTAATTAAAAAATGATGTGTGCTTTTTTTTACATCACCCTCCTTTTAAGACAGCAAATAAATTTTAAAAGTGCAGTTTTGAATAACTAAATATATTCACAGTTAAGATTATATCAAAAGGCTTAAAGTTTGAGCACACAAGTGTGCTTTTTTTTTTTTTCACAAAATTAAAACTTTTGGAATGAAGTTTTAAAAATTAGATTTCAGAAAAAATTAACAGTGCATTTCTGTTTCAACAATCACCTTTTTTAATGCTTATCAGTGATAGAAACTGGGAAGGAACAGGCATCGTATGACACCTGTTGCAAATATTATAGGTGCCAAATTGAAATTTCTAGTTGCAATTTCAGAAATTCACTTTTAAGATGACTAATTGAGCGATTCTGAGTAAAATAGTATTTTCTGGGGTGGAATGTGCGCACATATGTAATGTGTTTGTTACATAGGTTATTTATACGCATGTGTGGCGAGAGGGTTGCAAATTGCAGTTTTAAGAAAAGATTAAAAGGGATTGAAGAAAACTTTCTTTTTTATTTCTGTAAAGGGAGGGATGAAATATGCCCCAAATACACAGATGTCTAAACGACATATTCTTTGCACAGCAGGGGAAAAATATACAATACAATCATGGAGCTTTCAAAGTTAAACAAAATAAGTCTTTAAAAGAAGCTAGGCGTCAAATTTGATGACCAGAAATAATTTTATAGTCGTTAAATGCAATAATTTAGTCATACTTGACAACTAACGACTGCTAATTTCGAACACTGATCCTTATCATTATATTAAATAAGGTGCAAGAATAAAATACTTTGTAATTATTTGAAATATTATGTAAAGTATCAATATTTAAATTAATATGGAATAAATAAAAATGATCTGCTCAGTAATAAGTAATGTAAATGGGATGTTCAAGCTTCCGACGTACAAAACCATTAATATAAATTCTACATAATGCTGTATACATTGGTTTTTGATTCATCACATCAAATATAACAACTTGATAATAATAAACATTTCTTTCTAGATTACTTTTTTTTACACTACGTGTTTATTTGGATTATATATAGGATGTAAGAATTTTCCCTTCAACTAAGGTAATTTAAATTGCAATTTTAACAGTAATTTTTTGGTGCAACATTTCAATTATTAAAAAATAAAGAAATAATTAAATAAAATTACATATATGATAGCAACATTTTAAATGATCCATATAATACACATCATACAATACATTGTATTACATAAAATGCAGTCAAAATTAGCAATCATATATCATTAATATAAACTCGAAATTAATTAGATAATGAGACATTTTAATTAAAACAAGTATACAGAAATAAAAAAATCTGATGTGGGCACCACATGACTTCCTTATATACTTTTAGAAATATACATAATGTTATAAAACATTGACATTGCACCTGAAACAGTTGGCTAAAAATATTTAAAAAATGCATTGTCAACGTGTTCTGAGCTTTCCTGAAAGTTTCAAATGTCTAGCTAGTCGGAAAGTCAGTTAAATTGCAAGATTTGTCTAAACCGTTTTTGAGTTATTACCATTTTTTCATACATTATGACCAAAACCTATGTATTTTTGTCATTATGAACCTAATTTTCCTAAATATCTCCGAAACGGAAAATGATAGAAAGTCTAAAAAGGGAGGTGCACAACTAAATGTTATAACAAACCTATGTACGAAATCGCAACTTTCTACGTCCAACCGTTTTTGAGTTATGCGACATACACACACATACAGATGTCACGAAAAATCGTGTAAAGTCGCTTATATCTCTAAAACGAGAGCTCGTGTTAAGACGACACTTGCAGGTGTGCAACTAGATATCATGACACTCACACGTATAAATTGGCAACATTCAGCGATCATTCGTTTTTGAGGTGTGAAATACAAAAGCAGTGTGAAATACAAAATCCATTTCACAAATCGGGATTACTGTACTTCATTATACTTTGTATAAGGAAGTAAAAACATTGACATTGGACCCGAAACAGTTGGCCAAAAATACTAAAAAAAAATGAATTATCACCGTGTTCTGAGCTTTTCTGAAAGTTAGTTAAAAACCGATTGCAAGATTTGTACTGGTAACGCTGACGATCGCAGCAGGGACCCGAAAAAATTGGCTAAAAGTATTAAAAAAAGGAATTTTCACCGTGTTCTGAACTATTCTGAAAGTTTCAAATGTCTAGCTAGTCGGGAAGTTAGTTAAATAAATTTCCTGTTGGACCACATAAACGCTGACGAAGGCAGCAGGGACTTGAAACAGTTGGCTAAAAGTATTTACAAAATGCATTTTCACCGTGTTCTGAACTATTCTGAAAGTTTCAAATGCCTAGCTAGTCGGGAAGTTAGTTAAATAAATTTTCTGTTTAACCATATAAACGTTGCCGAAGGCAGCAGTGACCCGAAACAATTGGCTAAAAATATTTTAAAAATGCATTGTCACCGTGTTCTGGGCTTTTCCGGAAGTTTTAAATGTCTAGCTAGTCGGGAAGTTAGTTAAAAATCGATTGCAAGATTTGTACTGGTAACGCTGCCGAAGGCAGCAGGGACCCTAAATAGTTGACTAAAAGTATTAAAAATAATGCATTTTCACTGTGTTCTGATCTATTCTGAAAGTTTCAAATGTCTAGCTAGTCGGGAAGTTAGTTAAATACATTTTCTGTTGAATCATGTAAACGCTGCCGAAGGCAGTAGGAACCTGAAACAGTTGACTAAAAAAATGTGTTCTCACCGTGTTCTGAGCTATCCTGAAAGTTTCAAATATCTAGCTAGTCAGAAATTTCGTGAAAACTCGATTGCAAGCTTTGTACTGGTAACGCTGCCGAAGGCAGCAGGAACCCGATACAGTTGGTTAAAAATATTTTAAAAATGCATTTTTGCAGTGTTCTGAACTATTCTGAAAGTTTCAAATGTCTAGCTAGTCGGGAAGTTAGTTAAATAAATTTTCTGTCGAATCATATAAACGCTGCCGAAGGCAGTAGGGACCTGAAGCAGTTGACTAAAAGTATTAAAAAAAGTATTGCCACCGTGTTCTGATCTATCCTGAAAGTTTCAAATGTCTAGCTAGACGGGAAGTTAGTGAAATAAATTTTCTGTCGAATCATATAAACGCTTCCGAATACAATAGGGACCTGAAACAGTTGACTAAAAGTATTTAAAAAAAATGTAATGTCACCGTGTTCTGAGCTAACCTGAAACTTTCAAATATCTAGCTAGTCGGGAAGTTAGTGAAAAATCGATTGCAAGCTTTGTACTGGTAACGCTGCCGAAGGCAGCAGGAGCCTGAAACAATTGGCTAAAAGTATTAAAAAAATGCATTTTCACCGTGTTCTGAACCATTGTGAAAGTTTCAAATGTCTAGCTAGTCAGGAAGTTAATTAAATACATTTTCTGTTGAATCATGTAAACGGTAGGAACCTGAAGCAGTTGACTAAAAGTATTAAAAAAAGTATTGTCACCGTGTTATGATCTATCCTGAAAGTTTCAAATGTCTAGCTAGTCGGGAAGGAAAAATCGATTGCAAGCTTTGTACTGGTAACGCTGTCGAAGGCAGCAGAAACCCGAAGCATTTGGTTAAAAATATTTAAAAATTGCATTTTCGCCGTGTTCTAAACTATTCTGAAAGTTTCAAATGTCTAGCCAGTCGGGCAGTTAGTTAAATAAATTTTCTGTTGAATCACATAAACGCTACTTGAAGGCAGCAGGTATCGGAAACAGTTGGCTAAAAATATTTAAAAAATGCATTGACAATGTGTTCTGAGCTTTTCTAAAAGTTTCAAATGTCTAGCTAGTCGGGAAGTCAGTTAAATTGCAAGATTTGTCCAAACCGTTTTTGAGTTATTACCGTTTTTTGATACATTATGGCCAAAACCTATGTATTTTTGGTCATTATGAACCTAATTTTCCTAAATATCTCCAAAACGGAAAATCATACAAAGTCCAAAAATGGAGGTGCACAACTAGATGTTATAACAAACCTATGTACCGATTCGCAACTTCCTACGTCCAACCGTTTTTGAGTTATGCGACATACTCACACACACAGACACACATACATACAGACGTCATGAAAAATCGTGTAAAGTCGCTTATATCTCTAAAACGAGAGCTCGTGTTAAGACGACACTTGCAGGTGTACAACTAGATATCATGACATTCACATCTATAAATTGGCAACATTCAGCAATCATTCGTTTTCGAGCAATGTGAAACACAAAATCCATTTCGCAAATCGGGATTACTATACTTCCTTATACTTTATATAAGGAAGTAAAAAGTATACGTATATATACTTACCCAAATTGTAAGATGTTTCTTTCCGCTTTATCACAGGCTTCGAGAAAGAAAACTTTCTAGATACTGCATCACGCTTTAAAGTTTCGTTTGTCCTTCACAGGAGTTGTATTTTCAAAATCTTTATCACAAAAATGCTCGAATTCCCCCAGTTTTAACTTGAAAGCTATTTGTTCAAACGTTAGAGTCTTTCAAAGGAAATTCATGAAAATTGATATTTCTTTTGCGTATATTCAGCTTTACAGCTTACATTGACACAGCCGAAAGCTGCACAAAACTTGGGCATATTTGAAAACAATGCAAATTGTAACAGAAATAAAACAAAATAAAATTAATTTCGATTATTATCTCATAAGCAAACATTAGCAGCCAGGAGGTAAATACCACCAGGGGTGTGGCTACTGCCGGCTGTTGCCATTCGTGAATAAAGTCGTTGGTAGGGCCACGGCTGACTGGCCCTTTCAGCAAAACTATAGGGAAGAAAACAGTCTCCTGTAAAATATGTTAACCATACAATTCCTGGACAAAATTTGACGACTTTTGCATTACTTTTATTTGTATGATTTTTCGGTGCATTTTTTAAAACTTACATATGATAATTTTAAATTCTAGTGTTTTAAAATGAATTTTGTTGGTTGATAGTTAGGGTTACATGCAAACGGAACGCTTGCAACTTCGATGACGTAAATTTTGCAAATTTTTTGCAAATTCAGTCGGCAGTAAAAGTATCCGAGCATTAGCAGGAATTCCTATGTAAAAAAAGTACACTTAATGCAGTTTTGTTAAATAAATCCTTGTCGAATCCTGTTCTTAGTCAGTCTAAGAACATGATTTGACAAGGATTTATTTAACAAAACAGTGTTAAGTGTGCTTTTTTTATATAGGAATTTTTGCTAGAGGTCGGATACTTTTGCTGCCGACTGTAGTCATACATTTGGAACACTTGCAAACGGCTTTGCAACCGGAAGTGTTTCATTTGTATGTACCCCTTAAAAATATTTTTCTAGATTAGCATTTGAGATAAAAGTTCTTAATTAAGAATTTGATACCTCTCTAACTGAAGTATTTTGAATTTAAACGAAAAAATGAAAAGATAATGGAAAACTACGATTTTTTTCTTCAAATTAATATTTTAAAACTTTTATGCAAAGAAATTGTAAAATTTTTAAATAAATATTTAATGGCTTTAGATGGATATATACAGTCGCCAGCATAATTTTTAGAGCACTAGCCAATAATTCCTATATTAAAAAAGTACACTTAAGACTGTTTTGTTAAATAAACCCTTGTCGAATCATGTTCTTAGACTGACTAAGAACATGACTCGATAAGGATTTATTTAACAAAGCAGTATTAAGTGTACTTTTTTTAGACAGGGATTATTGCTAGTGCTCGAATAATTTTGCAGCCGACTGTAGATTAAATTTCTGCATAAAAATGCTTTTCTTTTTTTACTAATTTTCTTAAAAATACAATTTGATATATTATTATTATTATTTAAAGATGATAGACCGTCTTTATTTCTTTATTTATTACTAGCAGGCTTTGCCCGCTTCGCTGGACATTAAACTTAAATGAGTTGTCAAAATCCCATATCTTTATTAGTAACCTAAGTTCTCGCTGTGATTAGTAGAGGTTTTCTCGCTCGCAACGTGAGGAGTCTGGGTCCCCACTGCCTTCGGCACGACTTACCCACTTCTTACTTCCCCTTCCTCAGCGGGTGAGTTCAAAGTTTTGCAAAATCCCTCTAATGTACATAATGCGGACACTTAATCAATATCCACACACCAAAATTCGCCATTCTAAAATAATTCAAAGCGAATTCAAACGGAAAAACATGTTTTTACACATGTTTTTTGCACTCCGACTCCGAGAAGGTGTGTGTGTTTGGGGGGGGGGGGAATTTCGAATTTCGTAAAATCCATTTACAATAATTGCCGGATGCATACAAACAATTTACGCACCAAATTTCGTGACCACAGAAGTCTTTAATAGAAAATATTATAAATAAATAAATACAAAAAGCACAGATTTAGTATGGGACCTCTTTGGTGACTTTAAATATTTTAAGCCATTTTTGCGAGGAACTAAATTGGCAATCTCAATTGTGCAATTAAAGAATTTGGCGAGAAACGTCCGAGCTACTTCGGTGCCAAATTTCAAATTTTGCCAAAGGTATCCAATACTAAAGCTGTTCCATATACAAAATAAATAAATTAATTAAATAAAATAATAAAATAAAATAAAAACTCTTTTCTAATATTTACAAAATAAAAATAAAAAATCTTAATAAAATCCAAATTATAATCATTTACAATTAAAGGGAGATCATAAAAGAACCTCATAAGGTACATAATAACAACAAAAAATTTTGTTTTACTGCAGGAAAGAAAAGTACTGCTTATTTAAATAAAAATATTAAACTAATGCCAAATATCTCTATGAAAATATTTATCCACGTGCAAATTCCTGATTAAAAAAAGAAAAAAAAATCACCAACTTTTGTAGGTATTTTTCTCTCAAATTTTTATTATTATTCACGTGAAAATAAAAATATTTCATTTTATCTCTGGAAAATAAAAATATATATAAATGCGTATATATAAATATAAAACCTTCTACCAAATCTGGGTTGAAAACGGAAAAAGGGTAAAATAAATTAGAAATATCAGACCTGTATTTATAAATTTGATACCGAATGAAAGGGGCGATTTTTCTGAATCCAGGGGTGCAAACAGTTTTTCGATGCGACAATTAGATATTTAAAAAATAACTAAAGTATGAAATTTAAGTGGCAACGGAAAAACGGCAAAAGGGAAAAATAAATTAGAAATATCAGACCTATCGTTACAAATTCAGTACCAAATGAAAGGGGTGATTTTTCTGAATCCTGGGGTGTAAAAAGTTTTTCGATACGACAATTAGATTTTTTTAAATTAACTAAAGTATGAAACTTAGATGGCAACACTTCATTTCAATCTTTTCATAATTTGTAGTGCGAATCACGCGTATAAAAAGTCTTTAACTTAAAAATTTATTTTTATATTTCATTTTTCCATTCAAAGCGTTTCAGTGAAAAAATATTTATGGTGCATGCGCAGGCGTTTTTTACCCACATTTTAAACACGAATCATAATTTTGAAAATTTCTATAGATATAATTTTAAGTTGGGTGAAGACCTAAGTTTCTACCAAGCGCCGGGAACGGGGGGGGGGGGGGGGAGTAATTTCTGAAAAGTTGATAGATATAATTTTAAGTTGGGTGAAGTCCTAAATTCCTGCTAAGCGCCGTTGAATTCCGCCGAGCCGTTCTCAAGTGATGCCCGGACAAAAAAAGTGACATACAGACACGATGACACACACACACGCATGCAAAATTTTCTGAAGTCATTTTTGGCTTTCATGGGGTGTGAAACGTGAAGATATCGCAAAAATTTTCGATTCCGACAAATTTACAGAAAAAAGTCTGATTTTATTAATATAGATACCCTTAAAAAAAAAAAAAAAAAAAAAAAAAATCAATTTTCGTTTTTTTATTTTATTTAAGAATCAGTCTTTAATTTTCATCAAACATTATGCATAAAAACAACATAAAATTGTGTAAAAAGTAGGAATTTCACAATCATAATTGAAAAGTTTTAAAATGGCATTTTTCAATGAAACATCAAAATTTAAACTGAATTTTCTGTAAATGCATATTTTTATAATTTTACGCATGAAAATTCGAAACTCGTAAGGATAAAGGTATTTAATTTTAAATAGATGTTTTCTAAATAATTTTCTCTAAATTGAATCAGAAACTAAGAAATTTAATTTAAATTATTTAAAATTAAGCTCTTAAAGTGAGAAACATGGTAGTTTTCTAATATGTATTCACATTACATCATTCATGACTTTCAAAATTTCAATATAAGTTCTTATAAATTCATGAAGGTTTATTTTATTTATTTTTTAAGATAAGAAACACGAATATAACATTTGAAATGTTTATTATTAAAGGACTTAGAGATATAATTCATGCAAGCTAAAATATATCATGTAGAGTACAGAAAATTGAGTTCAAATTTTAATGGCGTGTAGTGTTAGGGTTAAAGCCAGTTTATTAAAAGTAGGTCCTAGATCTGGATAGTGTACTTTCCCTAGGGAGTCTTTCTAAGTGGTACCTTGCTCGTATTTACGCGAATTTCGAAGAAAACTATGGAAAACTCCAAACGTATATATCAACGAAAGCGACATGGTATACAACTCGGCAATTCCTGTCTACCATCTTCCAGATATTTAAATTTTGATACTCCGTTGATCAGAAAACAGCAGAATTTTGCAAATGACTTCGTAAAACATTAATTTTTGATATAAATTTACGCAGTTTTTCCCATATTGTTAAATTTAAGATTTACCACCAAAGCAATTTTTTTTCCCAAAAATTTACACTTTATATATCTCCTTAGTAATGTTTGTTTTTATGTTTGAACAATGAATATTATTAATGTTAAATTACCCACCATACGATGGGTCTGGCCCCACTTGTGAAAATTTGCACGAGCCGCCACTGGTTCTAAAATATATATTTAATAAATATCAATTATTTATTCAAAGATATATTTATTTATTTATGTCTCTTAAAAATACTTTTATGACAAAATTAAATTTTGTGAATTGCTGTTCAATAGATTAGTAATGAAATATATTTCATTAGATAAACGCATCTGTTAATTCATTAATCAATTGTGTGTTAAAAACTAATCTATCGCGTCACTTTATTTATGAGCTTTCAAAAAATCTCCTGTCTTTTATTTATTAAACACAATAGTTACTGAAATGATCGATTGTTTTTTAACCGTGTTAAGATAACAAATTTATGCCATAAAAAGAGTTTTTATAGTCATACCAATATATTGATTATGTTAAGTTGGAATACAAAATGTTTACTTCTCTGTGCCTAGTTGAATTTTGATGAGTTGCTATTATTTAATGAGAAAGAAAAAAAAAATTAGAAAGTACCAATGGGAATTTAGAATTTTTTATTAGCTTAGACTTCATAATTAATATTCTTTTAAAAGGAAGGTAAAATTTGTTTTTATGTGTATCCTCTTATAAATATTTTAATTAGTGTATAATATTTATTACTTTTCTTTCAAATAAAGTAGCTTCTATGCTAAAAAATCTGGGTTTAAAATAGACAGTTATATTATTATTATTATTATTATTATTATTATTATTATTATCAATAATTACACAGAATTTACGGGTGTTCTACAAAATATTACTTTATTTACTTTCTCTTACCCATAAGGTAGAGAAAGTATTGTTTTTGGGTCAAATTTTCGAACGCGAGATTTTATTATATTTACACGTTTTGAGGTCCCCTGAATACGAAAATCATGTTTTTAGCAAATGGTCTGTGTGTCTGTGTGTGTGTGTGTGTGTGTGTGTGTCTGTGTGTCTGTCTGTTATCAGCATATCTCAAAAACAAATTATGGCAGAAAGTTCAAACTTGGTATTCTAAATGTGTATCATATAGGCATGCTACAGTAAGCTTTTCATTAAGATCAAGCAAATGGTTCGTGTACAGGGACAATCAAGAGAATTCTAATACATTACGTCTACGGGGGAAATTGCAGGAAAGTAGAGTTTAACGTCTATAGACTGCACTAAACCAAATGAAACGAATATATATTTTTTGTAATAGAAATAGTTAACTGGGAAAAAATTTTGTGTATGTAGGAGCCTCGCCTCCCCCCTGGGGGGGAAGTCCCCCCTCGAGGGGAGTAAATTTTCATGATGGGTATATTTCAAAAGAGCTCACCAATACCTTTAAAACGAATGGTTGAACCATCGATCTGCGATAATTGAAAACAAAGTTATCGATTTTTTTTTTTTACTTTTAACGAAAAAAAAAAAAAAAAAAAAAAAAAAAAACTCAGAAAAAAAAATCACTTTTTTTTTTTTAAATATTGAGAATAAAATGGACTTTTTTTTAATATTTGGTGTTATACTACTTCTCTAATATGGAAATCGTCTGCATTATCATAAGAGATAATTTTTTTAAATAATAATTTTAATAATTTGTTTTTTAAAAACAGAATTATTTTTTAATAACCGAATTAAATTCTATGTAAATGTAGGTGCATTAATTAAACGGGGGGTTGAGGGGGGCAGTAGCCCCCCTCACACAGATCTAATTATCATATAAAACTCTTCAGAAGCCCAATATGAATTGTTTAACACAGGTTTACATAACGGTGCTCGTTATCTTACCTTTTAATCTGCAACCTGTATTTATAGTGTTAAATTTCAGGGTAAGAGAAAGTCGTGTGAGTGACACACCAGATTATTTGTTTCCTTTTTAAAATTTATCGATATACGTGTGTGCATTTCTGTTCGTTTGTGTAGAGAAACCTTCGGACTGTCATATTTCCAAAACAGAAAACAGAAAAATGTGTATAAAATTGCGAATATTTATAATTAAGGAAAGTCTAGTGCACCAATAATTTTGTCAAGTTTCCGTGAAAAGGAAACAAAATAGAAGTGGGACATATGTTTATGGAAAAAAAAAAATTCCTGGAAACTGTGATGCTTAAATTAAACAAAACTTGCAGTCGAAATCGTATGAATAAAAATATTTTCGGATATATTACTGTTTTTATGCTGATGTATTTTTTAGAAGTTTAAAGTTATTTAGTATCTAACAAGACTCAATTTTAGAATAACATGTGTAGCATATATCATGCATGTATATATTAAACGTAGTTAAAATAATTTAAAACTGTACACTTGAAAAGCTTTGCAACAATGCTATACAATTTCACACAAATGCTAACATTAATTAGTCACGAAATTCATTTCTTTTTATAAATATCTCCTTTCATTCGCTTTTGTAAAGTAAATATCTCGAGGGATGTCAAAAATTATGTATTTTAGATTGAGAAACATAATTTTGTTTCAATTTATTTGTTCCCCCGAAACTACCGGATAACAAGACAACCGCCAAATTAGTACAGTTTTTATCGTTTTCTAACATGGTTGAAACATAAAATTTTAATTATAATCATATAAAAGACTAAATTAGAATTGGTGCTTACTTGCAATTTTTTAAACTAAACTTTCCTTAAAAGAATTTCTTATGTTTTGTTACTTACACTAAATCTCTTTTTTACAATACCAATCACAAAATATATATTTTGTATTTTTTTAATTATTTACAAATAAAGTATTACATGATCGGATATCAAGAAAAAGAACAAAAAGAAAGAATAATCATACCGTTTTCAAAATAAATGCTTTTGTTTAATTACACCAGAAAAAATTTATTTTTCTTTCTTTTCATAAATAATAATCTCCATAACTGGAACTTGTGTATAAACCTGTTTTGTATTCGTCAGCATGACTCTCCTAAAAGAAATAACTTGAGTAAGAAATTTTTGTTTAACTTTGTTTTGTTTTTCAAATCCGTGTTTCTATGCTTTTACGGAATATGTTTAGTTTTGAAACTGTTTTGAAACAAAACAACTTTGATATTTAATGTAATGTCACGTTTCAGAGCTTTAAAATTTATTACTTCTATTATAAGACTAATAAATTTTCGTGAAGAGAAATATGAAATTGCAAAATTTGTAACTTTTGTTTATATTGAGAATCTAAAGTGATGTACTGCTTTTAAGAAAAGGATAAAAAATATATAATAAAGATTGCCTGATAAAAATAATGATAAAAATAATAATGTTTACATGGAAATCATTCTTGTCACTAATCTCTTATGTTATATGTGAAAATAAATGCATATTGTATTCTTGAATGGAAAAGGCGGATAAATTTTCACATGAGGAAAAAATAGCTAGACAGTGATCGAATGTGGGTTTTTGACATAACGCACCAAAGCTATGTGCCAATTGAACTACCCAGTTGACACCTACCTGACCGGTACTGATTCGCTCACTTGAAAATTATAAAAATTCATCCACTATGCGAACATTGACATAAACTTAGAGATAAATAAATATTTATTTTTAAATCCGCCATTGAATGATAAAGATAAATAATTATTAATTAATACGGATATGGGACGAAAGGCTGAGATAATTTTTAAAGGAAGCATCGCGGAGGTTTTTTACAACGGATTTTGAAGCTTCCCAAGATTTTCGCTATTTTATTTCGATTTGCTTTATTGGATTCGGTAGGTTAGGGGAGTGGATTGTCACGCGACGATAATTTTTTGCATATTAAGGCTGATTACACCGGAGCCAGCTCTTAAAAGGGGATTTAGAACCACTACAAACATTCATTCCTGAACCGGGACTAAAATACAGTATCTGGGATATGAAGGCAAAGAGATGACCAATCCGCCACCAGATGGACAATAATAGGTTAGGAAACAGAAAGAATTAATTACAGCAATTTGGACAAAAGTTATTGAATGAGGAAGAGTTCATTGGACGAATGACCGTTGTCAGTAAAATGTCAAGGTAGTCCAGTAATTTTGTGTAATGTTCAAATAACTATACTGAGTAATATATAACTAATAATTTAATTTAAGAGTTCGTTCAAGATAGTAGGAAGTAGAGAGAAGTGACTAACTCTTCTTTGTCAATCTTTCGAAAAGTATATTTTCATATTTTTTACGCCTCTTATAAATAAAGTACGCTCAGTTTAATGTGGCGCACTCATTTATTAAGAAGTGAAGTGAGTAGCTATAAAACCTCAAATCCAAGTTATAAAAAATATATACTGTCTTTAATTTAAATCTTCGTCGTTATCTTTTTACTCTTAACAGATATAATAGATAAATGGGAGGTTTTCAAATGGCGGCCACTTGAAAATTTCAAATCCACAATGTAAAAAGCATATTTAAGTCCGAATTTGCATGAATTTTGATGTAAATATAGACCAAATGAGGGTCTTAACCAAGTTTATTAATGACCTTTATCCGCCATTTTTTACAAAATGGCGGATATCTTATACAAAGCGGGGCCACTTGAAATCAGGCTACCACTTGAAAATTTAAAATCCCGATTTTCTAAATAATACTCCAAAGCGAACCAAATTTGGACAATGAACTTATCTTATAAATATCTCGGACGAGTTTGTCAACCAAATTGCTCCGATATTTTGTTTTCAAGTGGAAGCCATTCGAAAATTTCAAATTCACACCGTAAAAAGCGTATTTAAGACCGAATTTGCTTAAATTTTGATGAATACATAGACTATATAAGGGTTACATCCAAGTTTATTAATGAACTTTATACGCCATTTTTAATATAGTGCGGATGTTATAAACTAAGCGAGGCAACTTGAAATTAGACTACCACTTGGAAATTTATAAACATGATAAAAAAATTTTAATTTTGATTCAGTTCGAACCAAAGTTGGACAGTGATTTTATCATATGATTATCTTGGATGGGTTTACTGGGTAACTTGTTTCAGCATCTTGCTTCCAAGTTGCGGTCACTTGAAATCACGCTGCCGCTTGAAAATGTGTCATCACAATAACTTTTAAAACATTAAACTGATTCAAACAAAAGTTGGATAATGAACTTATGGCTCAAATATCTTGGATAAGTTCACTAGGTGACTTGATCCGCCATTTTATTGCCAATTGGCGGCCACTTGAAAATTCGTCATTATAACTTTTGTAATACTGAATCAATTCGCATATTTTTGGGTAGTGTATTTATCATTCAAATATCTCAGATAGGTTCGCTGGGCATTTCACTCCGCTTTTTTTTTTTTTTCCAAGTGGTGACCACTTGAAATTATGGTGCCACTTACAAATTTCTTATCACGATAATTTTTGAAATACTGATTCAATTATGAACTAAAGTTTGATAATGAACTTATCATACAAATATATTGGATGATTCATCTGGGCAAGTTGTTTCGCCATATTGTTTCCAAGTTGCAGCCACGTAGACTGACACTTCAAAATTTGTCATAATAATAACTTTTGAAACACTGCACTGATTCGAACGAAAGTTGGACAGTGGCTTTATGCCTCAAATATCTTGGATGAGCTTGCTGGGCAACTTGCTCCGTTATATTCTTTCCAAGTAGCGGCCACTTGAAAATTTGTTATCACGGTAACTTTTGAAATACTTATTCAATTCAAACCAAAATAGAAAAGTGGATTTATCGTTCAAACAACTATGATTTCGGTGTGCAAGTTATCTGCAATTTTGTTTCCAGGTTGCATCCACTTGATCGCTGCCACTTGAGACTTTGTTATCGCGATAACATTTGAAATACTGAATTTATTCGAACCAAAGTTGGACAGTGGACTTATTTTACAAATATCTTTGATTAGTTCACTGAGTAACTTGCTTCACAATTTTGGTACACGTGGTGGCCACTTAATTTTTCAACACGATGACTTCTGAGATTCTGAATTAATTCGAACTAAATTTATACAGTTTATCTCACAAATGCATTTGATGTATTTGTTTGCCATTTTGGCCCACCATCTAATTTCTAAGTGCCAGCCACTTGAAAATTTTAAATTCACATAAAAAAGTACTTATGAACCGATTTGCTTAAAACTTCATATGTACATAGCCTACATTATTATTTCTACCAAATCCATTAGCAATTTGTAGCCGTCATTTTGAAATAAAATGACGGCTATTTGATAAGGAAAAAAGAAATCAACCTACCCTTCCAAATGAACCGGAAGGACTTTTTTTTTTTTTTTTTTTTTTTTTTTTTTAAACAAAACTTTTCTCTCCTCTGTGACATAAATTTTTTATGTTACAGAAAACAATCTTATACCAAAAATTTCCATAAAAGAAATACTATGAATGTACCTTTTCGAAATAATGTACTTTTGTAAAGACAGGTTTTTATTAATAGTATTCAAAAAAAACTTTAAAGAATTCTACCAAATCCATTAGCAATTTGTAGCCGCCATTTTGAAATAAAATGACGGCTATTTGATAAGGAAAAAGAAATCAACCTACCCTTCCAAATGAACCGGAAGGACTTTTTTTTATTTTTTTATTTTTTTTATTTAAACAAAACTTTTCTCTCTTCTGTGACATAAATTTTTTATGTTACAGAAAACAATCTTATACCAAAAATTTCCATAAAAGAAATACTATGAATGTACCTTTTCGAAATAATGTACTTTTGTAAAGACAGGTTTTTATTAATAGTATTCAAAAAAAAAAAAACTTTAAAAAATAGGTATTCTAAGTAAAATTTTATCCAAATCATTTCTTTTCTATAAACTTTTGAACTTTTCTGAGAAAGTGTTATAAAATTTAAACTCAAGAGAGAAAAAGAGCTATTTACAAATGATGTATGATAGCAAAAGTTTTCGAAAAGATATTATAGATCAAACAGCTAGAGGAATATCACTCCCCGTGAATAAAAAATATTTTTTTCCAAATTTAAATAGAAAACCTAAAGTTTTGTTTGTAAACTTTTTTAAAACAGAGTGGTTCAATAAATAAAGTAATTTTTTTTTTTTTTTTTTTTTTTTTTATAATGGCGGAAAATGTCTTTCTTTTGTTAGATTGTCCTTTTCATGCTGCAGTTGAAAATTTATTAGCACAAAATAGAATTTTTTGATCTAAATTAGATCAAAATTAAATTATCGAGTTTATAGATGACACATTATTTATTTTACATGATTTTTACATTGAAAAGTTCTTCTTACTTCCGCTGATTTATTTTCCTTTCTTTTTGCAAAATACGGATTTTCGGTATTTCTTACGATTTTTTATTGAAAGTATAAAAATTTCCGTTTTTTCACACATTTTTTTCTATTTGAATGGGCTCTTCCCAGTGACGTCAGTGGTCACGTGATAGATGAAAAACAAATAGCAGACGAATTCTTGTTTATCTATAGCGATTGCTGAAATAATATATTTTCTATTCTTATTTTTGATCAATCGTATTTAATCTGCGTTATTTTTTTTATACATCATCACTTTTAATCCATTTTATATCATTATTCATCATCTTTTGTTTGCTGTATTCATTTACAATTATCATTTAGTTTATATTTGTTATTGACGTTCATGAAGAACATGTTAAATACTCTGATTTTTGGTACTTATATCAGTGACAGTGCAATATCGTACTGCGTAAATCCATTTAGACCAGTAACTAAGTTAATTAACTTGTTGTAACACCTTGATGCAATTAAATTAAATGAAAACGTTTTAAAATTTCAAATTATAATCCATAAACATTCTACAAGAACAAGCTATTATTTATTGCTAGATCAGTTAATGTAACAGTTACCCTAGAACATACAAAAATCGATTCTTACAGTTGAAAATAAATAAACACATAAAGTGTTTAAAAAAATTATTAAATTTGCAAATACAACTATTCTACTGTTTACAAATGCACAATATTACTTTTATTTTATTTTATATTAAATATTAATATTTTTGTTCTTAAGAACAATATTTAATTGAAGTCGATTCTCAGAATTCGATTATTCATTTTCCTTTATCACATGATTGAGCAGACGAAACTGGGAAGAGTCCATTGCAGTGCAACAAAGCCTATACAAACCCAACCAATCCAGAACAATGCTATTTCTTATTGTCAGGCATTTTTAAGGGGATCTGGCACCTTTGACTTGGCACTGCTGAAGGTTTCATATCAAAGATTAAATTTCCATTTAACATTTATAAATTGAACTATATTAAGTTTGTTCAATAAAATATATATTTGGACAACAATTATTAGGTCAGAAATTTTATCCATCAACTTGGAAATTCATTTCTGATAGAATGGAGTACAAGATTGTTTTTTAACAACTGTGTGAAAAATACCAGAGCCGGGTATCAAACCCGGGCCTTCCTCTTAACGCGCGGATGCTCTAACCATTGAGCTACCCGGGCTGATAACCAGCTCGGAACTTCTCACGTAATATACGTTGGAAAAGTCACCGAGCCTTCATTAAAGCAGCTATATGAAGTGACAAATTTGAACATGGCATAACTCCAATCGGCCCCAAAATATTAATTCAGAAATTTTATTCATCAACCCGGAAATTCATTTCTGATAGAATGGAGTAGAAAGTTGATTTTTACCAACTGTGTGAAAAATACCAGAGCCGGGAATCGAACCCGGGCCTTCCGCTTAAATCAACCTTCTACTCCATTCTATAAGAAATGAATTTCCAGGTTGATGAATAAAATTTCTGAATTAATATTTCGTGGCAATTGGAGTTATGCCATGTTCAAATTTGTCACTTGATATAGCTGCTTTAATATAGACTCGGTGACCTTGACAACGTATATTATGTGAGAAGTGCCGAGCTGGTCATCAGTTAGGGTAGCTCAATGGTTAGAGCATCCGTGCGTTAGGCGGAAGGCCCGGGTTCGATTCCCGGATCTAGAATTTTCCCACATAGTTGGTAAAAATCACCTTCTGCTCCATTCTGTCAGAAACAATTATTAGGTTTTATGTTGTATTTTTTACAGATTTGAAATCTTTAAACTGCGTTACTCCAGTTTGCATTTATTTTTTCATAAATTCCTAATCTTCAAAATGCTATAACTTCTAAAGATACTTAAGAAAATGATTTATATTTTTTCTGGATGTTTAATAGAACCTACTTAAACGAATGAGGGGGTAATTTTGAAATTTATTTATTAATTTTTATGGAAACAAATTAAATAATCTGGTGTGTCACTCACACGACTTTCTCTTACCCTGAAATTTAATACTATGAACACAGGTTGCAGATTAAGAGGTAACACAACGAGAACTGTCATGTAAACCTATGCTAAACAATTCAAATTAGTCTTCAAAAGAGTTTTATACGATAATTAGTTCTGTGTGAGGGGGGATACCGCCCCCCTCGCCCCCCCCCGTTTCATTAATGCACCTACATCTATATAAAATTTAATTCAGTTATTAAAAAATAATTCTGTTTTTAAAAAAAATAATTTATTAAAATTATTATTAAAAAAATTATCTTTTATGATAATGCAGACGATTTCCATAGTAGAGAATTAGTGTAACACTAAATATCCAAAAAAAAAGTCCATTTTACTCTCAATATTAAAAAAAAAAAAAAAAAAAAAAAAATACGATTTTTTTTTCTAAATATTTTTTTTTTTTTTTTTTTTTTTGTTAAAAGTAAAAAAAATCTATAACTTTGTTTTAAATTATCACAGATTTATAGTTCAACCATTCGTTTTAAAGGTATTGGTGAGCTCTTTTGAATGATATCCATCATGAAAATTTACTCCCCTCGAGGGGGGACTTCACCCCAGGGGGTTGGCGAGGCTCCTACGTACACAAAATTTTTTTCTCAGTTAACTATCTCTATTGCAAAAAATATATATTCGTTTCATTTGGTTTAGTGCAGTCTATAGACATTAAACTCTACTTACCTGCAATTTCCCCCATAGATGTAATGTATTAGAATTCTCTTGATTGTCCCTGTACACGAACCATTTGTTTGATCTTAACGAAAAGCTTACTGTAGCATCCCTATATGATACACATTTAGAATACCAAGTTTGAACTTTCTGCCATAATTTGTTTTTGAGATATGCTGATAACAGACAGACACACAGACAGACACACACACAGACACACACACAGACACACACACAGACACACACACAGACCATTTGCTAAAAACATGATTTTCGTATTCAGTGGACCTCAGAACGTGTAAATATAACAAAATCTCGCGTTCGAAAATTTGACCCAAAAACAATACTTTCTCTACCTTATGGGTAAGAGAAAGTAAAAATGCACGTTTATGTAAAAATTTTGAAAAAAAAAAAAAAAAAAAAAAGACTTTTGTTATATTTTTAATTTTATTGTTTTGTTCTCTTAATAATATTGCAAAATTCATCCTTTAAATATAAAAAAAAAAAAGTCTTTTCTTAAATATCTGTAGGTGTTTTAGAATTTTAAAATTATGATAAAGTTTTCAAATCTGTATAATAATATAATAGTAATCATAAGAATAATTGCCTATGAATGTATATTTTATTAAACAAACTAAATATAGTTCAGTTTATAAATATGAATAAAAGCATAAGTTTCTTTATAAAACAGTGGATAAGTATATTTATAACAGTGGATATAAAATAGTCTATATAAACAATGGTACCAAGTCCCCTTAAAAGGGCATTTTTTCTTCTTTACAACAATATTAAATTTTTAACAAAATGCGGATTTCTTTATACTTTAGCAACATTGATATGTGACACTGTATATTTTATGAGCAATTTCCTGTAAATAATGTGAAATTTAAAATAAATAAATAAATAAATAAGACCGGGTATTATCCTAAAGTATACTGCCTATCGTCGTATAGTATTTTGGATTACATCGTAAATCAAAGTACGTAAATTTTAATCCTTTAATGAATACTTTCGTGCTTTCTGAATTAAAATCTTGCATCAAAGCTTCAACAATGACATCCATATTTTTCTCATTGTGTAAATTCAAATTTACATTTCTTTATTTCTTTATTCATTATATTTCACAATAAGACGATGCAAAAGAAAGAAAATGAAAAAAGAAAAGAAAAAGAGAAAAAAGAGATTTTCTAAGATTTTTAATCCGATTGTCCAGAAAAGGCTTCAGTTAATGAAAATGACATCAGAAGTAATATTCATGAAATCGCTAATTCAAATACTGCATTTTTTTTAAATCGAATTTTTCAATAGTTTGAATTTTTTTTCTTAGAAATAAGAGATTTTTATTTAACTTAATTTATTTTATTACTTGTCAATCCAATAGTTAACAGTCGATTTTCAAATATGTAAAAGTATTTTATAATTTGGTCACACTATTATCATAAGATAAGTAAAGAAATAAAACAGTAAAACTGAATATTGGCGAACATCTAATGATATACAAAGTGAAAAATCATAAAATGAAGACAAAGCGTAATGCCTGATTAAAAGAAATAGTTCTGGCGTACTAATAAATAAAATAAATACATAAAGAAAAATTAAAAAAAGAAAAAAAAAAAAAAAAAAAAAAAAGAAAAAAGAAAAAAAAAAAGGCCCAAGTGTTTAGCATAAGCGCAAACATGTTACTGAATTTCGCCTATTTTTTATAGCTTTCCACTGAAATTCGTCAACTGCTATTTTCTTTATGTAACACTACCAGCTACGTCCGCTTCGCTGGTCACTAAATTTAAATGAATTGAATCACTTCACATTTTGGGCTAATGGACCATATTCCCACTTTGGGTTCGAGGCTACAAGAATATCAGCTGGTTAGGGAAACAATCCTCAACTCTACCATAACGAAGCATTGTGGCTTGCAAATTTTTATCTTGCAATGTTATTTATAAGAGTTACAGATTATAGGAAATTGAAGTAAGAATGATATAGTGATACCTTTGTTTTGTTTTAAATCCAGTTTTAGTAATATACTTTAATATTAATCAACATATGTAATATTAAAAATTGCCATGTGAACTGCTGCGATGTTAACAAATTTAAACGGATGTTCCATTTATTAAATTCCTTTATTAAGGTGATTGAAATTCTAATTATTTAAGCTTTGATGTCTATATATATATGTGTGTGTGTGTATAAAATGTTCTTATTAATCTTTATTCATTATATATATATGTGTGTGTGTGTGTATATACATAAAATGTTCTGCAATTTTACGATTTGGAATAGTCTTAACTTTATCATTCGATTCAGTTGTTTACATTTAACTTTTGTTCTTGTTTGAACATTATCATTAAGTTTCACTGCAGAAATATTTAGGAAAATGTTATGCGTAACAATAAAATGGCATCTTGAATCTAATTTGTTTACAAAATATCGGCCACGTGTTCGGCGATTTTACCTACGGTGACGTCACAGGAATATTGTCCATTAAAAATTCCTTTTAAGATCAAAAGTCAAAATAACATATTATAAATTAAATTAAATTAAATATTTCTTCCGTTTTGTAACAATGCTCTATGGTCTTATGTGAATGATTCTCAAGAACGAATCAACGATTGTTTACAAATTTAATGGATTGTGTATGGGAAATAAGCACGCTGTAATTTAAACATTGTAGCTCTTAGAACTTCAAAACTGATAATTTTTAAAAAGTTATTCATTATTCTTTAATATTAGACTCTTATTTTAAGATAAAAGCATTTGAATGATATCGCGCAGTGAAACTTTGCAACGTAATATCTTTAAATCTAATAACTTGATGTAAATAGTGTCCTCACAAAAAATGAACAGTTTTTAGAACTCTTTTAAAAAAGTATAACATCTATCCAGCATTTATATATATATATATATATATATTTAATTCGTCAGCTTTTACTTTAAAAAAATGGCCGACTTTTATCATCAAAGTAGATAAATCTAGATCAATCAAAAATAGGAAAGGTCCGCCCGGATGTGTTCCGCCGACAAACTCATTGCTTTATTTATGTAGATAGATTCATGATTACAGCTTGCACTGAAAATATATTTATTAAAAATAAACATTTTTTATTAACAGCATTTTTGTTGTGTGTAATTTTATTTAATTACTTAAAAATAAATAAATAAATAAATAAATAATTCTAAAGAAAATCTTCCCTAAAACATTTTTTGTGCCATTTTTCTGTTTGTTTTATTACCATTTTATTATTATTTTTTTATTATTCCAAGACATGTGCAACGTTTTCTTTTCAAATTTTTTTAAATTTAAATTCCAGGTTCTTTCTCCTGAAAAAGCTAATTTTAATTCAAAACACGTTTTATAAAAAAATATTTCACCACTCACTTAGACCGATATAAATTATTAAGAAATTTCATTTATGAAAACGTTTTTTGAAATGGTAGATTTTTGAGAATTTTCACGTGGATTATTTAATTTATTGTAACAGCTGAAAACTAAAAGCGGTATAAATAGTAATATTTTTTATGCATCTATATTAAAATAAATCATTGTGGCATAAAAAGAAAACCTTTCTAACTTCAAATCGTAAGTTGTTTTTTTATGTCACAGTGAAAATATTTCATATCTGAAACTTTCTGAGAAAAAGAAAGTTTTGATTTCTGAAACGCATATCAAAATGAAAAAAAAGAAAAAAAGAAAAATATATGCTCATATGCTCCTGCTTCTGTTATTTGACATTCTAAAAATTCCGTGAAAATCTATTTTTTTTTTTTTTTTTTTTTTTTTTTCCGAAGTAAATAACCATCTGAATAATCTAAATGTTCCTTTTCTGTATTATTTTTATTAAATATGGAATATTTACATATAAATAAATAAATAAATAAACATACCACATTTTTTATTAGCAAAAATATTTTATAGAGAGTTATTGATTTAATAAAAATAATAATTGAGACACACAAAGTAATTTGAATCTTCATGGAAATTAAATAGAATGGAGTAATTTAAAATAATCCATAAAGCATGGGGTCTGACAAGCATAGTGTTTAAAACAGAATTGTAATGTAAATCATTGTCCTATGATAAATTAACAAATATTTTTTTAAGGGGTTAAATAGGTTTTAAAATTAAAGAAATTACAAAAAATAATAAATTTATTATGTAGCACAATATGCCTAGAATATTTTCTCAAATTTTCAAGTAAATCAGAATAAAAGTCTAGGCGAGATAACCTCTTGAAATTTCCCACATCAGATTTGTTTTATTAATTAAATCATAATTCATTATTTTTCTAACAATACTAATTTTAATTTTAGTGGGCACGATTTATCAGAAACTAATGCACTAATCTTACTGAAGGTTTTAACACTGCTCCACAATAGAATTGATTAGGACTTGAACGGATGATTGTTTTTTCGATATCTACTAATTGTACAAAGTTGTATGTACCGAAAATTGTACTGTTTATGCATAAAACTCTACCAAAAAATTTAGCATTCTATTTATTTATTTATTTATTTTTAAATTCCTGCATTTAAGAACTAGCTATACTTAACTACTAACAGATATATATATATATATAACCTTTTTGATAGTAGAAGCAAACAATGAGAACGAAGAACAGTTAGTCAAACAATTCACCAAAGAGACATACACACGCCAAACAAAGCAACAAGATTTCCCAAATTGATTCAATTAACAAGTTATAACAAGCACACAATACAAAAAATCAAATTTCAAAAGGAAGCATAAATAAATTTGCATAGGCAATGGTATGAGACGATGGCACAAATATTAACAATCTACCCCACATATATATTTTTTTCAGATAAGGCTATCATGAGTAATCTCGTCAACCGCTTTTCTGGAGGGTCTCTGGAAACCAGTCCCAACGATTGAGGTTTCCAAATTTTATAAATATATTGTTTAAATATTGCTCTTTTTAGACTCTCAGAATTTTAAAAGAAGAATTTTATTTATTACATTAAAAAATAGAGAAAATATTCTTTTTCTTTCAGTCTTCGAACTTCCTTAAAAAACTGTAAAAGTTTTATATTTTGAAATTTTATTTATTTGACATACTGAGGTTTGTAGGCATTTAAAAAATTCATATATATATATATATATATATGTATTTGGGGGGAGAGGGGGGGGGGGTAAAGAAAAAAATAGTTAATTTTTTCGTCCACAGACGGCGCTGAGCGGATGCGTAACAAGAAATCTGTAAATCAGTGCCCTGTAAATTGCTCGTTTTTGCGATTAACACAGCTTATTTCTTATTTTGCCTCCTAAATACGCATACACGAAGTTTTAATTGCGATGCTGACTTGGTGGATTAAACATTATTGGTGATGAAGTTAGGTAAGAACCGCAGACTGAAGCTAAAATTAGCAGTATTGTAATCCGTTTGCAAACTATAATTTGTGGTGATGGCGGACTCATACAATAGGATTTATTTGGCTGTAAAATTTGCATGCAAATAAATATAGTTTCTCACGGAAATGTGTGATTTGTTCACGTACAGAGTCCTCTATCGAAGAAAATTTGAACTACTATTTTTTCTTTGCAAAAAAGAAAAAAAAATCACCCTTGACGAGAATAACTTTTTCGCAAACTGCGTTCAATTCTACCAATTCCTACAATTTTTATGAATTTTCAAAATGTCTGCAGACTTATTGGATGTCCGGTTTATTACATAAAATTATTCGTAATGCGCACATTTTAACATCATCTCTTGTTATTGCATCTTGCTCAGTGTTAAGGAATTTTCGTTAGGAGTTTCTTTGGAGTAGATACTCAAGTTGTATGGTATATTTTTATCATTTGCATTACGCATATGATGTTTTTTCGAAAAACGCCCTCAAAAGTTTTTACTTGGTAAAATTTTGGTAATTAATAATTAGTTATTTTGTTTAAGTTGAATACCCGATCAAATAATTAGAATTTAGAAATGTTCATACATAAATTATAAGTTTGCTAAATTTTAACTGGTTAAAAACTATGACAAAAATAGAATAGAATATTTCCATTACTCGATAAGTTTCAAAATTTATACAATTATTTTTTGGTAGAAGCAGAACAACATTTCATGAGGCAAAATAAAATGAACACAACTTTAATAACAAAGCAGGAACACACCAAATATTTGCTCAGTCTTATTTTATCTTACCGGTTGAACAATATTTATGTTGCTAACATGTTTTTGCATTTGTACTTATTTTTTCTCATCTGATGAAATTTTATGCTATCATCAAAACTGGTTATAAAAAATAGAAGTTCACAGCAGATAAGATTCATGAACTTTATTGCAGAGTAGCTCTTTTCAGTGGGATGTGCTAGGGATGTACTGGTTAACTGTCGACGATTTGTGGTTGAGCTCGGTGATATTCCAGAGAAACATATGTCCTGATATAAAAATATAGTTGCTTTATTGTTCCGTTTCCTTAGGAATATTGATACAGTACTATTATTTCAGGGAATACGTATTAAATGAGAATGGTATTCTCGAGAGAGGAAAAATATGGAAAAGTGGCCATGGCATTTTTCTGGTAATATATATATATTATTTAATTTGAAAGTTTGAAAGTGGTTTTAAGTACGTATTTTTAGATAAATACTTACAAATAAAATGTATAAATTTTTCAAAAATAAAAGAAAGAAGGAAAAGAAATAAAGATAAAAGTAGTATCTTGAACAATCTTTTTTGTAGAAGGGAACAAAACTGATGTGTCGGTTAGAAAGCAAAATCGCCGCTTGCTCTGGCATATAATGAAAACTTTTAATCTTAAATACTTAAAGCAAACAGTTAAGTGGCATTTATTTAACCCATTAGTGATCAGAGCCATATTTATAAGACAGTTTTATTTTATGAAAGTAAACCATACTTATCTCAAACTTCCACAAACGCTCTATTTTACTTACATAAATATACTATAAATAATATTTTACGGGAATAGTGTTACGAAAATAAATATTATAAAAAGAGTCACCTGTAGCAGCCCTGTATCAAGAAAACTTAAAACTGCATAAGCAAGGAGTTAAAATAGGAAGGCGTATTCGGATGGTACAGCGCATGTGACATTTATTCAAGCAGGCTGAATCTTTGTTAGCCACGAGTCAAAGAAAATACGCGAATGGTAGTTATCGTCGTCTCTCTTATGTAGGTAGCTTAACAATTTTTACAGGAAATACAGTATACAATACCGGTACGTTTAACTGGGGGATTGACATTAGGTTTTAAATTAAAGAGAAGGTCACGAATTTGAATTTGAAGTTTAAAGGCTGAAGAAAAATTTTAAGAATCCCAGCAATGCTCTCAGAAACATCTTTATGGAAAGGTATACAAAAAACTTGTAGAATTAAGAATAGGTACAGTGGAAAATTAATTATTTTTAAAAATATTCAATTATTATTATTATTATTATTATTATTTATTTATTTATTTTATTTAATTTTATTTATTTATTTATTTATTTATTTATTTATTTTATTTTATTTTTATTTTTTTTTTTTGGGGGGGGGGGGGGGGGGGTGCTTAGATCTCAGTTCACACAAATATAACTGAAATTAACTATAGAGAAAAAAGGAACGTTTTATGTATTGACGAACAAAGGAGAGCTTGTTAATCAAAAATTTTATTATTATAACGTATTTCTCAGAAATTTTGTAAATAGTTCGCCTAAGCTTACCTATAGGATTTTAATTAGCCCAATAATAATAATAATAAAAGATTAAATATTTTTAATTATTTTTAATGTTATGTTAGATCCTAAATAACTCAAATATGACTAACTACAATTAACTGTAAAAGAATGGAATGTTCTATGTACTGACGAAAACACAAGAGTTTGTTAATCAAATATTTAATTTAATTATTATATATGCCATACACATATTTATCAGAAATTCTTACATAGCATGCCCAAACTTATAGGATTTTAAATGGGCCCCAATTACAAAAATGTTTAGAACCACTGATCTAGAGCGACAAATCTATGCAAATCGCTGGGAAATTTAGACATCTTGAACAGTCTAATTATTATTTTATAATTAATAATATATTTTAGATGCTACGACAAAATACAATGTTACGAAAAAACCATTATTACATAAAAGAGTTTATTTATATTACTATCATTAATTTTATGCATTATCCAATTCTTTAATTTATCCGGCAATACCTTACAATAAACGCAATTTCTATAAAAGACCATTTCTTCTGTCTATCAGAAAATGTTTTTTGTTTTATCGTTTTTATAATTACTTTCTAAAGAACTTTTTTTTTCTTTTACTAATTTATAGCAATCGAGTTCCAATAGTTACAATTTGAAGAAAATGAGCTTATAAAGAAACATAAAAAGTTAACAAAGAAGTCATTCCTTTTATAGATTGAGAAATCGATTCACTTTATATTATCACATTTATAAAGTTTATTTTCTTCGTCGATTAAGATTTTTTTTCTGTAGGTAAAATAATGATTGCTAATTAAGAACTTTTACTATATTTCAATTATATATAAATTAAGAAATCATCATTTATTTTTTCATTGTGCAATTTTGTCACATTTTTCATTTATGCATTCACACAAAAAATATTCTAAAGCTCTTCATAGAATTATTAGTTTATTATATGAGTTAAGTGAATGTCTTTATTTTAGAGAATATAAATACGTATGTTTATAAATAAATAAAAAATTAACAATCGTATTACAAACAAATATATCTGTGTTTTTTAAAATAAGAGTTTAATGTTTACTCACGTCTCTTTTACATATTACACCATGTTCTTAAGCTAATGCCACAAAGTTTTTGCCACATCCACATACATACACACAGAGACGCCTACAAACATTTTAAAAAATAGTCAAATTATGTCATTAAATGAAAAATCCATCGAAAACTAAAAGTGGAACATTTTTACGAAACAAAAACTTACCTTTAGGTATTAAATATAGAAGAATTTTTAAAAAAATAGCAGGTCGGCTTTTTTTTTTTTTTTTTTTTTTTTTGTAGTTCATAAAATATATATATACAATTAATTATTTTTATTTAACTTGAAAAAATAAAACTCTTAAAACTTTAGTAACTTTTATCGAATAACACTTTTAGTCAAAGCAAATTTTAACTTCACGCAAAAATTTCTCTAAGTTTAGAGATTTATTTTAAGAAGCCTAATATATGTAACTTAATCGCCTTACTCGCTTTTTTTCTTCTTTCTTCTATATTCAATAGAAGAAAGTATTGGGTTCGTAAAAATTTTCGACGGATTTACACGCTTTGAGAGGTCTAGAACACGATTTGACCATATTTAGAAAATGTCTGTCTGTCCATCTGTCTGTCTGTGTAAGTGCGTGTGCGCGAAACAAAAATTTTGTAGTGACTATTGCTCCGGAAATAGTACTCAGAATTGTATATAAATTCATATGTGGATGCACCTTGACCTAATTTAGTGCCTATAAACTTTTGATGGCAACCGCTCAACAGGTGGCGCTGCTATACAGCGATTTCCACAGTTTAAGGTGAGGCTATATCCCCGGTTCTATTCTGTATAATCAAACAAAACTGGACATGTGAGAAAACCATTGTCAGACATTATGCTGATTCAATTTGAATGCTTATCGCGGCCATCAGATGGCGCTGCTATACAGCGATTCCCGCAGTTTAAGGGAAGGCTATATCTCAGAAACTACTGCAGGGAATTGCTTGTGAATTTATATGTAGATGCACCTTGACATAAATGAATGCCTATCAACTTTTGATGTCAACCGCTCAACAGGTGGCGCTGCTACACAACAATTTCTGCAGTTTATGGGAAGTTAATCGACGGATTGGTTGAGATTGAGATCACGTGGATTTAACGTCGCACTAGAACTGAGCATTAGCAATTGGTATATATCTAGTCCTCTCCCCTAAGGGTGGTCCAGAGACATGCCATTACAATTTTAATCCTCTGCGGAAGAGATGTCTACAGCACTGTGGTTCCCAGGAGATAGTTTTACAGAACATGGATGACATTGCAGAGACGATGAATTTTACTTGCAGCAGACTCCATTACGAGCCCTTTGACCGGCTCGAGTATGAAACCTGCAATCGCCCCTGAAATACGAACTCGAAATTCTACCAATCTGGCTACCGCCTCCTCCTCTCCCCCCCCAACCGTCTATCACCAGAAAACTATGTCCAGAACGATTTTTATTTATCTAATTTACTAATTTTTAAACCGCAATCCAAAAGTCTCTGTATATAAAAAAGTCTTTTTATCCGTGCAAAGCCCCTATACGTTAAATAAAGCTATTCAATAGGTATATTTAGAGTATATAGGTGCCAACTTTTCAATTTTTCGTGAAAGACACTAGATTTTTAAGTGTTCTTCCGGCTTCTAATTTTTTATAAATTTCTTCTGCTTTTAAAAAAGTCGCGGCTGCAGTACGTTAAATAAATGAACTCCAATAACGATCAGTGTTCAAACGCTCCACAGAAGTAGATTCTCAATCTTTCTTCATCCACAATATAAATACTAATCAATATTTATTTTAAACTTTCTTTATGAGATTCTTTAACTTATAAAAGAATAGAATTATTCAATATTTCTTACACATGTAGTTATTTGATTCCCTCACGACTCCTTTATACTTTCCGAACATACTATGTAAAGAAAGTATTGTAATCAGGACAAAAATTCGACATTGTAATATTAGTGAGTTTTGAGGTCCCCTGAGTTCATTTTTGCTAATTTTACGATGATGTGTATGTGTGTGATTGAAAACGATAGCGTCTACACGCTTTATTCAAATGAGCTGAAAGTTGGTACGTATGTTGTATGTCACCGTAGCATGAACTATTGATTTTGGTGAATCTAGCACTTAAAGTTTTCTTACAACAAAAAATTCTTTATCATTATGGTCTATGGGGTCAGATTATTTAATATGTGATAGTGTCAAAACGCGAACTGAAATTTTTATATATTATATGTTACAGGTTTGCATTCAACCTATATAATTTTTGGCGAATCCAACAATTATAGTTTGTTTATAAGGACACAAGAAAAAAACATTTATTATTATGGCCTTTGGGCTGAAATTAATTAAAATGCGATAGCATCTAAATACCTTTCCCGATTGAACTGCAAACTTATATACATGTTATAGGTCCCAATCGCACCACCTACATAGATTTTGGCGAATCTAACAGTTATAGATTTTTACAGAGATTAAAAAAAAAATTCTTTATCATTATGGTCTATGAGCTCAAATTATTTAAAGTGCGATAAAGTCTAAATGCTTTATCCAATTCAATTGAAAATTGATGTACATATTGTAGATCACTGTCACAAGAACTGAATGAATTATGGTGAATCTACCACTTACAGATTTCTACAGGGACACAACGAAAAATCCTCTAACATTATGATCTCTGGGCTCAAATTACGTGAAGTACAACAGAGTTAAACAATATACCATGTGCAAAAAAATACTTAAACATCCTATTATAATTTTCTCTTTTGTTTATTTTATACATAACGACTTTTCTTTATCTATACAACGGTTGTTTACTTAGTGTTCGAAAAGTCGAGTGAAGTCACACCAGATTTTGTTTTTCTTCTCTTACCATCCGCGACCAAGTACTCTGTGGAAGTCTTTTGTTTTCGAATCCACAACACAAATTTCAATATTCATTTTAAACTGACTTTATGATATTCAAAAACTATAAAGAACTAGAACAGTTTATTTTTACCCTCCCCCCCCCCCTCCCTTCTCCATCTTTTGCCACCGATCAGCGATTAAATGTTCTCCGGTGTTCTAATTTTCTCAATCTATAATAAAAGGATAAATGATCATAATAAAATTGTTTTGTAAGTTCTGGAATCGATAAAGCGACAGAAGTGCACAATATTTCTCACAAATGTTATTTTTTTAGGACTTAATTATTGAACCTTTTGTATTTGTTTTCTTAAATAAGTTTAAAATTCTGTGTCACCAAACAAAAATTGTGCTAGTTATTATGCAGGTTACGTAACTCCAGTAACTGAAAAGGCACGGTAGGAATTTTGTAATGCAGATTTCTAATAAAATAGATTATTGCAATTTTCTCCTCAAATTAAAAATATTGTCATTAGATTAGTAAAAGACACTTTACAAATATACTTATTTTGAGTAAAAAATTATATAATTATTTTAAATATTATATGAGAAAAAATTAATATAGTACACAATGTGCACATGTTGATTAAATACTTTAATTTTACGAAATAGTGTATTGTTTTATTATACAATTTAATCAATTTTCCTTTTTTTTTTACTTTCCGAACACTATAGTGAGGAAAGTATTGTAATCATGTCAAAAATCCTTGATGTTTCGATACGTTTCGAGGTCCAATGAATCCGTTTTCAATATTTCTGCGATGATGTATGTATGTATGTATGTGTGTGTGTATGTGTGTGAGTGAACACGCTAGCGTCTAAACGCTTTGTTCGAATAAGCTGAAAGTTGGTACGCATATTGTAAGTCACCATAGTACGAACCCTATTGATTTTGGTGACTCTAGCACTTATAGTTTTTTTACAGGGACACAAAGAAAATTTTTTTTATCATTATGGTCAATGGGACCAAAATCTTAAAAATGCGATAGCATCTAAACGCCTTCTTCAATTGAGCAAAAACTTTATACACATATTATAGGTCACAGTTACTCAATCTGTATAGAGTTTGAAGAATCTGGCACTTACAGTTTTTTACAGGGGCACAAAGAAAAATTCTTTATCATTATGGCCTATGGGGCCAAATTTTTAAAAGTGCGATAGCGTCTAAACGCTTATTTAATCTGAACAAAAAAATTGTACACATGTTATAGGTCACAGTTGCACGAACTGTATATATTTTGGTGAATTTAGCATTTACAGTTTTTTTACAGGGACACAAAGAAAAATTCTTTATCATTATGGCCTGTGGGACCAACTTTTTACTTTCTTCTATATTCAATAGAAGAAAGTATTGGATTTGTAAAAATTTTCGACCTCGGGTTTTGATGGATTTACACGTTTTGAGAGCTGTAGAACATTATTTGACATTTTTTAGAAAATGTCGGTCTGTTTGTCTGTCAGTCTCTGCGTGTGTATGACAAACTTTTCTGGCAACTGTATCTCAAGAACTACTTCACAGAATTTCATACAAATTGGTATGTAGTTGCACCTTAACATAAATTGGTGCTTGTCAACTTTTGGTAAAAATTGTTTTACAGGTTGAGTTGCCATCCCGCTTTTTCTAAATTTTTAACACGGTGGTATAGTAAAAAATTTTGTATAAATGTGCATAAAGAGAATTATTTTTTAATAATCATTATGAAATTTACCAGAATTATTTATAATAGAGATAGTCAACTGGGAAAAAAATTTTGTATGTGTAGGAGCCTCGCCATCCCCCCCCCCCCTCCCTGGGGGGAAGTCCGCCCTCGAGGGCAGTAAATTTTCCTGATGGGTATCTTTCAAAAGAGCTCGCTAGTACCTTTAAAACGAATGGCTGAACCATAGATCTGCGATAATTTAAAATGAAGTTATCGATTATTTTTACTTTTAACAAAAAAAAAAAAAAAAAAAAAACCTTAGAAAAAAAATCGTTTTTTTTTTTTAATTGAGAATAAAATGGACATTTTTTGAATATTTAGTGTTATACGACTTCTCTAATATGGAAATAATCTGCATTATCATGGAAGATAATTTTTTTAAATAATAATTTTAATAAATTATTTTTACTGAGTGAATTTGTATAGGAAAATATAGAAGAAAGTCATGTGGTGGCCGCAACATACTAGTTAAAAGTGCGATAGCATCTAAACGCCTTATTCAATTGAGCTGAAAATTTATATGAATATTATAAATCACTGTTGCACTAACTATAAGCATTTTGGTGAATCTAGAATTTATAGGTTTTTTACAGGAACACAAGGAAATTAATTAGATTAATTCTTTATCATTATGATCTATGGGCTCAAAGTTCAGTAGCGTTAAATAAAACATCGTGTAATATATGGAGAAAAATACTCAAAGACTCTATTATGGTTTTATCTCTTTTGTTTGTTTAACAACTCCTCTTTCTTTACTTTATCTACAAAACTGTTAATTACTCAATGTTCGGAAAGTCGAGTGGAGTCACACCAGATTTTTTTTTTTTTTTTTTTTGTATGTGAAATCTTCAGGTTTTTGAGCACGAATCTTCCTATTTTCGTCTGTGTGAGGTTGGTAGGTATGAGAGAAAAAAAAAATCTTTAACTAATATCTGTAAGTGATTATCTTGTGCTATTCAGAAATTTTTCGTATTTAATGGATTATGTGAAAGGAGAACTAATATATGGATTGCATAACAATAAATTGATAATGAAGTGTCTTTAATCATATAAAAAAATGCTCTTCTTTATAGTTTTTTAAGTGAAAAGTGTTATGAAACCTGCTTTAATTACAAAAGCTAAGATTACAAAATAGCATTGTACCAAATCTTTTAAATGAAATCAGTACATTTTCTTTTCATAAGGAACGTTTTCTTCTTTGCTGACTTAATCTGTCTTTGTCCACAATCGTTGAACTTATTGTTGTAAAGCAAGGGGTGGAGCTTTAATCCTACCACTCTCCACAAGTATCCTATATTAACTAGTCTAGGAAAAACGTTTAATTTAAATTCTTTGCTGATTTAATCTGTCGTTGTCCACAATCGTGGCACTTATTGTTGTAAATGGTGGAGCTTTCATCCTACCACTTGCCACAAGTACCATATATTATCTAGTCTAGGAAAAACGTTTAATTTAAAAATATTTTGTAACATTACTATTCTTATAAAAGTTCTTAAGAAGAGTTAAAAAAATGGAAACGATCATTTTTGAAAACAAAACAGAATAACGTTTTATCTTACGCGCTTGAAGCAATTGACATGCACATATAAATCTGCACTCCACTAATAATGATGTACAACAACTACCTAGAAAGCTGCGGGCCTATTCTATGCCGCCCATCCGCTATGTGAGCAATCTCTCCTTTACTTTAATTAAAATCAAGATATTTTTTTTATAATGACAAACTTTAACAAACTTAATTCATTTTACGATATTAGAATGACATCATTTTCAGAAAATCTTTCTAATGAAGTACAATAATCATTAGAAATTAAATCATTTCTTAAAACGTCATTGAAAGGAAAACATACATTTACAAAGAGAAATTGCTTCGTTTTACTATGATTATGTGGAGCTTTTACTTACTAGCCATATAGAAGAAATAGTAAGAAATAGTAATCATAATTCCACATTGTATTATAATTTATACCCTTTGCGCGGGAAATAATTAACAAAGAAATTTCGTGAGCAAAGCCAATTAATCTGACCCGTTGGCAAGAGATTGTTTGAGTTCTGATAAGGACCAGGTTTATTTGAAATACAATGAAAAATTCTATTAGAAACAGCCAATTTTCATGTTCAAAGAACAGGTAAAAATTCTAGATACCTTATTTCAGATTTAAAAGTTTACTTTTGATAGATTCTCATTTTTATCTTAATTAGGGTCTAAGATAAAACAATGTTTTATCACCCCAACTTAAATGGGATGTGAGAAAATTCGCAAAATCCACTCAAAGAGCATGTTGCATGAATTTAATTAATATCCACATACCAAAACATGCAATCTTACGGTAATTTAAATTAGAGTTAAACGTGAAAACTTTCTTTTTCTGCCATTTTACCCCTAAAAGAAAAAAAGGGGATTATGGAAAAATCCTTTTTGTGTGTGTTGGATACACACAACCAGTTCAACCTACCTACCAAAAAATTGCCTTTCTAAGATTATTTGGAGCAAAGTTACATTTGGAAATATGTTTTTTGCCCTTCATTACTCACAAAGATCGGAAGGAGAAAAATATTACAAGATCCTTTTAAAGTGTATTGGTTAAACATCACCAACACCCACACGAAAAATAGTCTTCCTTAGATAATTTATAATAATTATACTTAGAATCGAGTTTTTTGTCTGTATCCCTGGATTAAAAAAAAAAAAAAAAGGATATTTCGTAAAATTTTTTTATAATTTGTGTTGGGTGCACATAATGAATCCCCACCCGAAAAAACGCCTTCTGAGAAAATTTAGAACAGAATTATACTTAAAAACGTGTTTTTGCCTCCCACATCCTATATGTGAAAGGAGAACATTTCGTAAAATGCATTTATAGTGGCGTGTTAGGTATACACAGCCAACATACATTTTAACTTTTAAATTTAATAACATTTTTGAATTCTGTATAAATGTAAGTACTAATTGGGGTATCTACACTGAATTATATCAAATAAAATTATTCCTAAACCTGTTTTAAATTGTTTTTTAATTAATTTCATATATAACAACCCTCTTTATCTTAACACTTAATCTACAAACTGTCTTTATAGTCTTGAAGTGCAGGGTAAGAGAACTCCGTGGGAATGGATACAGTAGACTATTTTCCCCTGTTGAACACTTTCACATATAAAATACATACCTTTGAAAACTCCGATATAAGATAACGTGAAACGGCAAATTAACTATGTAAAGCATTCAAATTTATGGAAATATTTGGTATAGAAAAAAGCTTCACGTCCAAAATTAAATGTCAATGAATAAAGTATATGGTGCACAAAATACACAAGCAGGAATAATTAAAGATCAAAATAAATTTGAAATGTATTTATGAACATTTAATCAATAATTATTTTTCTTTTAATTATTATTATTATTATTTATTTATTTATTTTTTTTTTTTTTTTGCATACGTTATAGACCGTGGGCCATAAGCTAAAAATCTCATTTAAAAATAAGTTCGTTTAAACTTTTTGGGGGCAACCTGAAAATGTTGCTAATATATTCTTTTTAACATAGTTAATGAAAATATCAAATGTTCTGGAAGTAAACTTTGCACATAAATTTGGAAAATTGATTTCAATTTGAAGGAATTGAGTTTACATTTAGGATGCTGGTTTAAAGCAGTGTGTAATATATTTCTCATAATACTGTGATTCGTTGAATAAATTTTAAAATATCTTGCATACAAGTGCTAAAAGCATATTCCTGAGAAAAAGTACTAAAAAAGGGAAAATATTAATATTTAGTGGATCTGCAGATCAGGAGCCTCAACGTCCTATTTTCATCACTCATTAGATCATTGATAATTTTTATTAATTCCATATTTATATCTATCATTACCATAATCAATTTAAACCTTTATCAATCCACTGCAGGATAAAGGCCCCTTCTAGGTGATTCCAATCTGCCCTGTATTCTGCAATTCTTCTCCATTCTCTCTTCCAAACTTCACAATTTTATTTCTTCAATAACACACTGGCCTTTTTCACGGTCTTTTGTTTTATCTCGGTATCCAAAATAGGAGTGGTGGTCAACCTATCATCATTTCTTCTGGAAGTGCCCAGTCCAGCTCCATTTTAACTGAATTCTTAAATAACATCAGTAACATTGTTTTGCTCCCTAATCTAATACAAATGTTTCGTTTTCTGTCTCTTCGGGTGAGTCCTAACATGCATATCTCTCTCTTTATTATATATATGTATACATATATATGACGACTCGCTACATAAACAGATACATTTCTGAGGTGGTTACCACTTCCCTTCAACTTTCCGCTGTATATCTCAGTCTATATCTATCTCTCTACATATGTATATTAATATATTTTCCTAGAAACATTCCTCTATTAATTCCTTGTAAATAATAAAAACTTGTACCATATTTCCTGCAAAAAGACTACATAACATATCGGAATTATTTTGTATAACTCTTTAAACTAATTACCAATTCTATCGCAAAATTTTTCATAGAAAAACAACTTTTAAACATTCTAATAACATTTCATTATATTTAGTGTAACCATGTTAAAATATATTTTTATTACATACCATCTGTAGGACCTAATGGTACAATATTCTTTTGCGTGTTCCTCAAACGGAGTCACCATTATTATATACACCACTAAAAATGATACACCTAATTAATTATAACTCCCTTATATTTCAACCTAATTTGACATCATTTGAATGATTATAGAATGTTATCGGAATTCTTTTGTGTGGTCCGGTAAATAAATTTAGCTTATACATAACTTTTTTTTTTTTTTGTTTTTTAGAGCGAGAAAACATGCTTTTAAATATGTTTATAATATATGTAATTTCCACTAAATGCAGCATAAACACGTTAAAATGCACTTAGGGTAAAAATTTGCCCATAGATTGTAATGTTATGAAATTATTTTGTATTTCTCTGTAAAAGAACAGCAGTAAAAACATTTCAACTTATTTTATGTTCGAAATTTACCAAAATTTGGATGATTACATGACATTGTCGGAATACTTTTGTAAGGTCCTGTACATTAATTATGAAGCCTAAGTACACATATTTTCTACAGAAATCATAAATTTAAACATCTCATTAATGTACACTAATTGAATTTCGTTGAATACAGATTAACGAAGATAAAATTCGCTTAAACGAAATTCACCCCATAGGCCATAATGATAAGAAAATTTTTGGTGTATCTCTCTACACGATCCATGAATAATCTAAACATAAAAAAATTACACAACTATTTTTATACAGAGTCTGAACATTTATACCAATTTGCAAGTCAATCGGGGATTTTTGCGGCCGCTATCGCGGTACAAATTCTGTCCATAGGCCGTAATGATAAAAATAAAAAAAAAAAAACTTCGGTGTGTCCCTGTACACGAACAATAAATGGAATACACACTTAAACTATACTCATTACGCGTGGTTCATGAGCATGTGTACCAAATTGCAAGCCAATAGTGTAATTTTTGCGGCAGCTATCACGCGAGAAACAGACACACAAACAGAACCCAAAATTTTTTTGAGTCTCTATATCCCTTTAAGACCGGGAACATTTTTAATTTAAAGCATTACATTCTTTTTTTTTTTTTTTTTTTTTTTTTTTTTGCAAACTAAAAGAATCATATGGACTGTAACCAACATTTGTTGATTGAAAATTGTACTTCACACTTTCTGCTAATTACCTCGATCGTTTTTTTTTTTTCTGATTTTATTACATACGACTGTTCCAGATGCAAAAATGTGAGTGGATGTCGTGGATGTCTAACCCGTACAAATGTACGCTTTTGGTCGGAAAGGGATATGGATGCCTCCACTGACGCTTCGGTAATAATTTAGCTACATGTCAGAGTAAAACTTACTGTGTAACACTTTCTATGGCAACCTATGTTGTTATCAAAAGACAGTTTAGACAGTTCATTAATTTGAAGAAGCAAATCGGTAGATATTTTTCTTTCACGAACATTTAAAATTTTCCGCTGATCAGCAAACAATCTCACATCAGCCCAGCTTATTTGAGAAAAACACGTCACCTTTGAAGGTATCTCATCTCCGATGTATAAACAATAACTAATTTCTTGTGATATTATATCACCTGCAATAATTCTACTTAAAAATAAAGGGGAAAAAAGAGTAATAAAAGAATTCGATCAAAATGTTAATAATGCGCATTATGTCGAGAGAAACTTTACATCTTATTTGAGAAAAATACTACATTTTTGAATTTACCTCATTCCCGATATATAAACAATGTGCCATTTTTTTCTCACATTGTATGAAATGTAAAGATTACTTAAAAATACACGAAAAGAAAGCAATAATGGAATTGGATGAAAAAATCGCTCAAAACCGCTGCATAGTGGTGAGCGGCCAAGATAGCTAGAAGAGAAGGTAGGTCCGTCCGAGAGGAATCGTCCATCTGCGCGAACGGGGATGTGGGATCTGACGTCATTGGTGCGATCGAGGCATCGCTCCTGCCTAAGGCACCTATAATACGAGCAGACTCGTCCGGCATCTTTTCCCCCAATTCGTTCAAGTGGGGAGCGTGGGAGAGAAAAGCAACCCTGAGCCGTTTTACGCGTTTCGTTTCAAGGAGAGGACCCTCGTGTAGTCAGTTGACCTTAACACCTTCACTTGTACCATAGTAAGGGAGCCACCTGCCATAAAATATTAGCCCTTAAAAAGAAGTAGCCTTTTAATTAAGGTTGTTCAGAAAATCCTATTCAGGCCACAAAATCTATAAATTACATTTGGATTATAGGAATTTACGTTTTGATCACATAGCTGCAGTGGCGCATCCAGAACTTAACTTTTTTTTTGGGGGGGGGGGCTAAGAGTTTTCAAGATATTAATCCAGATCAATGAAAAATTTACAATTGTAACATTCAGTTGGGAATGTTAGTGCTTTTTTTTTGGAGGGGGGGGGGCTTCAGCCCCTTAGCCCCCCTCCCCCATAAATCCGCCACTGCATAGCTGAAGATATAGTGTTTAACCTCTCACTTATAAATGGTGAACACTAATTAGTTTTGGTCAAAGGCAAAGTAAAATTACTTGATCTTGAAAAAGGAATACAGTTGTAAGTGGGCTTTTATTTGAGGGATATTAATATTAAGTTATAGAAGGAAATTTTGGATCTGTTAAAATTGGCCCTGAAGGAATGTGGCCTTTCAAAAGAGATGGACATTTAGAGAAGATTCACTGAATTTTTAAAGGAAAGCAAAGCAAAATTTATCATCCTTAAATTTTTATAGTGAAAAATAAAAAAAGGCGGGGGAACATAGAAAATTTCTAGAAAGACTTCAGCCCTGATGATAAGTTTATACAAAATGCTAAGTTTTTTTTTTTTTTTTTTAACTTGATTGGAGGGTAACAGACTTTTATTATAGAAATCTTTATATATATATATATCTATATCTATATATAAAAATGAATGTTTGTCTGTATGTCCTTTATAAAATCGTAAACGGCTTGACCGATTTCGATCATTCTTTTTTTGTTTTTTTCCTTATAGGTCAGGGATGGTTTAGGAAAAAATAAAATTGAAAAAATTCGCCCCCAAAGGGGGGGGGGGGGGCAAAACGTGAATTCAAAAAATCCTTCATATCTCAAACAAAAAAACAGATATCCGTAAAATTTTTGCTTTAAAATATAGTTAATATAAATGTCTAAAAACCTATTTCTAGAATTTTCGAAATTCGGTCCCCAAGAGGGGGCGGGGGGGGAGGGCGAAACGGGATTTCACATGCGTAAAACGCGATTTCGCATAATCCTATATATCTCAAACAAAAAAAAAACAGATATACGTGAAATTTTTGCTATAAAATATATCTAATACAGATATCTAAAAACCAATTTCTGGAATTTTAAAAATTCAGCCCTCATGTGGGGCAGCAGGGGCAAAAACAATTAGAAATACAGTTAGGCCTTTCAAAATTGGTACAGATAGGTTTCAATAGCCTGCAAGTCGAATGGGGATATTTTCGAAAGTGTAAAGTTATTAGGAGGGGAGAGGGGGGGGGGCAAAAAAATAAAATAAAAAATATCGTTCAAATTTGGTATATAGAGGTTTTCGATACTTACAAATCGATTTTCGAATTTGTAAAATTATCAGGAGGTGCGGTAAGGGGGGGGGGGGCTATGGGCAAAAAAAAATAGAAATATAGTTAGTGCATTCAAAATTGGTACAGATAGGTTTTAAAGGCCTGCAAGTCGAATGGGGATATTTTCGAAAGTGTAAAGTTATTAGGAGGGGCGAGAAGGGGGAGGGGATGGGGGGGGGCAAAAAAATAAAAATAGAGTTAGATCGTTCAAAATTGGTACACAAATGGTTTTCGATACTTAAAATCGAATGCGGATATTTTTGAATTTGTAAAATTATTAGGAGTGGCGGTAAGAGGGGTGGGTCGGTAAGGGGGGGGGGGCTATGGGCAAAAAGAAATAGAAATGCAGTTAGGCCGTTCAAAATTAGTACAGATTGGTTTTAGAGGCCTGCAAGTCAAATGGGGATATTTTCGAAAGTGTAACGTTATTAGGAGGGACGGGAGGGGGGGCGGAGGGGCAAAAAAAAAATAGAGTTAGATCATTCAAAATTGGTACATAGAGGTTTTCGATACTTACAAATCGATTGCGGATATTTTCGAATTTTTAAAATTATTGGGAAGGGGGGGGAGAGTGGTGGGGCAAAAAAATAAAAATTGAGAATTCAGTAATTATAGTGATTCATTTAAAAATAGGGTCCAGCGAAGCGGGCGAAGCCTGCTAGTATATATATATAAAGAAAAAGTAAGTAAAAAAAACTCCACAGAAACTTTGGAAAGGAGCTATTATTCTTCGTAAAATTTAGTTATAGTATATGAAACTGAAATCTGTAGGAGACTGATTTTGATTTGTAAATTTTTTATACACATACATACATACTCACATACCTATTACACATATATGAAGAAGAGGGCTAAATTAACCATAATTAAATTTTAAATTATAAAACAAGCTAGTATGCCGTGGCCACCACAAAACTTTCTTCTATATTTTACTGAAAAAATTCACGCAGCGCAAATTATTTGCTAAAATTGTTTTCCATGGGGAATGCAGACGGTTTGCGTCTCGGAGGTTGGTTGGTTGGTTGGAGGATTTAAGACCGATTGTCTCCGCATGTGTCCTAGGCCTGTAGGGGAAATGCCCTCCATGGGGGGTCTTTCTAAGGGGTCCTACTCCGTATTTACTCGAGTTTCGGAGGAAACCACGGAAAACTCCGAACGACTAGGTGAATGAGCGTGACCTGGGATCGAACTCGGCACCTTCCATCTACCAGCTTTGAGCGCTTTCGTCTCGGAGGAGATGTATAAAACTAAATGTTGAGAGAAAGTCAATTTTGTGCCAACATCTGTGGATTTTTTTTTTTTTTTTTTTTTTTTTTTTTTTTTCATGATGGGTATCGTTCAAAAGAGCTTGCCAATACCTTTAAACCGAATGGTTGAACCATCGATCTGCGATAATTTAAAATAAAGTTATCGATTTTCTTCATTTTTAACAAAAAAATAATAATAATTTTTTTTTTAATGTAATATTGACAATAAAATTGACTTTCTTTTGGATATTTAGTGTTATACTACTTCTCTAATATGGAAATCGTCTGCATTATCATGGAAGATAATTTTTTTAAATAAAAATTTTAATAAATAATTTTTACTGAGTGAATTAGTATAGGAAAATATAGAAGAAATCCATGTGGTGGCCACAACATACTAGTTTATTTTCGTTCTTTATTTCTGCATCTATACTAATGAAAGTGTTGTTAATATATATATATATATATATATATATATATATATTAAATTACACAGTATTTGCACAATAACAATAAACATCTATATATAATTTTAAAATAAATTGTTAAAAACTTTAAAAATTATTTTGCAATTAAGTTAAGTTATAAAATCTTGATGAAAATGAAATTATTTTTATATCTAACAATTAAACGAACCAAAGCAAAATTTAACATTTCTCATATTATTGAACAAGAAATGTTTTTCACTACTGCAGAAATCACTACCGATTAAGTGCAGCCTCGAATTAAGAAAAGAACTATTATATATGCCGTGTTAAATATCGCGCTGAACTCTGAGAAAAGAAACCTTCATTCAAACTCGCCAATAAAGCAATAAGCGCGCCAGTCGGGAAGCGCGGTTCCAAATGGGGGCAAATATGGAGGACGATAAGTCGGCCTGTATTATAGAGGCTCTACTCCTGCCTCCTGTCACTGTCATAGCTTGAGTACGCATCATTTTAGAAAGAAAAACGATAATCCACTTCTTTGTTTTCGTTTGCATTGTTTGTGTTTTTATGAATTAACATGCCCTGGTGTGCTGTAGCTGAATGTAAAAATGATGAAAATACTGTCGGTATTTCTTTCCATCGCATTCCAAAAAATAAAAAGCTAAGAACTGCATGGGTGCTTGCAAGAGAAAAGACTATTTCTCAGTAGATTCAGCTAGAATTTGTTCAGCTCATTTTAGTAATGAAGACTTTGAACATGATTTGAAATCTGAATTCGGTTTTCAGTCTAGACGTCGTTTGATTGCTGGAGCAATTCCTCATCTTGAAATCCCTACAATACTATCTTCAAAACAGAATTCTGATGATATACAAAAATCTGAAGCGAGAACTGCAAGATCAAATAAACGAGAATTAAAGCAGTATTTGACAGATATATTCGAAAATGAAAAACCATCGAAAAAAACGAAACTGACATTTGACGCGGAAAATATATCGAACTTACAAGCTCATGAAACTGATAGAAGTTTGAATTTAGAAACTTGTGACACATGTATGAAAATAATCAATGAAAAAAATAAGGAAATTGATTATCTGAAAGAAAAAATTTCTCATTTGGAGGAAGAATTAAAGAAAGTTAATGAAGGCTATAAATATTTCCAGAAAAAATCCTCATCTAACTATTATTCTTTTAGAAAAATTTCATCTTTGTATTACCATCATAAAGTTGAAGAGAAAAAAAAGACTGAACAAATTATTGGAAGGGTTTTAAATGGCACATTTACAAAAAGTCAACAACTCGCTTTAATTTCATCAAAACGCGTGAAATGGTCCTTGGAAGATATTGTAACAGCTTTATGTCTAAGAGGTCTTTCTAAAAGATCATATACTTTTGTTAGAGATGAAATGAAAATTCCATTGCCAAGTTTAAGTACATTAAAAAGATGGGTATCCGAAATGACATTTTCTAGGGGAATATTGAAAGAATTGTTTCATCTTTTATCAAGTGCTTCAAAAACTTTAACGAGATTTGAAAAACTATGTGTTATTGTGATAGATGAAATGAGTGTCGATGGCAAAATAGATTATGATCATTCTGAAGATGTTATCTTAGGACCACATAAAAATGCCCAAGTCGTAATGATCAGAGGTCTGTTAGCACCTTGGAAACAACCAATATTTTATGATTTCGACTGCAGAATGACTAAAGCTCTGTTATTTGAAATAATAAAAGAGGTCGAAAAAGTTGGATTTGAGGTAGTTGCTTTAACTTCAGATCTCGGCGCTGGAAATCAAGCTCTATGGAAAGAGTTAAATATTAATATCAACTGCACTCATTTTCAAAACCCCTTTGATGAAAGTAGAAATGTGTATGTTTTCGCAGATGTTCCTCATTTGTTGAAACTTCTCCGAAATCATTTGCTTAATAGTGGAATAATTTTATCTTCGGGTATTACTCTTGACAAAAATATTTTGATAAGCTTATTAGATAAGAACAAACAGGAACTGAAATTATGTCCTAAACTTTCTTTGAAACGCATTCTAATCAAAGGAGTTGAGAAAATGAAAGTTTCTTTTGCAGCTCAGGTTTTTTCTCATCGTGTTTCTTGTGCAATTCGGCATTTTTTTCCACCAATGAAAGAAGCTGCAGATTTTTTTAAATTAGTAAATGATGCATTTGATGTTCTGAATTCACGATTTCCTACAGACAAAGTTATTTTAAGACGTGGTTATGGACTTTAGTTGGAAGAGCAAAATTCTGTGCTTGATAGTTTGCATGAAGAAATTCAAACATTGAGAGTTGTGGGGAAAAAATCGATGCTGCCTTTTCAAATTGGATTTATAGTGTCAATAATATCGTTGAAAAATCTATTCCATGTCCTTTCAAATTTGCACATATCCTATATTTTAACATGTAGGTTAAACCAAGACTGTCTCGAAAGTTTCTTTTCTCAGATTCGAGGAATGGGTCATGGATATGACCAGCCATCACCAAGCCAATTTAAATACAGATTGCGATTATTGCTATTAAGTGGTAGATTAGTATCTCCATATGCTTACGCAAACGTTGCAGAATATGAGAAAAGTAATGTCCTGACGTCTTCTTATGTAAAAGGACTCATCAATATTGAAAAAGAGAACAGAGTAGTTCATAACGTACTTAACGAAGATTTATTTCCAACAACTGCAAAAGCAGCTACGGAAATAAAAATAACTTGCAATACAGCTTTGAATGTTGATCAATAGAATACGATAGAAAAAGATGCAGTGGAATACATAGCAGGTTATTTAGCATTTAAAAGCAAAGACGAACATTTAAAAACTAATGATGCACATAACAATTGCTCTTGGATAAACTGTGTGAATAAAGGTGGACTCTCAAAACCATCTGCAGACTGGTTAAATACCGTTATGAACTTCGAAAATGTTTTCTTACAAGTTCACGGTCATAGTTTGAAAAATGAGCCAGGCATAACACGCTCATTATTTAATGTACTAAAATCAAATTTTCCTAATGTTGATGAAAAAATTTTATCCTTATATTCTCGACTGAGAATATTTATTCGGATAAAAAGCTTAAATGAAAATATCATTAGTTTAGCAAATGAAAGAAAATGTAAAAAAAAGAATTTACAATTTGCTAAAAGCAAGCTTTAATTTAATTATATCACACTTAGAATTTTTTTCCTATGAAATATGCAGTTCGGTGCAATTTTTCACCAATAGATGCTGAGATACAGCCATCTGAGAAACCCCATAAAATATTAGCAGTGCCATTTTTCTGTCTATATACACAAAAATTTAATAAGAATAATTTTTGATAATATATCTCCCACATCAAGTTTGGTGTATTTATATAGCATGAAAGCTGAGATATAGTTTCTCGCAAACGGAGAATATTGCAAAATAGCAGCGTCAGTTCTCGTCAGATATGATCCAAAGTGAATCAGCATATTTCTTTCCTAATATCCATGTCACATGCCAAGTTTTATATATTTTTACACTAAAGAAGCTGAGATAGTCTCAAAATTAGGGTTAAATTGCCACCTTTTAGTCGATATGCACTCCTACTGAAACAGCAGAGTTTTAGATAATATACACAGTCTCTTATATTTGTTTGATATACTGTAGATGTTGAGCCTTCCCGGTAACGAGAGAAAATCACATCCTGGCAGCGCCACCTATTGGCTAATTGATTAAAAAACTAATAAGTAGTAATTCAAGCCAAAGTCCAATCAGATGACAATTTTGATTAAATTAATTTCATTTTTCCTGAAGTATAATATTCGTACAGTCTTGTTAAATGAAAAAGATTGGTATTTTCTAAAAATAGAGGGCCGCGGTAGCCTGGTCGGTAAAACGCCGAGCTCGTAATCGGATGGTTGCGGGTTCGATACTTGACCCGGCCGAAGACCGTCGTGTACACTAATGGTGGCTGGTGCACGTTAAATTCGTCGTGGCCGCAAAGTCCTCCATGTTCCCATTCAAATTATACCTCTGGGGGTCACCAAAGCGGGGGAGCCATCCTCTCCGTGGTGGATCAAAATTGTGATGGCATATCTCCGAACCATCTTTAAAGGGGAGCTCTAAACAATCGCAAATTGCCCATAGTGTAGCACTAATTCGACGTAAAAGTGATTTAACCCCAATCTCTAAAAATTGCAAAATTGTCTTCAGGAAGTTTCAAAACGTGTAAATTCATTGAAAACTGGAAATCGAAAAATTTTCCGTTTGTTATACTTTTTTCTTATATATGTAGAAGATTTTTCCCCCCACGATGTCGCTTTAATTATACCGTTCTAATAATACAACTTTCAATCCTCTATTCCAGTCACTGTATTTAATTCTCTATTAAATTTGTTAAAAACGTCCGACAAATTTAATGTTTGCGTATTAATATATAGATTAATTTACACTTTTTAAATCTATATGTAAAAGTATTCCATTCTAGAAATCACCAATTTATATAATTAAAAAATATTGTAATATTAATTGTGTCATAATTTTAATAAGATTTTCCTTTCTTTAAAATGCCGATGCGTGTGTGAGTATAAATATGTACTAGATGCATCGAAAATGTAATATGAGAAAATAATACATATAACATCATTTGTAAAAAAAAAAAATAGCAAAACCTATATTTCGAGAGATTTCCCGTAATATGATGTATTTGGTGCTTGTGAAATTCAAAATGCATAAATTTATTAGCGAAATGAAAAAAGAAAAGGCAAAGGAAATGTTACATGTTAAATGCTAATTACGTTGTTTAAAAGTAACTGATAAGAAGAGAACATTTTATATTCAATAATGCATTGTTAATACTGAAACAATTTTGTCAACATTTTATATTGAAGAATGCTTTGACCTTTGAAAATGCTATTTTTAATTCTCATTATTTTGTCAATTTTTGTCAATAATATAATGCATTAAATTTGGAAGAATCCTTCAGTTTCTCATTATATAATATACACATAATCCATTTAATTAACCCTAAATTTCATTTAATTTCTCAAGTAATAGTATACTGAACTAAAGAAAGACAAGGTTTCTCCTTTCTCTTTCCGCACCTCTGACGTCAAAAGGGTGTGTTATGATTGACCAATACACGGAGACCGGCGGATGAACCTACCTCTTTATTCTACGTATCTTGGTGAGCGGCCACCTTCCGTCTTAGAATCTTAGAACAATACTCAAGATAATGTAAACATAAATAAACGTAAACAAAACATATCAAGTGCTAGCGTGCGCCGTAACAGCAGCTGTCATTGGGCTAAAAATAACAGCGAAAAGGAAATTACTGTTTTGATTGGAGGATAAGCGAATGAATGAGTAGATAATTTGACTATCTCTAAGTGTAAGTAGAATAGCAGGACCGCAGAAATGTCAAATTTGTAGAATTAATTTAATTAATTTTAAAATAATGTGCACATCTTTAGACCAGAACATTGCGAATTCGTAGATAATAGAATAGTCTATTAATTTTAAGATTAATTTGAAATTGCCCCTCGATGATTGAAACGGACTTGAACGATATCAACCTATGGCCCACGGCCTATTAGGTAATTTGCAATAATTTGATATTTCTGTTTTTTTTTTTTTTTTTTTTTTTTTTATAATTGATTATTGTTTTAACTTTTGAAAATCACAACTATTTTTGAAAATTAAATTTTGAAAGTAACAGAAATATTTTTAAAAAGAAACTTACAATATAATCATTTTTTGTCTGTCTTAAAGAACTTAAATATCAATGCAAAAAGTGCAATTTACTTTAAAACATATAAAAGCAAACAGTGGAATTTTTTATTAGTATTTTGCTTAGGTATTATATTTGAGCAATTTTAAAAAAAATATTTTATACCAAATTTTTCATTGGAAATAAATTTAAAATTACATATAATCGAAGTGTTATTATTTGACTAACTTTACATAAACTGCTTCTTTATTTCTTTTAATTGTATATACTCTGACTTATAAAAATTTTCATCTTACTAAGCATAAATTTATTTAAATTAGAGCTCCACGTCGTGATTACTTTAATAAAATTTATAAAGCAGAAAAATATGGAATAAAAGGCTCAGTAATGTAATTTTATGTGTCTAGGATTTACTTTGTGTCTATAACTTACGAAAATTTATTTGAAAGCAGACGATTTTTAAAATTAATTTAAATATCTTAAGACAAATTTTTAAGTTTGGAGAAACATTTGTTTGTTAAGCTAATTATAACAGTCATTTCTCATACAACCTTATTCTTAATCAGCAAATATAGTTTGTTAATTTAAAGAAATTAACAAATTAATAATTTTAAAAGAACTTTTAAGTAAACTAATAAGGATGTAAAAATTTTAAAGTTTGTAATTATTTTCTTGCATTATCTTTCTTCTCTGGTTTCACTTATATATTTAAATTAATAAGCAGTTTAAGACACGAATTTTAAGTATTATTTTTGTATGTTATTCAAATTACCTCATTACATAAGACTGCATACTTTGCGTTTTTTCGAAAACTAGTTCCAGTTAGTGTCATCAGCAGTATGATCTCCTTTAAGAATTTATTTCAGCACCTTTTTTTTTTTTTTCAAGTAATCTCTTAATTGATATAATTTTACTTAGAACATAGGAATTAATGCATGTATTGATTAATTAGTGGTGACATTAATTCACTACAGTATCCTGAAACCTAATGCTATTTTCTGTAAGATGTAATAAAAATTAATACAGAAAAGTTTTCTTTTTTTACTAAATTTTAAACGAATTTTTGAATAAATGAGAAACTGCGAAATTAACTTCTTTATATTTCTAGACTTAATGAAATTAAAATTAATACTAATTTGTTTTTCAAATACGATGAAATGAATAAGAAGCATTACATTTAAACCCGAAAATAAAATCTTATTCTGTTAAAAATATATTGTCCATGAAACATACATAATCCATGAAATGTGTTAGCCTTATTTCTAAGGAACATTTCAGATTTTGTTACTGTATTAAAAAAAAAAAAAAATGAAATAAACGAATTTTTATTTTCTGTTTATATTTTATAATGTGTAATATTCGTTGTTGTGGTCTTGTGTCTATCTATTCTAATAATAAAAATAAAGAAAAAAAAAACTGCCGTGTTTCAATTTATCGTGTGTTTTTCGATTTCTTTTCTTTGTACAACAAACACTGTTTTACATAAAAGTATGAAATTTGGTAGTTTCGTTCAGAAATTTGCGATAAACATGCTTCAATAAACCATTTATTTACGAAAGCATTATTATTTGAGGTGCTATTAAATGTTGGAATAGGGCGAAATATTTCAGATGTAAAAGTTTTATGGATTCAAACTCTGTATTCATAACAACTTTATTATATTTTGCTAAGATATACATGAGGTGCTTGTGGTGTGCAATATTTAACTGTTTTCTTTTTTTCTTTTTCTTTTCTTTTTTTTTTTTTTTTTAACCTCGAAAAGTTCTTGAAATAATTTTTTCAAACTTTCGTAGAACACAAAAATATTTTGCTTAATTCACGAATATTTCAACAAAATATTTCACTTAGATGGTTTTATACGATTTTTTCTTTATTTAACTGAATAACTTTTAAATTATGATAAAAAAATTTCACTTCTTCATTTAACGGACGGGATATAAGGCATTACTTTCAGAGTCGTAAAGCTAACAAAATAGAAATTGACGATGCCCTTTTAAAAAAAAGGAAAACATAAAGAAGATTTTTTTTTTTTTTTTATTAAACCGTCAGTCATTTTTGCTTACAATAAAGTACGATTGCTGATGCTTTTACTGATATTATATTAATACGGAAATACTAATTACTGTTAATTAATACGGAAATAATAATTACTATTAAATATGGAAGCTGAAATGAAATTTATGAAATGTAATATTGTATTGTGATACCGTATATGCATTTACAATTACACCTAAATCAATAAAAATTAAAATATTTATAGCCAAATAGAAACTATAGTTTTGATAAGTAATATTTATAACAGTATTTCAGTGTAAATTTCATAAGGTTATTTTTTATTTGTGGACATCTAAAGTAAGGGGGCGAAACCCCCATAGAATTTGGTACGAGTCGATAGCGAAGCTCCCACGGAGGTTGGTGAGCGAAGCGAGCAGTTACAGAGTCCCCTAGTAAGATGTATAAAACTCACAAAAAAGCGCTCAATGGTTTTATACGATGGTTTTATACGATTTTTTCTTTATTTAACTGAATAACTTTTTAAATGATAAAAAATTTCACTTCTTCATTTAACGGACGGGATATAAGGCATTACTTTCAGAGTTTTATACGATTTTTTCTTTATTTAACTGAATAACTTTTGAATTTCATTCAAATTGTAAACTCGAATTTTCGAATTTTCATTATTTTGATTAATGTTTCTGTTTTATTGCCAGTCTTGTTCTTCAGCACTTTCGAATTCCCTACTAAATACAAACTAGTGGATTTGAAGATCAGTAGTCTCAACTTCCTATTTGCACCCCTCATTACTCAGCAGATCACTATTATTTATGTCATATTATTTAAAATAATTATATATATATATATGATTAAATCATTACATAACAAGGTACGTTTCTGAGGGGGGATATCGCCTCCTCAGCCACCTAATGTGTATAACTGTCTATATTTATCTATCTATCTATATATATGTAGGATCCGACTTATGTGGGCCTTCAAAACAGAAACTACTAATTTGATTAATTACTAATTATTTAAAATTTAATAAAGAAAGTTAAGGTATAATACACTATGTACAAAACGATAATATGAATTATAGTTGCTGATCCAATGTTCATTTGATAGTTCAATTAAAACAATTTGCGGCACAAACATATCACTTATTACTTCGCTTTTCAGTTACTTCGAAACACAAAGTACGTAAAAAGTGCCAAGCTCCGGCACTGCTGAACGTCGTCTAAAACAAGCGATACACTCGTCAAAAAGTGCGTGCCTTCTCATCCAGCCGTCGACTGCACTCTCCCGTCAGAGCTCTCCGCTCCACGATGAAAACGGGTGTTCCGGAAATGGCGTCGCCTCTCGTCACAGGTACGAACTTCCGCTCAGATTCTGCTCTCTTCCTCACATAGCTACGGGAAAACTCAGCTGTTTTGGATTCCAGGTACGGCAAAGAGAAACTAAGTAGCTTTAGATTCCAATGTTCGGGGAAGCAAGGCCCGATACCATAAGCTCGGCCATCCTGCGTCGTCTGGTCCCCCAGGTGTCCACACTGAAAAATACAAAAAAAAAAAAAAAAAAAAAAAAAAAAAACACAAAAGCAACACAAAATAATAACATACTTATTTACAGTTTATGTACAAATCTTCATATTTTTGCTTTTAAACTAAGTGATCCCACGTTTGAGGATCTTAACATGAGTAGATGTGCAACGGGAGCCTTCATGGCATCCATCTCTATTCACATCATAAACATTTTCATTTTTAATTTTTACTGTTTCACAGTCACAGAAAAAAGTCAGTTTTGGCTTTACGGCAACTTGGTTGCCTACGGTAACAGTTTTTGGTGGTTGTCTACACAATTTACATTTTGCTTTATTTTTCTTTTTAACTCTGGAAAATTGTTTACTGTCATGTGTACGCAAATCTTTACTTTGGGGCTCAAAGTTATCTTGGGGCTCGAACTCGAGAACCTCTAATTGATCATTTTCAGTTTTAATGTCTTTTAAGGCTTCTGTAGCATCTTGTTCAGTCAAAAAGTCTATAATGGCAGTCTTATATGCAGGGAAAACTTCTAATTGTATTTTCACAGCTTTGGGAAATGATGCGGCTATTTCGCTAATTGTAGTTTTCAATGGAAGTGATGGAATGAACAACTTTCTCAAATTTATACTGGCAGTCTCTTCTTTTGGGATATTTAGTCTTTTACACTCAATGGAATCTATCGTCACAGTCTTTTTTCTCGATTTCTTCCTTTTAAGGAGTTTGGAATTTTCGTCAATTTTTTCTTTTAACTCTTTCAACTCTTCGGCTAACTGTGAAATTTTTTCAAGTAGGACTTGTTTTTCATCTTTCTTCGAATAAGTGTTTTCTGGATTTAGCGACTTTATTCGGGAAACATTCGTCTGACTTCGTCCCTTTCGTCGAGGCTCCTCCTCTTCCTCACTATCATCATCTACTTGGGAAATACTCGTCTGACTTTGTTTCTTTCGTCGACGCTCCTCCTCTTCCTCCCTGTCATCGTCTACACTATTATCGTCCTCTAAAAGCATCTTATCGTCATCACTTTCGTCATTTTCGTCGTCGTCGTCGTTTTCACTTACGGCTTTTTCGGAAAATTCTAATGATTTTTTTGACAGCTTAACAGGTTGGGGGATTTAATGTCACATTTTTCAACACTAATTAATGTTTCATTTATTTCTGGGGATTTCTCAAAAATTTTGTTTTCAAAGTTAATAATAACAACATTCGTTTTACTTTCTTTTTTATATGCATTTATTGGAAGAACTGTTACTAGATTTACCTCGAGAGAATTAGATTTATTTTTTATGAAAATACCTTTTTCGTTTATCGTCGTTTCACCCAACATTAACACATTCATGCCGATAATTATATCATATGGTATCATATCATTATGTACAACATAAATATCAGTTTTACTTTTAAAATCATCAACTTTAAGATCGGCATCAAATGAGCCTAACGGCTTTATGGAACTTTTCCCAATCCCTTTCAAAGTAGTGCTCATAGAATTTAATCTATTCACATTCAATTTATCAAAAGCATTTTTGCGCAACAATGTTGCTTCACTTCCCATATCAATTATGCCTATAAAATTTACATTGTCTATCTGTATAATTTTACTCATATTTTGATTTACACCAATACACAATGCTTCGACTTCGGGTTTTGAATCCGGACATTCCGAACTTTTATGCCCAAATTGTTTGCATGCAAAACACTTCAAACCCTTTGCTTTGTGGGGGCAGTTCCTGGATAAGTGGTTTTTATCGCCAACAGAATTTATTTACTTCAATTTTAGGACTAAATTTTTCATATACATTATGTTGTACAGTTTTCAATTTTGCATTATCTGTTTTATCCAATCTAAATTTATTTTTCTCATTGTCTTTTTTGAAATTCTCATATAATTTAATTTTTTCCTTAAATTCATATAATTTTTTTGCCCCATAAAGCATAATTTTATTCTCAGGTCTGTCATTAATTCCTTGGATCACATAGTGCATTATAGCGGCATCATCAATGTGTCCGTTCTTAGACAGTTCCCGCATTTTAAAATAATATTCCGTAACTGATTCACTGCCTCTTATTTTCCTTTTACTTAATATATCATGTAATGAGGCAGAGTTAATTTCAAACTTAAACTCATTGATGAGCGCTTTCTTTAATTTTTTATACGTGAATAGTGCTTTTTCAGATCTGATGAATAGCAGAGCGTTTCCGCTCAAAGATCGTTTACAAAAAATTATTTTCTGCAGCTCATTAATATTAAACATTTCTGTTAATATTTTCATGCGGCTCACCGCTAAATTTTGTAATACTATTTTCAAAGTCATTGAAAGAAACAGTTGCACCATGTGATCCAAAATTCACATTATTACTACAATTTGTATTTTTTTTAGTTTTATTATAATCACAATCACTGTCATTATCATTATTTTTATAGCATTTATCATCATTATTTATATGGCATTGCACAGAGAAGTCAATTTTCTCGACGTCATTATCACTGCTAAATTCATTCTCAGAATCATCATCTTCCGAATCATTGTCGGAGTTTTCCTCTTTGAGTAATTCAATATAATTTAATTTTAATAATAACCTATCACGTATTTCTTCTTTCGTGCCGTCAAATGAAACATTTAATAAGTTATTTATAATAATCAATTCATTCAACGAAAAATTATCGTCGATGAATTTTTGTTTTTGAATATAATTTTCATCGTCAACGACAAAATTAAATCCTGTAATTTTTTTTTATTATGCATCTGTTTTTCCTATCACCTTCTTCATTGAATAAAAACCGATGCAGAATTCTAATTTTACTGTATTTCTCCGTCCCCAGTGCAACACCAATTTTAGGAATGTTTCCGAGAGAAACCATATTGTGAAATAAAACAAAAACAAACGTACCTTTGTAGAACAGAAACAGCAGGTGGTTTGTTGTTCTAAATTTTGGCTCGAATTTCCGTCTAGTTGATTTTTCACTTTTTTAATCCTTGAGCACTTTGCAGAACATATTTCACACTTCGTTGCTGAGTATTATTAATAGAGAGAAGAATTTTATAATTCACCACTTATCACAGTTCAGCTGTTCAGCAACAGTTTTTAAAATAAAAAGTTCATTTTATATTGTAATAACAGTCTATGTTTAATCAAAGTTTGTGGTTCATTAAAAATTTATATTAAAATTTACGAGCGATCAAAATTTATGTTAACTAAAAATTAACTAAAAACTATCCCACTTCTGAAATGTAGGATCCGACTTATGTGGGCCTTCAAAACAGAAACTACTAATTTGATTAATTACTAATTATTTAAAATTTAATAAAGAAAGTTAAGGTATAATACACTATGTACAAAACGATAATATAAATTATATTTGCTGATCCAATGTTCATTTGATAGTTCAATTAAAACAATTTGCGGCACAAACATATCACTTATTACTTCGCTTTTCAGTTACTTCGAAACACAAAGTACGTAAAAAGTGCCAAGCTCCGGCACTGCTGAACGTCGTCTAAAACAAGCGATACACTCGTCAAAAAGTGCGTGCCTTCTCATCCAGCCGTCGACTGCACTCTCCCGTCAGAGCTCTCCGCTCCACGATGAAAATGGGTGTTCCGGAAATGGCGTCGCCTCTCGTCACATGTACGAACTTCCGCTCAGATTCTGCTCTCTTCCTCACATTAAAACTACTATATAACAGGCTGAATCATTCGCCGCCATTTGTCCGTCAAGTCCGTCATTGCTAAACCTAAGATTACTATATAATAGTCTTATATAGTCTCATATAATAGTTTTATATTGTAGTCCGTCATTAATAAACCTAAGACAACTATATAATAGTCATATATAGTCTCATATAATAGTGTTATATGGTAGTTTTAGGTTTAGCAATGACGGACTTGACGTAGAAATGGCGGCGAATGATTCAGCCTGTTATATAGTAGTCTTACCTCATATCGCTACGGGAAAGTTCAGCTGTTTTCGATTCCAGGGGTCCTACAACGAACCTACCGAGACTGTCTCACTCCCGGCAATTATTGGCTGTGACGTCATGTTCCGAGAGTGTCAAAAAATGTGCTACAACGAAGCTCACGGAAGCGCTCTCTTGGTTTTCGGTCTCGGAAACTCCTGCGGAGGTTTATCGAAAAAATATCACCAAGCATAGAGCTAGTGGAAACGAGTTTTCGGTACCGAAATATATGTAATGTGTCCGCCATTCAAAAAAAAAATAAAACATGATGAATTAAAAAGTAAAAAACGTGTACATATGTTATATTTTTTAGAAAGAACTTTCAAAACTATAAATTTTTTGTGTGGACACTATAGTCACATAATCATTACTTTTAAAGATATTCGATTAGAAAGTTCACGAGTGACAAGAGATGTATCCGTTTTGTCAAGTACACTATTAACAGAGACAGTCGAATATTGAAGACTAAAGAATAACTTTCTAATTTTAATTATATTTTAAGTCGTCAGAGCTATGAATTCGAAGCTAAATTATGTAAATTCATCATGTATAATGAAATACGATGCTAATTTAATGATAGTATATTATAATAAATTAGTCACCAGACGCTATGCCGTCGGTAGCTCGATCGCAGCGTATTTGATTGGAGACCCAAAGTGCTCGGGTTCGATCCGCGGACGCTTCAGTACTTTTTTTTTTTTTTTTTTAAGGGCAAACAATTATTTTAAATATATTTTTCTTTTCCTTTTTTTTTTCTTTTTTTTTAAGAAGAGTGCTTTAAATATTAGGATTTTCCTATATATGTTTTTTTCTAACAAGGAAAGTATGAATACTTAATTTATTAATTATAAAATAAATAAATATGTATATATATATATATTTCAATTGCATTAAAAATAATTTAAAAATAAACTGCTTGATCGTTTTATTTTACTGCTGATTGTTATCATTACTAATCAGAAATAAATAAATTATTTTTCGTTTTTATTCTTTGCTGATGAGTGCATAATTCTAATTTGTTTTAATAATTATTTTCTCATAAATTATTAATTAAATTTAACACACACACAAAAAGAAAAAAGAGTTTCTTTTCATTTGAAATAAAATAGTGAAAGCTTACAAAGGCATATATATATATATATATATATATACTATATATATATATTTAAACACGATATTGAACATACATGTAACGTTTCCTAATTTTCTCCCCCCCTTCCTTCTTTTTAGTATTACTAACTAATAGGATAAGAATAATTAATTTAATAATTTAAAAAAAAAAAAAAAAAAAAAAAACCTTCTTTTTTTATTGTAATAAAATATTTACAATATGAGATACTTTCCCGTCTATAATAATTCTACTTTTATAGTCATTATTATTCAGAAAATGATTCTAATTGATTTAATAATTAGAAAAAATAAATACCTCCCCCCCTTTTATTTTTTTATTGTAATAAAATATGAGATACTTACCTTCGATAATATTTCTACTTTTATAGTCAATATTAAAAAAAAAAAATAACTTGTAACGTTTTAATTTTGAAAATACAATTTCTTAAATTTCTTTGTAGTATTTTGTTAAAATATTACAAAGAAAATATTATAAATACATACACACACATATGTATTTCGAGTTGATGCTAAATTATTTTCTGGTAAATTATTAATTAAATTTAACCACCCTCCCCTAGAAAAAATAAAAATTCCAGTCTAAATAAATTACTTTATAAATGCTTGATTATTCTTCTGTTTTTAAATAAAAAATCAATATTTCTTCTATATAAATAATTTATTATTTAATAATTTATTTTTTATTCCTTGTTGAATATTTGTGTAACTCCTGATTTAATTTAGTAATTATTTTCTATTTCATAATTAAATAAATTTAACTTTTTTCTTTTCTTTTTTTTAGTTAAATAAAAAGTATTTACAAAATAATGTTATAAATTAAATGTTTTAAAAGTAAACATTTAAATTTTGATGACAAATTATTTATTTTAAGCAAATATTCTACTTTTTTTTATAAGACTTTTTTTTTTTTTTTTTTTTTTAAGACAAACAAATTTTTTAAATATTCTTTTCTTTTCTTTCTTTTTTTTTTAAAGAAGAATACTGCAAATATTAAAATTTTCCTTATATATATATATATATATATATATTACTAAGAAGGGAAGTATGAATATTTAATAAGTATCACTAACAAGGAGAATATGAATAATTAATTTAATAATTAGAAAAAATAACTAAGAATTTCCTTTTTTGATTATAATAAAATATTTAAAAAGTGAAATGCTTTCACTTCAGTAATATTTCTACTTCTACAGTCATTATTAATCAAAAAATAAATTGCAACTTTTTAACTTCAAAAATACAATTTCTTAAATTTCTTTATAATATTTTGCTAAATTATTATAAGAAAATATTATAAACACATACCCATATATATATTTCGAGTTGATGCTAAATTATTTTATGGTAAATTATGAAATAAATTTAACTACTCACCCCTACAAAAAAAAAAAAAAAAAAAAAAAAAAAAAAAAAAATTCAAGTCGAAATAAATTATTTTACAAATGCTTGATCATTGTTTTGCTTTTAAATAAAAAATCATTATTAATTAAAGATTAAACCCTTAACCTTAAAGATTTATCTTGTATGTAAATAAATTATTTATTACTTATTTATTTTTTATTCCTTGGCACTGAATATCTGTGTGTAATCCCTGATTTAATTTAGTAATTATTTTCTATTTCATAATTCATTAAGTTTAACTCAACTTCCTTTATTTATTTATTTTTATTTTTTTCAGTTAAATAAAAAGTAATAAACATTTGGATTTTGATGACAAATTATTTATTTTAAGCAAATATTCTAAAACGAAAAAAAAAAAAAAAAAAAAAAAAAATGGGAAAAAGGAAAAAACATTGGAATGGACTAAAGGAGGATCGAACCGAGGAACTCTCAGATAGCAGAAAGTTACTCTGCCACAGCGCCACTGGCTACCTGCAAAGATTTTTCCCTCAGTCTTAACTTATATTTTACAGCTTTTAAATAGAATCTTCACAATTCTTTCATTATAAACTATGAATTTTACATGGTTTAGCTTAGAATTTATAGCTCTGAATACTCCAAAATTGGTTATTTTTCAGAAAATTATTCTTTAGCCTTTAATTTTAGATTGTTTCTTTCGCTTAAAAATGCAGTTGACAAAGCGATATTCCTCTTGTCACTCGTGAACTTTCTAATCGAAAATCTTTAAAAATAATGATAATATGAATATAGTGTTGTGTTCACACAAAAAATTAATAGTTTTGAAAGTTCTTTTCAAAAAGTATAACTTTGGTGCATATTTTTTGCTTTTTTGTTTCATCAGTTCTTATTTAAAAATGGCTGACAACGTTGGATATATTCACTTTGGACCACCTACTCACTGTGATTGGTCAAAAGTATCCGGTACCGATAAAGTTTTATATCTCCGCACTGGGCTTCCGTTACCGGCTTCCAATACGTTCGTTGTAGGGCAAACTATGAGTCTCGAAAACGTGAGTGCCGGGATCTTGGAAATTCGTTACCGGGAAGTTTCCTCCACGGAAACTTCTCGGCATGTTCGTTGTAGGCCCCCAGGTACGGCAAAGAGAAACTAAGTAGCTTTAGATTCCAATGTTCGGGGAAGCAAGGCCCGATACCATATATATATATATTTCCTTGTAACACACAGCCTTGTGATAATACCTTATAACTCATAAGTTCTTTTATCAAACTTCATGTCAGATGATTACATGATATATTGGAATTATTTTGTGTAGCTCTATAAACTACCAATTCTATGTCAACTATTTTCCACAGAAAACATGCTTTTAAACGTTCTAATAACGTAACTTTATTTTATTCTGTTTAATGGAGTGTAACCGTGTTAAAATGCCCTTGTGAGAAATGCCGCCTATAGATCGTAATGGTACGCAATTCTTTTGTGTATCGCTTCACAAGAATCACAGTTAACATGTGCACCAATAAAAAGCATGCAACTAATTCCTTGTAACTCATTAATATTAAAAAAAAAAAAAAAAATGGCATCATTTGGATGATCGCTGAATTCCATTGTAATTCTTTTGTATGTTCCTGTAAAGGAATTATTTAGTCTATACATATCTTTTTTTACAGAAAACATGCTTTCAAGCCTCTCAATAATGTATGTTAATTTCATTTTGTTGAATGCATTTTAAACGTGTAAAATGCACATAAATAAAAAATTGTGCATAAGATTTAATGTCATGAAGTTCTTTTGTGTGTCCTTGTAAATAAGCCATAAACATTTTATACACCAGTAAAAACTTTTTAACTTATTCTATGTATCTCATGAATAATTGTTTGAAATTTAAATGAACCTGGATAATTACGGGACATTGTCAGAAAACTTTTATAAGGCCGTGTACATTGATTACTAAGTCTAAGCACACATTTTTTTTTTTTTTTTTTTTTTTTTTTTTTTTTTTTACGGATAGCATGCTTCTAAGCATCTCAAGTATATGCTAATTTCGATTTATTGACTGCATTGTAATCGTGTTAAAATGCGTTTATGTAAGATTCTGCCTATAGGCCATAATGACAAGAAAAGCTTTTGCGTGTCCCTGTACACGAACCATAAAAAATATAAAACCCCAAAATCATACAGCCGTTTCTGTATAGTGCCTAAGTATGTGTACCAATTTGCAATTCAGTCGGAGGAATTTTGCCGCCGCTGTTGCAATACATACAATTTCTGTATATAAGTAAATGATAAGAAAAGATTTGGCGTGTCCCTGTACACGAAGTAAAATAGAATACACACCCAAATCTATACAGATAATATATATATATATTTCAATTGCATTAAAAATAATTTAAAAATAAACTGCTTGGTCGTTTTATTTTACTGCTGATTGTTATCATTACTAATCAGAAATAAATAAATTATTTTTCGTTTTTATTCTTTGCTGATGAGTGCATAATTCTAATTTGTTTTAATAATTATTTTCTCATAAATTATTAATTAAATTTAACACACACACAAAAAGAAAAAAGAGTTTCTTTTCATTTGAAATAAAATAGTGAAAGCTTACAAAGGCATATATATATATATATATATATATATATATATATATATATATATATATATATATACTATATATATATATTTAAATACGATATTGAACATACATGTAACGTTTCCTAATTTTCTCCCCCCCCCTTCCTTCTTTTTAGTATTACTAACTAATAGGATAAGAATAATTAATTTAATAATTAAAAAAAAAAAAAAAAAAAAAAAACTTTTTTTTATTGTAATAAAATATTTACAATATGAGATACTTTCCCGTCTATAATAATTCTACTTTTATAGTCATTATTATTCAGAAAATGATTCTAATTGATTTAATAATTAGAAAAAATAAATACCTCCCCCCCTTTTATTTTTTTATTGTAATAAAATATGAGATACTTACCTTGGATAATATTTCTACTTTTATAGTCAATATTAAACAAAAAAATAACTTGTAACGTTTTAATTTTGAAAATACAATTTCTTAAATTTCTTTGTAGTATTTTGTTAAAATATTACAAAGAAAATATTATAAATACATACACACACATATGTATTTCGAGTTGATGCTAAATTATTTTCTGGTAAATTATTAATTAAATTTAACCACCCTCCCCTAGAAAAAATAAAAATTAAAAATTCCAGTCTAAATAAATTACTTTATAAATGCTTGATTATTCTTCTGTTTTTAAATAAAAAATCAATATTTTTTCTATATATATAATTTATTATTTAATAATTTATTTTTTATTCCTTGTTGAATATTTGTGTAACTCCTGATTTAATTTAGTAATTATTTTCTATTTCATAATTAAATAAATTTAACTTTTTTCTTTTCTTTTTTTTAGTTAAATAAAAAGTATTTACAAAATAATGTTATAAATTAAATGTTTTAAAAGTAAACATTTAAATTTTGATGACAAATTATTTATTTTAAGCAAATATTCTACTTTTTTTATAAGACTTTTTTTTTTTTTTTTTTTTTTAAGACAAACAAATTTTTTAAATATTCTTTTCTTTTCTTTCTTTCTTTTTTTTTTTTTTTTAAAGAAGAATACTGCAAATATTAAAATTTTCCTTATATATATATATATATATATATATATATATATATATATATATTACATTACTAAGAAGGGAAGTATGAATACTTAATAAGTATCACTAACAAGGAGAATATGAATAATTAATTTAATAATTAGAAAAAATAACTAAGAATTTTCTTTTTTTAATTATAATAAAATATTTAAAAAGTGAAATGCTTTCACTTCAATAATATTTCTACTTCTACAGTCATTATTAATCAAAAAAGAAATTGCAACTTTTTAACTTCAAAAATACAATTTCTTAAATTTCTTTATAATATGTTGCTAAATTATTATAAGAAAATATTATAAACACATACCCATATATATATTTCGAGTTGATGCTAAATTATTTTATGGTAAATTATGAAATAAATTTAACTACTCACCCCTACAAAAAATAAAAATTCAAGTCGAAATAAATTATTTTACAAATGCTTGATCATTCTTTTGCTTTTAAATAAAAAATCATTATTAATTAAAGATTAAACCCTTAACCTTAAAGATTTATCTTGTATGTAAATAAATTATTTATTACTTATTTATTTTTTATTCCTTGGCACTGAATATCTGTGTGTAATCCCTGATTTAATTTAGTAATTATTTTCTATTTCATAATTCATTAAGTTTAACTCAACTTCCTTTATTTATTTATTTTTATTTTTTTCAGTTAAATAAAAAGTAATAAACATTTGGATTTTGATGACAAATTATTTATTTTAAGCAAATATTCTAAAACGAAAAAAAAAAAAAAAAAAAAAAAAATGGAAAAAAGGAAAAAAAAAAAATTGAAATGGACTAAACGAGGATCGAACCGAGGAACTCTCAGATAGCAGAAAGTTGCCCTGCCACAGCGCCACTGGCTACCTGCAAAGATTTTTCCCTCAGTCTTAACTTATATTTTACAGCTTTTAAATAGAATCTTCACAATTCTTTCATTATAAACTATGAATTTTACATGGTTTAGCTTAGAATTTATAGCTCTGAATACTCCAAAATTGGTTATTTTTCAGAAAATTATTCTTTAGCCTTTAATTTTAGATTGTTTCTTTCGCTTAAAAATGCAGTTGACAAAGCGATATTCCTCTTGTCACTCGTGAACTTTCTAATCGAAAATCTTTAAAAATAATGATAATATGAATATAGTGTTGTGTTCACACAAAAAATTAATAGTTTTGAAAGTTCTTTTCAAAAAGTATAACTTTGGTGCATATTTTTTGCTTTTTTGTTTCATCAGTTCTTATTTAAAAATAGCTGACAACGTTGGATATATTCGCTTTGGACCACCTACTCACTGTGATTGGTCAAAAGTATCCGGTACCGATAAAGTTTTATATCTCCGCACTGGGCTTCCGTTACCGGCTTCCAATACGTTCGTTGTAGGGCAAACTATGAGTCTCGAAAACGTGAGTGCCGGGATCTTGGAAATTCGGTACCGGGAAGTTTCCTCCACGGAAACTTCTCGGCATGTTCGTTGTAGGCCCCCAGGTACGGCAAAGAGAAACTAAGTAGCTTTAGATTCCAATGTTCGGGGAAGCAAGGCCCGATACCATATATATATATATTTCCTTGTAACACACAGCCTTGTGATAATACCTTATAACTCATAAGTTCTTTTATCAAACTTCATGTCAGATGATTACATGATATATTGGAATTATTTTGTGTAGCTCTATAAACTACCAATTCTATGTCAACTATTTTCCACAGAAAACATGCTTTTAAACGTTCTAATAACGTAACTTTATTTTATTCTGTTTAATGGAGTGTAACCGTGTTAAAATGCCCTTGTGAGAAATGCCGCCTATAGATCGTAATGGTACGCAATTCTTTTGTGTATCGCTTCACAAGAATCACAGTTAACATGTGCACCAATAAAAAGCATGCAACTAATTCCTTGTAACTCATTAATATTAAAAAAAAAAAAAAAAAAAAAAGGCATCATTTGGATGATCGCTGAATTCCATTGTAATTCTTTTGTATGTTCCTGTAAAGGAATTATTTAGTCTATACATATCTTTTTTTACAGAAAACATGCTTTCAAGCCTCTCAATAATGTATGTTAATTTCATTTTGTTGAATGCATTTTAAACGTGTAAAATGCACATAAATAAAAAATTGTGCATAAGATTTAATGTCATGAAGTTCTTTTGTGTGTCCTTGTAAATAAGCCATAAACATTTTATACACCAGTAAAAACTTTTTAACTTATTCTATGTATCTCATGAATAATTGTTTGAAATTTAAATGAACCTGGATGATTACGGGACATTGTCAGAAAACTTTTATAAGGCCGTGTACATTGATTACTAAGTCTAAGCACACATTTTCTTTTTTCTTTTTTTTTTTTTTTTTTTTTTTACGGATAGCATGCTTCTAAGCATCTCAAGTATATGCTAATTTCGATTTATTGACTGCATTGTAATCGTGTTAAAATGCGTTTATGTAAGATTCTGCCTATAGGCCATAATGACAAGAAAAGCTTTTGCGTGTCCCTGTACACGAACCATAAAAAATATAAAACCCCAAAATCATACAGCCGTTTCTGTATAGTGCCTAAGTATGTGTACCAATTTGCAATTCAGTCGGAGGAATTTTGCCGCCGCTGTTGCAATACATACAATTTCTGTATATAAGTAAATGATAAGAAAAGCTTTGGCGTGTCCCTGTACACGAAGTAAAATAGAATACACACCCAAATCTATACAGATAATATATATATATATATTTCAATTGCATTAAAAATAATTTAAAAATAAACTGCTTGATCGTTTTATTTTACTGCTGATTGTTATCATTACTAATCAGAAATAAATAAATTATTTTTCGTTTTTATTCTTTGCTGATGAGTGCATAATTCTAATTTGTTTTAATAATTATTTTCTCATAAATTATTAATTAAATTTAACACACACACAAAAAGAAAAAAGAGTTTCTTTTCATTTGAAATAAAATAGTGAAAGCTTACAAAGGCATATATATATATATATATATATATATATATATACTATATATATATATTTAAACACGATATTGAACATACATGTAACGTTTCCTAATTTTCTCCCCCCCCTTCCTTCTTTTTAGTATTACTAACTAATAGGATAAGAATAATTAATTTAATAATTAAAAAAAAAAAAAAAAACCTTTTTTTTTTATTGTAATAAAATATTTACAATATGAGATACTTTCCCGTCTATAATAATTCTACTTTTATAGTCATTATTATTCAGAAAATGATTCTAAATGATTTAATAATTAGAAAAAATAAATACCTCCCCCCCTTTTATATTTTTATTGTAATAAAATATGAGATACTTACCTTCGATAATATTTCTACTTTTATAGTCAATATTAAACAAAAAAATAACTTGTAACGTTTTAATTTTGAAAATACAATTTCTTAAATTTCTTTGTAGTATTTTGTTAAAATATTACAAAGAAAATATTATAAATACATACACACACATATGTATTTCGAGTTGATGCTAAATTATTTTCTGGTAAATTATTAATTAAATTTAACCACCCTCCCCTAGAAAAAATAAAAATTAAAAATTCCAGTCTAAATAAATTACTTTATAAATGCTTGATTATTCTTCTGTTTTTAAATAAAAAATCAATATTTTTTCTATATATATAATTTATTATTTAATAATTTATTTTTTATTCCTTGTTGAATATTTGTGTAACTCCTGATTTAATTTAGTAATTATTTTCTATTTCATAATTAAATAAATTTAACTTTTTTCTTTTCTTTTTTTTTAGTTAAATAAAAAGTATTTACAAAATAATGTTATAAATTAAATGTTTTAAAAGTAAACATTTAAATTTTGATGACAAAATATTTATTTTAAGCAAATATTCTACTTTTTTTTTTATAAGATTTTTTTTTTTTTTTTTAAGACAAACAAATTTTTTAAATATTCTTTTCTTTTCTTTCTTTCTTTCTTTTTTTTAAAGAAGAATACTGCAAATATTAAAATTTTCCTTATATATATATATATATATATATATATATATATATATATATATATTACTAAGAAGGGAAGTATGAATATTTAATAAGTATCACTAACAAGGAGAATATGAATAATTAATTTAATAATTAGAAAAAATAACTAAGAATTTTCTTTTTTTAATTATAATAAAATATTTAAAAAGTAAAATGCTTTCACTTCAATAATATTTCTACTTCTACAGTCATTATTAATCAAAAAATAAATTGCAACTTTTTAACTTCAAAAATACAATTTCTTAAATTTCTTTATACTATGTTGCTAAATTATTATAAGAAAATATTATAAACACATACCCATATATATATTTCGAGTTGATGCTAAATTATTTTATGGTAAATTATGAAATAAATTTAACTACTCACCCCTACAAAAAATAAAAATTCAAGTCGAAATAAATTATTTTACAAATGCTTGATCATTCTTTTGCTTTTAAATAAAAAATCATTATTAATTAAAGATTAAACCCTTAACCTTAAAGATTTATCTTGTATGTAAATAAATTATTTATTACTTATTTATTTTTTATTCCTTGGCACTGAATATCTGTGTGTAATCCCTGATTTAATTTAGTAATTATTTTCTATTTCATAATTCATTAAGTTTAACTCAACTTCCTTTATTTATTTATTTTTATTTTTTTCAGTTAAATAAAAAGTAATAAACATTTGGATTTTGATGACAAATTATTTATTTTAAGCAAATATTCTAAAACGAAAAAAAAAAAAAAAAAAAAAAAAATGGAAAAAAGGAAAAAAAAAAAATTGAAATGGACTAAACGAGGATCGAACCGAGGAACTCTCAGATAGCAGAAAGTTACCCTGCCACAGCGCCACTGGCTACCTGCAAAGATTTTTCCCTCAGTCTTAACTTATATTTTACAGCTTTTAAATAGAATCTTCACAATTCTTTCATTATAAACTATGAATTTTACATGGTTTAGCTTAGAATTTATAGCTCTGAATACTCCAAAATTGGTTATTTTTCAGAAAATTATTCTTTAGCCTTTAATTTTAGATTGTTTCTTTCGCTTAAAAATGCAGTTGACAAAGCGATATTCCTCTTGTCACTCGTGAACTTTCTAATCGAAAATCTTTAAAAATAATGATAATATGAATATAGTGTTGTGTTCACACAAAAAATTAATAGTTTTGAAAGTTCTTTTCAAAAAGTATAACTTTGGTGCATATTTTTTGCTTTTTTGTTTCATCAGTTCTTATTTAAAAATAGCTGACAACGTTGGATATATTCGCTTTGGACCACCTACTCACTGTGATTGGTCAAAAGTATCCGGTACCGATAAAGTTTTATATCTCCGCACTGGGCTTCCGTTACCGGCTTCCAATACGTTCGTTGTAGGGCAAACTATGAGTCTCGAAAACGTGAGTGCCGGGATCTTGGAAATTCGGTACCGGGAAGTTTCCTCCACGGAAACTTCTCGGCATGTTCGTTGTAGGCCCCCAGGTACGGCAAAGAGAAACTAAGTAGCTTTAGATTCCAATGTTCGGGGAAGCAAGGCCCGATACCATATATATATATATTTCCTTGTAACACACAGCCTTGTGATAATACCTTATAACTCATAAGTTCTTTTATCAAACTTCATGTCAGATGATTACATGATATATTGGAATTATTTTGTGTAGCTCTATAAACTACCAATTCTATGTCAACTATTTTCCACAGAAAACATGCTTTTAAACGTTCTAATAACGTAACTTTATTTTATTCTGTTTAATGGAGTGTAACCGTGTTAAAATGCCCTTGTGAGAAATGCCGCCTATAGATCGTAATGGTACGCAATTCTTTTGTGTATCGCTTCACAAGAATCACAGTTAACATGTGCACCAATAAAAAGCATGCAACTAATTCCTTGTAACTCATTAATATTAAAAAAAAAAAAAAAAAAAAAAAGGCATCATTTGGATGATCGCTGAATTCCATTGTAATTCTTTTGTATGTTCCTGTAAAGGAATTATTTAGTCTATACATATCTTTTTTTACAGAAAACATGCTTTCAAGCCTCTCAATAATGTATGTTAATTTCATTTTGTTGAATGCATTTTAAACGTGTAAAATGCACATAAATAAAAAATTGTGCATAAGATTTAATGTCATGAAGTTCTTTTGTGTGTCCTTGTAAATAAGCCATAAACATTTTATACACCAGTAAAAACTTTTTAACTTATTCTATGTATCTCATGAATAATTGTTTGAAATTTAAATGAACCTGGATGATTACGGGACATTGTCAGAAAACTTTTATAAGGCCGTGTACATTGATTACTAAGTCTAAGCACACATTTTCTTTTTTCTTTTTTTTTTTTTTTTTTTTTTTTTACGGATAGCATGCTTCTAAGCATCTCAAGTATATGCTAATTTCGATTTATTGACTGCATTGTAATCGTGTTAAAATGCGTTTATGTAAGATTCTGCCTATAGGCCATAATGACAAGAAAAGCTTTTGCGTGTCCCTGTACACGAACCATAAAAAATATAAAACCCCAAAATCATACAGCCGTTTCTGTATAGTGCCTAAGTATGTGTACCAATTTGCAATTCAGTCGGAGGAATTTTGCCGCCGCTGTTGCAATACATACAATTTCTGTATATAAGTAAATGATAAGAAAAGCTTTGGCGTGTCCCTGTACACGAAGTAAAATAGAATACACACCCAAATCTATACAGATAATATATATATATATATTTCAATTGCATTAAAAATAATTTAAAAATAAACTGCTTGATCGTTTTATTTTACTGCTGATTGTTATCATTACTAATCAGAAATAAATAAATTATTTTTCGTTTTTATTCTTTGCTGATGAGTGCATAATTCTAATTTGTTTTAATAATTATTTTCTCATAAATTATTAATTAAATTTAACACACACACAAAAAGAAAAAAGAGTTTCTTTTCATTTGAAATAAAATAGTGAAAGCTTACAAAGGCATATATATATATATATATATATATATATATATATACTATATATATATATTTAAACACGATATTGAACATACATGTAACGTTTCCTAATTTTCTCCCCCCCCTTCCTTCTTTTTAGTATTACTAACTAATAGGATAAGAATAATTAATTTAATAATTAAAAAAAAAAAAAAAAACCTTTTTTTTTTTATTGTAATAAAATATTTACAATATGAGATACTTTCCCGTCTATAATAATTCTACTTTTATAGTCATTATTATTCAGAAAATGATTCTAAATGATTTAATAATTAGAAAAAATAAATACCTCCCCCCCTTTTATATTTTTATTGTAATAAAATATGAGATACTTACCTTCGATAATATTTCTACTTTTATAGTCAATATTAAACAAAAAAATAACTTGTAACGTTTTAATTTTGAAAATACAATTTCTTAAATTTCTTTGTAGTATTTTGTTAAAATATTACAAAGAAAATATTATAAATACATACACACACATATGTATTTCGAGTTGATGCTAAATTATTTTCTGGTAAATTATTAATTAAATTTAACCACCCTCCCCTAGAAAAAATAAAAATTAAAAATTCCAGTCTAAATAAATTACTTTATAAATGCTTGATTATTCTTCTGTTTTTAAATAAAAAATCAATATTTTTTCTATATATATAATTTATTATTTAATAATTTATTTTTTATTCCTTGTTGAATATTTGTGTAACTCCTGATTTAATTTAGTAATTATTTTCTATTTCATAATTAAATAAATTTAACTTTTTTCTTTTCTTTTTTTTAGTTAAATAAAAAGTATTTACAAAATAATGTTATAAATTAAATGTTTTAAAAGTAAACATTTAAATTTTGATGACAAATTATTTATTTTAAGCAAATATTCTACTTTTTTTATAAGACTTTTTTTTTTTTTTTTTTTAAGACAAACAAATTTTTTAAATATTCTTTTCTTTTCTTTCTTTCTTTTTTTTTTTTTTTAAAGAAGAATACTGCAAATATTAAAATTTTCCTTATATATATATATATATATATATATATATTACTAAGAAGGGAAGTATGAATACTTAATAAGTATCACTAACAAGGAGAATATGAATAATTAATTTAATAATTAGAAAAAATAACTAAGAATTTTCTTTTTTTAATTATAATAAAATATTTAAAAAGTGAAATGCTTTCACTTCAATAATATTTCTACTTCTACAGTCATTATTAATCAAAAAAGAAATTGCAACTTTTTAACTTCAAAAATACAATTTCTTAAATTTCTTTATAATATGTTGCTAAATTATTTTAAGAAAATATTATAAACACATACCCATATATATATTTCGAGTTGATGCTAAATTATTTTATGGTAAATTATGAAATAAATTTAACTACTCACCCCTACAAAAAATAAAAATTCAAGTCGAAATAAATTATTTTACAAATGCTTGATCATTCTTTTGCTTTTAAATAAAAAATCATTATTAATTAAAGATTAAACCCTTAACCTTAAAGATTTATCTTGTATGTAAATAAATTATTTATTACTTATTTATTTTTTATTCCTTGGCACTGAATATCTGTGTGTAATCCCTGATTTAATTTAGTAATTATTTTCTATTTCATAATTCATTAAGTTTAACTCAACTTCCTTTATTTATTTATTTTTATTTTTTTCAGTTAAATAAAAAGTAATAAACATTTGGATTTTGATGACAAATTATTTATTTTAAGCAAATATTCTAAAACGAAAAAAAAAAAAAAAAAAAAAAAAAAATGGAAAAAAGGAAAAAAAAAAAATTGAAATGGACTAAACGAGGATCGAACCGAGGAACTCTCAGATAGCAGAAAGTTGCCCTGCCACAGCGCCACTGGCTACCTGCAAAGATTTTTCCCTCAGTCTTAACTTATATTTTACAGCTTTTAAATAGAATCTTCACAATTCTTTCATTATAAACTATGAATTTTACATGGTTTAGCTTAGAATTTATAGCTCTGAATACTCCAAAATTGGTTATTTTTCAGAAAATTATTCTTTAGCCTTTAATTTTAGATTGTTTCTTTCGCTTAAAAATGCAGTTGACAAAGCGATATTCCTCTTGTCACTCGTGAACTTTCTAATCGAAAATCTTTAAAAATAATGATAATATGAATATAGTGTTGTGTTCACACAAAAAATTAATAGTTTTGAAAGTTCTTTTCAAAAAGTATAACTTTGGTGCATATTTTTTGCTTTTTTGTTTCATCAGTTCTTATTTAAAAATAGCTGACAACGTTGGATATATTCGCTTTGGACCACCTACTCACTGTGATTGGTCAAAAGTATCCGGTACCGATAAAGTTTTATATCTCCGCACTGGGCTTCCGTTACCGGCTTCCAATACGTTCGTTGTAGGGCAAACTATGAGTCTCGAAAACGTGAGTGCCGGGATCTTGGAAATTCGGTACCGGGAAGTTTCCTCCACGGAAACTTCTCGGCATGTTCGTTGTAGGCCCCCAGGTACGGCAAAGAGAAACTAAGTAGCTTTAGATTCCAATGTTCGGGGAAGCAAGGCCCGATACCATATATATATATATTTCCTTGTAACACACAGCCTTGTGATAATACCTTATAACTCATAAGTTCTTTTATCAAACTTCATGTCAGATGATTACATGATATATTGGAATTATTTTGTGTAGCTCTATAAACTACCAATTCTATGTCAACTATTTTCCACAGAAAACATGCTTTTAAACGTTCTAATAACGTAACTTTATTTTATTCTGTTTAATGGAGTGTAACCGTGTTAAAATGCCCTTGTGAGAAATGCCGCCTATAGATCGTAATGGTACGCAATTCTTTTGTGTATCGCTTCACAAGAATCACAGTTAACATGTGCACCAATAAAAAGCATGCAACTAATTCCTTGTAACTCATTAATATTAAAAAAAAAAAAAAAAAAAAAAAGGCATCATTTGGATGATCGCTGAATTCCATTGTAATTCTTTTGTATGTTCCTGTAAAGGAATTATTTAGTCTATACATATCTTTTTTTACAGAAAACATGCTTTCAAGCCTCTCAATAATGTATGTTAATTTCATTTTGTTGAATGCATTTTAAACGTGTAAAATGCACATAAATAAAAAATTGTGCATAAGATTTAATGTCATGAAGTTCTTTTGTGTGTCCTTGTAAATAAGCCATAAACATTTTATACACCAGTAAAAACTTTTTAACTTATTCTATGTATCTCATGAATAATTGTTTGAAATTTAAATGAACCTGGATGATTACGGGACATTGTCAGAAAACTTTTATAAGGCCGTGTACATTGATTACTAAGTCTAAGCACACATTTTCTTTCTTCTTTTTTTTTTTTTTTTTTTTTTTTTACGGATAGCATGCTTCTAAGCATCTCAAGTATATGCTAATTTCGATTTATTGACTGCATTGTAATCGTGTTAAAATGCGTTTATGTAAGATTCTGCCTATAGGCCATAATGACAAGAAAAGCTTTTGCGTGTCCCTGTACACGAACCATAAAAAATATAAAACCCCAAAATCATACAGCCGTTTCTGTATAGTGCCTAAGTATGTGTACCAATTTGCAATTCAGTCGGAGGAATTTTGCCGCCGCTGTTGCAATACATACAATTTCTGTATATAAGTAAATGATAAGAAAAGCTTTGGCGTGTCCCTGTACACGAAGTAAAATAGAATACACACCCAAATCTATACAGATAATATATATATATATATTTCAATTGCATTAAAAATAATTTAAAAATAAACTGCTTGATCGTTTTATTTTAGTGCTGATTGTTATCATTACTAATCAGAAATAAATAAATTATTTTTCGTTTTTATTCTTTGCTGATGAGTGCATAATTCTAATTTGTTTTAATAATTATTTTCTCATAAATTATTAATTAAATTTAACACACACACAAAAAGAAAAAAGAGTTTCTTTTCATTTGAAATAAAATAGTGAAAGCTTACAAAGGCATATATATATATATATATATATATATATATATACTATATATATATATTTAAACACGATATTGAACATACATGTAACGTTTCCTAATTTTCTCCCCCCCCTTCCTTCTTTTTAGTATTACTAACTAATAGGATAAGAATAATTAATTTAATAATTAAAAAAAAAAAAAAAAAACCTTTTTTTTTTTATTGTAATAAAATATTTACAATATGAGATACTTTCCCGTCTATAATAATTCTACTTTTATAGTCATTATTATTCAGAAAATGATTCTAAATGATTTAATAATTAGAAAAAATAAATACCTCCCCCCCTTTTATATTTTTATTGTAATAAAATATGAGATACTTACCTTCGATAATATTTCTACTTTTATAGTCAATATTAAACAAAAAAATAACTTGTAACGTTTTAATTTTGAAAATACAATTTCTTAAATTTCTTTGTAGTATTTTGTTAAAATATTACAAAGAAAATATTATAAATACATACACACACATATGTATTTCGAGTTGATGCTAAATTATTTTCTGGTAAATTATTAATTAAATTTAACCACCCTCCCCTAGAAAAAATAAAAATTAAAAATTCCAGTCTAAATAAATTACTTTATAAATGCTTGATTATTCTTCTGTTTTTAAATAAAAAATCAATATTTTTTCTATATATATAATTTATTATTTAATAATTTATTTTTTATTCCTTGTTGAATATTTGTGTAACTCCTGATTTAATTTAGTAATTATTTTCTATTTCATAATTAAATAAATTTAACTTTTTTCTTTTCTTTTTTTTTTAGTTAAATAAAAAGTATTTACAAAATAATGTTATAAATTAAATGTTTTAAAAGTAAACATTTAAATTTTGATGACAAAATATTTATTTTAAGCAAATATTCTACTTTTTTTTTTATAAGATTTTTTTTTTTTTTTTTTTAAGACAAACAAATTTTTTAAATATTCTTTTCTTTTCTTTCTTTCTTTCTTTTTTTTAAAGAAGAATACTGCAAATATTAAAATTTTCCTTATATATATATATATATATATATATATTACTAAGAAGGGAAGTATGAATATTTAATAAGTATCACTAACAAGGAGAATATGAATAATTAATTTAATAATTAGAAAAAATAACTAAGAATTTTCTTTTTTTAATTATAATAAAATATTTAAAAAGTAAAATGCTTTCACTTCAATAATATTTCTACTTCTACAGTCATTATTAATCAAAAAATAAATTGCAACTTTTTAACTTCAAAAATACAATTTCTTAAATTTCTTTATACTATGTTGCTAAATTATTATAAGAAAATATTATAAACACATACCCATATATATATTTCGAGTTGATGCTAAATTATTTTATGGTAAATTATGAAATAAATTTAACTACTCACCCCTACAAAAAATAAAAATTCAAGTCGAAATAAATTATTTTACAAATGCTTGATCATTCTTTTGCTTTTAAATAAAAAATCATTATTAATTAAAGATTAAACCCTTAACCTTAAAGATTTATCTTGTATGTAAATAAATTATTTATTACTTATTTATTTTTTATTCCTTGGCACTGAATATCTGTGTGTAATCCCTGATTTAATTTAGTAATTATTTTCTATTTCATAATTCATTAAGTTTAACTCAACTTCCTTTATTTATTTATTTTTATTTTTTTCAGTTAAATAAAAAGTAATAAACATTTGGATTTTGATGACAAATTATTTATTTTAAGCAAATATTCTAAAACGAAAAAAAAAAAAAAAAAAAAAAAATGGAAAAAAGGAAAAAAAAAAAATTGAAATGGACTAAACGAGGATCGAACCGAGGAACTCTCAGATAGCAGAAAGTTACCCTGCACAGCGCCACTGGCTACCTGCAAAGATTTTTCCCTCAGTCTTAACTTATATTTTACAGCTTTTAAATAGAATCTTCACAATTCTTTCATTATAAACTATGAATTTTACATGGTTTAGCTTAGAATTTATAGCTCTGAATACTCCAAAATTGGTTATTTTTCAGAAAATTATTCTTTAGCCTTTAATTTTAGATTGTTTCTTTCGCTTAAAAATGCAGTTGACAAAGCGATATTCCTCTTGTCACTCGTGAACTTTCTAATCGAAAATCTTTAAAAATAATGATAATATGAATATAGTGTTGTGTTCACACAAAAAATTAATAGTTTTGAAAGTTCTTTTCAAAAAGTATAACTTTGGTGCATATTTTTTGCTTTTTTGTTTCATCAGTTCTTATTTAAAAATAGCTGACAACGTTGGATATATTCGCTTTGGACCACCTACTCACTGTGATTGGTCAAAAGTATCCGGTACCGATAAAGTTTTATATCTCCGCACTGGGCTTCCGTTACCGGCTTCCAATACGTTCGTTGTAGGGCAAACTATGAGTCTCGAAAACGTGAGTGCCGGGATCTTGGAAATTCGGTACCGGGAAGTTTCCTCCACGGAAACTTCTCGGCATGTTCGTTGTAGGCCCCCAGGTACGGCAAAGAGAAACTAAGTAGCTTTAGATTCCAATGTTCGGGGAAGCAAGGCCCGATACCATATATATATATATTTCCTTGTAACACACAGCCTTGTGATAATACCTTATAACTCATAAGTTCTTTTATCAAACTTCATGTCAGATGATTACATGATATATTGGAATTATTTTGTGTAGCTCTATAAACTACCAATTCTATGTCAACTATTTTCCACAGAAAACATGCTTTTAAACGTTCTAATAACGTAACTTTATTTTATTCTGTTTAATGGAGTGTAACGGTGTTAAAATGCCCTTGTGAGAAATGCCGCCTATAGATCGTAATGGTACGCAATTCTTTTGTGTATCGCTTCACAAGAATCACAGTTAACATGTGCACCAATAAAAAGCATGCAACTAATTCCTTGTAACTCATTAATATTAAAAAAAAAAAAAAAAAATGGCATCATTTGGATGATCGCTGAATTCCATTGTAATTCTTTTGTATGTTCCTGTAAAGGAATTATTTAGTCTATACATATCTTTTTTTACAGAAAACATGCTTTCAAGCCTCTCAATAATGTATGTTAATTTCATTTTGTTGAATGCATTTTAAACGTGTAAAATGCACATAAATAAAAAAATGTGCACAAGATTTAATGTCATGAAGTTCTTTTGTTTGTCCTTGTAAATAAGCCATAAACATTTTATACACCAGTAAAAACTTTTTAACTTATTCTATGTATCTCATGAATAATTGTTTGAAATTTAAATGAACCTGGATGATTACGGGACATTGTCAGAAAACTTTTATAAGGCCGTGTACATTGATTACTAAGTCTAAGCACACATTTTCTTTTTTCTTTTTTTTTTTTTTTTTTTTTTTTACGGATAGCATGCTTCTAAGCATCTCAAGTATATGCTAATTTCGATTTATTGACTGCATTGTAATCGTGTTAAAATGCGTTTATGTAAGATTCTGCCTATAGGCCATAATGACAAGAAAAGCTTTTGCGTGTCCCTGTACACGAACCATAAAAAATATAAAACCCCAAAATCATACAGCCGTTTCTGTATAGTGCCTAAGTATGTGTACCAATTTGCAATTCAGTCGGAGGAATTTTGCCGCCGCTGTTGCAATACATACAATTTCTGTATATAAGTAAATGATAAGAAAAGATTTGGCGTGTCCCTGTACACGAAGTAAAATAGAATACACACCCAAATCTATACAGATAATATATATATATATATTTCAATTGCATTAAAAATAATTTAAAAATAAACTGCTTGATCGTTTTATTTTACTGCTGATTGTTATCATTACTAATCAGAAATAAATAAATTATTTTTCGTTTTTATTCTTTGCTGATGAGTGCATAATTCTAATTTGTTTTAATAATTATTTTCTCATAAATTATTAATTAAATTTAACACACACACAAAAAGAAAAAAGAGTTTCTTTTCATTTGAAATAAAATAGTGAAAGCTTACAAAGGCATATATATATATATATATATATATATACTATATATATATATTTAAACACGATATTGAACATACATGTAACGTTTCCTAATTTTCTCCCCCCCCCCTTCCTTCTTTTTAGTATTACTAACTAATAGGATAAGAATAATTAATTTAATAATTAAAAAAAAAAAAAAAAAAACCTTTTTTTTTTATTGTAATAAAATATTTACAATATGAGATACTTTCCCGTCTATAATAATTCTACTTTTATAGTCATTATTATTCAGAAAATGATTCTAAATGATTTAATAATTAGAAAAAATAAATACCTCCCCCCCTTTTATATTTTTATTGTAATAAAATATGAGATACTTACCTTCGATAATATTTCTACTTTTATAGTCAATATTAAACAAAAAAATAACTTGTAACGTTTTAATTTTGAAAATACAATTTCTTAAATTTCTTTGTAGTATTTTGTTAAAATATTACAAAGAAAATATTATAAATACATACACACACATATGTATTTCGAGTTGATGCTAAATTATTTTCTGGTAAATTATTAATTAAATTTAACCACCCTCCCCTAGAAAAAATAAAAATTAAAAATTCCAGTCTAAATAAATTACTTTATAAATGCTTGATTATTCTTCTGTTTTTAAATAAAAAATCAATATTTTTTCTATATATATAATTTATTATTTAATAATTTATTTTTTATTCCTTGTTGAATATTTGTGTAACTCCTGATTTAATTTAGTAATTATTTTCTATTTCATAATTAAATAAATTTAACTTTTTTCTTTTCTTTTTTTTTTAGTTAAATAAAAAGTATTTACAAAATAATGTTATAAATTAAATGTTTTAAAAGTAAACATTTAAATTTTGATGACAAAATATTTATTTTAAGCAAATATTCTACTTTTTTTTTTATAAGATTTTTTTTTTTTTTTTTTTTTAAGACAAACAAATTTTTTAAATATTCTTTTCTTTTCTTTCTTTCTTTCTTTTTTTTAAAGAAGAATACTGCAAATATTAAAATTTTCCTTATATATATATATATATATATATATATATATATATATATATATATTACTAAGAAGGGAAGTATGAATATTTAATAAGTATCACTAACAAGGAGAATATGAATAATTAATTTAATAATTAGAAAAAATAACTAAGAATTTTCTTTTTTTAATTATAATAAAATATTTAAAAAGTGAAATGCTTTCACTTCAATAATATTTCTACTTCTACAGTCATTATTAATCAAAAAATAAATTGCAACTTTTTAACTTCAAAAATACAATTTCTTAAATTTCTTTATACTATGTTGCTAAATTATTATAAGAAAATATTATAAACACATACCCATATATATATTTCGAGTTGATGCTAAATTATTTTATGGTAAATTATGAAATAAATTTAACTACTCACCCCTACAAAAAATAAAAATTCAAGTCGAAATAAATTATTTTACAAATGCTTGATCATTCTTTTGCTTTTAAATAAAAAATCATTATTAATTAAAGATTAAACCCTTAACCTTAAAGATTTATCTTGTATGTAAATAAATTATTTATTACTTATTTATTTTTTATTCCTTGGCACTGAATATCTGTGTGTAATCCCTGATTTAATTTAGTAATTATTTTCTATTTCATAATTCATTAAGTTTAACTCAACTTCCTTTATTTATTTATTTTTATTTTTTTCAGTTAAATAAAAAGTAATAAACATTTGGATTTTGATGACAAATTATTTATTTTAAGCAAATATTCTAAAACGAAAAAAAAAAAAAAAAAAAAAAAAAAAATGGAAAAAAGGAAAACAAAATTGAAATGGACTAAACGAGGATCGAACCGAGGAACTCTCAGATAGCAGAAAGTTACTCTGCCACAGCGCCACTGGCTACCTGCAAAGATTTTTCCCTCAGTCTTAACTTATATTTTACAGCTTTTAAATAGAATCTTCACAATTCTTTCATTATAAATGAGGCGAACAGCTGAATTAGTTTGGTGAACATTTTACTGGTTGTGGATTGTGTCAGTAGATGGCGCAACAAAGTACTGTTTGTAACCATCGCTGAAAGACTTGAGTTCAGAGAGAAAATGCTGTTCAGTTTGCTCGCTCGCTATGTAAAGATGTTTACGTTTTCTGTGCACAGTTATAGCACCTATTTAATTCAATTGAGCTCTTATATTTTTATAAATTGTTAGTTATTATTTTATGAGTAAAGCTGTCACAAGTATCAGTGTGTCTTCTTTGAGTTTATTGAAATAGTGAACACAAGCCAGCCGAAGTGGTGACCCAGACGTAGTGGTTTTCGTAGTGGTGACCTCTGACGAAACAGCGTAATATGGCGATACCTCCGGCCTTTGAGCTAAGTGGTTTAACTTTGAATGAATATACTTTAAATTAATTGATTTTTTTTTTTTTTTTTTTACTGTTTGAAATTAAAAATGCATTAAATAAATAGCGAATATATATATTTCTGCTCTTATAAGCTATTTTAACTAGATTGATATGTATATATATATATATATATTTTTTTTTAATGCTGTTTTAAATGGTATATATTATATAGTGTATTACGATATGGCTATAATAGAGTAAAAGATTTCCTATTTTAAGTTAGCGTTAGGAATCTTCTTTCGTATGAATTTAAATTCATTTTGACTTTGAATTTTGAACTTATGAAATTTTAAAATAGTAGTTAAAGTATAAAATCTTGATAAGATTGCCATGGACTCTGGTGAGAAGGGGATAAATGTTGAAAAAGTTTCTTGTAGAATTCCCCCGATGTGGAAAAACAATATTCAAATTTGGTTCGTTCAGGTTGAAGCGAACTTCGCGACATCGCAGATTACAAATGATCTGACAAAATATAACACAGTTATAGGTTCAATTGATCCAGATTAGCTTATTTCAGTTTCTGATTTGATATTAAACCCCCCCTCCGAAAATCGTTATGAAACTTTAAAACAAAGGTTAATTTCGGAGTTTTCAGATTCTCAATCTCAGCAGCTGCGTAAATTATTGTCTGAATTAACACTAGGAGATAAAAAACCTTCAACTTTACTTCGGCAAATGAAAGAATTAGGAGGGAAATCCGTAACCGAGGATTTTTTAAAAACAATTTGGATGGAACGATTACCTGTAAATTTTCAGGCAATATTGTCTGCCTCTTCAGCGGATTTATCTGAATTGGCAAAATTAGCTGATAAGATTGCTGAAATTAAGGAAATCCCTAGTGTTTGCGCGGTTGTTGAGGGGAAAACTTTGGAAAGCGAGGTTAAAGAAATTCGAAAAGAAATTGCAGAGTTAAAAACTCAGATTTCAACTTTATTTTCGAAAGTAAATAGGCAATCAAGATCGAGAAGTCGTGATTTAAACCGTGCATATTACCGCAGTAAAAGTCGTAATGTTGGAGATGGAAATTTTGATAGTAATGATTCGAATTTATGTTTGTATCATTCAAAATTTGGTGAAAATGCTAGAAGGTGTCGGAAACCATGTCAGTATAATTCAAAAGAGGAAAAAAACTAGTTTTGGCTGCTGCATCTGGTTTAAAATGTGGTTCAGGTGTAGCAGCCCAAGTAAAAAAATGTAGACTTTTTGTTTATGATAAAGCTACAAACTGTAATTTTTTAATTGATTCTGGAAGTGATATTTCTTGTATACCGGCACCAATAAATTGTAAATATAATGCTCCTGAAGATTTTTTGTATGCCGCAAATGATTCTAGGATACCTACGTATGGTAGTAAAACATTGGATATTAATTTGGGATTGCGTCGAATGTTCCGGTGGTCCTTTGTGATAGCTAGAGTAAATACACCTATTATTGGTGCAGATTTTTTAAACAATTACGGAATTCTTATAGATTTGAAAAATCAAACTTTAATTGATTCGAATACTACCTTACAAATAAGAGGAAAATTGAGTGGTATTGAATCCCCCTCTATAAAATTAATTTCGGGAAATTCCCCTTATGATAAACTTTTAGAGTCACTTCCAAATTTGGCGAGCCCGGTACCAAATTTTAAAGGTCCTGTGTTGCATAATACTAAACATTATATTGAAACAAAGGGAGCTCCGGTGTTTTCTAGACCTAGACGATTACATCCAAAATTATTAGAAATTGTAAAAAAGGAATTCCAAGTTTTGGTAGAACAGGGAATTTGTCGACCTTCTAAGTCTCCTTGGTCCTCACCCATACATGTCGTTCCAAAATCAAATGGTACGTATAGGATATGTGGAGATTACAGACGTTTAAATTCAATAACTATTTCAGATAGATATCCTATCCCACATATTCATGATATAACTAATGTCCTTCATAATAAGACAATATTTTCAAAGATTGATATTGTTAGGGCATATTATCATATACCAGTGAATGAAGAGGATATTCCAAAAACTTGTGTAACGACACCAATTGGAAATTTCGAATTTTTATATCTCCCATTTGGTTTAAAATGCGCTCCAATGACATACCAGCGATTTATGGATGGGGTCCTGGGGGATTTGGACTTTGTTGTTTCTTACATAGATGATGTACTGATATTTTCAGAAAACGAAACGGAGCATATCAACCATGTAAAAATGGTCTTTGAAAGACTAAATAAGTTTGGTTTAAATATAAATAAATCAAAGAGTATATATGGTCAAAATACTATTGAATTTTTAGGTCATGAAATCTCCGCGTCGGGTATTAAACCCCTTGACAGAAAAGTTAAAGCCATTTTGGAGTACCCTAGACCTGAAAATTTGCTAGAGTTGCGAAAATATTTGGGATTAATAAATTTTTATAGAAAATTCATAAAACACGCTGCGGATATTTTGGCTAATTTAACAGATTTATTAAAAGGAGTGAAGGGAAAAAATAATCGTACAAAAATTGAATGGACTCAGGAATTAATCGATTCTTTTGAAAAATCAAAGCAAGCTCTTTCGAATGCTGCTTTGTTGTCATTTCCGAGTACAAATGGAAGGCTTGTATTGCATAGTGATGCCAGTAATATTGCTATTGGTGCAACACTTAGTATATTAGAAGGGTCAGATTGTAAACCAGTTGGATTTTTTTCCAGACGGTTATCGCCTTCTCAGGCTAAGTATTCTAGTTTTGATCGTGAACTCTTAGCAATGTATGAGTCAGTAAAATTTTTCAGACACATGCTAGAAGCACGAAACTGCGAAATAATTACGGATCATAAACCAATTATTGAAGCCTTTCATAAAGTACGTGACACACATACAAATAAGCAGGCACGTTGGCTTTCATTTATATCAGAATTTACTACGGATATTAAATATATAAAAGGGGAGTTAAACGGTGCTGCAGATGCTTTGTCGCGTATAAATGAAATTTCTATTCCTGGAAATTTAGATTTTGATGAATTGAGTAAGGATCAAAAATCGGATGAGGAATTAAATAAATTAATTTCAGAACCAGAGTCAGTACTTAAATTAAAATTAATTACATTGCCAAATACAAATTCACAGCTTTACTGTGACATTAGTACTGGAAAAGCTCGTCCATATGTCACATTAAAATTTCGTAAGAAAGTTTTCCAGAATTTACATTGCCTTTCGCACCCTGGTATGCGAACTACAGTCAATCTCATTAGAGATAGATTTGTTTGGCCTTTTATGAATAAAGATTGTCGTGAATGGGCACGTCAATGTATTGATTGTCAACGATCAAAAATTAGTAAACATACTAAATCTTCATTGAAGAAATTTGATATCCCTACTGCGCGTTTCCAACACATTCATTGTGATATTGTAGGTCCCTTACCGGAGTCACATGGTAAATCTTATTGTTTAACTGTAATAGATAGGGTTACCCGTTGGCCGGAGGCTTATCCGCTAAAAGACATTACTGCTGAAACAGTTGCACGAACTCTTTACAGAGAATGGATTGCCCGATATGGTACACCATTAAGAATTACGACAGATCAAGGGAGACAGTTTGAATCTGACTTATTTAAACAATTTGCTCAATTACTTGGTATAGAAAAATGGAGAACTTCCCCATACAATCCAAAAGCAAATGGCTTAGTTGAAAATTTTCACAGACCACTAAAAGCAGCGATTATGGCCCATGGAACTCGTAGTTGGACTGAGATCCTCCCAACACTTCTTTTGGGTTTTAGATGTGCATTGAAAGAGGATATTGAAGCAACTCCTGCTGAATTACTGTATGGAAGTAATTTAAGACTTCCTGGTGATTTTTACGATCCTACGGTAGACATAAAAGACCCACGTATATATGTTGAGAAATTAAGAGAATTTATGAGGTTGCTCAAACCAAAACCTACATCTGCACATCAAAATAATCCAGTTTTTGTACATAAGCATTTAAAACAGTGTTCACATGTATTTGTGAGATATGATCGAATTAGAGGATCATTACAACCACCGTATAATGGACCATATCCTGTAGTGTCAAGAAAGGAAAAATATTTCCATGTTTTAATAGATGGGAAAATTCAAGTCGTTAATATCGATAGACTTAAACCAGCATTTATTGTGTTTGATTCTCCAACAGAAGTTCAACTAGATGAAAACAGTAGTGCTCGTACCTCCGAGAAACTGGTACCTAGACGTTCTAAAAGACAGGTCCGATTTCCAGACAGATTCGTACCCAGTTGAAGTTTGCCTGTCTTTGTTCACTGGGGAGGGGGTACTGAGGCGAACAGCTGAATTAGTTTGGTGAACATTTTACTGGTTGTGGATTGTGTCAGTAGATGGCGCAACAAAGTACTGTTTGTAACCATCGCTGAAAGACTTGAGTTCAGAGAGAAAATGCTGTTCAGTTTGCTCGCTCGCTATGTAAAGATGTTTACGTTTTCTGTGCACAGTTATAGCACCTATTTAATTCAATTGAGCTCTTATATTTTTATAAATTGTTAGTTATTATTTTATGAGTAAAGCTGTCACAAGTATCAGTGTGTCTTCTTTGAGTTTATTGAAATAGTGAACACAAGCCAGCCGAAATAAACTATGAATTTTACATGGTTTAGCTTAGAATTTATAGCTCTGAATACTCCAAAATTGGTTATTTTTCAGAAAATTATTCTTTAGCCTTTAATTTTAGATTGTTTCTTTCGCTTAAAAATGCAGTTGACAAAGCGATATTCCTCTTGTCACTCGTGAACTTTCTAATCGAAAATCTTTAAAAATAATGATAATATGAATATAGTGTTGTGTTCACACAAAAAATTAATAGTTTTGAAAGTTCTTTTCAAAAAGTATAACTTTGGTGCATATTTTTTGCTTTTTTGTTTCATCAGTTCTTATTTAAAAATGGCTGACAACGTTGGATATATTCGCTTTGGACCACCTACTCACTGTGATTGGTCAAAAGTATCCGGTACCGATAAAGTTTTATATCTCCGCACTGGGCTTCCGTTATCGGCTTCCAATACGTTCGTTGTAGGGCAAACTATGAGTCTCGAAAACGTGAGTGCCGGGATCTTGGAAATTCGGTACCGGGAAGTTTCCTCCACGGAAACTTCTCGGCATGTTCGTTGTAGGCCCCCAGGTACGGCAAAGAGAAACTAAGTAGCTTTAGATTCCAATGTTCGGGGAAGCAAGGCCCGATACCATATATATATATATATATATATTTCCTTGTAACACACAGCCTTGTGATAATACCTTATAACTCATAAGTTCTTTTATCAAACTTCATGTCAGATGATTACATGATATATTGGAATTATTTTGTGTAGCTCTATAAACTACCAATTCTATGTCAACTATTTTCCACAGAAAACATGCTTTTAAACGTTCTAATAACGTAACTTTATTTTATTCTGTTTAATGGAGTGTAACCGTGTTAAAATGCCCTTGTGAGAAATGCCGCCTATAGATCGTAATGGTACGCAATTCTTTTGTGTATCGCTTCACAAGAATCACAGTTAACATGTGCACCAATAAAAAGCATGCAACTAATTCCTTGTAACTCATTAATATTAAAAAAAAAAAAAAAAAAAAAAAAAATGGCATCATTTGGATGATTGCTGAATTCCATTGTAATTCTTTTGTATGTTCCTGTAAAGGAATTATTTAGTCTATACATATCTTTTTTTACAGAAAACATGCTTTCAAGCCTCTCAATAATGTATGTTAATTTCATTTTGTTGAATGCATTTTAAACGTGTAAAATGCACATAAATAAAAAATTGTGCATAAGATCTAATATCATGAAGTTCTTTTGTGTGTCCTTGTAAATAAGCCATAAACATTTTATACACCAGTAAAAACTTTTTAACTTATTCTGTGTATCTCATGAATAATTGTTTGAAATTTAAATGAACCTGGATGATTACGGGACATTGTCAGAAAACTTTTATAAGGCCGAGTACATTGATTACTAAGTCTAAGCACACATTTTCTTTTTTTTTTTTTTTTTTTTTTTTTTTTTTTTTACGGATAGCATGCTTCTAAGCATCTCAAGTATATGCTAATTTCGATTTATTGACTGCATTGTAATCGTGTTAAAGTGCGTTTATGTAAGATTCTGCCTATAGGCCATAATGACAAGAAAAGCTTTTGCGTGTCCCTGTACACGAACCATAAAAAATATAAAACCCCAAAATCATACAGCCGTTTCTGTATAGTGCCTAAGTATGTGTACCAATTTGCAATTCAGTCGGAGGAATTTTGCCGCCGCTGTTGCAATACATACAATTTCTGTATATAAGTAAATGATAAGAAAAACTTTGGCGTGTCCCTGTACACGAAGTAAAATAGAATACACACCCAAATCTATACAGATAATTCTGTATGGCGCATTAACTCGTATGCCAATTTTGCATGTCAGTAGCGTGATTTTTGCAGCCGCTATCGCGAGACAGAGTCTCAGGTACCACAGACAGAACCGAAAATCTTTTCGAGACTCTACAAGAAGGCCTCCACGGACGTTTCGGCAAAAAAAAAAAAAAAAAAAAAAAGTTATATAAAACATAATGTAGGTGAACTGCTTTAGAAAAAAAAAATAATAATTATATTTATTTGTATGATTTGCTTTACTCTCAAAATTGTTAAAATAGCACTTAGAATAAGATTAATAAATATTCTGTACACGTTGCTGGATCTTGGATTTCTATTTACAAACATGAAAAAATAGTTGCTATTTAAAATTAAGAATAAACCTCGTGATTAAATAAATTGTTAAATGATTAAAAAAAAAAAATGTATGTATCTCATTAGTTTGTGAAACTTTTTTTTTTTTTTTTTTTTGTATAAAATACTATTAAACTTTTATTTTTTTAAATGTAACTGATGGTAAATAATAAAAACAATTTGCTTATTATTTACCTCATTTTTTATTTAATAATTTCCTTGAAATAACGTTATTTTCTTGACAGATTTTTAACCGACTTCAAAATGGAGGAGGTTCTCAATTCAAACGGTACTTCTTCTTCTTCGTCTTCTTTTTTTTTTTTTTTTTTTTTTTTTTTTTGTTAGCTCATAACTTAACGGTTTCTCCGATTTTGATTCTTTTTGTTTTGTTGTAAAGGTCTTGGTCTGAAATAGGTTCCATTGTAATATCTTTATGATCTAAAGAAAATACAGGGTGCCCACAAAAGTTAGTTCCAACTCTTTTAACTGCTGAACGGCTAAAGCTATAGTCATAAAACTAGTATTAAGTATAGTAAAGTGGCCATGCGCTGCAAGATTCAACCACTTGCAGCGCTACCTGGTGGAAAACAGCGGAGTTAGTGCTCCTATCTCGAAAACGGTTTAAGGTAGGGGGAAAAAGTGAATTACAATGTTGAAGAGCATCGTCGATTTAGTACGAAAAGACAGTTTGTGGACATCTATACTAAAAATAGAACACTTAAAACATGTATTTGCTTATTCGCATCTTCCTACACAATACATATTTGAACTACACATTGCACACATTGTAGCGCAGCGGGTAACACGTATGCTATGTTAAGTTTAAATTACGGTAATTTGACCAATATTCACTGATTTGAGGATGAATAATGTACTATCCCCGAATCGTATGGAAATTTGAGGACATTGAAAACTATATTTGAGGACTTTTTTGAGAACATAGTAGACTAATATCTAAATGCATTATTTGAAAAAAAAAAAAAAAAAAAAAAACTCCAATTTGTATATTACAAAATGCATTGAAACACACTTTTACATTAAACATTGTTGAGCCTAAGTACCCAAGCAGCACCGAAACGTTCTCTGAACGTTCAAAAATAGTTCTGCAGACACGTTCTAAGAACGTTCCCTTTGAACGTGTTATAGACGTCTATTTGTCCATCTTGAAGACGTACAATAGTACGGTTCAGGGAACGTTCAATGAACGTGTAGCTATCACCATCGGTGTTATAGAAGCGTCCAGAGAACGTTCTATGTATACGGTCTCAGAACGTTCTAAACGTTTTTAGAACGTTTTCAAAACGTTATACACATTTTCAGAACGTTCTAGAAAACGTACTGTAAACGTTCTAAAATAGTGTAGAAACGTTCTGAAAACGTTCTATACACACGTTCTCACAACGTTATGTAAACAATTTTTGAACGTTCTTTGAACGTGCTAAAAATGTATTTTATGTATAATAAAATGGAAGAACTCGCAACAATTGTTTCGGGTCGAAAGAAGACACGAACCTTCGTCAGACGAACATACTAGGCACGAGTGCTGCAAATACAAGAGCTACGTTGCAGATTTTTTGCAGCACTCGTGCCTACTTTGTTCGGTTGATGAAGGGTTGTGTCTTTTCTCGACCCGGAACAATTGCTTCGAGTTCTTGAATTTTATAGTGTCTGTTATTTACTTATTTTTTCTTTTCTTTTTTTTTTCCTTTCTTTTTTATCTTTTCTTTTCTTTTCTTTTTTTCTTTTTGTGTAGTTTTTCTTTTATCTTTTTCTTATATTTTTTTTTTCATATATAATTGTCTTAGTATAATAAAATTTTACATAGATGCATTGAAATATGGTATAACAAAAGATCAAGTATTTTGAATATTCTAGATAAATATTTGAATTCAAAAACAAATAAAAAAATAAATTCAAGTTCTGGAATATTTTGAAAAATTTTAAGATAATATGCCCCCTGGAAATTAATTATTATTCCCTCCTAGATTTTGCATCATTATAATTTAACAATGGAATATAACCATATTTGGAAATTAATTTTAATAAGTTAACGGCCCTCTTCACTTACCGTCGCCGGTAGCCCAAGCCAATGTTATTCTATGGGAAAATTTTCTTTACAAATAACTTATTAACTAATACATAATTTTAAATTCTGTTTTCACATTCAGAAAATTTCCAACTGTTAAGTTGACGGACCTTTTTTGAAAAAATATTTTTTTTAATTTTTAATATTTTATTTTGAAATTGCAAAATGAAAAAAATTCACATATTGAAAATTCGTATTTTGCAGCTTCGAAGTAAAATATAAAAAATTAAAAAAATATTTTTTTTTAAATGGTCCGTCCATTGAACAGCTGGGAATTTTCATAATGTGAAAACAAAATTTAAAAATATGTATTACTTAATAAGTTATTTGCAAAGAAAAAATTCCCATTGAATAACATTAGTTCGGCTTCCAGCGGCGGTGAGTGAAGACGGCCCTTAAGCAAAAAATTTAAAAATATTTATGTCTAAATTTTGGAACTTACTGCAAACTTTTAGCATTCAAACACAAAAGTATTTTATTAATTTTTAAATTATCAATGAAATCTCAAATTAATGCCCAGATATGTTACGTATTCTATTTTTAAACTATAATAATGCACAATCAATGAAAAACAAAAAATAAAAATTAGTTAAAACAAGTACACAAGTGTACAAAATTTAAACAATAAACTGTTTTCTCGTTTTCTATTTTTTTTCCACATAATTCTTAAACAAATAAACACATAAGTATAAAATTTGGATAGTAGGTTTTTTAAAATACCATAAATCGAATTTTATATAACTTTAGCATAAGTAATAATTGTTAAACTAAATATCAGTAAATTTTTCTCAAAAGTAAACATTGAAAAAATGAAAAATTTCAGCAATTTTAGAAATGCGTTAGATTAAAACCGTATATTTCTTCATGTCGTCAATTTTTTTTTCTTCTTTTTTCTTCATTTTATCGCGTGTGAATATATATATATATTTTTTTTTTTTTTAATTTTACATAGAAATATGAAAATCGTATAAAGCGTTCATTATTAAATTATTTATCGACGTTTTTATTATTCTGGTGATGATCACAGTTTATACAAATTAGCAATTATTATTATTATTATTATTATTTTCAAAAATTCCGTTATTAAAGTAAAAGAAAAGTGAACATAGAAAGTAAAACGAGGATTTTGTTTAGCATTTGAGGAATGTGCGTCTTCGCTTGTCTATAATGCATCATTAACACAATTTTTCATTAAGTTTTCTTTGCTAAAATTGTTGAAATTTTTAATTTTTTCCAAAGCTTACTTTAGAGAAAAATGAATAATTATTAGTTTAAAATTATTACTTATTCTAAAGTTATGTAAAATTCGATTAATGATATGATAACGAACATGATATCCAAATTTTATGTCCATGTGTTTATTTGTTTAAAAGTTATGCATAAAAGAAGAAAATGGGAAAGCAGGTTTGTTTCTTTAATTTTGAACAGCGGTGTATTTTAAATACGTTTAAAAATATAAAAAATAAAAATTATTATTATTATTTTGTTTTTTTATTTAAATAGATTACGTGAAATTTACTTAATATTGTCATATTTCAAATCATGCGTATGCGAAATTTATTTAAATTATTGATTTTGAGTTTATAAATTTTACATACACATGCAGTGAAATATAACAGTATAAAATGTGGTGAAACATTTTGAAAAATAAATAATTAACTAAAAGTTTATTCTGTAAACAAATAAATAAATAAAAATAAAATAAATAAACTTCAAAATTTAAAATATTCAGCAATATTAAGATTCACCTTAGTAACTATTTCTTTTTTAATACTTCTCCCTGCTTTTACATTTCTACAGTGTAATGTAAAATGTAATGTCAAATCATGCATGATCAAATCCTTTATATATTTCTTTAACGTGGATCAGTTGCAATTAATTTTTGCAGAAACGATATAGTAGTGCAATTATTGAAATACGCAAGCATAAAAAATAATATTTAAAAATGAACAATATTTAAGCATGCGGACTCAACTCAATGAACTAGTAAGAAAAAATTACGAAATTTGACTGCTTACATTATTTTATGGAAAACTGTATTTTTAAAAATTGCTTCTTCAATCTTTATAAGCATCATTTTAAGCATAGAAATACTTTAAAGATTATACAGAATATGAATAATTGTCATAAATTGACTAAAAATCATAAACATAAAAATATAATCAAAATAAGAATTATTATTATTATTATTTTTTTTAACAAAATATTATACCAAAATAAATAAAAAGTCATTACCAACATCGCGACAAAAATTTAAAAGGAATCATGAAAATCCTATACTATAACTGTACTGCCTGCGAAAATATGAAACTGGCTCTTCAACTATGAATTTTATTTTGAAACCTTTCTTTGAATGATCTTAGTCTCACTATTGCTCTTATTAATTTGGTACTAATAATAATTTGGTTTCTTGTAAATTAAAATTTTAATCAGATGGGGAATTCGATATAACATATATGAGTTTCATTTTAATAAACTAAATTTTTAAGACTTCAATGCATATGCAAAATTTTACAAAAGAGAAAAACTTATCTGTAAGAGCTCGTATCCAAATGCGAATAACTTAAGAAATGAATACAAAATCAAAATACACTGAGTAAGCAGGCAGAAGCTGTGGACTTTGGATTGCATACGAATACGAACTTCCGGTGTAACGGAACGGCAGATGGCCGTTTACTGGTGGGAAAAATTTCTGTTCATTAAGCAAAACACGATTTATTCAATAACACCCGTTTTTAATACAGAATTTTCATACTATTCAAAACTTAAACTTTTTAAAAATTGGTATATTGAAGCATTCATAAAACTTTCTTCTATATTTTCCTGCACAGGTGGATGCCGTAAATATTATTTGCTAAAATAATCTATCAAAATTATTTTCCATGGCAAAGGTATAAGATTTTCATCTCAAATAAGTATAACGCTAAATATCCAAAAAATAAATTTTATAGTATTCAAAATATATATCTTAAGAAATGTATTTTACATAATGGAAAATGTAAAAAATCCATAACTTTGTTTTCAATTATCACAGATTTAGGGTTCACCCTTTCGTTTTAAAAGCATAGACGACCTTTCCCACAAGAATATTGAAAATTTTAAAACAATAGCGAAAGCACTGTGCTGTACAAATCGCCCATACTTTTTTTAAAATTAAATATTACTAATATAAATTTATATATATATATATATATACATATTTAATTTTCCATGGAAAAGTTAAAAACAATGCTCACTTATGTACATTTATACGAAATTTTGCCCTATTCTGCCATATTAAAAATTCTGAAAATAATGATATGACAGCGCCACCTATTGAACGATTTATTAACAAATATAATCGCCACCAGTTTAGGTCACAGTCCAAGTAAGCCAAGTTTGAATAAATTACGTTTAATAGTTCGTGAGATACAGCATCCATAAAATTTTAAAATTTATTAATTTAATCATATAAAATTAATCAACGCAGGTTCTTATAATTAATATTTTTATATATGAAATTTACATTCTTCACCAAAAGATGCTGAAATACAGATATCTGGAAAATCGCAGAAAGTAATAGCAGCACCATCCGTCGGTGGATATATACCGAAATTGAAGCAGCACATTTTGACATTATATATATATCTCATATACAAGTTTCGATAAATATTCGTATTATAGAAGATGAGGTATAGCCTTCCCTTAAGCTGAAACGAAACGTAGCAGTGTCACCTGTCATTTGATATGCACTCAAGTCAATCAGTAAAATTTACGTAATATCTATTTCACATACCAATTTTAGAGCATTTATAAATCATAGAACATGAGCTATTGCGTTCCCTTGAATGGAATTAAATTGCAGCATACCAATGCCTCCACTTGTCAGATAAGCACGCAAACTGATTCAGCAAAGTTTTATATGATATTAATTTCACATACCAAGTTTAGTGTATTTATAATTATTTATATTACAAAAACTGAATTATTACCATTACGTTAACGGGATTAAATTGCAGGAGAGCAGCGCCCCCAGTTGATCAGTATACGCACATGTATTAAATCAGCGTAGTTTTATATAATATCTGTTTCATATATTAAGTTTGGTGCATTTGTGCACTGTAGAAGCTGAGATATAATCTCCCCATAAAAGGGGGAATTTACAGCATAGAAGCGACCCCTATCTGGTGATACACTCCAAAGGCTAATGAGCACCAAAGCTGATATTTAGGTCAATACCTAATTAAATATTCCTGATATTTAGCAAATTAGTTTAACGTCTAACATAAAGTTTGGTTAAATTCCGTCCATTGGTTTGTGAGAATCAGAGTCCACAAAACTTTGATAACACACACACAAAAAGATAGACAGACTGGCATTTTCAAAGAATGGTTGAATTGTGTTCTGGACATCTCAAGAGTGTATAAACCTATAAAAAACCGGAGATAAAAAATTCCCAATTATCCAACACATTTTTCTTGGTATATACAAAATAAATAAATAAAATAAATTACTTTTTCATAACTTAATTTATTAACATTTTAAGAAGCAAATAATAATGAATATCTGCAAAAGTAATCTGGATTAATGTGTTTGACAGAATTCAACAATATAAAACTTAAATAAAATTATAAATAATTATGATGGTTATAACATGTAATTAAAGTTTAAAATTTTGTAATTTTTTCCCTAAAAATCATCTCTATTACATTTCAATAATTATTCTATACTGGCATGCCACCAAAATCTGAAACTGAAAATAAGGAAACAAAACTGAAAAAAAAAAAAAAAGCGTTTTGTCACATTTGTTATAATCACACTGTTACAGAACGTGTGACGACGGTGATACACTTGAACGTTTTTCATAGAACTAGAATTGTACGTTTTATAGATGGTACAAAGCAAGCCTTTTCAGAACGTTCTAAGTAATACTATTTTTGAACGTCTAATCAAACGTTCTCTTGACACGAAACACGGTGTTTGAACGACTGTAACCGTTATTAGACGTTCACAGAACGTTCTCGTGCTACTTGGGTAATATTTATGCAAACTTAACCCTTCGAGCATTAAATTCCTATATTAAAAATAGTGAAATCTAATCTATTTACACATTTGGAGTAAATTTATTAATATGATAGGGAACAACACAAAATAAGAGCAATTTAATTCAATCCTAAAATTCCCCACTCCCAGAAATGCAAAAATTATCCCTACATGTGTATAGTACATGCATATTTTTTTTTCGCTCCTTCTACCAATGCAACGTGTGGTGGACGTAGATCTTATAATTGATGGATTTTCAGGAGTCACTATTTTAAATACTACTTTTTAAAAAAGCAATATTTGTATTATTCCTTTGAATGGATGGTTGGATTTTACGTCGCACTAGTGCTGCGCAGGTGGGCAATTGGCGACGGTCTGGGACTCACCCCTAAGGGTGGTCCGAGACATGCCATCGCAATTTTGATCCTCCACGGAACGGATGGCTCTCCCGCTTCGGTGACCCCCCAGAGGTATAATTTTTGATGGGAACATGGAGGACATTGCGGCCACGACAGATTTTACGTGCACCAGCCACAATTAGTGTACACGACGGTCTTTGGCCGACTCAAGTACCGAACCCGCAATCTTCCAATTACGAAGCCGGTGCTCTACCGACTGGGCTACCGCGGCCCTATTATTCCTTTGAAGATATGTACAATCGGTAACAAAAATGTCCGAATACTAGCAAAAATTTTCCTATGTAAAAAAAGTACACTTCATACGGTTTTTTTTAAATAAATCCTTATCGAATCCTGTCTTAGTCAGTGTAAGAACATGATTCGATAAGGATTTATTTAACAAAACCGTATGAAGTGTACTTTTTTTACATAGGAATTTTTGCTAGTGTTCGGACACTTTTATTACCGACTGTACCACGAACGATTAATGAAGATTATTATACAAATAAACAAAAAGTGGTATTCAATACAGTGACTACTAAGAACCCTGTAAATGATATTTCTGATAAAAATTTCATTTTTTTTTTGTTTTTTTTTTTCACTTTAAACAATCACATCTTGTGTGATTTTAATAAAAAATTGTATTTCTTTCTCCCATTATCTAATGGTGTTTTCCATTTTTCCTGCGGCTTATTTTCTGTTGAGCTATCTACATGATAGACCAGAGATGTTTCTGCCTAAATGTTGTCTGAGTGAGTAATGCTGACCGGGGTGTCGGCCTGGATAGTTCAATTAGTAGAGCTTTGACCTTGTAAGTCAAAGATCCGGGGTTTGAGTCCCGGTCCAGGCATTATTTTCACTCAGTCGGAAAAATAAAATTTCAATAAATAATCATTTGTACGTTTGTCCACGATTTTGAGAGAAATATATAACAATATTGAAGACATTTAGTGTCCCTAAGTAATCGAAGTTTTTTTGGAACGCAACTGTCCTCGAATTTCGAAGACATATGGTCACCATAAAGAACGGTTATGTAAGCGGTCATATTGATTAGCGCATAATCGTTTTTAATCGACTTCAAAAGGAGGAAGTTCCAATTCTTACCGCATGTTTCTATTGTTGTTGTTGCTGTTTGTTAGCTTATAACTTCGTCACAGATGCTCTGATTTTAATACTCTTTTTCGTTGTAAAGATCTTAGCCTGAAATGGGTTCCATAATGATTTTCTTAAAATTTAAATTAATTTCAGGTGCCTATAAAAGTCCATTCTCGCTCTTTTAACTGTTTCTCGAGTGGATAATTTTCGAGATTTAGATGTAACATGAATTGTGTACGTTGAAGGACTTCATATATATATATTTAGTAACAAACTCGAAATTCAAGTTTTTTGAGTTGTGTCCCTTTTATTGCGGTTTTGCGATATGTAAAACCGCCATCGAACGTTTTCTCGTGTTCTGATATATGAACATGAACACATTTCCACTGAAACGAAAAAAAAAAAAAAAAAAACTAATCTTTTTTTAAAAAAATAGAACCGACTCCAAAAAGCAACTATTATTCAAACAACTAAAAATAAAAGGAAAATTGGCATAAAATGAAATTGCAAATTGCGCTTAAAAATATAAAATAAATTCTTTTTCCAAACAATATAAACACTACAATTATTCATAACTTTTGAAGTCGGCGCAAAATTAAGTAAAAATTGATTATTTTAATCAATACAAAAACTGCACTTTGACATCTGCAAAACAAAACGGAAAATTACTTTCATTCAAATAAAGAATTAAGATTCTGTAAGCTATAAAAGCTTGAAAAGAAAACTGAAGTAACTTCGTAGAAACGTAAATATCGAACTGCTAAGGATGTTTACTGTTCTATGTAGATGTTAATCATGAACCAAACGTATACAGTAATAAAATAATAAAGGAAACTAAGAAGATGGATCATCCGAGACAACAGCGTTTGTAGCTATAGGTCTAAGAACAAATTTAAAATAAAAAATCTGAAGTGACTCCACTCGACTTTCCGAACATTGAGTAATTAACGGTTTTGTAGAAAAAGTAAAGAAGGAAGAGTTGTTAAATAAACAAAAGAGAGAAAATCATAATAGAGAGTTTGAGTATTTTTCTCCATATAATACACGATGTTTTATTTAACGCTACTGAACTTTGAGCCCATAGATCATAATGATAAAGAATTTTTCGTTGTGTCCCTGTAAAAACCTATAAATTCGCCAAAATGCTAGCTTATAGTTAGTGGTGCAACTGTGATTTATAATATTCATATAAATTTTCAGCTCAATTGAATAAGGCGGTTAGACGCTATCGCACTTTCAAAAATTTGGTCCCATAGGCCATAATGATGAAGAATTTTTCTTTGTGTCCCCATAAAAAAACTGTAAGTGCTAAATTCGCCAAAATCTAAACAGTTCGTGCAACGGTGACCTATAATATGTGTACAATTTTGTTTTGCTTAGTTTAATAAGGCGTTTAGACGCTGTCATGCTTTAAAAAATTTGGTCCCATAGGCCATAATGATAAAGAATTTTTCTTGGTGTCTCTGTAAAAAAAATATAAGTGCTAGATTTACCAAAATCAATAGAATTTATGCTACGGTGACTTATAACATACGTACCAACTTTCAGCTCATTCGAGCAAAGCGTTTAGACGCTAGCATGTTCACTCACATACATACACACACACACACATACATACATCATCGTAAAAATATTAAAAACGGATTCAGGGACCTTAAAACGTATAGAAACTTCAAAATCTCTAATTCGGATTTTTGACATGATTACAATACTTTCGTTACATATGCTTGTTCGGAAAGTAAAAATTATTTAATTTTGCGCCGACTTCAAAAGTTATGAATAATTGTTGTGTTTATATTGTTTAGAGAAAGAATCTATTTTATATTTTTAAGCGCAATTTGCCATTTCATTTTATGCCAAATTTCCTTTTATTTTTAGTTGTTTGAATAATAGTAGTTGCATTTTGGAGTCAGTTCTATATTTTTACAAAAAGATTTCATCAAAGCTAATCTTTAAAGAGATTCTTTGGTATAAACATTAATTGTGATTAATATACAAGCCAGCTAAGAAATAAACATTACATACACACTAACAAAGAAATCTTTTTAAGTGTTCGTCGTACATCGAATCGAGACTAAACACATTTTGTACAGTTTTTAATGCTTATTTAAAATATGTAATCATTTTTTTTTTTTTTTTGCAAATCTTATTTTTAATGGAATTATGACCCTCCTGAACTTGATAAATTGGCAACTTCTCTCCTTGACGGAAAATTCCCGCACATATTTTCTAATCGTTTAAATCCGTTAAAATCTACCTGCGGCTTACAGAACTAGAAAATATAAATATACTAAAAGAAATAATTTTTTGCTAGTTAAAAATAAACATCTTACTCAAAGATTTTTGAAAAATGTTTAATTTTTCTACATGAATTTTTTTCACTAAATTTTTTACCCAAACTGACGTTCAATTATATCATCAATATAAAAAGCATCAATATATGGTTATATTGAAGTTTTAAATTGTTTTAATTTTTCAGTTTCAGATTCTAGCTTTAATATGATAATGGTTGGTTCATTTTTATTTCTCCAAACTAAAATATTTTGAAGCTTTGCGTACGAGTATTAATTCTAAATGATATTTTTTAATTATTTTTGTTACAAGTTTCAATTTTCTACAATTATAAAGCAAAACATATAATTGATATTGAACTATAACAAAACTTTCTTGAAAACTTTTCAATAAATAAAGCCGCGATTGTAAAAATGTTTTCTCTTACGTCAACATTTATGCGAAAAATTCCTGCATCAAGAGAGTGCGCTACTTTCATTTTTCGTCAAATGTCGCCAAATAGTCAGATTTCAAGTGGTCTCTTTTTCTCGAAAAGGGAGTTTTGCAAAGTTCTGATTAAGATTAATCTGATTAATGATTATTTAAAGCATTTAAAATGTACTTTAACATGTCATTCATTTATTAAAACCGAATTTACAGTATTTAAAAGAAAAGCTTTTCGGCATGAATAACATGGAAACTTCAGTTAAACAAAGCATTTTAGAAAAGTATAAAGACAAGATTAAACTATATATATTAAGACGTTTGGTGACGGTTACAGAGATATGTACTTACACACCATCAAGGTTTTTTTTTGTTTTATCTCTGTAACCATCACCAAACGTCGTAATATATATAGTTGACTCATATCTTTGTATCTTGCTAAAATACTCTGTTTAACCTGAAGATGTCATTTTATTCATGGCGAAAAGGTTTGTTGTTTTAGGTATTGTAAACTTGGTTTTAATAATTGAATGACGTGTTTTAAAGTGTCTTAAATGCTTTTAATTGTTACAAAGTTAAAAATATTTTTTTAAAAATCTGAAATGTATGAGATGTTTTACTGATTAATAATTGACTGTTGATTTTGAACAAAAATAAACTTTATAAAATGCGCATGGTGTTTTTATTCGAAGTACGACTTGCACTTAAAAATGTTTCCTTGTTAGTTAAACATTAACTCAGCGTATCCCCCCCCCCTCCTTTCCAAATAATATTTTAAAAAAATCTGAAAAAATAGTGATAAACATTTCACGATGTTATATGAAATAAAATAACATGACATTTTAGGGATGTATTTATCTTCATATGTATTATCTTCATGCCTGTGAAATTACAAAAATATTATAAAAGTTAATTTTATGCGGCATGCTTTTATAATTGTTAATGCAAATGTTACTCAGGAGTTACTATCTCAAGTAACTCAAGTATTACAAGTCGTTCTATTGTAGTGTCAAGCATCTTACAGAACGTACATTGTATAAATTAGCTGTGCAGATATCTTTAACATAAAATATATGTTTATCATTATGTATTACACATTGTTTTTTTTTAATCTAAAATTAAGGCTACACCTTAGAGATAATTTATCAGTTCTTCCCAACATATACCGATTGCATACTTCATGTTTATGTTGAATTAAGTGACATCCACAATACACTATTGTTATTAAATTGTTCTTGTAATACATACATACATATGTGTGTATATATAGGCTACCAGATGTTACCTTATTTAAAATGTCAGTATATAATTTTTACGCTATTACAAGAATTTATAGTGTAAACAGAATTTTTCTTTAAGTCTATAAACGAATACTAGGCAAAGGTATTCGAAAATTCTGAAGTCTCCTTTCACTGAAACAATAGTTTTTTTTTTTTTTAATTGATTGATACCTTACAATTTCTTTAATATTAATGTGTTATGTAACTGTAATATAAATTTATTATTATTATTATTTATTTACTTAGGATTATTTGCCAGCATTAACGCTCAGTTACATGTATGCTTTATTGAATAAATTAGCCATTTAATCTGTATAAGCAAAATAGAAATAACTATTTAATGAAACGTGTGTGACAGAGTACTATAGTATACTGCGTGATAATGAAACTGTTTGAGACGATATCTCTCAGTACTTTTTTTCAATTAGCACTCAAATTGATAAGTGTCTGAAATAGAAATTGAATCAAGATTTCAATGAATTATCTGGTATATAATTGAATCCTTAATGAACTGGAAAGCTTTCAAATTTGTCACTCAAATAAATTACTTCCACAGCCAGTTTAACATTTCTGTTTTCAAATAAGTTTCGTTTAAATAAAACAAATAATAATAATAATAATAATAATAATAATAATAATAATAATAATTTTATCCTTTATAAATGGGTTTAAAAAAGATATGAGGTTTAAGTTTCTAACTCCCTATAGGGAGTTAGTTATAACTTAAGCTTTTCAGGATGCAGACATTTTTAAGGAAAAAAAAATCATGTATCATTTCTAATTTATATTCTCTTCTATTAATAGGTGCCTACATGCATTAAAATCCAGCCAATTGCATTATTAAAACCAAATGATTTATTATTATTTTTTTTTTACCTAAATTATTTTAAAATTTCAACTTAATTTTACTTTAATCATTTGAATTTAAAAATAATTTGAAATTATTTCAAAATAATTTGAAATTATTTCAAAATAATTTTTTTCTTTTCTTCAAAATAATTTGAATTTTTTAAAATATAAAAATCTGGAGTGGCTTACACTCAACTTTTAGAACATTAAGTAATTAACGATTGTTTAAATAAAATAAGAGATGTCGTTAAATATACAAATGAGAAAATTATAATCAGATGTATGAGTACTTTTACCCATACAGTATGTTGCTTAATTTAACGCTATTTCATTTCAAATAACTTGAGCCCATAGGTCATAATTATAAAACATTTTTTCGTTGTATCCCTGTAAAAATCTACAATTGATAGATTAACCAAAATCTATAAAATTCGTGCGACGGGGACGTATAACATGTGTATAAATTTTCAGTTCTTTCGAATAAAGCATTCAGACACTATCACACCTTAAATAATTTGAGGCTATAGGCTATTATGATAAAGAATTACTTTTTGTAAGCCTGTAAAAAAAAAAAAAAAAAAAAAAAAAAAAAAACTATAAGTGTTATATTCTCCAAAATCTATACAGTTCTTGCGATGGTGATCTATAACACGCATATAGTTTTTCAGCTCAAACGAATATGACATTTTGACGCTATCACATTATAAAGATTATGAACACAATGAGAAAGATTTTTTTTTCTTGTGTGTGTCCTTGTGAAAAAAATGAAAAAAAAATTAATGTTTCGAAAAATGGCTAAACCGATTTTTTTCTTCTTACTATTTTGAAATTCGCTATGTAAATCTATTTTATATATCTTTACATGTGTATAAGCTTTCTCTTACCAGAAAGTTTTTAGGTGTCTAATTTGTTAGGTCAGTTTTATGCTTTCTGATCATATTATATCCAAAAAATGCATATAATATATGTAATAGTAAGTAATGGAAGTCGCGTGGTTGTTTCACACCAGATTTTTTAATTCTGTATTTTGAATACTACTATTTCAATATGTCATTTTTTAGCTTGATGAGCAATGGTTTAAAAAATTAACTTAACTATTTCTATTAGTGGTGGGAAATATGAGTGGTAATTTTACTTAATGAAATAAAATAATTAACTTTATTTCTTAAAAAATATTCCCTTCATGCCAAAATCGACATGTTTAAAGAGCGTAGGTCAAAAAAAAAAAAAAAAAAAAAAAATAACGAAAAATCTTCATTTTTGAATGAAACATCCTTAAAGTACGAAGGAATCTTATAGGATAACATGGGAAGGAAAAAAGGGGAATCTGATAGACGTATAGCTTTAAAAAGTTTACCGAACTTCTAACACTTCTAAGTTTTCAGGATTATATTGTTAATCTATATTCACATTCTCCAAGTGAGTTGCAGTTTTTTATGAAACCTAAGTCTTTTCGTCTTGTTTCATTATTTACACACTAAATAATATTTTATTGGGTGATTTTAACACTTTCCAACAAAGTTGAAAAGTGTTAATGATTTTGGTTTGTGTGTCTGTTCGCCTCTCTGTTCGTTTGTCTGCCTGTCTGTCTGTCCGCATTCTAACTCCCGTAAATATTCATGGAATTTCTTGAAACTGATATATGCTATTCAAGTTTCACTATAGAATGTTCTCTAATGAAAATGGAGTAAATACTTTTATTGGTATCTGTACAGGGACACCCGAAAGTGTTCAAAAGCATTGTGTTCTATGAGTGGTATTTATATTTTAATACCTTTCTTTACACAAATCTCAATGAAATTGAAATATGTTATTCAAGTTAACTATCAAATAGTCCTCATTGAAAATGGAGTAAATACCATCCCTGGTTTGTATACAGGGACACCCGAAACTATTCCAGAGCATTGCAGTCTAAGAGAGGTATTTCTATAAGCAAAATTTAAAAACTTTACTTTGCACAAATCTTAATGAAAATAAAAACATATTATTCATACGCACAAAAGAATGCCTTCCATGGAATACAGTATGATTAGCACTAGATTTACAGGTCCACACAAAAATATTCAGTTATATTAAAGGCAATTATTGGAAATTTGCTGGAATTGTATTTTCGTTTACATTAAGCGATTTAACAGTTTTTAACATTTTTCGAGTGTGAATATGTTTTCAGTTTGTGTATCTATCTGCCCGACTCTCTGTCCGTCTTTATGTCCGTCTACCGCACCCAGTGCCCGTAAATATTTTCAACAATAAACAATAAATCCTTGTCGTATCATGTTCTTAGTCAGTCTAAGAACATCACTCGACAAGGATTTATTTAACAAAACAGTATTAAGTGTACCTTTTTTATATAGGATTTATTGCTAGCGCTCGAATAATTTTGCTGCCTACTGTGTAAGGAAGTCATGCGGTGTCCACATTAGAATTTTTTTTTTTTTTTTTTTTTTTTTTTTTTAAAGTAACTTAACTTGTTTGCACTCGGTATGTTCCATAGTGATTTTTTGATGTGTACAACCAACTTTCTTATTTTGTCAATTTTTTTAAACACTCTGCTTGGGTTAAGAAAGGCTAAAGACATATTTTAGTTAATGCATTTTACAAGATTCTATATATATTTTTTTCGACAAGTTGTAAAAATACAAAAATTGTAAACGAAGTAAAAAGAAAAAAAATATTATATTGGGAAACTCAAAACCCTTTATGCATGGGATTTTGTTTACTTATAGATAATTAAAATATACATAAGTATAGTTAAATAAAACACATTAATTTAAAATTTGGTTTCAAAATGTTTCTGTCATAAAAAAAAAAAAAAAAAAAAAAAATCCTCTCTTAGTCAGCTATAAAATATGAGTTTATTAAAAACTGATTCCACAAGAATAGTTCGTAAAGATGGGTTTTGGAATTTGTATTACGTTATGAAAGAATGCAATTGAATGTTGCAGATTTTGCATTTTTCTATATACAATTTACTAAAGGTTTAAAAATAATGAATTACGCTTGCAGTATTTTTGAACAATTTCATTGTTATTTACCAAGTTTAAAAGAAATATGAGAAGTAAAATATTATAATTATTTTTTTGAAATTATGTTGCTAGGCACGAAATCCTTTTCTTTTATCGTGAAATAATGGCAACGGATTTCCATTGTTCTTTATCTAAAAAGAAAAAAAAAAAAAAAAAAAGAAAAAGAAACTAAACAAAATAAATATTCAAAGCACTGTTTAATTCTAATTACAAAAAAAAAAAAAAAAATAATAATAATAAATTGGTGTTACAAATGTTAATTCTTAAACTTTGTTTTTTAATTAATCATTTTTGTTACATTAAATAGTTTTATAATTTGAAAATTCTTCTTTAAAGCAAAATATGGTTTATTTAATTGAAATATTGAGCAATGAAGGAAATAAATTAATGTTTATTAGTTCATTCATTTTTTTAAAAAATATTTAGTAAAAAAAAATGTTGAATAATTAGAAAAAAAAAAAAAAACCTGATAAAAGTATTTGGATTTATTTTTAAGCTATTACGTTTTCGGAAACTATACACATATATATATATCTCATAAAAAACAATACTATTGTAAAAGTCACCCCACCCAGCAAAAACTCTAACCTTTCTTTAGCAGCCAAAAAAAGGATTGATATCGAATTTCTCCGCTGCTATTGAATCCCGGGTACTCAATGCCTAGCTTAAGGAAGAGCTGCCAATAACACTGCATGTATCTTTCTAATAAATCCTAATCTCTTTCAACATTCTTTGTTATCTGTGTTAGTTTTTTCGCTGCATTATAAAGTTATAATTTAGAGTATTTTTACGGCGGGATGCGTAATAATATTTTAATCTTTACTAACTAAATTTTTTATTAATTAAAACTTCTACATAGGGGACGCACCCCGCCGTAAAAATACTTTAAATTATAACTTTATAATGCAGCGAAAAAACTAACAAAGATAACAAAGAATGTTGAAAGAGATTAGGATTTATTAGAAAGATACATGCAGTGTTATTGGCAGCTCTTTCTTAAGCTAGGCATTGAGTACCTGGGATTCAATAGCGGCGGAGAAATTTGATATCAATCCTTTTTTTGGCTGCTTAAGAAAGGTTAGAGTTTTTGCTGGGCGGGGTGACTTTTACAATAGTATTGTTTTTTATGAGATATCACTTCTTTTTGCAGGTCATGTATGTACTTTTATAAATAAAATACGTATGCATAAGAAAGGTAAGAGTTTATGCTGGGCGGGGTGACTTTTACAATAGTATTGTTTTTAATGAGATATCACTTCTTTTTGCAGGTTATGTATGTGCTTTTATAAATGTAATACGTATGCATAATGAATATATTTGTGTAATAGATCAATAAAAATCGTGCGTGTTATGCATAGATGTAAATATAGTGTTACAGATTTCTAAATAGTACTAGTTATTTTTATGTGATTTCTTTCTAAGAGGTTTAGTCACATTATAAAATGCCACTTTTTCGCATTTCTAGCTTGTTTCCAATTTGAAAAAGATCCTTCTCCGTTAAAAACACACTTTATCAGGGCACGTAATGGACTTGGCGATGAATTTGGCGACTTTATCGCACCTTGACAACTATTTTGACGACTTTGGTGAAAAAACGTTTATTATCCATAGACCCATTGTCCAAGCTGTAACTCGATTATTACGGAAGTTATTGTAAAATTCAGGATTAATGGCAGGGTATAAAAGGAGTCCCATTCCGACCACTGAGGTGAGTTTCTCGCTAAGACTTTACGGAATAGAAAGTTATGCTTGACTAAGTCTCAACCATTGAATTGTAGTGTATTTGTATGTTATGACTATGGTATCGTTTGTGGTGTGATTTATATGTTGTCAGCTGTTGTTTAAGCTGCGTTTTCTGGTGAAACTCAAGTTGATACTGGGTTTAACTAAGGCGACCAAATTTTTTAAACCCAATTTGAGGACAAATCATCGCAGCGTCCTCAAATTGAAAGACCATTTGAGGACAGAGTTAAAATATGCTTTAATTTGAGGACATTTAAAGACAAATTTGTAAATTCGAGAACATTTGTCCTCAAATGATTTTCAAATTGGTAAAAATGTATTGTCCTGAAAGTTTTAAATATCTAGCTAGTCGGGAAGTTGGTTAAAAAGTGATTGCAAGATGTGTGCTGGTAACGCTGCCGAAGGCAGCAGAAACCCGAAACAGTCGACTAAAAGCATTAAAAATGTATTGTCACCGTGTTCTGAACTATTCTGAAAGTTTCAAATGTCTAGCTAGTCGGGAAATTAGTTAAATAAATTTTCTGTCGAATTATATAAACGCTGCCGAACGCAGTAGGGACCTGAAACAGTTGACTAAAAGTGTTAAAAAATGTATTGTCACCGTGTTCTGAGCTATCCTGAAAGTTTCAAATGCCTAGCTAGTCAGGAAGTTAGTTAAAAAGCGATTGCAAGATGTGTACTGGTAACGCTGCCGAACACAGCAGCAACCCGAAACAGTTGGCTAAAAGTATTTAAAAATGCATTTTCACAGTGTTCTGAGCCATTCTGAAAGTTTCAAATGTCTAGCTAGCTAGTCGGGAAATTAGTTAAATAAATTTTCTGTCGAATCATATAAACGCTGCCAAAGGCAATAGGGACCTGAAACCGTTGATTAAAAGTGTTAAAAATGTATTGTCACCGTGTTCTGAGCTATCCTGAAAGTTTCAAATGCCTATCTAGTCGGGAAGTTATTTAAAAATCGATTGTAAGATGTGTACTGGTAACGCTGCCGAAGGCAGCAGTAACCCGAAACAGTTGGCTAAAAGTATTTAAAAAATGCATTTTTACCGTGTTCTGAACTATTCTGAAAGTTTCAAATGTCTAGCTAGTCGGAAAGTTAGTTAAATAAATTTTCTGTCGAATCATATAAACGCTGCCGATGGCAGTAGAGACCTGAAACAGTTGACTAAAAGTGTTAAAAAATGTATTGTCACCGTGTTCTGAGCTATCCTGAAAGTTTTAAATGTCTAGCTAGTCGGGAAGTTAGTTAAAAATCGATTGCAAGATTTGTACTGGAAAAACAAACAAACGAACAAGAATCGAAGTTAATAAAAACATGGTTAAAAAAAAAAAAAAAAAAAAAAAAGTTTTACATCATTAAAATGATTTGTTGTGGGTTACCTCCAGCAAAGATATCAAATTCAGCGTTTAGACGCTATCGTATTCACTGATACACATACCTCTTTATTATAAAAAAAGAAAAATGAATTCAGAAGACCTAAAATCTCATAGAAACACAAAAATGTCAAATTTGAATTTTTCCATGATAATATTTCTCGTATATAATATATGATCGGAATTTAATTATATGTATTCTTCCGTCATTCGTAATTATATAAAGTTAACGAATCGCTCTTTTATTTAATCAGCCACATTACTTTTGTTAAAAGTCTATTTAGCGCGTGCTTTAAGCATTTATTTATTACGAAATCCACATTTATCAATTATTATTATTATTATTTTATAAACATGTTTCTTGTAAAAATTTTTTAAAAAAATTAAGAAAAAAGTGTCTTAATTTATTTCAATCCACTTTTGTAAAAAAAAAAGTAAAGAAAGAAAAATAAAAACAGAATTTATTTCTATTTAATGCCTTATTAAATGACAGAATTAAATTCATTGAAGACAAGCGCCATCTCATGACGAATTCACGAAATTTTTGGGTTAAATATCACAAAATTGAAAATAATTACCCAGCATATTTACCAAAAAAAAATTTTCATTGCAAAAGGCGCTAGTACAGGTCAGAAGGAATGCCCATGCAAATTTTCAGCTCATTAGCTGCAGAACTCTAGGCTCAATCGCCGTCAACAGTTTTTTGTCTTAACAATTACCAGAAGAAGCAGAAGAAGAATCTGACCGTCAAATTTCGGGTTTTCAAAGTTATATAACTCAGGCCCCTTAATTCGGAGCGACATGCAAATTTGTATGTTTTGTCTTAAGGGTATGCTTAAGGTCTGTGCAAAAAATCATAGGTCTTGGGGATCAGGGAGCTGAGATACAGGTAGTCGAAAAGTCCCATATGCTATGTCGACATAATATACACTTGTAGCGTTCAACGTTGACAATTTCATTTGTATTTCTCTTAATATTTGTTTTAGCTTGGCGGGTGTTCGTTTTAGCTTGGCGGGGCGGAACGCTTCCGCGTTCCTTGATATATTTGTGAAAATTAAACAATTTGTTGTAATTTTTTTTTTTTTTTTTTTTTTTGGAACTACGTGTTATGAATTTCGGTCTAATACCTTTTGATGTTTTTCTGGCAGTAGCATGATTACACGTTTATAAAATTTCTGATCTTTTCTGGTAAAAAAAAAAAAAAAAAATATCCTAGTCATATTTGACATCCTCATTTGAAGAAAAGATTTTGTTTTCTAAATAACCTTGTAGTGACCGGAACAGATAATAATATGGAAGTGCTAAGTATGAAGATTATGGTGTGTGTAGTAAGACATTCCATCCAAGCTGGAGAAGCTTTTGGCAAGTTATCAAACTTTTATACGCTATCTCGCTATCTTTGTAGAACACTGCACCTATTCTATTGATCAATTCTGACCTTTTCTGTTTAACTTAATGATCCAATATGTCCAGTTGATGACAGTATACTTCAGAATTGATCGTGGTGTTGTCTGGGAGAAACTTTTCCTTGAAATCTCTCAACAAGTGGACAACATCACTTTTTTTTAAAAAATGAATTCGGGTTTTGTAGTGTTTTGAGCTGGTTCATTTTTTTTATCGCATGATCTCTTGCACTTAACATTGCTGTAAAATTCGATTTCTCATCCCCATTGATGATGCTCTTTAAAAATGGATCATTTTCTTGATGTTTGAGAAGCAAATCCCAAACGTCAATGTGACGGAGCAAATTGCTTTCTGTAAAAACATGTGGAACCCATACGTGGAGTTAAGCAATTAAACAAAGGCGTTTCAGGTGTTTATGAATGATTGAATTAGATAAATTTAATCTCTCAGTTATATCACAAGTTATTATTGGGCGGTTTGCATCAATAAATACATTTATTTTGTCTTTATGATCTTCAACTGGCCTTCCAGAACATCATGCAACTTCAATAGCAAGGCTGGTTGAACGAAATTTCGCAAACCAAGTTTGGTGCTGGCGTTCTTTCAATGCATCTTCTTCAGGTACATTGGATAATTTTTTCCTTGCTTAAACAGCATTTTTAAATTTAATTAAACAAAATTTTTTCTCAAACAAGCCTTGATATATCAGCTTTTAAATTATATAATAAGAATTCGGTTTAATTGTGAAATTGATGGAAACAAACACAATTAATTCCTTTATTGAGTAAAAACGAAATTATTTTCCGATCAACTCAATAAAACGAGTGTGCTTTAGAATATTTTTAGACAATATACAAGTATATACTGCATTAAAAAATTAAAATAAAAAAATATATATTTACCTAAACAATATATTGTGCAATTATTTTCAAATGTATAATACAAAACATTTATACAGATATACTTTTACACAATTAAACTTAATTTTTAAAGACTTCAAATCTTATCAGAAACAATTTGTTTTTTAGTGGAATCTATATATTAATTTGAAACATGTTTTTGTCTGTCTTTACTATATTGAGAGAACTACTTGGTGTAAAAATTTGGTTGAGGTGTCTAAAAAAAGGTCTTGGTCTGTAGATGTGCTATGAGAAGAGAAAAATAAAAAAAAGTCGAAAACGGGTTAAAAACACGTTTACGAGCTTAACTAAGCTCCAAATTACTTCACGGTGAAGAAATTGTACATATGGGGACTAGAGTCGAATACTAAAAAATCAATATCTGCGAATTTGGAATTTTCGATTTAAAAGGGGGAAAGTAGATTTGGAGGGGAGAGGAAAGGGGGGAAATTAGTTTGAGAGGGAAATCCGTTCTAGACCCACACATGTAGCACCTCATTTTGAAGGTCTTGAAATTTCATGTCGATTGGGGATGTTTGTATAGTGCGACCCCTGGTGGTGAAAAGTGGAACTAAGTGATTTTGCTGCAGACCCTATCATGTTACATCTTATTTTAAAGGTCTTGGTATTTCCTGACCGTTGGTGATGTTCGTACAGATCACAGTGCGTCCCCTGGTGGTGGAAAGTGCAATTAAAGGATTTTGCAGTTGACACCACCATGTGACACCTTATTTAAAAGGTCTTGGAAATCCAAGGCGATTGGTGATAGAGGTCTTGAAATTTCATGTTGATTGGGGATGTTTGTATACAATATAGTGCGCCCCCTGGTGGTGAAAAATGGAACTAGGTGATTTTGTAGTAGACCCTATCATGTTATATCTTATTTTAAAGGTCTTGGTATTTCTTCACCGTTGGTGATGTTCGTACAGAATAAACTGCGCCCCCGGCGGTGGAAAGTGCAACTAAAGGATTTTGCACTTGACACCACCATGTGACACCTTATTTCAAAGGTCTTGGAAATCCAAGGCGATTGGTGATAGAGATCTTGAAATTTCATGTTGATTGAGAATGTTCGTATACAATATACTGCACCCCCTGGTGGTTAAAAATGGAACTAGGTGATTTTGTAGTCGACCCTATCATGTTACACCTTATTTTAAAGGTCTTGGCATTTCCTTACCGTTGGCGTTGTTCGTATAGAACACGCTGTGCCCCCTGGCGGTGGAAAGTGCAACTAAAGGATTTTGCAGTTGACACCACCAGTGACACCTTATTTGAAAAGTCTTGGAAATTCAAGGCGATTGGTGATGTTCGTATACAACATACTGCACGCCCTGGTGGAGGAAAGTGGATTTTGCAACGCGTGCGTAGCATGCATGCCTGCTATACAGTGCAGCAGCCACAGGCAGAGGTAACATGAGTCAGAGGTTCGCTCGGTTCAAGGTTCATTTTTGAGAATTTTTTCATGTTATTAGCGGCGTGTATATATGCTGCCGCAGGCACCGGGTCACGAGCCCAAATTCTGTTCTGTTTGAGGGTTTTTTTTTTTTTTGTTTTTTTTTTTTTTGTTACCGATTTTTTTTTTTTTTTTTTTTTTTTTTGTGATGCTTTCATTTAAAAATAGAAATTCAAACAAAATCGAGTTAAAGATATAAAACCATACAAATTTAAGGTGCATTTAAGGTTATTATCATGGGCCCGGGCATTGCCGGGCGGGTTCGGTTGGTTCCAGGTTAATTTTTTGGAATTTTTTTATGTTATTAGCGGCTCGCGTATGGCGCTGGGGGGCACTGGGGTCACCAGGCAGAGTTTCGTTCTGTTCGAGGTAATTTTTTTTTTTTTTTTTTTTTTTTTGCAACAGTTGATTATTTTTTTCGTGATGATTTCATTTAAAAACAGAAATTAAAGCTAAATTGAGTTAAAAGGTACAAAATCATACAAATTTAATGTTCATTTAAGGTATCATCGGCCCGGGCAACACCGGGCGGGTTCGTTCGGTTCCAGGTTAATTTTTGGGAATATTTTTAAGTTATTAGCGACCGGCGTATGCGCTGCCGAAGGCACCAGGGTCACAAGGCAGAGTTTCGTTCGGTTCGAGGTAATTTTTTTGTTACAGCTGATTATTTTTTCACGATGCTTTTATTTAAAAATAGAAATTCAAGCAAAATCGAGTTAAAGATGTAAAACCATACTAATTTAAGGTTCATTTAAGGTTATTACCATGGGCCCGGGAAACGCCGGACGGGTCAGCTAACATGTAGCCTTAGTATTAAACGAAATAGAAAATAAAGGATAGCAACTGTTTATTTGGAGTCAGTTTGACGTCACACTGACTGTATTTTGTAGAAAGTGATGTCATATATAGTATTTCTATTTATAAGCATTTTTCTGACTTTCTTTTTTTTTAAGTGAAATGACGTAAATTATATTAGATGTTTTAACTTGAAATACATTTAAATAATGATGCGACGTTTTTTGAAACATTACGGCATAGAATAATAATTAGAAAGAAGGAGCATGACAATACTCTTAATGCTTACAAACCACTTCTAGTGAAATGCCAGCGAAAGCTACTTTTGCTACTCAAAACCTTAAAGAAGGGCCATAGAAGAAGAATAATATCGCTGTTTGTTGTGGCAACACAACAGCTTATTAGAAACACTTATGCTCCTTCTTCCTTTATTATTATTCTATGCATTACGGTCAATAAAATGATCGTCGAATTCGACGGGTTCCAGCTAGTAATGTTTCTTTTGAACTCTCCTGAATAATCAGTTTATGTAAGATGTTAAAAGAAACATTCTTATTTTATAATAAGTAAAACAGTTTTGTAATTAAAAATTTTAAACATCAAAACATTAAACAGTGGTTTATTTTTCTAATATTCATGGATTGGAGCTTTCGTTAATTTTAACAAATATCTGTCTGTATGATTATTTTCTATCAAAATTTTGTAGGTGCTTTCGGTCATAAATTAATGCACAGAATTTCCTCAAAATATGTATTTTCTTGCATTTTGATTTAAATTGATGCCTATCAACATTTAGTACATATCGGACAAGAGGTGGCGTTGCAATGTTGCGATTTTTCCCCATTTACGGAAAGGCTATTACTTACTATGGTGTATAATTGAACTAAATATGATAACATTATAGGTGAGAGAGCCATTATGGAAAAACTAATTTTTTCGTATGCAAGCTGACAGGTGACGTTACTAACTTAGAATTGTTTTCATATATTAAAAGGCTATATCAGTGTTTCTATAGGGTAAATATGCATTAAATTTGATTCATTAAATGGCTATAAAGAAAAAAAAAGAGTTATACTAACTTGTTTTTATATAGGTCGATAGAAGGTATTGTTATTACCCATCTTCTGCTATTGTCTATGTAGATAGATCTGTTTATTAAAACTGCAACAAATTTTATGTGTTAAATTTTTGTGAGAATCTGTGATTAATTTTTGTGCATCGTAATCTGCAGGTAGTGTTGTCATATACAAGTATTATATAAAAATGTGGTGGTCATAACATACGAAGTTTAATGTAACATTGCTGGATGATCGATCAATATAACGCTCTATATAAATACCGTCTTTAAAATTTTATGCATAAAATAAAACTGATTTAATAAAAAAATCCATAAGCTGTTCTTGACAATGTACGAGGGGTTATCATAAAGTTTTAATTAAAACAAAAGAAAATGAAAATGAAAAAGTGGTGAAATCTAAACTTTACTTATTATTCATGAGACTTCTCTGCACAAAGTTTTATTTTTCCCTAGCGTTTTTTTGACCCTTTTTCAGACCGTCACTGCTTTGAAATGTATTGTTTCACCTCTTGGAATATGACATTTTTGTTGCCAAAGCCCAATTTCAGATATTTTCCCCTAACGTCAGAAAAAGAAGGAAAGAAAAAAAGAAAATAAAAAGAAAATATCGCTTCTGCAATATCAGGAGAGTACGAATTATGTGGTAAGTTTTCAAAGCTATATCGCTTTTATTCCTCATCTGCACATCGAGATGATATGCCAGGTGTAAATCGATGAAGATCAACGCATTTCGTAAAGCACGATTATATTTGATGACATGAACGAATCTGGTATAACACCAACGCATTTGGTGATCATACTAAATGATCAGAAAAAAATTACATACAATGAAAAAGAAATTGAAAAAAAGAACACGTTCGTTAAAGTTTAAATTACCTGAAAAAAGTTTTTCATATATATATATATATATATAAGAGTAAAACACCATAATTTAGATACTCGACTAAAATTTTTTTTATAATTCTTCGTTTACATTTTTAAAATATGGCTTCATATTTGAACTACTTCCATTACTATTAAAAAACAAAAGTATTGCCTATCTCACAATTTTAAACTCATACTTCTTTATTTTAAAATATTTTAATGAATAAGAATAATAGAAATGACTTCTTCGTAGTTTTATGTTTTTAATCATAGCCAGATGCTTAAAAAACATCCAACATAAATTATTTTTATCTGAACAAAACTAAAGTTATTGTTGGTTTCAGTAAAGAATTCTAAATCAACGTCATTAGAGAACCTCAAAAAATAATATTCATATACGTATTGAGTTTTTTTTCTTCAGTTGGTAAAAAATACCCCCCTCCCCAATTAAGATGTTAAAAATAGTTTCTTTAACAAAGTATATATTTTTTGTTATTATATGTTTTTTCTTGCATATTGATTAGCTTTTATTCATCTCTCTAGTCTGAAACGAAATTTCTAAATTATTATTGGAGTTATTTTTTACATTTTCAAATGAGGTAGAATAAGGGATTTTTAATAGCTATTGCGAAAATATTGAAAATTGATAAGAAATACATTTCGCAAAAAAAATGATTTATATTCATTTAAATGTGAACATAAGATACAAATTAAAAATTAAAAAATCATGCTTCGATTTCAAAATGCATTTAAAGTCTTCAATTCAGCGGATGCGGATAGTGGATATATGTATGAAAAACTTCGGCACAATATGATGATAGGATGTGGATAAAAATTCAGAAACTAATTTTGAATTAGAGATCAAGCTCCAGGCCTTCAGGCTCAAGCAGGGATGGAACACGGGCGCAGAATTCATACCGGAATTCGTTTAAGAAATTTCTCTACCTATAATATCGTTGATTTAAGAAGTAGAAAATTTTCTTACATTGATAGTGGTATGAATTCTGCGCCCGTGTTCCATCCCTGCTCAAGCTAAGCCTATTACTGCTTGGCCATGTATTGTCGGCGGAGTTAAATATGTTTATAATCTCAATTGGACGACAAAAAGTAGGTTAAAATTTGAAAATACATTTTGAACAGAAAATGAAGGCTTGTAGACGACCACTCAAAATTAGTTACTAAATGACCGTATATTGTTATCGAAATTATACATGTACGCAAAATTTCAGCTCATTTGTGTGACAGGATGTGAATGAAAATTTATTTCTTAGATTTGAGCCATGCACATGAATGAATTAAATAAAATCATTTAATAACAGAAAATATTTTACGAATCTATCTATCTATCTATCTATATATATATTATAAATATATTTTTAAAACAAGCAGATGTACGCTGTTGTTAAAATAAAATATGTTAAATTATATTCACCCACTTAATTTTTTTTACTTAGGAATTTGTTTATTAATTTTGTTCTAAACGTTAAAAAATGATTCACAAAATTATCAATATTTACATATTAAAGTTGAGCAATGTCTTTTCAACAGAAAAGGAAGTAAAAGTAGTTTTAAATTCATTGGTTTGTAGTAAGTTTCAATAAAAATTTCACGTTTTTTTCTGTCGTCACTTTATAATAAACAAAAAATAAATAAATAAAGTAAATAAATAAAAATGTTTTCTAGCATAAATTGTTTTCTAGTATAAAAATATATTTCTTTAAAGACCTTTATGACATACGAAATGGAAATACTCATAACTTTAAAATATACGAGTAAAAAGTTGATCCATTCAAGATTAGTATCAATTTTTGTTGCTGTTTCATATTCAAGTAGAATATAGTAAACGAGTACTGGAGAAATCAAACTATATTTTCAGTTCTTCAGTGAAGATTACTTCAAAAAAGTTTTTTTTCTTCAATTAATCCTGTCATTTTTATATTTATTGGATTTAAAATATTCCTAATTAGCTATACAGATTTTGATTTAATTTGAAGAACACTTTGCATTACTTTTTAAAATAAATTGGATTTAAATTCTATCAATCACCTGACTAGAAAATGAAGATTTCATGTAATATCTTTATTTTTATTTTACTTTTTATTTTTGTCTTTTTATTTTCAGAAATATCTTTCAGTGGATTTAAAAACTAGTACGTTGTGACTATCACATATCTTTCTTCTACATCACTCTGTATAATAACTTCAAATATAGATTATCAGGCACAAATATTTAATCAACTTAGCTTATCATAATAATTATCTAGTATATTCAGAGTGGTGATATTTTAACAAGTAGATTCTTAGATGTAGGGCCCACCAGCGGCCAAGCGGTTCTACGCTCAAAGCTGGTAGACGTGAGGTGCCAGGTTCAATCCCAGGGCATGCTCGTCGGCCTAGACGTTCAGAGTTTTTCAGGCACAAATATTTAATAAACTTAGCTTATCATAATAATTATCCAGTATATTTAGATTGGTGATATTTAACAAGTAGATTCTTAGATGTAGCCCCATGAAAAATCGTACAGAATGAAAACCAGAGACGTCACCTGTCGTTTAATATACACAGGCTTACTTCGAAGAATATAAAATCTCATTATGTCCACATCTTTTTTCAATAACCGTCAAAATAGTTATCCGTGTCTTTCAAATTTAGTGGATCTAAAGTACTCATAATTCGCAGTATAGATTTCGATTTAATTTGAATTAAGTTTAGATCTTTTTCTTTTCTTTTTTTTTAACATAAATGATTTTCAGCTTTTAACAATCACTGACAGATGATGAACTCACAAATCTTAGTAAATAAATAAAAATATCTTAAAGTTACGAACCTATAAAGTTCCCCCCCCCCCCCCCCCCCTAAAATGAACTTTTGCAATATGGTTGAAATAATCTTCAAATTAAATATGCGCCATGTGTAAATGATTATGAAAATTGATAACACCTTATGAAATTTCAACTCTAAAAAATACCTAATATTAGGTCGTTCTTTTGTCACCAATTTCTTTAATTTTTATTCTATTCAAATGAACTTTCGACAAAAGTTGCTCAATATATTTATCTTTCAACCTATGAAATAAAAATATTTCTATCATGCGCAGAAAAATATTTACTAAAAATGCTCATATCTCAACGAATATTACATGTATGAATTTTATGTTTTAGAATAATGTTTCTCTAATGTTTTGTCAATTTTTCATCCAATATTGTAAAATTTTATGGAAATCCGCTCTAGTTATTATAAAAAAAACTTGTCAAAAAGATCAATAAATTAAATATATATATATATATTTCTGCCTAAATAATTGCGCAATTTCGCACCAAAGCATACAAATATTGTACATAATATGTGCAACAATGTATTGAAGTTACAAGTCATTTGTAGCTTTTTGTGATACAGGGTGAGCCAAAGTATTTTCGCTCTTCTTCAATTTGCGGTTGGTCCCATAATTGCACTCTAGACTAAATCAATCGTGGAAAATATGAGTTTTTAAATGTTCTTTGCATGTATGAAGTTTCAGGCCATTTCGTCTAGTGTTTTATTTAGATAATGGAAAAATAGTCCCCCCCCCCCCCCAAAAAAAAAAAAAAAAAAAAAAACTAATAGTATGATTACTCACTGCATGTTATGACCGTCACAAAACTACATAAAAGTGCAAACTATCGGTTAATATGCACAAATATTTAATTAAAGCTACTTCTCACAATAAAGATTTTCATATGCAGTTTAATGGAATTTTAATAATGGATGATTAAATATATGCATCTCAAAAATTAGAGAAAATAAATATGAGAAATCTCAGTTGTTATTCAATATCGAAGTAAATCAGCAAATTTTTTTTATATCTATCTCACATGTGAGGTTTGCTATATTTATATATTATAGAAGCTATTGCTTCACCCTAAATGGCAACAAATGGTTGGACATCAGCTCCGTTCTTCGTTCTACATGCACCCAAATTTGATCATCATAAATTCGATCACACATGATAAGTTTGGTGCATTTATAGAATTCATAAGCTGGGTGGTTGCTTACTCGTAAATGTGTAAAGGTTGATTCATAGCAGCTTCTTAATTTCCCCCCCATTTTACTTCTTGTAGACGTCTAAAGTCAACAAACACAAGTTGTATAAAACTAAACTATTTTTATTAAAGTTTTATGGAGAGGAAGGGAAGATTTTCCAATATAACTGTACTTTTTACTTAAATTTAACATAAAACACCTCTTAATATTAAATTGCGTAAAATTTAAGTAATTTAAATTTTTTACCATGAGAAATATTTCCCTTTGTGCTCCTTGAAAATCTTTCTTTATTACAATAAAATGCAAATTACTTTGAGAGGATTTTTTTTTTTTTTTTTTAACCGCTTTGAAATATGTTGGTTATATTCAGAAGATTTAGCCAACTAATATTCAGAAGCCATCATATCCAGAAGAAATCGCCAACAAATATTCAGAAGTCATCAACAATACATATCCTGAAGGTATCGCCAACAATTACTAAAAGATCTTACTGGAGCATTAATAACTTAGCGATAAGTAAACTGATTTTTTAAGTCCTTCTAAAGATTAAAGAAAAATAAATAAATAAATAAATAAATAAATAGAAAACCAAAATGTCTTTTTTTAATATTAAATTTGGAATGTTTAAATCAAAATAATACAATATATTTGGAGGGTATTTTTATTCCAAATTAATTAAAATTAAGGCGTTTCACTTCCCAATCCAAGAGATATTTTTTAAAATTAAAAATTAAAATATCTAATGCAATGCAAAAGAACATACCCATATTTTATTAAAATGTTTAATTAATCTTCAATTAATCACAGTTCACTAGTAGTTCCAGTATCACTTTTATTTGGTACGTAGAACACCCAAGATTTATTTATTTATTCAATAATGTCACAAATTTTACTATCAGATTTTTATTCAGTTATCAATACAAATACTTTACATATATATTAAGATATATAACGGGAAATTTTTTTTACATTATCACCGTGTTTAATTTAGAAATAAATTTAGATTTATTTCTTTTTTATAAAACTTGGGTATTTAAAAGAACAAAGCACACAATACAAATTAGAAGGTATGAAAAAAAAAAAAAAAAATGCGTTGATTTAAAAATCTAAAAGATCAAAGAATCCCTTGTATCACACGAAAAAGTATTTATAAAATAAGAATCACAAGTTAAAAAGAATGATTCAATTGAGCTATTTTTATTAAGATTTTTTTAATCGCAAATGAAAAAAAAAAATTTATAGAATGGAGTTTTAGAGAAATTATTCTCAAATGCATTACTTATTTCATAGAAAAATTGATTCTTCACGGGAAAAAAAAAAGGAGAAAAAATAATTGAGGAGAAGAACGATAAGAAATGAATAAAGAAATACAGGTATTAGTAAGAAAGATATTGTTTGATTTTCTAGTAATATTTTCATTTACAAAGTAAAAGATTTTTTTAAAAACCGCCTTTAATTTATTTTTAGAAAAATTACTTTATACATAACATTTAAAGCTTTTTTTTTTTTTTTTTTTTCTTTCTTTATTCGTTATGTAATTCTCAGACGAAATAGAAGTACAATTTTTCAGAAACGTAGCAAAAATTTTAAAATTAGAATTAAAAAAAAAAAAAAAAAGATTTGAGTTGTAAAATAAGAGAAAATATGTGAAAAAGTTAAAGCTACTATTTCAGTTTATAAATAAAAATTAACATCCAAACTTTTCAAATTTTCAAAGTATTAGCATATATATATATATATATATATATGTATATAATATGTATGTAGGACGTTTTCTTCCAGTACGTAAAAAGGGCTCTGCATGCGATGCCCGTATGTGAACGTGGTATTGAGCAGAAGTTTTTCCGAGTATCCGTCTGGCAGTACAGCAAATTAGCAAGATCTTCAACGCGCAGGCTGAGTGGGTTGTTCGTTCTAGTTTGAGCGCGCAGTGCGCTCAATAATTTAATAGAGCCCTGGGTGGTTCGAAATCTTAATTCTAACAATGTTATAGCACGCGTAGGTGCTAAACTCTGCTCTACTAATGTTCTTCGCAACTTGGAAAGTGTTAAGCTGTAGAATAAGCATTACACTACTATTCAATCTCTGCTTTTGTATCATCCTTATGTGCATTTTCTGCTCGTGTATGTTTCGTCTATCCTCGAATAACTGAGATGTTATGGATTTATTTTCTCATTATTGAACCCCTAGGCCACGGTACCATTTACCCCTAGGCCACGGTGCCATTTACCCCTAAGCCACCACTCAGGCCTACCATATATGTATACATATATATAATGAAGATATACCATTTACTGACAATAAAACATTTCTTCTATTTTTTTTTTTCTTTTAATCAAATAACATTAAGCTTGGGAAAAAAAAAAAAAAAAAAAAATCAAGCTTCGATATCATTTTTGCTGATTCTTACGTGAAATGACCTCCTGAATCCGAATATGACCCCCCATTTTGTCCAATCACCCGTAATTTTCTGTAAACGGATGCTCAATATAAAAAGCTTGTAAAAAATTGAGTGCTGCCAAATTGATAGACAGAAAATCAGAAGTAAAATGGTTGAAATAAACTGTCAAAAATAAAATCCCAACGCCAATATGGAATTGTGCTAAATTAATGAAAATTGGAAAAGGCGGCTGCACTGCTGCACACTGAAAAGATGACGCCTATTCAATTTCCGTGGTAGTCGAACAAGAGTAGTGCTAGTAGTGCCACTATAATTCTACAAATAACGTTTGCTTTAAATTTGAGATTTAAACATATTCAGCAGTATTTACGTCTTGGTTGGATATAGTTAGTAGACTTAATTTGAGAATGTCTCTGTGGAAAATAAGAAGACAGTATCAACAGTTTAATGAGCTTGAACGATACCGTATAATAGGGCTACGGGGAAGTAGATTTTCTGTTCGTGATATTGCAGAAACACTTTTGTAGGTATCTATCCGCTGTACAAGATTGATAGCAACAGGTGTCAAAGGAAGCCACTGTCATAAGAAGACTTGGGTTAGGCCGTCCACTCGCCTAAACACTCGAGAAGCCCTACTTATTCGCCGCATGGCTGTGATGCATTGTAGAGCATCTACAACAAAAACTAGAGCTTTAAATGAGTCATTGTTTCCCTTTTAATTTCATTTTTATGTTTCAGTTTTGAATTTCTGAGCGGTAATTCTTTTTCCTTGGCAAAATGTAGGCGACTAAGCTGATTTTCAGTAACACTTGAAATATTTTATTGTGTCTAATATGCATTAACGTGTTTCCCTGGTGATTGATCTTTTTTCTTTTCCTTTGAAGAGAGGAGGTGGTGGGGTATGGTTTAAATTTTAGTTTTAATTTTCACATAATTTACTTTTTATATTATATTTAAATATACGTATATATATATATAACTATTGAAATAAATTTATATATATATATGAGTTTAAAGATTAGGAAAACCAAAAGGAGAATTACAAACCAATGTGCAATGCCTCCCTGATAAAGACATCAGTGTTTTTTTGGTGTTTCATTTCATTCATTTGTTTATATATTCCTTGGAGGGATTTTGAATGGAATCGTGGACTGTATGGTTTAAAAATCGCTGGTTTAAATTATATTAAATCATAAATCAGTTTAAAATGAATTTCAAGGACTCACCTTCCTTTCAATTGAATTAATAACATCATATTTAAGAAACAATGAATAAAAGCTTGAATAAATACACCGAGTTGAATACAAACATGAATTATTGACTTTATTTCAGCTCATACGTTAGAATGAATTTTTCCAGCTTACCGCTAGAATCACAACAAAAAGAACAAACTAGAATAGGTCTGCAGAAACATAAGAAGTTCACAGCAAATTGAAAAAAGAATTATTTAAAGTATAACTAACAATTAATTGAAAACATGAATAAAATAAATAATAATAAAAGAAAAAAGAATTAATTTAGCGTTTAAAACTGATTAAAATATCAATAAAAAGAATGAATTTAATCAATGTTTTATATTCTAAAGAGTCATAAAATTGCATAGTGCTGCCATCTATTGTCAAAATTCAGAGTTATTAGAATTCTGAACATTCTCCCCCACCGGGAGAATGCATGCCACTTTAGCAATAGGGCGTTGAACTTCACCACTCTGAGTCCAAATGCTGACCACACGAACTCTAGACCATCGCTTCCAAAAGTCTTGCTTCATTCGCTGGATTAGAGTCCAACGAGAAGATAAAGTGAGATTTGGTGAATTTCCACTTTCAGGAATCTCAAGGAGTGGAACTCTTATCAGGAAATGTCCGGGAGTGAGGGCTCTAACATCAGATGGATCTGAAGAAAGTGGCGTTAATGGTCTGGAATTTAAGCAGGCTTCTATTTGACATAAAAGAGTAGTAAGCTCTTCAAAATTTAGAATGGTAGCCTTACAAGCTTTAATTAGATGACTTTTCGTCAATTTAACAGCAGCTTCCCATAGTCCACCGAAATGGGGGGAATATGGTGGGATAAAATGCCAATTGATGAAGTTGCTGGTAGCAAAATTTTGAACATTTTCAGAACTAATGATTCGAAATAGTTGCTTAAGATAGTTAGCAACTCCTCTGAAATTTTCCCGTTGTCACTGAATATGTCTGATGGCAGTCCTCTTCTAGAAACAAATCGTTTTAGGGATGCTAAGAAAGCTGATGAAGATAAATCTGAAACAGCTTCTAGGTGCACCGCTTTTGTGCACATGCAGACAAAAACACAAATATATGACTTCAATTTAACTTTAGATCTAGGCACATTTGGTTTAGTGATGAGTGGACCAGCAAAATCTAGTCCCACCTTTGAAAAAGGTCGAGGTGGAGTTATACGTTCGACTGGCAACTCACCCATAATTTGTTGGCAAGTTTGTTTCTTCAAACGTTTGCACAAAATACATTCATTTAGAATTCGACGAATGTAAGAGCGACCATTTAGTATCCAATACTTTTGTCTAATTAGGATAAGAATCAGTTGTGCACCAGCATGAAAGTGTTTTTTATGATATTGCTCAACAATTAATTTTGTAATGAAATGATTTCTCGATAAAAGCACTGGATATTTCTGATCTTGATTAAGTGACTGATGTCTGGACAACCGCCCGCCAACTCTGATTAAACCTTGGTCATCTAGAAATATATTTAAGGATAAATATTTGTTGTTGGTTGGTAAAGGCTGATTTTTCGTGAGCAAATTCAGTTCTACCGAAAACTCTTGTTCCTGAATCAATTTAAGAATATGTGTAATAGCACTTGAAACTTCAGGCGTACTGACAAGTCCAATACATCTAGAATTACGATTACAACTACGAATGTTATAAATGAATCTCAAACACAATGCAAGGATTCTGCAAAGTTTTGAAAAAGAAGAGAATTTGAATAGAAAATCAGGAAAGTCTTTATGACTAGATGTTGCAACATGACTTAAATTTTCTTCAGAATTTTTTGACTTAACATTTGAAGATTTGACTAGGAATAATGGTAACTTGACACTAGCACTAAGCCATTCAGGCCCAAGCCACCACAATTTGTGATGCAAAAGACTCTTCGGTAGAATGACTCTTGAGGCACAGTCTGCCGGATTCGACGAACTCTCAACATAAGTCCACACTGCTTGTGAGACAAGTGATTTGATTTTGTTTGCTCGATTTGTTACGAACTGATTTCCTTTGGTTGGAGGAGATTCAATCCAATTTAAAGCAATTTGTGAATCGGACCACAAATAAATTTTATTTACATTAAAAGTTAAAGATTCTAATATTGTGGAACTTAATTGTGCAAGCAAGAATGCAGCACATAACTCAATTCTGGGAAGCGTGACATGTTTTAAAGGATTAACTCTAGTTTTTGCAGCGACAAAGTTAACTGAAATCTCACCTAGAGAAGATAGTGTCCGAAGGTATACCACTGCAGCGTAGGCCTTGCCAGATCCATCACAAAACACATGGATCTCTATGTGGTTCTCTGGAGATGTTTCACAGTTCAGATATCTTGGTATGCCAATGGACTTTAAGAGTTCAATTTGAAAATTAAATTCTTGCCAAGTTTTCAAAATGGAATCTGGGATTTGATCATCCCAAGCGCACTTATCTTTCCAAAGCTCTTGCATGATGATTTTTAACATGATCGTGGTTGGAGCTAGAATCCCAAAAGGATCAAAGATTTGAGCTATCATCGATAGCAATTCTCGCTTGGTATGCACCGATTTGACGCCATTCAAATGAATTTTTAATAAGTCTTCTGCCGAATTCCAAACTAGGCCTAAGATTTTTTGAGAGGAATCTTCGGAAAATTTTAAATTTTGCCTAGTGGATTTAAGATCTTCTGGTAGATTTTCAATGACTGCGGGTACATTGGAAGCCCATTTTCTAAGTGTAAAGCCTCCTTGATTTAAAACGTGATTTAGGTCTTTGACCAATTGTTTTCCTGCACCAATTGAATGCGACCCACCAAGATAATCATCCACATAAAAGTTCTTGAAAATTGACTGCGCAACAATAGGAAATTCTGAACTATAATCTTTGGCTAGTTCGTGCAATGTCCTTATAGCCAGGAACGGGGAACAAGCTGTGCCATATGTTACAGTCAATAATCTGAAACTCGCAATAAATTCATGTGGCTGGAATCGCCAAAAGACTCGCTGAAAGTCAACATGTTTGGGGTTTACCAATATATGTCTGTACATTTTGGCGATGTCTCCGGTTAAAGCTATTGAATATGTGCTAAACTTAAGAAGAAGTTTATACAAATCTGGTTGCAACTTTGAACCTATTTCAAGAAAGTCGTTTAAAGAGTGGCCTGATGTTCCTTTAGACGAGGCATCAAATACCACCCTCAATTTAGTAGTTGTACTATCTTCTTTCAAAACCCCATGATGAGGCATGTAAAAATAATCTTTAGAATCAATTTCAGAATTTGGGACTGGTTCCATATGATGTAAGTCAATATATTCTTGCATAAAGGCATGGTATTGCTCCTTAAGCTCATGATTTTTATTAAGTTTGGATTCTAACAAATAAAACCGTTTTAAAGCATTTGATTGCGAGTCACCTAAATTTGGAGCTTCTTTAAAGGGAAGATCCACCATGTACCTTCCAGACTGAATTCGTCTAACAGTTTTAGTGTATTTTTCTTCAGAACTGTGAATTGGTGTTGCATCAGGAAGGGACTCAATTTCCCAAAATTTCTGAAGATCATAAGTTAACTGAATTGTAGCATGGCAACTATGTACAGTTTTAGAATGCTGAAAATTGTTTGAATATATGACACCCGAGAGTAACCATCCCAATTTTTAATTTAAAGCACATGGAGTACCTTTAGGACCCAGAATAGATTGCCCTAAAATTATTAAGGGAAATAAATCTGCACCAAGCAAAATTTCAACTGAACTCGAAACATAAAATTTAGGATCTGCTAAAGGTAGACCTTCCAAATGAGGCCATGAAGATTTTCGAACAACAAAATTAGGAAGATTTACCGTAACATTATTTACTATTAAAGCATTTACATCAAAGATTTCATTACTATAATAAGACTTTAAAATAATATTAACTTCAAAAAGAGCAGTTTCTGCAACAATATTATTTACACCCGAGATTCTATGATTTGTGGTTTTCATAGGTAACCCTAATTTTTTAGCACAAGAGCTGGAAATTAATGATTTTTGACTTCCTGAATCCACCATGACTCTACATGGCACAAACCTTCCAGTATTTGATTTTACAAGAACCGTAGCTGTCGAAAACAAAGTTTGACAACTCTCTTGGGTACTGGTTAAACAACTAGAGTTGACAAAGGATGGACTTTCAATGTTGAGATTAGTATTTTCAATAACAGGTGGAGAATTAACTTTATTTTTCTCGAAATGGAGAAGTGTATGGTGCTTAGCATTACACTGTCGACATTTTGTCGAAATCAAACACTTATTAACGAAATGATTACCACGTAAACAATTTATGCATAGTTTTGTACCCTTAACAATATTCCATCTATCTTCAACAGATTTTTTAAGAAAGTGTGGGCACTTGAAAAGTGCATGAGATTCCGAGCATTCTGAACAGATAGAATTATTGGATTTTATATCTGAATTAGATATTTCAGCATTAGAAACAGATTTTTTAAATATTACTTTCTGTTTACTTTCAGATTTAGAATAAGTACTATCAGCAATATCTTGCAAGCTTCTCGCTTGTTTTTCAAGGAACAAAATAAATTCATCATAGGTGGGAAAAGAATCACTATCTAAAGATAATTCCCATTGCTTCTTTAAATTATCATCCAATTTTATTTGCAAATTATAAACAAGAATTAAATCCACAAATAAATTAAATTCAAATCCTAAACATTTTAAGTTACGTATTGCTTCATTACAGTTATCTAATAAATCTAGCATTGATTTCCGACAATTTGGTTTCAAAGATTTCGAATTAAAGAATTTGTTTAACTGGGCATAAGCTAGATTTTTTTTATTATCGAATCTAGAAATTAGTGTTGCCCAAGCTTCCTTATAACTTGCTTCAGTTATTGGAAAGCCTTTTATTAACTTATTGGCAGATCCAATAACAGACGCTTTTAAATATTGTAATTTTTGCAAATCGGAAAGCTGAGTGTTCTCATGAATAGTGGTTAGGAATATTTGCTTGAAGCTTAACCAGTCTTCCAAATTGCCAGAGAAATGAGGCAAATCAAATTTTGGAAGGTGAATAAATTGCTTCGAAACAGAACAAGAATTTTCATTAACCTGTGTTACAACTTTAGTGTTCTGAAAACAAGAAAGTTCTAATCTTGACTCTATGTGATATTTTATACGAGTAAGTTTCTCTGTCCATTTTTCGTTATCTTCAATTTCCTTTTTTAATTCATCTAAATCAGAAATAACTTCCTCAACTTCATTGTTAATTTGCTCTAATTGAGTTTGCCTTTCAAGCAAATGACCTTTCAAAATTTTTATTTCTTGAATGTCTAAAGGATCCGCTTCCAAAACTTTTATAGCTTTGTTCTCAAATTTAGTAACTGACGACCGAATAATAGTTCTTTTTGCTTTTAGTTTTTCAATTTTGGAAGCCATTAGAACATTTTTTTTTTCAAGTTTGTAAAATATTAATTTTTACTAAAAAATTTCATAATTTAATATATCTCCAGCTCTAGACGGCCAAAAATATGGAGGGATTTTGAATGGAATCGTGGACTGTATGGTTTTAAAAATCGCTGGTTTAAATTATATTAAATCATAAATCAGTTTAAAATGAATTTGAAGGACTCACCTTCCTTTCAATTGAATTAATAACATCATATTTAAGAAACAATGAATAAAAGATTGAATAAATACACCGAGTTGAATACAAACATGAATTATTGACTTTATTTCAGCTCATACGTTAGAATGAATTTTTCCAGCTTACCGCTAGAATCACAACAAAAAGAACAAACTCGAATAGATCTGCAGAAACATAACAAGTTCACAGCAAATTGAAAAAAGAATTATTTAAAGTATAACTAACAATTAATTGAAAACATGAATAAAATAAATAATTATAAAAGAAAAAAGAATTAATTTAGCGTTTAAAACAGATTAAAATATCAATAAAAAGAATGAATTTAATCAATGTTTTATATTCTAAAGAGTCATAAAATTGCATTGTGCTGCCATCTATTGTCAAAATTCAGAGTTATTAGAATTCTGAACATTCCTATGTATATATATATGTATGTATGTTTGAAGAGCTTAGTAGGTGCATATAGTTATATGACAAGTTAGTAAATTTAAAAAAATGAAGAGTAAAGAAATAAAGGAATAGCTAAGAACTTTGTTCATAAGAGTTCTTTGTGTTCCTAAATTTGTTATTAGAAGGTTTTGAAGTACCAGTTACTTTTTTTATATTTAAAAAGACCATAACAAGTTCTTTCAATCCAAAATTTATTTTTTCCGAACTGTCACATAGTATGTTCATCCGCTCACTCTTGCTGGTGCTTGGTCATTGTAATGATAAATTACATTGCGCTGAAAAAAAAAAAAAAAAAAAGCCCTGATACTATTCCTGCTGACTCTTATATAAAATGACCTCCTGAATCCAAATATGGCCCCCCATTTTGCTCAATAACTCACCGATTTCTAGGACGCTACCCCATCTCCCAATTTTTATCACTGTTCGGTATTTTTATGGACATGAATTTGATTTGGAGAATGGAAAAGTATTATTTTAACACTTAACAGAAAATATCATGTATAATAAATAATAATATTAATTGGTTGGTAAAATATAATAAATGTAATTTATAATTTCAGTGACAAATCCCCTCGTAAATTTCCCCCTTATAAATATTCATGTTTTAAAAATTTTCACCTTTGTGGTGCCTCAGAGTATATGTAACAGTTCAAATAATCCTTTCCCGCCTTTCAAATCAATTTTATAGCCATAAAATTACCGAAAAGAGATAAAAATAGGGGAACGTTTCCAAAAAAAAAAAAAAAAAAAAACGGTGGGTGATAGGGCAAAATGGTGGTCATATTCGTATTCAGGACGTATTTACATAAGAATTTGCAAAAATTGCGTTGGGGTCGATTTTCATTCAGAGAGAGCAGTGTTATATGTACAATTTGTTCGGTCTCTAAATACCATTTAATTTAATAAAGAGAATTCAAAAGCTTTTTTATTTAAAATGATGGAAAATCCAAGCAGTTTATTTTTCTTAAAGTAAAAAGAAATTACAATATTCGAAAAACTTTCTGTATTCAAATTTCATAAGATCTTTTATTCAAAACTTTTTTTAAAGAATATTAGTTATATTAGTTAATGGTTAAGAAATTCTTTTAAGTAAAAAAATTCCTATTTAAATTATATTTGCTAAGTACTCGTACTAGATTTTACATTTCCTTTTTAATATGAAAAACTGTTATTATATTAGAAAAACCTTATTTGGGAGTTTTGTAATTCGTGTAACAAATTTACTCTTTTTCTTTAAAGAGATTAAACATAAATTTCTCCATGTTTCCATCAAAATTATACCTCTAAGGTTTCTTGGATATACTCCTTCTGATGTAGGTCAAAATGGACTTTATTCACGAATGGCAACAGCCGGCAGTAGCCACACCCCTGGTGGTATTTACCTCCTGACTGCTAATGTTTGCTTATGAGAAAATGATCGAAATTAATTTTATTTTGTTTTATTTCTGTTACAATTTGCATTGTTTTCAAATATGCCCAAGTTTTGTGTAGCTTTCGGCTGTGTCAATGTAAGCTGTAAAGCTGAATATACGCAAAAGAAATATCAATTTTCATGAATTTCCTTTGAAAGACTCTAACGTTTGAACAAATAGCTTTCAAGTTAAAACTGGGGGAATTCGAGCATTTTTGTGATAAAGATTTTGAAAATACAACTCCTGTGAATGACAAACGAAACTTTAAAGCGTGATGCAGTATCTAGAAAATTTTCTTTCTCGAAGCCTGTGATAAAGCGGAAAGAAACATCTTACAATTTGGGTAAGTATATGTACGTATACTTTTTTATTTCTGTATACTTGTTTTAATTAAAATGTCTCATTATCTAATTACTTTCGAGTTTATATTAACGATATATGATTGCTAATTTTGACTGCATTTTATGTAATACAATGTATTGTATGGTGTGTATTATATGGATCATTTAAAATTTTGCTATCATATATGTAATTTTATTTAATTATTTCTTTATTTTTTAATAATTGAAATGTTGCACCAAAAAATTACTGTTAAAATTGCAATTTAAATGACCTTAGTTGAAGGGAAAATTCTTACATCCTATATATAATGCAAATAAACAACTAGTTTAAAAAAAAATTATCTAGAAAGAAATGTTTATTATTATCAAGTTGTTATATTTGATGTGATGAATCAAAAACCAATGTATACAGCATTATGTAGAATTTATATTAATGGTTTTGTAGGTCAGAAGCTTGAACATCCCATTTACATTACTTATTACTGAGCAGATCATTTTTATTTATTCCATGTTAATTAAAATATTGATACTTTACATAATATTTCAAATAATTACAAAGTATTTTATTCTTGCACCTTATTTAATATAATAATAAGGATCAGTGTTCGAAATTAGCAGTCGTTAGTTGTCAAGTATAACTAAATTATTGCATTTAACGACTATAAAATTATTTCTGGTCATCAAATTTGACTCCTAGCTTTTTTTAAAGACTTATTTTTGTTTAACTTTGAAAGTTCCATGATTGTATTGCATATTTTTCCCCTGCTGTGCAAAGAATATGTCGTTTAGACATCTGTATATTTGGGGCATATTTCATCCCTCCCTTTACAGAGATAAAAAAGAAAAAGTTTTCTTCAATCCCTTTTAATCTTTTCTTAAAACTGCAATTTGCAACCCTCTCGCCACACATGCGTATAAATAACCTATGTAACAAATACATTACATCTGTGTGCACATTCCACCCCAGAAAATACTATTTTACTCAGAATCGCTCGATTAGTCATGTTAAAAGTGAATTTCTGAAATTGCAACTAGAAATTTCAATTTGGCACCTAAAATATTTGCAACAGGCGTCATATGATGCCTTCCCTTTCCTTCCCAGTTTCTATCACTGATAAGCATTAAAAAAAGGTGATTGTTGAAACAGAAATGCACTGTTAATTTTTTCTGAAATCTAATTTTTAAAACTTCATTCCAAAAGTTTTAATTTTGTGAAAAAAAAAAAAGCACACTTGTGTGCTCAAACTTTAAGCCTTTTGATATAATCTTCACTGTGAATATATTTAGTTATTCAAAACTGCACTTTTAAAATTTATTTGCAGTCTTAAAAGGAGGGTGATGTAAAAAAAAAAGCACACATCATTTTTGAATTAAATAACTATATTTTTTAACTACATGCTTAATTATGTGTCCCATTTTCAGAGATTTCAAAATTTTCTCCTCTCATTCTTATAGATTCCAAGATTAATTTGCAGTTATTTTGGGAAAAGAAAGAAATTCTGAAATCGACTGGCAGTTCTGATGGATGTCTTTAATTAGATGAAGAAGAAAAGCGAAGATATTTTAAGAAAACTTCTTTTTTTAGCATGATGTTACTTTATCATATGTTGTGCTATAAGGAAGTTATCTTAAATCTTAAGGAAGTTATCTAGTCTGCATGGAGCCCCGAAAAGGAAGGTGGTGATTTATTTTATTTATTCTTCATAGAAGGTGCAGTATCACCTATATTATAATATCTTATGACTTGTACTTTTATAAATTTTATAATATAAAATTCTTTTTAGTTAAAAGTTTTTCGCTAAACACATTTTTTCTAATATGTTCAGCTGTAACTTATAATGTTGAAATTATTTTTCTAAATATTTGGTGCATTTAATTTTTTTCTCTTCAATTTTCTCTTTTCTAAATATTGGGTGCATTTAATTTTTTTCTCTTCAATTTTCTCTTTTTTTTTTCTTGTTGAATTTAGGTAGTATAATAATAGACGGGTGATATTTTAGGTTTGTGTCAATAAATTCTAAAACTAAGGTGACAGAAATTATATGTCCTAATGGAACTCAAGTATAGGTCCCACTGTCTTAAAATTCATTATGAGATTCTCTCGCTATGGCCTTGTGTGGAAGTATTACTGAAGTAGTGAATTTAAATTTAAAAACAATTTAGCCGACATAACACATTTTTACAAATTTCTCTAAAAAAATGTCTGTCTTAGGTATTTTAAATAGATGGATTTTGATTACTAAAAATATTTTTAGCAATATTTTATGAATATGCATGCAAATATGATGCATGCTCAGTTTTAAAATTATGCTTCAGATTTCTACTTAGTGATCATTTTGTGACATTATTTATTTTTTTTTTAAATTCTAATTAAGGGGGGCACCCCTTAAAATCCCCTTATTGGCTGGCTATTCTTCCGGTCGGGGATATAATTGCTTTTCAACCACTTGAGAAGGTACTGGAAATAAAAAAGCAGATTTTGAGTTTTTTCAGTTTTAAATCGATTTAAGCAGAAATTTGAAATCTCCTGACATTATTGATGAAAAAATATTTTTTGTTTAAGTTATGGCGACTTTGCTAGTATGATCTCTGCTAAATCGTTTACGTGATCTAAGTGTAAATATGATGGTGCTGATGATTGTAAATAATCTACTGCATTTACTAGAACTTTTTTTTTTTTTTTTTTTTTCCAGTAGAAAAATGCATTTGCAATCATTAACAGCCGCCATCTTTACTTTTAGATCATGTGAACGACTTGGTGTGGATCGCGCTAGCAAAAGTCGCCAACACGCCACCAAGCAGAACCCGGTTCTGCAGTTCTACCAAATTTATTATCTATATGTGTTATTTCGGCAACATTTGTCGCCATGCTGATGTAAACCCTAATGATGGCCAAAATCAGAACAGTTGGCCGGGATGCAACTACTTTATAAATAAAAATAAAATAAAGCTCTTTTGACAGATCTCAAATTTAGTGCTAGAGGTCTAAAATTCTTCTATTACAAACAGCACGTTCACCAAAAAGTGGGTTACCTAATGAAAACTAATTTTGCCCAAAATAAAAACTTGCTAGATAGGTATTTTACTCTCCAAAACTCCTTGTCCTTGTTTTTTACTGCACATAAGGTGAAATTTCAAAATATGTCATCAAAAGATTTCAAAATTCGATAATGCATTCTTTTCTACGCATGAATTCATAAAGAAAAAAAGACTTCAATTCAAAATTATACTTGAACTTTGTATTTATGAATTATGAAATAAACAAAAACATATTTAGGTAGAGTAAGCAAGAATGACTTATTTTGATTGAATGTGGTTTAGTTAGTTATAAGCTGCATAGCTAATAAAAATTAAAATTTATTAAACTAAAACCTATGGTAAAAATTGTAAAGCTTTTACAATATTACAGTTGACATAGTTACAATAGTAAAGCTTAAATATAGTTTACTTGCAAATAATCTGTTTTCAGTTATTTGTATTTGATTATTCTTTGTTGCCATCAGTCAGCACCCCCTTTCCAACAAGTCCTTTACAGTTGCCAATATTTTGTAGTCAATTTTCTTAGTATATTTTGCTACAATTTCATGGCTATTCAAGAGTACACAGAATTGCCATACTTTTTTTTGTCATTACTTATAATCAGTGATCTTTTGTAGCATGGTTATATGACTGAAAAAAAGCAAAGATTTCTATACAAAAATCATGGTGGAAAAAATGTGAGTGGTGGCAATCCTGCATATAAAAGCATGAGTGAAGACAAACAAACTAAACTGATAAACATTTTTCAACTGTGTTGGGAAGTGAAAAAAAAAATAAAGGAAATTTTTTTTAATACACCATAAAAGTAAATTAATTAGAAATATCAATCCAATCTTTAAAAATTTGGTACCAAATGATAGGGGCGATTTTTCGTAATCCAGGAGTGCAAACTGTGTTTCAACATGTCAATTAAATTTTTTTTAATTAACTGAAGTATAACATTTAGATGGCAACACTTCATTATTTCATTTATCGATTTTTCAGTGCCAAACATATTAGCTGGCTATTCTGTCGGGAATATAATTGCTTTTTAACCACATGAGAAGGTACCGGAAATAAAAAAAGCAGATTTTGAATTTTTTCAATTTCACCTGACATTACTGCTCATTTGTCTGCAATTAAAAAAAGTTAAAAAAAAAAAAAAAAAGGTTAAAAAAACTAAAAAAGCAAAGTTAAAAACTAAAAAAAATAGACATTTTATTTATTTAAATTCATTTTTATTTCATTTGTTTATGTAAAGAGACAAAGGTTATTTTTAACTGAATAATAATGCTCTTTTTCTTCTTTTTTTCTGAACTGGGCTGTAAAAAAACAGATTTGGATTTTCTTAAATTTTAGACGAAATTTTTTTCTTAAATTTTGCTTTTGATAGATTAGCAATTTTGAGTCTAAAATATCTCAAAGATATTCATTAATATTGTACATAATACATCAGTTGAAAGATATTTTAAAGTACTTTTATTGCACACTATTGCTTTTTACGCCGGGAGCCGATATATAAGCTGTCTTGCTATATAGGGGATAAAAGCCGTTCAAATTTAGTATGAAACTTTTGGAGAAAACTACGAAAAATCCAGAATGTTTTTATTCTTTTATATTTTACATAATTTCGAATTCTGGTTTCCACTCATGCTTTGTACAAAGGATTTTTAACTGTATATAGCCCACAATTATGCAAGTTTCGGAGAAAACTACGGATAAGTCAGACACATATCTTTTTATAAAAATGTTTATATTACCTTTCTATCTCAGCTTCTAATTAACATAATCTCATAAGTACTATGCCATTTTAAAACTTATTTAAATTGGAATTAAAGAATAGAGATTGCAAATCTTTGTCACCAGATGGAAATTTAATATATTTTAAAATTTCAATATCTCCAATTCAATTCTAATTATGATTAAATTACTTACAATGCATTATTTGAAATACATTTTATTGTTACTTTTAAACTGATATAAACTGTACAATTCCGTGCAGGAGTTTCAGCGCAAACCAAGAAATACCCAAAATGCCTTTATTCCAATATCTCTAATTCTAATTAAATTACTTATAATATATCATTTGAAATATATTTTACATTAATTTTATTGCGAACTTTTAATCTGATATAAGCCATTAAATTCAGGGAGTTTCATAGAAAAACATGGAAAACCTAGATCACATTTATTATTTTTTATTTTACAAACTTTGGAATTCCCACACTCTGCTTACATTCCTTATTAAGGATCTTTTTTAAGGATTTTTTAATTAAGGACAGGCTGTTTCAAATCATTAAACGTAAAAGGGTGTCGTAGCCATCAGAGTGGAAAAATTTGCTACAGTTAAAATTTTCAAAGCTATTTGCATTATGAACGAGCAAGCTGTTATAACTTCTAAAATGGGGATAAGAGACCGCGGGCGACAGTGAGCGAGACTTTGCTAGCGTCAGCATTTCCAAAGATCATAACTTTCATAACATAGTTAGCAAACAGGTTGTTTCAGATACTGAAATGGGAAGAGAGCACCGCAGGTGCTACCGAGCGAGAATTCACTACAGCTAAAATTTTCAATAAAGCTATTTGCACTATTAAAGTTGTCCGTAGTCAAAAAGCATAAAAGTTGGCAGATATATAAATTTTTAAAGGATTTTTGTTTAATTATATTAATAGAATGTAGTAACGACTATTATAATTTTACTACTTGAACAATTTGTCTGAAAGTGTAATGAAAATGTAATAATAATTTAAGTAAAATCTTTAAGCACACTGTGCATATTTCTTCCTACAGACTGAATTCATCTGATCTTTTTATAAAACAATTTTACACGTTTCAGCCTCATACTTATCTATGCAGTAAAATCATAAAGCAGTTCTTAAAGGAAAAAAAAATATTTAAAATTAATGGAGGTTCAAAACAAAATCTTGCAAATATAGAAAAGTTAATATTTTGTGTACAATGACCTGTAAAAGAATTTAGGTACATTACAGACGGTCATTGTAAATACTGGAAAATATACTCTCAATTGTGTTGTGGATTTTTATTTATTTACAACAGGTAAGTAAATTGTAATGCGATAAATATATACACCGTAAAATTCCGATTGTAACCCCCTTTACTTTTAGAAACAAAAATTGTTAAAATTAGAAAGTGTGATATTATTGCAAGCTTTTTAAACGCTGAATACTTTGGAAAAACTTCAGATTGTAACATTCAAGAGAACGGAAGGTTTTTGAAAAATGAAAACACCTGAAAATCACAGAGCAAGATATAGTTGGGTGGAGGGTTACTATTGGAGTTTTACACTAATTGAAGCATGAAGTAGTTGAAAATACACTGCTACACAGTATTTCTTTACTGACTGTTGGTAGTGATGTGGGGTAGAAAATTCTGAAAACCAAACAAGTAATTTCTTTTATTTAACTTTTTGAAGACATATTTAAACTTTTCTTAGTTACAGTATAGTTAATAATTACATTAATATCAGATATAGTGTAAAAACAAAAATTTATTAAAAACATCTTTTAGAAAGTTGGGAACTCCCAACTCTAACTGTTAGTTGGTAAAAAAAAAGTTTAAACTAATTTTTATGCAGAATAGATTTTTTTTTTTTGAACAGTGTTTATGTATAGTATGCATGTCTACTGATCACCAATTAGGAAATGTAAGTCACTTTTGGCAACTGTACTTGTTAAACCCTGATTTCAAAGAGTGATTTTAATACATTGAGAATGTGTTTAAAATGATTATAAAATTATTTTAAATATATGTACATAAGACTCCCTCTGATCTACAAAGCAAGTCATGAAATAATCAATTATTAATTAAAAAAAAAAAAAAAGAACTTTTAGAAGAAATTGAAATTACTATCTAATTAAGAATAACATCACATTTCGTTGAAAATAAAAGGAGGTTTTACAACTTTCATTATGTTAATGAATCATACTCAGTATGAAATGATAAAGAAAAAAACAAAAACAAAATGTGAATGTTACTACTTACATTATGTTAACTTGCTGTATTAGAAAGCTTTCGATATTGTATGAGCACTAAGTTAGGAAAATTTTCTTCATTTCATATATTTTTATGTTTTTTTCATCCAATTCAGCTCTTCCAGAGATTGTATTAAGAAAACTTCTTCTTAGCATAGTTTGTTTTGAAATAAACCTATGCTGTAAAAAAATTCACTTAACATTTTTCTATACTTTCAACGCTTTATTAGACAACATATTTCACCAGTAGTATTTCACCAGACAACATATTTCACCAGTACGCATTTTCACCCAGTATTTCACTTTTTTTCTCACTCCTTTTTCACACAAATTCCTAAACTCATTCTAAATGTTATAAAGAAAAGTATGAAAATCATAAACATCTATTTTCCAAAGAATTAATGCACAAAAATAAACAATATAATGTCATACTACAATATTATTTTTAATTTAATAATTACCTAATCAACAAAGCATCTGAAAATTTTAAAGAACTTACCAGAGCCTACATTAACAGAAACTGCATCAGTCGGTAGATAATCTAATCTTCATTCTTATAAGTATCCAAGAAAGCAAAATCCTCTGTCATTAAATGTCTAAGAAAACTTCTTTATAGCACAATGTATTATAAAATGACAGTATGCTAAAAAAAGAAATTTTCTTGAAATATCTTCTTTTTCTCCATCTACTTTATAAACGGATAGAAATTTCCTTGGTAACCTGGAGATGCCTCTACATCATCTAATGATACTTTTTATCTCTCATTTGAAAACACCATCACAACATGAATATACTTTGTATGTATTTTATGATTACTGTAATAAACACATATATAACATAACAATTGAATGTGTATAAATATATATATTAGAAATACTAGTAAGAGAAAAATACAGAATAACAAAGTATAAATTAAATGTAAAAATACTCTGTTTTAAATTTGTTTGCTTACAATGGATTAAAATGGCAGTAGTTAACAGCTTTATTTATATTAAGGTTTAAAAACTGAATCATTATACAATTCTTACTCATTATTACATTTTGGTTTAGAAATTATTTTTTTTATTTTACATTTATATTGCATAAACACACTTATAAATTATCCATATAAAGATTTTCTCTCATAATTCAAATATACATAAAATATGTAAAACAAAAAGATAATAACAGTAGGATGAGTTTTTAAAAATGACACCAAATATCATGTGTAGAACAGAACATGTAAAGTCTATAATGACTGTCTTTTTTTTTTTTTTTTTTTTTTTTTTTTTTCACTTTTAAAATGAAATGGCATATGAATGATAGTAAGAATTTCAAAAATAATGGAGTGTTTCACTAAACTGATATAAAAACAACACTGCAAATCTTAATACTAAGCTTCATAATAACCATACATTATGATTACATAATCAGATTACAGTACACAAATGAATAATATTATCTGCATCAAACATCTTATATAATACAGTTTCCATTTTAAAATAAGTATACTGAGTACAATGTAGTAATAGTAATGCAGTTATAGTATTATAGTTATATCTACCCTTGTGCCAAGGGTAATATAAAAAGCTTTCAACTTGAAAGAAATGACTGATATTAGCATAGTTGCTAGGCATTTTCATGATAATGAACAAAGTAGATTCTATGCAAATATAAATAAATATTTGTATTTGTAATATCAACAACAAATAACATTTTCTGCGATTATTGCATGGAATTTAACGTTGTTTAGAAGCTAGATCATAAATGACTGGGTGTTTAATTACAGCTACTCAAGCCTTTCTTAAATTCTGATTTAAGTGGGGAAAAACAGTTAAAAATGCATAAATTAAATGCACTTTTTACAGTAACTATTGCAATTTGAAACGAAACACAAGAAAACATTAGTATCAAACAATCAATAATTTGCACATTTAGGGTAAATTATAAATGAAGAATAAGAATGAGATTTAAAGAATTTAAAAAAGATTTTTACAAACTCACCTCATTGCTCGATATGTCGGTCTTAGTATCTACATTATACACAATTGTTTAAAATCCAGCACGTACATTGCTACAAACTGCAACAGTTTCACTTAAAATACTTTCTGGAAATTTCACATCAATTATAAATTTATTGCGATACATTTTTAAACCTGTAAAGCTTGCTTTTAAATTTGCTACTTGATCATAATATTTATTATTCATGGATACATTCTGAAATATTCTGTTGAGAAAAATATCTAGAATAGAACTTAATATTTTGATTTTATTTTCTATTAAAATATTGGTATGGCATGCTCTTAAGTGCTCAAACAAAAATAATCTACTAACACTAGCGAAACGAGACGACAGCGTAAGCGAGAAAAAATGGAGGATGAAAACAAAACATGGCACGTGTTTGTTTACAATTTTATATACCACCAGTGACGTCACGTGAATAAAGTCCATTCAAGCTCTTGTTTGCTGTTGCTGCCATCTCTTGTCAGTTTGTCGAACTAAGTTATTCTTCCAACACTTGTCAAAACGGAAAGCCCTCCCCTGCCGCCCTAAATCTGAGTAATTTCAATAACGGAGCTCAGAATTCCTGAGTGGCATATGTGAAAACAATAAAAGGTCTCTCAACATTTATATTTTAAACCTTTGCACTATTAGTTCACTTCTAGCTAGACAAAAATATTTTTCCTTAAAATTATTAAACCTCTTGCGTGAAACTGCATACAATTAATAAAAGAAATTAGGGGAGAGCAGTTTTAATTTAAAAATGCATAAAAAGTACGTACACAAATGTCTTGTTTTACACATTCCTCATCAGAATATTATTAGTGTTCCATATGTTACGTTCAAAATTAATCACATTTTACGATACAAATGTTTAGTTTTTTCGTACTTATATATATATTTGGATATTCTTTATAAACAATCATTTTGTTAATAAAACATTAAACTCTAAAAAAAAAAAAAAAAAAAATTCGCAAACAATTAGTTATTTCATACCTAACATATTAGATGAAAACCATAAACATTGAATCAGGGTTGCCCGAGAACAATCTAGAAAATAATTATAGTGCAAAGGGCTAACGAAAAAATTCAAATAAAAAATAACATTTATATGCATATTATTCTGTAAAAAAAATAATCGGGTGTCTCAATCACACGACTTTCTCTTACTCTGAAATTTAATACTATAAATACAGGTTGGCGATTAAGAGGTAAGATAACAAGTACTGTTATGTAAACCTATGTTAAACAATTCAAATTAGGCTTCGGAAGAGTTTTATGTGATAATTAGTTCTGTGTGAGGAGGCTACCGCCCCCTCAAACACCCGTTTTATTAATGCACCTACATTTATATAGAATTTAATTCCGTTATTAAAATTAAAAGTTTACTTAAAATTATACACACAATTTTCACACGCAACATTCATTGACACTTATAAATCTTGATCAAACTTTTCCAGCAACAAACTTATATTAACTTCAAAATACAACATTTGGATATCCTGCAATTATTCGTTTTTAAGTCACTCTAAGAGACACAGACAAAGATCAAACGATAAAAAAACTTGACTGCGGTAATCAGGAAGCCTTAAAACGTGTAAATATACAAAAAGCAAGCGATGAATTTTTAGCTTAAAACATACATTATTTACCATACCTCTATGAGGAATTTATTTCAATTCCTGAACAGCTTTCCTGGAAATGGTAAAGTACTATTAGTAAAGCACATCCACTAACAACAAAAAAGAATGCTATCGCTTAAATATTTGCAGCCCTGTATATCTTTTGAAGATTATATACAGACCACATGCTGCATCTAAGTATAATCCTGTAGTAATCATACAAGGCCCAGCCTGAAATATACTTTCATCCATTTGCAAGGATTGTCACACTTTTATCTAGTTCTTTTGTGTAGCCCTGTGAACGAACAGCCAATGATTTCCCTACCATATTCTACATGATTTTAGGCATATAAAAATATATATAATCATTTCATTTGGTTTAGTGCAGTCTATAGATGTTAAACTCTACTTACTTGCAATTTCACCCATAGACTTAATGTATTTGAATTCTCTTGGGCGTCCCTGTACACGAACCATTTGCTTCATCTCAACGAAAAGCTTAGTGTAGCATCCTTATATCCTACACATTTAGAATACCGAGTTTGGACTTTCTGGTACTATTTGTTCTTGAGATATGTTGATAATAGACAGACAGACACACACACAGATCAACCGCTAAAAACATGATTTTCTTATTCAGGGACCTCAGAACATGTAAATATAACAAAAACTCACTTTCAAAAATTTGACCCTAAAACAATATTAATTACTTGTTTTAAGATTTTTGAGCTTAATATTTCAAAATTTACCTGCACTTCTTGCATTTCGTTCTATATTTTACATAAACGATATTTTAATAATTAAAACTATTAAAAATTGGTTTAAATTAACTATTGAACTTTTTACTTTCTTCTATATTCAATAGAAGAAAGTATTGGATTCGTAAAAATTTTCGACCTCGGGTTTTTGATGGATTTACACGTTTTGAGAGCTGTAGAACACGATTTGACCATTTTTAGAAAATGTCTGTCTCTCTCTGTGTGTGTGTGTGTGTGTGTGTGTGACAAAATTTTGTGGCAACTGTATCTCAGGAACTACTGCCCAGAATTTGATACAAATTGGTATGTAGCTGCACCTTGACATAAATTAGTGTCTATCAACTTTTGGTAAAAACTGTTTTACAGGTTGCATTGCCATCCCGCTTTTTCTAAATTTTTAACATGGTGATATAGGACAAAATTTTGTATAAATGTGCATAAAGAGAATTTTTTTTTAGTAATCATTATGAAATTTACAAGAATTATTTATAATAGAGATAGTCAACTGGGAAATTTTTTTTGTATGCGTAGGAGCCTCGCCAGCCCCCTGGGGGTGAAGTTTGCCCTCGAAGGAAATAAATTTTCAAGGTGGGTGTCTTTCGAAAATTCTCGTCAATACCTTTAAAACGAATTGTTTAACTATAAATCTGTGATAATTTAAAACAAAGTTATCGATTTTTTTTTACATTTAATAATAAAAAAAAATCGTGTTTTTTTTTTTTTTTTTTTTTTTTTTACGAAATTTAACCAAACTTGGTAGTATTTAGTTCGCCCCTGACATAAACTGGTGCTGATTAGATTTGGGAATCAATCGCTCAACAGGTGGCGCTGTGATCGTATTTTTTCTAAATTTTTAACATGGCAGTATAGGGCAAAATTTCGTATAAATGTACATAATGAGTGTTATTCTTAACCTGTGATTGTAAAATTAATATGAATTATTGATAATAGTAGTAGTTAATTAGGAAAAAAAAATTGTGCATGTGGGGGCATCACTTTCCCCCCGCCTGGGGGGAAGTACCCCCCAGGGGGAGGTAAATTTTCAAGATGGGCATCTTTCGAAAGGTCTCGTCAATACCTTGAAAACGAATGGTTTAACTATAAATATGTGATAATTTAAAACAAAGTTATCGATTTTTTTTTACTTTTAACGAAAAAAAAAAACACCTGAAAAACGTATTTTTTTTTTTTTTTTTTTTTTTAATTGTTACTGAGAGAATTTGTATAGGAAAATATAGAAGAAAGTCTTGTGGTGGCCACAACATACTAGTTTTTATTTATTTCTATTTTTTTACTTTCTCTTACCCATATATATGATAGCGAAAGTATTGTTTTTGAATCAAATTTTCTAATTTTTTTTGTCATATTTACACGTTTTGAGGTCCCGTGAATCAAAAAAAATTAGCGGTTGGTCTCTGTGTGTGTCTGTCTGTTATCAGCATATATGAAGAACAAATAATAGCAGAATATTCAAACTTGGTATTTTAAATGCGTATGATAAAGGAATGCTCCACTAAACTTTCGTTGAGATCAAGCGAATTGTTCGTGTACAGGGAGAATTTAAATACTTTACGTCTATGGGAGGAAATTGCAGGTAAGCAGGGTTTAAATACCAATAGATTGCACTAAACCAAATAAAACGAATATAAATTTTTTATTAGAGTAAAATCATGTTTCTTGTAGAATGTGGTATAGAAATCATTCATTGTTCGTTTACAGGGCTACAAAAAAGAACTAGATTATAGTACGACAACACTTGAAAATTGATGGAAGTGTATTTCAGGTTGTGCCGTGTGTTATTAATGTAGGATTATATTTATTTGCACAATGTGGTGTGTACATAACCTTCAGAAGATATACAGGGCTGACAATTTCTAAACCATAACATTCTTTTTTATTGTTAGTGGATGTATTTTACCATATCCAGGAAAATTGCTCAGAAATTGAAATTAATTTATCATAGCCATATGTTATATAGCGTGTTTTTTAATCTAAATATTCGTTGCTTGCTTTTTTGTATATTTACATGTTTTGAGGTTTCATGAATACCGAAGTAAAGTTTTTAACGTTTGATCTTTGTCTGTGTCTCTATATGTAAATTAAAAACAAATATTTTCGGGCGATCTAAATGTTGTATCCTGAAGTTAATACGTTTGTTACGAGAAACATTTGATCAAGATTGATAAGTTTCAATGAATTTTGCGTGTGAAAAGTAAACTTTTAATTTTAATAACAGAATTAAATTCTATATAAATGTAAGTATAATAATGAAACCGGGTGTTGAGGAGGGTGGTAGCCTCCCTCACATAGATCCATTTGTCAAATAAAGTTGTTTCGAAGTCTAATTTGAATTGTTTTAATTTAGGTTTACATAACAGTAGAGGAGACTCGTGTACCAAGGGCCGCTTTTTTTTCAATCACCAGATATGGAACCCTTGACCTGTTTAAAATCATGAAACTGATATGTACATATCTTTAGGACTAATTACTTCCAATTAAGATTAATATAAGCATCTAAAATAATAAATTTCGGCAAGTAGAAGGTTTTTAAATAAATTTCCCACATGGTCCTAGGTACAACACCCTCATTGAATCTAGGAACAGAACTCTTTGTACCTAAGGTCATTCCCTGAAAGTTAGATTTCACTTCGTAATGAATAGGAATCAAACATATAAACATGTGTTTTATAAAATAAACAATATAAGACACTACATTTATTTGACATCTAATAACTATTTAAATTGCAATGTGCCAAAATTGCAAGTATTGTTATAAATTATTCAACTTTGAAACAGTAATTCCGAAAGTTTGCTGCATACAGAGTCTCTGTCAGAGGATTCTATATCTGTTTCATTTTCAGCGGCTTGTTTTTTTTTATGTACTAAGTTTCGCTTTTGAAAATATAGTATCTCTTCGGGCATCACACATGAGATTCTGCAGGCGTCAAAAATTCTGCGGGATAAGAAATAAAGTTTGATGCAGAAATGTTAAATGTCATCATTGTTAACTCCCTTCCTTCCACAAGAAATTCATTATTTTGTCAATTTATGGAAAAATCTGACAGTCGTTCAAATTTGAACTCAAATATTTCTCATCGTTGAATGTGTTTTTCATTCTCTGGCCATACACAATACACACGAAAGCTCGTTAGAATGCGTATAGGAATAAGGCCAAAAGATAGGATTTGCCAATATTTTCCGCAATGTCAACTAATTGAAACTCTTTTCCTCTATTTATGAAAACTTTTTCAATATAATACTGGCAACATAAAGAATATGAATATAACTGTACCTAAAGCCATAGCAGTTATGTGGCAGTTATGTGGCATACAAAGCAGTTATATGTAATACAAAGCAGTTATGTGACCCTAGGTGCAAGACTAGGTTATTTCATTCAAAATGTTTTCTGCTAAAAAACTCAGACGAAGAAAAGAGTTTTTTTTTACTATCTCATTTAATACTCAATATAACAAGCAAAATTTTGTACTAGGAATGAAAGACAAATATTTGACTTGCTTTTGTAAAGCAATAAAATAAATGAGCTGCGAAATTTTACTTTCGACCATATAAAACATTCTTCCACCTATAACTTGTCAAAACTTTCTCCTTAACCCTTTCGCTACCAGCGTCACATATATGTGACGATCCGATTTTCTTACCTGAGCCCGCGTCACAAATATGTGACGGGTGTTCATTATCAGTTTATGATAATTGTTTGCATCAAATCGTGTCGCACACAGACGGGTTATGTTATAAAACAATAAAATAGATGCAGGATGTTATTGATTTTAGTTAGAACGTTATAAATACATCCCACAAAAATAAATGACAAATTTATCATATTTAAATAGTAAGACGTCTGGGCTGTGGTGGCGGTTTTTCTCCTGAGGCTCTGGTAGCGAAAGGGTTAAAGATTTCAAGGTGGCTAAGAAAATAGTAAAAGGTATTGTTATTTACCCACTTGAGTAGTAAAACTTAAAACTAAATATTATTCAAATAAAGTGGTGTGGCCCTAGGTACATGTTGGCTCTAGGTACACAGGGTCTTCCCTACAGGTTATCTTACCGCTTAATCTCCAATCTGTATTTATAGTATTAAATTTCTGGGTAAAAGAAAGTCGTATGAGTGACACACCAGATTATTTAGTAATATTTTTATCACTATTAAAATTAGTCTATATATGTTTATATTAGTCTATATATTGGTTTGTATATGATATATTACAACAAAGGTTTCGAATAGCTTATATATTTTATCACATTGCATATACTAACGGATAAAGTTAATGCAGTGCCAGTTCAAGCTAATATTGATGATCTATAGGGATTTCATACTTGCTAATCAATTTATTTTCTGTCAGAACAAGGTAATATTTATCACATTTTCTAGAAAAACCGACAACATTCTTATTCATTAGAAAAAGAAGAAGAAGCAGAAAAAAATACATATCAATTTTTATGAAGTTGTTCTTCCTTTTTAAAAAATAATAGTAATATTGCAGCAGAAGATTAATTATCAGTACAGTTTATTTTAATTCTCAAAATAAAAAAAAAGTATATAAATGTAATTTTGAATTTTCTTATTCTTTTCAGCATATTAATTGGTTTTAAATAAAATTCGTCTGAAATCATAAATATACTAAACATATAAGAAATTCAAAAGAAGTTGTGCAATGTTTACTATTATTTATGTCTACACTAACATATTTAATATGTTGCAGCAAGTGTTAAAATTTAAAGGAAAAAACTATTTTCGATTTAAAGTATATTTCACTTTTGAAGTTCTAAAGGTTTGTACACTTTTATAATTACATAATATCTTTTGATGTATGGCAGTCATTTTTTCTGAGATTTCTGAGATTTTCCTTTTTTTTTCTAATTTTCTAATTTATAAAATATGTTTCAAAGTAAATTTTTGCTGACTATGTACCATAAATTAAAATAATTTTCTACCATATATATATATGTATGTATGTATATATATATATATATATATATATATATTTATATATATCATCACGACAATGCATAGCATGTCCTGATAAATGTGTATATATCTTTTACATAAACTCATATTATCCTTTTTATCAGTAAACATATAATGCGTTTCGTAGACATATTTCTAACTATTTAAGTGAAAATAGTGTATGATCTTGGCAATAATGAATACACATATATTTACATTTACATTTACATGGATGCCAACATTTATATTTTCTAAATAGTGTATAGCAATATGATTGTTTAATAGAAATCTGCGGTATTATTTTATTTTACTATTTAACATATTAGAATTTTTTATAAATAAAAATAGTGGTACAAAGTGTCTCGGAATAATCGGGAGATTTGGCTACTAAGTATATTTGTATAGCATATATATATATTGCAAACAAAAAAAAAAAAAAAAAAAAAAAAAGCATTATCAACAGTCGCTGTGGCTCGTGATAATTTATATTACTTTAATTACTTATTTATTTCACGTTCATTTGTATTTCGATTAATTTCTGGAACTCTAGCGTGACTTTAGATACATCTTTTTTTGTATAAAATTATTCAGTTCTTTACCTAGTTTTGTTGAACATTGTTTAGGGCTATTAAAATCTGTTTGTATATTTTAAATATTATCATTATTATTAAAAATTCTTTCAATCCTCGTGACAAATTTTGTACAGGCGCAGAGTAATATTCCTCCACTATGGAATCTTATGAAGGAAATAGGCAAATCCTACGTTTACATTGAAAACCTCACGAATTTGGATTATCTTCCTTTGAAACTCGAAAACGTACTAAGAGGACAAAAAATACCAATCCAAGTTTAGTAACCCACCCAATTTCAGTGACTTCTACAAATCAACATCGAAGGAGTCCATCAATCTTCCGAGAGGAAGCTGTAGAAGATATTAGCAGATGGATTTTTTTTTTTTTTTCCCTATGAAGAAAGTTAATCAATATTGAAAAATATCCAAGCTTTCCAGAGATTTTTAAAAGTTTCAACACCTTCCCATCAATACTTGGAATGTAGTGTAGAAAATATGTTGATGTTGATTTCAGAAGATGTCTTCAAATGCAGGTTAAGTGAAAGTTGTGCGAGTGTCACACCAGATTAAAAAAATCTACGAAATGGTAATTTTCATTTTTTATTTCTTTTCACTGCTTTGCGTGTTACTAATACTATTTGATACGCTGAATTCAGAAATGCTTGTCTTTTCTCCCTATCACGTAAGGATATTTACACATTATCTTTTAAAATGTCGCTTTTTTACATCGATGTTTCACTTAGGGCCGTATTCACCAAACTTCATTGATCGAGGATTAAACCAATCATCAGAAAATCCGAGAATCAAAGCTAACACTGGATTAAATTCCTACGGTATTCACCATCAGCCGATTACGTGATCCATGGATTAACTGGAAGAGAAATAAAAGCTTCGTTTTGATTGGCCAAGAACGAAGATAGCATTTATTCACCAATAGGCTTCAATTAAATAATCAATCGGATTAGAAGATTAGAAACGGTCAAAAGCAAATTGACAACACTGATACTCTTGTTTACTTCGCTTTTGTTCACGCACGGATTAAGAATCAATTTTACTTTAGAACATTTTTAAAAAGAATAATCACGCAGACGACAACTGTTTACGCTACGATTTAAAATTTTGATTGTTATATGTAGGAGAATCTTAAAGCTATTAAATTTTTTTCTGCCGAAGTTAATACATTATTCTTTTCTGTGGCAGATGACAGCCTATTATCTAACATTCGTATTAGAAATTCCACGGAATATTTATTTAAATTGATAGCGATATCAAAATGCCACATTATTCAAAGAATCCAAATCATTTACTCTAACTTGATGCACCATCTTTTTCTTTCTTTCAAATGTTTCCAATAGTTCTAAGCTTTCAATATCATCGAGTGAGAATAGATCGTCAACGTCAGCCATGTTTGTTATTTGTTTAAGAAGCTGAGCTGCGGAAAGCGCATGCGTTACGAAAAGATCCGAGATTTGTCTCTGTTAATCCTCCGATATTCGAGGATCAAAAAGCGAAGTGTTAAAGTAGCCAGTGAACAGAGGATTTTCGTTGGAGAATACCGATTTTCCTATAATCAAGAGATTACCGCTGATCCGAGGTTTAATCCGAGTGTTAAGAAGTTGATGAATATGGTCCTTAGAGTTTTTTTCTTTTTCTCTCGGCTTATGCAACAACTAACAATAATCTACTAACATATTAATATTCCTCCCGTCCTCATACCTCCTTTTTATTTCTTTTGATATCTTGATGAATATTGCTGTCATTGTTGTTCACACAAATTTCCTAGATTTTTTGGAAAATAACTGAGATGGGAGTTGAGATAGTGCAGCATTAATCTCCTTTCTGTTCCAAATAAATCTGATAGAATTGTACTTTATACATTTTTTTTTTCATGTATTTTCCTTAATCAGCAAACAAAAATGCATCAGAAAATGCCTTGAGGAAAAACAATTCTCGCAGATGTTTTTTTTTGATAAGAGATAAGAATTAGGCAGCATGAACACTTATGCAAAATAACGTTTTATTCAAAAAATCGGAGAAAACTATTATGAATACTATATCTGTATCAGAGCTTCAAATTTAATACTTCTTTGTAACAAATATTCAATTCAGCATTAATTAATCTTCTAGAAAATAAATTTATCCTTGCGCAAAAAGATTTTTTTAGGAAATGGATGTTTTCTTAAATACAAATTCTTTTCCTGGATTAGTAAACAATGTGTCTGCTTAAATCCCAGGATTCAAGACAAGAAATCAATACCTGAAAACGCTTCATATGTTTACATTCAAAGTATATTTTAAAGTTTGTTCACATAAGAGGATTTTTAAAATATGAAATTCCTCTTGAATTTTCAAGAAAAATATTCCAAGATTAACTGTGTGTCAAATTAATATATATTCATTTGCATTTTGCAGTTAAAACCATTTCCTTTCGAAATGAGTTCTATTTAAATGCATTTAAACGTTTGGGTTTCTTATCTTAATGTATAGTGTTTTTTTTTCTAAATCTTGATATAATTTAATTAAATGAGAAATAGATAGAATAAGTAAATACTAATATAAATGGAATTATGTAGAAGGAATGAATATAATAATATAAATTAATCAGTATTAATTAGTGATTATTAATTGAGCATGTCCTAAATTTTTTTGATTTATAGTGCAAATTTGAATGCATAATTACAGTTTTCTTACACCAGGATTCAAGAAAAATATTTTCATAATTTTACATTGATTTTAAAATATTCAGAGGAAACATTTTAGGGTTATTTTTGTGATATAAAGTAAGAATCAGAGACGAAATATAAGTTTATATTAAACTGTAACATTCTTTAAATTAAACATATACTGTCATTAAGAAAAGAAAAAAAATGAAAAAACTTCTAAAATTTTCATTTTGGAAATTTTCATTTTTTTAAGAAACATAGAGGTAGAGTAGTTTATACATATTGATATTCAAAGCGTTGAAAGAAGTTATTTTGTTGGGCTCTATACAGTTAAATAAAAAATTACCATTTCATCTAAGTGTTGGTAAAATGAGGTAACCATGTTATATCATCATTTTTATTTACACATAGATGCAACTTTATCTACACTTAGACATGTGTTAGTTTATAAATATGTTTAAAAGAATATATCCACTAAAAAAATATCATCTTCCTCATATTATTTTTTCGTAATAGCGTTGCTGGTCACATTATTTAAACAACTCACTTTATTAAAAGAATTTCTAATCCTTTAGCACTATAAAATATTAACTTAAAAAAAAATCAGTTTACATTCCGTAAAAGCTTGGTTTGGGTAGCTATTGCTTAGCCAGCGTCAGACTTTGTAAATATTTCATAAGTAACGGTCAATTATTTCTCGTGAAACAATTTTGAAATTGGGTAATTATGGTTATGAACAGATAAAATATATATTTAAAGGTTAAGGAAGTTTATGATACATTTATTGATAATGGCAAATTTTATGCGAACTTATTTATTTATTTTCTAATAATATTAAAATGTTTCATTTGTATTTATATATATATTCCATAGAATTCTTAACTAGAAGTTTTTACTATTATTTAAGGACAAAGTTTTAAAACTTGGTGAATATATAAAGCCTAAAACGAATTTAAATCATGCTTTGTAAAGGCTAATTAATAGTATCTCCTTCATTATATTCCATGTTAGTTCTTGTAAGTTTATTTAAGTCCAGGAAAAACCTGTATTATATAAAATAAATTAATCTTCAATTAAAAGCAGTTAAAATTACCTTACATTAAATCCTTACAAAATGAGCTTTATATATTCAGTTCCGACCGGAACCATCTTCAGAGCTCGTATGACGACTATTGACTGGTGGTTTATTTTCATTCTTCATCTCTTTCATCCATCATTTCTTCACTTCCTTTCTTGGTCTGGATCAGTTGTTGCCACTCGGGCGAGGTAAAATTATGCCGAGTATTAACTCGGCATATTTTCCAAGACACGCCTTTTGGCGTTCCTTTAAAACGTCACACGTATAGTTTCCAACTTACTGCCTTTTGGCAACCGAAAAATTGTAATAATTTATTTTATTTTACTTCATCATTAAATAAAATAAATCTTTCTGTTAAAATTTTCCGGTAGCCGAAAGATAGCCTATAGTTACCCGTTTTAGAAAAATAACATTTCATTTGCAGCAGAACACCTTAAGGCGTGGCTCGATTTTTTAATGTCCCATCAGAAGGGACATACGAGCGATAAGGGTCAATCTGAAATCGAACAAAAACGAAAAGTCGTGTGGTTCGCATTGACTATGATCGTACTGATTACACACCTGAAATAGTAACGGACTGAAAGCTAGACGAATAGACGAATTAAATTCCTAATCACTCTTGTAAGAATGAGCTAAAATTGCTTTACACAAAAGAAATGCAAATTTAGCCATTTTGAATTGTATCTGAATGTTTTAGTGTAACCCTGTAAATTCGATTGTTAAACATACCACATTATATACAAAATAATATTTTTTTCAGCATACTAAGAATAAACCTCGATTTCATTATGATTTTTTCCTTAGAAAATTATCTAAATATGTTTTATGAAAATGCGTCTAATAAAATTAAATGCATCGACATTCTTTTGGGTGTTGTGGTACCCAAACCGGTTGAGCTATTAATATCATTTTAAATGGCGAACTTTCCATAGAAAACTTAAATAATATAATTTTAAAAAAATTCTGAAAATATTTACGGGCGTTAGAGGTGGACAGAAAGGTAAACTAACTGAATTGGTAATCACTTTTTAACTTTTTTAGAAAGTGTTAAAAATGTTTACTAAAAAGGAAAATGTAATTGCTGCATTTTTCAATTATACCTTTTAATTTATCTAAATATTTTTGTGCGTTCCTTCAAATCTTAATTTTATTTACTTATACTACTATATAATTAAAAGAACTGTGTGCACATATGATTAATACATGTCAATTTCATTAATATTTGTGCAAAATAAAGGTGTTAAAACATAATTTATATCTTTCATAGAAAGCAATACTTTGGAATACTTTCGCTTATCCCTGTACACAAACCAGTGCGGGTATTTACAACATTTTAAATAGGGAATATTCGATAGTGAACTTCCATTAGTTTCAAGGAATTCCATTATTATTTACGATGAGAGTTAGAGTTCGGACAAAAAGATAAACCGAAGTTATAAACATTTGTCAACTTTTTTGAAAGTGTTAATTAAAATTGTTGTTTTATAGAACGATTTCTGTATTCAACGGATCTCAACGTGCAAAAAAAAAAAAAAAAAAAAAAAATATATATATATATATTATTGAATAATTTTTTGTTTAATAATGAAGAAATTCCTCATAAGTTACATCTAACACTCAGTGGATATTTAAAGTAACAGGGAGAAAAACTTTCTTAACACGTTCGCTGCCGATCTCACGTGACTAATATTTGAAACGGCGTTTTTTTCTTTAACCTGCCGATTATGTTTGGCGTATTTCACAAGAGCGCTACATCGCCAGATGTTATGGGCTTTGTGTTTACCTTCGCTTGTTTGCGTAATGTGTTACGTCAATACTCTGTATGATGTCAAACGCCTGAAAAATCGTCTGCTCGGTAAAGGCAAACTCTGGAGTTAACGAGTAATAAGTTAAATTTCCATAGAAAATAGTTTTGTTTGTACTAAGCAGATAAAATATTAAATTACTGACGTCATCACTTCAGTCGCGTATTTAGCGACGATACGTGTTTTTTTTTTTTTTTTTTTAGAGAGAGAAATCATTCTATTTTGAAATATTCTTCCGGGAGGATCAAAATTTCGATGGCATGCTTCAGGACCACCTCTAGGGGTGAGCTTCAGATCGTCACCAATTGCCTATTGCGCAGCACTAGTGTGATGCAAAATCCAACCAACCAACTATTTTGAAATATGAGCATTTCTGATGTTTGCGTTAGTGTTGTTTGGCTGGTTGAAAAATGTTGGAATTTAAGGTTGGTTGAGTTTTGCGTCGCACTAATGCTGCACAATGGACAATTGGCGACGGTCTGAGCTACCCCTCGAGGTGGTCTGGAAACATACCATCAAAATTTTGATCCTTCACGGAAGGGAAATTGGAATTTAAGAGATACTTTTGAATTATAGATGCATATTTTTGAATTTCATGCCAATACTGATGGCTACAGTACAAAATTTTGCATATTTTTTAATCTCATGCATTTTGAGATAGGGGTATAGATTAGAGGGTAAACAGATCAGAGTATTATTATTATAGAGAACCGTTAAAATTTGCTATAATTTAGGCTGACCAGATCAAAGTACCTTTATAATAGAGAAGCATTAAAAATTGCTACAATTATCAAATTATGGATGCATTTTTTCATTCCTAATAAATAAGGACTAAAAATAAAGTGTTACTGATTAATAATTTAGTTCTACATTTTTTTTAAAACTTAGAAAAATGCCTTCAAAAGAAAAGGGCGTCCCCATTTGTCCCCAGAAAATGGGGACGTTTGGTCAGTATACTATAATTATTCAGTTGTGGATGTATTTTTTCATTTCTAACAAATGAGGACTATAAATAAAATATTAATGATAAATCATTTACTTTATACAATTATTGAAAACGTAGAAAAATGCTTTTAAATAAAGGTTGTCCCCACGTCCCCAAAAACTGCAGTGTCCCTTCGATCACATCGATTAACCGAATTTTGGTGTACAATTTCATGTTAGCTTGGTGGTACTTTAACATTTGGTGTAATTCTATGATCTAAGTTTTATTCTTTTATTTGTGATTAGTTATGAATTCGTAATTATTTCATAATTCTTTTTTATTCTATTTTATGAAAAATTTTCTTTTTTTCTTCGTTTTTTTTTTTTTTTTTTTTTTTTTTTTTTTTTTTTTAATATGATATTTTTTCTCCCGATATATTTTTTTTTTAGGTTAGTTCGCCGGGGCTCGCTCGTACGCCGCCGGTGGAGGGTTGCTATTCGGAACACAATGCGAAATGGCGTCGTCTTGGCGATTTTCGAAATTTCGCAAAGCGGCAGCCTAAAGTAAACTTTCACCTGTAAAGCAATACGTCACATCCCGCGCTAGCGCTGGATCGGCAGCGAACGTGTTAAATGAAAATTGTTCACTTTCATTGCTTGCTAGCAGTTTTGCAAGATTTGGCGGATTTTTTATTCAATAACCACTAATAATTTAAAGAAGTGATATTTGATATGTATAATACGCGATCAATCTTCGAAGTAATTAGTAAACGTTGCAATTAAAAATTTTGGGTGATTATTAAATAAAAAATTCGTCAGATCTTGCAACATTGCCTGCTAATTTCAATACAATCAGTATGCAGTTTAAATGAATACGAGGGCCACTTTGAAATTTTTGAGATATGAATAGTATTTTTGTAGGCGAATTTCTCAAAGATCAAATACGTCAATGCAACCGTTCCTTGTAATCGGGGAAAAATAAGCCTGTATAGCCTCATCAATCTCATCTTTGGAATAAAAAAAAACAACATGTAATTTTTTATTAAATTTATACTAAATTTTAATTTTATATTAAAAAATAAACAGTGGTCATACATATGAATATCAGGAGAATAGGGTTAACGTTTTCTATCAAACTAATGCATTGTTAAGAAATACGTCTAAAAATCGTGTCGTAAGAAAACATGATTTATCATGACAAAATACATTATCATGGCAAGACTCATGAGGTATGAGTCGTCTTACATTCATTTGTTGAAAAATTTCTGAAAGACATTTAATAGTGTACCATTTAGATATAACAATCTTATGTCCCTCAAGCTTGATAGCTTCGATCATTCCTGTACGTATCAAGAAAATAGCATACATAACCTTTTCCCATTTAAAATGGCCCCAATTGATGGTTTAGGGGTCATTCTTTTTCTTGACATGTTGTCACTCTAAAAAACGGTAAGTACATTTCATCATCATTTACAGTTTTAGAAATAAAGTTATGTTCACCAACATTAAATAATAAATTTACTAATTCCGGCATGGTTGGCTTTATAATGTTCTGTACTGTTATCGTGAACCTAATGACAAAATTATTATTATTATTTTTTTAATGCAATGAATAATTTTATGCATGTCATTCGATCAAATAGGCTGTAATTATAACAGATTTACATTTTTTGTATGACCAACAACTTTTCTTGGATTATAGCTGACAAAAGTTTTCGCGCCCTAGACTGCCACTTTCCACCGAACCAATTGATTATCAGACCCTCAACTGATTATAAGTCCCCATTTTATCATCAGAGCTCCGCTCCTTCAACTTCCGGAACATTCAATTCATCATGCTAATAATTTTGCTATAAGTCTTTCTTCCAGATGGTCTCTTCTCCTGAAAATGAAGGCCACCTTCTGGACTACGCGGCAAAAATCCTATCTGACATCTTTCCATTCAAGAAGCGAGTGGAAATCCAGAGTCACTTATCTGCAGCCCGACGTGTTAGTACTGGCATTGGAGACATAAACTCAGTCAACACATTGGAATCTTGCACGCATAGTGGAGCGTTCTTGGTGATGACAATGTGGTTCGCGTTGTCACCCTCAAGATCCCATCTGGTAAAATCAAGAGACTTGTCCACCACATCGCCCGTCTCCCATGCTCAGCCCTCCGGCCGGAGAATGATGATGAATGCAAGAGAGAGTTTGTACCTGCCGCTAGAGAAGAGAGATGGCATCACCAAACAATGACCGAGATTTGAGTTTTATTCGAATACTGCGCAGAAGGTTCTAATTCCTGTCATCCACTGCGCAGTTTCTTGGACAGTCGAACTTTAACATTTGTGCAGTAAGGGTCTGCGTTGTTGGCAGACTTGTGATTCTATATAAACTTGTGATTCTAAGTCTACAAAATCTAAGACTCATTGAATTCATAATGTAAGCAGATGGAGATCTGCACAGAATAATTCATCATCACTGCACGCTGCCCATATTCAGTCGCTGTTGATCAATTGTGTTGTGGCTAGGAATAGTTCCTTTCTCGGAGTCTGGTTGATCGGTGAGTAAATTCATTTTAATATAATTGATTTGTAATGCAGTCAATTTAAATTAAATTGCAGTATAATCATTTTACATTTAATAAGCATAATCTTTTAATTAAGATAGATTCATGATGAGAAAATTTTTATTAATTTAGAATCATAGTAATTATTCTCCAATGAATGAAATTATTAGTCGAGAATTCGCATGTGGCTTTATTGCCAATCTCCTTTTCACTAAAAAAAAAAAAAAAAAAAAAAAAGAACTCCTTTCAAAATACATGTTTTCTCTGTTTTAACATTACTAGCTTAATCTCAGATATATATTTACAATACGTGTGCACATTCAGATAAATATGTATTCTTAAATTAATAATTTATGGTACATTCTGTATGAAAAATTCTAGGTCAACCGTTTGTAGGATTATTCGTAATCATTTTTTACTTTTACTCGTATTTACTCTTATAAATTCTAAAAGTATTATGTATTAAAAAAAAAATAATACATATTTTTAGGCTCATTCTAAAATGTGTGTATTATTATTATTATTACTTAAAAAAACATTTGTTCTCTTCTATCCGAATCCTTATAAATTTATATTAACGTAAGAACGAATGGAAGTCACAAAATATATACAAAACGTGCATTGTATGTGAAATAACCTTTTCACAACTAAATATTTGTAACTAGTCGCATGGAAAATTTTAATAGTTTATATCGAATGTGTTATTAGAGGTATTATCTTTAAATATATTGTTGTTATGAATATTGTTATTATATATTAGGATTAAAGAATACGCATTCAATACTCCTGTTATACGTAATTGAAAGTACATAATAAGTATTATCTGAGTTAGATTAGGTAATAAAGTGTCGTACTTAAAAGGTTTTAGTAACTCAAAAAAGAAAAATATTTAAGTTACTTAAAATAATAAATGTGTGATAATTTAATTTGTCTAGTGATACACTAAAATTCATGCAATTATCTTCATCTGCTTTCAAAATCCTAATTGTGTTAGATTAACTTTTTCCTTATTATGTTTTTAAACTAATTTTTAAAAACTTAAATTTAATACATATTACGAAAAATTTCCATTCCCCTGTCTTTCCTTCTATCATTGTTTTTAAAAAAATTATAGTTACTTTTTTACGAGCCAAATTTAGACATTCGTAAACGAACTATGATTTTAATACCTAAAGAAATATTATAATCGAAATAAAAGGAACTATTTTTAAACAGAATGGTACACCAAATTTTATCCGTCTAATAAACATACTAGTAAAATATATCTAATAAGTGCACATTGCCGATATTGCGCAAAAGAAGCATTTATTTCTTTAAAAAAAAATCTATCATTTGATTTAAAGTACCAATTTAAAGTAATTTACATAACTGCCAAACAAAAACAAAACAAAAAAAAAAAAAAAAATCTTTGTGTAAGAGATATATATCGACTATTCCATGGTGACGATAGTGACACGTGGTTTTATTTTGAAGTATTATAACGTTTTTCAGGCAGAATTGATCAATGCAACTGTTAAAAAAAAAAAGTTATTATTTTACCTTAGCGTAATAAATTATATTTTAAAGTAATAAAAGAAAAAAAATGTATTGCTTAACTTTTTAAGGTTTTATTTTTGGAAAGGTATAACACCTTTTGGACAAACCTTTTCAAATATCATCTAACAGCGTTTGTATACATTATGATTTTGTACTAGTATATTACCATCATTTATTCTTGTGAATTGTACAAAAAAGAAACAGTTAAAAAAGTTTTTATAATTAAAGCACATTCCGTGTGTGTGAAAAAAGTTTTTATAATTAAAGCATATTTCGTGTGTGTGAAAAAAGTTTTTATAATTAAAGCACATTCCGTGTGTGTGGGTATATATATATTTATTAATATTAAAAATCTGATGTGGGCACCACATGACTTCCTTATACACTTTTAGAAATATACATAATATTAAAAAACATTGTCATTGGACCCGAAACAGTTGGCTAAAAATATTTTAAAAAATGAATTATCACCGTGTTCTGAGCTTTTCTGAAAGTTAGTTAAAAACCGATGCAAGATTTGTACTGGTAACGCTGACGAAGGCAGCAGGGACCCGAAAAAATTGGCAAAAAGAAATAAAAAAAATGCATTTTCACCGTGTTCTGAACTATTCTGAAAGTTTCAAATGTCTAGCTAGTCGGGAAGTTAGTTAAATAAATTTTCTGTTGAACCATATAAACGCTGTCGAAGGCAGCAGTCACCTGAAACAATCGACTAAAAATATTTTAAAAATGCATTGTCACCGTGTTCTGAGATTTTCCAGAAGTTTTAAATGTCTAGCTAGTCGGGAAGTTAGTTAAAAATCGATTGCAAGATATGTACTGTTAACGCTGTCGAAGACAGCAGGGAATCAAAACAGTTGGCTAAAAGTATTTAAAAAATGCATTTTCACCGTGTTCTGATCTAGTCTGAAAGTTTCAAATGTCTAGCTAGTCGAGAAGTTAGTTAAATAAATTTTCTGTTGAATCACGTAAACGCTGCTGAAGGCAGCAGGTATTAGAAACAGTTGGCTAAAAATATTTTAAAAAATGCATTGTCAAATGCCTAGCTAGTCGGGAAGTCAGTTAAAGTGCAAGATTTGTCCAAACCGTTTTTGAGTTATTACCGTTTTTTGATACATTTTGGCCATTAAGAACCTAATTTTCCTAAATATCTCCAAAACGGAAAATCATACCAAGTCCATAAAGGGAGGTGCACAACTAGATGTTATAACAGACATATGTACCAATTAGCAACTTTCTACGTCCAACCGTTTTTGAGTTATGCGACATACGCACACACACACACACACACAGACAAACATACATACAGACGTCACGAAAAATCGTGTAAAGTCCCTTATATCTCTAAAACGAGAGCTCGCGTTAAGACGACACTTGCAGGTGTACAACTAGACATCATGAAAGTCACACGTATAAATTTGCAACATTCAGCGATCATTCGTTTTCGAGCAATGTGAAATGCAAAATCCATTTCGCAAATCGGGATTACTATACTTCCTTATACTTTGTATAAGGAAGTAAAAATGAGAGTAAATTTACATATATATATGTTTCTGTGTGTGCATAGGTACATTGACATTTAAAGAGGGGAAAAGAAATGTAAGATTGATACTCCACTGATATATTATCGAATTCATATATCCTAAATTATATAGTATATATATATATATAATCAAAAGTAAAAAACATATAATATGCTATTATCAGAGATGCCACAAGAGACCTCTTTTTTTTTTCATACCAATATTTTAAAAAATAAATAAATAAATAAAATTTATAAGTAAATCTGCAGTTTGCATGCATAAATGTATTATAAATTTTATGTTATGGAAATAGTGATACAAAAATAATTTAGAAAAAAAGTCGCCTGCTATAGCCGGTATTATAGAAATGAGAGGTTTTTAGGACTACAGATTGCTATTCACTTGAAATGGCTCTTTTCTTTCGCCGATACTAATAAAAGACATATGCATGTATTTTAAAGAAATTTCTTTTTATTTTGTCTCTCTTCCTAATTTATTCCGTATAAGAGGGTGGAATTCGACAGTTGAGTACTCTAATAAAGATTTTTTTTTTTTTTTAACTTCGTATTCTACATAGAATTAACTATAATTTGTTATTTAAAAAGTGATTTTACAACAAATTTGAATATCTTCTCCAACATGTCCAGTCGTAAATGGAATAGCTAATATGTATGGATTAAAATATTTTTTTCAGAATATATTATGTTTATTTAATATATATATATAGTATATATATAAAAAAATTTGTAATTTATGTGCAAGAGTATATGTACATTCCTTTTTATATATATGCTAAGAACTGATTCGGAATATAAATAAATTTTTCCCTTTTAAACTTGTTTATATGAGTGGATGTCAATGCGCTTTTATAATAGTTAAAAGTTGTTTAAAATATTTAATAGACTTTAAGAAAAAATACTAAAAATGGAAAAGTCATTTAAAGAGAAAAAATGTCGTAATCACGAAAAGTCATTTAGAAGAAACGAAGAATTCAGAAATTCAAAAAATAAAAAAGTTCTCTTTGTACATTAAAAAAAAGTAATCTGTAAAAAGCATCAAAAATTTCCTTTGAAGTTTCGATTGACATACCTTTAAGAATTTTTATTCAAGCATCACAAATTTTTAAAAAATGCATTTAAATAAAGAGCAAAAGTGCGTTATACACAATATTACATTTATTTATTTAATTTTTTTTTTCAAGCTGTTTTTTCTTTTTTTCATCAGAAATAGATTTTTAAAAACGTAAAATATATATCCTTAATTATTCTTTAAAAAAAAAAAAAAAAAAAAAAAAAAAAAACACTCCGAATATTTATTTTAGAAAATGCGTTTACGCGTACAAATGTCAGCTATACATATTCATATATATATGTATGTGTGTGTAATAGATATGTGAGTATATAAATTATTCAATTCCATATACAAAATTTACATTAAAAATTAAACAAACGACAATTATTCATTTTATATAAAATTGCATAATTTTACCATGCATAACAAGAAATAACTTTTCTAATTGCATAAACGAAAATCCTAAATCTTTGTTGTTGATTTAAAAATGTAATTTCTCTCAGTTTTTTATATTTAAGTCCTTTATTTTAAATTTCCATTTAGATATATTTCTAAAAAGTACGTAAAAAAAAAAAAATCTTTAATTGTTAAATTATTATAACTATTTTATTTTATCGTTGGGTTAAAAACTGCATGCATCAGAAGAATGTATCGAGCACTCTCCTGCAACCTTTCTTATTTTCCCCAGTACGCGGATATTTGTTGAATTAAACACACCAGGAACTCATGACGTGACAGAGTACCAGGAATGGAAGTTGCTGGGGTCACAGGATACATCCACGGAAGCAAAAAGCGTCTTTTTTACCAAGGCTTTACCAAAGAGGAAAGGAGGCTAACAGAAAAGCTTAGTAAGAAGAGCCAGGACATTTACCCATGACGAGACAGGGAGTAATTAATAAAGATACTGAAGCACAGGCGGTTCTTATGTGAGCAGTAAGCGTCCTCTCTCCAAGGAAATTTCAAACCTGACAATGAGCCAGAGAAAGATAGAGTAAAACAGCAGAAGGAGAACAAATCGTTGGTCGCTCTCATGACAAACAGGTGTAACTAAAAATCACTAATTTTTCAGAAATCTAAAACAAAACAAAACAAAACAAACAAACAAACAAAAAACTAGGGGAATATGTTTACTCTGATACAAACCAAATCCTTTACAATTAGACAACCAATATGAACTGAGCTACGCCATTTGATAGAACAGATACCATCTAGGTTTCTCGAAAAAAAAAAAAACGCCTTAATTCACAATCGTGATTTTTGAGTTATGCTTTTTTGTTATGAGATCGATAAAATGCAGGGCTGCAGGGACCCTTACACAACAGACGGCCGAGAGCAGACGCTGGGAAAAGAAATAACAGCCATTACGCCGGGAAGAAACATGGGTACAGTTACCTTTTTCTTAGGAGAAAGGGTGGACATTCGGAGAACAGTGCAATTTTTATATGAAAAGAGGCTATACAGTTTTAACAAATCCCAGGAATGAAAGCACTTTCTATGAGGTGTACACTTAGAAAGAAATTTAGTGCAAAAGCAGGACGGTTAGAATTTTTTTTTAAAATGAAATTGAATAAGCTGAAAATGAAGTTGTAAATACATTACTGGCCAATAAAATTTCTAACACCAAGATGGAATGCAAATAACACAATAATATTTATTGGACTAATACATTATTGTAAGAAGAACGATTGATTAAATTTTCAGAAATTTTAAAGGTACATATTTAGAGAAAATATTACATAAAGCATCAACTAGGATTTTATTTCAGAGAAATAACAGCCCTTATCTGCCTAGGCATTGAATCAAAAAGCGATTGTATGATATGTAATTCATTCACCTTCAACATGATGCCTCAGTTCATCAACCGTTGTGTTTAGAGAGTAGTGGCGAGTATAAACCATAGTGTTTAGAGAGAGAGATAGTTTCTTGATAACGGCAAAACAGTAGTTTCTAGTTGATGTAAGATCAGAAAAAGGCCCTGGCGAGAGCAAAAGAATCCTTCTGTATCAAGATAGGTCCAGACAACTCGGCCAAAATGCAATCGTGCATTGACCTGTTTAAATAATGCGTTGCGGAGGCCTCGAATATAGGGTAGAGCGACGGCATTAACTGATCAGAAATATATAATCGCCACTATTCATAATGCTGGGAATACGAACAGGAGGTGATAGAGAAACTACATACCATCACACCAGGTGAAAAGCCAGTATGCGCCGAACAGAACTTCGGTTACCCTAAAGCTGCATTATGGATAGAAACGCTTTCAATGTGTGATCAACGATGAATCTGGACACAGGAATGGCATAACGTCGTATTTTCAGATGAATCACAGTTCTGTTCACAGCATAAAGGTGGTCGCATCCAAATTTGGTGGCATTTTGGAGAATGCATATTGCCAGCTGATATTCGACATCGTCATGCTGGCGCATTAGTGATGGTATGAGATGCTAATGGATAAACGTCTCAATCACATTTTTTTTCATTTTCGGCACTCTGAATAGGGGGTATTACATTTCTGAAGAGTTCAACTAGTGGCTTTGCCCTATATTCGAGACCCTTATGTCAACGCACACTTTAAGCAGGAAAATCCACGACCACGAATTGTCCGTGTTGTGCAAACTTTCTTAGATAAATAAGGCATTCGAGTGTTGCTCTAGCCAGCGCATTCTCATATTTTTGCCGCAACTGTAAATGTCTGGTGAATCACTACCAAGCGAGTACCATTCCACCAATCTTCAGTAGCAACGGTCGATGTACTGTGGCATCTTGCTAAAGCTGCATAGAGTGCTGTACCCACAAGCATAGCAACCAATAACTGTTCGATTCAATGCCTAGGCGGTTAAGTGCTGTCATTGTTACCAGGGATCCACGTTTTATACTAATTTCTGAGATATATACCTCCAAATTTCCTGAAAACTTAATTTATTGCTTTTCTAACTATAATGTATATGTCCAATAAATTTTTCTCTGTTATTTTCATTCCTTCTCCGTGTAGCAATTTAAATGGCCTGTAGTATATGTTTGAGATTTTACTATAAGAGTGGACGGTAGAGATGAAATAAATAGTTACTTTGCAGTAATAGGTTACTTCGTACCACACTGTAAAAAAATAACTATTAACAGCTGCAATAAACTCTTGTGATTGGAGAACATAATTATTTTCTCCAATCACAGAAATTTTCTTGCAGCTGGTAATAGTTATTTTTTTACAGTGTACCTTTGGTAATATTACTTTTTATAACCTAGTATTTTTTAGTTTATATACGGCTAATGTCTTTCTGATCCTTTCGGGATGATATACGATATATACATGTGTCCTGCATAGTGGATGCGGTTCACGTTTTTAAGTCCCAGTGCTTTCGAATAGTAATCTTCACATTATTTAACACTAGAATTACTCGTTTTAAATCTTAAAAAATAGTCTCAAGAAAAAATCAGATTGAGAAAAAAATAAAAATAAAAATAAAGAAAGAAAAGCTAAACAGTAAAAATAAATAAATAAATAAATATTCAATTTTCTTCTCAAATTATTCTAAATTAAACTCAAACAATATTCTTGATAAAACCACAGTAAATAAATGCTCCCGAACACTATTTCGATGTCGTATGCGATTAGGCATTTTCAATTCTATCTGCTGTATAAGCAATTAAAATACAAACAAACATTCCTTCCTTTCCCTTATAACACTCCCGAAACATCTGGTTCCAATACGCAAGCAAATCCAAACCTAGCAAGTGTAATCCCATTCCTCGCCTTCCTGACGAAATAATAATCAACATCTAATAATCACCCTTTACCTATCTCATGCTAGCTACTTAAATTAACATCCTGATAACATTATTTCGTTAAACCGTGATATCAAAGTATCTCTATACCCAAACGATTTTATGTTAGGTTTAGAAATTTAAAATATTAGCATGTTCTTGACACTCAATATTTTATTCAGTTTCATTCCCTCTTCTTTTAACTCATTGCTTGAAAATATTATTTTTTTAATAGGATATTTTCAGTAATATATTACCGTGCGAATAGGCTACAATGCAATAATAATATTACTATTACTTATTATGTTACGTGAAATAACGCCCATCTCTAGTGGTCGGGTGTGTTAAAATTTTATGTAGCCAGTCTTTAGGTAGTTCATTCGCGTGCCTGATGTGCTAGTATGACTCAAACACAGTAATAGTTTTGTAATTGTTATTGTTATTTCACCGCATTCACACAAGTCTGTGCTTGGGCGTCAAAATTTGTAAATATAAGCTATAAAACGTGAATAGCCTGTAAGAATCATGGCCTTTTATTTGTGTGTAAATTTAGGAACTGGGATGAAATACTCGAAGAATATTATCATAAGTGTACCTACCTTAAAGAGTTTTGTCCCAGTAGGTTTCCTATTCTTCCATTAGTTCAAACTTTAAGGAGCTTTTTATGTGGGAAAACATAAGAACTGGAAAAAAAAAATGCTCAAAATCTGAAATATATGTGGTATCCTTTGTAAGAGGATCTGCTAATTCATTTCCAAAAATACCAAAATGGACTAAGCGGAAGCGGGTGTTGTGTGTTCTATGCTCGTAAGCTGATTTTTGATATGGTAGGATTTTTCATCCTGTGCATGTTGTGTATTGTCTGTAGACTAAATAGTTTGTCTTTTATGATGTTTTGTGTTTTTAATTTGAAAATATTTTTAAAGTACTTTGATAACTTATATACATTTTTGATTATCGAAGTAATTTTATTGAAAAATAGTTTTTGCCTCATGATTTTTTTCTTTTTTAAATGGAAAATTTATCCTACTCATGAGGATTTTAAACAAGAAAGACATTCAATGTTAATATTTACAATAATATTAAATTTTTAAAGTACCTCTTAAATTTTCTACACTTGCTAATTTTAATATAATTTTGTATTCTTTTAAATATTTGTCATAATATTCCAGTAAGTTTTTCCAGTCCTACACAGAATTAATTTGATACGGCTGGTAAACGTGAGATGCCGAGTTCGATCCCATGAGGTTTTGGTCGGCCTAGCCGTTCGGATCTTTCCGTGGTTTTCTCAGAAACTTGCATAAATACGACCTAAGAACCCTTAGAAAGAATCCTTCCTTCAAATTTAGGAATATAGTGCAGTCAATTAGCCTTAAACCTAACACCAATGCCAATATGTTTTATACGAATAACACTTGCTTGCCTTATTTCATAACAAAACATTTTACTAGTCCATTATTATCTTTACACATTTACAAATAATATCAGATTATAGTTTGACACCAATAAAATCCACAAAACATAGTATGTCTATAATATATATGCAATTAATTATGCCATGCATCATCTAGACTTGTTTTATGTCAAAACTGAGAGTAAAATATAGATTGATGGTACACTGAAAAAAATAGGTTCTTAAAAATAAGTATATATTGTCTCAAAATAGCTCTGAAACAATATATACTTAAATTTGAAAACCCATGTACTCATTTTTGAGTACATTGACATGTCAAACATGGGATATTTGGATTCTTATTGGTCAACCCCATTCTTGAGCATGTTAGTATACTCAAAAATGAGTACATGGGTTTTCAAATTTAAATATATATTGTTTCGGAGCTATTTTGAGACAATATATACTTATTTTTAAGAACCTATTTTTTACAGTGTACTAAAGAAATATAGTAATACAATCAAAGAATAGTTTATTATCTCCTTTTTCTAGGTAAAATTCAAATATGATGAAAGAACCTGAATCACGTTGAATATTTATTTTTTAAAATAAATATTTACTGCTTATTTGTACATAATAAAAATCAATGTGGTAACACATAATAAATGATAGATTTGTAATATTTGTAATAATTTTAAGTTAATTTATTTCATAAACCACTAAGGTGGACTAATTTATACAGTTTGAGCTAAAATAGTTTTTTAGAGAAAATATTTTAAATAGGTGGATATATAACATTAAGAAAATTAAGAATTGAGGTGATGTATCAAATTGTTAAAAAAAGAGAGAAAATCATAATACGAAGCATAAGCACATGGTTCAGATTCAGGAAATATGAGATGAGAAGTTCATTTCTATGCTTGGTAGTTAAAATTTAATATCAGTCCAAGCAGTTTCTGAAATTCGGAAGTAATTCAAATGTAGATGTGTTCTCTAAAAGTTTTAGTATTATTTGCATATTTAAAATTGATATTTTCTTCAGTTGAGATTTAAATTTTCTAGAGTACTCCATATTTCTCTGAAATTCTTAAAGATACTATCTGATTTAAATAGCATATTGGGGATTGCATATATTCAAATAATATTATTTTATTTAAAATGTGTTTACGCTTATAGACTTTTTCATACATTTAAATAATTGATAAATTTCAACTAAATTATTAGTAAAAACAGACTTAACTTTTTGTGTCTTTAACATAAAATAAAATAAATTCATTTAAGTATAAAATATATCTGAGTTTCTTCAAGTAAAAACATTCGCACATAAAATAAATTTTCGACATGTTTAAATTTTAAACACTTGATTTCGTATATGTGCACATGCGCAAATTTATATACTTGTTTTATTAAATTAATCAATTTAGTATTCATTCTCATTTAAATCTGTAATAATTTATTTAAAATAAATCACTTGTTCTACATGTATAAGATCTTTAAAAATTATAAACTGCAATATGTTATAAAAACATTAAACATTTTTTAAATAACAAACTGATAGATATTTAAAATAATATACTTATTATTTCGTTAGTACAGTAGTATTGTAATTATGAGGTAGGACTTTATTGAGGGTATTTAAACCTTCACTTAAATATGTGATCCACTGTGCGTCAAGGTTGCCAAATTTGGCCTTTTTTTTTATTCAATAGTCACCAATAATTTTTATTTGTAACGTTTGACTAATCACTTCGAAGATTGATAGCGTATTATGTATATCAAATGTCACTTCTCAAAATTATTGGTGGCTATTGAATAAAAAAAAGGCCAAATTTGGCAACCATGCTGTGCGTAGTCTTTTAGTCATTCAAGTGTCAATTCTTAATCAATTCTTGGTCAGAATGCATGAATATTTGCTGATATTTTTACTTTCTTTTGCCCATATATATAGTAGAGAAAGTATGTTTTTAGATACATTTTCGAAACTAAGTTTTTATTATATATACACGTTTTGAGGTACCCTGATTCCGATAACCATGTTTCTAGCGGTTGGTCTGTGACTGTGTGTGTCTGTGTGTGCCTGTGAGACTCTCTCTCTCTCTCTGTGTGTGTGTGTGTGTGTGTATGTGTGTTTGTTATCAATATATCTCAAGAACAAATAACAGCAGGGAGTTTAAACTCGCATCTTAAATTTGTATCATATAGGAATGTTACACTAAACTTTTCGTTAAGATCAAGCAAATGGTTCTTGTACAGGGACAACCCAAGAGAATTCAATTACATTACGTCTAGGGGGGAAATTGCAGGTAACTAGAGCTTAACATCTATAGGCTGCACTAAATCCAAACGAAACGAATATATATTTTTTATATGCGCAAAAACATGTTTCAGGTAAAATGTGGTATGAAAATCACTCACCGTTCGTTTACAGGGCTACAGAAATGAACTAGATTATAGTACGGAATACTTGAAAATTAATGGAAGTGTATTTCAGATTGTGCCGTATATTATTACTATGGGGTTATATTTATATGCACCATGTGGTATGTACATAACCTTCACAAAATATACAGGGCTGCCAATATTTAAGCGATAATATACTTTTTTATTGTTAATGGAAGAGCTGTACTATAATATTTTATCATGTCCAGAAAAGCTGCTCAGAAATTGAAATGAATTCCTCTTAGCCATATGGTAAATATTGTATTTTTAAGCTAAATATTCATCGCTTGTTTTTTGTATATTTACACGATTTGAGGCTTCCTGAATACCGAAGACATGTTTTTAACGTTTGATGTTTTTCTGTGTAACTTAAAAACAAATAACTTCTGGCGATCCAAATGTTGTATTTTGAAGTTCAAATAAGTTTGTTACTAGAAAAGTTTGATCAATATTGAAAAGCTTCAAGGAATGTTGCTTGTAAAATTTGTCTGAATAAATTTAAAGGAACTTTTAACTTCAACAACAGATTTAAATTCTACATAATGTAAATATAATAATGAAGCGGGTGTTTAAAGAGGGCTACCGCCCCCTCACATGGAATTATTTTTCAAATAAAGTATAATTCGAATTGTTTTATCATAGACTTATGTAACAGTACTCGTTATATTATCCCTTACCTCCAATCTGTATTTATGGTATGAAATTTCAGGGTAAGAGAAAGTCTTGTGAGTGACTCACTAAATTATTTATATTATAATCAATCTACTGCTAATGATAAAAAAATATTAATTAATATTAATTTTAAATAATTAAAGCAACTTAACTATCAAAAGTATTTGTTTAAAATTGTAGGAAGCCTTTTTCAATGCATTCTTTCTCCATGAAAATTTCCAGCACACTGATCTAAAACATACACGCCGTTTTCTAGAATAGTTACATCATTATTAGCTCTTTAGGTTATATACAGGGTGTTTACAAAGTCCCGGACCTATTTTGATGTTTAATAACTCATAAAATAATAAAAATAGATTAAAATTAATAACATAAATGGTTAGATAGACTCAAAAAGTTTCATGACCCTTGTCAATGAACTTCCACGTGTGCCCCCTTCGTCGCACGGAGAATATCAAGTCGATAGTCAATTTCACGACAGGTATCGGCAAGCATGTCTGAATTAACTACATGCATCTGAAATTAACCACACTCGCAGACGGTATCTACAAATGTAAATATATTCAAACCTGAAAAGAAAATATATGAGTTATTTCATCAATAAATGTCATAAGTTTGTTTATATCTTCATTATTTTATGAGTTATTAAACATCAAAATGGGTCCGGGACTTTATAAACACCCTGTATATCAGACATTAAATGTAAACAACATAATCACTTATGCTATAATATTAATAACGTACATTTGAAACCAAAGAGTTATATTTTCAATTATTATTTAAATCATTTATTTGAAGCGAATAAATCCTTCTACACAATTAGTAGCGTAAACAATTCAGTTCAAAGTTAATGATTAAATGGGGTAATCAACTTGTTTTAATACAATCGATTTCAATTTATGAGTTAAGTGATAATCACATTTATATCAATTCCTTATTTATCAGCATAAATATGTCACATATCATCAATTAATTGCAATTCCTCTCTAAAGATTTCGGGATTTTATGAATAATGAAAACAGTAATTTTATGAATAATGAAAATATATGAATAACGAAACAGTAATTTTATGAATAATGAAAACATATGAATAACGAAACAGTAATTTTATGAATAATGAAAACATGTCTTTCTTCACATTTTTCAACAAATGTTTTGTCAGGAAGGGTCTTAGATGACGAACAACAAAACCAATAAAATAAAAAGTATTTGTGATTACCCTGTATCTGGAAGAGCGTCAACTTTCAAGCGCCCAGTTTTAATAATGAGAGCTTCTGGGGATCTAACTAGTAGTGGTGCACCGTAACTAGAAAAAAAAAAAAGAAGAAGAAGAATTAAGTTATTATTGTTGTTATTTTGCGTACGCATATCTCGCATCTATTCCCAAATATTAATCCATTTGCAATTAAAGGAATCATTATATATATCAAATGAAGCGCATCGCATGATGAAAAATAATTATTCTCAGGTATTAAAGGAATCTGAATCTTTAAAATTACATTTCTTTTACTTTTACTATATGTAAAAATCATTTGTTTTTAAATAAGTTATTATTATTATATTTATTTATATATTTTACTTTATATTTATTTATTTATTTTTTGCTTTGATTTTATGCAATGCGTAATGCATTAATTACACATGCAAGCTGCTTTTTTTTTCATGCATCTATCTACCCATCTTTCTATCTATATAAAGCATATAGATATGACTAAATCAATGTACTTTCGAAACAAAATTTATATAATTTCTTTATCATAAAGGCAAACTGATCAGAAGCACAGAAAATTTAAATTAAATATTGGTTTAAGTAAATAATCAAACATGTTTTACGGTTGTTTCGCTTAATCGAAATAATTTTACAACTTAAAAATACATTTCATGTTGCATGCTGGTAAGTGTTCTGTGCATATTACATAATTATCCATTAAAATACGGGGCCGCGGTAGCCGAGTCGGTAGATCACCGGCCTCTCAATTGGAAGATTGCGGGTTCGGTACTCGAGCCGGTCTAAGACCATCGTGTACAGGTACACTAATAGTGGCTGGTGCACGTAAAATCTGTCGTGGCCGCAATGTTCTCCATGTTCCCATCAAAAATTATACCTCTGGGGGTCAACGAAGCGGGAGAGGATAATCTTCTATCCTCCCTTCCGTGGAGGATAGAAATTGCGATGGCATGTCTCCGGACCACCTCTAGGGGTGAGTCCCAGACCGTCACCAGTTGCCCATCTGCGCAGCATTAGTGCGATGTAAAACCCAACCAACCATTAAAATACGTGTTTAGCAAGTATTTTTAAATCAGCAACGATGCAAAGTATCCATTTCATGAAAATATTATTAAAAGGTATGTATAGTGCCTATCAAGCTCAAAACTCTCTCTTACATCGCTGCATTTTGACTTACAGTCGGCTGCAAAATTATTCGAGCACTAGCCAATAATTCCTATATTTAAAAAGTACACGTAAGACTGTTTTGCTAAGTAAATCCTTGTCGAATCATGTTCTTAGACTGATTAAGAACATGACTCGACAAGGATTTATTTAACAAAGCTGTATTAAGTGTACTTTTTTTTGGCAAGGATTATTGCTAGTGCTCGAATAATTTTGCAGCCGACTGTATCATTAGTACATCACCTTTATACTTTTTATCCCACACACCCACACGTAAAAAAATAAAAAATAAATAAAATAAACCATTAATACTATACATTAATACTATATATAATTATACCATAAATATATAACTCCTCAGTGTTACAGATATAACACATGATGTAATATAGTATATTATTAATCACAGTTAAATTACCTTTTTACTTCATTCTTATTTATTATTTTACTTTATTTTTATTAATTTATTGTAATATAATGCAATTTACTTTAAATTGTTTGGAATGTTTTGTTTTATTTTGTACATCACAAAAATTAATTTTTTCAAGTTAATATATGAAATTTTCATAAGAATGAATAATATTTTTTAAAAGTCCCTGGTGTGTCACCCGAATAATGTTGCGCAATCAAACATTAATATTATTAACATCTAAAAACCCCCAAGATAATGCTTATTATTTTAGGGAATTTAAATCGTATTAATAAACTCAAAATCTCGACATTTACAAAATAATAATAATAATAATAATAATAATAATAATAATAATAATAATAATTGTCACCTTCTACGCATTTTTAAAACCACTATTCTTGTAGAAAATATTTGTTTTATTTGAAGATTAAAATTCCTCATTTAAATAAGAAAAAGAAAACTATTTTAAAATAGTGGTGTTAATAAGTGCGTAGAAGTTGGTATCAATCTAATTTATACTAACCTTTCAATAAGCTTATTAAAGGGCGCCAAAAATGCAAAATCAATTATAAGTTTTTTTTCCTGGGTTATTAAAATATTGTTAATATTCAAATCATTGTGAGACAAATTTCGTTGATGTAAATACGATATAGTTTCAATAATTTCATTCAGCCATATCAGTGTTTGTTTGAATCCATTAGGATCTATCGACTCTGAAATTTCCATTATTTCATCTCCTAAAGTGACAGGATGGTATTCAGTCATGTATAAATAGGAGTCAGCTTCGTCTAAATATTCAGATGATAGGAGTTTGAGCAAATTTTCATGTTTGAGTGTGCTCCATATTTCAGTTTCCCCAATTTTTGCACGATCTTTAGCTACTATCTTAACAGCTCTTTCAATACCAGATGTTTCCTCTTTAACTTTTATAACGACACCAACAGCTCCCACCTCTGTGATCTGTTCGTACACTGTAAAAAAATAACTATTACCAGCTGCAAGAAACTCTCTGTGATTGGAGAAAATAATTATTTTCTCCAATCACAGAGAGTTTCTTGCAGCTGGTAATAGTTATTTTTTTTACAGTGTAACTGTATCTTCTCTTTACGAGGAAGTCTGTAACTTTGATCAAATTTCCGTTACTTTTCTCATTTATTTTTTCAAATTGATATTTTTGAAAAAAGGATTCCATTATTAACACACGTTTTAAGAACTCAAAACGCAATTATACTTGAAAAAAATAATTTTAATCAAGAGATAATCAGAATTGAAGCAACTTAATCTTCAACCTTTTTATGATTACGAAAAGTTCATTGTTGTATCATCTTAAAAGAAAAATATTCCACCATTGTTGACTTTCTTAAATATTGTTGTAATTTTTAAAACCATGTCCATTTTTCAATAGTAAACATTTTTTTTAAACATGTATTGTTAAGAATCGCTGAGTTTCGATAATATTTAAACACAGTCAATTTATACATGTGTATTTGAATTTGTATTTCTTTCTGTTATTCACTATAAAATCCTTATTTATAAAAAGACTAGAAGGCTTTTCCCGCTTCGCTGGTCACTATATTTAAATGAATAAAAAATGAATAACTATTTTTTTAATCGCTTTATAAATAAAAAATAAAAATAAAAAAAAGACAATTGCTTGAAATTCTGCTTTGAATCACCGCTGCCTTCGGCAATGTCTTTCGCATTCTAGTAATCTCGGTCCGTGTCCCTATTGCCTGCAACAACGATCTTACCCATGGACTTCAATTTAAAAGTTTATCGGATGGCAGCTTCAAAACGGACGAAAAAAATCGAAGCAGCACTTTTATATTTAAATCGCAATTGCATATGAAGAACACTTTGCGTACTGTACGTAGTGTTTCGTACTGTACATATTGTTTACTCTCACGTTATTTCCTGTACTTTATTTTACTTATCCTGTAGATCATAAAATGACAGAAGTTTCACGCCAAATACACTATCATAATATGCTATGACTGCTATTTCAACCATATGAGTCAACTAGTTTTTTTTTTTTTAATGTTACGTACATTTCTAATTTAAATATTTTATTTTAATTTATTTATTTAAATATTAATTTGAATTTATCAAATATTCGTTCTAGCCCAGCGTGCAAATCCACAGACATCTTGGAGTCGCAAATTGCAGGCCACGCATTTGAATAATAAATTAGCCGAGGTCGTTAAATTAAAAAATAAATAATTATGTAAACATAATCACTGTAAGGTGTAATAGTTCTTCTTTTGTCGATTTTTCAATTTTTGTGGTTGCATTTTCATTTTTTTTTTTTTTTTTTTTTAAGGGGAATTTTTCGAGTATTTATTTTGCCAATACTTTTAATAATTGAATCTGTTTGTTAATTTAAAATAATACCTCATATTCTGTTTATATTTTTAATGTCTGGAGTGGCTCTACTTGACTTTCCAAACATTAAGTAATTAACGGTTGTATAAATAAAATAAGAGAAGCCGTTAAATAAACTAAAGTACAACTTATAATAGAGGGTTTGAATATTTTTCTCCATATAGTATGCTGTTTAATTTTACATCATTGCACTTCAAATACTTTGAGTCCATAGACCATAATGAAAAAGAATTTTTCTGTTAAAACCCTCTGTAAAAACTATAAACGTTAGATAAACAAAAATCAATACAATTTGAGAAACGGTCACCAAAAATATGTGTATAAAGTTTCAGCTCAATCGAATAACGCATTTAGATGCTATCGCACTTTTAAAAATTTAAGCCCATAGGCCATAATGATAAACAAAAATTTCTTTTTGTCCCTGTAAAAAAACTATAAATACTAGATTCACAAAAATCTATAGAGTTTGAGCGATGGTGACCTATAATGTGACCTATAATGCCTAAATTCTGCTCAGTCGAATAAGGTTTTTAGATACTATCGCACTTTTAAGAATTTTATCCTATGGGTCATAAGGATAAAGACTTTTTCAATGTGTCTCTGTAAAAGAACTATAAGTGCCAGATTTTCCAACATCAATAGGGTTTGTGTTACAGTGAACTATAATATAAGAGCCAACTTTTAGTTCGTTCGAACAAAGCATTTAGACGTTATCGTGTTAACTTACGCACACTCCTACATGCATCACCATTAAAAGGAAAAAAAAAAGCAAATATTAACTCAGGGTATCTTAAAACGTATAGACACATCAAAATCTCAAAGCTGAATTTTCGTAATGATTACAGTACTTTATTTACATATGTATGTTTAGAGAGTTAAAAAAAAAAAAAAAAAAAAAAAAAAAAAAATGAAATTGGATAAAAATTATATGACTTTATGAAAATACAATTCCAAAAATCAGTATATAAATAAATAAACAAAAATCAGATGAAAAAGATTTTTTTACTTTGTCTTACCCATAGGGTCGAGAAAGTATTGTTTTAGGGTCAATTTTTCGAACGTGAGTTTTTGTTCAGAGAGTCAAAAGAAAAAAAAAAAAAAAAAAAAAAAAAAATCAAATTGGATAAAGATTATATGATTTTATGAAAATACAATTTCAAAAATTAGTAGATAAATAAATGAACAAAAATCAGATGAAAAAGACTTTTTTACTTTCTCTTACCCATAGGGTCGAGAAAGTATTGTTTTAGGGTCAAATTTTCGAACGTGAGTTTTTGTTATATTTACATGTTCTGAGGTCCCCTGAATACGAAAATCATGTTTTTAGCGAATGGTCTGTGTGTCTGTTTGTTATCAGCATATCTCAAGAACAAATAATAACAGAAATTCCAAACTCGGTATTCTAAATGTGTATCATATAGGGATGCTACACTAAGATTTTCATTGAGATGAAGCAAATGGTTCGTGTACAGGGACACTATTCAAACACATTACTTCTATGGGCGAAACAACAGGTAAGTAGAGTTTAACATCTATTAAACTGCACTAAACCAAATGAAACGAATATATATTTTTTGTAATAGAGATAGTCAACTGGGATTTTTTTTTTTTTTTTTTTTTTTGTGTGTGTGTGTGTGTGTAGGAGCTTCGCCTCTCCCCCTGGGAGGGGGGAAGGCCCCCCTCCAGGAGAGTAGATTTTCATGATGGGTGTCTTTCAAAAGAGCTCGCCAACACCTTTAAAATGAATGGTTGAAGCATCGATCTGCGATAATTTAAAATAAAGTTGTCGATTTTTTTCATAAAAAAAAAAAAAAAAAAAAAAAAAAAAATGTAATATTGAGAATAAATTCAACTTTTTTTGGGGATATTTAGTGCTATACTACTTCTCATATATGGAAATCGTCTGCATTATCATGGAAGATAATTTTTTTAAATAATGATTTTAATAAATTATTTTTACTGAGTACTACAAAAATTTAAAATACTTTAGAATCTCAAAAAAGACACTTAATTGTCTGTTCTTGTTGTCATTTATATTATATAGATTACTTTCTTAGATAATGGTGTAGTTTTAGACTTTTTAACTAGAGTCTAAAAATATAAAAAAATTTTCAACTTTGTAAAGAATGTATTTTACATTTAATACCTTAAATAATTTGAAACTTTACAAAAATGTTTACATAAATTCACATTGCGTGGGTTTTTTCTTACTCAGTGATTACATTTTAAAGGATATTTACAAAACTTTATAGAAAATACTTTCGAATTTCCTTTCATAATCTATCATATAAACTTTTATAAATTATTAAAGTTTTTTCAATAGCTAAAGAATAACAGTATGTATGTATGTATAAAGAGAATGCAAGCAACTTCATAAAAGAAAATTATGTATTCCATTAACTCTGACGGGGTTTTATTATTTCTATTGAAAAAATTTTTACGACATTGATGTAATATGTGTTTACTCATATCCATCTAATACTGTAAAACCAACATGAAAAAAAAAATATATACGTATATATATATATAGTCTTTTAACAAAAAAAAAAAAAAAAAACTGTTTTTTGGGGATTTGAAAAGAAAAGTTTTCAAAAAATAAATTATCTTCTTTATATTCTTTAATAACAATACATAATTAATGTAAACGTAAGTTGTAAATTAAGAAAGCAGCACCGCCTTCATGCAAATATTTAACATTATTTACATTAAACAATAAATTTCTAAGACGTGTCGTTAACTAATAACGAATTATTTTAGTTAGGGGCATAAAATGTTAATATATATATATATATTTTTTATGCTTTTTTATTCAACCGAGTTGTCTGTCATTCTGTCATTCTGTGTGTCATCGAGCCATTTTTCTGCTATATTTTGACTCAAGGGTCATCCCTATGAATATGATTGACCTTAGGTAACCATGATTCATCCAACCCAACGAGTGACTCATGAGGTATCAGCTTTTTAGTTACAAAATAAATCTGACTTCTACACAGTGGGGCCCGGGTTCGAATTCCGGAGAAGGCATGGATGTATGTATTGACCTTGTTCATGTTCTTGTATCTGTTCTTGTAATAAAATCTTGTAAACCCTTGTGGTGTGGATTATTCGAGATATAAGCGGCCCTAGAGGCAAGCAATAAATCTCACGTACTCATCAAACCAAGAGCGTGTTCAGTAGAGCGCCCGAGATGGATCAATACGACCGGGCGATGACGTCACTGATCCTGGACCGGTCTTGGATCGGGCTAGGAATCTACTGAACGCTTTGGAACAATTTTGACGTGATAGGAGCAGCGCCATCTATCTAATTTGACCTGTATTAGCAAGTTATCTAATCTATTGTATTTCTGTTGTTTATTTTGTCTGGACTTTTAATACGTAATTCCATAAAACGCTAAACTATATTACGTTTTTTCTTAAAAAAAAAAAAAAAAAAAAAAAAAGAAAGAAAGAAAGATCTTTTATGTAATAACAGTTTTACTTCTTTCTTATTAATGTAGAATTCTGTACTCTGCTAACAAAAAGTAAGAAGCTATTAATTGATTGTACTGACAAATTACTAATATACATTACTTTGGTTATGATTTTTCTAAATTCACGTATAAATTTTAATCATGAAAATGTTAAGAATGTTACGTTACATTTATTTTTAAAGGAGCAGAGTAGATTTATCTTAAATGAGCACTTAAAACACTTTTCTTTCTCTTCGAATTTTATTATGAACAGAAATGTACAACAAAAACGTTTTTGAAAAAAAAAAAAAATAAAAAAATAAATAAATTATATAAAATATGAAATATGAAATATGCTGTTCAGTTAATATAATGGATTTACATAAAAAATAATCTTATTTTCTTCTTCGATTTATGAATCAATATAAAGAGCTTTTTCTCTTATTACCGACTGAATATTAAAATAAACTAGCAATGTAAACAACACTGCATAATTTTATAGCTACTTTTTTTACAGTCTGTTTTGTTTATTAAATTTAATAATTGACATCTTCAAATTACTTTTACCTAAATTAAAAATATGTGGAAGGATTTTAATTTATTTACTTATAGTTAACTTATTGTTTTAAAGGTAAAAAATACAATCGTTTACAAACTTTTCTATTTGTAAAGAAAAAACAATCGCATGAATGAAAAGCTCTGTCTGAAAAAAAAAAGAAATATAATTTTTCCCAGCTTATTTTTATATATTAAATTAAAAAAATATGATAGCGTCCGAATTAAAAAAAAAATATTTTTTTTTTGTTTAAATTAAAATTGTGTAAATTTTTGTTTTAATTTTATGTTTGAATGTTACGTCCATCAATAAAAAAAAATTACGTATCGAAAATCGTTATTACGTAAAAAATCTTTTTTACACAATAAATAAATAAACATAATATAGTTTAGCATTTTATGGAATTACTTACCTTATTTTCTACAGCACAAACAATGCATATAAATAGGTACATCTGTATTAATCCTCAGCTAATCAAACAAATAAACAATCATTGTCAAAAACAGATGTTCATTGTTCAGGTTTTCACTGCGTAATGTCAATCAGAGCCTGATTTTCAACCTATTGCGCATTTGATCCATCACGTGACCCAATGGATCAAGAAATTTTTCTGGGCTTTCTGATCCACGACCGGTCGAGATCGGTCCATTCCACTGAACGATGTGACTCTGGATCGGTCGACACCACTGAACGCTTTGGCTCGGAATCTTTCGACCGGTCGTGGATCGGGCGCTCTACTGAACACGCCCCAAACCAAACCAAATACAAAATAAATAAATAAAAAAGAAAAAGAAAAAGAATGCTTTTTCATCGCCGTCCTAAAATGTAGTAAATAAGGCAAAATTTTCTGTATTCAAGCCAATTAAAAAATCAAAAGCATTCATTGCTGACAAAATATGTTATTATATAGTAAGATGTAGTCATAAATGAATGGTTTTGATATTTTAATTCGTTTGAGTACAGAAAATTTCGCCTTATTTACTATTTAGGCAGACGATAAAAAAGCATTCTTTTTAAAAATATTTTTTTTTAAATATTTTTTATTATTATTATTATTTTTTTTAAATATAAAACTGACATATAATTTTCCTTAATAACTAGTTTTACAATAATTCACCCTAAGTTATTTCAAAACAAAAATCACATGGTAAGAAAAATAAATAAAATAGAACTATACATTTAAAGAGTGACTGTGATTTGAATCATTCTGTCTGTCCGTCTGTCTATCTATCTGTTTACTTCAAGCGTCCCTACATATTTATAAAATTTCTTCAAAAGGATATATGTTATTCTAGCACACTATGACATTTTCCGTAATTAAAACTGTATAAATAGCAAAATTGATTTTTGTGCAAGTATAGAGACATCCAAAATAATAGCAATGGATTACGTTTAATGAGAAGCATTTTTTTAAAAATCATATTTTAAGTAACATTTTACTGCACAAATCCTAACGAAATTCACATTTGTTATTCATATGCTAACGAGAATGTTTTTCTATAGAATGGAGTATGTTTATCGTTACTACTTACAGGGACACGATACACTAAAATATTCAGATACATTAAAAGCTACTCTTAGAAATTGCTGACATTGCATTTTTGTTTGCGTTAAGCGTTATTACCATTTTCAAACAATATTTAAGGTGAATTATGAATTTCATAAGTTTATCTGTCTGTATTTTTGTCTAACAGTCTGCCTATTGTGTGATCACGTAAGCAAGATACATTGAAGTTTAAACGATGCAATGGGTAAGTACAATTTGCAAGTGTTAATTATCTATGCAAACTGTCTAATTTCTTTTCCTTGTCTATTTTTAATTCAGGTAAAAAAAAATAAAAATACATAACAAATTATCTTGTTCATACTACAGCCGTCAAATGTTAATGTTAATGTTAAATATATTATTAAAACAGCACTGTTTTTTCACATAACATACATATTTTTATCTTGATTTTTTTTTTTCAGGCATGATCTCCACTATTAATTGCATGAAAATCGGCCCCAACACCATGTTTGCAAATTTTTAAGTAAAATGACCTACTGAATCCGAATATGATGCCCATTTTGCCCTATAATCCGCCTTTTTTTATGGACGCCCCTATTTTTCTCACTTTTCGGTAATTGTATGGCTGTAAATTTGATCTGTAAGGGGGGAGGGGGAGGATTATTTTAACTGTTAAATAACTTGTCACGGGCTACAGCAGTTAAAAAAAAAAAAAAAAAAAAGAAAGAAAGAAAAATTCTAAAATATGAATATTTGCAGCAAAGAGAAAATTCAGGGAGGATTTCCCCCTGAAATTATAAATTACATATAAAATACTTTATTGATCCATTATTATTGTTGTTTATTATACAATATATTTTATTTTGTTTTTAAGTGTTAAAATATTCTTTTTCATTCACCAAATCAAATTCAGAGCCATAAAATTACCGAACAGTGATAAAATTTAGGAAAGGGGGTGGTGTCCCGAGAAAACAGTGGGTGATTTTGCAAAATGGAGGTCATATATGGATTTAGGAGATCATTTTAGATAAGAACCAGCAGAAATGATATCAGGGCTCTTTTTTTTTCCTTTGCAGTGCAGTGTTGTCAATTTACTGAATTTGCTTCTAAGTAGCTAACGTCAACCATTGATCAATGAATACTGTTGTGAGTTCAGCATTCATATCAGTTATAAATGCGCCAAACTAGCGTCTAATTACCAATTTTAACATTCAAAAAAGGAATTTATGTTGCAGTTTTATCCCAACCAACACGTTTTTTGTAGTACGCCTTTAAGACCTAATGAAAGGAAATAGTACTATTTAAGTTCAAATAGTTTTAGAAAAAATACGTAGAATTTTTAACACTTATAAACAAAATTAAAAAAAATATTTATGCCTTCGGATCTCTCCGTCTGTCTTCAAGCGCCTCTAACTCTCGTAAATATATATGAAATTCTGTAAAACTGCTATATGTTATTTAAGTTCGCTATGGGTTGTTCCATACTGAAAATGGAGTAAACTCCTCCACTGGTTTTCGTTCAATGACATCTGAAAGAATTCCAAAGTATTGCGTTCTAAAAGAAGTATTTCTATAAACCAGTTTTTAATACATTTATACTGCGCAAATTATAATGAAATTCACACTTATTATTCATATGAATAAAAAGAAAATGTTTTATATAAAATAAAGTGTAATTAGCATGAAGATTCCCAGGGCCACGCAAAAATAATCAGATACCCTTAGAGTATGTGGATGAAAATTGCTGCAATTGCATTTTCATTTTATTCATTGAGCGTTTTTAAGACTTTCCAACGATGTTTAAAAGTGATTATGATTTGCACGAATCTATCTGGCTGTAGCGTCCACAATTTTTTCAGAATAATTTTAAAATGATATGTTATTCAGTTTCAGTATAGCACGTTTGCTATTTAAAATAATTTAAATAGCACAACTTGTTTGTGTACAGGGACACCCAAAAAATGTCAGTGTATTGCGTTTTTTGAGAAATTTTTATAAATCTATTTAAATAACTTTATACTACATAAATATAAATGAATTTGACATTTGTCATAAAAATATTTTTATAGAATATGAAATGTTTAGCGTTAAGATTTCAGCTTCACTAAATTGTTCAGACACATTAAGGTCTACAATTGGTTATTGCTGTAAATGTATTTTCGTTTGTGTTAAAAGTTTTTAGCACTTTTCAAACTTGATTAAAAAATATTATGAACTAACAGGCTACGCCCGCTTCGCTGGTCACTATTTTTAAAATAAATCACAATAATTAATGAATTCTCAAAACTGCATTAATTTTTATCATGTGATAAAAAAAGAGAAAAAAATTTCTGATCGAGAAAAATGTCGCACCGGGTCCACACTGCCTTCGGCAGCGTAGACCCGTGCGCTGGGCGCACGTATTGCTTCACCATCCTTATGACTTCTCAAAATTCCATGTTATTACTCATAAACTTTCATTCTTAAGAAAAGGAATCAAAAAATATATCATTTAGCATCGGGTAAAAACTCACACCGGGACCCCACTGCCTTCGGCCGCGCAGACCCATGCACGCGCACATGTTAGGATATACGTGCGGTGAGCGCACATATTCCTTCTGAAATCAAACTCTTATTCTAAAGAAAAGAAAATTAAAAAAATCATTTCTCATCAGGTAAATTGTCGGACCTGGTCCCCACTGCCTTCGGCAGCGTAGTCTCGTGCGCGCTGCGCGCCTATTCCTTCCCCACCCTTCCAGCCCCTCCTAATTAACTTACATATACCAATTTTGAACGGTCTTACTCAATTAGCTGAGATTCAAAAGAAAACCTGATCAGGACACCTTAAAATTGTAAATCAGGTGAAATCTCGAATTCCACATTCGATAATATAAAAGAACTTTAAAATATCTTTCGAATGATGTATTAGAAATAATTTAATGATAATTAGAATTTGAAATATTGAAATTTAAAAATATTACAGCGCCATCTGGCGGTAGAAATTTCTGTAATCTATTGTTCCATTCCAGATCAACGCAGCTTTCAAATGATGTATTACTCATGAAATTATTTTAATTAGTAGCTGAGATACAAAAGAAAACTGATTCAGGAGACCACAAAACGTGTAAATCTGGTGAAAACTTTCGATAATATAAAAGATCTTTAAAATATCTTTCGAATGATGTATTAAAAATAATTTAATCATAATTAGAAATTGAAATTTAAAAATATTACATCGCCATCTGGCGGTAGAAATTTCTGTAATCCACTGTTCGATTCCAAATCAAAAAATCTTTCTAATGATGTATTATTTATGAAATTATTTTAATTAGTAGCTGAGATACAAAAGAAAACTTAATCAGGACACCTCAAAACGTATAAATCGGGTGAAATCTCGAATTCGATTTTCGATAATATAAAAGTACTTTAAAATGTGTATGAACTCAACAAAGCTTTCAAATAATGTATTACTTATGAAATTTTTTTAATTAAAATAACTGAGATACAAAAGAAAACTGATTCAGGAGACCTCAAAACGTGTAAATCTGATGAAAACTTTCGATAATTTAAAAGAACTTTAAAATATCTTTCAAATGATTTATTAAAAATAATTTAATCATAATTAGAAATTAAAATATTGAAATTTTAAAATATTACAGTGCCATCTGGCGGTATAAATTTCTGTATTCCCCTGTTCGATTCCAAATCAAAAAAGCTTTCCAATGATGTATTACTTATGAAATTATTTTAATTAGTAGCTGAGATACAAAAGAAAACTTAATCAGGAGACCTTAAAACGTGTAAATCACGTGAAATCTCGAATTCCATTACTTACGGTAGTCGGTTAATGGAAAGAGACAGAAATTTGTGGCGCCTACTCTTGAAATTCAATTCAAATAAGTTTCAAAATGACATATTACTTTTGAAATTATGCTAATTAGAAGCTGAGATACAAAAATAATATAAACAATATTATAAAACGGTTTATGTCTGACTTTTTCGTGGTTTTCTCCGAAACTTGCGTAATTCCGGGCTAAATACTTTTAAAAATCCATAGTATGAAATGTGAAAGGAGTATCAGAATTCGAAACTCTGCAAAATATAAAAGAATAAAGGCGTTCTGGGTTTTCCGTTGTTTTCTCCGAAACAACCGTTCCTTTTCCATGTTTTTGCCCCTCCCCCCCCCCCTTTCCGTCCCTTCTAATAATTTTACACTTGAAAATATCCGCAATCGATTTATCTTTCCTTAAAACCTAATAATAACAAATTCAAACGCTGTAACTCTTTTTTTTTTTTTGCCCCTTCGTTCCCCTCCTCCTCCTCAAGCCCTTCCTAATTCTACACTTTCCAGTGGCGGATCCAGAACTTGACTTTTTTTTTGGGGGGGGGGGCTAAGATTTTTCAAAGCGTTATTCAGGACCAATAAAAAATTTGCAATTGCAATATTCAATTGTCGTCAATTGCTGTAACAATCTAGGCGAGTCGTATTAATCCTGGACGATAGGACCCATGCCCCAGCCCGCCCGGTTCCCGCTGTTCAGTGTATTTTCCTAGTCAACTTTGTCCCCTTATTACTTACGGTGTGAATTTTTTTTTTTTTTTTTTTTTTTTTTTTTTTAACACACTTGACATTGTGAGTTTTACTAGGCGAGTCGTATTAAACCTTCACGATAGGACCCATGCCCCATCCCGCCCGGTTCCCGCTGTTCAATGTATTTTTCTAGTCAACTTTGTCCCCTTATTATTTCCGGTGTGAATTTTTTTTTTTTTTTTTTTAACACACTTGACATTGTGAGTTTTTTTCTTTTCTTCCCATGCTATTCCTATGGGGTTTTTAGCCTTTTTTCCCCCTCTTTTTCTACATTCTAAAGTGGCGGTGGTTACCAAATATTACGATATTTTAACGGCATATCTTAATTTAAAATAGTGCAAAATATAATACAAAATTTAATCAAATTTTTTTGTTTATCCACATATTTTCATGAAAATTGAACAGTAGCTTTATAATAAGCTGTCTAGGCCGAATATTAATTCAAATGTAACGTGAATTAAAATTTGAAAATTTCAATTTTTCTTCCCACTGTAAAACACGTGACATTTTGATCGGTTACAATCATTTCCTTTCTCATGGCAGACGATAGTCTGGCATTTGAAATTATGTTGCCACAAAAAATTCATACTTTAGTTAATTTTAAAAAATCTAATTGTTGTATCGATAAGCCACTTGCACACTTAGATTTAAAAAAAATGCCCCTTTCATTCGGTATCGAAATCGTAACGATCGGACAAATATTTCTAATTTATTTTGCACTTTTTCTGCTTTTAACTCCGTTAAAATATCTTTTTTTATGCAATGGTGGTGAATTCTCAGTCATTGAGATCGCTTTTAGATTAGACATGAGTGGACATTTTAATTAATATCTCCACAACTAATTAAAATTTTTAAATTCTGTTTTCAGGAGCCCCGTATGTCAATTTTTTTACTTCTGCGTTCAGTAGGGACTGAACGTATAAAAGTACAGACAGACAGACAGACAGACAAACCTTTTCTTTTATTATTATAGATACATTTAGTGTATCTAACTGTTTTTCTGTCGCTATAGCAGACAATAGCTTAAGCGCTAAGATGAGATGTAATGATGTATAGTTTCAAACCATTAGTATATAATTTCAGAACAGTTTAAAATAGTTTTATTTTATATATATTCTAGTGTAAGAGGGGAATACTTTTTTTTTTTTTCTTTTTTTTAATAGCAGCTTAAAATAAATTTTGGTATAGATCATGCATTGAGAATTATTTATAACCAACCATTGTGAAATTTATCAGAAGTTTTCAATGACAAGTTTAACTTTTTATTTATTTATTTTTTTATTCACGTGTCAGAAAAAGTTTCTATTTCTATTAAAAAAAGGGTGAAAAAAAGGTTGTTCGCATTTTATTTTTTGGCGGCATCTTCTTGAAATTACAACTCAAAGAAAAATGACCGTTAAAAAAAAAAAAAAAAAAAAAAAAATATATATATACAGACACGACATTATTTCATTATTTAAAACATGAAAATCTGACATTGACAGATTTTAATTTAGTGCCAGAGGCCTACTGCTAAACTTGTTAATATCGACAAATTCTTCTTTAGTTAATTCGTGACGATCTAAATTCCATGATAAAGTTTTCATTAAATCAAACCAATGTGTTTCAGCTGCAGATATTGTAACAAATAACGTTAGAAGTCCAAACTGTCTTATAGCTGCAAAACAACGTTTTTTCTCTTTTTCCCAATGAGGGGGAGGTGTGCCTTGGGGGGGGGACTCATGTCAAAGGTGTTCCTTGGGGGGGACTCATGTCAAAGTTGTACCTTGGGGGGGGGACTCATGTCAAAGTTGGGCCTTGGAGGGGACTCATGTCAAAGTTGGGCCAGGGGGGAATCATGTCAAGGTTGGGCCTTGGGGGGACTTCATTCAATAAATCCCCATTCAATAAACCGACTGAAACAGGCCCTTAGCACTATTAAGAGTGTATTATAAAAATTCGACAACGCTGTACCGACTGAAATAGGGGTACCTTGGGGAGGACTCATGTCAAAGTTGGGCCTGGGGGGGACTCATGTCAAAGTTGTGCCTTGGGGGGACTTCATTCAATAAATCCCCATTTAATAAACCGACTGAAATAGGCCCTTAGCACTATTAAGAGTGTATTATAAAAATTCGACAACGCTGTACCGACTGAAATAGGGGTACCTTGGGGGTGACTCATGTCAAAGTTGTGCCTTGGGGGGGGGGACTTCATTCAATAAACCCCCATTCAATAAACCGACTGAAATAGGCCTCTAGCACTAATTAAGAGTGACCTATAAAAATTCGACAACTGTACCGACTGAAATAGGTCTCTAGCACTAAAAACGCATAAAACACATCTACACACACTCACAACTCAAAATAAACATAAAAATTTTTCAATCAAAAGGTTGTTACATTCTGTGCACCACAATTAACTGATATATATCTCAGCAAAATCTGATAAGGTTTCCATGAATAGTTTTTGAATCTATCAATTTTTTATAATTAAAATGTTTTATCCTTCTACGGTATTAAATATCTCCTATAATATTGCTTTGACATATTAACGTATATTTCATCCTGTTTATGACACATTTTTGTATAAAACTGACAAAATTGATGTTTTTATGTGAAATAGTTTTCATGGTATAAGATAAGGAGACGGAAAACAAACAATAATTTGAAAAACGGCAGCAGTAGTTTATTATTATTATTATTATTGGAAGAGAGAGTATAATAATAAATGAAGTTATCGATATAATGTTTAATTTAAAATGTGATAAAGAAGTTTAAAATTGAGAAAAATCAAGTATTGTAAATAACCCAGATCTGGAGTTTAAAAACTGCATAGGATATTTTTACTGTACGCATAAAATTCATCAAAACTTTTCACGTATCTGAGAAAAATTTCCTTTTTACATTCCTGTGTAATCATAAGCATTTAGCACTAAACTGAAATGTATAAAATATTTACTTTTTTTGGTTATTTCTTATTTAATTTTCTGTACAGTTAGTTTTTTGTATGTATCTTCTGTAAATAAATTAACAAATACTTGGTCATAGAATCTCTCTATGCATTTTCAAGAAATTTCTAAATACATTTTTGTGAATTTTGTGATATAAATGCATCATTTTAGAATATGAAAGACATCAGAATAGCAAATTATACGATAGAAATAATCCTTTTGCTGCACTAGCTGACGATAATTCCAGAAGAGATTTTGAATCTTAGGATAAATGTTGTAATGAACATCTGGCACGTAATGATTTCAGTTTCCTTAATCGTGTTACATATAGCACAATGAGTATAATGCATAATAAAACTACACTACAAATTCATAAAGATATGCAACAAGGATAAAATTATACATTTCTTTTCAAAATCATAGTAAATTCTATTTATGGACCGGAAAAGAAATTTCTGCATTAAAAAAATTGCCAAAGTATTTTTAAATTTAGGGATATTTTAAATTTATTTTACTCTTTCTGTTTTTAGAGCTTTTAAAATGTTATATGTAACGGTTATGATTCTTTCAATATTGAAATATCCATTGTTTGTATGAGTATTAGAATAGTAATAAGAATGTTCAGCAAAATAAAAATAAAATAAAATAAATAAATAAATAAATAAAAATAAATAAATAAAGTATTAACCATGAGCCATCTACCATTTTAAATTTATATAGGGTAAAGGTGGCTAATCATCAGACGACTTTACCTATTTTAATAAAATCTAAATATGAAATATTTTTGAGAATTTAAATGGATCTGCCAGGTTATAAATCTTTCAGAAAATCAATTTCCACTCTCTTATCTGGAAGAAAGAAACGTTACAGAAAGCAAATGGATTTAACCATTTCTATAATAAGAATTAAAAATATAATTATCGATATAATTTTTAATTTAAAATGGAAACAAGGTGAAAAAAAAAAACTTATCTAATATAGGTTAGTCTAATAATGATTAGTCTAGTCTATTGTTGATTAAAAACAAGAAAAATCAAGGTCTGTGATAAACTAATATAAACATTTTGCCCTAAGTTGAAATCTGTCTAACATAGTTCATTTTCTTTTTTTTTTCTTACTTAATTTTCTTTACAATTTTATCATATTCGCATTCCATAAATAAAATCAATAAATGCTTTATTCTAAAATCTACCTACATGGTATTAGGAAATTTCTAAATAATTTGTATATTTTACTATAAAAATACAGTATTTCAGTAAATGAAAAACATCCTGAACTAACAATGAACTAACATCGTGACCAGAATAATTTTTTTAATTTACCATTTTTTAAATTCTTTAAACAAAATAAATTTCTACCAATGGGGTCAACTATCTCCAGTTTTATTCAAGAATTAAAACTTAGACTATTGGAAGAAAAGAGTAAGAAATTTTAATAAATTTAAAACAATATAAAATAGTGATTTATGTACGTCGGTGACGTTTTCGCTATCATCACCAAAATTATGAAATTGAAACAGTTCTGAGAATTTTTCAATAAAATCGATCGTAGCATCTGATTTACATATGCAATTGAAAATAACAATCATTTAAAATCTTTAGATCTAACTATAATTAGAACAAAAAATAACGAAATGGATCTACCGTTTTCCATAAACCAAACAATAATAACGAATAACCAAATAATTAACAATAAATGCAAAACACAATATAAATTAAATCAAATCCTGTATAAACCGCGTAATAAGCATTTGTTCAAACTAATATTTGTGAAAAGATAAACTAAACAAAATATCTGAAATCATACGAAAAACATAGTAAAAATCTTGTAAATAAATTGTATAAAAAGAGAATTATGAAGTTAAATTCCATAGAAAGTGGGCAAAACTCTAAAGCGAAATATACCTCAGCAATTCTTTAAATATCCAGTAAAATAAAAAATGAAGCCTCAAAATGAAATGCAAATGTCTCTCTAAAACATGATAAGGATATATTTAAACGTATCCACAATGATAGAGACTCCACAAATCCCCTAGAAACCGCAGGCGTTTACAAAATTAAATATCAATCTTAAGAAAAACAAACTAGTTATTACATAGGTATGATTAAGCGAAAAATCCAAAAAGGAATTAAAGAACACTAAAACGACATTAAAACAATAAAATCCCTGTAGTTTTAACCAGAGCAAACAAAGAGCAAGAAAAAGACAAAATTTCAAAAATATTAGAAAATTATTTAATTAGACAGTACTTAACTGCATAGGATTTTTTGACTGTTTCTTATAGATTTTTACTTGATTAAACCAAAAAGCAAAGTAAATAAGCTCTATCCCGCCTAGTTCAGTCGCAAAACGCATACTTTTAGTTGAATTTTGCGTTAAATCATGAAAATTGGTATCCTATTATTCATTTACAAATACATTTAGTAATTAATTCTTACTTATACATACAATATATGTATGTAATTATTCATATTCCAATGTATATAAAAGTAAAATTGTATTTCAATGTTTATTGCAAGATATGCGATTACTTATATTGCAATATTATAAAAGTAAAACTAATGGTAATATGTATATACATATATGAGGGATGTGAGAGCAATATTAAGGGTAAAAGTGGAAGCATTTTTTTAGACGAAGGGGTGGTAAAAAAATAAAATAAAAAATAATAAAAAAAAAAAAGATTTCACAGGCAAAAATAGCAATACAATGTTAAATGTATGACAAAAGAACTGTTTGCTTAATTATGAGAAAGGATATTTTTAGTTTAACATAATAAATTTTTTTTTTTTTTTTTTTTTTTTTTTTTATTGCAAACTTCTTTATTTTGAAAAAAAAAAAATCGTACGTGATTGGTGAAAATGGAAATGATTTTTGTATTCAGCGTTTTGAATACATAAAATTTATCAAAAATAATTTCATGGCGCTGAAAAAAGTACTTTTGTGCAGACCTGTGTCATCACAACCGTAATTACGCAATAGCCCAGAAAACAACCAAAATTTTAGCCAATGCACAATGATGTAGAGTGTGACAAAAGCATAGCCCAGCACTGTTTACTAAGTTTGAAGACAGGATCACAGGAAAACCCCATCACGCGTCAAGGATGTCCTGTGATGGTTGTGGACCTAGCTAAAGAATTTTGGGTGAATTCAAATCAAGGTATTTCGTCTTTTGGAATGACTGTTTCTTTAACTTTATTCAAATATTTTCATTTATAACAGCAACAGTCAGAGTGTTTAACCCTCTATATATATTCAAATTGACGTATTACTGCAGATAATAAATACTTCAGTCAGATTATAAGAATGTTAAATGTCTAATGATCTATAAGTTTTTTTATTAAACATTGTTTAACTGCCCAGAAGTAAGTGTTAATAAAATCTCTATTTCTATTTTATTTGCCAAATGTATCTATTCAATGAAATGTGTGTTATACAAGGAGAGTTTATCTAATAAATTCCTAAGCAAATATCGTGAAAGTTCAGATAGATATCGTCGATACAATAAGATGAATTTTAGTTGCTGACAAAATTATATAAACAATAATGGGATACATACAAATACTTTATTGAATCAGTTAATAGTAGATAGTGTTAAAAATAGTGTCAAAATAACTCCTTATTGATTTGCTTCTTTTAGAGAGTATGTTGTGTAGTAAATTCAATTCCCTTTAGACGGCGTGCGTCGCCAGTGAAAGAAAAAAGAACCTATATTTTGTTAAAAGAATTTGGCAAGAGCCAATAAGTTTAGTTTTAGATTTTTTGATGCTTCGGCTGTGTTCGAAGACAGAATTTTCGATCTCTCACTATGAGAGTTAATTAGATTTGGGAATTATGTTCCATTAAGTATTCCTTTTTGTAAATAATGTATTTAATTTGTTTAGAAACGAGGTTTATTAAATCCCTACAATCAAAATAGAGAGTGTATTTCAAGTTATTCCACCCTAAACCCAAAACTTTATTAGGGGGATCATTTTCTTCAAATATTTTAGAATCCTTGCTAATAACATTTTTTTGTACCCAAAATTCATGTAATGGTGTCGAATTTGTATGAAATTTGTGAAGTTGCATACTCGCGTCTTTAAAGATACTAAATGAGTCTAGACTTGTAGTTAAAGTCTTCTCTACTGATGGGTGGCTTCCTATTATGTCATCTACATAAATGTTTTCATTTAAAAAACTAACAGTCTCCCTATGTGTGTCGCTAAAATCTTTCAAATGAAGTTTTATCGTCGCAGCTAATAAGAAAGGACAACAATTAAGTCCAAACAAAACTCTAGTGAATCTAAAAATCTGAAGGGGAGAGGTGCCTTCGTAAGGACTTTCTGTAACAAAAATCGTGTTACGTCCCTATATTCCTCGTATATCAATATTTGTAAAAATGCTTGTTTCATGTCCGCAGTAAAGGCTACGGGATGAAATCTAAGTCTAGACAAAATGTCAAAAATATCTTCATAAAGATTAGGTCCAATATGTAGACAATTATTAAGAGAAAGATTATTGTAATCATGTGAAGACGCATCAAACACGATTCGTAATTTACTTGTTGTACGATCTGTTTTTATTACCGCTCTATGTGGTAAATAAAAGGTTGTAGAATTTTCCTCCAAATCCGTAACGGGTTTTATAATCCCCTCTTTCAAATAATCCTGTAAAACATTATTGTATTCAAAAAATAAATTTGGGTTTCTACAAAATTTGTACTTAAGTCTCGAAAATCTACTTTCAGCGATTTCAAAATTATTTCGTAATTGTGATTTACTTATTTTCCAAGGGAATTTAACTTTATATCGTTTATTTTCATACTTAATTTCCGATTCAAAATTTTTCATAATTTTGTTTTCGGAAAGGTAAAATTTTTCTTTCGGATTAATAAGACCCGAATTTTCCAAATTCCAAAAATTTTCTATTTGTTTTGACAACAAATTTTCTTCTACTATGATACTCATGGTTAATGATTCAAGAGAATCGCTTTTAATTCCCTGTAAAACCCAACCGAACACAGTTTTTACTACTACTAAATTTTTATTAATGCGCCTAATATTACCTAACACAATATCATAATAATAATCGACTCCTATCAAAAGTGTAATGCTTTCTTTACTATTAGGTATATTGGCTAATTCTAAATTCTGAAAATTATCATTTTTCGTGATTTTTTCCAATTCAAGGGGAGGGTGAATGAACGATCCAGAAATTTCATCCGTAACTAACGCTTCAATTTGAATATTATGATCAGGTTTATTTTTATTCACGAGCTTTAATTTAACTATGCCATAGGTTTTTTTTTTTTTTTTTTTTTTTTTTTTTTTTTTTTTTATCGGTGTTTTACTTCCAAATGTGTATACTTTCAATTTTTCATTTCTAATCAGTGTTAAATTTAGTTCATTAGCAATATAACGACATAAAAATGTTCTACTAGAAGCTGAATCAAGAAGCAAACGGATCGTTTTCTCTTTCGTTTTATTTTTAATATTTACGGAACAAGTTTGTAACAAAATTTTATTTTCCTGATTTATAGAAGAAACAGTAGAAACTATTTCCTGTTTGGATTCTGAACCAGAAGGAACATTTATTTTTTCCTGAGGTTTATGTTTAGATTTGTAACAGAGAGTTGTATTATGTTTATAACCACATATTCTGCATTTAATGTCGCTATGGCATTCCGCGATACGGTGCTTTTGTTCCAAACACAAAAAGCAACGGCCCTGAGATTTCAAAATATTCTTCTTCTTTTCAATATCGAATGCGAAACAATTTTCTGACGCGTGATTCTTTTTACAAAAAATGCATCTCATCTGTTCATTTTCTACCGCAGTAGTAGTGATTAATTCATGCGCAGACGATAATCTGCTGCCGTCTCGATTTCTCAATTTATTACTTTTTATTTGTTCGTTTGTTTTATTTTTTGTAGATAATGTTCTTTCCCGCGAAATTATTTCCGTTTGTATGAAATCTAATAGTTCTTGAATTTTAATTCCATGTAAATTAGAGGCGTGTTTTCTATTGAATTCTAAATATAAATCGGACGGTAGTGTCTTAAAAATTACTGCTATTAACATAGCACTATAATTATTCTCATCAACTTCTAACGAGAACAATGATCTAATATTTATCTCGATTTCTTCATGTAATTTTTTTAATCTAAAAATATCCGTGGATTTATAAACGGGTGCTGAATTTAACAAATTGTTCATGTGGTGGTTAATTATCATATCGCGTTGTCCGAATCTTTGTTTAAGAATTTCTACGGCTTTGTCATAATTTTGTTCTGAAATCTCTTACCCGTGTATGGAATTTAAAGCTGTCGAAGTTAAATAACTTTTTAAATAATTAAATTTCTCTACCTTTGACAAAGCTTCATTGTCATGAATGGCAACTTGAAAAGTATTCCAAAAACTCATAAATTGGGACAATTCACCGCCAAATCTTTGAATAACCAATTTTGGTAATTTAACAAATTTGTTATTCTCACTTAACGGTGTACTTCTATTCTGTAATGTACTTGAAACATTTGAATTTACACCACTATTTTCAACTGAATTTACTTTTAATTACTTTTTTGCTCTAAAAATAGCGCTCGCGATTTTGTCTTGGTATTCATAACACACGTTTTTTTCATTTTCATATTCCGTTAAAGGAATTATTTTTTCTATTTCCCTATCGGCTTCCTGTAGAAGATCATTTTTTATAGTTAGTTGATTAAGAGCTTCTTCTAAGTTTTCAACATTTAAATGTTCTTCTTTTAAATTTAGTTCTATACTATTCACCAACTTCGTAACACTGGATCGAATAATTTTTCCATTAATTTTATGCTTGTCTTCCATTGTAAATTTCCATAAAATTTCTTACCTTGAGCCGTCTTCGCTCTAAGAGCTAATCCAATAGTATGAAAACACAAAAGGAAATTTTAATAATCGAATTTAACACAAGCATCGTTACTTTCAAAAACAACATTCTCTTGCCGGCACCGATGCACCAAAATGAAAAATAATTTGCGGCTCAGTGGTGTTGACATTTTAAGAAAATAAAGAATCAAAATTAATATGCCGGATTGCTTTGAAAACAAGAGAATGAATAAAATAGAACGATGAATACTTTTTCTGATGGTTTAATGATTATAATAAGATAAAAATTCTATTTACAAATTAAATACATTATTTACAAAAAGGAATAATTAATGGAACATAATTCCCAAATCTAATTAACTCTCATAGTGAGAGATCGAAAATTCTGTCTTCGAACACAGCGGAAGCATCCAAAAATCTAAAACTAAACTTATTGGCTGTTGCCAAATTCTTTTAACAAAATATAGGTTCTTTTTTCTTTCACTGGCGACGCAGCGCCGTCTAAAGGGAATTGATTTTACTACAGTAAACATCAAGTCATTCTAACGTCGAAAAGCTTTCTGAAGTTTCACAATATTTGACATATATGTATTTATTTTTTATTTTTTAAATAAGAGTAGCTCCGTACATTTATCTCAAAAAATGTGAAAACATGAATTTAATTAACGAATGCGCATGCGCAGTTAAATATTATTTAGTGCAACATATTATATTACATAAAATATTGAATTTTTTTTAAATATTCTTATTACAGTATTGTAATCTCGACATTGTCTGTTAAGCTTTATATAAAGAGAATTTCATTGGTTTGAAATCCCTGCATGTTATAAAGAAAAAACATTGAAAATATTTGATGAATTAAGGAAAATAAATCTCTATCAATATGAAAATTCATGCTAGTTGCGTACAAATTATTATAGATTTTCAAAATAATAATAATAATAATAATTCTATTATTATACACACCTGTAGCGCATTTGAAATGTTCTTTACAACCCTAAAGTTACATGAGAATCTATCTTGTATTTCCACAGATATTCAACAAAACCTCTAAATACTGAAACATCCATATAGTTGTTGGTAGTCTCTGTATTACTGGATATAAACTACCAAAAGTTAACTTTACTATCTAGATAAGAGTATGATTTCTTTGTCCATGCATAATATAGATCCCGCGTTTGACATCCAAAAAATGTAAAAGAAAGTGTCTTGCATTAATGCTCATTCAGTTAATTTAAATGGCTATTGATGTAACTCGTGAAACGTAAAAGAACTGTCTAATTTTATAATAAAATACAACTAAATAAGTTATAACGATATAAATTGTAATCTGAAAATCTTAAAAGTAATAAGAAATGAAAATTAATAGAATAATTTGTTCAAAGTTAAGATTTAAATAGTAGAGGCTATTTTGTATTAATGAAGAAAGTGCATAAAAAGTTATAAAAATATTCTTTAACTGCTATTTTGTTAAAAAAGTAATAGTACGCATTCGTACAGTGAATTTTCAGGTACATAAATTTTCAAAAAATTTAGTAAAACATATTACGAATGCTCCTATTAATAAAATACCAACGTGTATATTGACTTGCTCCGTTTTAGTCTCAGTTATACTTTAGTTTCTTAGTATATAACATTTAAAACTGAGATACCAAAATCTTTACTAGATATATATAACTATAAGTACCTTAATCCAAACATAATAAAGCTCCATTTAAACAAATAACTGCTAAAAGTCAAAATTACTTAGCTAAAACTTTAAAAATTACAAAGCTATTTTACTCATAACAAACCAGTTTGAATTTTAAATTTTCAACGCAAGAGTTGTTCTATATTCAGCAATATTTCCAACTAGTAATTTTGTAGTTATAACGGATATCATTATACGGAATAAAAACTTTTAATATAAACTTTAAAATTTTATTATAAAGAAGTATTCTAATACAAATTCTTTCAAAAAATATTATCATTTTATCCTAGAAACAGCTCGGCAGTACAATTGTCCTGTCAGTATATTTCACAAAGGAAGTATTATATTTTAAGAGAATCGTATATATTTGTAAGATGATTATAAAGAATGCTAAGGGAGTTTCTAAAGAATTTTTCAACTTGAGAAAAGCTGATTTTTCGAGACAATTTTGTTGACTAAGGAAGTATATATTTCACAGTTTCACGCAAAAAACTACATTTAAAGAATTAAATAATGTGCATTTTAGTATTTGACGCAATTATACATTTATGTACTTAAGTTTGATGAAATTATCGTCATAATAACTTTTAAAATATTAAATATACCAATGAAATTGAAAATAAATAAATAAATAAATAAATAAAAAAGAAGTTTACATATTTATTTTATTTTATTTTAACAATTTTAACATAAAAAGAAAAATTCCATAAATTCCATAAATATAACACGTGTAAAGTCTTTTCGGATGCAAGTTTTTTAGGAATATGCAAGTCTAAAAAAAAAAAAAAAAAAAAAAAAAAAAAAGCAGAGTGTAGATTAAAGTGTGAGATAACAAGTGCTGGTTATGAAACTACGTTAAACCAATGTTTGCAAAAGCTTTTAAGTCTATTTTTCTTTCAAATATTGAAAATTTTATATTTTATCAAAGGATATTAAAAGATCAAAATATTGCAAACTATTTATTATTTCTGAATTTACCATTTTGGGGACTATGGCAGGTAATGGGTTAAAGATTTAGAAAAGTTTTATTTGACATATAATTCCATTTAAAGGAGTTATAGCTCCCCTCACAAATTCAAAGTTTATACCAAATTATTCAGACAACTTTCGTTCGCAACACTTCTCGAAAATTATCAATCTTGATTAAAATTTTGATGTGGAAACCACCATATGAAATGAAAATTACAAAATTTATATTGCCGCAATTATATTTTTATGCTGAAAACAGACATACACAGCGATCAAAAGTAAAATATTGACTTAAATATTAAGTTACCTGAAAAAGTGCAATTTTATATGTACATATATATGTATAAAGTACTGTGCAAATTATTTGGGACGAGCTCAAAAATTTTCACAAATGTTGTTTAATTGGTATAGGCTAACTTACATGACATATAACAATCTAATACGAAATATATCCTCCTCTAACTTCAATGAAATCCTGTACACGGTTTGGCATGGATTCCACTAAATTAGAACATAAATTTTTGATCTCGTCATTAACAAAACCAAACTGTTATAACATTCTCAATCATTGTTTTCTTTGTTGAGCAGTCCATTTTACTCACACGTCTCTTTACAATGCTCCACAAATTTTCGATGGGATTTACATCAGGAGAATTACCAGGCCAATCCAAAACCGTTAATTTCTGTTCTTGAAAAAAATTCTTTGTTAGCTTAGAAGAATGGCATGGAGCAAGATCTTGTTGAAAGATACCAAGACCACCAGCGGACGTTTGCATCATAGGCACAATTTTTCTTTCTATTATAGAAATGCATGTTTTAGAGTTCATCATTCCTTCAACTGGTACTAAGCTGCCAGGTCCTCCAGAAGTAAAATAACCCCAAAACATCTGTTTCTGAAGGTGTTTAACTGTTTGAATAAGATGTTGTTCTCTGATGTGTTCTCCAACACTTAGCCTGACAAATCTTGGTCGAAACCCTTGCTTAATAAAATGCATTTCGTCGCTGAATACAATCTTCTTCCAGTCTTGTGCAGTCCAGGACTGATATTTCCTGGCCCAGGCCATACGTTTTCTCTTCATTGCAAGTGTTAGTAACTGTTTTTTGATTGGTGTTCTTGCAAATCACCCAGATTCAATAAGCCTTCGTCGAATTGTTGATGAATCCACGCTCACACCAGTAGCTAATAATTCTCTCTGAAGATCTGTACTTGTTTTGCGAGAGTGCATTTTACTATTTCGTACAAGAAATTTGTCTGTTCGAGGTGTGGTCTTGCGTTTGTTTCCACATTTACTCTTCCGTTTTGGAGACACTGTCCTAAAACTCTTTTGCAAATTAATAATCCGAGAAACACTGGATTTTCCAACACCAACTGCTGTAGTAATATCCCTCACAGTCATAGAATTATGCTGACTAAGGGTAACAATTGTAGTCCTTTACCTGGGAGTGATATACATTTTTTAAATACACGTCAGAAGCAGACAATTTACACAATCGACCACTTCTTACAGCAAATAAAGCGCAACTGAAAGGAAATTTTTTTTTAATGTCATGATCACGTGGTCAAACCAGTTTAGATTAGTTAAGGGCAGTCGCGCGTTGTAAGAAAATGCAGTTAAAAATTGTTTGAGGCTTAAAAAATACTTTAACTGCAGCATGGGGATGAGAAATTAATTTTGAATCCTGAGCAGTTTTCCACGACATGTTAAAATATAGTAAAGCACTTCCATTGATTATATCAATAGAAAAGAAGGTTTTTCGCTTAATTATTTGTAGCCCAGTGTATTGTCTATTTATTTTGTACACACCACATTGTGTATTTAAATGTAGTCTTATATTTAAAACACATAGTACAATATGAAAAGCTATTTCCAAGTATATATCCCTGATATATTCCAATTCTTTTGGAAGCGCTGTAAAGAAAGGTTGAATGAATTTCCTACCGTATTCTGCATGAAACATACTTTTATGTATAATATACATACATGTGTTAATTTTATTTTGTTTATCGTATAGATATTAAATTGTACCGATCGCAAATTTTGTCCATAAAAACGTATAAAGCATTTGGATTTTCTAGGATATCACTGTACACGTACCATTTTCTTGATCTGAACGAAAATTTAGTATAGCATTCCAATATAATAATGATTAGGAATACAGAGTTTGGATTTCCTACAACAGTTTGTACTAGAGAAACCCGCACAGACCCATATACACATACATACACACAGAAAGAGAGAGAGACTAACTGCTAAAATTAAGTTTTTTGGATTTAAGGGATCTGAAAATGCGTATATAACTTAATTTCTAATATATGACAGCAAAACAATACTCCTCATATGCGTAAGAGAAAGTAAAAATGGGCTAGGGAGAAATTTTGTTAAATTTCCGATTTCACACATTTCACTATGTTAGTTTCAAAACTTGTTTCTTTTTAGAGACCCAATAAAAAAAAAAATATGGATTTTTTTTTTTTTTTTTTTTCTCCGAGATTTATAAATTAAGTGATTTGTCTCAATATATTAATCCGCGTAGCAAACAAAGATTGCTATATAAATTCTATATAAATTTTAACATAAATAAGAAAAAGAATTTGCAAGCCAATTAAAATCTAAAAAAAAATCGTTAGGTAAAACCCATATAATTTTTTCTGTTATACCTCTATTTTTATTTTTACACAGATAAAAGTGATATGTTTATAACACATTTTTGATTAATTATGTCATTCAAAATGTATACTACTTTTAATCTAATGCAAAAACGTATGCATACAGATGTGTAAATTAATTTCCATAGAGTATCTAATTAGTGTAAATTAATTTCAATAGAATTTCAATTTTGCGTAGCAAGCGGAGGTTGCTAGTGTTAATTTTAATATTTGTAAAGCAACACAATTTTAAATTTCACAAAAACTAATATATATGTATATTAACTTTTCTAAAATCCTTATGTTTACGACAATACTTCTTTAAGGTATTGAATTAACTCAAAAGTTCTATAAATAAACATTAATACACCTTTTTGACGCACACGTATTTTGTATAACAATTAATAATACACACAATTTGCAAAAAGTTTCAGATAAATTAATCATTAATTCTCAGAACATGCCGTCTCTCGTTCTTTCGTCCCAACTTTGTTTTCCACTTCACTGTTGCCATCTTCTATCGCACAAAAAGGTATGTTCGTTTTTAGTTTTTTTTTTTTTTTTCAGACAATGCTGCACTCTACTAGCGTCTTACACTTCAATGCTACTAATGTTAAATTTGTAAAGATAAAATAAAAAATTGTGTCCACAACATAATTTTTAATTATCATACGATTACAAAAATGTTATTAATAATATGATGTACATTGTATGCTTACAAAGTTATTTCAGAAAAATTGAGGTGGAACGCTGATTTTTTATGCCAAGTATGTGAAAAATACCAGAGCCGGAAATCGAACCCGGGCCCTCCGATTAACGTGTGGATGTTCTATCACTGAATTACCCTGGCTGATAACCGGCCCGGCATTTCCCACCTAATATTCGTTGGCAAGGCCACCGTGTCTGCAAACGTAGATATAATAGGTGAGAAGCAGAGGGCCCGGGTTCGACTCCCGGCTCTGGTATTTCTCACATAGTTGGTATAAAAAATCAGCCTTCCACTCCAATGTTCCTGAAATGAATTTTTATGGTTGATGAATGAAACTTCCAAATTACGAAAGTTAATTATATTCTAGAAACATATTATATGTTTATGAAATATTTTTAAATAAGTTTCTTCTTTAATTCTATTCCAGTTATGATTAAAAGTACATAAAAAAGAAAACTAACTTTATTAAATGTAATTTTTTTTTCCCAAGTATATTTCGAAAATTTTTATCCCCAATTAATTTACATATGTTTAATCCTTTATAAATTAAATAATAAAGAATTTTTTTTTAAACTTCTTTCATTAAATGCATTAATAAATTTATTTTTAGATGAAACTTAGATGCAAAATAAAATTATTACAATAATAATAATAATAATAATAATAATAATAATTTATTATAAAAGATGTTCAGTTAATTTTTCTATTCCATGTAAAATTAAGTCTAATTAATATTTTATTTTACTAAATTTAGAACATATAAACATAAAATATTTCCTTTTATAAAAATTGCGTTTCTTGTACATTATATGGAAATATTGCGTCCTAAATAAATATTAAACTTACTGGGGTAGAAAATAAAGGTATTTTTTTAGTTTTATTTATACAAAATAGTAAAATTCTGCTCGATAGTATTCTTTTTTTTTCCAGAAATTTCAAGGATTTCAAAATTATGGGCTTCATAGGATTTATCGAAATGCTTTTCTAAATATATTTTTAAAAGAACAAATCGTTATTAAAGTTTATTTCTTCCATTTATTTTTGCTTGAAATGTTAAAGCAATAGTTTGAAAGAAACTAAATATTCTTTGTAACTCGAAATCATATTTTGCAGTATTCGTTTTTAAGAAAAGAGCATGAGGTTGCTATTACAATTACAAAAAAAAAAAAAAAAAAAAAAAAAAAGAGAGATTAAAAACCAAAAAATTTTCTTTTAAAACAAAACTAGTTTTAAATGAAGTTTTCTCAAAACATTTTTGGTTATTTTAGAATTTACACTATAATTGCTGCATATTATAATGAAAATTTATATATTTACTCTATGTTAAAATTAATATATGTAGAAAATAAAGGCATTCTTTAGTTTTATTTACACAAAATAGCAAAATTCTACTCGATAGTATCCCCCCCCCCCCTCCCCCAAATTTCAAGGATTTCAAAAAATATTGGATTCATAGGATTTATGAAAATGCTTTTCTAAATATTTTTAAAAGAACAAATTGTTATTAAAGTCTATTTTTTCCATTTATTTTTTCTTCAAATCTTAAAGCAATAGTTTGACAAAAACTTGAAATATTCTTTGTAATTCGAATCTGTATTTTACAGTATTCGTTTTTAAGAAAAGAGCATGAGGTTGTCCTTACAATTAAAAAAAAAAAGTCAGCTAAAAAAAAAAAAATCATAATTAATATATTTAAATACTAATAAAATATATATATATATACCAAACAATTTTCTTTTAAAACAAAACTAGTTGTAAATGAAGTTTTCTCCTATAATATTGGTTGTTTTAGAATTTACACTATAATTGCTCCATATTACAATGAACATTTATATATTTACTCCATATTAAAATTAACATATGTAAGGATTTTCAATTTTTAAAGAATAAATGATAAGTCATCTTTTTTTTTTTTTTTTTTTTTTTTTTTTAATATATCAAACACTATAACTTTCTTAATTTTTTTTTCTCAAATTTAATCATATTATTATTCAAAAGAATGATACTAGTACAAAAACGTCCTCCGTAATTTTTCAAGGTTCCTTTTCATAGTGGAACTTGAAAACTAGTCTTATTGCCAAAATTTGCTATCTGACTAGAGAAAATAATCTTGATTACTCTTATTACTCAATTTTATGTTGTTTTAACTATTTGAGTAACAAAAATCCGGTTCAAAGGCTTATAGGGTTAATGCCTTCCGAAATATAGAAGTCATCACAAATTTCAGAAAAATTATATAAGCTGAAATGTATAGGTTCTAAATGTTTAATGTCAGAATAAATAATAGACGATTCTATCAAAATATGGGTTCTCTCTACGATTGTTCTATTGGACAAAATATTTTCGACAGTTCTAGGCTTTTAATAAATTGAACTAATAAAAAGTAAGATTATATATTTTTAAATGGTTCGGTGTAGCTCAACAAATATATCTTCATTTCAGTAAAGAACAATAACTAATAATATTTAATTCATAGTGGTACATTTTATGCAATTTACATAAAAGGAAAATATGAGGAAGACTTTGGGTATCTTATTGTTGCAGCGAATGAGATGCCGATGTTTGGTTCATTCTATTGCTAACTTTTTAACGTGATATGAACAAAATAATTATCGTTGTCAGTTAAATTTAAATGCTTTTGAATATATAAATCAGGAAATGTTTTAAAAACTGGTCTTGTACAACATTTCCATGTTTTTTCATTCCTGTTGAATATTCGAATAAAGAAGTGCAGAGACTAATGCTCCTATTACACACAACGAGTTTTTCCACAACTTTTAAGCCAATTCTTAATTTGAGACAATTTTGTTGACTCAAATCACCTCAACGTCCAGTGTAATAAGAATTGGGAATACGAACAATTTTTTCTGGCTAGTCATAAAAAGTTGTTCGTAGAAGCGACTTTTTCTACTGTTATAAGCCAATGAAAAGAATGCTCTGGCGGGAATTCATTCACCATTGTTCTCTTCGTTCTCTCACGTCGTCCCCGTTATAGCGCGATAAGTAAGCTTACATTGACGAATACTGTATACCGTGCAAACCAGTTTTTCAAACAATTTTTGTTTCAACTACTCTAACCCTCTTTCGGATTTCGGCTTCCAAAAATTGGAGCAAAAATTGGCTGAAATGAAAATTGCGTGAAACATCGTTGTGTGTAATAGGAGCAAAACAATTTATTTAAAGCTTTTAAATGGAGGTTGAGATAAAATGGAACTAGTTTCTGTATGTGTAATGAAAACAGTGACTTCAGTGTTCAACTGAAACACGGAATAGTTTACGATTTTACATTACCCCTAATTTAGAAGGCGACATAACTGGCGTCAACTTTAGATGCATTCCTGAGTACTGCACTCGAGAGATGCTGAACTCAAAGTAATCTCGAACTAAATCCCGATAATGCTTTCATAACATTTCTTTTATATATTGCAGAATCAATTTGCATTCATACGATATCTACATTCCAATAAACTTACTCGAATCGAATTAACTGCTAAATTTCACAAAATCCAAAGTTTTCATTTCAAACAACCAACCACTACCTATCCTTTGCAATGTATCTTTCTAAATCGAAATTAGGACTTCAAATTACTTCGAATATTTCAAAACTATCAACTTATGATTTTCTTAGGAAATTCTGTGAGGTTTCACAAAGTTTTCAGGAAAGTTTCGCACTGATTAAATATTTCATTTTCCGCAACCTTGACATTGTTTACGTACTTCAAGCGCTCTTAAAAACATAATTTAACATAAAAATTGTAAATATCATAAATATTATTAAAAATTATTTTAAAGAAAATTGATATTTTTATATTGTAGACAAAAGGAAAAATATTGCTTCCTTAAGAATTTCTTAAAATTATGTATTAACAAAAACATTAAATGCACCAATGTATTTTATTTTTATTGTAATATTTCTTTACAGAATTTTATGAAACATACACTATGTTGTCTTAATGTAATAATTAAGAAAAAAAAAAAAAAAAAAAAAAAAAAAACAGGAATAGTTTTGGCAAATACAAATATTGCACTTTTGTAAGTACAACCTACAAGAACATATTAGGAAAATCAATATAAACGAACTTAATGTTCATATGTCAAACAACATTTCGTCGAACGGCAAACATCTCTAAGTATATGTTAGTTTTGTTTTATTGTTAAGAAACTATTTGGGTTTTCATATTTATCCGACAATTTATCTGTCACAAAAAATAGAAAAATAATTTTATTCGGTCAGATAAAAATGGGGATTATATTACCTAACAAAAATTGATTGAGTAGCTTAATGCCATGCATTGGAATGAAAAAATAGTAATTTCAATACTAAATAACTCCCTTCGCAAATTTAAATTTTTAATATATGCAATTTTCTATATTTCAGGAGTAAATATTAGTTTATATTTTTCTCTATAGTATCATATTTTACACTATCTTTTTTCTTTTTAATTACGATTATATAAATATTTTTAAAACAGTTATCTATTATATTTACCTTAATGTGGCGAATTGGAAGTTTTCTTCTCTTATTTATTTTTTATGCTGTTGTTAGAATTAAGGCCAGTTGATTGCACTAGGGTCCTAGCTCTGGGATAATGACATCAGTGGGAGTCTTTCTAATGGGTTCTAGCCCGTATCTCCCCATATTTGGGAGAAAACAACGAAAAAATCGAACAACTAGACCGACGACTATTCTCGGCCCCATATTGGACTATTATACGCTATCTACCAATAAGTATTTGAACACTTTAGAATTTAGCCGTTTTGTCAAACATCTAGAAAAGTTCCTTAGAATTCTTTTGAAAATTTGGTAGTGTAAATAACATCTTATATCTCTCTATATATAAATTGCTAAGACAGTTTTTTTCCAATTTGTCCGTTGCTGGACGCAAGTTGATTGGCTAAGAGATATTTTCTTCCCTTTCTCTGTGTGTTGTTGCCACCAGCTTTTCATACTTTAGTTAATTTAAAAATATGTCACCAGATTTTCATACTTTAGTTAATTTCAAAAAAATCTAATTGTCCGAACAATAAGTTAGTTAAACCGACGGAATCAGAAAAAATACCCCTTTCATTTAGTATCTTATTTGTAACGAAATTTTGATTAGATTTTTTAAAATTTATTAAAATGTGAAAATAATATACTGGAAAAGCTTTAAAAATGTATATTTAAATTTTTAATTGATGCCAATAAATAAATAAATAAATAAAGTAATAAAAACATGAAAATCTGACATTGACAGATTTTAATTTAGTGCCAGAGGCCTACTGCTAAACTTGTTAATATCGACAAATTCTTCTTTAGTTAATTCGTGACGATCTAAATTCCATGATAAAGTTTCCATTAAATCAAACCAATGTGCTTCAGCTGCAGATATTGTAACAAATAACGTTGGAAGTCCAAACTGTCTTATAGCCGCAAAACAACGTTTTTTCTCTTTTTCCCAATGAGGGGGAGGTGTGCCTTGGGGGGGACTCATGTCAAAGGTGTGCCTTGGGGGGGGGACTCATGTCAAAGTTGTACCTTGGGGGGGGACTCATGTCTATGTTGGGCCTTGGGGGGACTCATGTGAAAGTTGGGCCTGGGGGGGGGACTCATGTCAAAGTTGGGCCTTGGGGGGACTCATGTCAAAGTTGTACCTTGGGGGGGACTCATGTCAAAGTTGGGCCTGGGGGGAACTCATGTCAAAGTTGTGCCTTGGGGGGACTTCATTCAATAAATCCCCATTCAATAAACCGACTGAAATAGGCCCTTAGCACTAATTAAGAGTGTATTATAAAAATTCGACAACTGTACCGACTGAAATAGGCCTCTAGCACTAAAAATAAAAAAATAAATAAAATAAAATAAAAATAAATAAATAAATACATTTTTTTTTTTTAAACATAAAATAAAATATGCTTCACGTGGAAAAAAAAAAATATTAAATTTGCTCCTGCACATGAAAAAATGAAAATGGAGTAAAGAAAAATAAAATAAAATAAAATAATATACCTCAATTTTGATCCCCCCCCCCCTTTTTATTTAAATAGTATGTTAAATAGATGAATCGCGCTTGGCATGAAAGCTAATTCAGCATTACATTAAAGAGCTTTACTTATTGATAATCCTGGGTAATTCTTAAAATTTTGTTACTGAAATAGATCGGACATTTTTCGTCAAGGACTCTACTTTCGTAAAAGCCACTTTAAGCCAAGTAGCGCATAAAAAATATAAATAAATTATAAAATGTTGAAAAACAGAAAAGAAAGAAAACGAAAGGAAAACGAAAAGAAAGAAACAAAACAAAATAATAACATAAATTATGTATTTTTGTCTAAAGTGATGATAAAAATTCAAAAGTCCAAGGGGAGCTACATTAAAGCTGTACCATGATCAGGTTTAGATATTTCAGTATTTCATTATTTATTTTTCTATATACCAACTACTATTAACTAACTCAACTGCTATTATAACCACAAAGATTAATTGTCTTATGCGATAGATGTAGCCGATCATAGCACATCGTAATATTATATTTGGTGTGAAATTGTTGTCATTTTATGGTTTATCGAATAAATCAAATAAATATAGAAAATAACGTGAAAGAAAATATGATGAACACTATGTATAGTGTTGTTCATATGTAACTGGGATTCAAATATAAAATGGCTACTTCAATTTTTTCAATACTCTCTGTTTCGAAACTGTCATCTGATAAGTACCGAAATAGAAGCCCATTGGTAAGCTACAGTCACAGGCAATAGGGACAGACACCCGAGAGCCTTTGAATGAGTAGGTCGCTAACGAAGGCAGCGGGGAACCAAAGTGGGCTTTAAAACAATTTCATGATTTCTTTAAATTTTATTTTTATTTGTAAAAGAAAAGAGTATAGAAAAGAGTTATAGAAAAGTTTTTTGTATAGAAAAGAGTTTCCTTTAAATATAGTGATCAGCGAAGCGAGAAAAACCTTCGTTGATTCCCTACCTTCATTGATTTCATGAATTAAAAAATGGTTTCGTTAGCAAACTTTGATCTATTGGCACGCAGGCAGCATCAGGCCGAGCTTTGTACATTTCGAGTTCGATTTTGAAATTTTTCTCACATTCGGAATTCGGTTCGTTTCCGAACCGGGGCTTTGCTAGTCTTATATATATCACGAAAAGTTGTGTCCTGAAGAGGAAAAGGGGACCAGTAAAAAAGTAAACAAGAATCAAAATGTTTTGATCACCCTGTAAAAAATAAAGCTTTAAATGTGTTTTGGCTGTAGCACGTGATTATGAGGCTACCGTATATGTTAATATATATATATATATATATATATATATATATATATATATATATATAAACTGCAAAAAGAATTCAACTTTTTAAATTGTAACACGTTGGGAATTAGACCCATTGAAAAGGCATTTTTAGAAAATTGTGCATACTTCATTAGACACAGCATACTACAATGTGAATGCAAAAATACTAAATATCTTTAAAAATATGAGCATTTTTACTAAATAATTTTTAGCTACGCATGCGCTAGCTTTTAAAATAATTCATTACCATAATTTAATATCCAAAAGTATTGAGCAACGTATATGAAAATCTCGAATAAATATCGTATAAATTCAAAAAACTATGAGAGATAAAATAAACAGAATTTCAGTTTTCTCAAAATAAAAGCTAAACTATAAGGGCTTTTACTTACATTTTTATTTTGATTCAACCAATGGTAATACAGTGTTCGCTGATTGTAAATAAATATCGATAAAACCCCCGATCATCATATTTCTTCTTCTTCTTCTTCTTTTTTTAAGAACTAAAGTTACAGTTATATCTCAATGAATATATGTGGTAGCCTCATAAAAAATTATAGAAATAATTAGTAGAATACTCATAATCACATGATACAAAAACGCATTTCACCCAAACAGCATTTTCAACAGACAACAGCTTAAAATAATAATAATAATAAAAAATAATAATAATAATAATAAAGACTGACAAAAAAAAAAAAAAAAAAAAAAAAAAAAAAAGAAAGAAAAGAAAGAAAGAAAAGGAAAGGAAAGAAATCGGCTGAAATATTAATACCTTTTAAAGAAAAAAAAAATCAACGACTGAAAAAGAATAAAAAAGAAATTGGCTGAAATATTAATATCTTTCGGTTTTTGTCCCGAAAGACAAAAAATTTTCGGTCAGTCTAAAGGCAATTTTTACATATATATATATATATATAAATGAAACAAAGCAGAGAGGTTAAAACTGGGAGATTTAAACCGTATATTTTTAGTTATCAATAAATTCGTGTTCTTATGCGAATATCATGTCGTGATTCCAGAAATAAAGTAGAATTTTAAAATGCTTTCATTTAGTGATACAAAATCAAATAAAACGTTTTAAGGTAATTTGTCACTTTTGACTTGGAACCACTAAAGATTTTATATAAAAGCTTACTTCCATTTAATATGTATAAATTTAATTATGGTAAATTTGTTCAATAAAATATATTCTCAAGCAATAATACTTCTGATTCTTAATAGATTTTTTGCAGATTTGAAATCTTTAAACAATGATTTCTCAGTGTACATTTTTTTCATGAATTCATGATCTTCAATATGCTAAAACTACTGATATTAAAAAAAAAAAAAAAAAAAAAACTTTAAAATTTTTTGGATACTGAAAACTTTTGGATACTGGAGTACTGTTTTTAAAACTTACTAAAAGAATTTTGAAATTTATTATAAAAAAAAAAAAAAAAAAAAAAAAAAAATATATATATATATATATATATATATATATATAGATTTTGTTTTGAAAAAATAAATTTAGTTTTTTAGGGGAAAAAAAAGTCATAATTTTTGTTATTTAATTTTAAATATTTTTTCTTGTAAAGATATTGAGAAATCCCATCCCCACACTCTTAAATATGCTCTATTAAACATCCAAAAAAATATTAAATATTTTCTTAAATATCTGTAGAAATTTTAGCATTTAGAAAATCATGAATTCATGCAAAAATGTAATCAGAATAAACACAATTTAAATATTTCAAACATGTAAAAAAATCTCTTAAAAATCTTTCGAATTGTTGCCTGAATACATTTTGCTGAACAAACCTAATATAAATAAATTTTAAAGTATTAAATAGAAATATATATATAAAACATTGAGATGTGCCAAGAGGTGCCAGGTACCCTTAGGAGATAAAACATATCATAAAAAAGTAAGTAAAAATAAATTTGTTTTGATATCAAGGAAATTAAATACTTTTTATGCCTAGTATTTATTATGAAATTTTGTCATATCAGGTACAGAAAATTTTATTATTGCATAAATAATAATTTTTCGTTCTAAAATTCCTTATTAATTAGAATTAATGCACGTTTCTTGTCTTTAAGAAAAATATATGACATTATATTCTTACATTTTCTTTTGAGACAAACTATTTCATTATTTGAAAACATGGAATATTTCTTACTTTCAAAAGTTTTTAGATTAATTTTTCTGAAAATTTATTTGTTAAAAGAAAAAAAAAAAGTCGACTTCAGGAAGGAAATATAAACAGACCTCTGGCTAGATGGCGTAAAAGGAATATGGTAAAATATATTTTAATTTCTTACTTCGCAAAAAATTTCTAAGTTTAAAAAATGAATGTTTTAGCAATTTCCACATACGTAAACATCCTTTTAAAGTTTTTCATTTTTCTTAAGCATGTTAAACTATTTAGTCTTTGTTGTGCCATGCTATTATAATCTAAAAAAATTAAGAATCGATAATTAATACGAATGTAATAGTGCTATATAATCACATGCATTATTCTAAAGTATTTTGCATTCTTTCCATAGAAATATTTGTACTAAAAACACACTTTATTGTATCTATGAGAATTAATGTTTCAAGCGTAACGTTATAAACACTATATAAAATCAATTGTTCATTGAATAAAAAAGAAATATATATATATTGCCTAGAATTCTGTTTTGATTCCAAAATTGGTTAGGCCCACTAGCGGCCGAACGGTTCTGCGCTCAAAGTTGGTAGACGTGAGGTGGCAGGTTCGATCCCATATCACGCTCGTTAGCCTAGCCGTTCGGAGTTTTCTGCGGTTTTCTCCGAAACGTGCGTAAATACGGGCTAGGATCTTTTAGAAAGACCTCTAGGGAAGGAACTCCCCCCTCAGGCCTAGGGCACTAGAGCAGTCAATCAGTGTTATTTCCAAACACCAACACCCCAAAATTAATAATAATAATAAAAAAAATGCTTTAAAATTTAAATTGAGGTATTCGCAGTTATATTAGCTGCATATTAAAATAAGCGTTTATTAGTGTATTACAGGTATTCTTATGAACTACCTTTCTCTTGTCCTTTTCATATAAGCACAGTTTCCTTTGTTTATTAAAACACAAATATATGTATAAAATATATATGTAAAAAATTTAGGCATCTAATTCTTTCAATTTCATGAAACTTCGAAAACATATTATCTAAAGTATTGAAAGACTGATTTATCACATCTTAAATGATATTAATGTTTCAAAAATGACATGATTAGAGAGAGAGCGTTTTGAAAATAATTAATTTATACTTATTCGTAAAATTATTCATAGTTTAGTAGTTTTAATAATCAGTAGTAAAATATATTAATGATGCATTTAAAAAAATAATGCTTAAATACATTGCAACTATTGATGATTATTGTACGTTGACACACAACACACATAAATGATGGATACAGAAAAGGAAAAATTATATATGTCAGGAATATTGTTCTTTTGCCAAATTTTAAAATAACGATATAATACGGCCTACCTGGTCTTCTTGCAGAATAAAAAAATACTCACAAAATTTATCTATTGAAGTTCGGGTAGTCCTCAATCCTCGGGTAAATACTTCTCTTAATATATTCATCCAGGTCGTCCTGCTTCAAATGGTTTTTCATACAATGAATATCACTAAGTAGATTTGGTGGCTAGTTCTTTCCTCACAGAACGGAAAAACCTGGATGATTTTTCAAACACTTTAAATCGCAGAAAACCACGGGGGTTATTTTATTTATTTATTTATTTTTTGCAATAACGTCAAGACAACATTAAAAAAAAAAAAAAAAAAAAAAAAAAAAAACCTCATTTACAAATTTCTGGCTCACACCGAGATTACTCCACTTGTCAAGCATCGGCGTAGATGCTCTTATATGCTCTGCTGATTCTCACTAATGCCGAAATGAGCTGAACAAAATATTGAGGTCTGATGCCCTGTAAAAGCAAAATTTATGACGTCACATCATTAACCAATATTTAGTTACCTAACAGCACAAAATGTTCCAGAAACGTAACAATCATATAACATCGAAATACTGTAAATTTTCAGAAAACGTTACGAAACGTGCAGTTGGGTTTCCGATTAGTTTGAAAAACGTAGAAATGTCTCCGATCGTAACAAAAAATCGAATACGCAACAGAAACGTTTCAATCACTTAACAGATGAAAGTAAAAAAAGGCGAATGTTTCAGAAAGGTATCAAAGAGCATACTTAAGAATGTTACGGTAAGGAAAGATTGTAAGCTTTTGATACATAACTGAAACATTCTGTGCTGTATGGGTTATGGTGTAACAAAATATACTATAATTCTTATTATTAAAATTCTGGTAATGCATGCAAGAAGATAAAAAATAAGAAGAATAATTATAAAGTAAATAAAATGTTTTATTAAAGCTTAAAAAAAAAAAAAAAATCTAAATTGTAGGAACTATTTGGCTTTAAGAAAAAAAAAAAGCATTAGTAGTTTCAAAGAAAATTATTCCTTAACAGTGGTTTTGTTTAATATGTAGATGTACGTATTACTAACAGAATATCATCGGTAGAATAATTGTTCATACATGGGACAAAGTTACTTAAAAGGAGGTAAAGTCGAAAAATCTAATTTAAAAAAAAATATTCAATTTAAAACAGAATTTTTTACCTGAATTACTACGCATGCAATGACGTGCATTTTGTTAAAGTATCAACATGTCTATAAATTTGCTAATACTCAGCGTAATACCCTTTAATTTATGTGCTTATAAGGTATACAGGTAAATAAACTAACGAATGCTTGACTGTTTATATAGCTATAATTATTATCAGCTAAAGCACATTAAATTTAATTTAATTAAATAATTACTAAAAATCAAAATTATTTACCTAAAATAATTACGCAGAATTACAAATGTTTTTTATAGATAACAAATCACTCGGAATATTAATTTTTAAAGGAATTATTTTGCAGTTTTTAGAAGAACTGTGGTAAATTACTTGTTACAGTGATAATAAAATACATGTTTAATTTACAGCTAATTTTAAACTAGTAACTCAGGTATTATGTAATATGTTTTTATTTGAAATACAAACTTTAATGAAAACTTTAGATAGTTATTATTAAAAAATATTCCAATAAAATTTATTCAAAAACACATTTTTCTCTCAAAACAGTTCAGCTGTACATTTTAACTGTTAGTATATTTCTCAAAGAAAGTGTTATATTTTAAGCGGTTTATATGTATTTTGTAATGTGACTGTGTAGAATAATGAAGAAAATTCTAGAAACTATTTCAACTTCAGAAAAGTTGATTTTTCAAGTGAAGTTTGTCACATAAGTATGGTGACTAAGCAAATATATATTACACGATTGTAAAAACATATATGTTTTTTTTTGTTATATGGAAAAACATTAAAACTAATTTTTCGCCAAATTTTACATTTATAAAATTATATCATACTAAAAGCAGTTTATATATATGTATATATATTTTTCTTTCCTCCTAATCATTTATATATATATATATAAATTCATTTTATTTTATGATATATCTCCTTATATGATTCTTTCACTCTTGTTTTAACTGCAGTTCTTATATGTAGGATGCATTTGGATTTTGCTGTTTAACACACATCATGGGGGGAAAAAAAATCACGTTTTTTAGTGTATTTACGGGAAGATGCCCCAAGGATGATGGCTGTTTATTGCTATCCAGTTTTATTATATTTTAAAGATGTTTATAATGAAGACAAGATTCTTCTTTTCCTAGCAAATTCTTAGTTTAGATTTAAAAATGTCAAAATGAAGACACAAGAATTTGAACTTAATAAAACAATTTTTTAAAAGTTTTTAAGTGGGGTGGGTCAGGTTGGGACTATTCTTAAGCAGAGTAATAAAACTCAGTGATTTCAATTTTGCACTTAAATATAACAAAAAGAAAAAAAAAATGGTTTCATATTACTAATAAACTTGCCGGCAACACAACTTGCGTCAAACATGTCTGTGCACCTCAATACTGTACTCGAGGATAGTTGATCTGCAGGCGATTTCTTGAATTCAACCCTGAGTATATTTTTAACATGTCTTTTAGCTCATGTTTTTGTACACATTTTCAAAATAGAGTTAAGTAATAATTGAACAAAAAATACTGATAATAATAATAAAATAATGATAATAAAGGAAATTTTGATATTTTGGTAGAGTTGTATGCAAAAAAATGTAGAATTTTCAGTATATTATACCTAACGTATAGCATTGTAAAATTCGTTATAATCGATAAAAAGTATAATTCTTCGTTCAAGTACTAATCAGTTTTATTTTGAAGAAGTGTACGGTATTTCAATAAGATCGGTGCATTAGTTTTCAAGAAATCGTATCCACCGCTTTTCGGAAGAGCCCCCGGAAACTAGAACCCACCGGCTGAATTTTCCAAGTATTGTCATCAAAATTTTATAAAATATTGCTTTAATGTTTCTCGTTTATATGCCAAGTTTTTGAATAAAAATACTTAATTATTCTATATATGTATTAAAAAAAGAATAGATGAAATATGCCCCACCCCCTTTTTTTAAAAGCTTCAAAACGCACGTAATCCCTTACAGTTTGTGAGGTAGAAGTAGCGTCGAGTTGAAGTAAAGGTCGCTGATGGAAGTCAGTATTGAAGGTAACAGCGTCGAGTTAGGATTAAATGTTGGTTGAGGTTGGGAAAGTTCTAGCTGGATCCAGCATAGTTTGGCGATGTTAAGATTGAAATTAATAGTTGAAGGTGTCGAGTAGAGGTGAATTTGGGTTAGCATGGAGTGTCTAAGTATTCGATCGCTTGTTAGATAAATTGAAATTAGGATCTGCGTAGATTATGAAAGGTGATATAAAAGATTGAATGTGGATAGTTTTAAAGGAGTAGCTGGATAAAATGAAAGTTAATGGTATTGTCTATTTTGGAGAACTTTAAATGGAGTGATAGTTGTGTCGTGGTGTGTGGTGTAAGCAGATGATATGTGATGGTGTAGAGGATAATGCGTGGTAGTGTTGCTGGATAAGTATTCATTAGCCGTGGTTTAAAGAAGTATTGAAATTTGGTTTTGGATTAGATGAAGGTGTCGGTAATTGATACCTACGGAGTGCTATTTGGAGTGTGAAAAAAAAAAAAAAAAAAAAAAGAAGAAGTATTCCTCGTTGTACCCGATCAAGTCATCGGTGAATATCACTAATCTTCATTTGGTGAGCATTATTTCTTTATATAAGTTTTAAGTTATTTGGATTAACATATCCCTGAATTCTTTCGTTATCCCAAGCCCCTTCTATTCAAGTAGAATAAAAGTTGATGTTATTGTTACTTTAGCCTTATCATTGCGTTTTATTACTGAACATGTATACAATGAATACAGCTAAAGTAGGAACGGCTCTTTCACAAGTTTTTACATACATAATTTACCATTAAAATTTTGAAATTTTAGAAAAAACTTTTAGTTTTGTTTCCAATGTGAAATTACATTTTACAATATTGTACTGGGTGGTTATAATTAAACTTGTCCTATAAACAGCATCGTACAGTGCAAACGGGTGAACGGAATGCAACGAAATTTGGTATATACACGAGATGCGCTCACGGAATTTCGAAAAAAAAAAAAAAAAAAAGACAGAAAGAAAAATTAGTTCCAAAATGTCCACTATAGGGAGCCTTTTCTGGAAAAGCATTTAATTTAACACAATAAACGACCAAAACGGAATACAGAAACAATACTGACAATCCAGAACAAGAATTATGAATAATAAAATGCAAAACCGCGAAAAACTGCCAGTTCTAGGGAAAAAATATCGAGATCTGCATGCTTGCGAAGAAGAGGAAGCTGTATGCAAAACAGGTCGTATTACTTAATGTGGTTCGATGACAAGGTGATCAAAAACTAGTCATTAAATGTTAATATTGTTTCTGTATTTAGCTTTGGTCGTTTATTGTGTTAATTTTAATGTTTTTCCGGAAAAGGTGACCTCTGATGGACATTTTGGAACTATTTTTTTTTTCGAAACTCTATGAGCGCATCTCCTGTATAGTCTATATACCGAATTTCGTTACATTCCGTTCACCCGTTTGCGCTGTAGGATGCTGTTTATAGAGGAAGTTTAATTATAACCACCCTGTACGTTTTTACTAAAGCAATACTGCTTTATTCAAATAATAGTAATAATAATAATATATACAGTCTATATATGTATATTTATATATATAGACTGTTTTAGTATAAAATGTTTTATGTGTTACTTTTAACAAAGAATACACTTTCACAAAACATAACAAAAATTGGTTTTTCTAAAGAACTATAATTCTTCGTAATATTTCTGCTCTGGCACTTTCACATAGTAGAAAAATGACACGTTTCCCACGGGATAATATATATATATATATATATTATAAAAAAAGTATATTATTTATGATATGATACATAACAATAAACAAACTGAATATATTTTCAATAAACCCATATAAACTGGGAAAATTTTCTGGTTATATTTCACCAACATTTTTTGTCAGTTTGCAAGATATAAAGCATGCTGCACAATTTTTGACCTTTCAGTGCGAAATTCAAGTACAAGTGTTAAAGCTTAGTAAAATCTGTGCACCATCTTTAATAGCTAGCAAATTTAAACCAACTTTTGGGGCAAGTAACTAAAAAATCTTTACAGTGATACGTTTATGTAAGTATTTTTAAAATAGTTATTCTTATCGATTAATATTCGAATATATAAAAAGTGTCAACGTTAAAATTACAATACTAAAATTCTTTTTTGTAATTATCATGAAAAATTATATTACCATTTTTCATTTCATTCGTTTAATCAAATTCGTTTTACAAATTAATCAATCAATGCATTTTTTGTAATTATTAAATAGACAAATAAATCTATGTTTAGATTGATATTAAACAGAAAATTAAGATTTGTAAAACAGAAAAATAAAATTAATTTAATTTTCAGTTTAAACCACATTTCATTTATTATAAATCTAATTAAACATGTAAATTACACTCCATATGAAAACCTAATTCCGTACAAATCTATGAAAACCATACAGTCTAAATAAATATTAAATTTACTGGGGTAGAAAATAATGACATTATTTACTTTTATTTATAGAAAACAGAAAAACTCCATTCTATTTCTTTTTTTTTTTTTTTTCCTGAATTTTCAAGGATTTCAAAATGTATGAGCTGAGTAAGCATGATCGAAATGTTTTTATAAATGTATTTTTTAAAAGAACCAATTGATATTGAGATTCTTTTTCTCTCATTTTCTTTTTTCTTTACTCTCAAATGTTAAAATGAAAGTTTGAAATAAATTGAGGTATTTATTATAAAGTCAAAATAATATTTTACAACATTATTTTTAAGAATGACATATGAATTTGTTCAACCCATCAAAAACAGATGGGGTTTGGACATCTAAAATATATAATTATTATATTTAAACATATTAAAATTTTAAATTTTTAGAAATTTTTATTAAATCTAAATTTATTTTGACTGTCGTTGTTCTAGAGTGTATATATGTATATATTATACATATATCTTCTGTAACACATCAGAATGTTTCAATTAAATAATTAACATATATTGAAATAATTTAACATATTAGAGAGTTATCGGTTTTTAGTGACTAAATAAGAAAAGTAATTTTTGATATGGCAAAACTTATAATACTTTTAAAGAGTTTAGTTCGAAGTTTTATCAGATTATGTTTGAAAATAATGATGAAGATTAAAGATTTAAAGATTATTAAAGATTCTCCCTAACTTTTAATGGATATTTTTGATTGTGTATCTGAAAAATTGTTTTCGCATCAAAAAATGGACATTTCGCTAGTTCACCTGAACAAATAATATTACCATGTTTTTATTAACTTCGATGTTTGTATGTTTGTTTGTTTGTTTGTTTGTCAGGTACAAATCTTGCAATCGATTTTTAACTAACTTCCCGACTAGCTAGATATTTGAAATTTTCAGGACAGCTCACAACACGGTGACAATACATTTTTCTAATAATTTTTGTCAACTATTTCAGGTCCCGCTGCCTTCGGCAGCGCTTATATGATTCGACAGAAAATTTATTTAACTAACTTCCCGACTAGCTAGACATTTGAAACTTTCAGAATAGTTCAGAACACGGTGAAAACACATTTTTGTAATACCTTTAGCCAACTGTTTCGGGTTTCTGCTGCGTTATCAGTACAAAGCTTGCAATCGATTTTTCACTAACTTCCCGACTAGCTAGATATTTGAAACTTTCAAGATACATGGTGACATAACACGGTAATAATACATTTCTTAAAAATACTTTTAGTCAACTGTTTCAGGTCCCTACTGTATTCGGAAGCGTTTATATGATTCAACAGAAAATTTATTTAACTAACTTCCCGAGTAGCTAGACATTTGAAACTTTCAGAATAGTTCAGAATACGGTGAAAATGCATTTAAAAAATATTTTTAACCAATTGCTTTCGGACCCTGCTGCCTTCGGCAGCGTTACCAGTACAAAGCTTGCAATCAACTTTTAACTAACTTCCCGGATAGATAACCAATTGAAACTTTTATAATAGCTCAAAACACGATAGCAAGGAATTTTTTTAATACTTTTATCCAATTGCACCGGGTTTCCGCTGCCTTCAGTAGCGTTTATATGATTCAACAGAAAATTTAAAAACATGGTATATAAAAGTTCTTTTTATCTTGTAATTATTTTAGTACTTAATTCTATGAACATTTAATGAAAGCAAAAATATGCAAAAATGTCACCACACACACAAAAAAAAAAAAAAAATGTTGAAGCTTTTTAGTCGATTATTATTCGAAATCTTTTATATTATAGGTCCTAGCAGATTTACAAATATTTTCAATTTATTCTGCAGCACTGTTCGTGTTTATCTTTTTTTACACCACTTTTTTTCATAGAGTAATTTTCTTCGATATAAAATTAAGATTAAATAAGAAAAAAAATAAGTGATGAGAAAAAAAAATAAATAAAAAAAAAAAAAAAAAAAAAAAAAAGGCTTTCAATAACAATACTGTTGAATATGTTTTAAATGTTACCATTTTTTATACCAGTACTCAATATAATTCTTATATATATAAGACAGAAATAATTGAAGCTTTTTAACACTTTAATCTGAAAAATATAACGACATTAAAGAAAGAATTCAAGGAGAATTTGCTCAACAAGCAATTTTTTTCTCAATATTATAGCTAACAACTTACGTTTATGTTTCTTTTCTCCCAGAAAGTTTTAATAGAAATCTTTATAATTTGCTGTAACAGTTTAATAATAAAATAAAATGAACTTTTCTGCTTAGTTAAATTGGTATTAAAAAAGCGTAAAAGTTGGCTTTTATGTAATTTTGAACATTTCCAAATCTAATTTTATTCATTATTGAACCTCATCTAATTTAAAAAGAAAACGCCCTAAAAAAGTACTGGTTTGAAAAAAAAGTGGATATTAACACTTTAAACAAAGTCCTGTTTGAAGCCAGAAATTTTCTGTAATGACAAAAAATATTCGTATACAGAAAAAATACGTTGGCAGAAATTTTCTGTAACAGAACATAGCAGAAAATATTACACTGAGAAAATTTCTGTAACTGACATCTAGAATCTAAATTGTGGCTCTATAAAAAATAGTTCCATGTCATCCTTATAAATTCTAGTCCCTTGGAAAGCGAGTTCTAGAATCCCCTATTAGAATTCTAGAGCGTTTGCCTATATTCTTGAGGGCAAAGTTATCTAAAAATCTCTGCAAATAAATGAGACTACAAGAGGCGGGTTTCTGCAAATATAATCTTGGTTTATTACCAAATTCTAGAAAATCAAGTGAGAATTTCTGGCAATATAAATGATTCAGAATATTTAGAGTATTCAGAATATTGTTTCACCATCTAGAAATGCGAAGCAGGACACTTTGGTCCCGCCGTTTTGGTCCCGCCACTTTGGTCCCGCCATTTTGGTCCTGCAGTTTTGGTCCGGAGGAAATTTTGGTCCCTGGCCATTTTGGTCCCGAGACAGTTCGGTCCCGCTAATTTTTTGCTATTTTTTAAATATATATGAGTTTTCTAATAGGATAGCCTATTTGTTGATACGGAAAAATTGAAGTGCTCTTAGAATATCTTTAATTAAGGAATATCTTATATGTAAATACATAAATTTTCGACATTATCATTGCTTCCTAACGATTGAGATTCGGAGAATTTTGTTCTGTTTTTTTATGAACATTTAATATATTTAAACTTTTTGTTTTTGATGCAATTGCACTTTCTTTTCTTTTCTCTTTTCTCTCTCTCTCTCTCTCTCTCTCTCTCTCTCTCTCTCTTTTTTTTTTTTTTTTTTTTTTTTAATAATTGGCATTTTTTTTTATTTGATTTCGATTTAACTTACTTTAATTGTAATTTTGTTTTTAATTTGCTATGTGTGACAAAATTTTGTGATTTTAAAAGTATTGCTAACAATGACAACAGTACTTTCTTATTAAAAAAGAATTCCCATTTGAATATATTTATTGTTAAAGTCTGAATTAATTTAAAAATAATAAAATACAGAAAAATTTTGTTAAAAAAAAAAAAAGAGGGAAAAAGAGGGAAAAAGAAAGAAAACGTTAGGACATTAAATATAATTTGCTTTTAGTGACAAAACTCTGTTTCTTTCAAAGAACTAATTATTGACCTGCTCCCATCATAGACTATTCTTCATAAGCATAAAGATTGTGATAATTTATGAAGTTTTTGAATTTGTGTATGAATTTATTCATATATATATATATGTATGTATGTGTGTATGTGTGTGTGAGAGAGAGAGAGAGCGATAGATACGTTTCATTCGATTTGATTGCATTTAATTTTTATCATTAATCTAAGAGGGATTTATTTCAAAATCTGTGTTATATTAATAATAATAAAAAAAATGCATGTTTGTTTGTCCGTGATATTTAATTATGTTAACCATGTATACATGTATATAAAATACTTTTCTTTCAATTACAATTATTTTATTTTTAAAATGAAAAAATGTAAGTAGTCCAATATTTAATCAACTGTACGCATTGAAAGTATTAAAGTTTGGAAAATGTTGATGCACAATATTTTATCTTTTTATTTTAATCTTATGTTAAAAAAATAATAATAATAAATAAATATATCTGTCTGAAATGACTCTGTGACTAAAAACAATGCCCACATTGAAATCTCTGAAGCACTTTGGGATTCGTTTCACACCTGTTTCTCCAACAGACAATTAAAAGGAATTTCACTGATTTGTTTCAGCGCATTTGAAAAAAAAAAGGGGGGGGCGCTTCTAATCGAAATTTTCTTAAACAATATTGTAAGGGATTATAAGAAAGGAAAAATGCTTTTACAATTCTGTGTGATGTATAACTATTTTCTGTGTTTGACAAATGTATCCCGATTGACAGAGAGGAAAACGACTCAAGTTTAGCAGATCTGTACAAATTAAATTCCGAGATCATTATTTAGGTCCTCGTACCTCCTTTTATTATTAAACTCTAACATTTAGAGTATGCTTGGATAAAGCATCGATTTCGAACACTCTAAATTTGAATGTGTTATTTAAGAGCCGCATTACAGTGTTTTATTTTAAAAACCTTGTATTTTATTTAAACTAAAATTTTCAGGACTTTGATAAATTAACAAAGCTTAGATCATCGCTGATATCTAATACCCTTTATCATTCAAAGTTCACTCCGAAATAATAAATTAACTGTTACACCATTTTCAACAAAGGTTGTTGATATTTAACTCTCCAATTGTAAAAATTCGTCTAAGTTCTCTTTTGCCCGAAGTTCCCTCATGTATTTGCTGTCCTTTTTCCTTTATCGTACAAAGGAAAAAATCGAAATCTCAAATTTTTAGACGGTTTTTCAGTTTTATTTGTTACTACAACTTTCTGTTGCAAAATAATAATAATAATGATAATAATTTTGTCTTTTCCTACCCCCTTGTTTTCAAGTCAATTAACAAGAATTCGAAATATGAAAAAATAATTTAGCTTTTTCTCTGTTCTACTAGGCGAGTCGTATTAATCCTGGACGATAGGACCCATGCCCCAGCCCGCCCGGTTCCCGCTGTTCAATGTATTTTTCTAGTCAACTTTGTCCCCTTATTATTTCCGGTGTGAAACTTGTTTTTTTTTTTTTTTTTTTTTTTTTTAACACACTTGACATTGTGAGTTTTTTTGCTTTTCTTCCCATGCTATTCCTATGGGGTTTTCCTGATATCGGGACCAAAATGGCGGGACCAAAACGGCGGGACCAAAACGGCAGGACCAAAACAGCGGGACCAAAATTTCCTCGGGACCAAAGTGGCGGGACCAATTCGGCGGGACCAAAGTGGCGGGACCAAAACGGCGGAACCAAAGTGTCATGTACCCCTAGAAATGTGTACACTAGAAATTCTCGATAATTTCGTCTATTCAGTTTATTGGCGTGCCTTATGCGCATAGTTCGGAAATCTATATTTCTAGTTAAGGGATTTAGAAAATGGCCACTTATTCGCTCTAGAGAAAGGCGGTATATTTTTTTTTCTCAGTGTAGTAGGTAAGTGTTTTGCATACGAAAAACTTGATATTTTATAGTGAACAGTACTACGGAATATTAATTAGAGTATATTATAGTATAGTGAGTATATTATGGAAACTGATTTGTTGTAGAAACAGGATAAATTAGAAAATGTTTTCTATAACATTTCACTTTCTTTTTCTTTACAATATTTAGGTACATTAAATTAACTGAAAAAATAAACCAATATAAAATTTAAATGAGTTTTAATGATATATATGAAAATTCTATAGAAATTGAGATTTTATGTTACAGTCTAAACAGAAGAAAAATTCTTTAAGAACTTCTTAAAGTTCTGTATTAATATATATATATATATATATATATATATATATATATATATATAATTATTTTAATATTGCTTTGGACAATTTTATTAAAAACAAGCTTTGGTAATCCCAACATAACAGAGAAAAATTTGATAATTTTCATGTTAAAAAGAAAAATCTGCTTAAATATTTTTGTAAACAGAATTTACTATAGTACGACAAGATTTATCAATTTAATCGATGTAATCTATTCTTCCATATAAAGGCATACCGTTACTGTTTTTCATTCCCTAGCATCGGTTACATATTCATTTCTTAAAATTAATTTGGTATAACTTTAACTTAGGGTACTTTAGCCTTAGAGACGCTTGGCGAATTTTTATTGTCATTTCGGCGACAAACTAACCCTTTAACGATCTCGGAAAAAAAAAACAGTAAAAAAGAGTGCTTACTTTTTATTTATTTATTTATTTATTTTATTTTATTTATTTATTTATTTATTGGGGGGGGGATGGGTTAAAATCAAGAAAACTTAATTTTGGAGAAAAACCAATAATCAGGGTTTTATTGGCTGAATGTTGGTTTTTCAGTAAGTAGAAAAAATAAGATATAGGTTTTAAACATTAAAAAAAAAAAAAAAAAAAAAAAAAAAAAAAGAAGATTACATATAATACTATATGTATAATACACTATTCTTACATTCGCTATCCGCATTTTCTTAAATATCATTTATTTTTGAATCACTTATTTTGAATCATTTATTTTGAATCAGATACATTTGTACTAAAATTAGCATTCGAGTCCTTTTGTGATTCTGACTTCATAATGTACACAATATTAAAAAATGTATGTCACCACAGAGCACAAAACCACGTGCATTTAAAAGCCCAACTGATATAAGTTTACAAAATAAGTATTACACATATTTAAAATTAGATAGGTTTGACATGTAGTTTAAAACAAACCAACTATCTTCAATTACATTTTAAATAGTCTGCTACTACCATCTAGAGTGTAAAATAAGAAATATATTTTTTTTTTCTGGTATCAAAAATGATTTGTTTTTTAATGTTTTTAGTGGGTTACTTTTGAACACTCTAGTCCGGAAATATCACGGGCTCGAGAAATAGACAGCGAAACCTCAACCAGTCATTTTCACGGGAGCGAGAAAGAAGGGGTTAAATGGTTATCACAATTGTGCAAGTAAAAACCTTGGCGAGAAACGTCTGACCTAATTCGGGGCCAAATTTCAAATTTCGCAATAGGGTTCTATACTGAAGTTGCTCTATTTCATTAGCGCAATTTTTTCCAATGTTATTTTAATTATTTATAAAAAGATTGCACTCTTTTTTTATAAAAAGAAATATGTTCACTTATTTACTTATTTTTGATATCAGTATTTTTTTTTTTAAACTTTAAAACAATTTTAAAGTTAAAATGAGGTTTTTACTTAATATTTTTTCAATCAATTGGACTTAAAAAAATATAGCGTTAGCTAGATTTTGTACTAATTTTGTACTAATTTTTGGTAAAATTTAATAATCCGGACAGATACAAACTTTCCGCTTTCTATATTTTAAATAAAGACAAAAATAATTGCACGATCATTCAAGGTGTAATACAATAAACGGCGATGCCTTTAAGCATATCTCAGTCCATGATTATTTTTAGAATCAATTTAGGTTTCGATATTATTCTGTCGATTTATCTTAATTAATATATTATCATTATTAAAATAATCTAATACTATTTTAATATTACTTTAGAAAAATTTATGAAACACGAGCTTTGATAATCTCAACATAATGAATAGAAACTTTCAGAATAGCTGTTAAAATAACTGTCAAAATATTTGTCAAAAACTGTTACACTTTATAAACTATTTGTAAAATTTACTTTTTAGAATTTATAAAGAAAATAAATACCAACCACGTAATGTTCATTCCTTTGATAACGATTTTCTGAATGGTAAACACCTCCAAGCACATGTCAGTGTAGTTTTATTGTGGAGAATCCATTTGGGTTTCGATATTTATCTGTCGATTTATATTAGTTGCAAAAACAGGAAAATAAATATGTGCAGTCAGATAAAAACAGCGAAAATATTGCCTAAGAGAAATTGGCTGCATATACCTTAAGGTCATACATAGGAAAGAGAAAAAGTATTTTTCAATACAAAATGTTAGTTTCACAAATTTCTATGTTTAATATATTATATTTTATGAGTTCAGAGGAAATACTTAACGTATATTTCTGTATAGTATCTTCTCTTTTTCTCTATTTATGGTGTTACAATTTATTTTAATGAATATATGTATATATATATATATATAGTGGATCGGCATCCCGTTTCTCCCCCCTTATCTGGCTTTCCCGCAGCTCAGAACCCTAGCTAAGCTGATCATGTGACGGAGCACCAGCACTTGAGAGGAAACGCGCGCTTATGACGAGAGTTACATCATTTCCTGGACATGCCGCAGCTAAGAGCATTCGAGAGAAGAGCTCAGTTGACGATTCGATGTTGGAACCTCGATGAGACGGCTATTAGCGTTTTGACGGAGAAAACTGTTCTCATTTCAACGTTGTTTTATTTTGACGAAAACTTAGACTTTTGACTCTACTTTTATATGTATAGTTTTAAATCATATTATCGTCTTGTAAATATTGTATATTATAATTTAACCTTTCATTAAATTTTAAGTGATTAATAGTAATTAAGTATTAGTTGATTTATAAAGCCCACATAAGTTCGCCATCCTACAAGTCAGAAGTGGGATGTAACGGGAATTTCGGATTGAACGCGATAAAGAATAGAACATTTACATTCATAAAATGTGAACTTTTTTTAAAAACGATGATGTGTTTGGACTGATAAAATGTGAATTGATGGACTGCATAAACTGTTTTTAAAACACAGACTGAACTCTTAGACTATTTTTGAACTGTGTTGGAATTGCCTTACATGCTTAATCGTACTATAAATAGTGGTCGAAGTGCGGAGTGTTTTGCTTGATCTGGATAAACAAGTGCATAATGTGTGAAATGTGCTCTGCAAAGTGCTCAAGGATTAAAAAGTGAAAAATCAATTAGACAGAATTTCGAGCCAAAATTTAGAACAACAGCTGTTTCTGCTCTACAAAGGTACGTACATTTTATCTTCTTATAAAATGGTTTCATTAGGGGATATACCCAAAATCGGCGCTGCACTGAGGACTGAAAGCTATAGTAAAATTAAAATTCTGCATCGGTTTTTATTCGATGATAACGGCGATCGCAGGAACAGATGCAGAATAAAAAAAATCACAGGATTCACTTTCGCCATTGGCGACGAAAAATACATTGAAAAACAAAAAATAATCGATGACAATTTTTCTTTGAACGAACTTATTATTATTTGTAATGTATTAAATGTCCCTTTTGATGGGAGCAAAAATGAACTGAGAGATCGATTGCTATTACATCTGTGTGACACGGAGTTGTTAAAACAAGAAAGTTCAGAAAATAATTCAAATGAGGAAGATTCTCAAAACGAATCGAGCAGTGAATCCGAAAGTAGTGGCGATAATGACATTGAAAAAATTGACTCCTCTGTGCAATGCCATATGAGCGATAATAAGTGCTATGATTATGATTATAATGATAAAACTAAAAAAGGTGTAAATTATAGTAATAATGTGAATTCTGGATCACTTGGTGCAACTGTTTCTTTCAATGATTTTGAAAATTCTATGTCTAAATTTAGCGGCGAACCGCATGAAAATATTATTGAGTTTTTTAACGAATTTGAAGAATTGTCAATAATGTTTAATTTAAATGAGTTACAAAAAATTGTTTTCTGCAAAAGGTCTTTGAGCGGAAACGCTCTATTGTTTTTAAGATCCGAAAAAGGATTGCTGACCTACAGAAAACTAAAAAATGCATTAATCAATGAATTTAAAGTCGAGATAAATTCCGCCTCGTTACATGATATCTTAAGTAAAAAGAAAATGAAAACTGGTGAAACAGTTACGGAATATTATTTTAAAATGCGTGAATTGTCAAAAAACGGGCACATTGAAGATGCCGCGTTAATGCATTACGTGATCCAAGGAATAAATGATAAAAGTCAAAATAAACTAATTTTATATGGTGCCAAAAATAATCGTGAATTCAAAGAAAAAATAAAATTATATGAAATGTATAAACGTGATAGTGAAAAAATTAGATATAGATTTGATAAAATTGAGCTTAATACAAAACCGAAGCATATAACCTATAATGTACATGAAAAATTTAGTCCTAGAAATGAAGCAAACAAAATATGTTATAATTGTGGTGATAAAAAAAAAACATGTGTCTAGGGACTGCCCCCCCCCCCCCAAAGCTAAAGGTTTTAAGTGCTTTATTTAAAACAATTACTTAAACTTTACTTGCAAACAATTCGGGCATAAAAGTTCGGAGTGCCCAGGTTCGAAACCAGAAGTTGAGGCATTGTGTATTGGTGTAAATCAAAATATGAGTAAAATTATACAAGTAAATGATATAAATTTCATAGGTATAATAGACACAGGAAGTGAAGCAACATTGTTGCGTAAAAATGCTTTTGAAAAATTGTACGTTAATAGATTAAATAACCCAAGAAAGACTACGAACGATTAAGTAAGTACATAATATTTATTTTTGTTTTGTTGGTATTATCATGTATCTATTAAATGCTAAAATTTATTATGATATCTTACATTTATATAGAGGAATGTATCCGGTTGTGGGCGTAGTTTGGATTTGGCTTATAATTTTTGATAGAGTAGATATTATGCAAACAAATAAATATCAATGGAAAGGTAGAACCCTTATCTAACGTTTGATGAAGTAACTGTATTGATTCCGTCAACCAGAATTTTTTTTTACCAATTTTGTGAAGTGATAATTTTTTGCCAAAAACTACCCGGTTGTGGGCACACTTGAAAAAACTTCTAAAGGTGGGAAAATAATAAGAAAAACCACCATAAATACAGAAAACAATAAAATTTATTCATTTTGTAAGGATTCAGTGGCCAAAATAATAACAGAAAATGGCATTTTTCCAGTTTTATTCGTCATCTTCTTCGTCTTCCAAATCAGAAGTGCAATGCTTGCAAGTAAAATAAATTGCATATATTAACACACTTAAAATGCATCAGATGATCACACGCGTTGCATTTGATTGAGATAGCTCTTGTTAGGCATAGTGGCAGGTGCTTCAAACAGATGACACAGAAGTCGACATCGTCAGTCTGTTGAAACTCCAATTTTTAGGGCGTTTGGCCGGCCTTTTAAATGGTGGAGTTGCCTTACTTTTTCTAGGCTTCTTCTGCAGGGACTCAGATGCTGCAAGGAAGTCCATATTCTCGCGCAGTTGATTTTATGGATTTTTCATCCACTAATTAATCCTAAATGGCTTTAACCAGCGCATTTAAATTAATTTCTTCTGGATCGGTTGACTGTTTCGAGGTTGAATTGCTAAAAAAGCTTAAACATACATATAAGCATTAGTAAAATATGTTATTTTAATATAACGGACTATATTTCATAGTTTGTAAGTCAAACACGTGTTTTTAATGAAAGAAACAAGTGTGCCCACAACCGGTTACATGAAGATGCCTATAACCGGGAATGGCAGCCATTTTTATAATGGCAGAAAAAGCAATTTTCGGACCACATTTTGGTTGAATTCGATATAGCATCACAAAATATAAAGAATATACTGCATAAATATACCTTGCATTTACACTTTTTAATTAATTCACATCGATTTATCGCATTCTGAAAATATTCACAAATCGCTTTTGTGTTGCTTTTTCTCAGATTTTTTATTTCGATGAAAGATACTTACTAAGAAAATGCATCTATTCACTTCGATGTTAGCACAAAAACTCAAATCCACCATATTTGCTTTTTGTTAAAAGATATGGTGGGGTGCCCATAATCGGAGAATGTCCATAACAGGAGACATTCCCCTATATATATATATATATATGTTTACTGTACTATGTGGAAGCGCAAATCTACGTCTTAAGAGTATATTTTGCAAAACTCTGTTATTAAATTTAACGAAATGCTGTAAAAAATATTCTTGCAAATGTAAAATAATCTATATTGCTTAAATACCACATTCCAATAAAAAAGAAAAAAAAAAATGCAAACATACCCATATATAGAGAATCCTAACTATATGAGGATGAATTAAATTTTGAAAGCCGTTTTATTTGGAAATGGAAATGAACTAAACATCAAATAATTTTGATGTGCAAAATTATGGAATTAATTTGAAATAACAGTCTGTAGGTCCTTTTGTAATAATAAAAAAAAAAAGCGTATTGAATTTATAATGTTTGTTCATTGTTAACTACATTCATTCGCATATATTATAAAATAATATTTTAACACTGATTAAGAGCCTGTTTTTTAAAAATGAGGTAAATCAGACAGGCTTTGGTCGTTTCAGGATACGTCCTTTTAATCAGACTATCAGACACATTTTTTTTTTTTTTAGGGGTTTGTTAAAGATGAAGATTGTTTGTTACTTTATTAAAAACATATCAATTTCACGTAAGGCAATACTTTTTGCGCAAAGGTGAATCATAGTATTGACAGTTATTTTGTATTCTACTACTTCCACACTAACTTTTAGGATAAAAATACTATGGTTAATTTTTGGCGTAAAGGACAAAAGTCATTCATAATTATGAAAAAAAAAAAAAAAAAAAAAAAAAAAAAACATTTATGTGAAACTTTTTCTTTCAAAACCTTAAGGCGCATAAAGTGGAACAACAGAGGTGTGCATTCCGGAAAACACATTACTAAGAAAAAATACCCAAAAAGAGTAAGAGTGTGTGTGTGTGGGATTGACTTTTGGTACAAAAATGTATTAGACCTTCAAATTGTGAAAAAAAAACAAAAATGTCATATCTTCGAAGGTTTGCTTACGCCAGAAGTGACAGGGTATGAAATTAGTCAGAAAAGGAGCCTTAAGTAAAGCAGAAACAAGACCAATTCAGAAACATATGGTAACTTTTTAAAATTTTATGTAATGCGGCTCTACACTTTGTGTTTTGTGGAACACGTTAAATGACATCCAGTACTGTATTCCAATATGTATTACTAATGCATGTATTGCTTTACTTTAATTTGTTTATACAACAGTTAATTACTTAGTGTTGGAAAAGTCGAGTGGAGTCACTCCAGATTTTTTAATGCTCTTATTTTAAAAAGGTCTGCTTTAAGTCTGTCGATTTTTATATATATGTTCTGTTAGGGGGAACGTTCCATTTGAGGATCGGCGATTTTTGTGACGAGTCTGTTCTTTGATTTAAAAATTCCTATAAAATTTCTTTAAATATCCTTTTTCCATACTCAATTGATAACATTTGCGCTTTTTACTTTTCAAATATATATATGTATGGAAAATATTGTAATCATAACAAAAATTTGACTTTGAGATTTTCGTGCATATCTGTACGTTTTAAGGTCTCCTGAGTTCATTTTTGTTACCTTTATGGTGTTATATGTACGTATGTGTGTGTTGAGTGAGTGAGCACGATACCCTGTAAACGCTTTGATCGAATGAGCTGAAAGTTGGTACATATTCTATATATCACGGTAGGCCGAACCCTTTTGATTTTGGTGAATCTAGCCTTTATAGTTTTTTACAAGGACACAACGCAGAATTCTTTATCATTATGGCCTATGGGCTGAAATTATTTGAAGTGCAATATCATTAAATTATATAACATATGGAGAACTAATGGAGAAACTATATGGAGAAAAATACTTCCCTACCATGATTTTTTCGTTTGTTTATTTAAGGACTTCTCTTACTTTATTAAAACCTCATTCGATTGAGCTAATTTATTTCAGATTTGTCTTACTTTAATTTATTTAAACTACCTATAATTTCTTTAATATTCAGAAAGTCGAGTGGAGTCACTCCAGATTTTCTTAAAACTCTAAAAGCGTATTTGGTAAACTGTTCTTATATATGTCAAACAAGCAAATTTTATTTTTAGTGCTTCTGATATGCTTATTTAACAAACTGTTAGAAAAACAAAAAATGCCTGTATAGAATATTTGTCAAATCGTACACATTTTGGTTACCGGAAAATTTTTTATAGATTTTTTTTTTTAATAGATATTTCTATAACGGTTTTTACTGATTTAATAGAAAAAATTTTTTTATAAAATTTTTCCCGTAACCAAAAATTGCAAAATTTAACTATTCTATGTAGTATGACTTAAAGTACTATGTAGTATGACTATGTAGTATGAAAAAATATATCGATTATAATTAGAAAAACATTTTTAAAACTCTAATAAACGCTCGTATGAAATATAACAGGTATATCTCACATAGTAAATAAAGCAAAGAGTTTGCTGGCGGAACACATCCAAGCAGACCACTCTTATTTTTGATTGGTCTAGATTTAACTACTTTGGTGATGAAAGTCAGCCATTTTTTTTTAAAACTAAAAACTGATGAATTTTTTAAAAAGATACTGCACAGATGTTATACTTTTTTAAAAGAGCTCTAAAAACTAATCATTTTTTTGTGAAGACACTATTATACATTAAGTCATTAGATTTAAAGGTATTACGTTGCAAAATTTCACGACGCGATATCATTCGATTGCCTTTATCTTAAAATAAGAGTCTAATATTAAACAAAAAACATTCTAATATTAAAGAATAATGAATAACTTTTTAAAAATTATCAGTTTTGAAGTTTTAAGAGCTACAATTTTTAAATTACAGCGCACTTATTTCCCATACATAATCCATTAAATTTGTCAACACTTATTGATTTAATCTTGAGAATCGTTCACATAAGAGCATTGTTACAAAACGAGTGCAAAACGGATGAAATATTATATTTAATTAATTTTGTAAAATATTATTTTGACTTTTTGACCTTAAAAAGAATTTTTAATTATGTTACAAAGCCCAAAATGTGATATAATAAAAAATAAATAGTGACTCAATTATTTTGATAATTCATTTAAATTTAATGACCAGCGAAGCGGGCGCAGCCAGCTAGTTTACAATAAATAAACAATTCTAAAGTATTTAAGTTGTTTCCATTTATCTAATACTTATAAAATATAATGTTTCACATCAATTTCTAAAGAAATTTACAAAAATAAATAAATAAATAAATAATGTAAAACAAAATTATTGTTCTGAAATTTAAAATTAAAATGATTATGCGAGACATGGTTCTACATATTTGAAAAATATTTTTCTATTTTACCATGTTATTATTAACTGGCTTTCGTGTTTGTTTGTTTGTCCAGTACAAATATTGCATTCGATTTTTAACTAACTTTCCGACTAGCTAGACATTTGAAACTTTTAGAATAGCTTAGACGATGACGACAATTCATGTTTTTATTTCTTTTAGTCAATTGTTTCGGGTCCACGCTGTCTTCGGTAGCGTTTATATCATTCAACAGAAAACTTAAAAACATGGTATATAAAAAGTCATTTTATCTTGTAATTATTTTGTTCCATTACAAATTTACATATTGATACAATTTGTTAGCTTCTAATAGTAAGTGTATTTTTATATTTTCTTGTTTATCTACATTAAAAAACAACCTTTATAAACGTTTGGCGTTTATTGGTTTCGCCCTAAAACCAAACGTTTAACACAATTTAACATTTTTTTCTACAATATTTTTAAAATATTTTTTTTATATTGAATTGGTTTTTAAGCATTTTTTTTTTCTTTCCGCTAGATAAATTGATTATAAATAGATATTTAACAAATGGCGTTTCAGAGGAAGCCAACTACAGAAATTATTTGGAATTTCTTAGTAAAAGCCCTCGTGTCTAATTTGCACTCCTGTCTAATTTTGTTTATTCACATGATGAAGTTGTGAGGTCGAGCTATGGACCGTCACTAAAAGTTGGGACGGTTAGATTACTTCGTCGCCAAGGGACTCGGCGAAAGTCTTAGTCGAGATTGTTTTACGTCAGCATTGTGCAGCAGTAAAATAATTAGGATCGCGGTGTTAGATGAGTAGAAGAGATGTTTAAAGGTTTTGATTGAAATGAAATGAAAGGGAGTTGTTGAATGGAGTATAAAAGGAAAGATAGTGAATTGCTAGATATAGATATAGGATGTGATGTAGTGGAATGGTGATGAAGGGGTAGCTGATTAGTGTGGAGTTAACAGAAATGTTGATGGTGATAGTTTAATGCGAATGATGGTAGAGAGGTGTAGTTTTGTGGAGTAAAGAAATAAAAGAGCCTGTCGTGTTCGGGAACCCGCTCGACGCTCTAAAGTGAGAAAAGTGATAAGTAGCCGTGAGCAGTCGTCAAAAGGATCAGCGTGGGTGAGATATAGCAACTTCCTATTTTATGTCTCATTAAAGTTATTTCCTGAGGTCATTTATTTAAATTACGTTAGCTCAACGTCCTCCTTAATTTTGAATGCTAAATAAACTTTGTTTATCTGTTAACTTTGTCTCGAGCTTTCATCATTACGTAATTAAGTTGATCTAAGTTCATGTTTAAGATTAAGTAAAATCTACATTAGAGAATCATGGCTCACTTTGATTCTCTACAGTGGCGCCCAAGAGAGTTCGACACCCCCCCCCCCCCGCTCGAGTCTATTTTACCGGCTCAAATAATGTACTTAAATTTTTTGAAGAACTTGAGAATTATTTTGATGTATGTCATATTGATATTTCTAATCGATGTAAATGGTTAAAATACTCCTTAAAAGGAGAACCTAAAAGGTGGCTTGACCTAATTGCCTGTCATTCTTTGGGTCAAAATCCCACCTATGAAGAGTTAAAAATCAAAATGATAAACACCTTTTCCTTAAGTGCCGATAGAGCAAGATTAAGGCAGGAACTCTATACGCGGAAAATGTCTGTATTTGATAAACCGACAACCTTTTTCCTGCGTAAGCTCGATTTAATTAAACAACTCGATCTGAATTTATCTTTTTTAGAAATATTTGATATTGTTAATCCGCTGTTCACGGTGCCAATTCAAGATTACCTCGAGTTAAAGCCAACCGCATCTGTTGATACTCTTTTTCAAATTCTCGATAAATATCAAGCACGTCACGCTATTAAACAGGCGGATAAGTCTAATCGCTGGCAAGAACCCGTCAATGTTCAAAACGAACAGCGAGAAAATTTCACCCCCCCCCCTCAAAATGTTAATTTCAATCATCCGCAACAAGCTAACTTTTCACAAGCAAGACCCAGTGACTTAAATCAATCTGAAAATGTTGCACAGGATCCAATGAACTCTAATAATACAAAAGTACAATCTATATGTTTAAATTCTCTTTCAATTTCTTCAGTCAACTTGCAGCATTTAAGTTCTTCTCAATGCGTTTACAATCCAAACTCTCAGTTTCCTTCAAATTTAGAGAAGAATGAAAGTTTATTAAATGTAGCGGCTAATCCTTTTATCAATAAATTACATTTATGTTTTCAAACTGTTAAGTCAAGAGACCTTTCTAGTAATTTAAATGCCCCTCATAATAAATTACAGTTTAATTCTCAAACTATGAAGTCGGCAGATTCTGCTTTTTTTATTGATAAATCTCATGCAAATGCTAAATCGGTCAATTCCGGAAATTTCTCTCATGACACAGGAACAATAGTCGCAGAAAATGTTAACATTAATGTTGGTACTCAACCTTTAGCAAATGAGTTAAATTTATGTTTTGCAACTGGTCAACCACCAGATTTAATTATTAGTCAAAATGAAAATGTTGTGGTACAAGTAACAGAAAATAGCGGTTTAAACAACGATGCTTCTGATAAGCAAGTAGCTAATTTACATAAAATGTAGGGAATAAAAGTAAATTAAAACATTTCTACGTTAAGGAATTAAATTTATATTCCACAACTGTCAAGTTGACAGAGTCACGTATTTTGGCTGAAAATCCTGTAAATGATATATTAAGTGACGCTGCTTCTAAAAATTGCTTTACAAAGTTAAAAGCTAATGATGTGATTTCCATTACTTCTTTGAACTGTTTTCAAGCTCGTAAGCCCTCCAAGACCTCAACACTCATGAGTAGAGATGGAGCGGAATCGTCCACTGATGCTGCGGACAGCGACAGCGTGCCGGGTTCGATCGCAGCCTAGGAATGTGACCTCGCAATGCCTGACCTCCCGCTACAAGCCTCCAGCCCTGCGATTTCTGCGGCCAGTGCAATGACCAGCAGGACTCTCATGTTTAATGCTAATTTTCTTACAGCGGAAACCCTGGTTGAGGTTGTATCGTTTCTTATTTTACTTTTTCTCAAGTATTTTTTTATCAGAGCTGTACCAAAATGTAAGACATGCCTTGAAGCCTTTCGGACTTCTTATTTTTGTATGAAAGAGCAGGACTTTCTAAAAAGAAAAACTGTAAAATTTAAATTAGTACATGAACTTTCATTTCGAAAATCATGTTTCTGCTTCAAATGTCAACATTTTAGTTCTCTCTTAATATATTTTATGCATGTATACTAAATTCTTTTATTTCGTAGCCATCGCCTGCAGAATGGGTAATATAAAACTGTTTTTTTAACCTTTGTAAATATCCCCCCCCCTTTTCGTATTTCTATACATATTGTATTTGTAAATGTAACTAAAGTGAACTTTGATAAGTGTATAAAATGAATATTTTTTATTGTTATAACTCTTGTATTCAACTAAAAGTTATCTATATATGTATATATCTATGTGTTTGAGTGGGGAATTTTTTTTTTTTTTGGCTATATGCATAAATCACGCGTAACTTTGAACTAAAATCACTAACAAATTAATTTTTTGTCGTTTCGCATGCTATAGCCCAGGAGGAAAAAAGTATTGTATATAAACTATTTTATGTATTCAGAGACAATTTGTCTCGTTTATCTATCTACAAAATGTAGTTTTTATATTTTTGATACTTTAAGAAGTTTCTGTTTTAGAAATATCTCTGACGATCTAATCTGATGTCGAAAGTGTTATTCTGATGCCTGAAGTTTTCTGACTGACTTGTTCTTCAATCTGCACTCTAAAGTTACTTTTACGAGCTGATGTGGTTAAGCCTAGACTGGCTCTGAGGGATGACGAAATTCCACATCATAAGTTTCGAAGGATGGCTTCCTTCAGACAGAATTTCAAGTTTTTTTTTTTTTTTTTTTTTCAAAAAAATTTTCTTCATGTTGCTAGTCTGTTGAAGCAACCCCCCTGTACTTAATCCTCCTTCAACTTCACTTTAAAATTGAGTTTTTTTCCCTTTCTGGAATAACAGAAAGATGAATGTACGCCCCATTGTATAGTTGAGCTAACATATTTGAGGCGTTTTTTTTTTTCTCCCTGTAGTTTCCGGCTGTAAAGGGCCCTCAATTCAATTTAAAACTTAAATTTCTTTTTTTTGTTCGAGGTTTGTCCGGTTTTAAGCTAAAGGGTTTTTTATTCGCCATTGTATTTGAAGCTGTAAGCAGTTCATTGCTCAGTAAATTACACTTTAAATTTTTTTTCTAACTTATTTTAAAGTTTCAAATTAAGTTGTGGCTGCACTCTCCCCTATGAGCTATATTAGGGTTTAAATTTACTCGATCAAACCCGTTGGGGATTTTCCCGACTAAATTTTTTTTTTCTTGGAGGGGGACTGTGAGGTCGAGCTATGGACCGTCACTAAAAGTTGGGACGGTTAGATTACTTCGTCGCCAAGGGACTCGGCGAAAGTCTTGGTCGAGATTGTTTTACGTCAGCATTGTGCAGCAGTAAAATAATTAGGATCGCGGTGTTAGATGAGTAGAAGAGATGTTTAAAGGTTTTGATTGAAATGAAATGAAAGGGAGTTGTTGAATGGAGTATAAAAGGAAAGATAGTGAATTTCTAGATATAGATATAGGATGTGATGTAGTGGAATGGTTATGAAGGGGTAGCTGATTAGTGTGGAGTTAACAGAAATGTTGATGCTGGTGATAGTTTAATGCGAATGATGGTAGAGAGGTGTAGTTTTGTGGAGTAAAGAAATAAAAGAGCCTGTCGTGTTCGGGAATCCGCTCGACGCTCTAAAGTGAGAAAAGTGATAAGTAGCCGTGAGCAGTCGTTAAAAGGATCAGCGTGGGTGAGATATAGCAACTTCCTATTTTATGTCTCATTAAAGTTATTTCCTGAGGTCATTTATTTAAATTACGTTGGCTCAACGTCCTCCTTAAATTTTTTTTTTTTTTTTTTTTTTTTTTTTTCTGTTAAAAATACTCTTCAATACTTAGGCCTAACAATTGACAAATCATTTTCCTGGATCCCTCATCTACAAGCTATAAGAGAAAAAATTTTAAACAGCACTAGTGGCCTATCATATCTAAGAAATAGAGATAGGGGTCTTCAATCAGACATCTTAAAAATCTGGTATCTAACAGTTTTTCAAAAACAGATTGAGTATGGCTTCGAGATTTGGTGGGAGGACCTAAATTGCCACGGGGTACGAAACCTCAAGTCTGCACAACGTCTCGCTCTCTTGAGCGTTATCAAACCCTTCAAAAGCATTTCAAGTGACGCCCTTTGTGTCCTGGCTGGTGTCCCTCCGATCACGATCTACATAGCAAACAAATTCAGACAATATAACATTCTCCATGGAACCTCATCTATACAAATACAAAATACAAATATTTCAAAAGAAAATTTAATGCTTCCCATCCCTACCTTCACTTTTCCGAACTACTATAAACATAACAAAATTAAAATAATAGAGAACCCACCATCTTCAGAGCTACAAATTTATACAGACGGATCAAAAATGCCTGGCGGGACCTCATGCGCTTTTGTAGTCTACTACAAAAACAATATTATTCACACATATCAAATTAAACTTCACCACCTAAATTCAATTTTTCAGGCTGAGCTCTTGGCAGTAATACAGGCAATTAAATGGCTCATAAATTCATCCTACAAAAATTTAAACCCAATAATATTCACAGATAATCAATCAACAATTAAAATCCTAAATCAACCATATCCAAAATACGAACTTATTAGAGAACTATATGAAAGCATAGATCAATACAAAGAGCAAATAATCCTAACTTGGACAAAGGCGCATGTGGGAACGGCAGGCAACGAAATGGCAGATTCACTTGCAAAACAGGTTATTTCACAAAACATCTTCGATGAACAGATCTCTCTTCCTCTTCCAGCTTCACTAGTAAAATCATCCATTAATAATAAAATTATCACAGATTGGCAAAGAGAATGGGGGCACAGCGATAAGGGTAGGGATACGTTTTCAGTCCTTAATAACGTAAGCAAAAGTTTTATCAGTCCAAATAAAATAGTTACATATTTTATCTCAGGCCATGGCAGCTTCCCTACATTTCTACACAAAATTAAAGTATTAACATCAGACAAATGCAAATGTAACAACAGTAAAATAGGATCCCCTTTTCATTATCTCTTTGAAAAATGCAATTTAATCCCAATTAATTTCAGATTCAACAGAAACCACACAATTCGTAAAAACATGCAAACAGTTCTTTTAAACACAAACAACTATAATAAATTAAAAGATATCTACAACATTCTAATTCAAAACTTTTCCACCATCAAATATAAGATTTAGCATCGTTCACTGGCAGCTGGCTTGCCCTTTTTTTTTTTTTTTTTTTTTTTGGTTTTAATATGTGTTTGATCCAAAATTTGTAAAAAATTTGATTTCTAAATAAATTAGGGAACTCTTCCACTTTGATCCCCGGGCCTGTCGCCCGGGATGCGGAATCGCTAGATAGTGGCAGTCAGGTTCGCCTGCCTGCCTAAGATGCATTTTTCCCCTGCGGGTAGATGTGTCTTTCCCGTGGTCACTATTGAACTCAGTGGCGACGGTAAATACATGTCTATGGCACTAAATCGTGAGATGTGCCGCTCCATGGTGGAAGTTTTCCTTTTCCTTTCCTCCTTAATTTTGAATGCTAAATAAACTTTGTTTATCTGTTAACTTTGTCTCGAGCTTTCATCATTACGTAATTAAGTTAATCTAAGTTCATGTTTAAGATTAAGTAAAATCTACATTAGAGAATCATGGCCCACTCGGATTCTCTACAAAGTGCCTTGCTATTATTCTGACCTGAAACAAAAGTTACAAATGTTTAGAGTTTAACAATGTTTACTTAAAATGTTTTTTATTTAGTAACCCCTTATCTGCCAAGGAAGATTCGCTTCATAGTGCCACCGTTTTTACACAAGCACGCGTACTTACGCTTTGAGTGTTCCTGAAACATCCCTCTTCTGTGAAATAAGTAAATCCATTGAAAACACTATCAAGGTCACAATTAAGTTCACAATTAAGGTCATTTTATTGCATTCTAAAGCCGTGGGACTAGTTTCATTGGTAGTAGCTCAATACAAAGGAAAAACGTGTATATACGCCCGGGGCAGTTCACGCATCGGCTTAGAGAGGCGAATATATACGCTTGAGGCAGTTAAGGGATTAAATTAATTACAGATTGAATTTAATAAGGTATCATGTAGATCTATCAAATCAATTTTTTTTTTCGAAATTTAAATTGCCGTTTTTTCCCTTTTCAGCCACTTTGTTTTCAGACTAATAGCCATTTTTCAAATTTTTCAAAAGAAAACCTGTATTAAGTATTAAAGGGTTGTTAATGATTTTTACATCGTGTACTAACGGGATTTAACTTTCACACTTGAGGGAGGTTTTGCTTGCAGGAATTAGTAGTTATAAAAAAACTACTCGCCATTATTTAAATTTCTAAATAGAAACAAATCTAATCTTACGAAATAATTGTCTAATTAAATATGAAATATTTATTTTACCCATCTTTTTAGGAGTATTTTCATATTTTGAACAGTAAGCTCCGCTTAATCGTGTTTCTCTAAACATTAATTAAGAAGAGTATTTCATGTGCTCGTGTAATAATTTGAATTATATCCTCAAAAATCGATGCGAAAAGTACCACTGACGTGTATATACGCCAACTTTTTACAATAATGTTCACAGTTTCCCTCTTAAAAAATGTATCTACATTAGGCAAATAGCTGTAACCAGAAATATGGTTCTAAATTTTACCATTCAGTAACAGGCACTACTATAAAAGAGCACCTATTAGCACCGAATTTCCAGTAATATTAGTTGTAGATAAATTAGACTAAATTGTCAATATCTTTTGGAAAAAGAAGAAATTTATTTATTTATTTATTTAAAATACTTTACCGAAAATTTTATTCTTGCATAAATTCTTAGTTATGCATTCTCGTTCTAAAATTTCTCTACATTTAGAAATAATCCACATTTTTTTTTTCTTTCTTTTTCATTTTCTTTATTCGTTCATTTATTTGATTACTTTTGTTTAAAAAATAATTCAAATGAATTTTTGCTTAGGCGTTTTCTTTTGTGATTAAAAAATATTTCATTACTTGAAAACTTGGAATGCTTTTCATTCTCAAAATTCTTTTTAAATTAAATTTTCTGAAAATTTGTTTATGGGGGAAAAATTCTTTTTAGGAAGGAGTTATAAATAAGCATTTGTTTAAACGGACATAAAAGTAATTTGATAAAATGAATTTTAATTTTGTTTTCTGTAAAAAAAAAAAAAAAAAAATCTTAAATCATAAATCATAAATTTAATATCTTGTCAACTTTTACGCAAACATACTTTTAAAATTTTCAAATTTGTTAAGCTAGTTAAAATATTTCACATGATTATTGTTTTGGTAACATGCTATTATAATCTCCGGAAATTGCTTCCAATAATTAACCCCTTGAATTGAAATGACGAGACCAGCTCGTTATGAATTTCTCGACACTAATTATGTTCTTATATGCATATATAACAATTAACATTCATATAAATGAGTGAAACAAACATTATTTTTAATAATAACAAATTATATGAGCAACAAAACCGTAAGTTTCTATATCAATCCCTCCTCTTAAAACTAAGAAAACTAAATTGTCCGCATGAGCAGTGCTCACTGAAAATAAATTGCAGTTCAAGTGGTTAACATGAAGGAATTTCCAAATGCTGTGTAATATTTTCACACGAATATTTGTATTTATACACATTTAATTGTATATAATTGTATAAATGGAATATTATATACAATTGTACAATTATGTGCACTTATATATAATGGAAATATTTTTCCCATCACTCGGTAGCTCATTAAACGCTTATTAAACAAAATTGCAAAAGCAGATATTTATTTCTTCAAAGACAGAAGTATTGAAAAAATTATGAGCTTACCTTTTCTGTTCTGAAGAGTCTGGCGTCCCATTGGCGTATATCATCTTCTTAATATTTCTATTTTATATTATAATTATTATTTTCTCTCTGTAAATAATAATCTTATTAGTGTGACAAAAAAAAAAAAAAAAAAAAAAAAAAAAACATTTCGAGACCTTTCTTGAATCTTTAACTTGTACATTTAATGAAAAAGAAAATTAAAAGAAAATTAAAAGGAAGCGAGATATATACTCTCACTTTACATAGTAAAACATAAACGCAAACTAAATCAGAATCTATTCTGATGAAAAAACAGGCAGATGTAGAATCGCGTGATAGTTCTATAAATAGATCTTCAACCCTCAAAATGGGAGGCAATGAAAAATTGGGGAGGGTGGAAACAGATACTCTTTTGTTTTCATTATAGTGTTCGTTTTTCACAGAACATATTTTGGAATAAATGAGTCGTTTGAGTTTGTAATTTTCTGTCAATATAAATGTGTACACATTTAATTGCCAATATTTGGAATTTTTAAAACCATTTTTTCTCCACTGTTTTTAACACTTTCCAACAAGGTTGAAAAGTGTTTATGACTTCGGTTTGTCTGTCTGTCTGTCTGTCTGTCCGTCTGTCTGTCTGTCTGTCCGCGCTCTAACTCCCGTAAATATTTATGGAATTTCTTGAAACTGATATATGTTACTCAAGTTCACTATCGGACGGTCCCTATTGAAAATGGAGTCTATACCTCTACTGGTTTATGTACAGGGACACCCGAAAGTATTCCAAAGCATTGTGTTCTATGAGAGGTATTTCTATAAACCATATTTTCATATCTTTATTGTAGATATATCTTAATGAAATTGAAATATGTTATACAAGTTCACTGTCGGACGTTCCCTATAGAAAATGGAGTTTATACCTCTACTGGTTTGTGTACAGGGACACCCGAAAGTATTTCAAAGCATTGTGTTCTATGGGAGGTATTTCTATAAATCATATTTTCATACCTTTACTCCAGACATATCTTAATGAAATTGAAATATGTTATTCAAGTTCACTATCGGACGTTCCCTATTGAAAATGGAGTCTATACCTCTACTGGTTTGTGTACAGGGACACCCGAAAGTATTCCAAAGCATTGTGTTCTATGAGAGGTATTTCTATAAACCATATTTTCATACCTTTACTGTAGACATATCTTAATGAAATTAAAATATGTTATTCAAGTTCACTATTGGATGTTTCCTCTATCAAATGGAGGAAATACCACAATCGGTTCATGTACAGAGACACTCAAAAGTATTCCAAAGCATTGCGTTCTAGGAGAGATATTTCTATAAATCAAACTTTAATAACTTTACTATCCACGAAGTTTTAAGAAATTGAAATATGTTATTTACACGCACAAAAGAATTCTTTGCATAGAATGTAGCATGATTAGCATTAGATTTACAGGGTGGCACAAAAATATCCAGTTATATTAAGAGGTATTAATAAAAAATTGCTAGAATTGTACTTTCGTTTACGTTAAGCGTTTTTAACACTTTCTAGCATTTTTTAAGTGTGAATATGATTTCAGTTTTGTGTATCTGCCTGTCCGTCCGTCCGTCCGTCTGCCTGTCTGTCTGTCCGATCTCTAACTCCCGTAAATATTTATGGAATTTCTTAAAACTGATATATGTTATTCAAGTTCACTATCGGATGTTCCCTATTGAAAATGGAATTTATACGTCTACTGGTTTGTGTACAGGAACACCCGAAAGTATTTCAAAGCATTGTGTTCTATGAGAGCTATTTCTATAAACCTTATTTTCATACCTTTACTGTAGACATATCTTAATGAAATTGAAATATATTATTCCAATTCTCTACTGGATGTTTCCTGTATAAAATGGAGGAAATATCACCACCGATTTATATACAGGGACACTTAAAAGTATTCCAAAGCATTTCGTTCTATGAGAGATATTTCTATAAATCAAATTTTAATTACTTTCCACGAAGCTTTAGGAAATTGAATTATGTTATTTATCTGCACAAAAAATGCTTTGCATAGAATATTGCATAATTAGCATTAGATTTACAGGGTTACAGAATAATATCCATTTATATTAAGAGCTATTAATAAAAAATTGCTAAAATATTACTTTCGTTTACATTGAATGTTTTTAACACTTTCTAACATTTTTAAGTGTGAATATGATTTCAGTTTGTGTATCTGTCCATCTGTCTGTCTGTCTGTAAGCCCGCGCTCCAACTCCATTAATTATCTATGGAATTTCTCGAAACTGATATATTTTATTGAAGTTCACTATCGGATGTTCCATATTGAAAATGGAGTGAATATCTCTTCTGGTTTGTGTACAGGGACACCCAAAAGCATTCAAAAGCATCGTGTTCTATGAGTGTTGTTTTTATAAACATTATCCTTATAGAATTTTCTCCATTTAGAATGACATTAATAGGTCCTGTACAACTAGTTTGTTTACAGGGACAAAAAAAAAAAAAAAATGCCAATGCATTACGTTTTAGGACAGAATTTTTTGAAAATTATATTTAAAAGTCTTTCTACTGTAAAAATCATAAAAATATTAACATTTATTGTTAATACTCTAAAATAATCTTTTGTATAGAATATGATATGATTAACTTTCTGATTTACAGGACTACACTAAAATAGTCAGAGAGATCAAAAGCTGTAATTATAATCTAATGGCTGCATTTTTTTTTTTTTTTTTTTTTTTTTTTTTTGCGTTAAGCCTTTTTAACCATTTCCAAAATGCCTAAGAGCAATTTTAAAATCAATTAGTCTATCTGTATGTTTTTCAGTCCTTCTGTCTGTTGTGTGATAACGTAGGCAAAGAATAATAAAAGTTCTTCGATACAACAATTACGTACAGTTGGAAAGTGTTACTAATCAATGCGTACTGCATGATTTTTCTTTCTTGTTTAAGAAATAAATTGTCATCCTAATTTTTTACGACTAAATAAACTGAAAACTACCTTAGAAAATATCTAGCATTAACTCTTTCTTGAAAAACGGAAGGATCGGTAGATATGTGTATAGGAGAATTAAATGTTCAAAAAAAATGCCGTACCAATAAAATTATAGTTTTTTTTTTAAACTGGAAATTGCTACCTAAATATAAATTATAAGTTACTAAAAATAATCAAACTTTATTTTTTTATCCATTTATGTAGCTTAATATTTATTAGTTAAAAAAATTAAATTCCATTTTAATTATTTCGCAATTGAAATTAACTTTGATGAAACATTTTTGATAAATATAGAATGATAAATCTGTACTGATATGTATAAAGGATTTAAGTCCATATACTTGATTTTTCAGGAGACGAAAAATAAAGTTAAACTAACTAAAAACTAATAAGCAGAATCGATTAGGAAAAAGGGATTATGTTGGTTTATAAGCTTTATACCATTCAGTGATTGTCAATCTTCAGTTAATAAAGGGAAAAAATTGAATTAAATATTTTATACGAAAGATTAATCCTAAATTTCTGATTTGAATCTTTTTTAACAAAGGATTATGGATTTTCTCAAAGACTAAATGACATGGATTTAAATACTTTATACCAATCGATAGAGAATTTTGTTCTGAGTCTGACTATGTACTTAACTCAAAATCGACATTTTTGGACTTAAATCCTTTATACTTATCAGTACAGAAATATAAGCGAAATAAAGAGAAAAGACATTGGACTGTCCTTCTCTGTTGTACCGGTTTTTCCATGTCTGTAGACATATTAAAAGTTTATAAAAATTGAAGGAATTGGTAGAATTAAAGATTTTTATTTTTAATTAATTTTTTTTTTTATTTTTTTTTAATTTTAAGTTACATTTTTTGTTGGTAGAGGGTGCTTCACTGCACGGACGCGTAACAAGAAATATGCAAATCAGAAATATGCAAATAGCACGGTTTTACGATTAACACAGCTTATTTCTTATTTTGCTCCTTACTTGGGCATACATAATGTTTTAATTGCGATGCTAATTTGGTTTATAAAACTTTATTGATGATAATGTTTTCCCTGAGCTAAGAATCTCCGATTGAAGCTGTAATTACCGGTGTTGTAACTCGTTTGCAAACGGTAATTTGTAGTGTTGGAATCTAGAATAGGATTTACATGACAGTAAATATTTGCATGGAAATATATATAGTTTTTCAAGAAAATTGGGGATTTGTTTACGTACAGCAGCCTCTATCGACGAAAATTTTTACTATTATTTTTTACTTTATAAAAAAAAAAAAAAAATTAAAATAAAATAAAATAAAATAAAAGAGCCCTTTATGAGAATGATTTATCCGCAAACTGCGTTCAAATCTATCAATCCCTTCATTTTTTTTAAATGAATTTTTAAAATGTTTACTGACATATGGGACACCATGTAAATAAGAATTCAATAAATGAACAAAGCTAAAAGATCGATGTAGGCATGGATAACTTTCATGAATTACTGCTTTATATCAATATATCCGTTTTTATCACACTTATATATTTTAATTTTTCCCTCGATAAACTGCAAAAGTAGTATTGCATTGGATAATTTTTACATTTTTTTACAGTCTTGAATATACATAAGAAAGATTCGATTTCGTAGAAGTCCTTAATTACTTATATATTGGGTTGTTCGAAAAGTAATTTCGTTTTTCTCAACAGAGAACTTAATTGTATTTTTTTCACACCATCTTCACAATTAAGCTGCATTACCATTATATATTGACAGCTGATATAGCTAGGCTTGCTCATGAAAAAGTTCGTTTTATTCTGCTCAATAGGTTTTGATTGGTGCCCTACCAAATAAAGGAAATCGGAAGCAGCATTTTCAGCATGTTTTGTTTTTTCTATCAAAAAGGCGAAAATACTGTTCAAACAAGAAAAGAAGTATACGATGTGTATACAGAAAATTTATTTAAAGAACGCCAGTGTCAAAACTGGTTTACCAAATTTTGTTCCGTCAATTTTGACGTTGAAGATGCATTACGTTCTGGAAAACCAGTTTATGCTAATGACGACAAAATAAAGTGTCGATTTATGAAAAATTCCAAATAACAACTCGTGAGATCGCCAAGAAACCGACGACCAAAGGGGAGAATATATAATTCAATAAAATATTTACACAATATAAAAAAATTGTCTGTCATTTTCAAAGGAAAAAACGAAATTATTTACCGAACAACCCAATATATATATATATATATATGCATGTGTGTGTGTGTGTTGAAAAATATTTTTGAGTTTCTGATTTTCTTAAATGTTTAAGAAGTGTTTGTCTGTGTGGTTTTTAAATAAATTTTACGGGAAATTTAATTGGAACACTAATGCTTGAAAATTAGTCAGACTAATATTATACAAAAAGGTGATGATTCGATAAATATTGGCCTAAAAATCTATGGAACATAGTTTAATGCATTTTAATCGTGTGCACTAAACACATTTCGGTACCGAAACAATACCGTGCTGTATTGTTAGCTTCTGGGATTTCGAAAAGGTCATGATACCAAGTATTCTAACAAGTAGCACTATTGTGAACATTAGAACTATTTCTTCTTTTTTTTAATCACTGTCATTGTTAACTGAAGCGTAAATTCGTATATAATATCCTCAATAGAAGTATTAAAGGAATGTAATATTATTATACAATTAATCAAAAGAAAAAGTATTTATTATTAAATAATATTTATCACTGCTACTATGTAGAACAAAGTGAATACAAGGTAAGTCACGCTTCATTGAAAAAAAAAAAATTGTGATTAACACTTAAAAATTAAATTGTGTTGCTAATAAAAATAGTTTCATGTCATTCTTATAAATTCTAGTTCCCTTTTTTAGTGAATTTATAAACCTCCTATTAGATATCTGGATCGTTTTCCTATATTATCATAGTCAAACTTATTTAAAAATCTCTGGAAATAATTGCGGGCTCGAGAGGCGAGTTTTAAGAAACTATACAATTTTGGTTTTTTACCCAGTTCTAGGAAATCAAGCGCAAATTTCTCGCAATACAAAGGATTCATTATATTCATTATATTCTTTCACCATCTGGAAAAGCATAGACTCGAAATTCTCGATCATTTCATACATTCCTTGTTTAAGTATTCAGTAAAAAACTACTAATTTGAAGTACCGTATTTTAGTGAAGATAAGCCGCGGGCTATCTTCAAAAAGACATTGAATTTTGGGGACTGAGGCTTATTTACCAGTGCGGGCTATCTAATGATAATGCCAAATTCCGTCGGCCATATTTCGTGAAACAGCCGATCTCCCCAGAAAGCAGAAGTTTAGTATTCGTAGTTTCTCGAGCACTGATTCGCATTTCCGTACTGATATATTCTTTATTTCTTTATAAAGAATTATTTTTTAAATTCTTTATTATTTTAATTTGTAACTAATAATGACTTATTTTGATTAATTTGCATATACGTCTGTAGTTCGCCATTTTGTCCCCTTGTTCTTGATTTTTTGCATCATATATGCATACTGGCTTTGTTTTAATTTTTTTTATACAGTACATTTTAAAATAATTTATTACTTTTATTTATAATCAATTATTTTTATGGCATTGCATATACGCCCGGATTCCGCCATCTTGTTACCGTGTTTCTCATATTTGTTGCATTACATCTGCATAAAGGTATAATTTGGTTTTTTTTCTTTATACAGAACTATTTTTTTAAATAATTTTTTATTTTCATTTATAATTAATAATTAATTATTTATATTAATTTACGTAAATGCCAGACGACAGCTGTCTTGTTTCCTTATTTATCTGTCACATCATCGTAACAATGCCTGCATAAGCCGCGGCTTACCTTCCGGTGCGGTTTATCTAAGAGTATTTTTTTTCCCCCGCAACATTTTAATAAGCTGCAGCTTATATACACTAAATTACGGTACATGGAGGCGGATTGTGTTTATTTATTTGTCTATTTATTCTTTTGTACATTATGCTACAATATTTCCGTCTACTGCAGCGTTATTCGTCTGCAGCTGTCGAGGAGGGGGAGGGGGGATTGAGCGAAAATCAATCATCAGCATGAAATTATGTGTAGAAAAAAGAAAGTATACAACAGAACTCGATATTTTCATTGTGGGATAGATAAGAGAAACTTTAAAATCCAAGATTGCTTGTAATCGTTTTATTTGGCAAAATACTTATTATGTAAACAGATTTTACTAAAACATTTCCTGTATGAAATCGTTAAATTTCACTGTTTCAGGGAATAAATTTTCAACTTTGAATAGTTGTTTCGAGTCTAAATACTTAAACATAATCCTTCATCATGCAAAATATATGTAAATACGATTGTAGCGTGGACGTTTTGATACATTCTGACGCTGTTCTTATTTATTTTATTTTATTTTACTTATTTATTTATTTTATTTTTTACCGAAGAAGACCCGTGCTTAATTTTTTAAGCAAAACAATCACTGCGTGAATTTTACAATTTATGATGTTTATTTGAATTTTTTATTAAATGCATTGTTTAAAATTTTACTTTTTGTTTATCATTAAGTCTTAAACTCTTATTATTAAGTTATATATGCTTATTAGTAAGTTATATATTAATATGAAAACATTTTCTAAAATAAAATATATACTCAAATATGTTACAATATATCTTAAAACAAATTATAATGGATTATTGTATATATTTCCTCAATTATTCTTGCTGCTTCGATCGGGGCGTGAAATGATATAAATTGCAATGATTAGCAATATCGTTTTACGAAATCGTTGCAGCTTTCACAGCTTTATGAAGAATGCGCCCCTTGATAAGTATGCTTCTAATTTTAAGCATTTATATCCAATTAATTCTGTGGTTAATTATTTGTTTTTCTTTCTCATAAGTTTAATGGTCCTTTTTTATTATCATTCAGGTCGGCGTAAGTATTTTAAGTTACTATTGTAACTCATTGGTTCTTAATCTATATCGCAACTTTTTGTGTCATTCTTTCCTCTATGTTAAATTCAGTTCTATATTTTTGCGTGCTGTTATTGTTTTAGTTCTATTAATTGCTAAATTTTAAGATTAAATTTTATTACGTTATCTATTATTTATATATATATATATATGTATTACTTCAAAATATGTTTGATAGGTATATAGTTACAGAATTTGCAGTAGTTCTTCTTTCATATTTTAATATTATCTGATAAGTTATTTTAAAAATGTCTGAAACGCAACTATAGACTTTTCCTTCTTTGAATGGTCAAATCTGAAAAGTTTTTGACGAAAAAGTATTCCTTTTATTTCTTTATTTTATTTTTTTATTTTTTTATTTTTTTTATTTATTTATTTTTTTTTTTTACTATGAAAAGTTGCGAGAAAAAAAATCTGTCATTTTAAAAGGAAATTGTAAGTTAAATTGTTCTTCCATAGAAAACAAAAAATATAGAAAAGAAATCTTTTAAACAAGGATTTTTCAACATTTATTTTCACTGCACCTGAAATGATATTTTAAGTTAATAATTACATTTACATTTTGCAAAAGTAAAAAGATGTATGGTGATCGGGGATATAAAGGACTTAGTTAACAATTTTCTTAAAAAAAAAAAAAAAAAAAAACAGTGAATCTATTTAAATGATAGCATGTTCCATTATTTCGAATGGTAAGATACTAACTACTTTTTGAAAGGATATATGACATTATTTATTATTCTCGAAATTAGATATCTTACTATTTTTTTTTTTTTTTTTTTTTAGTATTACAGTTTGATATTCAATTTCCTTCTATTGAGACAACAAAGAGTCAATATGTAGAGCAAGTCAAACCTGATTTTATTTGTTACTTATTAAAGTTAATAAAAGTCAAGTTCTAAAAAAAATTAGATATACAAATTATCAGTTAGAAAGAATTTATTTATACGATTTCGTTTTCTGCGTTATCTAAGTTACTGGGAAAAGAATATATATAATTTATAAAATTATTTAGATTATTTAAAAACTGTGGTCACATATACTCAATGTGTCTATATTTTGCAGTCACCATTTAAATCATTTAAATTATATCATGGCTTTTGTTGTATTTAAGTGATACCACAAAATAAAATAATGTTTCATATCTTTCTATTAACTTTTAGTTTTTCAAAATTTTCAGTAAATTTTCATGTGTTATTACTACCAAAAATAATTTGTACAAGAGCTTTACTGGGACTTTTTTGTAGTCATTTTTGCTAAAATTTAATGAACGAGATTAAAAAAAAAAAAAGTTTAATGTTTAAATGAGTGTAAATACAACTAAATAGTATACAATGTCTTAATATCGTAGAATATTTAACCTCGCACTCAGCTAAATCCCATGTTATTCGATGGAGAAATTTGTTTATACAAATGCATGTTACCTAAAATATTTGCTTTTAAATTCCTTTTTCACATTCATATTTGTTTCTGTTTTGAAAAATTTTATTTATTTATTCTTTATTTTGTAAAGTGAAAATAATCTAAGTTCATTTCTCACCTTTTTTTTTTTTTTTTTTTTTTTTAATGTCAAAATGAAATATTCAGAATTAAAAAAATTAATTTCTGAAAAGAAAAATAGAAATTTTAAAGTTGTGAATGTTCTTAATGTAAAAGCGTATTTAGAAAAAAAAAAAAAAAAAAAAAAAAAAACATTCAGTTATAAATAATTCTATGAACAATTTTATAGTTTTGTATGACATCTATAAAAGCAATGGCTACACAAAAATGTTTATTTATATAGTCATAAACTACGTGGGGTGGACTCCTATAAAAATTTCTCTATATAGCTTTACATACAGTCGGTAACAAAAGTACCTGAACACTAGCGAAAATTCCTATTTAAAAAAAAGTACAGTTAATACTGTTTTGTTAAATAAATCCTTGTCAAATCATGTTCTTAGTCAGTCTAAGAACATGATACGACAAGGATTTATTCAACAAAGAAGTATTAACTCTACTTTTTTATATAAGGCAATTCCGGGTGAGTTGCCCCACTTAACGTAATTTCGAAATGTAACGCTAGATGGTTCTGCAAGTCCGATTATTATTTCAGATAGATGTTGAATGGTGTGCTGTCGAAGTTACGTGAACTTATTTCTTTGTGTTCTCCTGTCACAGCAATATTTCAAGTAAGTACCATGTTTTTTCTACTCTGTTATAAGAGTGATATCGCATTGTAAGGCTGGCACTAGTTAATAAAAATGGATTTTTTTTATATAAGCTTAAAAACCAGTAGTAAGAAGTTGATTAGTCGACTTCGGCCATTGTGCCGCCATTTTTGCTGTCTTTTACTTTGAACAGTTGCTGGGGCATCTCTCCCATACCAAAAGGATAGACGCCCCAGATTATATTCGGGTGAGATGCCCCACATACACTTTCAGGGAGAAAAGTATTTTAATTGTTTAAATTTTAAACTAATATTTTAAAAATCATATAGTTGTTATAAAATGCGTAATATTTGTAAATCTTTAAATTTTTTAACTTAAAAATATTTTTTGAATCTATAAATTTAGATTAAAATTCATCAAATAAAATTCAAATTCCCGTGATCGCTAGAAGTAGCAACTCTAAACAAAATCACAAAAACGCAGATTAAATCCAGATAAGAAAGAAGAAAAAAAAAAAAAAAAACGCACAGGTAATGTCAGACTGACCTTTTACATTTAATCTATAACGTAAACAATCTTGGGCGCACAAAAGAAAAAATACTGGAGCAGCTCGTGGGACCTGGACAGAAGACCATTTAAAAGAAGCTCTTAGGAGACTAGAAGCAGGGGAAATTCAATGAAGCTGCTAGGTACTATGGAATTCCTTCTCAAACATTTCGTCGTCGAAGAAAAACAGATAATATACCAAAACACGTTCTTTGGGGTCACAAGGAGTGTTTGGAGTTAAAAACGAAAAAAATCTCATCAAGCACATCCAACGTTTAGAAAAATGTGGAATTGCACCTGACAGAGAGATAATTAGGACACTTGCATTTCTGTTTGCTGAAAAACTAGGTCTCAAGCATCGATTTAATTTAGAAAAAAGAATGGCTGTCATCATTTCTTAGGAGAAACCCAGAACTAAGTATTAGACAAGCCCAGGGGCTCTCTTTAGCAAGGGGGGAATGTATGAACAGAGAAAGTGTTGATCATTTTTTTAATTTTCTCTCAAGAGTGTTTGAAGAAAATGAATTCTTTACCAGACCGGGGAGTATTTATAAAATGGACGAAACCGGCTGTCAGTTAAATAGCGTTCCAGGAAAGGTCGTGGCTACCAACGGGGCAAAAGATGTTCATGTTTTGACGTCTATAGAGAGAGGAGAAAATGTTACAGTCATTGCCTGTTGCAATGCAGAAGGACAATATCTCCCCCCCTCAGTTATTTTTAAAGGCGTTCGAAAAAAAAGAACTTTCTGATGGTCTTCCACCTGGATTTATGGTGTTCATGAACGAAAAATCCTCGTACATCAGTACAGATATTTTTTTGAAGTGACGTAAAGATTTTTTTTTTTGTTCCAAGAAAACCCCAAGGAAAGACATTATTTATTTTGGACGGTCACGCATCGCACTTAAACTGTTATGACTTGCTAGAATTTGCGGACAAGAATATTATTATAATTGTATGCCTGTCCAACCATATGACACAAGCTCTTCAGCCTCTTGACCAGTCTTTTTTTAGCCACTAAAACACTACTTTCAAGAGGACGCAAGGAAATGGATTTTTAATCATCCAGGAAGTACCATTGGGAGAATACAAGCTTCAGAACTGATTGGTAAATACTGGGAAAGGGCAGCTTCTGTTGACACTGCTATTAATGATTTTCGGGAGACGGAAATTTTTCTTCTAAACCAAGCAGCGATTCCAAACCCCTTCTTTTCCATAAGTGAAGCATTGAAACAGACGGGTGAACAGTTCCAAATTTCTGAATCAACTGTTCAAACATCCTCCCCGACAAAAATATTGCACCAGATTTCCCCTGTACCTAGGTTAGAGGAAAAATGCCGAAAAAGAATGGTACCGTTGGCTAAGGTTATTACATCCCAAGAGCACATCAAAAAAAAAAAAAAAAAAAAATAATAATAATAAAAAATAAAATAAAATAATAATAATAATAATAATAATAATAAATGGCTAAAATCCGCTGTTAAATTAACAAAGCTCCAAAACAGTTGGTGATGGACATGCCCATTGAAAAGGACGAAAATGATCCTACAAACAATTGCCTCGAATGTCAGGAGAACTATTATTTTACAAAAGAATCAGTAGATTGGATAAATTGCATAAAGTGCAAGAGTTGTATAGGTTGCGAATTTTTTTACAGACCTTGTATATTATCACAACTTAGTGCAATACAGTATTACAATTATTTTATGGCTAAATAAAGAAAAGTCGGATATTTTCATGAAAACAGAATAAAATATACGATAAAGAATTCATTGTTTAATAAAGAGAGAATTAAACGTGATCATTCAGCAAATTAAAAAATAAATAAAAATAAATATATGGCATAATTGTGTCATCTAGTTGCAAAGTCGGCCATCTCTAAGAAATAAAATGTTTGGGGAAAGCTAATTTTTTGCCACACTTGGTCAAAATAAGATTGGAACCAAAAATCTTTAGTTTTATAGACATTAGGCAGTATGTTTGAGAGCAAGAAATAAAGTTTAAGGGCCATGTGAAGGGAAGGGGGGTTATTCAAGTTTTTTTATTCTGGATTTGGCCACTTTTGCAATAAAGCAGAACTTAATTTTCACTAAATTTAATATGAATTTTGAATTTTTCAGGTTTGCAGTGGGATAATATCTACAAAAAATAACTAATTAAAAATATCTCATTAAATATATATGTATATCCATAGTAAAATAATAATTGTAGAAAACTATTAAAATGTATTACAAACAGTCCCAAATTCATAAATCACGATATTTGCTTTAATACAGTGAGAAATCATTGGAGTTGTTCACAAAAGTATATAAACACGTCGCTATCACCTACTGAGTCATCATAAGTATATTGTTAAATTGATATATTAGGATGAAAGTATCATGATGATTAATTAATCATAATATTCTAACTATGATGCTATTATGATATCAATTAGTATTATGTTTTTACAAAGTAAAAGTACTTTACTTTTAAACTTTAAGTTTCTTCTTTTTCCACTTGGTACGGTCTGTTTTCTTCTTCCTTGATTAAGTAAGAGATAGTTTTTCTACAAGCTTCTCCATAGACGAATGAAACACGAAATTCAATTATAACAAAATTTGTGCGCACGAAAAAAGAGCAGTCACCGGCGAGAGGGATCATGATAAAACTAACCTAATCAACTGTAGTGGGGTGGAGCTCAAGCGCGTTCTATCGGATATGGAGATGAACAATTTTAACCCTTTAATGTTTCCAACTTAATTTATTTTAAAAATTACTGAACTAATTTTAAAAATGGCTATTAGACACATTGATGATCATAAATATTTAAAAAATAAAAAATTAGCTTTGTTCATTTTAGAGAAATTTTTGGTTTGAAACATCTACAACTTAACCTTATTAAATTCAAATAATATTTAATTTAATAAATAAAACACTTTGTAAGTAAACATTATCAACTACAAAAACTCGTGAAAGTTGCTTCAGGGGAAAATAATAGTCCAGCTCTTTATTAAATGCAAAAAACTAGACATGAATGCATCATCAAACCAACAGTTCGCACTCGCGCACTCTAAGAAACTTCAAGTGACTTATTCATTTAGCTTCCTTTGAAGCATTATTTGTTAAATTTTGGAATAGTGCTGCTATCTACCGAACAGAAAAGGAACAAAAGTTAAAAACCAGATTAAAACAAGGGGGAAATTTTAAAAAACTGCTGCGTAAAACTTGTTAAATTATGTCAAATGTTTGGTTTCGCTGCGAAACCAATGAACGTTAAAGGGTTAAATCTCTCCAGTCTTAGGATTTGACCAGTTTCGCAGAACATCGTGACTTTCAAACGCATATAACACAGGCATTTCACCCTTTGGCATGATTTCCTGTCTCCAGGTGTTGGAAAATGTTACTTAGAATTTATAAGACAAAAAAAAAAAAAAAAAAAAAAAAAAAAAAAATCGCCTTTCTATAAATATATCTTCGGGAAGTGTCTAATAGAAAAAAAAATCTAAAATAGATAAAGAAAATATATTTAAAGGGGACTAATGTGCAAGTTGTACCTGACGGAACTAAAGTGAAAGTTGTACCTCAAGGGACTAATGTGAAAGTTGTACGGTGCAAGTTGCACCGAACGAACAAACTATTTCTTTCAACGAAAATGCCTACTAACCCTGGATAGGTCTAATATATCGTATCATATTATATATCGTATTTATCGTAATATAACTTAATACTTATTTTGCTTCCTTCTTTGACTCGTTTCAATACGCATTTTTTATATGCATGAGCAGCCCCCGAAAAACAAAAACATTAAATCATTAAATTCATTTTTTTACTTATTTTTATTTCATATTATTTCACGCGCACTTTTTATTTCCTAATTCAAAATTATTAAAAAAACGTTTTCGATATCGCTAGTAACGATACTGATTATTATTAATTTTCTTTTTCTTTCAATAATAATAATAATAAAAAAAAGATTTTGATGAAATTCTGGCAAAAGCAGAATTTAGTTTAGGACGGAGGACTATTAGTTTTTTTTTTTTTTTTTTTTTCAAATTATAACATCGCTTTCAAATTATTCAATTATATTTTCGATAAATTTTATATTTCGACAAATGTCCAACTATCGAAATCGACAACGCAAAAATCCCAGATTGAGACTGATAGGCCCTCAGTCCTAAAAAAAAAAATACCGCATTTTCCAATTTCAAGGATTTGGGCGATTTTGCAACTCGACGACACAACTATCGTGTCAGTGCAGGAGCCCTTTTTCGAGATTTTTCCCTTTTACTTTTATTTTGTTTCGAAAAATGCACTCAAAAAAATGTTAAAGATTGCAACATATTTCCAAAGCCATTTTGAAATTAATAAGAGACATTTTATTATTCATATATAAAACGTTAATTGTTATATAGATGATGTTCCAGAGATTCCAGAAATCTAAATTGATTCCATTTTAATAGAATTCTAAGAAAACGCCTATTCAATAAAATCCCAAGAAAACTCATTTTAAACTTAAAAATATCAATCACCTCTTTCAATTATCAATTGTAAAGCCTGAAACTTATTAAAAGACTCTAAACGTAAGAACATAATACTCTAAAGATTTTACTTTATAATGTCATATATTTTTCTAGAAAATGATATTAAAATTAAATTAGTCTGAAAATGAATAAATATTTATATTGGATCTGAAATGAATAACCTTAAATAACTTGTGTGATATTTCCATTAATAGCATCCGAAATTAAAAGCTGTTTCTCAAAATCATTTTCTTTAAATTTTAAAAATTGAATCTGTATTCAGTATTGTTTGAATAGGATAGATTTATTGCATTTTGTGTTTAGATATTTGAATACTTAAAAGGATTTTCAAATTTAATTAATTAAAATAATTAAAAAGAGTTCTTGAGTCTTTAATCAATGAAAATATTATATATATATATATACATGTACACTCCTTTAGTAATCTATCGTACATTTTTATACCACACGATAAATGCAAAATATCAGAGGACAATTCCTTCGTATAAGAAATGTGTTAATAAACTGTACGTTGTCAAGTATTTCGTTTGGATTCATGCGATTAATGTGGAAAATGTTTTCACGCTTATATGACCAAACGAGGAGATTTGACAGATTTTGAACGTGTGAAAATGATCGGATCTAGAACTACATTATTCGATTTTAGAAGAGTTTTATTGAAATTGGATTTTTGTCATCGTGTCTTTGTGTCACGCTAAAAAAAAAAGACGCCTTCATTTTAATGTAAATGTAAGCAACTTTTTTCGTCACTCGTTGGTTCCAGTTAGTTAGAACGTCACATTGACAACGTGATAGTCGTGGGTTCGATCCTGGAAAGACGATACGTTACTTATTTGCAGATCATAGAAAAGATGCCAATTGATAAAAGAAAAACTTTCATTAGCTACATAATATCTTAAGGATTTTTTACTAGTTTTTTAAGAAGCTTTTTTTTTTTTTTTTTGTAACTAAAAAGCACAAAATAAAAGTTTAAGTAAAAATACATCTTTTAACAGTAGAATTTTTTATTGTGGATCCTTGAAAGTGAGTAAATTAAAAATATATTCTTGAAAAGACATCCTATAAACAGATGAAAGTTTCAACACCAAGAAAATTTTAGAAAATATATAGATTGTCACTTCTGCAAGAGACGAAAATTTATAAATATTCAAAATATTTTAAAAAGCTTTCGAGACATTTGAAATTTATGGTTTAACGAATATTTGTAGAAAAACTAATAACTAAGAATACTGGTATCGAACACTTTTAAAAATATTTTGAATAATTAAATTGCTGCACTCTTTAGTCGTCGTAAAATAGCATGATAATTTACTGTTGTACGGCTGAATTTTGATATGTGTGTTATAATATTGAATTATTTCTTTTTCGTACTTAGAAAATATAAACGAATTCTTTTCAAATTCATAGGATAAAGCAAAATATGTCATCATATGTCTTGAAAAAGTATTCAAAATGACGATGGTGCCATTTATAGGAACAATATGGCTAATCTTATTGCAGGTGGTTTCTGGAAATCATACAACCACCTTTCTTATCGTAGTAACATCACATGCATGTGATGTTCCTATGATATGGCTTTGTATGGGCAACCGCTTCTCTCCTGTAAATTTTCCTAAAAATTTAAAATTACCAATAAATTCTCGAATATTGTTTTGTTCACATTTATTTCCGAACAAAGTTTTTTACCCATTGTAATAGTTACACTACAGCATTGTTTACGGCAAATTCCAATAAACTGATCTTGTTCATCAACTTCATCTTGTTTAACGCCAGCAAACTGCTGGCGGTAAACAAGATGAACATTCTTTTTTTTTTAAAACTCTATAATGGTTATGATGCAATCAATACACGAGACAATACTTTAATCTGCGAAAAATAATGATGAACTAAGATGTTAAAATGCTGAAAACCGGCTACTGGTTTTAAACTTTTACAAATGATTGTACTTAATGATTAAAGCAAGCGATGGCTAAATAGAAGATTTAGTGCAGTAAGCAAGCAAATCTGCGTCAAATAACATCAACTTTCAATTTAAGATGTACAACTGATTTATCTAGGAGAACAGTTCAGTCAAGTTTTGAGTGGATCAAACCCTAAATGGCTGATAAAAAATTGATCGGTCAGATGATTCTGATCCTATTGTCATTAATGATGGCACAGTTAATCTGGCGCAGACTCCTTAAGGCCATTGGTCCAAGTTTTTAACAAAGTACTGTAAAGCTATAATGTCTCCATAATTGCGTGATTGTCAGTAGTACTGTCATTTTAATGGTAAGTATGCTAGTCAATTTTTCTCATGTTATATTAATGCACCTTTTATTTACATGCTACAAATTAACTTCAAACTTATTCATTTTTTAATCTCACAACTTTTGAAAATATTCAAAACATGTTCAAATTGCACTTTTGTATTAATTATAATAGAACATTTTTTAAAAAATAAATATAGTAGTTGGCATATTATTCACAAATATGGCTATTATATCAATTACATAATCATTTCAGTTATCACAATCTATCAAAAGATTTAAAATTGTATATATAGTAATACTAATATATTGTTATAAAAATTCAGATTTAAAGTAAACACAATTTTTTTAAAAATAATATCTATTTGTGCTTCTTTTCATTTTAAAGACAGTCATTTTAAAATTAACGTTCTTGAAAAGTAAACTGTGTCACTAAAGTTTCTTATGAAGTGAAGTTTGTTAATTACAAGCAGAATCTCTAAAAGTTATTATGCCTTAAAGTCTTTAAGTCTATTTAATATCCTAAGGCTTAAAAGGACAATTTTACGTGTCATTTACTTCATTTAATGTTATGTTTGTATTTTTATAGTACGTTTAACATAAGGAGAATATAACATTATAAAAGATATACCATGTACTTTAATCTATATATGATTTTTATAGCATATCTAAATAAAAAAATCCATGTATTCTAATTTTTGTATCATCTGAATAGAAAAAAATGTATTTAAAAAAAAATGCTAAAGAGGCCATAATAAATTAAAAAATTTCAAAAAGATATTTCTATTAAAGCATATACGAAGGTAAATCAATGTGAAACGGATTTTTTTTTTTTTTTTTTTTTTTTTTTTTTTGAACTTGTTGTTATAAGTTATAAACATGAAAGCTGTATACTATTTTATGAAATAATATCTTGATTTTTGTTGTGCTTTTTTGTGTTTTTCAAAAATATAGTAGTTTTTTAATACCATCTTCATAAAAAAAACAAAAACAAAGATGCGTTTCCAATTAATTGCACAATTAAGCCTCAAAAGCAGAATTCTCGTCGAATCGCTCAACTCCAAGTATTACTTCCATTACCCTACTACCGTAGGTAATGGAAGTATTGTATTCGGTCTGAAAATTCGATATCGGGTTTTCACCTGATTTACACGTTTTAAGGTCCCCTGAGTCCATAAAAGTGGTTTTTGGCAATTGGTCAGTGTGTATGTATGTGTGTATGTGTGTGTGTATGTATGTGGAGAATCTTCTTGCTATTATAGCTCAGAAACTAATAAAGATAGAGCTACGAAACTTTAGAATTCAAATACGTCTGGCGTACAGATGAAATTTCCAAATTTTGGTGAAAATTGAAAAACAGGAAGTGGGGCATCGGAAACCGGAAGTTGGACCGTAAGTCCGTATCTCAAAAACGGCTCTAACGATTTTCTTCAAACTTGCTATATAAACACTCTATTAGATGTCCTTTCGAATGATATAGTTGGTTAGTTCAAGAAAATTGATAGGCGTCCTGTATAAATAGCTCAATTTCAGGCCTCCCAAGGGCGTTCCTTTAAAAACGGTTGTACGGATTTTTTTCAAACTCGCCATTTTAACTCAATTTTAAATATGCTTTTGTATGTAATTATTGTTTTCCTGTCAATAATTGAGTTTAACCGGAAATGGGACATCGGAAACCGGAAGTGGGACCGTAAGTCCGTATCTCAAAAACGGCTCTAACGATTTTCTTCAAATTTGCTATATAAACACTCTATCAGATATCCTTTCGAATGATATAGTTGGTTAGTTCATGAAAATTGATAGGCGTCCTGTATAAATAGCTCAATTTCAGGCCTCGCAAAGGCGTTCCTTTAAAAACGGTTGTACGGATTTTTTTCAAACTCGCCATTTTAACTCACTTTTAAATATGCTTTTGTATGTAATTATTGTTTTCCGGTCAATAATTGATTTTTTGTGAAAGTTGGTATCTCAAAAACGGCTCTAACGATTTTCTTTTTTGGTCACTTTTATGTTTTCTGATCACATTATCTCTCAAAAATGCATATAATACATGTAATAGCGGGTAATGGAAGTCGTGTGGTTGTTTCACACCAGATTTTTTGTTCCTGTGATACTCGGAAGATATGTGTCAGGATAAATAGCATGCTTTATCGTTGTCCTTTCAATTTCCCCCAACATTTCGTTTGGTAATGTGTCATGAAGAGACGGGTAAAGTCGTGGAGCAGAATTCAATTCCTGATCGGGAATCTGACAGGTATTTCTACGGATACACAAACTTTGTCTTACCCAATAACTAGCCGTAGTAGACAACATTAACTGTACGGTGTTTATGGAGAAGTTTATATTCAAATCTCCTTTGACGTTCCGGAACACCGTCACAGGATTTTTCTAGCTGAAAAGCGAGTTTTGGCCTCCTAGTTGAATTTTTAGTTCCTTCGTATTCTTGATTCGTAATAATGATTTTCTTCAGGCTACTCTTCCCAAACTGCAAATTAAGTATTTGAATTAATTCATGTGTTTTGATGCCTTAACGCGTGAGAAAATTTATAATAATGCGTTGCGCAATATGAGTTTAAACCTCTTGCTCAATCATTGTGAAATCAACTGAATCGCCCTAGCCAGCGCATAACCCATACAGCACAGAATGTTTCAGTTATGTTGCAAAAAGCTTACAATTTTCCAAAAACGTAAACATGTTTTAGTATGCTTTCTGATACCATTCTGAAACATTCGCCCTTTTTGATTGTCTATCTGTTAAGTGGTTATAACGTTTCTGTTACGTATCTTATTTTTTGTTACGATCGCGGACATTTCTATGTTTTTGAAACTAATCGGAAAGCAATCTGAACGTTATTAAACGTTTCGGCAATGTTTAGAACGTTTCAATGTTATATGATTGTTACGTTTCTGGAACATTTTGTGCTGTTAGGGAAGCGACCAAGTGAAAGACAATTCTGGTCATATTTCATTCATTCTCGTGAAAGAAAAATTCTCCATTAAAAATAAAAAATGCAAATTAACGTAAACTCGGTATAGAGCAACATATTTAATTATTAAAAAAAAAAAAAAAAAAAAAAAATACGCCATTAATTTCATTTAAAAAGTAACATTTTTTTTTCTTTTATTAAAAAATTGTGAAATTCATTTTTTTAAAGAATTAATTTATTTTCGAAATCTTCCACTACTGTTTTTTTTTTTAAATTTATTATGAATATACCTTTGTAAATTTAAAGTAAAATAATAAAGTTTTTTTTTTTGTTGTTTGGGGGGGGGGATGCAACTTTTTAGTAGTAATTTCGTTTCCCTTTCATAACAGTGTGAAGTTACTTACTTTTCAACTATGTGTGTATAAACATACACATATACGAAATTTAAATAATGCATTTTAGTGTCTTGTTATTTTTTAAAATATCTGAAATCATCTAATATTTACACATTTTTTTTTTTATTAGTCGCACAGTTACATTATTTTAAAATTTTATCTTTAAAGTACATAAATGCTTTTAAAAGATTTTTTTATTTTATTTAGGATATTGTAAAAGTATTCAATATTTTTTCTCTCTTTGTAAAAGTATTTTCAATCGCATCGTCTTTATTTATTTGAACGGGTAGAAAATATCTAATGGTTTGTAGTATTATTCATTATTATTATTATTATTTTAAATAATTACAGGGCACCATACTCTACGTCAACTTCAACTCGTTTACCGTAAATAATGTAGATTAATACTATTTTTTTTTTTTTTTTTTTTGGAAAGGAGATGCGGAGAAAAATATATTAAATCTGCATATATTTTAATGTAACACTCGTTCAACAATAATAATCATTTTTAATGAAGTGTCTTCTCATCTCTCTTTCTTTTTTATCCTCATCACAAATATTTTTTTGTGTGTGTGTGTGCAAACAAGGAATGCAGAGACTGTAAAAACCTGACTTTTGTAAAAAACGACCTATGCTTTCAAATGGAGTAGAAATAATTAGCCAAATTTGTAAATAAGATAATCAATTTCTATTTTGACACTTTTTACGACTGATAAAAAATAAGAAGATTAAAGAAATAAAAATATTTTCACCCCATTAAAAAAAAAAAAAAAAAAAAAAAAGCCTATAAAATCATTAAATTTCGATATTTCAATGAAATAAGCCTTAAGTCAAGTAAAACATGTTTGTTTGCATTAGCTGAAAACTTTAGAAAATTATATTATAAGTTTTCTAGTCAGTGAATATATATATTAATGAAACGTGACCTATAAATATACTAAACACTTAAAAAAAAAAGAAAATCAAATGCTAATTAAATGTTATTCATTGAATTACAATTGAATTGAAATGCTTAGCCTACATGTTTAATCGGATTTTAAAGCGCTGTATATTGACAAGTATACGTCATATAAAGATGTGTAATACATGAAAAGAAAGGAACACTCACAAAATTTTAAATGCCCGCCTCGTGTTTCGCGTGCACGCTAAATGCCAGACCTTTTTCAACAGAGAACTACCACATCGCTGGATTGGGCGTGCTGCTCTGGGTGATGTTCCTGTGTTTTCATGGCCTTCCTAAATTCGCCAGATCTCAAACCATGTGATTCCATCTTATGAGATTACATTTAAGATAAAGTGTACTTTGCAATGTTAATAATGTTGCAAAAACTACAGGAATGCATCACTTCTGCTGTGACTGAATTGACTGGATGGAACTGGACTACCATTTTGGTGTGTGCCGTTTAAACAGAAGCGCATACAGTTTGTTCGCACAACATGAGAACTGTATACGCTACTGGTTCTCCCCCCTCAAAATCAAATGACCAAGTAGTGGACATAGCTGTTCACTACTGGTGATGAGGACATATTCTGGTACCAATAGATTGTCCATATGAATATAAGCAATTACAAAATGAATAATCTATTATTATAAATAAATTTAGCGCAGAGAAAAGCAAAGAAATAAGATAGAAATAAGCAGGTGTAAAACAAACAAAATTTGGCTTAGCTTATCCAAAAAGAAAAAAACAATAAGATGACAGAGTATTCACTGCTTCAGTAAAATTGGTCACACTCTAGAAGTGATTACTTATAACCTTTGTAGTTCGAGATATTTATAGTAGAATATTAAAAGTAAGAACAGTAGTAATACCGAGAGGGTTAAATGTCCTTAACTCAATTTAAACTTTAATATAAAACCCTATAAGTGGTGTAAGATAAAACTGTTTGCACCACAATGCTACCTATGGTGAAAAGCTTGTTTTAAGAAAATAAAACAAATAATTACAAATTTGGACATAGATGACGTTGTTCCTTGTGTTATGTCTACATGGTGTTTCATGTAATTTTGCTAGGTACAGTCGGGGGAAAAAAAACGCAACACTCAACGTAACTTCGTTGCTAATCGATGTAGAAAAATGTAATAGGTATCATTCGACGGGGAATTGTGAGTAGTTTCAGAAAATGAATTGAAATTTTCAATTGGGGGTCGTCTACATATTAAAACGCGCACCAACTTTGATTTTTTCATTGGTAACACCCTATTTGTATTTTATATTTGAAATCCTGGGATCGCGACAACGCGAAAAAGTATATTGGTTGTATATTTTACTTATTTTTTCACAGAGTTATAAGCGTTCAAAGTTTGAAGGTGCTAATGTTAAATTCATATTTCAAACTTTTACTAATATCTTCACAAAAAATAACTTGATCGATATAATTTTTGTTTTACGAGATACAGTGAAGAAACCCAAACATAATCCATCGTTACTTTTGATTCTGAAAAATATTTTTAATTCTGAAAAATATTAATAAATTCATATTCATAAAAATTATGAATTATGACCTATATTAATTTTTACATAAAATGAATCCTAATGCTGAAAAATATGGGTGTGCAAATTTGCAGCTCATTCCAGTTATTAGTTTTCGAGATATAAATAAATCTTTCTTTTGGAGTGGTTTAGGGGGCCGTCTCTTAAAAAGTTTTGCATGAGATAACGAATCAAATCTTAAAAAATAACAAAGAAAATTAAACAAAATATTTTTATTTTTTTATTTACGGGTCAAATTATATAACAACAAAGTCAAACGCAAAGAAATGAAACAAAAATGATGATTTTTAGACCTTAGTGTTAGCATCAAGAATTCCTGTTTTATAAAGAAGACAAGCCACGCCTTCATCGTTCTTCAAAACAAAACAATACAGAAATGGAAAAGTAAATGTGACATTGAGTATTCGTGTTAAACCCCTTATTTTATGTTGACAAAAATATGCACAAGTGGTATTTACTTAATCGATTAATTGATGATAAATTTTGAATCTTTTAAACGAACACTGGAAGAAAAAAAAAATTAACTAAATAGGCGGGGTTTACTGTTTTAAATAGAAAAATAGGTTTAATGTGAAATTGTCAACGATAAAAAACGAATGGAATTGGAATGCAAGACAGACTTGTAAAATCGTTTCTTAACTACCGTCAGAGTTAAAAAAGGTTAATCATTTGCTTCATATATTGCTTTATTTTATTTTATTTATTTATTTATATATTTTGTAGGGGGGAGGATTATTATTTTAAGGGCATTTTAGTATTTAAAATTTTATTAATATATTTGAACTTTATACATTTTTAAAAACATACTTAAACTTTTATAAATATATTTTAACACTTTTTGCGACCGCAGGATTTTGTCTTTTTGACAGTAAGACCCGCCTACGGGCGTTTTACTCTCAAAATGAAATATTATAGAACAAATTTTCTGTATTCACAATTATATTACAAATGGATATGCATTATAATTATATTCTTTCTAATCAATATATTTCTATCCATAGTATATTTTATTGCAAAATCATGAGCACTGGATACACACTTAAGAAAATGTAATACACAAATTACGAAAGAAACGCCCACTGACGGAGTTACAGATTTTCAAATGGCGTGAATCTACGTCAGCAGTCCCGAAAGGGTTAATTAAGATATTATATTTTCATAGAAATTATAAAATGAATCGTACAGTTCCAAAGAGTTCAACTGACCCAAAACTAGTAAGTGCGATTAAAATAGTTTAATATTTACTTCATGAACCCTTACAATAATTTAGCCGAAAAGATTTTGTTTATGCGTTATTGTATAGATATATATATATATCTATATTATTTTATTTCGTATATTATGTTACACCTATGAAAGAAAATTTAAGCTTTATTGGTGATCAGTACAGCCATAATATACACTTTTACTTGAAAAATATTGCACTTTTTTCAAAGAGTACTGTATGGACTAATCGCAAGTGTAATGTATTTAAATAGACCTAAAATTAACTAAAAAAGTACTGAAGTGTATACAAATCTAAATAATTGAATTCAAGATAATTAAGGAACAGGAAAAAAGGTAACGTTCCATAAATTTTTTATTATTTTTTTCCTGAAAGATTTCCGGTGTGAAACATTAAAATTTTGTCTATTTCTTGTAAGATCTTAATTTTATTTTTCTATATTTGCAGATAACCCCCTAACACATTTTTGATTATAACTCTATAAATACTAAAGATAAAGTATACAAGCAGTATACTTTTTCGCACTGCCAGACTCTCAGAAATTCGAAAATGAAGTCAAAAGTCGGTGTTGCTATTGAAAAAAATCAAAGTTGGCGTTCATTTCAATATGTAGATGACCCCTAATTTAAAATTTGACGGCATATTCAGAAAGTGATTTTAATTTCCTGTTGAATTATGTCTATTAGATGTTCCTGCGTCAATTAATAACGAAATTACAGCGGGTGTTGCGTTTTTTTTTCTCTCCGACTGTACATTGTACACCTCTGTGGGACAATGTCATTGTCAAAGTATATGCTTCTGTTGCTGACACTGTATTGAAAATGCGAATAACACAAATAATCTAGACTTTTCCACAGTCAATGCTAGTGAACACATGGAATAAATTGGATTACTGTTTGGAGATATAAAGGGCATACATATTGAAATATTGTTGCGAATTTCACTAAATGCTCTTTAATTGATTGTTTTCTGTTTCTGAAGTATCTTTTTGCAATTTTAAGGTACAACGCCAAGAAAAATTTGAAAATAACTTTTTTGATTACTTTTTTCTTTTTTTTTTTTTTTTTTTGTGAGAAGCATCAGAGTACAAACGTTAATCTCGTACATAAACTACTTGGTTTTACATTAAAGTTTAAAATACGTTGGAGACTTTTGGTTATAAAACAAATTTATTAAATTTAAAATTTTGAAATTGTTATCTATGCATGTTTTAAAACTTTCAAAAATATGATTGTTAATCTTTATGTATAAAGTAGTACAAAGAGATTTAATAGCATTTTCAAATTTTATCGATATTAGAGATATTTTAAGAACACTCTTAACAGCACATCTCATCTACAAGACATCCTCAGGATATCCTATGGATGAAAGCACATCCAAGGGACATCTTCATGATGTACTATGGTTAATTGTGGTGTTAGGGACATTAAATGACTTCTTTGTTTACATATGAGAACTCTATTTTTTGCTTTATAAAATCTAAATCATTTAATATTTTTACAATTTGACTAGTCTAATAAAAAGCTGAATAATTTGGCTTTTGAAAAATATATATATGGAGTATGAAACTAAGTAAATTTCTGAAATTGAATATTATTTTACCTAGTTTCGTAAAACTGCTTCACAAAACACTCTCGTCGAAAATTATGCAATTTTCGTAATGTATACTTTGACATTTCAGAGAATTTAAAAAAAAAAAAAAACTTATTTAAATGCATGAAATTTTAAATTGTGCTGTAGTTAGACAGGTTTAAGTAATTTAATAATTTAGAGTTATAGTTGTTTGAAGTCCATACATACATTGCTAGTCCAGTAAATAATCATTTTCAGAAAAATGCAGCTTTCTGTAATGTATAATGTAAACGTATGTGTCTAGGAGCCTTCAAATGCTTTTTATGTTGTTATTATTGCTTAGGCTGAGAAGAGGTTAATTTATTGAAGCGTGAGATTTTTTATACATTGATGCAAATAACTATGTATGAAATATTTATTAGTTTAGTATATAACTTTCTCTTTTGTAAATACAGGGCATATTAAACGGCAAATTTATGTAATAACAGAAATCAAATAGATATACACTGATAACTTACATATTCCGATTTCTAAATATAGTATTAAATCCTTTAGTTACATAAAATGCAAATACAGTTTATGTTTAAAAGTTAGACGTAAACATGTTACATGTTAAATGAACTTCTTTGTTAAATAATTATTACATGATTAATTATATAATTTTAAATTAAATAACTTCATATCTACAATAATTTATAAAGGGGAAATTTTTACAACAGTGTGCAAATGCACATATCAATAATTGTTCTCCTATTTTTTTCGAAAAATTATTCTTCAAATAGATTTTTTATACATTGGTAAATTTTCTCAGTAGACATCATTTTACGTAATACATCAGTATGATTAGACTTTGTTGTTTAAAATTTTAAAATCGTTTCACAAATTATATAAGTTATAAATTATTGTAAATTTCAATTTTCCGTATTTAGATTTATAAAATACTTTATGAACAGTAGTATTTTTATTAAGCCAGTTTACAAGAGTGAAATTACAAAAGCAGTGTGTATTTGCTTTGTTAGAAATTGCATTCTTAGAAAAAACATTTTTTTTTCAATACTCATCATAGTATTCTGAAATAAATATGATACTTTTGCATAACTTTTAATTTCATAGGAATAATGTTCGTTTAAAATTATGAGTAGAAGACAGATTCCTATGATACATTTTGATACATTTCCTCAGTTTTCAAATTCTTGAAAGTTTTTCCTTATAAATTTTAATAGTTTATTTTTAAGAAAATAAATATTAACTGATTTTTTTTTTTTTTTTTTTTTTTTTCTTAAGCATATAATGTTAATCGAATAGCCCAGTTAAAAGGATGAAATTGAAAAACTACTATAATAACCTGCATTTTTTTTTTTAAACATTATTTTTATAATTGTCTGTCTTTAAAAAAAAGTTTGATACATTAAAAAATAATTTATGTTGCAAACTCCTTACAAATGTTAAACTATTCTTACTTAATTAAAAATGCATAGCTTTTATTACGTTCTTTGTTGATTTGATAAATGAGAAAGTTAGACATACTTCCTGAAAAATGTAATTTTTTATCCGTAATGAGATAACAGAAAAAAACCTTTTCACATAGTATGATTTGCATTTACAGACAAATAAAGAGATTTTTTGGAGAAAGCTATCATCATTTAGATAATACCGGAAACTGATACTTGTTTTCCTTATAAATAAGCATGGGAAAATAATGGAGAAAACTGTATATGTAAAAATCTCTAAATATTTGTTATCATTTCCATTGTAATTTTTTTTCTCAAAATATTTGCGCTCGCCTTTTATATTAAAGAAATTGTTAATAAATATCTACTGGGTATTTCAAAAATATCTAGCAATGACATATACAAAGCAATAAATTAGGTAAATTATGTGTATTATTGTAGGGGCGGAAATAGCTACATCGGAAAATGCTAGCAAGTAAAGAAATACTTACAAAACTTAGGCGAAAAAAAAAAAAAAAAAAGCAGTTAAAGTCAGGAAAAACAAAATTTTAATTGACAACATTTGCAAGAAATGGTCGAAATAGCATCCTCCATCAGTAATACAGCTTTCACACTTACATAGCAAGGAATTGTATATATAACAAAAATTGGCTTTTACGCATGGACTTTTTATATACTCTAGCATCAGCCGCACATACGCTTTGGTTTTGCTCCGGACAAGTGTATACGAAGGATGGTCATAATGTAAATACCTTTTACTATACAAACATTTCACTTTGAGGAGAAATATTCAAACATTCTGCAGTGTTAAAAATTTTGTGTTAGTTGGAACCAAAACTTAATACTGAAGTAATTGCAACCACTCGATGGTTTAACCTTTACCATGATTTGTAATTTTACGTTGAACCAAATATTGATTTTTTTTTTTAAACCTTCGACCGAAGTGGGGATCGAACTGAAGACCTTCTTGTCTCAAGTATAATTTTCTGGTACTGTGCCACTCGTTCTTGCCCTATACTTCTGTTTCGTTGATTTTGATAAAAGGGGCCAAATTTGTAACATCTGGTTAGTGACCAATGGAATAGAGAACTCTTTTTTCTTTTCTTTTAATGAATGTTAATTTTGAATGACATATTAACACACTCATCATTACTTCAAATTTTATTTTCACTTTCTAGCTTACAGCCGGTGATTTTCAGCGCACTAGGGACGCCATCTCCTGAATACAAAGGGAATTACAATTGAATGCGTGCCGAAACACTTCTCCAAGTTTCGGTGCAACTGAAATTCAATCACAAAAGGTAGAAATCTAAAAAGTAAGGTTTAAGTATATTATGGTATTACCTATAACTTTACTCTATGTACTGGTTCAAGTTTGAACTGACATTTTTAACAGTGTGTTATAGAAGATCGTATGCACGTACGTCACGTTGCTATGAGCAACGACTGGAGTCCAAGCAAACAGAGCTGAGATTGTGATAAGTCAAAACACCTGCTTTTTCATCTTATGCTTTAAAGCCATTGGATAGTTGCTCTGTATTTGGGCACCAGTTATGGCTCCGGAAGAAGGAGTGACGTCACTTGCATACAATCTATATTTTTCATTTTTAATTACTTGCAGTATTATTGGATGATTCAAACTTGTTTAAACACTTGACAACTACTAAATGTTGGAAAGTTGAGTGAGGCCACTCCACATTTTTTAGTACTTGAAATTTAGTACTAAAAATTAATTTGTTGATATAATTTATTCTTAATTCTTAAAGAGCAGCTTGTAGGTTATTTTTAACACTGTCTAATAAAAATTTTAAGTGTGTATGACTCGTTTTATTGGCCCGTCTATCTGTCCTGGTTTTTATTTCATAGATATTTCTAGGTTTTTCGTTAAAATCATTTATGTTATTAAGATTTTTCAGATTTATTTTAGAACGTTTTCCATTAACACGTTAGCGTTCTAACGTCCCGTTAGCGTTTCCATTAACCCTGTCCTCATTTGAGAATAGCTAATAAAATGGCACATATATTTTTTTGTGGTTTCTTGGAATGATTTCTGCTTTTTAGTGACAGTTTATAGCGTCACTCTAAATGATCCCTGAAAGTTTTATGTGCCTAATATTAATTATTATTTCATAATTTGGATAGTCATTTTATGATTTTTCATTCGTCGCACATATATTTGCTGTTTGCGCAGATACACTAATTTAAATCAAGTTGAAAATATATATGATAATACCTTACTTTCGAGATCTTTGTCAACATGTAATAGGAAATTAATGTGTTATCTCAAAGTGTTTCTATCTCGAAGTTTTCTCGCTAGAACACTAAACTTCAATAAATGAGGATAGACTTTAAATTAAAAAAAAATCAGAAGAATTGTTTAAGTTAAAATATTTTACTGTCAGTTCTCTATATTAATTTAGAAGTGAAATAATCAGCTAATAATATTTTGCAAAATTAATTCGGGCGTTAACGGGTTAAATGTAGCATATATAGTACAAAGTTAGATGGTTACATGGTTTTTGCCCAAGGATCACAAAATACTACAGTTAAATAAAGGTTAAAGTAACATACAAATCACACCTGGTAATATTTATAATTTATTCCAACTGTTAGCTCCGCCCTTTTTTCACACCAGTATGTTTTTAAAAAAATTTCCTTCTCATTTCATGGTAATTATATATTGGAACAAATTTCTCTAAAATCATACTGGTGTAAGAAAATAGCGGAGCTAACAGTACTCTGGAATAAATTATAAATATTACCAGGTATGTATAAATACATTTCAGTACCTTCTTACTAATCTAAAATTATAAAAATATTCACTTTTCCAATGTAATAAAGGATTTGTTTTAAAATTCACATTATTGATTTATTTATAGGATTACACAAAATTAATTCGATTTATTAAGAGGAATTAGTATAATAGCATATTCCGTTGTGTTATGTAAATGAAAAGAGAGATTAAAAAAATATTTATAAATACTTTTAAACTCTGTTAAAAAGTTTAATAAGAAAACACCACAAAACTGGCGTTGTAAAAAATATTACATACAAACTTTGAATAAACACCATAAACTGCAATAAACTCGCAACAATTGTTTCAAGTCGAAAAAACACACGACCCTTCATCAGGCGAACAATTTATTATTTCATAATTTGGATAGTCATTTTATGATTTTTCATTCGTCGCACATATATTTGCTGTTTGCGCAGATATACTAACTTAAATCAAGTTGAAAATATATATTATAATACTTTACTTTCGAGATCTTTGTCAACATATAATTAGAAATTAATGTGTTATCTCAAAGTGTTTCTATCTGGAAGTTTTCTCGCTAGAACACTAAACTTCAATAAATGAGGATAGGCTTTAAATTTAAAACAATCAGAAGAATTGTTTAAGTGTTTTCCGTGTTCGTCCTGCAACTTAGGTTATATTGGTCAAACTAGGAGGCGTTTGAAATACAGAATTAATGAGCACCGTCGGAATGTTCGTAATGAAGAGATTACCAAATCTTCTATTGCTTACCACTGCTGGTCTCAAGGTCATCGTTTTGATTTTTCCAAAACTAACATAATTTCATCTCCTGTCTGTTCCTCCCATTTGGATATTCATGAAGCATTTTACATATTTAAAAATTCGAAAAATCTTGTTAATGATATTTCTTCCACTCCATTCTTCTCTGATGCTTGGAAATTACTCACGTAACTTAGATTTTCGTTTAATTTTTGATATCCTTAGATTTTTATATGTTTAATCCCACTCATTTATTTATTTTCTTGTTTTCTTATACAATTCTACTCACACCAGTAGTTATATCTACTTTCTACTTTATAAAGTTTTTCTTTTCATTTTAAACGATTTTGTGCGTTGCCGCTTTGACTGCAGCACTCGTGCTTACTTTGTTCACCTGATGAAGGGTCGTGTGTTTTTTCGACCCGAAGCAATTGTTGCGAGTTTATTGCATTTTATGGTGTTTATTTAAAGTTTGTATGTAATATCTGTTAAAAAGTATTTAAAATCTTTTCCAAACTATTATTAAATATTAAACTTAAAAAAAAATCACCAAATGATTTTTTTTTTTTTTTTTAATGTTGTATGCAAAATAATAATAATAGCAATAAAAAATAAAAATTAAAAACCAAATATACGTTCATATTTATTCGAATGATTTCTACACGTCTGTAAAGAAAGTTAGAATAGGTTAAATAAAGAATGTTAGGTAATATGGTAAATTTGATTTGGTCACAGTGACTGTTTAAAAAAAAAAATAACATAAAAATTTTTTTGAAAAAGGTTTTTAATGTATATGAATGAATAAGATGTTTTTTATTACTATGACTAAAATGTATTTATTTTTTGTAAGAATATTATCAAAAGAGTAATAACAATTTTAAATATTTTTAAATAATTAAAATTTAACAAATTTTTATTTAAAATTCTAAACTTTGTGTCTGTTAAGAGAGAATTAATATTTATGAGTTTTAATTTAATAAATAAAATCATACATGTGTGTCCATATATATTATATATATAAAGTTAAAAGACTGTATTACGCAAGAGGTCACATTTACAACTTAAAGGATTGTCTGTCCCCAATGATAACTTTAACAAAAAAATAATCAGTGATAAATGTTTTAAAAGTTCAGAAAAAAAAAAAAAAATCCAAAAATGAAGAACATCTCATCAGGTACCCTAAATTTTTCATTGATTGAGATTTCGATAGCTATATTAAGTCAAAACTATAATGTACGCCTTTACATTGCGATGTAACTAAAAAAAAAAAAAGAAATACAGAGAAGTTGTATAAATAGGCAAAAGTAATTTTTCATATAAACTTATTACCTATATGTCCCATGCGAATGCACAGGGCACTCAACGTATTAAGATCTGCAAGGAAGCCAGCAAAATATGAAGTTTGTAAAACATACAAAAAAAAAAAAATAAAATAAAATAAAAAAAAAAAAAAAAAAAAGAAGAAGATGAAGAAGACTTTAACATAAAAGTTTTATGTTTACATTTGTGATATAAAAAAAATTAACACTACAAAATATGAATCAAGGATATTAACTTAAGAAATCATTTAAAACTAATTATTTTTTCTATAAACTTAATAAACAAAAGAAGAACATATCATCAGGCACCCTACAATTTCACTGTTTGAGATTTATATAGCTATATTAAGGTAAAAGTGTAATGCACGTCCTATCTTTCGATACAATTTTTAAAAAGTGAAATAAATATTGAAAAATTGAATAAATAAGCAAAAAAAAAAAAAAAATTTCATATAAAATTACTACCTATATGTCACATGTAAAAGAAGAGAGCAAACGTATTAAGAATTGCGAAGAAGCCAGCAAAATATGGAATTTGTACAACATACACAAAAACATAAGAATTTAACATAAACGTTTCATGTTTACATTTGTGATATAATAAACTCAACAACACTACATAATATACAGCTGTTTGTAAAAATTGCAACACCAAGAAAGAATGCGAATGTCAGAATAATATTTATTGGGCCCATACATTATAGTATTAAGAACAATTGATTCAAATTTCAGAAAATTTGGAGTAATATGTACTGAGAAAACAGTACATAAAGCAGCGACCTCTGTGAGCAATAGCAGCACTATCTGCCTAGGCATTGAATCAAACAGTGATTGGATGACAGTACGCGGTAGAGCACTTCATGGAGCTTCAACACGATGCCACAATTTATCGATCGTAGTTACTGGTGAGTGGTGGGGTGACCAGTCGCTATTCAACGATTAAACAATCATTTTCTTTGGTGCAAGATCAAGAAAACGCGCTGGCCAGAGCATTTGTCGAACATATTCTGCATCAAGGAATGTCCGGACAATATGGACAACGTTGTTCATTGTTCTGCTTAAATATTGCGCTTCGGGGGCCTTAAATATAGGGCTGAGTGACGGGCGTTAACTCGTCAGAAATGTAACGGCTGGTATTCAAAGTGGCGGGATTGAAAACAAGAGGTGATCGAGACGTGTATCAGATGGTACCGCATACCACCACTCCAGATAGTGACACAGTATGCGGCTACCAAATTTTTGATTACCCTCCAAACTGCATCACTGATATGGTCGCCTTTAATGTGTGATCAACGACGAACCTGGACGCAGGAATGGCGTGAAATCACCTTTCAGACAAATCACAATCCTGTTTACAGCACCAAGATTGCCTTATCCGTATTTAACGGCATCGTGAATAATGCACATGGCCAGCTGGGATTCGACATCGTCCCGCTGTCCATCAGCTGCCATGATGGTAAGGAGTCCGATTGGGTACACGTCTCGATTACTTCTTGTTCGCATACCCGGCACTCTGAACAACAACCATTAAATTTCTGGTGAGTTAAAGCCCGCTCCTCTGCCCTATATTCAAGGTCTGCGTCGCGCAACATTTAAGCAGTATAATGCTCGACCGCAAGTTGTCTGTATTGTCCGGACCTTCCTTTATACAGAATGAGTTTAACCGTTGTTCCGGCCAGCGCGTTCTTCTGATCTCGCACCAATGAAAATGACTGTTTAATCTTTGGAAAGCGAGTGGCCTTCCACCACTCACCAGTAACTACGAATGATGAATTGTGGCTTCGTGTTGAAGCTTCATGAAGTGCTCTACCCGTACATGTCATCCAATTGCTGCTTGATTCAATGCCTAGGTATATACGTGCTGCTATTGCTCACAGAGGTCGCTGTTTTATGTACTGTTTTCTTAGTACATATTACTCCAAATTTCCTGAAATTTTAATCAATTGCTTTTCCTATTATAATGTTTGTGCCCAATAAATATCATTCGGATATTCGCATTCTTTCATGGTGTTGCAATTTTTACAAACAGCTTTGTATGAATTAAAAATATTAACTTAATAAAGCATTTAAAACTAATTTTTAGTTCTCCATCATACTGTAAGTAAGAGGTAATCGTGAAAATTTTCGACCTCGGTTTTTTGACATTTTTACACGTTTGTAGGTGTGAGGAATCCAAAAATATCAAAATAGGTACGGTGTTCGTCTGTATAGTGTCTCTTAGTTTATTAGTCTGTTAGTGTGTTAGTCCATTAGTGAGTTAGTTCGTTAGTCCGATAGTGTATTAGTATGTTAGTCTGTGTACACGATATCTCATGAACGAATGATTGCAGAGAGGTTGGACTAGTTAACAGGCCCTGACTAACGGCAGGGCATACGGGGAAATGCCCTGGGCCCCCCTTCTGGAAGGGGCCCCCCTACAGGCATATGCAGAAATTCTGCAACCTAAAGAGCTCTTATGCCACTGCAAGGGGGCACCCCCAAAATAGACTTGCCCCGGGGCTACAGGTAGTCTAAGTCGGGCCCTGCTAGTTAAGTATTAGTTATGATACTCGCAAGAACCCTATTCATTCGAAACATTCTAATTAAAAAAATTCAGAAGTTATTCGCAATTTACGATTTTCTTAAAATGGGAGAATAGGGTAAAATTTCACTTAAACGTGCATGAAAAGAAATATTTTTATCGTAAAGATGTAAGAACAGCTTTTAAATATCGGATTTGATGCCGGGAAGAACATCATTATAACTAGAAACATGCTACTTTGAAAATTTCGCAAACTATTCGAAATTTACGAATTTCTTAACATGGCAGAATACAGCAAAATTTCGCATAAATGTCCCTACTGAGCGATATTTTGATCGTAAAGTTGTCAGACTACTTTTAAAATATTATATAAGTTGCTGGTATAAACATCCTTCCTTGTCTTTGAATTTTCCAATTTGAAAATTTTCGTGCAAAATTTCGCATAGACGTTCATTTTGGGGGATATTTTCATCGTAAAGATGTCAGAACACTTATAAGGTATCATTTAGGATACTGGCATGAACATTCCAAACTACGAATTTTTTAATTAAAAAATTTCGTAAGTTATTTGGAATTTACGATTTACTTAACATGGCAGAATAGGGCAAAATTGAGCATAAACGTCCATTTTGAGAATCATAAATATATCAGACAACTTCAAAATAACATTTATGATGCTTGTTTGAATATGATTGACTACAATATTCTAATAGGGAAATTTCGTAAGTTATTATGAATTTAAGATTTTATCAACATAGCAAAATGAGGCAATATTCCATATAAATATACACTTTGGGGATTGCTGCATTGGAAATAGTAGCATGAAAACTAAACTACGCAATTGACCCCAATAAAATAAATTAATAGATTAGAATAAGATAAATATATCGAACTGAGCGGTGGGTAGCCTATAAGGCGGGGATTTCGTTCTGTGACGTTGTGAAGCGTTCACTGTTAAAAATGTCTGTAAATTTAATGTAAATATTTATCCAGAGTTTCAGTAAATTTACAGAAATTCTTAGTTAAAAGTGAATAATCGAGATTCTCAATCTTTATTCTGTATTTTTACCTAATTTTGTTATTTAATTTTTTAATTAAAATTAAAAATGACTGTTTCTTCTTTAGAAAAAGCGTTCTAAGTCTGAAATATATTCTCACCAATAATTAATTAAATTATTATTAGTTATTAAAGTGAATATATAAAATAAGTTTTTCATTATCTCCGTTTATTGTTCTCTGTAATTTTACGTAAGACTTAAGGTAATAATGACTTCTAATTTATATTTAATACATTACACAGAGTTTTCTGTTGAATATTTTAACAGTGTTTGGTAAAATTCATTTCTCTTAACATAAATATAATATGTTCTGTACTAGAAATTTATGAGAACATACATATGATGGGGAACTGAGCAGAGTCCACCTATACCAACTAGTTTTTTTTCTATAAACTTAGTGTTACATTGCTATATTAAAGCAACAATGTAACCCCCCCTTTTGCAAAGATTCTCAAAATAGCAATTTCAAAAAAACCATTTTTAAAAAAAACTTCTAATCTAAATTTCAATTAATTTTTGACATTAAAAAGGCTAAATAAAATATCTGTAAAATAGAGCTGCACAGTTTAGCGTGGCTGCTATTGCATTTATATTTAATTTTACATATCCACAAAATAATATAAAAGTGATAATTGCTAGTGTAGGAGACATTGAACACAAAATTGAAGTCTATTTAAAACTAACGTTTATTAAAAATATATATATAAAAAAACAAGATATTAAATTAACAGGAACAATTCTAAAATTTTGCCACATGGAGCAGAAATAGCTGGATAAGTTATTCTGGAAACACTAAACTATTCTGAAAATATATTTCTCATGATTAACACATGTGACTGAAACTAGAAAATATATCCTTAAGATTACTTTTAACAAAGTTCATTATTACTAGCAAGGCACAAACAAAATTAAAAAAACAAATTCAAAATTTCTAGTGAGTCAGAAAAAGTAACATGAATTAATCAATTTCAAAAAGATAAATTACTCGCGATGTATACCGGTCTACAGGAGCAGAGAAAAGGAAAAACAAACATCTAAAAAAAACTCTCACCACCTCATGATAGAATTAAACTTTATATAACTCTAAACTACATCCTTTTAAAAGTGCCTTTCCAAAAAAAACGTAAACTAACAGCAGCAGCAGTGGTCAAAGATAAGTGCCCCCTGCTACTCAAGCAGACAGCTTTTATAAGAAAATAACTTATTTAAATTACCACAAACAGCGCGGTTGACAGAAAAAGCACACACCCCTCAAGAGAACCAATCAAAATAACGATGTCTCGTCTGAGGTTTGAGTGGTTGAATAAAATATTACACGGATGACAGAGGCCACCTTACGGGAGAAACGCGAAGTACTCGCTGTGTGACAAGACTCTCTATAATAACATGATCTCACAAGTCAATCGCGTGTAAACAAACAGTAACGAACTGCTGAATGAAGTAAGTGTTGAAAACATAAAAAAAAACTATTTCAATTAGGAATTAAGGATATAATCTAATACTTAGGAGTTATTTTAATGAAGATTTAGCTTCAATTTAAATTAATAAAAACAAACTTAATGAATGATAAATGTATTAAAGATTACATAACAATGGCATGTACTGACGAGCTAAAAACTATAAAAAAAAAAAGCTATTTTTCGCAACACTTAGTAAACAAAAGAACATCTCATGAGGTACCCTACATTTTCCATTGTTTGAGATTCCGATAGCTATATTAAACCAAAAACGAAGTTTGTACAACATACAGAAAAATATAAGAATGTAACATAAATGTTTTATGTTTACATTTGTGATGTAATAAACTCTACAAACACTACATAGTATAAATTAAAAATGTTAACTTAAGAAATTATTTAAAACTAATTATTTTTTCCTTAAACGTAATAAACAAAAGAAGAATAACATTAATTTTTACCAAAAATATAAATATATATGTGAAATATTATTTCTTCGTTAAGTCTTATATTACCAAAAAGAAAAACTAAAAGAAGAAATATTTTTAAAAAGTATTTATCATTTGACTTAAGATATTCAGAAATTTAAAAAAGTAATTTAAAATGCTTTGTTTTTATAAAACAATAAACTTACACTATGCTAAAGTGTATGCATAAATTCATATAATATATAAATTATTAATTAAAATAAAAGTTTGTTTTTCTTGATATTATTTTAATGTTTATAATAACATTATCTTAATTTGTTTACGTACTATATAACCACATAATTATAAACTGAACAGATTTAAAAAATATATATATTTATGTCCTTAGCCACATTTTTGAAAGATTAGAAGGTTTAAAAATGTAAAATAAGAGTTATTATACTTGAAAAATTTGTATTTTACTGTGTTTGTACACATAAAAAAAATTACAAAAATATTTTAAATTTTCCATTAAATTATTAAACTTTGATTTAATTTTTTAAAAAATATATTTAAGATTTAATATGATGTTCTGAAGAAAAATACTAATTTTAGTAATATTTAAGACATTTTTTCAAAAATGTTAAAGCTATTCAAATTTTGACATAAATGTAGTCAAGTAAATAAAGAACTACGTAATCAAATTCAAAGTATAAATTATATAATCTCAAGCAAATTAGTTTCTAACATTTCTTTCAAAAAAATTATCCATGTGTTGTATTGCATGCTTTAGAGCGTGAAATAATGCATTATAAACATGAACTGAATTCGTTAACCATTGGAGAAAATGATGAAATGATTAGTTTTAAAGGAAAAGTTTGGTAATATATACATTTTCAATTTTAAGTTAGAAGGTCATAAGTAATCTTATATACATTGGAAAATAGAATTAGGAAACTACATTGATACATATTAGCTCGTGTAATATATTTAATATGTTTAATAACTTTAAATAAATATTTGAATTATCTTACTTGTAATTAATAAAAGCTATGTAATATGTTTCTGTATAAAATTTTAGAAAAATAACGTCAAAACAAATTGCATGTTTTTGAAATAAATAACTCAAATACTTAATGTCTTAATTACTTTGTACTAATATATGACTTTTTTTTTTTTTTTAATGTCTATTCACAGTGTTCTACATTAAACTATAAATATGAATTAAATATTTTGGATGCTTTCAATACAGATTTCTTTTCTAATTAACTTATTAAATTTTTATCACGTTTTATTAACAGCATAATAAAGATTTAATATAAAGATCTAGAGAGGAATATTTTTAAATAAAGTTTTGCGAACATTTTTAGTTGTTAACATTTAACATGAAAGTAGTAAGGTAAACAAAGAGGTGAAATTAACGTAATCAAATTCAGGATAGAAATTCTATAATGTTAAGCAACTTAATTTCTAACATTTCTTTGGAAAAATAAATCTATTTGTCGTTTTACATGTTTTAACGCATACAGTAATGCATTATAAAAAACAGCTAAACTTCAAAACCATTGAAGAAAATGCTATGTTGATAGACTCTAAAGAAAGTTTGAGAAATATAAAATATTATTTTAAACATTTTTCAGCTAGAAGATCCAAAGTAAAGTTACATATATTAAGAAGTGGAAAAAATAAAATTACATTGATATATAATAACTATTCTAATATATTTGATCTGTTTAACAACTTTAAATGAATATTTACATAAGTTTATTTGTAATTAATAAAATTTCTAGATTTCAAGATTTGTTTCTCTAAAAGACTTTAGAAAAAAAAAAGTCGAAACAATTTATGTAAATGCGTATAACATCATTGTAATAAAACAAGATGTTATCTTTTACAATATTTTACAGGATTAACTCCCTATGTTATTTTTTACATAAAGCCAAATACGAGGTAAATAATATTTTTTTTCACTTAAAAACAAATATATGCTGCTCTTTTTTTTTTTTTTAGTCGAAATAAAACATCTTAATGTTTAATGAATAATAATAAGTAGGGGAGAGTGAGGATGAATGGGACGTTTTTCATGTTTTTCTGATAACGTTCACCATATGTAATTAGGAATTTTGTAACATTGCTCATAAGTACACTTCAGTAATCAGTTACATATAAACATACTAACTTTAATAAAAAGTTATCATTTTTAATTAATAATATTTTTTTATATGCATGTGCATTGTCCCATTCATCCTCACCTATGGGGATGAATGGGACAGGACTGGAGTTAACAAAGAAAAGAAAACAAAATGGAAAGTAAATATATTTTTAAAGTTAAATTAGTTTATGTGATTTTATTACATGCTATGAATTTACTGAAATTAACACAAACTGATGTATTACTCAAATTAACATCAAAAGGTAAAACACCTTTGGTTCTCACAGTTCCTAGTGCTCTAGGCTTTGATAATTTATTCTAATAAGATCTAATCTAAAAATAAATAAATAAGACACTAGAAAGATATAAATCATTATAATAGAGTACAAATTATCCAGATAAATTTTTGTTTCAAACTGATCGGGAAAAATCTGCCTTCTATTCTGTATTATATTAATAATTACCAGGATTTGTTTAATTAGCTTGACTGAAATTGTGATTTTAATCAAATTATTATTAGTTTATTTATTTATTTTTTATTATTGATATTACTTATTTAAGTTGGATTAAATATTCTGACTGAGAATTTTTTAATCATAATTATTATAAATAAAAATCAGAACAATTAATTTCAATCTATTTTTCTATAAAGCCATGCTACTTTCATAATTCCATGTTATAACTACTAAACTACAGGTTATAAAAATATTGAAAATCTATTTACGATTTGTTTTAATATAATTCTTGTGTACAATTTTAATTTAGCACATAGTGGGGAATGTCCCATTCATCCCCATTCAGACTGTCCCATTCATCCCAACCACCACATGATCATATAAACAGGAAATAGCCTTAATGAACAACTGTCAATATTCTTCTTGAATATCATAAACACATTAAAAGATTATGCTATTCACCATACAATAGCTATATTAACTTTAAGCAAATAGTTAATGTCTTAAGTACTACTTAATTGAATCAGTAAAAACTTACTTTGGCAGCTGAAAAACACACTTTAATTTTTATCTTCCCTTCTATGGATAGCACAATTTTGAAACTACACTTGATGAATGACTTCAGTACTGCCATACATCAGAAAAAATGTCAAGTTTCTGGTTCTTGCAAAACATAAAAAATTTAGCGATTGTCCCATTCATCCTGCGTCCCATTCAACCCCACTCTCCCCTAATAATAATAAAAAAAAAAAAAAAATCAAATAAAGATAGAAAAATTTATAAAACAATGTCAAGTAAAACATTTTGCCTTTCGACATACCATTAAATCAAATATAGCACTGGTGTCTCCTCACAGAAAGCACGTGATATAAACATATTTTTCCCTTTGTCTTGTGTTTTAGGGCGTATGTTTATATATACATTAGTTGGTCCTGCACTCGATTTTTACACATATATTTCCAAATTTATTTCTCCCTGCCAGTTCAATTTATAAAACATTGGTTTACATGATATTTAAAACACGTGGCTTCAACTCTTTTATCATGATATTTACATTTTTTGAAATTCACACGTCTTCAAAAAAAATAAAAATGATGCCGAAATCCTTTAATCTAAATTTTATAACCACGTGTCTATTTATTTATCACTAATTTCTCACGACGTCGTTTAATTTTACATTTTTATTAATTATTATTTTCCGCTGATGCATTGAAATTCCGCAAAGCAACAAAAATAATTTATTTTTTTAATAGAAATTGTCTTGTGTTCTTTAAGTTTTGTTTTATGCATTAAAAAATTCTGGTTGATCAAGTTTTATTTTCTGTGATGATAACAAATGTTATACACTATACTAAAATAATTTTTTGAAATAACTCTCTGAAAATGGTCCAGTGAATTTTGTATGTTTGCTTTATTACTTGAATCAATGAATGAACATCCAAAACAATGTAAATCATGGATAAAATTTTATTTTCCTTATCTCAGTATATTTTTTGCGATTTTGATATAATTTTTTTTTTCAGTTATATTATAGTTTTCATTATTTTATTTAATTAAGTGTATTTCACGAATAAAATTCGACTTTCTTTATTCCAATATATTGTTTTAGCATCATTTTCGGGAACTTTTACTTTTATTTTTAAGAAGACATTATTACATTTCAAGCCTTTTTTTTTTTTTTTTTTTTTTTTTGTTTATTTGTTTTGGCGCCGTCAGGGGCATAAAATTACGTAAGTACAAGTACATTAAAATCTTACAGTCGGCAGCAAAAGTATTCGAGCGCTAGCAATAATTCCTATGTAAAAAAAGTACACTTAATACTGTTTTGTTAAACCAATCCTTGTCGAATCATGTTCTTAGTCAGTCTAAGAACATGATTCGACATGTATTTATTTAGGAAAACAGTTATTAGTGTATTTTTCTTTTTTTTTTTTTTACATAGGAATTATTGGCACGTCTCGAATGATTTTGCTGCCGATTGTATAATGCATAATATATCTGTACACTCTGTTAATTGATTGAAATGTAGTTTAAGCTATTACTGGATGATAATATATATATGTAATTTTGTAAACATTTCCTTTTTCTATTTTACTTGCATTATAGAAGATTTCAAATTTCGGAATCAAAACATGATAATGTAACTAGAGATTGCGAACAAAATATTTAAAAAATTACACGAGGGAGTCATCTAAACTAAATTTTTATTAAAACATTATATTAATGTAAATAAAATTAATAAAAAAAATATTACTGTATTTTATATTACAATTAAACTTTCTAAATTCTTTCAAAACTTAATCCCTAACGCGACGCTGTAATATGGCATTAAAAAAATCAAGTTATTCCTATTTCGCTAAAGTGCAGAATACGAAAACATTTATAAATGTTTTAAAACATTTCGCACGTAAATGCGAAAGTATATTTCCATGGATAAAGTTGTTCTTCATTTTCTTCAGTACAATGTCTTGGCGATGACATCAGTTTTGAGCCGCTACGATATAATTTTTGAACGTTAGTCTTAAGGAAATTGGTCTTTTATTATTCAGAAAATGAATTAAGCAATTGTAATATATTTTACATTTATGAAGCTGTGAAAGTGTGCAAACGAAATCGTTTGCGAATATAGGAATAAAAGCGAAAGAGAGGATTTTTTTTTTTTTTTTTTTTTTTTTTGAAAGACGATTTTATATGACGTATACGAGACACACACAGAGAGAGAGAGCAATATTGTAATTATCATTGCCACAATTAATACAATCACAAAAAAGCATTAATTTCCGAAAGAATACACCTTTACTTCTTATGTAAATAAGTAACACATTAAGATTAAAAGAACAGCTTATATAATATGGTTTTAATGAGATAGAAATTAACTAATGAATCTGCAGATCAAGATCCCCAGCATTCCATTTGTAATACTGATTACTGAATATCCATTCCATAATATTTAAAATAATTAATGTACATATATATATAAAACACAAAAATACGATTAACTCGCTACAACTACATAAACTAACTAAATACAAATCAACTAACTAACCAAATAGGGCTAACTAACTAAATATAAATATGATTAAAATTGGAGTGTTAAACAGATTCGATTTAAAAGTGAGGGCTAACGTATTCCTCAACCCCCCCCCCCCCGTTTCAGCTACGCTTCGAAAGAGGTGAGGGGTTAATACCCTCTTCAACCCCCAGTTTTAACTGTATATATCTAATTCATAACCTTGTGGTAATTCGTTGTACTACAGTGCGTTAAGAAATTATAAGACCACAAGCGTATTGGTGCATTTCTGAAGAAGAGAGCATAATATGCAAATTTTTAGTTGCGTATTAAAAATTGATAGGAAAACCCATCCTATACTAATTTCAATTTTTAAAATTAAATTAAATGTCATTAAAAGTTATTCATTTTTCTAAAAATTAAAGACTATGACTGTTAAGAAATTATAAGACCACCTGAGAAAATTAGCATATTATACATGACGTCAAACTCAATATAAAGCGCATGCGTCAGTATTTCGTAAAAGTATTACCTAAGAAGCAAAGGCTTAAGTTTTGAATGTGTGATCTACGACTTATTTGACGATAACTCGAGGTAAAGAATTATCGGAGTGCGAAGTGAGAAAAAATTAATTTTATAAAGGTTCTGGTAAATCTGAAAAAGATATTGCGAGGTTAATGAACTGTTCTAAAACTGCCATTCATAATGCCATAGTTAGAAAAGACTATTCAAACAAAATAAAACGATTTGGTAGAAAAAATATTTTGACGGCACGTGATAATAGACAAATTTTTTGACTGTCAACTAAAAAAGGTCTTTCAACTCGGGAAATTTCGAAACGTTTCAGCAAGGAAACTTCACATGTAAGAGTCTGAAAGAGTCTTAAAATAAATATTAATACGAAATTTATGAAACTGAAGAAAAAACCAAAGTTATTGAAATGCCATCGAGAAGAAAGATTAAAATCGGCTAAAAATGTCATGTCATGGAATGATGAGTGGAAACAAATTATATTTTCTGATGAAAAGAAATTTAACCTTGATGGTCCCGATGGTTACAAACACTATTGGCATGACTTTAGGAAGGAACCAAAAGAATGCTTCATTCGACAAATGGGTGGAGGATCAGTAATGATTTGGGGAGCTTTCAGTTATGAGGGTTTGTGTGATTTACAGCGGATTTCGGGTCATATGAACTCTACACAATATCAGTCTATGCTATAGGATCATATGGTACCGTTTAGACCTTTATTAGGTGGCACTAACTAGATGTTTCAACAGGACAATGCTGCTTGTCATGAATCTAAATCCACAAAGGAGTGGTTTAAAAAAGAAAAAATAATACTTTGCCATGGCCAAGTCGAAGTTCAGACTTGAACCCCATGGAAAACCTATGGGGTATATTATCTCGCAAAGTTTATGCTAATAATAAACAATTTTCATCTGCCAATGAACTAGAAGTAGCCATTGTAAAAGAATGGTACAATATTTCTACAACTGAACTTAATCACCTGGTTACTTCAATGAAAAACAGTGTTTGAAGTCATCAGAAAAAATGGAGGACCAATATCATATTAATTTTTTATACAATTTTGTTTTTTGACAAGTGGTCTTAAATTTTCTTAACAGGTTATTTTTCACTTATTTCTAATATATATTTTAATTAAACATTTATTGCGTTATACCAAGTTATTGCAAACTAAATATAAAAAAATATAGAGTAATATGTTATTTTATGTATTTAAATTATGATCAGAATCTTTATTTTTCTTATAATTTACAAAATTAAAGTGGTCTTATAATTTCTTAACGGACTGTATAAACATTGAAGCTAAAATAATAGTAAGATTAAAAAATATAAATATGAATTTACTAATGGATCTACAGATCAGGAGCCTCAGCGTCCGATTTGCATTACTAATTACTGAGCAGATCATTTTAATAAAATAATTATTAATATATATATATATATATATATATATATATATATATATATGCACAAATGCATTTTTTTGATTAACTTGCAACATAACCAGCTACATTTCTGAGAGGGCCTGCCACACCTTTCAACCTTCCTTTGTATGTATGTCTATATCTGTCTATATATATGAGTAAATATATTTCTTTTTAACTAACAACCTCATGTTAATTTTTTGTAACTCGTAAATACTTATACCAAATTTATGTCAAATAACTGCATTAGCTAACGAAATTCTTACGTGTAGTTCTGTAAACTAATTGCTAATTCAGTGTCTATCATTTTCTACAGAAACCATGCTTTTAAACATTCTAAACATTTATGTTAATTTCACTATGCTGAATGGAGTGTAATGATATTAAAAGGCACTTAAAAGAAATTTAGTCTATAAACCATAATGGGATGAAACTTTTTTTGTTCCACTATACATGAGTAACAATTATTTTAATACAAAAAAAAAAAAAAAAAACAATTCATTTAACTCCTTGTAAGCCATAAATATTTGTACCAAATCTGACATAATTTGGAGGATTGTATAACGTTATCGGAATTATTTTGAGCGTTCCTGTAGATAATTATTAAGTCTACGCATACGATAGTGAACTTGTATAACATATTTCAGTTTCATTAAGATTTGTGTACAGTAAGGGTATGAAAATATGGTTTATAGAAATGCCTCTCATAGAACACAATGTTTTGAAATATTTTCGGGGGTTCCTGTACACACACCAGTGGAGGTATAAACTCTATTTTCAACAGAGAACAGTCGATAGTAAACTTGTATAACATATTTCAGTTTCATTAAGATTTGAGTACAGTAAGGGTATGAAAATATAGTTTATAGAAATGCCTCTCATAGAACACAACGCTTTGAGAAAATTTCGGGGGTCCCTGTACACAAGCCAGTAGAGGTATAAACTCCATTTTCAATAGGTAACATCCGATAGTGATCTTGAACAACATATATCAGTTTCAAGACATTCCATAAATATTTACGGGAGTTAGCGCGCGGACAGCCAGACAGACAGACAAACCGAAGTCATTAACACTTTTCAACCTTGTTAGAAAGTGTTAAAAATATATTAGAACATTTCTCTTGCAAAATTTTATTTTTTTTTTCCTATGTTTTACATATAAAATTAAAATCTAATTGTTGGTTTTGACTTTTGATAAAACATAAATGACAATGAAACTTACAGGAATAAAAGATAAAATATTATATTTAGTAATACAGTTTATGGTTTTTATAATGAGTAAAATGCCTTAGAAATGCCCAATTTTTAAAGCAGAATTTGGCTGATAAAGTTGGTTAAAGATAGTTGGTTAAACATAAAGTTGTTTAAACATAGAAAATGAAACTTTTTTTTTTTTTTATCAATTTAAAACTCTTTGAAGTTAATATGCCATGTGAGACATTTTTAATACATCTTTATTTGAGACATAACTAAAGTGCCTCAAAAATAATGAATATAAACTAGTAAAAATGCGTATGTTGTGGTCATCACAAAACATTCTACTTTATCTTTAGGAATTTAACTGTAACTCATCAAAACAAACATTTTACCTGTACATTTTGGTATATCTTTAACATATATATGCAGAGCTGGGTATCAGGAAAAAACGTCTGCCACAAAATGTTCACTGGAAAATCTCTTCACCTGGAGAAAAGTTCTCCGGAAAAACTCTCCCCCCCCCCCTCAAAAAAAAAAAAAAAAAAAAAAAAAAAAAAAAAAGGAAACTGAAGGAAAATATCCCGAAACGAGCAGTTTGTTTTTTATACTTTAGTGATGCACAGAAGAAATATATAAACAATACATTTACAAGAATTTTTATTTAAAATTAAAAATAGGTTTAAAATAGCTTAGAAAATAATTTCCCATAAACAAGGCTATGTTACTTCATAACAGAGCCACCTGTTGCCCGATATGCACCAAAATTGAATCAACTCAGTCTTACAGTCAATTACTCAGTTGAGTCTCAGTCTCAGAGACATAACGTCTACAATGCTTTGCTTACAGAGACACACGCAGGCACATACAAGCGTTTGCTATAAGCGATGAAATCATGTTCAGGATACTTCAAAACATGTAAATCCCATTTTCAGAAATCTAACATTTTCTTATGTATATAGAATTAGAAGAAAAGAAATGTGGAAGATTTTAGAAGGTGTGTAATAGAAGCGGCATTTTTCGGTCACTATACACAAATATTTAGTTAGCAATCTTTTTCAAAATGACTGTTTCGTATACAGTATTTATTTTGTTTATGCGTTATAGAAGCTGAAATATAGAAATCGGGAAAATTACAGCTTAGCAGAGGCACCTGTTGACTGATAAGCACTCATGTTGCATCAGCAAAGATTTTTCATAAAGATCCTCTCACATATCCAATTTTATGAATTATGCAATACAGAAACTAAGATGGAATCTTTCCGTAAGTAGGGGAAGTTGCACTACTTAAAATATGTGCCATACATTTGTGCTTTAGTTCTTGATCTAGACCATCAATAAAATTTTTATAACACACAGACTGTTCCCTCAACGTTTTTTCTAAACGTATAAATCCATCAAAAACAATAAACTGAATTTTTTTTTGTTGCTAATACTCTCTGCTGTGAATATAAAAGAAAGTAAAAATTATATATTTTCTGATAATCTGATAATAATGTATATGAATTCAATTAGATTTTCCCATAAAAATACTTCTTAAAATTTTCATAGTTTTTTGTTTTTGTTTTTGTTTTTTGTTTTTTGTTTTTTCTTTATTATTATTATTATTATTATTATTTTGCATTGAATTATTTTTACTTCATAAATTAATGATATGGACCCATTATTATTAGAAAATTAATTCGGAAATTTCCTCAGACTAGAATCACGAAATTTTAGACAAAAGTAGTATTCATTGTGTTACAAGCATATTATATGTATTCAAAGGTATATTAATTAGGAATTAAAGGTAAATAATCAGCTAAAAACAATTTAATCAATTTCTTTCGATACTTAATTTAAATTTCAAAATTAATTCACTTATATAGAGTTAAAAAAAATTTCTTTATTCTTTCTTTATTTCTTTATGTACTGACGGTACTTTGAAGTACAATGAGTTTAAAAACCGTATAAAATCGAATTTCTGGAAGAAATATCAAAGATATTTATATGAATAGTACGTATACACCTCACGTTAATCTCACTACAAGTCATTAAATGCTAGATATAGTAGTTTATGTTCTAGAAGGAAGTTTTCTAGAGTGCTCTTGCAGTTTTTGCTTGTCATTTTTTATGGTATTCACGTGTGTTATAATGAATTCCTATATAACCTCAAGAATATCCCATCAGTCTCAGAAAAATTGTAAGGAAATTTGAAAAGTAAATATTTTTTTCCACTTTTTTAAGGTTTAAATATTTTTTTCAGACATCCATGAACCAGTGGTACTGTAAAGTACCACCTTACAAAATCCTCATTAATTACTATCATGAGGTGTATGCATAATTTTTATTGCACATATATTTTTAAAAAAATCTGGTGTGAAATAACCACACGACTTCCATTACCCACTATTACACGTATTATATGCATTTTTGAGACGTAATTGATCAGAAAACATAAAAGTGACCTAAAGAAGTGGAAAAGTAAAATTTTTCTGGTAACAGAAACTTATAAAGACATATAAAACGAAGCTTACATATAGCGAGGTAAAAAATAAGAGGAAAAAATGCTAGAGTTATTTTTTGAAACCCGAATTTCCGAGATCTGAAGGTGACCTACCTAAGCAGGATGACTGTTAATTTCTCCTCTAATAACCACGAGAAAGACGAGAGATAACCACATGAGAACGAAATGGATTTTAATAACAATTTTCAAGAAAATCGTTAGAACCGTTTTTGAGATACCAACTTTAGAAAAATCAATTATTGACCAGAAAACAATAATTACATACAAAAGGATATTTAAAAGTGAGTTAATATGGCGAGTTTGAAAGAAGTCCGTACAGCCGTTTTTATAGGAACGCGCTTGCGGAACCTGAAATTGAGCTATATATATAGGACGCCTATAAATTTTCCTGAACTAACCAACTATATCATTCGAAAGGACATCTGACAGAGTGTTTATATAGCACATTTGAAGAAAATCAATGGAGCCGTTTTTGAGATACGGACTTAAGGTCCCACATCCGGTTTCCGATGTCCCGCTTCCGTTTTTTTTTTTTTTTTTTTTTTTTTAATTTCTCCAAAATATGGATGATGCATCAGTACATCAGACCTGTATCAATTCTGAAGTTTTGTAGTACTATCTTTATTAGTTTCGGAGATATGACAGCTAGAAGATTCCGCACATACATATACACATACACACACACACTGACCAATTGCCAGAAACCCCCTTTTTTTGGACCAAATACAATACTTCCATTACCTACGGTAGCAGGGTAATGGAAGTAAAAAGTGGTATTTGAATGTATGAAATTACTCTTAAGTAACTAAATCGTATGTTTCAGATGCATTTTCTATCTGTTTCATAATGCGGTAGATAAAAGGTTGATATGAAAGCATTTATTACGATAATTAACTGTAAATAACGGAAAGTTTAATAATAATAATAATAATAATAAAAGAAAAAAAACTCCACATGTGATACCAGTTTCTTATTAATATGCGCATGAAAATAATAAATATAATTTCAAAAGAGAAAATAAGATATCGACCATATAACTCCCCTACTATTTCAAAGCGCGTAGAATATTCCGTCAGCGATATCGATATTGATGAATACTTTGTACTCCACAGATCGATTTTTTTTTTTTTTTTACTTTCTCTTACCCATAAGGTAGAGAAAGTATTGTATTTGGGTCAAATTTTCGAACGCGAGATTTTGTTATATTTACACGTTCTGAGGTCCCCTGAATACGAAAATCATGTTTTTAGCAAATGTTCTGTGTGTATATCTGTGTGTCTGTGTGTGTGTCTGCCTGTTATCAGCATATCTCAAAAACAAATAATGGCAGAAAGTTCAAACTTGGTATTCTAAATGTGTATCATATAAGGATGCTACAGTAAGCTTTTCGTTAAGATCAATCAAATGGTTCGTGTACAGGGACAATCAAGAGAATTCTAATACATTACGTCTATGGGGGAAATTGCAGGTAAGTAGAGTTTAACGTCTATAGACTGCACTAAACCAAATGAAACGAATATATATTTTTTGTAATAGAGATATTTAACTGAGAAAAAAATTTTGTGTATGTACGAGCCTCGCCTCCCCCCCTGGGGGGGAAGTACCCCCTCGAGGGAAGTAAATTTTCATGATGGGTATCATTCAAAAGAGCTCACTAATACCTTTAAAACGAATGGTTGAACTATAAATCTGTGATAATTTAAAACAAAGTTATAGATTTTTTTTTTTTAAATATTGAGAGTAAAATGGACTTTTTTTGGATATTTAGTGTTACACTACTTCTCTAATATAGAAATCGTCTCCATTACCATAAAATATAATTATTTTTAATAATAATTTTAATAAATTATTTTTTAAAAACAGAATTATTTTTTAATAACCGAATTAAATTCTATATAAATGTAAGTGCATTAAAGAAACGGGGGGTTGAACTAATTATTGTATAAAACTCTTCTGAAGCCTAATTTGAATTGTTTAGCATAGGTTTACATGACAGTTCTCGTTATCTTACCTCTTAATCTGCAACCTGTATTTATAGTATTAAATTTCAGGGTAAGAGAAAGTCGTGTGAGTGACACACCAGATTATTTTTCTAACTTTTAATTTCTGTGCTACAATTGTATTTCATAAACAAGAATACAGATTTTTTTTTCCATTTCAGAAGAAAAAAATTGTGGATTCTTAATTTACTAAAACAATATCTTGGCAATGAAAAAATAAAAAAAATGAGTGAAAATAAAATAAAATAAAATAAATAAATAATTAAAATAAAATAAAATAAAAGCTCATTAAATTAATATCGGAAAAAATCATATTATTCAACTTTAGTTATTTTATCCACTGCTTTTATTTTTATAAATGAATTATACTAGACCATTAGAATGAATATGTACAATTATTATTTTATCAAACTCCCCAATGGAATCTGTATTTGAAATATTATGTTAAGAATTCACTTTATGCAATCTTCTAATATTATTTTTAAATGAACTCTAATAAGCTCTCATAAAAATTAATTAAAATAGTCTGAAACACTTTGCATAGTAAATTAATTTTAACTACGGATTTAATTAAAAAACTCTGTAAAATATTTTAGCTGAGATTTTTTTTTTCTTTTTCAAATAGCTTAAGGCAAAAACTCTCAAGTTATATTTAATTACACTCTTTATTACTTTAACGAAAAAAAAAAAAAAAGAAAGAAAGAAAATTCCATTATAAAATTGTCCTAATTAATTTGAATTAAAAGAAAATGTATTGTTTTTCATCTTATTTAAAGAAATAAAAATTTATTTCAATTATTTACATTGTAAATGTGTTACAACAGCAGCAGATAAAAACAGAATTTTAAAAACTTTTAAAATGTCCATAATATATAACTCGACTTTAATTAAAGCTTTAGACGGTTTTACAGCATTAATTGTGTATGTTAATTCATAATATGATATATTTTGTGATATAGTATTAAATTTAGAGATAAGATACACAATTTTTTCAAGCATTTCAATTTAAATTATTCTTTTTGTTTTTAGACGAGATTAAAACATGTTATTTTTATTGAAACATTACGAACATTTTTCTAACCGATATTTATTTTATAACTGTGACTAAAAAATATTAATATCATTAAGCCTAAGATTGCTTTATTATTTCAGACTTTGCAATGAATTATTTTACTTCTGAATCTAAGGTAAAGCTAGGAGAGATCGCGCGGTAGGTGAGATTGCGCACATAGGGGATCGAAGGAAAAGAGTAGAGTGGGCAAATGGAAATTTTAGGTGGTTGCACAACACCAATAGTGAAGTGCCGACTTGAATTTGCATATTGATTGCTTCAAGTGTTTAAAATAAAACGTGGTTAATTTGTCTCGTTCTCAAAAATAAATGCTTCAATTATCATAACCCTTCCTAAGAATTTCAATACAAAGGTTGCAGTACAAAATATTTTTTAATTAAACAATTTCTCATAACCTACTGGTCTAGACTAACGGCACAAGCACCACGATTTCTTCTAAAAGTGAGTAATTATTTAATAAAACAATGCGCAATCTCTCCTACCAAAATGGTAGAGTTTGCGCTTTTTCTGTTTAGGAGAGATTGCGTATTTAAAATTCTATACTAACAGAGATTTCGCAGCTTATTGGTGATAACAAGACAATGAGTATGAGTTTATTCAATGACTGGGACTGTATCAAAACCTGACTTCCATAAGTCATGGGACTAGTTCAAACCGTTCGAGATGGCGCATCGCCTATATGGAGACTATCCACAGAATCTGAAATTGAATATTATTCAGGAGTGGCGCAATCGACAAAAACCACACCTCTGATGGGATTTGGGATTTACCTCTGGAATGCTGTTAGCCTATGAGAAATTTATCGCAAAGGACTTACATCTATTTAGTTTTGCAATACCTTCATGTATGATGCTCAAGTTTTGTGCAGCTGTCAACTGCTTAAGTAGAAAAGATAAAATTAAATGGAAGCAAGAAATATCAGCCTACTCAATCTTCTTTTTAAGGAATGTAATCGTCTAAATTTCAATAAAATAAAATAAATAAAATAAACGTAAAGGACTTTAAAACTTAAAATTTTTTTGGCGGAAGATTTTGAGGAAAAAAACTTTAATAAATAGTAAATGGTGGGCGTATTCTGTGCTTAAAACTGGGCGGGACTAGCCACATATCATTGCACGCATGGTGTGCTAACTTTTTTTTTTTGCTCAAAAATGCCTGTTCGAGACGGATACACCGTCTTGAACAGGTTCACTTCTGGTAGGTGGTTGCACAATAACTTCACATGTACAATAATATGTGCAATGATAGATGACAAGGAGAAATTCGGTCAGCAAACAAGAAACCTTCCTAGCTGAAAAGGTAATGTACTAATTTTAAGTTAAACGTGTTAACTAGTAACTTAATAAAACCAATGTAACTTTTAAAATGAGATAAAAATACAAAAATTTTTAAAACATTAAAAATATATTTTAATTAAAAACATTAAAAACACAAGACAGCTTTCAAGCTATTCCCCCTGAGTATTTAATCTTGTTATGATGTATTATGAATTTTTGTAAATGTTGTTTGTACTTGTATGTTTGACACTGAGGAGGGCTAGTGTTCTAGCCGAAACGTCTGTCTTGTGTTTTTAATGTTTTTAATTAAAATATATTTTTAATGTTTTAAAAATTTTTGTATTTTTATCTCATTTTAAAAGTTACATTGGTTTTAATATATTAATGAGACGTATAAATTATGTTTAATTTTATTAAATTATAGTAACTTAATATTATTTTCTGGTCTTGCTCTTTATCTATATTTGTTCTTTATTTTCTTTTTTTTTCTGTAAATACATTTTTGTAATTATTTTTAAATTTTTTTAAAAATTTCTGTTTTATTATTACTATTATTATTGAAATGAAATATCCACTCCCAATGCAAAAATATTTGTTTACAAATGCCTTACAACAATGCCATTTAAGTGAATTATTATTATTGATAATGTAATTGTAGTTATAATTAAGCGCAATCTCTCCTACCCATGTGAGCAATCACTCCTACCCCATAAGGAGAGATTGAGCAAAATAGTTCTCTTGGTTTTATAACTACTGCTGTTTTAAATTACAAAGGAGCAACAAAACAGCAATAGAAATGCGTAGAAGAAGGATCAATTCAAAGTTATGTACCAAAAGCTTAGCAAAAAATTAATATTTGTATTTTTTATGTCATTTGGTTGAATTGTGCGCAAACTCTCCTAGATACCTTATATATAAAAAAGAAGCTTTCGGGATTTACTGTATTTTCTTAGAGGAGAAAACTTTCTTAAAAGATCTATTATATCTATCACATAGAATTGCTTTATTTATTTATTTACTTTTTTTAAGCTTTTGTGTTTTTCTGATGATTTTTTGGTTGCTGATTAAGTAATATATATATATTCAAAAATTTCAGTAATTTTCACAAAACATATGATTTTTTGATAGAGATGAGCTTATAACTCTACTTTCTTAACTTTCAACTGGGTTATTTTCCGGAAAATGTAGGTGATGTGAGTGAAGAATAAGGAGAGTGATTTCATCAAGATATGAAAGAAACGGATAGGAGGTATCAGGGTCGATGAAATTTTAACATGTTATATGATTATTCTTGGATGCTGCATAGAGAGTGCCCTCAAGCTGTGCACAAGTGAAAAAACTCTAAACAGAGCTTCTATGTAAAGAAACATAGTCATTTAGAAGATAATTTGAAAATAAGAGACTAATTTAATGTATTTAGTATATTATAAGTTTCGATTCTGCTATAGCTTCTATATCAATCGTTCGGATATTCGTCCTTACTTTGTGAAAATCCCTTACGTAACAGGAAGAAAAGACAAGCATTTCTGAATTCAGTCCATCAAAAAATATAAGCAGTTCAAAGCAGTGCAAAAATAAAGTTTAAAAGTACGATTTCACAGACCTGTGTCATTTGGGCAAGATATATATATATATATATATATATATATATGTATATATGTTAAAGAAATAAATTCGTATCTAAAAAATCAAATATATTTTGACGTGTGAGCTACTGGCATATTTAAAAACTCTCAGGAAAAAATAGGAGAGTACAAAAATAATTTGATTATCATTTTTCCTTGTACAGACATGTACAGAAAGAGTTAACTGAGGACCGAAAATTGATTACGGTTACTATCTCTAATATAAGAGCAGTACATAAAAAATAGCCTACAAATGTTTTAACGTGTCCACTACTGAGACCATTAAAGCATAGTTGCCAAACTTCACGCTTTTTGGTTACTGGAAAATTTTACCTGATTTCTTTCTTTTCTTTTCTTTTCTTTTTTTTTTTTTTTTTTTGTAACCATATTCCCTGATTAAATAAAATTTTGAAAAAAGTCTATTAAAACTTTCCGTTAGTTAGAAAACTTAAAAATTGGCAACCATGGTATACATGTATCAATTTAATATTCGCTAAAGGGTCATCTGCAAAATAAGGAAAATTATTTTTAGGAAAATGATTCATGTAAAAATAAGTTATTCCTATGTCACAGAAAAAGAAAAAGAAGATATATATTACTAAATATAATGCGAAGCAAAATCTAATTTATATGTTTATTGAAATTTATATGTTTATTAAAATATGTTTATTTATATGTTTATTAAAAATTCTAATTTATATGGTTACTTTCCGAATATACTATATAAGGGAAGTATTATCATGATTAGCGAAATGGATTTTGTATCTCGCATAGCTTAAAAATGAATGGTCGTAGAATTTTGAAAATATATATTTGTGACTGTCATGATGTCTAGTTATACACCTCTAACTTTGACTTTAACACGAACTCCCTTTCTTAGAAAGATCTACGAAATTGCACGATTTTTCGTGATGCACTATGTATGTGTGCATGTACGTGTGTGAGCGAACACGTTAGCATCAAAACGCTTTGTTCGAATAAGTTGAAAGTTGGTATGTATAATATATTATGGATCATCATAGCACATACCGTGCAGATTATGATGAATCTAGCACTTGTCTTTTTTACAGGGAACTAGAGGAAAATTCTTTATCATTATGGCCTATGGGCTCAAATTATTTAAAGTGTGATAGCGTCTAAACGTCTTTTTCAAATGAACTGAAAATTTGTATGTACATATTAAAGATCACCATCGCATGAATTGTATAGATTTAGGTCAGTCTAGGAATTATAGATTTTTACAAGGACACAACGAAACTTCTATATCTTTATGGCCTATGGACTCGAATTATTTAAAGTGTTATAGCGTCTCAACGCCTTATACAAATGAACTGAAAATTTATATACATGATGTAAGTCATTGTCACACAAACTGTACAGAATTTGGTGAATCTAGCACTTATGGATTTTTACAGGGATACAACAAAATATACTTTTTCATTATGGACTACGGGCTCAAATCACTTGAAGTGTAATTGTCTTTGTTATTCGATTGAGTATATTGATTTCACATTTCTCTTATTTTAATTTATTTAAAAAACCGTTAATTACCTAATGTTCGGAAATTTGAGTGGAATTCGTTCAGAATTTCGGAAACTCAAGATTTTTCATTATTATCTAATTTATAGAGATACATTTTCCCATTGTTTACATGAAGAAATTTGTGTACTTTTTAAGCATGTGTGGTATTGTATATATCGTATATAAAACAAGATTACTGATTATAAAATATACTGTAATTTATATTTTTCCAAAATGTCTCGCTATACTATTCCCACCAATAAATTTTTATCTCATCAGATTAGTATAAAAGCCTAATTTAAATTTAAAATTAATTTTTAAAATATATCTAATGTTATATATAAATAAATAAAATTTTTCTGTCTTAATAAATATGTCTCTCTATATTAATACTTTTCTCTCTTGCCCATATAATGGTACAGAAAGTGTTGTTTAGAGTTAAAACTTACGAAATCTTGTTTTTGTTTTATTAAGTTTCAGTTTGATTCCGTATTTTAAACTATCGTTAAAATGTTATTCTTATTTAGTATAGGTTCGACTAAGCCATATATATTTAAATTTACATGAATATATCTCCTCTCACAATTATATAATTATATATCAAAAGGTAACCCTATTTACATTTTAAAACCTTGCACAATATTGTTCAAAGTATGATTCTATTAAACAAAAACATTTCCTTTCTCACTTCCTATGAATAAACTATTTAAGGTAAAAATCTTGAAAAGAAAAATCATCAAAAATTATACCTACGCAAACTTTGATAAGAAGTGAAATTTTCCAGTCATCTTAGAGACATAACAACTTTCACAAATGCTAGTTCTGAGACAAACGAAATCAAAAATTGTTCTGCGTAATTGCTTTTAAAAATAGAAGTTACAGTTTTTAAAGAAAGGAATTAACATTAAAAATTTTAAACGACATCGCTTTTATGGTTGAAAATTTAAATTTACTTACTTTATAATCATTATCTTAGACAATTTTCTTGAGAGATTTTGTTGTGTGAGAAATTTCATAACGTTAGTTTTCAAGAAATTTAGAAGTATACGTGCACAGAGAAATATAAAACATTTTTGAGTAATTTGCTTATGTAATTATGGGATGGATATTTTAATGAAGGTGGAGAAACAACACCCATTTAAGTGAACTTGACACTTTTGACTTGGCACCACTGAAGTTTTCATATAAAAGGTTATATTTCCATTTAATATTTATAAATTCAACTACACTAGGTTTGTTAAATAAAATAGAGATTAACGCAGCAAGTCTTAATGTTTTTGATATATTTTTTACAGATTTGAAATATTTAAATTGTGTCTTTTCAGTTTGCAGTTTCTCATGAATTCATGATCTTCAAAATGCCAGAACTTCTACAGATAATTAAGAAGAAACATAAAAAATATATATATATATATTTTTTTTATGTTTATTAGAACTTACTTAAAAGAATTAGGGATGGATTTTGAGATTTATTACTTAGTTTTTGGGAAAAAATGAAAATACATAAAAATTAAAATACTTTATTTTTATTATTATATTATTATTACTTTATATTTACATATTATTTCCACTTCCTGCGGCTTATTTCTGTCGAGCTATCTACATGATAGACCAGAGATGTTTCTGCCTAAAGGTTGTCTGAGTGAGTAATGCTGACCGGGGTGTCGGCCTGGATAGCTCAATTGGTAGAGCCTTGTAAGTCAATGATCCGGGGTTCGACTCCCGGTCCAGGCATTATTTTCACTCTGTCGAAAAATAAAATTTCAATAAATATGATTTTCTTCCACAGTTAATTGTGTGATTTTAATAAAAATTGTAAAATAGTTTATTTCATTTTGTTTACAAAATGAAATAAACAGATTTTCTATATGCATTAAAGCCATGATTCGTATAAGATATAATATGAAAACCATGCACCGATCCTTTACAGGTCTATACAAAAAGATTATGATACATCAATGCTATAATTGGAAATTGCTGGTAGTGCCTTTCAAGTTATGTTTTATGTATTTTTAATATTGTATTAAGTTTACTTAAACTTACCAAGTACATAAACTTATTAAATACACTATGTAGTGTGCATATAATTTATAGAAAAAAATACATTGCTACCCAAAATTAAGTGAATGTATTTTTTTTTCTGTTGAATGTAATTGATGAAAGTGTATTACTAAATTTTACAGGTCTAGGAAATCTGTTTAGAAACGATTTATACACACGTGGTATATAACGTATAGAATTTAATTATACTATTCAGCGTAGATTTTTATATATATATATATATATATATATATGTGTGTGTGTGTGTGTGTGTGTGCGTTTTAAGAACTCCTAAATACAAAATTCAATCTTTTAAAAGTTTATCTATGTTTATGCTTGTTATTAGTATAACTTAAATAATCTTGTGTGTCACTCACACGACTTTCTCTTACCCTGAAATTTAGTACTATAAATACAGGTTGCAGATTAAGAGGTAAGATAACGAGTACTGTTTTGTAAATCTGCGTTAAACAATTCAAATTAGGCTTCGGAAGAGTTTTATATGATAATTAGTTCTGTGTGAGGGGGCTTCCACCCCCCTCACCCCCCCCCCCCCCCCCGTTTCATTAATGCACCTACATTTATATAGAATTTAATTCGGTTATTAAAAAATAATTCTGTTTAAAAAAAAAAAAAAGTACTTAAATTATTATTTTAAAAAAAATATCTTTTATGATAATGCAGACGATTTCCATATTAGAGAAGTTGTATAACACTAAATATATATAAAAAAAGTTGAATTTATTCTCAATATTACATAAAAAAAAAATAATAATAACCTTTTGAGTGTTATGGACGCACATATGCGTCCAGCGAAAGTCATTGATATAGACTATGGACGCAAATACGCGCTTAGCAGATGTTATCAGTATGGACTATGGACGCAAATATGCGCCCGGCAAAAATGATCAGTGTACTATGCAACACTCGCATACCTCGTCACTTAGTAACGATGAAAAACAAACTTTTGTTTTATACGCTACTTCAGTTATATTCTAATAACTCATTTCTCCTGTTACGCCGTACAGTTATAATTGTTGCATTTGCATTTTGTTGCTTACAGTGCACGTAATTTTTATATTGATATTCAGCCCTGTTTCTTACTTTAAAAAATGTGTGCGAATTTTAAAGAAAATATTACAAAAAACGACAGCGATGACGACTTGGATGAATCGGCAGATTTAAGCGACAGTTATGATGACGAAATACAGGTACCACACGAATATGTTCTACAGTCATCAGATTCGGAAGATACAGAAAATTACGTAAAAAATGGGATAGTTAGATGTAGAAGGAACAATAAACGGCTAAGAATAGTTAGCACATCTACCGATGAGGATGATTTAAATTCAAATTCAAATTTAGAAAGATCCGACTTGAATGAAGTGCTTCCAACGTTGTCATGGTCAAAAAACGATTCAAAAGAAGCATAGAAAACATTCCATTTCGTTTGACTGAGAGACATTTCCCTGCAGAAATTTTAAATGCACAGGAAAAATTGATAAGAAGGAAATGTGTTGTCTGTAGTAGACAGCAAAGAAGGAAGGATACACCATATGAATGTAAAAAAATGTGACATTGGATTATGTATGGATATTTGTTTTGAGATTTATCCTACGCAAATGAATTTTTAATTTTACCTGTTGCTTTTTCTTTAAATATTTATGTATTAAATGTTATTTTAATGTATGTTACGTTTAATGTACATGTTAATTTAAAATATAAATATTTGATGCCTTTCTTTGATTATATAAGCCTTCTTATGATTTGTTTAATTTCTGATTTTGAATATCCAAATACATTATAATTATTAAATTAATGGGAATTCTAACGCTCCAGGTCAGTAAACAGTATATATTGAAAATAAAAACGTTTTCATTTAGTGTGAAATAGACAATGGAATAATAATTGTATACTATATTATAATGTATCATACACCGTAACAAGATCCATACGACGCGAAAAAGTATTCAGTCCCTGGTGATCATCAGCGCCAACCCGCGCGCCGTCCGTATGGACCGCATAGGATGCGAGTATTCAGCACTCAAAGGGTTAATAAAAGAAATTGATTACTTTATTTTAAATTATCGCAGATCGATAGTTCAACCATTCGTTTTAAAGGTATTGGCGAGCTCTTTTGAAAGACACCCATCATGAAAATTTACTTCCCTCGAGGAAGGGCTCTCCCGCCCCCCCCCCCCCCCAGGGGTGAGGCTCGGCTCCTACATGCACAATTTTGTTTTCCCAGTTGATTATCTCTATTACAAAAAATATATATTCGTTTCATTTGGTTTAGTGCAGTCTATAGATGTTAAACTCTACTTATCTGTAATTTCTCCCATAGACTTAATGTATTTGAATACTTTTGAGTGTCCCTGTACCCGAACCATTTACTTTATCTCAACGAAAAGCTTAGTGTAGCATCCCTATATGTACACATTTAGAATACACAGTTTGGAATTTCTGCTACTATTTGTTCTTGAGATATGCTGATAACAGACACACAGACCGTTCGCTAAAAACATGATTTTCGTATTCAGGGGACCTCAGAACATGTAAATATAACAAAAACTCACATTCGAAAATTTGACCCTAAAGCAATACTTTCTCGACCCTATGGGTAAAAGAAAGTAAAAAAATATTAGCAAAAAATTCAAGTTTGACACTTTCAACGTCATATGAGGTTGCTACTTGAAAAATGTAGCGTTTGAAATTTATGGGAATAATTTGGAATAAAGCTTTAAATTCAATAACAGCCTTAATTGTTTTAGTATATGTTGTATATGCTACATTAAAACGAGAGTTAAGAGAGGCTCTATACTGCTCTCACATAGAACTATGCATCTAATAATTCTATTTTTAAAGCACAGTCATTACAATACTTGTTATTCTATATCTGAATATGTATTTTGCCTTTATAATATTCAAATGCGGGTAGCGAAAATTGAGTACCACACCAGATTATTTACCTTTGTTAGAGTATCTAATTCAAATCATTAATAATTATCAAAAAACTTAACAGCATTTATCTTCTGAAAAATAGATATTGTAGACAATTAACTGTCTATACATATGCAAAAGAAATGAAAATTATTACACTTTAATTTATGATAGCTTTCTTTTATAAATGGTTCATTTCAACAACTATTTTAATTATTTATATATTTTAAATGGTATAATAAATAATTTGAACTTTTTTCGAAAAAAAAAAAAAAAAAAAAAAGGAATTTGAACTAAAAGAAAAAAAAAAAAAAAAAAAAATCTTAAATCATGTGAATGCCATAACATTTGTTACTATAGTAAAATTTGCTTCTAACTGATAATTGCCTTGTAAGAAATTTCATTAAAATTTTTCATTTATGCGAATACAATTTAATTTCTTACTATAAAAACAGTGTGTGTTTCTGTTTGATATCAGAACACCTGTGCTACCCTTGTACCACGAGCTTTTTTTTTTTTTCTTTCCAGAATATGCTTATAATTTAAAATTATATAATTATGGATTTTTATCTTGTTTTTGAAGTACGAAGTTGATAATTAAGGTCGTAAATTTTATCTTCAGGTGCATGTTTATATTTTCAACCTAAAATTGAAACAAACATTATTTTAGTGTATTATAAAAACTGTACAGAGAAAACAACATTAGAATTTTGAATTTTTAAGATGTCTAGACGAGTTTGTTCCTTTAGTAAGACAGAAATAATTCTTGTTTTTTAACTAACATATATTTCTATCCTTTCAACCAAACATCGCGTAGAGTTTGTGTCGGATTAATATTATTTTAGTAAGCTTTTTTTTTTTTTCTTAACAACGAATCGCCTAGATTTGTCATAAATTACAATGCGCTTTGAGACGGAAAAATTATTAGTTTTCTGAATTTGATAACAGAGTACATTTTGCAAGAGATATTGTTCAAAATTAAATGTCGAATGTAGTTTTTTTTTTCCAGATTTTTTTTATGAGAGTCATCTCTTTTTAGTTTCCTTAATATAATCCTAATAATTATTTGTTTATGTTTTTTGTGAAAATTGTTTTTGAAATTATGATTCACCTTTAAAGCTTTTTTAATCTAAGAAGCAGAAAAATATATAAATTATTATTCAGTTATTATGCGTTAAATTAGACTGACAAAATATTTTAACCAATATATTGATATTTCTCTATTATATATATTTCAAATTTTTGACACAGGTATAGTTTTTATAAATTAATGAGATGTGATAAATTTTACATATAAATATACCATAAGAAAAATAATACTTCCTTCTCTAATTCGTGTATCTATTCCCTATATAAATGATTAGTTGAGTAATGTTTAAAAAAATTAAAAGCGAAATTGTCTAACAAATAATTTTAATATTCTATTTTGATAATCATATATTGCATTTTAAAAGCATTCTTCTTACCTGCTTAAAAGGTTTTTTATTCTAATTGAAGTTATATAGAATTTTTAGACATGTATTAGTCATATTTAATTTTAGAGTAATTACAAAGAACCGTTCTTTAAAAATACAATTACTCTAAGAGGATTTAAAACACTATTATATAACAACGGATAAATTAATTTAGTATTTATATATCCAAGTAAAATAGCCATTAAAATAACCCAAAAATATGTTGTTTTAATTAAAATTATTATCTACAGTTAGTTAACCATTCTTTAATTAAACATTATTAATTATTTTTTAAATTTTAATCATGATTCCTATTTTAAGACCGAAATATTACTTAAATTTTATCTGGTAATTGTTTTTTATTAGGAATCCATTCTACAAATTATGATTTTGTAAAAAAAAAAAAAAAAACATGAAAAAATTATGAGATATAACAATGTCTGACAAGGAAACGTTCTTTACCTAAACTCATAGAATTCGATGAAATTGGTACAGGTGTTAGAATAACTTATAGGAAATTCATACTCTGAAAATTAGGAAAGGCGTAGAACGATGTTGTATATTGAATCTGGGTTAACAGAACCTTTCAGCATCAATTGGCGACGTAGAACACATGGGCAGTTCATTTAAGAACTTGGCGTTTTTCTCTGCATCCTCGCCAAGTAGGGTTGCATTTGACGTTAAAAATATTGACATTTATTAATTTTTTTACCGCTTTTCCGTTGCAATTAAGCAGCTAATTTTTTTCACCGTAGATATTTTGAGCCATCTACTATCACCTGTGATTTTTCCGTTGAATTCTATGAGTTTAGCTTAAAAACTTATCCTTGTAAAATAAAGTTTTCAAGAAAATTAACAACGATGTATTTTTTAATTCACGTTATTTAGTATGACACGTCGTACTATTTCTTTCGGGTAGTGATTTTTCATTGTTACAATTTTTATCTATCACATTGAATGGATGTGCAAACAGTTTTGTTTTCATTTAAAATATATAATGCTGAATGTTTGTCATTGCATCTGTCCGGATTATTAGATTTTATCAAAAATTGATACACTTATTAAACAGTACAAAATCTACCTAATGCCATATTTTTCATTGCAAACGAATAATTGGTTCAAAAAATATTAAATAAAAATCCCATTTTAACATTAAAACTTTTTAAAAGAAAAAGCAAATTGATACCAAAAATAAATAAATAAATGAGTAACTATATTTCTTTTTATGTGAGAAAAAAATGAACGTTAATTATTTTTTAAATAAATCAAATAAAATTAAGTTAATGAAATTTAAAATTTGGCACCGAAGTACGGGGCAGCCACATATCCTAAAACTAGCAGGGAGGACGCATCCAAAATGTTGGAGGGATGCCAGACTGACCGACAGTTTGAAATTTGGAAAACATCCAGTAATTACGCGCTCTGTGTCAGATGACTGTCACCTCTATTTTAACATTGGTCTCATTGAGTTAGCACTTGCGCAAATGCTTCCATGGTTTGACAAAGTGTGGTCGATGAATAGCTGGGATGTTTCTCAGCAAAATATTTACATACGCATTTCGAATAGCCCTTTTAATTCATCGCCAAAATGACAACAAAAATTTAAAAGCCGCCAAATGACTCCTATGCTAAAGTTCCACCAAAGAAATTTTAAGAAATGAATATAGTAACTGATATTAGGGATTAAAACACAGTTAATGTATGTCGTTATGGGAAGAACAGATTAAAAAAAGTCCTGCCGTACTAAATTAAATTCTGTTCTTTTTGAAGAATTTTATATCTATTACTTAAAAAAAAAGGAGGGGGGCTTAGAATTCAATTATTTATTTATTTAATATACTTACAACATTTTTCCTACTCTCCGAAATATTAAAACACACTTTATATACTAAATTCTATGAAGTTTCCAATAAAATGAAATTTGCTTTAAAAATACTTAAAATGTTCGCGATTATTTAGAGCACAGATTTTCTGCGAAATATTTCGAAATATGTAATTTTATACGATACTTTCACAACACAATAAATCTCTATATACTTGTTTAATTAATATATCATTATTAATAATAAAAATGCTGTAAACATATGTCTATTGAATCATAATGCAAATACGTTTTAATGACGAATGATTGCGTAAAATAGTATTACAAACATCTATTCTACATAGTCAAAAGAATTCATGCTTTAAATTATCTGATTAATATTCTACGAAGAGTTACCGAATTTCATATAAATATGGCATAAATATGGCATAAACACATGACGCGAAATCACTTTAGATACATAAAGTCTGGAAGTGGAGGTTTAAATAATGTAACATGTATTTATTCAATATAATATACATTATATCACATTTGAGACTTTAATACAACTATATTGGGATAATGCGGAATTCCCGTTATTAACACTATATATAAATGTGTGTGTTTGTTTCCTGTTAAAGTAGAAAAATGTCACACACATGTATATATATATGTATATATATATATGGATTTTAAAACATATATCCTTTTATATTAATCTAAAAACGTTCACGAATTTAATTGTTTTTATATATTGAACGACAAAATGTACATTTACACACTAAATCCTTGATAAATTTTTAAACACTGAGGTTTTGTACATACTGGGGAAATCAATACTACTTAAATTTTTATAAATGCGTCTAAACAAGGAGAGGGCGGCCTTACAGTGCCATGTATAACTTCAGATATGAACATTTTGGAATAAATATGATAGAAAAAATAAATATATTTCCTAAAAGAACATTAAGTTCGTATATTAAATGTATTCCTACGTAAATGAATGTCCTATTTTACTAATTTATTAAACTCTGGTGATTATCGAAATGCCGGAGATATACCTCCCGCACTGTGGCGGATCTACAACTATCGAGGCCCGAGGCGAATTCTCACTGAGGCCTCTAATTAGAGCCTCTCCTGTACTAAGGCCCCCTCTCAGTTCTACATTTAAATTTATTTCTATAAGAAGGCATTGAAGTAAGTTTTAATATTGATTCGGAAGCCCAGCCCAACAAGAGGACCAGAGGCATTAGCTCCGCTTGCCCTGCTTTAGTCAGGCTTTGCATAAATTAGTTTCTGAATTTAAATTTGTCACTCTACGGACACTTTTGTACATTATTGCTCTTTAGACAGGAATCTACGGCTTTAAATGAAATTGCAGCAAATTTTTCAGGCTAAAATGATGGTACGACAACTTCACCAGATTCATATATTTAAAGGAAATGATTCTTTGGAGGCTCCCTCGTGAACAGAGGCCCGGTGCAGGCAGTCTACCCTCTACCCCACCCATGGTACACCTCTGCTTCGACGGTGAAAAAAACTTTTGATGGCATGACTTAAGACTACCCCTAGGAGTAAATTCTAACCACCTCCAATTGTTCATTGCGTAGCTCTAGCGCGTCATAGAAACCATTCAACTTTAACCACTAATATTTTAAAATATAGCAGCTTTGAAATAGGAACTGGTTTAACAAACACACGTCAAAATAAACAAAATTAAATTTCCATTATTAAGAAGATATTCATTGATTTTATAAAATACTACACCTTCTTTTACTAATTTTTGTAATTTACTACATATGTTTAGGAATAATGTTTTTTTAAAATAATATGAAAGTCATAGTTTTTCAAACCTGAATATTAAAACTTAGTAATTCTTACATGAAATTACGAAGTTTATAAAATGATAAGCTTCCTTGAAACAGTGTCATGTAACATGAAACTACATTCGAATTACACTTTGCATTGAATACCTTCAATATGTTCAATATATTTTTGCATTTCTTCTTCCTGCATAACGAAAAAAAAAAAAAAATCTTCGAATAATAAATTAAAAAATATCTGGTGTGCCATACGACTTTAATTACCCACTGCTACACATTATATAAACACATTTGGAAATACTGTGGTCAAAAGATATAACCTAAATTGACATAACGTATCAAAATTCTTACTAATTTCTGTATGTGATACATCCGTCAAAAGATATCTAAAAGCGAATTTCTACAGTAATTTTAAAGAAAATCGATAGAACCTTTCTTTGAAATGCTGAATTCCTTAATCTAAAACTGTCCTACCTATAATCAGGACGTTTATCAATTTTTCTTATACTTACTAACCAATTATTGCGAAAAGACCTATAAAAGTGAGGGTTATGTTACAAATTTGAATCACTGAGCTGAAGAACAACTGGAGGAAATGCTAGACCGGTTTTTGCGTGCTGTTTTCGGAAGATTGGTCTTCCGAGAGTTGCACGGCAGAAATCAATTGATATCTTTATATTTCAAAGTAAAATTGTGTAAAGGTTGTCTGTTCGAACAAAAATAAGCTAAACATGATATTACAATTTTATTTTTAATTTTTTAAGGAGTATAATAGTAACAGATGACTCGACAAATGTTGCCTGCCGTGCAAGGTTTGACTCTGTACGGCAAATGATTGCAGAAAAACTGGCACGCACGAGCACTATGTAAAGGTATTGGAAGCATTTGCTCCAATTGTTCTTGAGCTCAGTGATTTGAATAAAATAATGGTTGGTTGGTTGGTTGGTTGGGTTTAACGTCGCACTAGTGCTGCACAGATGCAATAAAATAATGAAAAACCACAGACTAAGGAATCACTAGACTAGGCAAGACGGTTCTAAAAGTGAAGCCTCAACTGTAACCGAGCAGCCATATTAGGAAGAGCAAAAACAGGAATAAACTAGACCCGCAAGACGACTATCTGGTATGGGGAGAAAAAAGAAGTGCAGTAGGTAGCAAAAATTATTCGAACGCTAGCAATAATTCCTCTATGAAAAAAGTACACTTAATACTGTTTTGTTAAATAAATCCTCGTCGAATCATGTTCTTAGACTAAGAACTATCTGCTTCAAAAGGGGGGCTGGCCCCTCTCACACAAAAATATATGTCAAATAAAACTGCTTCTGAAACTATTTTGAACTGTTTTTTAAATATATTCAGATAGCTTCTTATCTTATCGCTTTATTAATTTTATATATACTAGAAGAAATTATTATTTCTCAGAAAATTTTGACCTCCAGTTTTCGATGGATTTACACGTTTTGAGATGTCCGGATCATTATTTTACCATTCTTAGAAGAAAAATGTCTGTCTGCGTGCCACAAATTTGGTGGTTGCTGCATCTCACAAACCAGTGAAAAAAATTAAAACACATTTGATATTTAGTTAGATATTGACTTAAACTGCTGTTGACTACATTTGGGGAACAATTTGCTTAACATGGTGACGTTGTCATCCCATTTTCTTATAATTTTTAATATTTCAGAATAGAACAAATTTCGAATAAATGTGCAAAATGAGAATTACATTTTAATTTTGCAATGTGAAATACTGTATATATATATTTAGTCATTCAGGTTTTTTTTTTTTTTTTTTTTTTTTTTTAATCGTGAACCAGGAAAATAAATTTTATATTTAGGGCATCGCTTCCCCCCCCCCACCTCCCTTCGGAGAAAGTGTACACCGGGGGGTAAATTTTTTCAATATGGTTATCTTTTAAAAGAACTCGTCAATACTTTTAAAACGGATAGAATGAAACATAGATCTTGTATAATTTGAAGCAAAATAATAGATTGTTTATATTACTTTTTTTTTCTCTCTTTTTTAAGCGTACTTGATAAATCAGTTTTGTATACGAATGCTTTTAGTACCTAACTATGTTTTACTCTAAAAGAAAAAATGTAAACAAATACGTTTCAGATATGTTATAAAGCTAAGTTAATTGAACACTAACGGAGTGATAATAGATCATTATATATGTAACATTTTCTATTCAATGAAGTAATGGGTAATCTACAACGCTTGTCTGGCAAATGACTACTACATCTCCTAACGCTAAAATAAATATGGAATTTTTTTGTTAATCAAGTATATTTACTGAAACTTACTTGTGAAATGCAATTCCCAAAACCTTCTTAGATGGTCTGATCGTGCAACCTTAGGGTGCACATGCCATTTTGAAAATTTATAGCCTCTTCAACAAATAACACAGAATCGTAACCTTACAACTGTATGAAAAACACATTAATGTTTTGATCACAGACTGAAGAATCAAGTAGACTTGCTGTCCAAATGTTCTCATTATCTGGAGACCAGCCTTTATTTTAAAAGCATTTTCAAAGTTTTAAAAAGGGCCCAGACGGTAGAGTGCCCAGCTCGTAATTGGAAGATTGCGGGTTCGATACTCGATCCAGCAAAAGACCACCGTGTACACTAATGGTGACTGTTCCACGTAAAATCCGTCGTGGCCACAATATCCTCCATGTTTCCATCAAAATTATACCTCTGGGAGTCACCGAAGTGGGGGAGCCATCCCCTCCGTGGAGGATCAAAATTGTGATGGCATGTCTCTGGACCATTCCTAGCGATGCGTCCCAGACCATCGTCAATTACCCATAACGCAGTACCAGTGCGACATTAAACCCAACCTACCTACCTACCTAAGTTTAAAAAAATCGTAGAGAGTAAATTATTAATCAATAATAATTTATTTTTAGTCCTTATTTATTAAGAATGAAAAAATGTATCCGTAATTGTATAATTGTAGCATTTTTTAACGCTTCTCTATTATGATCTGGTCAGCCTAAACTAGACCCGGCAAGACGGTTCTAAAAGGGAAGTCTCAACTGTAACTGAGCAGCCATATTAGTACAAGCATCTCAGTTACTTCACTTTTTCCCCATACCAGATAGTCGTCTTGCCAGGTCTAGGCAATTCCTTAGTCTGTGATGAAAACAGTTTTTTTTGACGCTGTCTTTCGTTGCCACTTCGATTTTTCGTAATACTTGCCAAACTCGCTGTACACCACATAAACCAACGAATTTAATGAAAATCCTTAGAGTAATTTTTTGAAAAACTCACTTGCGAAACCTAAAACAGATTTACTTAATCAATACGTTAAAAAAAGAAAACTAAATGAAAAATGGTGTTAAAGATACCTTACAAGTAGATGAAGAATTCTACAAAAAGGTTAAATTGAAACATTTTATTTTTCTAATTTCTTTCTCTTTTGAATTCTTTTTTCTTCCTTTCTTTTTAAAAATTGACATGATATTTATAAAAAAAAATGCATCAGCAAATTTACTAGGTTTTATAATATTTGTTAAATTTATATGTCAACTCACTATTTTCATGATACAGGTTGATCGCAAATAGTAATTTTTTTTAACTCATTTTTTAATACCCTTTATTATTGTAGTAAGAAAATTTACACTGAAAAGCATGAGAAGGATAGTGCTCGTTACATTTCTAAAATTTCAAAACATTTCGACAAATGGAGAACGTAAATATAATTAATATTTAATAATGAAAATTTTTTTTTATTAAAAAGCATTTTACTCAAAAATGTATGTTTTAAGATTTGAACTACAATTATAAGTTTGTATCTGATAGGTTAGGAGTTATGTGCAACCAGATTAATTGTATTGAAAAATTTTCAAAATTTTCGACATATTTCTAACTTTTTAAAACCAGAAAAAGAACAAATTTCAAGATACATTTATAAAAAAAGTAGTTGAAAACCGGGATAATAACACTGTAAACATGCATGGCAAAATTTATAACTTTTCAATTAAGAGTTTTGGAGATATCAGATTTTCCGGTAAGTCGTATACATAAAAAATGCAAAATAAAGAAAAAAGTTAAAAAAAAAAAAAAAAAATGAAATCCAAATACGTCAAAATTTTCTTTACCAGAATTTAAAATCCACCTGCTTTATATGTGACGCCTTTTTACCTTTCATATTTTGATATTTTATTTTTCCTGGGGGCTTTGAATTTTTTTTATGTCTTTTTGCGAGTATTTTTTAAAACGTCATAACTCGTTTTCTATTTACTTTAAAACAAAATTCAAACAGATAATTAAAACTAAAATTTTGTAGATTACTCCTTGATAAAAATTGAAAAATGTGTTTTCAGAAGAAAATCGCATATCATTGGTGTATGTATACCTTAAGTAGTAGTGAAGTTCCTGGTAAAGTAAAATTTAAATCCGAATATATCATGTTATTGAAATATTTAAAATTAGTAATATACTTAACAATGGTTTAAAATATTTTTATAATTTTAGCCATTCGTCCTGGGAAATTTGTCGTTTAATCATACGGAGTATATTATGAACTAACAAAAGCGTAATTTTCTGGGAAAATGCTAATATATATTAATTGAATTTCCTGCGAACAGTTTTGGCATTTGAATATGTATAGGAATTTAAATTTCAAAATAGTTTTCCATCACGCATAATCTAAAAAAAGGATTGTGAAATTCTTCATCTAAATTATTCCCTTTACTGCTTCAAGTAATCAGTTCTAGCGAAAACTTTAATCTCATAACACTGTTTATTTTGTTCCACAAATTTTATTTATTTAAAAGAGGCTCATTGCGTTTACAGAAGCAGTTTTGTATTTAACTTACACTGCAAACATAAAAAGGAAATTATGATGAAATTTTAAGCTAAAGGATGTCATCTACATTTTAATTAATGTATTTATTTATTTATTTTATTTATTATTATTATTATTATTGTTTTAATATAAAATAAATTTTATAAAATTAACATTATCAATGAGAATTTTTTTTTTAATAATATTCCATTACCCGACTACCGCAGGTAATGGAAGTATTGTATTCGGTCCAAAAATTTGTTATCGAGATTTCACCTGATTTACATGTTTTAAGGTTTCCTTGTGAGGAATTCAAGCGAGCTATATTCCTCATTTACTTAGGTTAAGCTTAATTACTTAATGAAATTATGAAGCACGAGACTTGAATTATGCTTATTTGACTTTACTGAATTAGGTAATGAAATAACGACAAAGTCAGATTTATAAAATAAATATAGAGCTTTTATTTTGAGCTTAAAGAAAAAGGTGGGCGTTAGACTATATCACATTTAGCACTTTTATAAACTTAAAGGGCAGCCTTCATAAATACTTTCAACTTTACTTAATTAACCACCAATAATCTCAACTACTTCATTTAAATTCTTTTACTACTCTCACGACTTAGTAATCTTTCGATAGCGGGAGGATTCCCTTACCCGCTATACTACTCGACTTACTATCTCCTACTATAGCCGCTAACAACTAACTTCCTTCCAAGCAGCTACCTACTAACCTCTAGCCGCTAACAGCTCACCTCTAACTCTCCTCTAACTCTTCTAAGTCGCACGCAACTCACTCTTAACTAACCTACCAAATTTCTCTTCTCTACCTTCTCCTTATAAAAATCACTTTCCAAACTATTAGCATAGTGAATTACAGTTTCGTTTATCATTTATCGTAGGAACTAACTCCATTAATCAACTGAATACTAAACTCTTCACATTCACGTGTTGCTCATAAAGTGCGAACTTCGTTTGTAGCGTTACGCTAATATTACCTCACATCCTGAGTCCAAAAAAGACTTTTTTAGCAATTGGTCAGTGTGTATGTGTGAGGGGAATCTTCTGACTATAATATCTATGAAACTAATAAAGATACAGCTACGAAACTTCAGAATTAAAACAGAACTGATGTACAGATGAATTTTCCAAATTTCGGTGAAAATTTCAAAACCGGAAGTGGGACATCGGAAACCGGAAGTGATACCATAAGTCCGTATCTTAAAATCGGTTCTAACGATTTTCTTCAATGTTGCCACATAAACACTCTATTAGATGTCCTTTCGAATGATATAGTTGGTTAATTCAGGAAGATTGATAGACGCCCTATATAAATAGCTCAATTCCAGGTCTCGCAAGTGCGTTTTTTTAAAACGGCTGTAAGGATTTTTTTCATACTCGCCATATTAACTCGCTTTTAAATATCCTTTTGTATGCAATTATTCTTTTCCGGTCAATAATTGAGTATGCTAAGTTTTGGTAAAAGTTGGTATCTCAAAAACGGCTCTAACGATTTTGTTGAAAATTGTTACATAAATTCATTTTAGATATCCTTTCTCGTATATTACGTGGTTAGTACAGGAAAATTAGCAGTAATCCTGCTTAGATAAGTCAGTTTTAGACCTCGGAAATTGGTGTTTCAAAAGATAACTCTACCATTTTTCTTTCTTATTTTAAAACTCTCTATGTAAACTCTTTTTTACATGTCTACATATATCAGCTTTCATATATATATGTATATATATATATATATATTTATCAGCTTTCTCTTATAGGAAATTTGTAAGGTGTCTACTTCGTTAGGTCAATTTCATGTCTTCTGATCACATTTTTAAAAATTATATATAATACGTGAAATAGTGGGTAATGGAAGTCGTGTGGTTGCTTCATACCAAATTTTTTTTCGAGTTTTGAGCATTGGTTTTCGCTTTTCATTTAATCGGCTCTATTATAACAGCCGTTCAATGAATAAAACTAGTTTAATAAAAAAATACTTTTAGGTTAATAAATTAGTCGATTGAAATAATTAAGAAAAAAATATCGAAAAAAGCAATGCTTAAAAAAAAAAAAAAAAAAAAAAAAAAAAACCGGTAAACCTGCTTATAATTGATAATTAAATAAATGTTGGGTTCGTGGTAGTTATAAAAGATATATAAACACAAAAGCTTTAACGTATGATTCTAAAAAATAAAGAATTAAAATTGTTTAGGAAAATTTGGACTGTAAAGCGTTATTATTATATGCTTAAAATCGGGAATAACTGTATAAATATAAAAATGGATTTCGTATCTATAAATTTTATTTTTTAACAGGATCTACGATAGACAGTTCGATAGAGTACTGTAGTAGGAAGATTGCTGGTTTGACACTTGAGCCTGCTGAAGACGTTGGTGTTTGGGTTAAGGCTAACTCTCTACACTAGGGCCCTGTGCCTAAATGGGATTTCCTCCGTGAAATTATCTTAAGAGATCCTAGCCCGTATTCATTCGAGTTTTGAAAAGAAACTATGGAAAACTCCGAAAGATTTGGTCGACGAGAGCTACCTGGGATCGAACTCGCCACTCCTCATCTTCCAGCTTCAAGACCAGAACCTTCAAGCTGGATGAATGCCATCGTGTACATTAATGGTAACTGGTGCACATAAAATCCACGTAGGCCATGTTCTCCATACACCGAAATTTACACCACTGAATATTACCGAAGTGAGTTCCCCAAGTTATCAAATTCGTGCTGACGTATCTCCGGCCCGGCACTGGTGTGAATACAGTGCGTTGCATGAATATAAACGCACATTAGCTTTAAGAATTAGAATGGTATAGAAGTGTAATAAAAAATATAAATAGGTGACACTTGATGCAAACTGCATGTGTATGATTCAAGAAATGAAAATACGAGTCAAAACAATGAAAGACCAATATGATTTTTTAGAAAATAATTTTATTGAATTTACGACAAAAATACAAGTTGCATGAATTTAAACGCACATGTAAAAAATAAATAACTGAGTAACAAATACTGTATCTAATACTTTGTAAAGTCACCATGGGCTTCTAGAACAGCCAGTAAACGCTTTGGCATTGATTGATATAGTGGCATGAGGTCATCCAAGCTGATTGTCTTCAGAGCTAATAGAATGACCGATTTTAGTTCATATTTCGTGTTAAACTGCCTTCTGTTTATGTAAACACAGCGAACCAGAATACCTCATACGTTCTCCATTATGTTTAAACCGGGGCGTTTTGAGGGCCAATCCAGAACTTTAATTTTATAGTGACGGAACCATGTTTTCACAATATGTGCTGTATGTACAGATGCACAACGTTGCTGAAAAATATAATTTCTGCCAGCTTTCTTTGCTGCTTGACGGCGGAGATTCCTTGTGAGCATCTGGACATAATCTACAGAGTTCATAGTGTTCTGCACGAACTCCAATTCGAAAGTCCCTTTAAAACATGGCTGCCCACACCATGACATACCCACCTCCAGATTGACGTTTTGAACAGTACATTTCTTCGTTTCTCAAATCGTGCCAGTAGCTATAAAAACCGCCCGGGTCATCGAGAATAAACTCTTTTTCATCTGAGAAGATGACCTTTTAACAATTTAGTCGATTTAGAATCCATTTTCTTGTCCATTCCAATCGCATATCTTTGTGCTTTTAAGTTAGGGGTGGTTTCGTCTTCATTTTCTCAAATTTAATGAATGTTGAAGCTTTGACAGTTCTCCATATGGTTGTCCGATGAACACCTAGCTTGTATTGAGCCTTTATCTTCGCACAGGAAATATTTTTATTCTTTGCAGCGTTACATTTTCAACGTTTGTCGTAACTGGTGAGTTTTCCTGTTCGCTTCTTATACGTTTTCCCCCATAATTTGCTCCTTTTTTTATATAATTTACCATAACACTCTCTTTTCTTCCGATTCGGCGCCCAATTTCATGATTGCTAAAGCCTTTACCACGCATAAAGTCGTTTTTTACCCTCTCGTCTACTGCCAAAGTTCTCCCTCTTGCCATCCTGAACAAACTCCGTAAATTTTGCACTCAAGCATCAAAACGGTTTTTAGAGAACTTTAGCAACACGACTATCTGTGTTTTAATTTAATTCCGGTCGCTCTGTTAAATTTTAAACGCAAAATACAGAGTGCGTTTAATTTCGCGCAACAAACAAAAAACAGTGAAAAATAAGAAAATGCTTAAACACTCATTTACATAAGCTTGCATGAGCCTAAACATACGTGCTCAAAGCAACTTATTAGCTGTTAGTCATATGCAATAAATGTAAGTCACATTCCTTCTTTTAAAAATTAAAAAATTCTGTTTCTGGTTATTGAAAAAGGTGCGTTTATATTCATGCAACGCACTGTACATGGCTGTCACAAATTGCCTTCTGCGTAACATTAGTGCAACGTTGAAACCACTCACCTTAATTCACCCTGTCTTATTTTTCAACACCCGTTGAAGAAACATCGTAATTAAACAAGCTAGCCAATCTGAAAAGAAAATCTGACTTTATTCTGGAAATTTGTAATTATTTCAAAATTTAAGTAACAGGGCAATATGTGATAAGTGTAGCAATGTTAAAGCATAGTTGGATTTTGATTTATTTTGCATAGTTTTTATTATATTTAAACTTCTTAAATTCTTTAGGCATAAACTACAACTAGCTGGCTTTTAAAAAATATGAGCATTTTCAAATTTAACATTGTGCAACTTGAAATATATATATATATATATATATGGAAATTTTTTCATGGTTCTACTTATCCCATGGTTTATATCAAATACAACATCGACCTACAATTATCTATCACACAACATTAAAAGTTAAAACATAAGTAAATCAAGTTTTCAAATAGTAAAAACCTTTATGAATCTAAAACATTTGTGAAAGTTTTAAATATCTCAACTCGTTTACAAATATACGTACTTTTCTGCACCTAGTATAATAAAATTCCCTTTTTTTTTAAATGCTTTAAATGCGGATAATAAAACAATATTTTAAAAAGATATTTATTGTATTTATGTAAAATCTTTCATTTTGAAGAAATTTTCCCTTACAGAAATGCATTTGAAATATTGACTTCTACATTTTTATCCATCTCAATTTTAACATTCCCACAAAATTTTTATTATAAAAGCATTAAAGATAACAATTATTTGGCATTTATAATAGTAATGAATTGAAATGTATATCTAACATTGGAGAAATAGTTTTATTGCTTTCGTAAAAGCATTAATATATATATATAAGTTAACAGACAAGGAAAAATAAATAAATAAATCTATTCCTTTGTTGCCTGTTCTTTACTCTATTCGTTTAACTGATTTAATTTCAGTCCTGTTCATTGATAATCGATATTTCTGTATATAGTTTTCGTATAAATGTGCCAATAACAAATATTCAATGAGATTTTATTTTCAAATCATTTATTCGAATAGTTTTAGTTTTCTGTCTTGAAATTAATTTATAACTATCTGAAAAAGATCAATATTTGTCGGATAACTCATTTGTCAAACCATGTATTTTCAATATAAAAGTTACAGAATTACAAAATATTTCGTAGGGAAAAAAAAAAAAAAAAACCTTTATACGAAATTATTTAATATATATGCTGATAAAATAACTTTAATAACTGTGATTCTTTCATATTTGTTTTACAATAATAATTTTTTTTAATAATACCCCACGCCTACACACACGCATATATTATACATAATACAGTGTGTAACAAAGTGACGGGAATGGTTAAAAGTTTTGAGAAATACGCATTATAACCAAAAAGAAAAAAAAAACTGTTCAATATTTTTATAAAGTTTATCTGATGATATCAATGTAAGCAACTTTCTTTTCCTCTTAGAAGGGAATCGGGAGCATTTATTATTATTATTATTATTATTATTATTATTATTATTATTATTATTATTATTAAAGATTTCCACGTAAAATAAATAAATATATAAATAAAATAAATAATTAATAAAATCTTTTTGTAAAAAAATAGAACCGACTCCAAAAAGGAACTACTATTCAAACAACTAAAAATGAAAGAAAATTGGCAGAAAATGGAACTGTAAATTGCGCCTAAAAGTATAAAATAATTTCCTTCGCCAAACAACCTATAACACTACAATTAATCATATCTTTTGAAGTCGGCGCAAAAGTAAATAAAATTTAATTAATTTTTAAAGGTTTGTCATTAGATCGGTAAAAACAAATGCTGTTGTCTCGAATGATCCATTTTCATATTTCCTTTATTATTTTATCACTGTATACAATTGGTCCATTAGTAGCATTTACATAGAACAGTGAACATTCTTCACAATGCGGTATTTATGTTTCTACGAAGTTGGAGTTTCTTTTGCAAATTTGGTATAACTTTAATAACTGTCATCCTTGATGGCTTTTGGATTTGGCAATCAAAACGTAAGGTAAAATATACACGCAAGATGTGTATTTTCATAATATATATTGTACGAAGTATTGTTTCATATTCTTGATTACTCTCTTTATATAACTTATCAAAATAACCATGATATCCCAAAGAAATTAAATATGTTTGCCAGATAATTTTGCGATTTTTCTTTCACCAAGGACGTCAGATATCAGCATCTTCGCCAACTTTTTCTGCTTACGAAATCTCATTTGTTTTCTTGAATCAAAGTAGTTCTCGGCTGCGTTTTGCAGGTAACAATGTGAGATGTGTATTTTGAATAGGATTTGATTTTTGTATTGAATAAAGGTATCAATTTTTATTTAATTTTGCGCCGACTTCAAAAGATATGATTAATTGTAGTGTTATAGGTTGTTTGGCGAAGGAAATTATTTTATACTTTTAGGCGCAATTTACAGTTCCATTTTCTGCCAATTTTCTTTCATTTTTTGTTTGAATAGTAGTTCCTTTTTGGAGTCGGTTCTATTTTTTTACAAAAAGATTTTATTTTTCTCTTTTCAGTGAAAACTTATTTATATAGCAGAGCATCAGAAGACGTTCGACGGAAATTTACAAATAACAACTTCCAAGAAAAGTGACATTACTCAAAAAATGGTTTATGGCACTGAAGAATCCATGAAATGCACCCAATGTGAACAAAAAAAGTTACATCTCCATCTAGAAAATTATCCACTCGAGAGACAGTTGTGGCACTTTTATTCTAGTCAAGCTATTTTTAAGTTGATTTTTCTCAAATGCTGCATTTTTAAGTTGTGTCACTTTTCTTGCCTTTATCGGATATGAGCAAAAAACTATCTATTGAACGAACATACGTTAAATTAAAAAGTCTTTAGAAATGTAAAGAACGGATACGCTGTATTCGTAACCGAAAATTCTGTTAGGCATATATATTGAACTTTACAGTGAATACGTGTCACCCGCTGCGCTGGAAATTTTGCAGCGTGAAGTTCAAGCAAAGAGCAAAATATGCATTGCAGCTGACGGACAGAAGTTTCAACATCGATACTTACATACTGCTTTTACCATAGTATAGCTGCATGCGTTCAGCAGTTAGAGTGAGAACAGACTTTTGTGAGTATGCTGTAATTTTTTTACATCTTAATGAAATCATAATGAAACCTATTTCAGGCCAAGATCATTACGACAACAACAAAAGTATTAAAATTAAATCATCTCTTACGAAGTTATAAGCTAACAAATTTCAACAACAACAACGAGAAACATGGTTTGCATTGAGAACCTCTTCCTTTATAAAGTCGGTATAAAACGTCTATGCGTTAATCTAAGTGACTGCTTACAATAACCATACTTTAAATTTTACATAGCATAAATGTCACCCGCTACGCTACAACATGTGCAATGTCGTTCAAGTGTGCACAAAATAGGAAACGGTGAACAAACAAATGAACGTTTTAAGCGTTCTGTTTTTAGCATTAATGTCTAAGCTATCTTTGCGTACTACATCGATGATGCTCTGTAATTTTATAATTCACTTTTTTCTCCTGTCTTGAAACGTTTCCGAGATAGGATCGCTAACTCCACACTTTTCCACCAGGTGGCGCTTTAGGCGGTTGAATCGCGTAGCACATGTCCACTTTACTATACCTACATAACACTTTTATGATTATAGCTGCAGCTGTTCAGCAGTTAAAAGAGTCGGGACTGACTTTTTTGGGCACCCTGTATTTTCTTTTGATCGCAAAGATATTACAATGGGACCTATTTCAGACCAAGGCCTTTCCAATAAAACAAAAAGTATCAAAATCGGATTATCCGTTCTGAAGTTATGAGCTAACAAACAAAAACAAAAAAAACATACGCTTTTAGCTTTTTGAAGTCGGTTAATTAGAGCATCTCTTACGAAGTTATAAGCTTACAAACACCAACAACAACACACAGCTCGAATTAAGAACACCCTCAACAGTCTCCTTACTGAAGTTCGTTGAAAACGACATTGCGCTAATCGATATGACCACTTACATTAACAGTACTTTGAACCACAGAGTATACGTGACGTCCGCTACGCAGCAAAGTGTGCAACGTAGTTCAAGTGTGCACCGTGTAGGAAATTGCGAACAAACAACTGCACGTTTTAAGCGTTCTATTTTTGGAAATAATGTCTAAAAACTGTCTTTTCGTAGTAAATCAATGTTGCTCTACAACTTCGTAATTAACTTTTCTCCCATCTTGAACCGTTTTTGAGATAGAAGCGCTAATTCCGCTGTTTTTCATCAGATGGCGCTTTATTTTCTTTAGCTTGTGAATATATTACAATAGGACCTACATCAGACCAAAATCTTTACAACAAAACAAAAAGTATCAAGTAACCGTATTTTGAACTATATAGCGTATGTCTCACCAGCTACGCTACAACGTGTGCAATGTAGTTCAAGTGTGCATAGTGTGAGAAATTGCGAACTAACAAATGCACGTTTTTAGCAATGAATTTTTAGCATCAATGTCAAAACTATCTTTTCGTACTAAATCGAGGATGCTCTGCAATTTTTTAATTCACTTTTTGCCCGTGTCTTGAACCGTTTCCGAGATATGAACATTAGCATGAATGTCTAAACTATCTTTTTGTACTAAATCGGTGATACTTTTCAACTTTGTAATTCACTTTTTTCTCTAGAACCGTTTTCGAGATAGAACACTATCTCCGCTATTTCCCACCAGGTGGCGCTGCAAGTGGTTTAACCTTGTACTGCATGGCCACTTTGCTATACTTACATACCATTTTTATTACTATAGCTGCAGCCGTTTAGCAGTTAAAAGAGTTGGGATTGATTTTTTAGGGCACCCTGTATTTTCGTTAGATCGTAAAGATATTACAATGGGACCTATTGCAGACCAAGACCTTTTCAACAGAACAAAAAGTAGGAAAATCGGAGCATCCGTTCAGAAGTTATGAGCTAACAAACATAAAAAAAACATACGGTTTGAATTGAGAACCTTCCTTCTTTTTTGAAGTCGGTTAAAAAAAGAATAAATCTCACTTTTTTAATCTATTTATTGCACTTATTAATTTTATATTTATTTCTTTACAAACGACGCTGTTTAAAAACGAAATTGAAGTACGGATATATGAAAATAGGGATATTTAAATAATGTTATTTGGTTCGAAAAATAAATAAATATGTTATAATTTTTTAAGAAGTTATTCAGCGAAAGTAAGCTTTATTTTCCCTTTCGTTTTTCCCGTTTGAGACAGGAGACAGAAAAAAAAAAAAAAAAAAAAAAAATCTTAAATAAAAATTATCATTTTTTGTTACAGATTATTTGGTTATTACTTGGATGAAAATTGCTAATAATTATTGCTAATAATTTCACGTTTCTAATTGTAATTCCATTTAAAATATTCTCAGGAAACCATTCTTTGTTATGTGGGTGTGCTATGTGTACCCAGCACGCATTAAAAAGTGATTTTACGAAATATCCCTTAGGTAAGGCGGAGTGGCGACCCCCCTTGTCGTGAGTTTTTTCACCAATTTAATTTTTTTTAATGAAATTTTTATAATATAAATTTTGAGAATTATTTTAAATAGAGTGACCAGTGGGAGAGAGAGAAGCGGACAAGGTAGTATTTATAATATAAAGAAACGTTTTGTGTGAAATGCATCAAAAACATATTATTGATAATTTCTTACTTATGAACCTTAAAAAAAATTACAAAAAAATTAACTATAATATTAGAACACAAAGTACTTTCTATAAGACCAAATTCGCAGAATCTGGGCATGCGCGAGAAAATTTTGAATCAATTCGGAACGGGAATATTCCTTTCTCTTTATGCAGTGCAATACGAATACCGATGATAGAGAACGAGCAGACGACATTAATATTTCATATGTCTATGGAAGACGCCTTATTAAAGCTTAGCCATAAAAATAATTCACACGATTAATTCACCGATTAAAACTTTACAAGGCAGTATATTAAAATAAACCAATTCGCGAATTGTTATCGGTTACCGTCATGTGCATTTTCGTCTAAAATTTCCTTATACAGTAGTATTTCAGGATTTTACATTGTGGCGCTACCTGTTACCATATAAAACATATATATTCCTAAAATTATCATTTTCCATTTCTTAAAAGGAAAAAAAAATCTTTTAAAATTAACAAATTCTCAGAGTTTATTGTTCTTTAAAATTTAACTTTTATCACTTGAAAACTTCGTTTAGAAAAGGTGGAGATAGATAATTAAAATCAAAAATGTTTTTTTTTTTTTTTTATATATATATATATATATATATATAATTTTTATAATTTCTGATATTTCATTTCCAGAATATATTATAGAAAAAATAGTTTAGAAAGAATAACCTTAAAATATTGATATTTTATATGAGCAAAAATTTATATAGTATAATGTATTATAAGAAATTTACTGAGCAAATTAACTTGCTAAAATATTAGATTCATTCTTTTTATTTATTTATTTATTTATTAACAGTATACTTTTGTTGAAATATACTTTTTTCTTGAAATAAAGTGTTATAATATTGTTATTCACTCATTTTTAAGTAGCATAGTCTATTTCTAAGTGTAAATAAAATTATAATTATAGAATATAAAGAAAACACAAAACATTAATAAAATTTATTTAAATTAAATTATTTTGGCTTATAAATTTATGTGATTTAAAATTTTTTTTTATTTAAAATAAAAAACCCTCTAACAGATATATATATATTTTACATCGATAGATTATAGATGGCGCCACTGTCATATTGTAATTGAAATGGAATATTATCGTTATCGATGCTCGATAGATCTTATTTTCATGCTATGTACAGTCGGCAGCAAAATTATTGAAGCGCTAGCAATAATTAGTATTTAAAAGATTTGCGCTTAATACCGTTTTCTTAAATAAATATTTGTCGAATCATGATCTTTGTGTTATGCTGTTTGTAGAAAAGTATGTTGAAGATAAAAATTAGCGATAAAATTAAAAAAAATATATGTATGAAAAGTATTGATATATATGCTTTCTTTCTCCATTCTTACCTGCCCACCAGCGGCCGAGCGGTTCTGCGCTCAAAACTGGTAGATGGGAGGTGCCGGGTTCGATCCCAGGTCGCGCTCATCGACCTAGTCGTTCGGAGTTTTCCGTGGTTTCCTCCGAAACTTGCGTAAATACGGGCTAGGACCCCTTAGAAAGACCCCCACGGAGGGCATTCCCCCTCTAGGCCTAGGACACATCAGGAGTCAATCGGCCTTAAATCCTACAACCCAACTCCATTCTTACCTATAAATTCTTTTTCTTAATTATTCCTCACATTCTTTTTGTTATATTCAGAGTAAAAATAGGAAAAATCTTGGGATTTTATTTTTATTATATGGAGCATGCTTAAATTTTGTATATTGAAATTTCATGAAATTTATTATTCCTTCCTTTCCAACCAAAATAATAATAATAATATTAATAGTCCAGTCAATAGGTATGTAAAAAAGGGCTTACCTAGCAAAAGGTGGGGTAGAAGATTTTATTTTTTTAATTTGTGCATATTAGTACTAATATGCAAAAAACGAGTTATCCAACATGGGCGGCCCCGGGAGAACTTTTGTCGGCTGAAAAACCTCGAAAATTTACTAGTTTTTTGGCAGTTTTCGAAATATCTCAGAAATGGCTGAATTTAGCGATATTTTTCTGTTATAAAGTTTAAAGAAGATTAAATTTCCTACAATTTTCTTCATTACAACTTTTTTGTAGTACTAAAAGCAAGCGTGTTACAGCCTCTTGAATGTCGGCATTTTTTCTCAAGCTAATAAAATACAACTCAAAGAAATGGGTCGGCACATGAACGTTTATTAGAAAACAGAAAGAAAGGAAAGGACATATTCAGCTGTCTGACCTTAGGAAATGACATCTGCTTCGTAGCAAAGAAGGTATTTAAAAAAAAAACCTTCCTTCAATCCCCCCCCCCTTTCAATTAAAAAGCTCTCCCTTTCCTCCCGCCTCTTCTCATCCTGTAGCTGCCTCGGCTGAACATCTACCTATGTTATTCAATTCAGTTCGAACGTGCGAACGTACTGTTTCAACCCGTGAGCGTTTTCTATTACAATAACCAGAGTGCTTGTTTCATTTTCAAAATCAGTTTGAATAAAGGTGAAGTAAAGATTCTGAAGGAGAAAGGTATACAAAAATTCTGTAAAAGTGCAAAGCAAAACGTCAAAATGAAGAACATTAGTGTTTTTTGAAGAACCTAAAACAAGTAAGAATTAACAATGCCTGTCACAAACGATACATCAATGAGCGAATGATTGCAGCATATGTACGGCGTCATATAACTGGTGATGGAGCTGGTCCAAACAGTGCGGCTCCATGTCTTCCATCAAGAACTGAAGGTTTTAGTTTTAAAGATCAGTGTTTCTTGTGGGGAGAGGGGATACTTGAAGATTTCTTTAAACAACAGGAACGACTTCCTGAGCATGAAAGAAATTTTATCCACCATGCTGTGAAACTGGGTGTGAAAGAAACAATTGTAAATGGTGCCGAAAATCGTGGGGATGAGAGAAGAAAAAAAGTACTTGAATGCATTGGAAATGTAAAATGTTTAGTTGCTATAAATGCTGGGTATCACAGATTTTGTCATCAAAAACTGCACTAGAGGCCTAAATAAAGTGAGATGAAACGAGGATACTACCCTGCAAGTAACACTGATGAGGCAATGGAATCAATTTACTCCTAGCCTGAAAACGACTCGGAGGAGTGCCAGTCTCATAAAGTATTTGATGAATAAAATAGAGGGTGATTTTCGTCCTGGCATCAGAACGGTTACATCATGCCTTTGCAAAAAATATGGTGAAGATGTTTTAATAGCCGAAACTGCCAACAAGAAAGCAGTTTGCTTCCAAAATGTTGGCTATAAGATACTCAGTGAAACTGGTATAGTAACAAGGACTCTGATCCTCAACAGGAAAATGTCGTACTAATTTCATCATTGGACGAGGCTGAAGAAGATGATAAGCTATTCTAAGAGCTTATATAATTACTGCAAGACGGAGAGGAACAATTTGAGGACGACACACCTTCCTTCTACTTCTGATCACTATTGAAATTTAAGAACCCGGGCTTTCAAAACAACCACGAAGAAAATGAATATATATATTATACATTAATGTACGTTTCTTTATTTGTTTCAAGGCTAAATGAATCACCCTATAATTTATATATAAAGTTAAATTTCTACAATTTACTTTTGTAATTGTTTGCTATTGTTCTTCAAACAAGTTTGCCTATTTAGGAAGTTCATTTAAAATTAAGATTGTATATTGTTATTATCATCAACATTAATATAGCAGTAATTAATGTTTATTACAACATTATGTATTGTATCTAAATATCAATAACGTTTTATAATTTAATAAATACTAGAATTAAAATATTTATGTATCAATGCATTGAGTTTTTGCTTATTAGCATCCTAGTATTTATTTATTTACATTTATGTACAAATATTTTTTATTTTTCTTTGTATGTGTTTGAGTGTGTATTATGCAGTGATAGAATACTATACATCGGCAGTTATTGGAGTCTGATGATGACTACTGTTGTTAGGCCAGAATTGTCAGTGCGTGGCCATAGGGGGAGGGTTGTAAAAAGAGGAAGGTAAAAATTAGAAGGGAGCAGATTTGTTATCTGTCGTCCTTGGTGAAAAAAAAAAAAGAAAGAAAGAAAGAAATGATCACCAATTTATCTGGCGAACATATTTAATTCCTTTCAAAAATCACGATTATTTTAACAGGCTATATGTTAAGAGAACAATCAAGAATATAAAACAGCATTTCTTACAATATATATATTGTAAAAAAATACATCTGGCGTGTGTATTTCCGTATTACGTTTTTGATCACCAAATCCAAAAATCCCAAGGACGACAGATATCAGATCTATACCATTAAAAGTTGTTAAGCTTTCTGTAAATAAAGCTTCTAATTCTAATTATTACTACGTATTACTTAGAAGGAGTAATGCGCTTTTTCTACGAAGTTGAGAAAACTGTTTATTTTCGAGAAGCTGTTACGCGCTTGCTATTAGTACTACAAAAAAGGTGTAATGAAGGAAATTGTAGGAAATTTAATCCTCTTTAAACATTACAATAGAAAAATATCGCTAAATTCAGCCATTTCTGAGATATTTCGAAAAATGCCCAAAAACTAGTAAATTTTCGAGGTTTTTCAGCCGACAAAAGTTCTCCCGGGGCCGCCCATGTTGGATAACTCGTTTTTTGCATATTAGTACTAATATGTACAAATTAAAAAAATAAAATCTTCTACCCCACCTTTTGCAAGGTACAATGTATTTATTGACTGGACTATAATAATAATTGGTTAGAACAGGGAGTTTTAAACTGGTTATGAGCAATGCGAAATATTAAAACAGGAAACACATGGTCCGTCAAATTTTGACGGCTATTAACTAGTATTAATTTAAACTTCATAATGCAGATTAGTTTTTGTTACCTATATCGAGTTTTACTCGTAGGTTTGTTGCTTAAATATTTTTTGCAGTAAATATATATAATCAACTAATTTATTTAGAATAGGAAATACTTTGTATTTTCGCATGGTTTGAGTATGAATTGTAATTTTTATCCAGAAATTATGAAATCTACACTTATGCTCAGAAAATTGTTATAATTTTTCTTCTTCTTTTTTTTTTTTTTTTTTTTTTTCTTTTTCTTTTTAACTGTGTGATTGGTTTGTTATAATTCTTTTTAACACTTTTTTTTTTTTTTTATTCTTTGTTACTGGAAATTAACTTCTTAATAGAAATATAAATTTTGCATTAATTCTATGATTTTGCGAACCTTCTTTATGCAAGAAATATAATAGATATAAAAACATATATTAACTGATATAATTAAAAATATTTTAAGTTTTTTTTTTTTTTTTTTTTTTTTTTTTTTTTTTTAAATATGTGGATAATGAAAAATATTCAAATATTCTTCAAGAACAGAATTTATTTTATTATTCTTATTTTATTTTAATCTAACTGAGATTTATTATAATGAATAATTTAAGTAATAACACTTAAATGAATCATTTTATAGAACAAAATTTAACTCACGTAAAATATTCAATATAAATGAACAAACTTAAATTACTATGAAAAATTTAATTTATTTGTTGAAGAACGAAATAATTTGGAAATTTATTAAAAGTAAATTTTTATTATTTAGCTTTTGTAGTAGGCAAAATTGTTTTATGCCACATATTTTCATCTAAATAAATTCAATAACGTGATATTTAGAATTTTCATTTTATTCTATTCATTATTTATCAATTTTAATTTATGCTTAGAAATTTTATAGGATTTATGTAAGAATTCGATGCGAAAAAATACCAAGTAATTTTAAATAAAAAGATTAAGACATTCTTAATGTTAATCCATTTAGAATTTTAGTTCTAAGTTTTCATAATTTAGATTTAAGTATTACGGCATAGAAACTAGAAAATTTGCTTACTTTATTGATTTTGGTTAACTGCAAACTTATTATTATTATTATTATTATTTTATTTTAATGATACAATAGATTCATAATAAGTTCGTTTTGAAAACGACTTTTAATATTATATTTATAACAAATATTTTTCTTAATAAAAATTATTTACATAAAAATTTCGCTTTATTTCAGTAGTAATGCATATTGATTTGAATATTAATAAATGTCTGAATCTACGCATTTTTTAATGTTTTAATAATTAATCATTATGCAACAGTGGTAAAAAAAATGAACATTAATTTTTAATTTGCGCAAGTTGTCTTTGCACAATCTGTCAAACATAAATCAGGTTTAGGTGTAAATCCCAATGATGCAAAATATTTAAGCCTATTTTAAGATTATCTGATATAAACAAATAATTAACGATTATTTTGCTGATAATATATACATATATATATATATTATTCTATTATTTTTTTCTATAGAACTTTTGTTATTTGTTCGGAATTGGCTTTATTTATTTATTTATTTATAAATTTATTTTAGGTTGGTTATAAAGTATTTAATGTTGCTAACTTGGTCCACAATTAGGAAAGATGATCAGGTGTTAACAATTAGTAGAATATGTACTGACGCTTCATTACTTTCATAGTGATCACCTCCGGGATGGTTGATGGTGCCAAGTACGTTTAATTTGAGTGATGACTTCTAGGCGATACTAAATGATAAGGTTCGTGAGGTACCAATATTGCCCTGAGTTGGAACAATAGTACATGTACAGCAATCACAGCAGAGGAGCTGGCTAAGTTGAACCACTTTTCTCAAGCCTGTTAGCGCCACATAATAGGAATAAAAGACTCCTTATTTGATCACATATGTATTGGGTAGAGGAATAAATGTTCGACTGATCCAGATATGCCTTTTTGCCTGTAGAAGATCGTGCACGCCAGTAAGTACGTTCAAAAAGTGTTCAGCAGAATATTCATGAAACAAATGTATTGTGACATGTTAGCATTTACATCCAAAGACTCAGAAAACCAAAGGTATTCTTTGACAACCCTTAACGATACTAAATATCCTGAACTTGTCAGATCCTAAGAATAACATAAACTGACATCGTGTGTAAGACATACATAAGGAAATATTATTCAATGGATTCCGCAAGACATCACTACCGTTAGACAACACGCGCAGAACACCGTTGCATGAAGGAATAATTAACATCAAGTTTTCTCATTTTTACACAAAATTCTTTAGTCAGTCTAGTTGTGATACTAGAAGAGCACGCTGTCTTTTATTTTCGAAGTTACTTTATATGTTATTTCCTTTACTTTTTATTAATTCGATCTGCTTTTGAAGAAATTTAATTGTTTAATTAAAAAAATTTAGAAAAGTATTCCTCTATATATCATTTCTATTGAACTTATGTTCGTATTGAATCTGCATACAAAATATTACCGAAAAAAAAATTAAATTAACGATTGCGATGATTTATGTAATTTTTTTTATACTGTTACGATTAAAAGACATCTATTTATATGTATAATAAATTATTTAAAAATGAATGAAACAATTCAAATTATTCATAAATTTCATCCATGCAGATTGATTAAATGAAAAAAAAAAAAAAAAAATTTTAATATCAAAATTTACAAAAAAAAAAAAAAAAAAAAAAAAATATTTGCAGAAAATACTTATGAAGGGAAATAACGTTTCGTAATATATTAAAGATAAAGAATGTATTGAAATTAAAATTCTGAATTTAAAAATTTATTTTATGTAATAGACACACTATGTTTCCTTTATTATTTTTTTCTTTAAGTGGACATGAGTATGTTCAAAGTGGCAACACAATTTGATGGGGCACTATTAAGGAAAATGAATTTTTTTTTCTTTTTTTAATGATGAATATGATTAAAAAAAAAAAAAAAAAAAAAAAAAATCATGATTCTAAGAAAGCTTTCGTAATGAACACTGTGTACAGAAATCGTTCTTTAGAAGATTTTCAGTAGCTCTGATTATATATAAATTTAACATTTTTAAATTTCACAATAATGAGCTAAATGTTCATGTTTTATATCATTTTAAATTTATTGCATTTATTAAAATATACTTGCTAATTGTCTTTTTGTATCATGTCATTTTGTTAAACAATTTAATTAAAAATGAAATTTTGAAAGTTAACAATCTGAAATAAACATATTCTATTGTACTTAAACACAATTAGATATATTTTTTCTTTTTTCTAATTAAACTAGCCTTTTTTGTCCAGGAATTTTCAAAAACGTATGTTCTGAAATTTCACTTTTTGCTTGTACTACCCATGTTACCGTCACTGAGTCGTAAAAGGTCCAGAAAAGGATCTTGAAATTATCTTAAGAGTACAGTAAATACTTTAGAGATTACCTGCAAATTTCTAGAAACATATTAGATGTGTTTCTAATATATCAGAAATTTTTCAAAAAGCATTGTTCGATTATAATATGAGGTTTTAAAAATTTCACAAATTATCCTATGTATTTTACAAATCATCCCATTTTTTATCTTTAATAAGACATAAAAATTCCGAAAAGTTTCTTGAAAATATACTACGGTTATATGGAATGCTCCTAAGATTATCCCAACAACTCTTGAAAGCATTCTATTTTTGTCTTTAACATGCCATAAAATTCCAAAAAACATTCTGTTATTGTTGTATGGATGCTCTTAAACATCTTAAAAATTTCATAAATTATCCTATGCGTTTTACAAATCATCCCATTTTTATCTTTAATAAGACATAAAAGATCCGAAAAGCTTCTTGAAAATATCCTACGGATATATGGAATGCTCCTAAGATTATACCAACAACTCTTGAAAGCATTCTAATTTTGCCTTTAATATGTCAGAAAATTCAAAAAAACATTCTGTTGTTGTTGTAAGGATGTCCTTAAAAATCTTTAAAATATCATATAAGTGATATCATTAGGATGCTTGAAAATGGGACTATTAACTCCCAAATTTTGTTAGCTGTAGGATAGTATAAAGCCTGGATGTCGGAATATACTTTGCATGACATAAAAATTGAATAATAATAATATACTTAGAGACTGCCTGGGCAATGTTTAAAATTTTGACGCTAAAATACACCAGATATTTTTTGCTAAGGAGTCTACTTTCGGGACAGGTATTTTAAGACAAGTAGCGCATTAAAAATATAAATAAATTATAAAATAGTTTAAAAAAATGAAAAATAAATAAATAGAAACAATAATCGCTTAAATTATCTATTTTTGTCTCACGATATCGTTTTATAGAAAAAGCCAAAATGGAGACAAAAATTAAAAAGGAGCTATAATAAAACTGCACCATGATCAGGTTTACACACACACACACACACACACACACACACACACACACACACACACATATATATATATATATATTACCATTATTAACCATAAAATGTTTAAAATTGATATAATCAGTAAAAAATTAGTTGTCTGAATAATCTGCATAAAAAAACAATGTTAAGAACTGTAAACTTTTGAGAAAACTGATTATTTTAAAGGTAAATAAAGCTGGGTTAGAAACACATGAGTAACATAGAAAGAAATAGTTAAAAAAAAAAAAAAATTCGTTGCGATTTTTAACTTTATTGTCAGCATAAACCTCGAAACGAAAATGTTGATAAGTTTTTACACCTAGAAATTACCATAAAGCATTTTATTTGTATTTCAGTTATATAAGGAGTAAAATGAAGTTAAAATGCAGCTAGTAATCTAAAAATAAAATTTAACAAATAATATTCTTTTAAAATTTAAATAAATATTTGCTAAATTTTTAGATCAGAAGTTATATAAATATTTGTTAAAAAATAATATCTTTCATACTAAATTTTCTCTTTTTATTAAAATATTACTGATTATTGAAAAACTTTAAACACTAATAAAAATGGTTTAAAAATTGTTCATTGATTATACTTTTATATAATAAATTATGTAAACTAATGAATGTTGAATTTAGTTTTCATTTGCAAACTTATTAATATTTGCTTAATTTCACATTTCTTTTGATTATCTTTATTTATTTAAACTTTTAAGGAATATTTTCTTTTAAAACAAAAAAAAAAAAATATTAAAGGGTTAATCCATGTCAAATCAACATAGTTAAAAACCTGAAAGACTCAGATTTGTATGAAATTGGGCTCATGTATTTGTTCTATAGAGACTTGAATGTATACCAATATAATACCCTATCTTATTTAATTTTTGATATACAGAGCTGCAAAAATGGGTAAAAAATACAATTTTCAAAATTCTTCTACTACATAAGTACCCATAGTTTATTCCCTAATAAACTTAGAGAAATGACATTAAAAAACTTAAAATACAGGTTTTTAAATAATATATTACATGCATATATGTTTAAAATTTTTCATTTTAAGGTCAAACCTTTTGACCTTTGACCTTCAATATCTCAAAAAGTACATATTTAATTTTGTTTTAAAAATTATATATTATTCTTGCGTTTATTGTCTATAACTATTGTGAGTATTGGCGCGGTCAAAGGACAACCATGAAAAGCTGAGTTATAAATTGAAATGCAACCCTCCATCAGTATTTTCGTACTGAAATTGTATATAGAATATCTCATGATTTCATTTGAGTGGGCCAAATTAGAATATATAAAAGTTCTATAAAAGCAAAATAGTTAATTACAACGTTTTTGAAATTAATAATTACGTGATATTTAAAAAAAAAAAAAAAAAAAAAAAAAAAAATGAAAAAAGATTGGAATTTTGGAATATTAAGCTGCTGGTATCATTCCATTTAAATGTGAGGGTCTTGTTTACTTCGCTTTTGTTTACGCACGGATTAAGAATCAATTTTACTTTAGAGCATTTTTAAAAAGAATAATCACGCAGACGACAACTGTTTACGCTACGATTTAAAATTTTGATTGTTATGGATAAGAGAATCTTAAAGCTATTAAAATAATTTTCTGCCGAAGTTAATGCATTATTCTTTTCCGTGGCAGATGACAGACTATTATCTAACATTCGTATTAGAGATTCCACGGAATCTTTATTTAATTGATAGCGATATCGAAATGCCATATTATCCAAAGAATCCAAATCATTTATTGCACCATCCTTTTCCTTCTTTCAAATGCTTCCAATAGTTCTGTTACCGCTAAAGTGCAGAAATCAGTTAATCTGCAGATTAGCTAGGTAATCTGCACATTAACTAGGGTGATCCGTTAAAGTGAGGAAAATTGTTTTATTTCTCAAATTACCTAGGTAATCTGCGAATTACCTAGATAATCTGCACATTACCTACTAGGCACTAGTTAAAGTGAAAATAAGATATCTGGTGTTGTAATTTTACAGCACGCTGTGTCGTATTTGTTTTTTCTTTCGGAAAAAAAAAGTTTTATTTTCTTTTTTATTTCTTTCTTTACTTATTTTAATCTGCATGTGTTTTAATTTTTATATCTTTTAAAGTTATATTTGTTTTATTTTTTATTTATTTCATCTTTTTTATTCTGTCAATATAAGTTTGAAGATGTTATGCATTTTTAATATGAAATATAATAGCTTTTATAGCTTTCAATAAATTCTATTTTATAAATGAATGTTAGAATTGTAATACAGTAACGATTTCTTTTCAAAATAAAAATATTTAACAATTTAAAATTAAAAAAAAAAAAAAAAAAAAAAAGTTTTATTAACAACTTATATTGCTATTACTATTTAAATACTAGAAATATTAAATTAGACAAATCAGAAGCATTATTTAAGAAGTACTTCAAATAATTAAAACTGCTTTAACATTTTTTAGGATGCATGAAAATTAAAATGACAGTTTTCAATGCTTTATTAAACCATATTTTTCAGCATACATATATCTGCACAAGTTTAGCAAATATATTAATTTTACAAAAAAAAAAAAAAAAAAAAAAAACTTTATTAACACTTTTTATGTGATAAACTACAACGAAATTATCTGAAAAAGCGAACAAAATTTAAAATAAATAAATAAAAATATAAGCATGATATATAAAATATGTACAGGAAACTTGAAACTGAAAGAAAAAAAAGAAAATGTAATGAAATGCTAAAAAATGTACAAAAATTTCATATTAAGTATTTATTAAATGCCATAATATTTTTCAAAGTTAATAATTAATATATCTTTTTTTTTTTTTTTTTTTTTCAGTAAGTAATAGTAATTTAAATCAATTTTAAAATAAATTAGTTTTAAAAAGTTATGGTTTAATAGTTTTAGTTCGGAAAGAAATAATTACTGTAATGTAAATCTAATATTCATAATTCAAGATAGAGTTTCTCGAGAGACAGCTTTTAATTAAGATTTCATTTCATTAATAAAATGCAGACCCTTATCAAACTTATATTGACAGAATTAAAAAAGATAGAAATAAAATCAAAATTAAAACAATTATAACTTACTTGTTACTTTAAATTTTGTGTTAGTCATAATAATAAACCTAATCATGGCTTCCATCCACATTTCCATGGCCACATTTTGCGTTTGCCGTTTATCGGTTTATCATCATAGCGTAGCGGAAGTGCGGAAGGGAAGGGGTAAAAGTTTCAGTTATGTTTGAAGGTCATTCGCGTATCTGTATCACATGGCTGTTTGACGTCATAGTGAATGTAAAAAAACTAAGGCTCGAAACGTCGAAACAAACATTTGAACTTTAACGATACTGAAACCGTTAATCTGCAGATTACCTAGTTAAATTGCGGAAATCACTTTATTCTGCACTTTAACGGGTTATTTTAGTTAATCTGCAGATTAGCTAGGTAATCTGCAGATTAACGGATTTCGCGTTTTAACGGTAACAGTTCTAAGCTTTCAATATCATCTAGTGAGAATAGATCGTCAACGTCAGCCATGTTTGTTATTTGTTTACGAAGCTGAGCTGCGGAAAGCGCATGCGTTACGAAAAGATCCGAGAATTATCTCTGTTAATCCTCCGATATTCGAGGATCAAAAACGAAGTGTTAAAGTAGCCGGTGAACTGCGGATTTTCGTTGGAGAATACCGATTTTCCTATAATCGAGCGATTACCGCTGATCCGAGGTTTAATCCGAGTGTTAAGAAGTTGGTGAATATGGCCCTAAGTGCAACAGTTTAAATAGATTGAAAATATTATAAGTAATTTATAATCATATTTAAATCTGAATTTAAAACGATTAAATAATAATAACAAAACATCCCTTTTTTAATTTTGTACAAAAAAAAAAAAAAAAAAAAAAAGAAAAGAAAGAAAGAAAGAAAGAAAAAACAGCTACTATAGTATCAAAATACTGATGATGGGTTGCATTTTAATTTATAACTTAGCATCCCACAGCCTTCCCATGTTGAAATTCACAATATAGACAATAAACGTAAGAATATAGACAATAAACGTAAGAATAACATATAGTTTCAAAAAGAAAATCAAATATGTACCTTTTGAGATCTTGAATGTCAAAGGTCAAAATGTCTGACCGTTAAAGGAAATATTTTTAGAATATACTCATCTGATATATCATTTGAAAGCCTGTATTATAAGATTTCTAATGATATAAATTTTATATTTCTAACACAATGAGGTAACAAAATCTCATTTGTAATACAAGAATTTTTTTTTTTTTAATATTCATTTTTTAACCCTTTTTGCAGCCCTGTATATAGAGAACTAAAAGAGGTATGGACTTATTAATTGGTATACATTCATGTCTCTATAGCACAAGTAAATGAGCCTAATTTTATAAAAAATTGAAGGAGTCAGGTTAAAAATGCAGATTTTCTGTGTTGGTTTGACATATGATATGTCCCTAAAGTATATTGATAGAAGAAATCTCTCTCTATATAAATGGCTAAGAGAGTTTTCTTTCTGTTTGTCTGTGTATTGACGCAAGTTGATTGGCTAAGAAATATTTTCTTCTTAGTCTGACGCAAGTTGCCACCAGCTTTTCATACTTTAGTTAATTTAAAAAATTGCACCAGCTTTTCATTCTTTAGTTAATTAAAAAAAATCTAATTGTCCGATCGGTAAGTTAATTAAACCGACGGATTCAAAAAAAGTGCTCCATTCATGTGGTACCTTATTTGTAACGGAATTTTGATTAGCTTTTATAAATTTAATTAAAATGTGAAAATAATAACCTGGTAAAAGCTTTAAAAATGGATATTTAAATTTTTAATTGTTGCCAAAAGGATTACTTTTCTCTTTTTTTCCAACATAAAATAAAATATGCTTTCACGCGAAAAAAAAAAAAAAAAAAAAAAAATACTAATTTTAGACCCCCCCCCCCTTTTTGTTTAAATAGTATAAAATAGTATGTTTTTGGCACGGATGAATCGCACTTGGCATGAAAGCTAATTCAGCATTACATTAAAGAGCTTTACTTATTGATAATCCTGGGTAATTTTTTTAATTTTGATGCTGAAATAGAACGGACATTTTTCGCCAAGGACTCCACTTTCGTAAAAGCCACTTTAAGCCAAGTAGCGCATAAAAAATATAACTAAATTATAGAATATTGAAAAACAAAAAAAGAAAGGAAAGGAAAGGAAAACGAAAAGAAAAGAAAGAAACAAAAAAATAATAATAACATAAATTATGTATTTTTGTCTAAAGTGACGATAAAAATTCAAAAGTGGCCAAGTGGAGCTACATTGAGCCTGTACATAATCAAATTTACATATTTCATTATTCCATTATTTATTTTTCTATATACCAACTACTATTAACTAACTCAACTACTATTATAACCACAAAAATTAATTGTGTCATGCGATAGACGTACCCGATCATAGCACATTGTAATATTATATTTGGTGTGAAATTGTTGTCATTTTATGGTTGATGGAATAACTCAAATAAATATAGAAATAACGCGAAAGAAAATATTATGTACACCACGTATAGTGTTGTTCATATGTAACTGGGATTCAAATATAAAATGGCTACTTCAATTTTTTCGACACTGTCCGTTTCGAAACTATCATCTGATAAGCACCCAAATGGAAGCTCACTGGTAAGCTATTGTCATAGGCAATAGGGACAGACACGCGAGAGTCTGCGAATGAGTGCGACGATGCCGATGGCAGCGGGGAACCAAAACGGGATTTAAAGCAATTTCATGATTTCCTTAAACTTTATTTTTGTTTGTAAAGCGATACAGAAAAGAGTTTCCTTTAAATATAGTGACCATGGAAGCGAAAAAAACCTTCGTTGATGCATTACCTTCATTGATTTCATGAATTAAAAAATGGTTTCGTTAACAAATTTTATCTATTGGCACACAGGCAGCATCAGGTCGAGTTTTGTACGTTTCGAGTTTGATTTTGAAATTTTTCCCACATTCGGAATTCGGTTCGTACCCGAACCGGGGCTTTGCTAGTATACATATAAAAGGTTTTCAGATTCATGGAAGCATTGATCAACATAACTGAAAAATAAGACGTTTATAACGCTACTTAAAAATAATGACTTCGAGGTAAAAACGATATCCGAACATGTAAATAAAAAACTCTGTATAATAAAATTAATTAAAAGCAATATAATTTTCCTTCATGAATTTATAAAGATAAATTCACAACCGAAGTTGATACTTTTATTTATTTCAAATCTTTAAAAGTAAAATTTCTTTTTGAATAAACTGACAAATACAATAAAGTATTACATAAAGCAAACAGATCTTTTCTTTCATTTTAAGTGTCAAGCATTTATTTGCAGTTATTTCATGAATATATATATATATATATATATATATATATATAATTATAGAATCGAAATCAAGACATGTATTCAAAATTAATCAGTCCTTCTTAAGAAAAATTCTGGCTTCAATAGCGTACCATTACATATTTAAAAAACAAAAACAAATATTTTATTTCCATAGTAAGAAAAAAAATAAAGTATATTTATTTTTTCTTTTAAACACAAAAGATTTTATTCTTTCCTGTGTGTATTAATTGTACAAACTATAATAGTCGAATTTCCAAGAAGACACATTTAATTTTCAAAACTAATCTCAAGTGCGTATCGAGAGACTCGTGCTATTCATTATTAAAAGCTTTTGTACTGATTTGGATTAGTTTCATGAATTCAATATCGCGATATCAATTGTTTAGTGGATTTTAAATTTATTTGAACAAAAGTTTCTAGAATTAAACCAATAAAAAAAAATGTTCATTTTGAAAGAAGAAAGAGAGAAAATAAATTTGCACTTATTGACTTTTTGAATTTGAAATAGAAAAGAAAAAATGTCTGAATTTAAACATTTTTTATTTTGAAATGAAATGTTTTGTTACATAGATTTCTAGTGTACAAAAACGTAACTTCTAATAATTTTTTTCTAATACTAATTTTCACAAAATTTAAAATAATATAAATTACGAAATTTGTTAAACTCATTAGAAAAATTATGAATGTACTGAACTCTTTTTATGTCATTTCTCTTTTGGTGTAGTTATTAATTTATCTGCTCAAGGTTTAATATATTAAGCGTAATAAAATTCAGATATCACAAAACTTTATTCTGTATAGTTCTCTGTATCAGGGCCTCTTACGAATAATATGCACAAAAAATATAATCAGCACAGCTTCCAGCAATGATCATTTAATTTGTGTAATATGACCAATTTAAGCGAGAGAAGCTAAGATACAGCCCCTAGAGTACAGCAGTGAAACGGATAAACGACCACACTTGTAGAGCGCATCCCAATTAATTTTTTTTTTCATATAAACCTTTTTATAAATAAAATTTGATCATATTTAAGGCTTGGGATTATAAGGTCAATTGACTACACTTTGGATTCTAGGTCTGGGTGGGATATTTATGGTGGTATATCTATAGCGGTATTTCTAAAGATAAAATTTTATACACTATTTGATTCGAGATATAACCTTCTCGTAAACGCAGAAAATTGTGACATATCTGTTCCATCTACTTTACGACATAGAACAAAATGTAATCAGCCTATAATCAGTATTCACAAACTTTACGAATCGAAATATTTTTTATTTACATGTATGAGGAATAAAAACTACTTTCCGGTAATTTTAAAGCCATGAAAAAAAAATATATATATATTTTTACCTTTATTTATTTATTTATTTATTTCATAAATAAGAGCCATATTTTGTAGGATTATATAGGAAAAGCAAAAGACTATAAACTTTTGGAAAAAATGACAAAAAAATACACAAATGATTAATAATTTTTTATAATGAAATAATACAGGATATAATCATACGAAAACAGTATGTACACATATAATGTCAATAAAAGCGTTGTTGCTTTTATTTTCTCTAGCAAAATATTTTCAACTTGGCGAGAAAAATATAATTAGGCTTCACGCGTTAGGTGAAGCTAGAAAAGTCTGTGCACAATTCAACCGAACAATTAAAAAATATTTATATTGATTGTTTACGAAACTATCCGTGAATAATTCAATTTAATGAGTTTGAAGTGTAGGGTTTATTTATTTTTTATTTATTTTTTTTTTAAATACCAAATAGTAAAAAATGCCAGAGCCGAGAATTGAACCCGAGTCCTCTGCTTAACGTGCAGATGCTCTTCTACTGATCCACCCTCGATGATAACCAGCTCAGAATTTCTCACATAACAGCCATTGGCAAAGATGACGAATTTATGAATAACATTTCTAAATTATCCATGAATAATTTTACGAATAATTTTTTTCTATGCATTTCTATTGTTATTTTGCTATGCTTATGTGTATATCCAATAGCTGTAATAAGGAAGATAAATTTTTGTAATCTTTTCTCACAGGTTTATTGTGATTCCGCACATCACAAAAAAAAAAAAAAAAAAAAAAAAAAAAAAATTGTCTTTAAAATAGTTGCAATTAAATTGTTGAAAATAATAATTGTACTTAAATGGCAATGTTGCAGGATTTTTTAAAAACAAACAAACAAATAAAAAAATAAATATTACTGTATATATTTCATAATGATCGCGAATATTTTAATTTTAAATTTTAATTAAAGGAAAATAAATAAAGAATTAGAAACAGCAAGCACAGATAAATTTACACTAAATAACACAAAGTTATTTAACATATTACATAACATGTTTAATTAAAAATTAATCTATTTCAATTATCAAATTATTCACAGTTTCAATGTTTCCATGTTTGTTAACAAATGTTGTAATCGTCTACAATTGAAGCCCGTTTTGTTTTTGTAAATGGTGCAGCCTTTGTGGAACGATCTGCCACAAATAACACATTTAATCCAGTCACTAGTTAAAGTTCTCGAGTGGAACATTTCTAGATATTGATTGTACCCATGTCCATTTTTCTGTCATTATCAATAAGCTGCGTTTTTCCTCCTAGCATGGAAACTAATAGGAAAATTTCGCCATCAGCACTAAGTGCCAAACTCACAAACTCCATCCTTTTGATACAAGAAATTGTGGTATTTTTTATTAAAAGATTACTACTTTTAGAAACAACCATATGTGTTTGCACTATTAGTCTAGGTTAGAAGCTTATGAGAAATTGTTTAATTAAAAAATATTTTGTACAATTACCATTCCATAGAAATTTAGGCGGAGAGTAAAGAAATGTCATGCATTCACTTGGAAAAAACAAAACAAGACAGGAGTACCTTTTTCCAGACGCTCGAAACTGTCAGCGTGCATGTTCGAGTAGACACTTCATCCACACCCATTCATGTTCGGTACACCTACCTGGAGACTCTGCACGTGCACTTAGTTCTTTCCCTCACATTCTCAATGTGCACAATTTCCCCCGCAGTGTAAAATTATATAGTATAAAATTACAAAAAAGAATATTGTTAAAATTATTATTGGAACGAAGTTCCTTAACGTGGGTTGCAATAGGGAGTTAACTAGCAAAAAACGTCACGTAACGAAAAACCGTTATGCTTGTTTGTGGCAAATGATCTCCAGAACAACTCCTCAGAATTGTATATAAATTTATATGTAAACGAACCTTGACCTAAATTAGTGCCTGTCAACTTTTGGTTTTATCCATTCAACAGGTGGCGCTGCTATACAGTGATATCCGCAATTTAAGGGGGCGCTATATCTCATATTGCGTATAATCAAACAAAACTTGATATGTAAGAAGGTAATTATGAGACACTATGCTGATTCAATTTGAATGCTTATCGGCCTACAGGTTCGCTGTTATACAAGCGATTTCCGCAATTTAAGGGAAGTCTGTATCTCAGGGACTACTGCACAGAATTGCATAAAAATATATATGTAGATATACCTTCACATAAATTAGTGTCTATGAACTTTTGGTGTCAACCGCTCAACAGATGCCGCTGCTACACAGCGATTTCTGCAATTTAAGAAAAGGCTATGTCTCAGGTTCTGTGGCGTATAATCAAACAAAACATGATATGTGAGAGGGCCATTATGAAACATTATGCTTATTTAAATTAGATGATTTTAGGCCAATAGATGTATCTGCTACACTGCAAATTTCTCGATAACGGGAAGGCTGTATCTCAAATTGTATGGCATAAACTTGTGCGAAGCTTGATATGTGAGATAACCATTATAAAAACGCATTTTTAAAGATGTTATTTATAGGCAATAAAACTGTTTTTCTTTGGGTATTTAGTGTTAGTTTTCTCTAAAATGAAAATCATTCGCTAATAATAATTCGCTAAAAATAATAATTAAGCTAGATGACGATAGATGGCGCTGTGTGTGACCAAATTTCACGTTTTCATAATAAAGCGTATCTATTCTCCTGCAAATGTTTACAGGCATGTAAATACTATTCCATCAAACTACAGTTTGCAAACGAGTTATAACACTGATAACTGCAACTTCAGTCGGCGGTTTTTACCTAAGGGAAAACATCTTCAGCAATAACACTTTATCCCCCAATTCAGCATCACAATTAAAACTTCATGTATGCACAAGAGGAGGCAAAATAAGAAATAAACTGTTCTAATCTCAAAATTGTGCAGTTTATAGGACTTTCTTTTGCATATTTCTCTTTCAAATCCGTGCGAAATATTTAACTACTATTTGTTTAACCCATTTTATCCCAATTTATTTATTTTGTTCAAATTTGAGAAAAATTATATTTTTTAAGGTTAATTAAACCTAAATAAACTAAATACAACAAAATTTGAAAAAAAAAAAAAAAAAATCTGTATAAGAAATTTTATCTACCTTGGACATTGAAATAAATAGGATGAAATTTGCACTTATATGTTTTAGTGTTGTCTTCAATAGTGAAAAGTGCTTTCCGAGTATAAAGTTTTGCTTTATCTGTATAATACTTTCTTATTTACATGATAGTTCTCTAGAAAGAATTTTCAACCACAAAGAGAAGATAAACCACGCCCCCTGATGTAATGATTAAACAAAGATTCCAGATGGAAGAGGAGGAAGTGAGATACATGACACGCTAGCAGAAGCTTACATATACCATTATATATTCCAGCTGACAAAATATTCCCACCAAGCAAATTCTGATTTCTATATGTTATTTTTCAGCTGTCCTTTAAATAGGACAATGGGATAAAATGAGTTAACTATCGTCGACAAAAATTTTAATTATACTTTTTTCATTACCAAAAAAAAAAAAAAAAAAAAAAAAGAGAATTTCCCTTTACTAGAATGATTTTTTCGCAAACCGCGTGTAATTCTATCAGTTCCTTCAAATGTTATGAATTTTTTAAATATCTACAGACTTTTGGTACACCCTTTGCCTTTATGTATAATACGAATAAAGAGGTGTTATACGAATGAAAGTATTACTTATTTTTAATTGAGCACATTAATAAAAAAAGTGAAAATCCTTTAGATATACATTACTTTTTGTTCTTTAAATAGAAAGAAAAAAAATGTTAAATGCGAGTTTGTTTGATGAAGGTTGTTTGCTGAAATGTAAAGAATTGCATAATAAAGATATTGAGTATTTACTTACGCTTATTTCTGAAATCCTTTAAACAGGCTCATTTAAAATAACTTTTCATCATTTGCTTTTGTGAAAGAATGTGTTCCGATTTAAATAAAAATACCCTTGAGCATTTTACGTCATTCATGAACTCAATTGATCTATATGTATATTCACATCTTTGTTTTTATGTAGTCCTTTTTTACAGAAGTTACAAGCTAGGACAAAGTTTCAATGATCTGAAAATTTTAATTTGAACATTAAAAGGGAAATCTTAAAGGGATTATTTATCGTAAATGAAAGTATAAATATAAAACATTAGAGGAATAAGAAACAACTTTTAGTTTAACGGATAAAATTATCAGCGAACACATGCAAATGGGTGGGTGTGTTATTTTTGTAGGAAGAAGATAAATATAATTTTATCTGATTACGTGAATTGTTGGTTTTTTCTATGATTATATTTGTTGTTTAAATTGTTATCTTGGTAAATTACAATTTATTCGTTTAATCGCAATAGAGACATTCTTGTTTTACTATCACATTTTAAAATCGTTTTGATTTATCACTTAACTGCACCAAAGAAAATGGTTTCTGTTTCTCTTAATAAAAAATTATTTACGATTTCTCAGTTCAAATTTTATCTATTACAGTTTACTAATCGTTTCAAAGATCATTGGCACGGTTGTTTAGGATTATTTCATAATACGTTATACAGAGCCCAAGCCATTACTGGTCACTTCAAAAATCTTAAGGTTTGTTAGGTAATTTTTTGTGGCAAAACCATCTTAGGAGCTACTAGGACATTGGTCCACAACCTAACACCTGCGATTTTCTTTTGGCGATCACGGTGAAATGCCGTTTTCGGAAGTGGTTGTCATGGATTCCAAACGTAAACAAGTCGAAAAAATGTTTTTCAAAACGGCATCTGTTTTTAAATGCACAGAAATAAATTAAGCATATCTTTAAAATTAATAAAACAAATATTCAAAATTAACTTACTTCACTTTGCATGAGAGGAAAACTGCATGAATCCTCCCAAATTAAATCTATTCAGAAAGATGACTACCCTAGTAACGATGTCACTGATAATAATGTTTAAATTTTAATTTATTATACTTTTAATACTTCTGTATTATCTCATAAATCCTAACCTACCTGAAAGTATTTATTTATTTAAGAACTTTTCCATTAGCATGAAACCAAGATTTTTAATAATATTAAATTTCATAATTGTATGCCACTTTTTATATACGTAAATTGAATAACTTTATGTATTTATATTTTCCTATTTTATTTGTTTCATGTTAATAAAAACTTATCAATTATTTTAGCTATTACTGTTTTCTTCCAGTAAGTTTTACAACTCAAAGTGTCCCTCTATGAACTATCAGAATAAATAAATTCGAACTCTATAATCTTTTAATTTTTTATAAAAAAAAAGTTTCAAATATATAATTACATGTCATTTTTATGCACAAATTATATCAGCTTTTTTATACTGAAGGTAAATAGGAATAGAATTATGATAATGCACAGATACAAGAATCATTACTTTATTGAAATTTAGAACAATATTTATTTGTTAGATAATAGTCTCACATTAACAAGAAGAGCCATGTGGCTAAAAACACTATCAAAGAACCATTAGAATACAAAATATAAACAGACTATTTTATTAAAAATATATGGACATAAAGCTTAAAATACACTATTCATATCTGAAAAGGTTTTAAACAGTAATAATTTATGTCAATTTTAATATTTAACTTATTTAAGTACTAAGAATTTAAAAATATTGTTTTCTCGATAATCTTAACATTCAATAGTTAATACTACGTAATAAACACAATGCAAAATAATGAATTTTTCTAATCTTAGATTAAAAGTTAAATTTCAGTTGATACTTATTTATTATCACAAAGAATATAAAATATTGTCTTATTTGACTGATGCAATTTTTCATATTTTACTAATCTGATTTAATGCTGAATTCATTTTTGTTACAAAACATAGTATGCACTATAAGCACAATTCTTATACACCTAACATTGAAAATGTATTAAAATTTTTAATTTTTGAGAGCATTATTTGACTCAGAAAAAATATTTGGTTATATTCGACCTAAAACTATCAATATATATATATATATATATATATATATTATCGGTATTTTGTAACGCAAACATTTAAAATAATATTAAGTTTCATTAGAATTATTATTTCACAAAATTTATGAGTAAACTAGAAAGCAAATTATTCAAAATTAATAGATTAATTGTGCAAATGTTTCAATTCAGTATAATATTTAATTATAAAACATATAAATTTTCATTAGAGAAAAATTAACAGAGGGTATTTGTTTATTTTTATTTTGTTTTGATTCTAACTTCGAAGCCCGAGGCTAATGCTACGAGTGACGAAAATCGCGTCATATAATAGTAATTATGGGAGCCAATCAGGACAAAATAGTATAGTTGTTATCGTACTAGGGCTAGTCGCCTGCTTTAAATAGCGATTCGGTTACCTGCAAAAATAAGTGAAATGCTGGTTGCCATGATTATCAAAAATAAGCGGCAAGCAAGTTGCCATGATTATCAAAAATAAGCGGCAAGCAGGTTGCAATATCATGTTGCCAAATAATTCAGAAAGACATCGTTATCGTTCAAAACGGCGCCAAAAAAAAGAAAGAAAAAAGCCGGGATTAGGTTGTGGACCAACGTCCCAGTTGTACCCAATTTTGAAGAAATTTTGCTTCATTGCATGCTGATAATTCTTTTCTCGTACTATGACGAATCATTTTCGTAATAACATTTGATTCCTGCTGTTCTTTAGTGACAGATCACATACATTTTTCAATAAAATTTATTTGTCAGGTATTCATGAAGTTGTTTAATGCGCACGAATTCTTATCAATTCTAAATTTTCATGTTTTAAAACGTTTTGTGATTTATTTATTTATTTTATTTTATTTTTATTTATTTTATTTATTATTTATTTATTTATCATTTATTTCACTGGCAAAGAAATTTTCTTCTTACTGAAAATTCTACATGTACTAACATTAGGACATTCTGTAAATTAATAGGCTTGCTTAAACGTAAAATCATAAAAAGTTATTTTTATGGCTTTATTAGCCATTTAATAAACGTATAATTTGATAAAAGTTTTTTAAAGGTTTAATAAAAGATATTTAATAAACGTAATAACGTATAATTATGCATTTGCTTGTATGATTTCTCTAATAAACTTAACGATTACAAAAATAAATTTTCGTTTGGTAATAAATTTCGGTACTTTGTCATAACATGTATATTTTCTGTAATAAAATTATTATAACTATTACAGAAATAAATTTTCTTCAGAAATAATAAAAAAAAAAGGAAAATAAATAAATAAAAAACCAAGGGGAAAAAAAATAAATAAAAATTAGAAACTGTGTGATTTTTATCACACTTGTACAGTCGGTAACAAAAGTGTCCGAACACTAGCAAAAATTCCAATGTAAAAAAAGTACATTTCATACTGTTTTGTTAAATAAATCCTTATCGAATCCTGTTCTTACACTGACAAAGAACAGGATTCGACAAGGATTTATTTAACAAAACCGTATGAAGTGTACTTTTTTTACATAGGAATTTTTGCTAGTGTTTGGACATTTTTGTTACCGACTGTAGTTAAGTAGTGTTTTTTAGATAAGAATTGGATATAGTTATTTCATTGTTCATATCAATGCAAATGTGTCAGACAACACCTAAAAAGTGCCTAAAATTTCACTTATTTTTTAAAGCATTAAATAACTCATGAAAATGAGGACATTTACATTTTCCTTCGTTATCATACTTAGAGAATTTAAATTTTTTTGTTTATAGTAATTCAAAATTACTTCTTGAATAAATCTGAAACTTTTCTGATATAATTCATAGACAGTTTTTTAATGGATGGAACTCTATTCATGTTATATCACGTAAAAGTTCTCAAAGTGCTAATTATCTGGAACAAACAGCCTGCTTTTAGATGTGGTATTATCCATCTCATAACATCTCAGATTAAAAAAAAAAAAAAAAAAAAAAAATCAGCTTTTAAATATTTTATTCAACTATTCTAAGAGATACTGGATAAATGAACAATTTCATCAATTTGTAGCTGTTACATATTTTTCGTAAAAAACATGTTAAATATGCGAATTCGACTGGCTATTACGAATAAAAGAAATGTCTTGCTTTTAATTTAGTTCATTAATTAAAACATGTATACATTTAAGAAATGTATTTAAAAATAAGTATATCTTTTAAATAGAAAAAAAAACATATAGGTTAACTTAAAATAGGTTATATATAGTTTGTTCGATCAAGGCAGTTTATTGAAATGCAAAAAACTGCATAATAAAGAGACTGCAAATATTTATTTAAGCTATTTCTCGAGTCTTTTACATATGCTCATTTAAAACGACTTTTCATTATTTACTGTTGTCAAAGAATATATTTCGAATTAAATGAATTGGGCCTTTAACATAATTTTTCAACTCAGTCTATATATATTTGCATATTTCTTTATTTTAATGAGGCGCTTTTTCATGGGAGTTAAAAACAATGTTAAAGTCATGGTAATTTGAGATTTTTAATTTGAATTAGAAGAGAAAGTTTCTAAAAGGGTTAGTATTTATCAAAGAGGAAATTATATATTTTTAAAATTGAATATGAAAAAAAAAAAAACTTTTCTTTCTCGTATAAAATTATTATTAAGCACATACAAAAGAGTAGCTTTATATTCAGTTTAAAATCTTTAAAAATTTTATTTCGCAAGCGATCTCAAACTGCAAATATTTTAGAACAAACGACCTTTATTTAGATACGAAAAATTATCACTTTCATAACGTGCTAAAAAGTTAAAAAGTTTTTCACATATAGAATGTTTTTATATCAAATCGGTTTTTTTGTCTCTCATCAATTTTCTTTAGTATGAATTTAGTGTCTTCTAAAAAAGGAAGGAAACTTCATGGAATCTTTTAGAAACTTCATGGAAACGCCTAGAAACTCTTCATGGAATCTTTTAGAAACATCTGAAACTTCTAGAAACTTCATATAAGCTTTTAGAAACTTCATGTAAATTTCTAGAAACATTATTGGAACCTTCTTGAAACTATATGGAACCTTTTAGAATAATTTTGCTTTCAGAATGCATTTAAAATTTTCTAGAAGGTTTGAAGTCGAGACTGTAGAAGGTCACCACAGTTTGTTTAAAATTAAGCTGGATCCAGCCAAGTATTCAGTTGGGATGGTTAAATCGCTTCGGCGCCAGTGACTCGGCGAAATTTTAGGTCGGATTAGTTTCGTGTCGACATGGTGCTGCAACTAAGGAATTAAGTTGCGAGATGTAGATGAATAGGAAGCGATTATAAAAATTTGGTTGAAATGAAGAGAAGGGAAGTTGGCGGAAAGTGGTAAAGATGGAGATGGTTTTGTAAAAGGTGTGGTGTAGTGGAGTCTTGTCCGACGACGTCTGTCTACGACAAAGTTTAAGGCTTAGAGTCTGGAGAAAGTTATATTTCTATAAAGGAGATTGAGTTGCACTTAAATTATGTAGTTTAATGAGTGTTGTTGTGCTTCGGTGTTAGTATTCGTGAATGGAAAATTGAATCAGCCGGGAATCCGCTGATCTAATTGGAGTCACGGTATTTGAGTAAAGGAATGCATCCGTCTCTACAACTTCTACTGCTTCTGGGATGAGATATTTCAAATTACCTAAATTAATTATTATATTTATTTGCTAAAATATTTAATTCTGCTGACTGAGCTACATAATCCAGACCAATCCTCCCATTATTCTAGTTGAATAAACTGTTAGTTTTTTTTTATATATATATCTGAGTCTTTGTGCTTCTTATACCTAATACTTAAGTAATTAAGTTAATCTTTGAGTAATGGAGACCACTAATTCCTCACAACGGTTCCAGAATTGTCTAAAAGTCTCGAATTCATAACTCAGTTAGATTTTTAGTTATGTAACAAAAGTTATAGAATTAAAACACTAAAAAGAAATGAAAAGTTAAAAAAAAAAAAAAAAAACGAATCGAATGCTTTTATAAAAGTGAAAGAAAAAGTGGAATATAAGGGAACTTTCAGAAAATTATGGTTAGCTTGAAAAAAAAAAAAGATATAAGTTGAATAGCATTTAAAATTGAGAATATAAAGTTTAATCCTGGGGGGGGGGGGGGGGGAATGTTCAATTTTGAATGTTTTCAAGCTTAATTTAATTTTTATTTTTTCTTAAGTTGACGTTATTTTTCCAAAAGTTTGTTTATTTTCTTCTTTTTTAGTCCATTTCTATAAAAACATTCTATTTTTGAAACTTTTTTTTTTTCAATTTTTTTATATTATTCCTGAAAGTTTCTTTTAGATATTCCAAAAGGTACCGAATAAATAAACGATTGCCTTAATTTGTAGCTGCTATATGTTTTTAGCAAAAAAAAAAAAAAAAAAAAAAAAAAGTTGAAAATATGATATAATACAAATAAAAATTTTCTTGTTTTTTATTAAGTACATTAATCAAAAAATAAAAATAATTCAAAAACATAGTTACAATTTTCTGTTTTTAAATAAAAACACAATGGTATGTTGATTGCGAGTTTGTTTGATGAAGGCAGTTTATTGAAATGCAAAGAACTGATTAATAAAGAGATTAAATATTTACTTAAGCTGTTTTTCGAATCATTTACATACGCTCATTTAAAACAACTTTTCATCATTTATTGTTATGAAAGAATGTATTTTGTTTTAAATATAATATCCATAGGCATTTAATATCATTTTTTGTCTCAATCGATACATATTCTCATACTTCTTTACCTTAATGAATTGATTTTTTATAGGAGTTACAAGCAAGAATAAAATCTTAATGATACGACATTTTTAATTTGAATAAGAAAAGATAAATCTCAAAAGAATTTTTTATCACCGACAAAATTATAAATATAAAATTTTTAGATAGCCAAAAAAAAAATCTGGAGTGACTCCACTCGACTTTCTGAACATTGAGTAACTAACAGTTTTGTAGATAAAATAAAGAAAGAGGAGTTGCTAAACAAACAAAAAAGAGAAAACCATAACAGAGTGTTTGAGTATTTTTCTCCATATATCACACGGGGTTTTATTTAACGCTACTGAACTTTGAGCCCTTAGATCATAACGATAAAGAATTTTTTTGTTGTGTCCCTGTAAAAATCTATAAATGCTAGATTCACCAAAATGCTTATAGTTAGTGCAACAGTGATTTATAATATTCATACAAATTTTCAGCTCAATTGAATAAGGCGTTTAGATGCTATCGCTGGTCTCATAGGCCATAAAGATAAAGAATTTTTCTTTGTGTCCCTGTAAAAAAACTGTAAGTGCTAGATTCACCAAAATCTATACAGTTGGTTCAAATGTGACCTATAACATGTGTACAAATTCTTTGCTGAGATTAATAAGGCGTTTAGACGCTATCACACTTTTAAAAATTTGGCAAAGAATTTTTCTTTGTGTCCCTGTAAAAAAACTATAAGTGCTAGATTCTCCAAACTCTATACAGATTGAGTATCTGTGACCTATAATATGTGTATAAAGTTTTTGCTCAATTGAATAAGGCGTTTAGATGCTATCGCACTTTTAAGATTTTGGTCCCTTGGCCATAATGATAAAGAATTTTTCTTTGTGTCCCTGTAAAAAAACTATAAGTGCTAGATTCACCAAAATCTATAGGGTTCGTACTATGATGACTTACAATATACGTACCAACTTTCAGCTTATTCGAACAAAGCGTTTAGACGCTAGCGTGTTTACTCACAGACATACACACATACATACACACATACATACACACATACATACACACACACATACATACACACATACACACATACATCGTAAAAATAGTGAAAACGGACTCGTTGGACCTCGAAACGTATAGAAACATCAAAATCTCGAATTCGGATTTTTGACATGATTACAATCTTTCCTCACTATAGTGTTCGGAAAGTAAAAATCTTTTAGTTTAACGAACAAAATTATCAGTAAGCACAGGCAAATGAAAGGTTTGTTCATCCTCAAGGAATAAAATAAGTGTAATTTTATATGACTACATAAACTATTGATTTGTTGAATGTTTCTTTTCTTTATGTTACTTGCTAAATTACAATTTGTTGCTTGGTAAATTATAGTTTCTTTGTTCAATCTCAATAGAACTTTCTTGTTTTACTACCAGATTTTAAAGTCGTACCTCTTAATTCTGACATCAGTTTATCAAAGTAAGTTGTTCTGTTTCTTTTACTAAAACTGCTATTGTGTTTTCAGTTGCGATTTTATCTATTACAGTTTACTAATCGTTTCAGTGATCAAAAACACTGTTGTTTAGGATCGGTTTTCAACCCGATATTTTCTACGAAAAATTGGATTTATTCCTCCCCCCCCCCCCAAGATTTTCTAGTACGTTACACAGAGACCCAAACCCTTACTGATAATTTAAAAAAAACTTAAGGTTTGTTGTTTGGTTTGTAAGGTAATTTTTTTCTCGCAAAAAACATCTTAAAGAGATTTTGCTTCAGTGTATACCAATAATCCGTCTTTCCTACAATGCAGATCATTTTCGTGATCGCGTATGATTACTGAGGATCGTTCAAAAACTAGGGATAGTACGCATTTTTTACATTTTTCAATTTTTTTTTTTTTTTTTATCGGAAACTCATGAAATTGTATAATGTGTATTAATTCATATCAATTTAAAATTTTCATGTTTTAAATCGTGTCGTGTTTTTTTTTTTTTTTTTTTTTTTTTAATCGGAAACTCATGAAATTGTATAATGTGTATTAATTCATATCAATTTAAAATTTTCATGTTTTAAATCGTGTCGTGTTTTTTTTTTTTTTTTTTTTTTTTTTTTGGCATGAAAAGTCAGTGTAAGAACATGATTCGATAAGGATTTATTTAACAAAACCGTATGAAGTGTAAATTTTTTACATAGGAATTTTTGCTAGTGTTCGGACACTTTTGTTACCGACTGTACTAATATTCAGACATTTTATAAACAGAGTCATGTTTAACTATAAAGCCACAAAAGTTAATTTTTATAGCTTTATTATGACATGTATGTTTTTTCTAATAAACTTAACTATTACAAAATCCAATTATTGTTTGTATAAAATTTCGGCAGTAAATTTTGTTTTGTAATAAATTTCGGTACAGTAATACGACATATATGTTTTCCGTAATAAACTTTTCATAATGAATACAAATATAAATTTTCGACAGAAGTAATAATGGAAAAAGGAAAAGAAAGAAAAAAAAAAAAAAAAAACAAGAATAAAAATAAAATTAAAATTAAAAATTAGAAATTAGAAATTAGAAAACTGAGCACTTTTCATCACACCTGGAGTTAAGAACTGTACTTTTTTAGACAGAAACTGGGTATAGTTGTTTCTTTGTTCATATCAATGTAAATATGACAAACAATACTGAAAGGCACAATTGCCACCAACTTTTCTTTTGCTTTTTAATGCATTAAATACCCCAAGTATAAGATGAAAATTACTTTATCTTTTATTATCATACTTACAGAATTAAACAGTCTTTGTTTATAGTAATTCACAATTACTTCTTGAGCTAATCAGACAGTTTTTTAATATAATTAATAAACAATTTATTAATGGATGGATCTCTGCCCTTGTTGTTTCATGTAAAAGATCTTAAATATATTGCTAATTATCTGGAACGAACAACAGTTTTTAGGTGAAGAATTATCTTTCTCATAACATGCTTAGATTAAAAATACGACTTTTTCTAATTCCTGAATTTCTTTTTTCATATATATTAAGAGATACAGAATAAAAACAAGATTTCATTTTGTAGCTACTATATATATTTTAGTGAAAAAAAATTAAAAAAAAAAAAAAAAAATGTGTACGAAATACGAATTCAGTTTGCTACTGCCACTAAAAAATGTTATTTCATCTTAATTAATTTCATTAATTAAAAAATGAAAATATTAGAGAACTATAAAAATTTTCTGTCTTTAAGTAGAAGAAAATATATAGGTTAACTAAAAGTTTATTTGATGAAAGCAGTTTATTGAACTGTAAAGAATTGCATAATGATGAAATTGAGTATTTACTTAAGCTATTTCTAGAATCTTTTACATACGCTCATTTAAAACAACTTTTCATTATTTACTCTTGTGAAAGAATTTATTTCATTTTAAATAAAACGCCCTTGGGTATTTGATGTCATTTTTCAACTCAATCGATATATATTCGCATACTCCTTTATTTTGATGAAGTGTGTTTTATAGGAGTTACAGAGATAAAGTCATGACGATTTGTAACTTTCAATTGGAATTACAAAAGAAAGTCTATAAAAGGATTATTTTCAAAAGAATAAATTATAATTGTTTTTTTTTTTTTTTTTTTTTTTTTTACTGAATATGATTTTTTTTTTTTTTTTTTTTTTTTTTTGTAGCTTGATGAATAAAATTATAAGTAAGCCCATACAAATGAGTAGTATCCAGGTTGAACTATTTAAAAACTTTATTTTTCTAAGTTGAATCTAATACAAATTTTCATTCAATAAAGCTTTCATATTAAATGACAAGTTATGTTATAACATATTCAAAAATTGGCGTGCATTTCTAAAGATCGAATACAAAATGCTCTTTTGTAAAGGCACTTTCGTATAAGTGATTATTTTGTGTTCACTAATTATTTAAAATTTTACTTTAAGAAACTGCGTTTTCCTTCCGCAGATTTTTTATGTATGGTAATGTTTATATTTATATACACTTTCTTTCAAATAAGTATCCTATCATAGTCTTCATTCGGTAGTTGGAAAATTCGTCCTAAAATTCAAGTTTTGGGATGTGTGTGACATCTCGTGGAACATGTCGCATTTATAGTGGAATATGTGACGTATTATCGAAATTAGTTCTGTTATAACAGTTTTCAATGCATAATTTTTACAGGAATCAAATACAATGTTTCTGTTTGTATTCTCCATCAATGAACACAATATCTTGTTCATACAAAATGAGATTCGCTGCTAGAATGGCAGATCAGGTAATCTGAAAATTTAAATTTTGTGAAGTATGTGATATTTCGTGGAACATGTCACATTCATCGTGGAATATGTGACATATTGTCGAAATTTGTTCTGTTATAGCATTTTCCAATGCATAATTTTTACAGGAGTCAAGTACAATGGCTCTGTTTATGTTCTCCATCAATGAACACATTTGCATCTTTTTCATACAAAATGAGATTCACTGCTAGAACGGCAAATCATAGATTCTGAAAATTCAAGTTTTGTGATGTGTGTGACATTTCGTGGAACATGCCACATTTATCGTGGAATATGTGACATATTATAGAAATTTATTCTGTTATAACAATTTTCGATTCATTTTTTTTACAGGAAACAAGAACTATGCAGAAGTTTGCCGTCTGTATAGATAAACACTTTTGCATCTTGTTTATAGAAAATGAACTTCGCTGCTAGAAAGGCAGATCAGGGATTCTGAAAATTTAAATTTTATAAAAAGTAACATTTCGTGGATTGGTCCTTGGGAAATATATATATATATATAGGGTGGAGCACTGCTTTTTTCATTCTTATATACTTTTGATATTTTTTATTTATTTGCCTCTTATTTTATGTATAATTTAGTTTTTCATTTTTTTCCCTAATATATATAGGCAATTCCGTATGCAATCATTTTATTTTAATACAACTAACGAAAAATACTCTGTTTGTCATTTTGGAGTTTAATCTTTCTGAGCATTTCTGTATTTCGTTTGTATAATGTTTAATAAAAATTAAAATAAACAGTGTAAAACGCATATCTAAAAAAAATGTAGAGATAATTTAAAAACGTTTAAATAATGCAATTGAAATTACTGAAAGCAGATTTAACATAAATGCTGATTTATAGGCAATTTTTATATGAAATCATAATGAAAATATAAACTGAAAATTAGAATTAAAATCACCTAAAAATCATCTAGTGAAAATCGTATTTTAAATAACATCTCCTTGGTTTTGATATATTTCAAGATGTACTCCTGTCTGTCGTTTTGAAATTTTATCTTTCGGAGCATTCGTATATTTTATTTATTTATTAATTAAAAAAAGGTAAGCAGAGTAAAATACATATTTAAAAAAAAATTATAAATGATTTTTAAAATATTTAATACACATGTTTTAAAGTATTGAAAATAGATTTAACATAAAACCTAATCTCTGGATTTATATATATATATATATATATATATATATACATATATATATATACAGAGTGTTTATAAAGTCCCGGACCCATTTCGATGTTTAATAACTCATAAAATAATGAAGATATAAACAAACTTATGGCATTTATTGATGGAATAACTCATATATTTTCTTTTCAGGTTTGAATATCTTTACTTTTGTAAATATCGTCTGCGCGTGTGGTTAATTCAAATAATTTCATTTTCCAGTCTAAATATCTGTACTTTTCTAAATATCGTCTGCTTATTAATTGCATTTTTCTCTCTTTTGTTTTTGGCAACTATTGCAATGTTAAGTTTACTTTTGATGTGTTTGTTCAATGTAGTACTTTTGTATGTGATGTTTTATTCGACCGGATATTAAGGAGAATGCATACACTACAAGAGAAAGCACAGAGAGAATCGCAATAGCCTCTGTGGATGCCGACATGCTTGCCGCTACCTGGCATGAAATTGACTATCGACTTGATATTCTCCGTGCGACGAAGGGGGCACACGTGGAAGTTCAATGACAAGGGTCATGAAACTTTTTGAGTCTATCTAACCATTTATGTTTATAATTTTAATCTATCTTTATTATTTTATGAGTTATTAAACATCAAAATGGGTCCGGGACTTTATAAACACCCTGTATACTGAAATATTATAATATTTATCATATTTTAAGTAAAATCTTGTTTTGTTTGATATACACTCATGGACAAAAAAAATTAGCGCACAAAGAAGGAGTCGTCAAAATGAAACGAAATTTTACATACGTAATGACTACTTTGATATAAGTAAATGATTACAAAATCAAAGAAAAAGGATAATTTATTTCAGAGAAAAAGGCAAAAGAACGGAGGATTTAATACCATGTTGGACCCGCTCTAGCGCGAATGCACGATGCGATACGATCGGTCATTGAGGCATACAAGTTCTGTATGATGTCTTGAGACATTTCGTTCCATATTTGCTGTAACCTTGCCTCTAGTTCGTTCAAACTCGTGGGATGCTCAACTCGCCGTTCCAAATGATCCCAGATATGCTCGATTGGAGACAAATCTGGAGATCGGGCAGGCCAAGGAAGGGTAGTAACAGTGCGGAGACAGTCTTGTGACAGCCTTGCCGTGTGAGGCCGAGCATTGTCTTGTCGAAAAATGGCTCCTGGGAGCCGTTGCATGAGTGGCAACACATGCGGTTGCAGGATGTCATGGACATACCGCTGGGCTGTCATGGTGCCATGGATCAATATTAGGGGTGACCGTGTATTGTAGGTAATGGCACCCCATACCATCACACCAGCTGTGGGAGCGGTGTGTCGCTGTAAAGCAAAGGCAGGATTGAGGCGTTCACCACGGGGTCTCCACACACGAACACGATTGTCATCACTGCTGAGATTGAATCTGGATTCGTCGCTAAAGACGACCTGGTTCCATTCCGCTGCAGTCCAGTTTCCTCGTGCGCGGCAAAACTCCAAACGGAGGCGTCGATGGGTGGGCGTCATGGGCAGCGTACGTAATGGGGGCCGCGATACCAAATGTCCTTCAGCCAGGCGCCTTCGTATGGTTCGAGAAAACACAGGGGCCTCTAGTGAAGGTGCTACCTGTGCCTGGATGGCGGCCGATGAAGCAGTTGGCTGTACGCGTGCATTTCTTACGATGTGGTGGTCTTCTCGACGACTGGTCTGTCGAGGGCGTCCTGAGCCTGGTCTGCGTGTACATGACATCTCTCGGGTCCACTGGTCCCAACACCTCCTCAAAACACAATCAGAGCGGCCTAATTGACGAGCTACTCGCCTAGCTGACCACCCAGCTTCCATCATGCCGATGATTCTCCCCCTCTCAAACTGCGACAGCTGCTCATATTGTCTTCGAAAACGACGTAATGGCATGTCTATCTCAGCTTTTCCTTTGTAAACGATTCAGCACACCCAAATAAGCCTTGGTTGCCTTTTTTATACTCCACAGAGAACGACGTTAAACGCCCTCTACCGGCTATACGTAATGCGCAATCATGCTGCATTTCTAATCATTTGCATATCTCCCCGACATGTACCTTCATGCCAAGTTTCGTTACGATCCCGCAATTATTTCTTGGTGCACTAATTTTTTTGTCCATGAGTGTATTTCAAATGAAAAAAAAATTATAACGAAGCTTTTGAAAACTGAATTTAATTCTTACTTCAAAGAAAATCGTCAAATTATCTGGTAAGTTTGCTTAACTTTGAAAATCATTTGATCACTGTTTTAGAATTTCCGATTCCTTTCAGATCCCGATAAATAAATTAGCGTCTTTGTTCAGGAATTACTCTATACAAAAGCTACTACAATGGTTTATTCTTTAAATAAAGAAATGTTCATCATGCTGTATAAGAGGTATTTATTCTAATACTTTTTTCTTCTTTTGACATGGAATTTATGAGAGAAAAATGAAATCCCTCAATAATTAAAATTGTATAAGAAATTCATAATACGTTATTTTCTTTTGTTAAATTAAAAATAAATGAAAATACATCAAATAAAGTAGAAAAGTTTATAATTTAACGAGTTCTGAAACATATAATTAGTTTTCTTTTCTTCTTTATAAAAGCTTTATTCAAAAAGCGTATTCAGGAAAGACATACATATATATATATATATATATATATGCATGTATGTTTGTGTGTGTGTGCTAAAACAGACAAATCAAACGTAAAAAAAAAAAAAAAGCAATCTTTCAAAACCATAGACAAATGTACATTTTTTAGGAAAATAATTTTCAGCCTATGTTAAAAGCATTAAAACATGATTTCAAAAACATTAATATAAAAGAATAATCTGAGAACTAATTAGTTAAACTGGAAGTAAATGTGCTTTAAGTAAATCATGTAATTTATTTTTTATTTTTTATTTATATCTTAATTTTTATAATTGCAAAAATATTTAAAATATATTTAAATACATTTTATTATTTTCATTCAAATTCTTTCCTTAAAAAGACACTTTATTTCACTTTAAAATATTTTAAGTTAAAAAAAAATTATATATATATCCTGAAAAATAAAAGAAAAAATAAAAGAAAGAAAGAAAGAAAGAAAAAAATATCTTAAAAAAAAAATAGAGCATGCAGAAAATCATGAATTTTACTAGAGAAAATTTTCAAATAAATCGAAACATTTTTTTAATAACATTTTACACAAGTTTAAAATACAAGGATTTTTTTTTTTTTTTTTTTTGTGTGTGTGTGTGTGTGTGATCAGAATTGCTTTATGTACAAACTATAAAACCATATGTAAAACAATTTCAAGCTTTTGGTATGATACAGATAAGTATTATAAGTTTGAGAGAACGTTAGATTTTTATTATCTCTTTCCCAGAATGTATAGCTTTTGGGTCAAATTTTCGAAATTGAGTTTTTGTTACATTTATATATTTTGAGGTTCCCTGAATACGAAAATCCTGTTTTTAGCAATCACTCTGTATCCGAGTGTGTCAGTGTGCTCGTGTTATCAGCATATTGAAAGAACAAATTGTATCAGAGAGTCCAAACCAGAAAAAACTGATAAATATAAATTTAAATAAAAAAAAAATATGAAAGTGTATTTTGAAATATCGAAAGATAACTCCACATTATGTAGTAAAGGGAAAGCTTTTCAAATAAATAGTTAAAATAAAATAAAAGCTTTTAATACGTAATTTTTTATTACATAGTTTACAATTCACGTTTTAGATTTTTACAAAATTTAGTATGCATAAAAATATTTAAATTTTAAAATTTTATTAAAGTAATAAACATGTAAATATACATTAATCTTATGATATATGTATTTCAGTTTTGCCCCAAAACAATGAAAAATGTTACGTCACACATTTTTGCATGCAAACAAAACCTTTCACAATAATCTAATTTACTGTTAAATTTTTGTTACATAAAAAAATGAAAACAATTGTGGCAATGATGCCGTTACAAAAAGTACAAATTTTTAAATTTGTCTTGTGTTTTTATTATGCATTCCGAGCATTTTATCCATAAAATAAAATACTCCTTTATTTAAAACATTGTTTTAAATGCTGAATCAGAAATTACTTTTATTAACTATTCTTTTCTGTTCGTTATAAATATTTCGATTTATTTAACACTACACTGAGTTTTTAATCCAGTTACACCCAGTTAACATTTTTAAAAAAGTATTATAGCTTATTTTGTAGTATAAAATACATTCTTAAAATGTAATTTTTATACTGTTATTTTAAATCTATTTATTTTTCAACAAAAATAGGAGAAATCATGCTTTGAAAATGGAAACAAGGCTTCTTATTATAGTCAAAACATGATTTATACAAAGTTTAATACAATCCACAATGCTTTAAATTTGTCGTCCACTTCAATAATAGGAAAATATTAGGTATAATAAATATATGTATGTAAATATTATGTATAAGAAATATATGTATGTAAATATTATGTATTGTGAATCTTAAATAATTTTTCGGAATAAATTCCTTTTTCATAATGTTTAAAAAGAGTTTGCACTTTGGATTGGGCAACAATGAAGGTTGCATATGAAACCTATATTTCCTTTTCATATTTATAAATTGGACTATATTTGGCTTGTTCAATATATATTCAGGCAATAAGTTTTATAGGTTTTAAAATCAAAAGCTTTTCTTATTTACGAGACAAAATTTTAGTCAAAATATATATTTAAAAACAATTAAAATTTAGACGTTTCAAAACCCGTCTAAATTTTAATTGTTTTAAATGTATACAGTCGAACCTCGTTAACGTGGACACGCTTAATGTAAATTACTCTTAACATGAACTATATACACAATCCCTATCAAAATGAGAGTTAGTTTAGTTAGTTAGTTAGTTATATAATAAATTAGTTACTGATATCATGAACTACTGATAACATGAACGCATTTTTTATTCCCCTGGAGATTCACATTAACGAGGTTCGACTGTATTTTGACTAAAATTTTGTCTCGTAAATAAAAAAAGCTTTCCATATTAATATATATAATTGGGTTTGATTTTTGTGTACTTTATAGGTTTTATTTATGCATTTCTTACAGATTTGAAATGTTTAATCTGCGTTTTCTCAGTTTGAAGATTTATGAATTTATGATTTACAAAATGTTGAAAGTTCCACAGGTATTTAAGAAAAGATTATATATATAGGTATCTTCATATATCTTTTGTCTGCTGAGTGTTACAACGGTACTAAACAATTCAAATTATATATATATATATATAGGTAGTTTAACAGAACCTATTTAAAAGGATTAGTAATAGATTTTGAAAATTATTAATATGCAAAAATTCGCAAAAAGAAAAGAAAAAAAAAAATGCATGATTTCTGTTATAATTATTTATTTATTTATTTATTTTAAAGATATTGCAAAATCCATCCTTAATTCTTTTAAGTGAGTGCTATTAAACGTTAAAAAATAAATAAATAAATCCTTTCTTAATACAGATAAGGTAAAGCTAGGAGAGATTGAGTGGTAGGAAATATTGCACACATAGTGGATCGACAGGAAGGAGTATAATGGGCGCTCTGAAATTCCAGGTAGTTCTTCAATATCGATAGCGGAGTGTCCACTTAAATGTGCATGTTCATTGGTGGAACAGTTTAAGATTAAACGTGGTTATTTTGTCTCGTTTTCAAAAATGTTTGCTTAAATTTTCAAAACTCTTTCTGAGAATTTTTGTAGAATGGTAGAATTACAAAATATTTTTAAATAACTTTTGCTTCTAGCAGGTGATTGCATGAAAGTTGCATCATTTATAACAAAGAGTACAACGATTATAGACGACGACAGATTAGGTCAACAAACAAGAAACCATTCAAACTGAAAAGGAACTTCATCAAAGTTAAGTTAAACATATTATCTAGTAACTAAATGTTACTTTTTATTATTTAGTCTTTTTTTTTTTTTTTTTTTTTTTTGTCTGGTTCTTTAATTTATTCTTTAAATAAAAGTTTTTAAACCTTTTTAATTTTTTTTCTGTATTTTTTTAATTATTAAATTAAAATTCCTACATGTAATGCAAAAATATTTTTTTTTTTTATAAAAACCTTCTACCAATGTCTTTTAAGTGCAATTATTACTGTTAAGAATTCAATTGTAGTTAAAATTAAGCGCAATCTCTCCTACCCATATGCGCAATCTCTCCTACCCATATGTGCAATCTCTCCTACCCTATAAGGAGCAAAATAACTCTCTTAGTTCCATTACAGCTGTTGCTCTAAATTATATTATCTCATAAAAAACAATACTATTGTAAAAGTCATCCCGCCCAGCAAAAACTCTTACCATTCTTAAGCTGACAAAAAAGGATTGATATCAAATTTCGCCGCCGCTATTGAATCCCGGGTACTCAATATCTAGCTTAATGAAGATCTGCCAATAACACTGCATGTAGCTTTCTAATAAATCCTAATCTCTTTCAATATTCTTTGTTATCTGTGTTAGTTTTTTCGCTGTATTATAAAGTTATAATTTAAAGTATTTTTACGGCGGGGTGTGTAATAATATTTTAATCTTTACTAACTAAATTTTTTATTAATTAAAACTTCTACATAGGGGACGCAACCCGCCGTAAAAATACTTTAAATTATAGCTTTATAATGCAGCGAAAAAACTAACACAGATAACAAAGAATGTTGAAAGAAATTTGGATTTATTAGAAAGATACATGCAGTGTTATTGGCAGATCTTCATCAAGCTAGGCATTGAGTACCCGGGATTCAATAGCGGCGGCGAAATTTGATATCAATCCTTTTTTTGGCTGCTTAAGAAAGGTAAGAGTTTTTGCAATAACTTTTACAATAGTATTGTTTTCTTATAAGATATTACTTCTTTTTGCAGGTTATGTATGTGCTTTTATAAATATAATACGCATGCATAATGAATATATTTGTGCAATAGATCAATAAAAATCGTGCATGTTATGCATAGATGTAAATATAGTGTTACAGATTAAAAAAAGTAATATTAAATAGTACTAGTTATTTTTATGTGGTTTCTTTCTAAGAGGTTTAGTCACATTATAAAATGTCAATTTTTCGCATTTCTAGCTTGTTTCCGCGTTAAAAAAGATCCTTCTCCGTTAAAAACACACTTTATCAGGGCACGTAATGGACTTGGCAATGAATATGGCGACATTATTGCACCTTGACAACTATTTTGACGACCTTGGTGAAAAAAACCTTTTATTATCGACAGACCAATTGTCCAAGCTGTAACTAGATTATTACGGAAGTTACTGTAAAATTCAGCATTAATGGCAGGCTATAAAAAGGTTCCCGTTCCGACCACTGAGGTGAGTTTCTTGCTAAGACTTTACGGAATAGAAAGTTCTGCTTGACTAAGTCTCTACCATTGAATTGTAGTTTATTTCTGTATGTTATGACTATGGTATCGTTTGTGCTGTGATTTATATGTTGTCAGCTGTTACTTAAGCTGCGTTTTCTGGTGAAACTCAAGTTGATACTGGGTTTAACTAAGGCGACCAAATTTTTTAAACCCAATTTCAGCACAAATCATCGCAGCGTCATAAATTTGAAAGGCCATTTGAGGACAGAGTTAAATTATGCTTTAATTTGAGGACATTTCAGGACAAATTTGTAAATTCGAGAACATTTGTCCTCAAATGATATTCAAATTGGTAAAAATGTATTGTCACCATGTTCTAAGTTATCCTGAAAGTTTCAAATGTCTAGCTAGTCGGGGAAATAGTTAAAAAGCGATTGCAAGATGTGTACTGGTAACGCTGCCGATGGCAGCAGGAACCCGAAACAATTGACTAAAAGCATTAACAATGTATTGTCACCGTGTTCTGAACTATTCTGAAAGTTTCAAATGTCTAGCTAGTCGGGAAGTTAAACAAATTTTCTGTTGAAACATATAAACGCTGCCGAAGGCAGTAGGGACCTGAAACAGTTGACTAAAAGTATTTAAAATTGTATTGTAAACGTGTTCTGTGCTATACTGAAAGTTTCAAATGCCTAACTTGTCGGGAAGTTAGTTAAAAATCGATTGCAAACTTTGTGCTGGTTACGCTGCCGAAGGCAGTAGGAACCCGAAACAGTTGGGTAAATGTATTTAAAAAAATGCATTTTTACCGTGTTCTGAACTATTCTGAAAGTTTCAAATGCCTACTAGTCGGGAAATTAGTTAAATAAATTTTCTGTCGAATCATATAAACGCTACCGAAGGCAGTGGGGACCGGACACAGTTGACTAACAGTGTTAAAAAATGTATTGTCAACGTGTTCTGAGCTATCCTGAAAGTTTCAAATGTCTAGCTAGTCGGGAAGTTAGTTAAAAATCGATTGCTAGATTTGTACTGGAAAAGCAAACAAACGAACAAGAATCGAAGTTAATAAAAACATGTTTAAAAAAAAAACTAAGTTCTACATCATTAAAATCATTGGTTGTGGGTCACCTCCAGCATACATATCAAATGCAGCGTTTAGACGCTATCGTATTCTCTGATACACATACATGCATACCTCTTTATTGTAAAAATTGAAAAAATGAATTTAGAAGACCTCAAAACTCATAGAAACACAAAAATGTCAAATTTGAATTTGTCCATGATAATATTTCTCGTATATAATATCTGTACTGATAAGTATAAAGGATTTAAGTCCATATTCTTGATTTTTCAGGAGACGAAAAATAAAGTTTAACTAGCTAAAAACAAATCAGAAGAATCGATTAGGAAAAAGGTATTTCGTTGATTTATACCCTTTATACCGTTCAGTGGTTGTCAACCTTCATTTAATAACGGGAAAAATTGAATTAAATATTTTATACCATACATGAATGGTAAATTTCTGAATTGGTCCTTTTTTTACCAATGGATTTTCTCAAAGACTAAATGACATAGAATTAAATCCTTTATACCAATCGATAGATAATTTTTTTCTGAGTCTGACTATGTACTTAACTCAAAATCGACATTTTTGGACTTAAATCTTTTATACATATCAGTACAGATATATGATCGGAATTTAATTGTATGTATTCTTCAATCATCCGTAATTTTATAAAGTTAACGAATCGCTCTTTTATTTAATCCGCCACATTACTTTTGTTAAAAGTATGTTTAGCGCTTCCTTTAAGCATTTATTTATTACGAAATCCAAATTTATCAATTATTGTTTTTTATTAATAAACATGTTTCTTGTAAACATTTAAAAAAAAATGTGACTTTTAATTTATTTCAATCCATTTTTGTAAAAGAAAAAAAGAAAAAAAAAATGTAAAGAAAGAAAGAAAGAAAAATAAAAACAGAATTTATGACTATTTAATGCCTTATTAAATAACAAAATTAAATTCATTGAATACCAGCGCCATCTCTTGACGAATTCACGAAATTTTTGGGTTAAATATCACAAAATTGATAATAACTACCCTGCATATTGACCAAAAACCTCTTTGATTGCAAAAGGCACTAGTACAGAAGGAATATCCATGCAAATTTTCAGCTCATTAGCTGCAGAACTCTAGGCTCAATCGCTGTCTTTACAATAACAACAAGAAGAATGTAACCGGTAAATTTCGGGTTTTCAAAGATATATAACTCAGGCCCCTTAATGTACGTTTTGTCTTAAGGGTATGCTTAAGGTCTGTGCAAAAAATCATAGGTCTTTGGAATCAGGGAGCTGAGATACAGGTAGTCGAAAAGTCCGAGATTCTATATCGACATAATATGCACTTGTAGCGTTCACAATTGAATTTCATACTTTGTAAATTTCATTTGTTTTTCTCTTAATGTTTGTTTTAGCTTGTCGGGGCGGAACGCTACCGCGTTCTTTGATAACAACAAGATAGTAATGGAAATGCGTAGAAGAAGTATCACTTCAAAGAAGGATCACTTTGTTAAATTTTGCGCAAACTGTCGTAGCTTTACCTTAGTACTTTTACGCGGATTACCAATCGTAAATCAGTTTTATATAAAATTTTGTATGTAAAAAAAAAAAAAAAAAAAATATTTAAATTTAATTTTTTTTATAATAAAGCATTAAACATTTAAATATAAATAACCTTGTATGTGCTTCTATTTTGCACAAAAACAATAAAACGTGTTACATCACACATATTTGCATGCGAACGAAATTTCCTGCATCAACCTAATTTAGGTGTTTGATTTTTGTCTCTATAAAAAGGGAAAAATAAAATTATTTTAAAGATGCAGTTACAAAAAGTATAAATTTTTACATTTTTATTATGCTCCTTATATGCATTCCAAACATTTTTATTCAAAAATCAAACAATGTTTTTTTTTTTTTTTTTTTTGAAACATTATTTTGAATTCTGTATCGGAGATTATGTTTTGTCATGAAGTGCTTAGTTTATTTTAATAATAAATTGAATTTTTAATCCAATTACATTTTCAGAAAATATTCATTATTCTGTTACATACAATACATTCTTAAATATGTATTTTTATACAGTTGTTCAAAATCTATTTATTTTCAACAAAAATGAGAAAAAGCATGTTTAAAAATCGAAATAAAGCCCTTTATTAATGCCAAAACATAATTTACATAAACCGTAATATAAGTAACAAAGCTTTAAATTTGTCGTTCACTATAATAATATGAAATTTAAATATCTACAGAGATTTATCTATCTATCTATATATACATTTTTTACAAACTGACTGACACACCAGCCAGTAGGTAAAACATTATTTAATAAGAATATTTCTGGAAATGATTGTATTCATACTCATTAAATCTTATTTTGCTTATGTAATATAAGCAATAAGTTTAATTATTTTTTGATAACCTTTTGCATGGTGTATTAGTTTTATATACGTGAGAGAGTCCTTTGTATAGTAAAGCAAATAGATTTAATTGGTTTAAATTTTTGGTTGATTTTATTAAAAACTAATTTAAATTATTTCTGGACGTATTTTACTACCATCATGTAATTATATATCCGTGGATGCTGTGGAACATCTTATTACTGAAATAATAATTGCTATTTTATTTATTTATTTTTATAACGTTTCTAACAAAAGTATTGTTACATTTAAAAGAAAATTATTAATCTTAATATGAAATCGCATAGTGTAGGTTTACTCTAATTAGAATTTGTTTAAACATTTTGGAAATAAAGAATATAGTAAGTCAAATGACAGTCCACATTTAAGAGACCTTATTTGTAATTCACATATCGCTGAAATAATTTGCGTAAACGAAATATTTTATTGAATTTTTTTGCTTCGTATACTAGCTATATTAATTATATTTATAATACTAGCTATATTAACTAGCTATATTAGCTTTTAACAGCTATAAGCTCAATTAAAGGTATACAGGAAAACCTAAAATCTTCGATTTTCCGAAAATTCAGGTTGCATAATTGCGTGTATTATCATAATACGAAAAATAATTACCGTAATTTCTGGTAGATACCCCGCAGGTAATATAATCCAGTTTTGTACCAGATATTTCAATTGATAAATAAATTTATATTTATACGAGCTCTTCCTTCAAAAAAGTATAGATTTCTCTATTAAATAAAATTTCATGTAGAGAAATGGCACATCTAACCTGCGGCTTATCTACCAGAAATTACGGCACATAAAAAAATAGTATAATGTATAATCATAGCAGTGTCTCTTTTTAACATGCATGATTGTAAGTGGCTGGTTAAACAGTCGAAAAATCCGATTCTTTCCTTATCTAGAAGAGCACTTTCATTTCATTTCGTTTTTTTTTTTTTTTTTTTTAAGCACTGATGCTGGTACGCTAAATGCTACTTAAACAGCTGTATGCTAGTTTATTATTTAATTTCCATTCAAGACGTTGCTTATTATTGCTGTATTTACTAATTTTGCATTCACATCTAAATATTTTTAGCGTTTTTTTCCCCCTCTATTTATTTATTTGCATTTATTTATGTTTACCTGATTTTAAAGTTTCATGATTTGATTGACAATTTTGTTTTATTATGTAACTCAAATTCATATAACTTTCACTATCTTTAACAATGCTTTACTTATATTACCCGATTATCGTAGATGCCTTAGAGACAACTTTCTTACAAATATATAGCAATTTATTAACTACAACAATCACTATTTTACTTATATTTAAATCAATAAATGGCATTAACTAGGATCATCATCATTTAACTTTTCTCCTCAAACAATCACATTAAAAAAATTAAAGTTTGTTGCATAAAAATAAAAATAATAGATTAAAAAAGGGGGGGGGGGGATGGGAGATCTTTTTTATGATATGAAAGTAAGTATGAATATTTGTATGATATGAAAGTAAGTATCAATATTTGTATGATATAAAAATTTTATTTTACAATAAACATGGTTGTTTCAACCTCAGACTTGATTGCCCGAAAAGCTTTCGCAACTTTCTGTTTAAAGCTATTTTTGGGATATTCTATGTAAGACGCTTTTGTCAAAAGCAATAAATTTTTTAGGTTCAGATTGGAGAATGCATTGTGGCATAAAATACACTTTAATATGAAAATAAAGCTAAATTCTTTTTTTTTTTTTTGTTGTTGTTGTTTGCTTGTTTGGGTGTATTAAGAAAATAACTTTTTTGTATATTTTATAAATTCATGCAAAGAAATAATATTTTATAGAATTTGTATTCTTTGTAAATTAATTCTGATTTGATACACCCTGTAATAAAATAACTCTAACTGAATTTCTATAATTACAGATATTTTATTTTAATAACAACACATGTTTGCGAAATTGTACCTTTATTATTTTTTTTCTACTTCTTTAACTATTTCTAATGTTTTTTGATACGCTGAATTCAGAAGTGATTGTTCTTTTCTTCCTGTCACGTAAGGGTTTTTTCCTAAATAAGACTAAAAATAGAACAACTATAGCAGAATTGAAGCTCTTCATGTATAATAAACATTGAAACATTCTGTAATTTGCACAATATCTTTTAAACGTCTGTTTTTTTTTTTTTTTTTTTTTTTGGGGGGGGGGGGGGGGAGCTCTTTTTAGACTTTTTACTTTCTTCTATATGTAATATAGAGAAAGTATTGGATTCGCGAAAATTTTCGACCTCCGTTTTTTGACGGATCTACACGTTTTGGGATGTCCTGAACACGAATTGATAGTTTTTAGAAAATGTCTGTCTGTGTGTCTGTCTGTCTATCTGTCTGTCTGTCTGTGTGTCTGTCTGTCTGTCTGTCTGTGTGTCTGTATCATTTTTTTGTGGACGCTGTATCTCACGAACATATGAATGAAATTTAACCAAACTTGGTATTTAGTTGCACCCTGACATGAACTGGTGCCCATTAGATTTGGGGATTAATAGCTCAACAGGTGGCGCTGTAATCGCATTTTATGCAAATTTTTAACATGGCAGCATAGGACAAAATTCCGTATAAATGGGCATAATGAGAGTTATTTTAAACTTGTGATTGTAAAATTAATTTGAATTATTGATGATAGTAGTAGTTAACTAGGAAAAAAAATTTGTGCATGGGGGGGCATCGGTTCCCCCCCCTGGGGGGGAAGTACCCCCCCGGGGGGGTTAAATTTTGAAGATGGGTATCATTCGAAAGATCTCGTCAATACCTTTAAAACGAATGGTTGAACCATAAATCTGTGATAATTTAAAACAAAGTTATCGATTTTTTTTACTTTTAACAAAAAAAAAACTTTGAAAAAAAATCTTTTTTTTTTTTTTTTTTTTTTTTTTTTTTAAACGAAATTTTACCAAACTTGGTATTTAGTTGGTCCCCGACATAAACTGTTGCTGATTATATTTGGGGATCAATAGCTCAACAGGTGGCGCTGTGATAGCATTTTATCTAAATTTTTAACATGGCAGCATAGGACAAAAATTCGTATACATGTGCATAATAAGAGTTATTTTACACTTGTGATTGTAAAATTAATATGAATTATTGATAATAGTAGTACGTAACTAGGAAAAAAATTTTGTGCATGGGGGGGGCATCGCTTCCCCCCCTGGGGGGTACATTTAAAACGAATGGTTGAACTATAAATCTGTGATAATTTAAAACAAAGTTATCGATTTTTTTTTACTTTTAACCAAAAAAAAAAAAAAAAAAAACTTAGAAAAAAAATTCGATTTTTTTTTTTTTTTTTTTTTTTTTTTTTTTTTATTATTGTTAGTGATTGAATATGTATTAATTTTCACAAAAAAAAAAAAAAGAAAAAAAAATCTTTTTTTTTTTTTTTAATATTGTTACTGATTGAATATGTATAGGAAAATATAGAAGAAAGTCTTGTGGTGGCCACAACATACTAGTTTTTCTGGTGCGCAGATTGAGGGTACATTCTAAGTAGCATCTATCAATAATCTCTCGATATATTAACATTCCTTCAGCCCTCATACCTCCTTTCCATTTCTTTGATGTCTTCGTAAAATCGTTCTCCTTGTACTTAAATCACATCGTCAGACTTTCATGAGAATAACAACTAGTATGTTGTGGCCACCACAAGACTTTCTTCTATATTTTCCTATACATATTCAATCAGTAACAATATTAAAAAAAAAAAAAAGATTTTTTTTTCCTTTTTTTTTTTTTTTTGTGAAAATTAATACATATTCAATCACTAACAATATTTAAAAAAAAAAAAAAAAAAAAAAAAAAAAAAAAATATAGAATTTTTTTCTAAGTTTTTTTTTTTTTTTTTTTGGTTAAAAGTAAAAAAAATCGATAACTTTGTTTTAAATTATCACAGATTTATAGTTCAACCATTCGTTTTAAAGGTATTGACGAGACCTTTCGAATGATACCCATCTTCAAAATTTACCCCCCCCCCCGGGGGGGTACTTCCCCCCAGGGGAGGAAGCGATGCCCCCCCATGCACAAAATTTTTTTCCTAGTTACGTACTACTATTAGCAATAATTCATATTAATTTTACAAACACAAGTGTAAAATAACTCTTATTATGCACATTTATACGAATTTTTGTCCTATGCTGCCATGTTAAAAATTTAGATAAAATGCTATCACAGCGCCACCTGTTGAGCTATTGATCCCCAAATATAATCAGCAACAGTTTATGTCGGGGACCAACTAAATACCAAGTTTGGTAAAATTTCGTTAAAAAAAAAAAAAAAAAAAAAAAAAATACGATTATTTTTCTAAGTTTTTTTTTTGTTAAAAGTAAAAAAAATCGATAACTTTGTTTTAAATTATCACAGATTTATGGTTCAACCATTCGTTTTAAAGGTATTGACGAGATCTTTCGAATGATACCCATCTTCAAAATTTAACCCCCCCGGGGGGGTACTTCCCCCCCAGGGGGGGAACCGATGCCCCCCCATGCACAATTTTTTTTTCCTAGTTAACTACTACTATCATCAATAATTCAAATTCATTTTACAATCACAAGTTTAAAATAACTCTCATTATGCCCATTTATACGGAATTTTGTCCTATGCTGCCATGTTAAAAATTTGCATAAAATGCGATTACAGCGCCACCTGTTGAGCTATTGATCCCCAAATCTAATGGGCACCAGTTCATGTCAGGGTGCAACTAAATACCAAGTTTGGTTAAATTTCATTCATATGTTCGTGAGATACAGCGTCCACAAAAAAATGATACAGACACACAGACAGACAGACACACAGACAGACAGACAGACAGACAGACAGACACACAGACAGACATTTTCTAAAAACTATCAATTCGTGTTCAGGACATCCCAAAACGTGTAGATCCGTCAAAAAACGGAGGTCGAAAATTTTCGCGAATCCAATACTTTCTCTATATTACATATAGAAGAAAGTAAAAATGGAAATTGAGAAAGTCGAGCTTTAAGCTCATTTCTTCTATAAACTATACGAGAATGAAATTTTTGAATATTTTTTCTTTATCAGCGTCCAATGATACAAAAAATTTCCTCGCAGACTTGTTTAAATAGAAGAAGAAGAAGAAAAAGAATGAATTATTGTTTATTCCCACATACATGGTTTATTTTAATATAAAGTTTTTAATATTCGGGAATGGTGTTATTGGTATTTAAATCTGTAAATGTCTTCAAATAAAGTAATGTTGGAATTATACTAGTGTTACAATATTTGAGAAATTGACTAATTTATAAGTATATTCGTGTTTAGTTTGTTTTAAGTCTCTCAAGATTTATATGCATTGTTCAATAGCAAACTGGCATAAAGGTCATAGTCCGGAAGTAATATCTAAAGGTGATCTTGGTGAATGCCATCTAAATTTCAATCCTCTGCGGAGGATTGTTTCCCAGCTTCAGTAACCCCAGAAGTATCCATGGATTTGAAGATTTGAAAAAGTATATATTAGTTGAAGCAAAGTACGAATCATTAATATGATAAAACCTCTGCAAAATTAAAGTTATTAATTTCGGATATATATAATGTTTTTACATATATATAACACTAAAATTTAGATTTTAAAATACAGACTAACTTAAATTTTATAAAAAATGCACCACTTAATTCAATTAAATATATTAGCTTAAAGTAAATTTAAAAGCACAGTTTCATGTGTAGTTCATTTCTTTACTTTAATTGATTTATATGTTTAATTTATTTATTAAAATGTATTAAAATTTGTATTGCTGAACGCAGAATTAGCAAATAAATTACAATTGCAAGTTTTTGTCAAATTTACAAATTTATAAATCAAGAAAACAGTTCTCAATTAATTTAAGGGGCCCACCAGCAGCCGAGCGGTTCTGCACTCAAATTGGTAGATGGGAAGTACCGGGTTCGATCCCAGGTCACGCTCATTGACCTTGTCGTTCGGAGTCTCCCGTGGTTTTCTCCGAAACTCGCGTAAATAAAGGCTAGGCCCCCTTAGAAAGACCCTCATGAGGAGCATTCCACCTACAGGCCTAAGACCCTAGCATAGTCAATCGGCCTTACCCCACAACCAACCAACAAACTTCAATTCGTTTAAATACTCTTATACAAGCTTTGTTAATTTTAGTAAATTGATATTAGGATCATATTAAGGAATGTACTCTATCTATGTGAATACTTTTTAGGGAAATAAATTAAGTTTCTCATTTTGTTTACATTTAATGTACATCATCCTAATCGTCTAGCACTTAATCATTTATTATCATGAAAACACTTATAAACAATAACCAAGCAGTAAATAGTCAACTCACTTCTGGTTAAAAATTTATTCTTAGTTATATTTAATTCATTTTTTTTTTTTTTTTTTTTGTGTGTTAATCACTAATTCATAGGGCATAGCACAACAGTTAATATCTCATAACTATGAAAGAAGATAATATGCTTTTAAAAGTTTATATAATAACAATAAATAGTTAAATCGTTTAAATTAACTTTATCATTGTATTTAGATTTAACTTATATCGTACTAATCCTCTAACATTTCATCACTTAATTGCACGAAAATTTTCAATAAACAATATCTGATATATAGTCAGATTACTCGTAGTAAATAATCATAATTAATAGTTCATTCTCAGTTATAATTATAATTAATTAATCATTGTTATGTTCATCACTAATTTATGCGCATTATTTATAGTTCATTCACAGTTAATATCTCATAATTGTGAGATATTTAATTATTTATAAATTAAAATATTATACTTTTAAAAATTTTGACGCTAAAATAAATAGGAGAAAGAACTATATGAACTGATTATACTTACATAATACAATAACCATAAATAGTGAAACAGTTTAAATTATTTTTCTCATCCTGTTTAGAACTAACTTACATCATTTCAATCATTAACTAGCATGAAAACTTTTATTAAACAATATCCAAAATATGAAATTTTATTTTCAAATTTATGTTATTTAAAAAAATCCTTAATTCTATCTCTCATTATAAGTACGACCAAATTTGATTTGGTGACTACTTATGATGAAAAGAGTGAGGGTGAAAGGGGATATTGAAAGGAGAATGCTACTCAAAAATAATCTAATAAGTCGAAATCGATGCCTTGAAAACAAAAAGTTGTAAAATATTGAAATTTGAATAAACAACTAAATTGAAAATTACATAAACAAACAAATTATTTGGGAAAAAAAAAAAAAAAAAAAAAAAAAAGGAAGAAAAATGCCATATTTTAAAGGAAATTCACTATCTGAAAATGGATATAAATACTTTCATCATTCAATTTGACTCTAATCCGAAATTCTATTTCTCATTCTAAGTACAGGATGTCCCATAAGTCTGTAGACAATTTACAAATTCATATCTATTGAATGATTCGATATAATTGAACTCGGTTTGCAAAAAAAAATCATTCTCGTGAAAAGTTTTTTTTTTTTTTTTTTTTTTTTGAGGAGGGGGGACGGGGGTAAGGAAAAAAATGATTAAGCTATTTGTCGATAGGGGACGCTGTGTGTGACCAAATCACACATTTTTATGAAAAAAATTACTTATTCGCTTGCAAATATTTACAGGCATATAAACCCTATTCTATGTGCACGTCGTCACCACAAATTGCAGTTTACAAACGAGTTATAACACTGCTAACTGAAATTTCAGTCACAGTTCTTATCTGAGGCAAAGCATCATCACCAATAACGCTTTATCCACCAATTCAGCATCGCAAATAAAACTTCAGTTACACAAATAAGAGGCAAAATAAGAAATAAACTGTTCTAATCGTAAATTGTTCAATTTATAAGACTTTCATCTGCATATTTTCTCTCACATCCGTGCGAAAAATTTAACTATTTGTTTAACTACCGTTGACAAAAAATTTAACTAAATTTTTTTCTTTACCAAAAGAAAAAAAAAAAAAAAAATATATATATATATATATATATATATATCCCCCTTCAAGAGAATGATTTTTTTCACAAACACCGTTCAATTCTATCAATTCATCCAATAGTTACGAATTTCTAAAATGTCTACGGACTTATGGGATACCCAATATAACTAAATTCAATTTGGTGCCTTATAATGATATAGAAAGAAGAGGACCCTTGAAAAGAAAATGTTACTCAAATATCGGCTAATAAGTCAAAATGGGGTACCTTGGGAAAAAATTTAAATAAACAACTAATTTGAAAATTACATAAACAAAGAAATTAATTACAAAAAAAAAAAAAAAAAAAAAAAAAAAAAAAGAGAGAGAGAGAGAGAGAGAGAGAGAGAGAGAGAGAGAAAAGAAAAGAAGCTAAAAGAAAGAAAGAGGAACACCATGTTTTAAAGAAAATTCATTCTCCGAAAATTGATATATCTTCGCTTGTCATTCATTGTGACTCTCGTAATACATCAATCATTCTCGAGGGTCACAAAATTTTCGCGAAAGATGACAACAACATGCCATTAAATTTGTTCGCAACACTCTATAACACACATTCATTTAAGATAATCAAATTTGAAACTTAAGACAGAATTTCATCTTAAAAAATCAGTACTAAAAATGTCACATGTGATAATATATGCGAAAAACAAGATGTCAACATCTATGTCTAATCTATCGATGTCTAATCTATCTTCTGTAAAATAATAACATAATGAATGCTGTAATGATAGATAGATTTATGATAATGCCCCAACAACAGAAAATATTTGATCCAGAAATAGTCTTTATTAAAAATATAGAAGATGAAAGTTAGTATATCATGATATTTTTGATTTATCAAGGATTCTGTTATGGTGCTATTTTCAAAATATAATGATTCGTAAAGGTAATCTGCTGTGAAGCAATTTAAAATGAGTAATATATTTTTATTAAAGTGTTATTAAAATAGTAAAAATTGAGACTTTCTGATGAATGATTCAATTTTATAAATATATCTTTACTCCATGTGTGTTGCTCTTATCAGGGAAAAAGTTTTGTCTTCTTTCAATGCTGGAATTGTTGGTATTCGTAAAAATTCATCCTAAAACCAATTTCCCCAATCAATTAAGCCGGACTCTCAATGAAAAATATTTCAAATTTCTGAATATATTATTTTAAAGCGATGTGCTACGTCACAGATTGTCAAGATCAGCAAACGTCTATTCTACTCTATCAGCAAATTTGTTTATAAAACAACACATTACCTAACTGATATTTTTTAAATTCTCTTTTCACATCCTGAAAATTCACAACCGTTCAATTTGTACTCTTTTTCTAGAAATCATTTTTTATTTATTTATTTTATTTTTATTTTTTTAAATATTTTAAGTTTAAAAATGTGAATTTTCATTAACCCGTTAACGCCCGAATAAATTTTACAAAATATTATTAGCTGATTATTTCACTTCTAAATTAATATATACAACTGACAGTAAAATATATTAACTTAAACACTTCTTCTGATAGTTTTAAATTTAAAGCCTATCCTCATTTATTGACGTTTAGTGGCGAGAAAACTTCGAGATAGAAACACTTTGAGGTAACAGATTAATTTCCTATTATATGTTGACAAAGATTTCGGAAATGAAGTATTATAATACATATTATTATTCAACGATTTAAGTAAGTATACCTGCTCAAAAAGCAAATATATGTGCGACGAATGAAAAATCATAAAATGACTATCCAAATTATGAAATAATAATTAATAGTAGGCACATAAAACTTTCAGGGATCATTTAGAGTGACGCTATAAACTGCCACTAAATCCAAGTAACCACAAAAAATATACGTGCCATTTTATTAGCTGTCCTCAAATGATGATACTGGGCGCTAACAGGTTAAAAGCATTTTCCTCATTTTTCTTTTTTTGTTGCAAAATAAAATACTAAATGTTTAAAAATCATTTTTTTTAAACGAGTAATCATTTAACTGTTCTGAATTTTCCTTATGTGAAAACGGAATAAAAAAAAAACGCGTTAGGTAATGAGTAATTCTATAAACAAATTTCTCCATAGAGTTACATGTGATTTGGTGATCGAAAGCGGGGAAATTGTAAGTGAGAGAGACCAGTCTTAATATTTCCAAACTCAAGATAAACAGCTACTACATTCAAACAATAAAGATAAAACAACTTCACCAGTAATAAAAACTATGGTAGCGTAATATTAATGTTCAACGGAAAAAATACTGAAATCGCCATTGATATTTTGTATTTATTTTTATAGCTCATATTACTGACAAGGCTGTCGAATACAAAAGCATGAAACTAAATTCAAAACTGGTGTACACTCAATATTTAAACTTTAAAACTTCTTCAAACACCATAAAATTGAATACAGCACATCTGGTTTCGGAAGTACGTGGCCTTTCTTCTTCAGGTGAAAACAAAAAGCAAGACTTGTCTTGCTTTTGCCTCCAAGGCAGTAGCACATGTTTTTTGCACTTGAAGAAGAAAGGCCACGTCCTTTCGAAACCGGTTGTGCTGTCTTCAATTTTATGGTGTTTGAATAAGTTTTTAAAGTTTAACTATTTAGCGTACACCAGTTTTGAATTTAGTTTTGTGATTTACCTCATTCTGGATTTCTCAAATTACAAAAGCATGAATTTATTTTTTTAAGTTTTGCACGATTTTATGCAAGTTTTAGATTAATATACTAGAACTGTGCAAAAAAATTTCCCGTTTTGGTAACATTGCAGCTTTATCGATTTTCAATTAAAAAAAGAAAGAAAATATTTTTATTTTTAAAACGATATTTATCGCAAATTTAAGTTTGAAGTGAATATTATTCTACCAGAAAATGTAATTAAAGACATAAAGTTCCAGAACTTTAAAAATTCTTTTGATTTCAGGTTATTACTACTACTACTACTACTATTATTATTATTTATTTAAAAAAAAAAAAAAAAAAAACACCAGAAGAAGTCACCAAAAGAAAGCAGATAGTCCATTACGCATAATGACAAGAAATTCCTGAGCTAAATTTTAAAATTAAATCTTAAACGTTTTCTTATTTTAAAATGTATTCATAATTTGTCTTATATTAACTGTATATTAATTGAAATTCAATGTATTTACAGTCCTGTGAAATTCCAATTCAGAGAGAATTCATTTAAACCTTCTTTCCGAACATGGAAATTGATTTCATCAAATAGATCAAAGGCAATTTTAATGACAAAAATTTATATTACATCGCTATTAAATTTCTCTGAATCATACTAAAATATAGACTTATGTAATATAAATAAGTTTAAAGTAATATTATTTACCTATGAAAATATTTATTTTAACTAAATAAGCCTTTTAATAAAATAAGTCTTATGAAGGATGCATACATTAAACAAATTAATGAAATGCGACGGTGATCTTGAATTTATTATTTATATTACAGAGGTCTATTGCTTACATTTTTATATTGATTAGAACATTTGCGAAGAGATATTAGTATTATTAATATCTAAGACATATAGTTTAATGTATAGGAACAGTAATTCTGATATATTAAGTCGATATTGTAAAGAATATTAGAAATACTGTTTTTGAATAAAAGAAAATGTATGCTAGTATTCGACCATATGTTAATAAATTAATTAGAATTATTATAAAGAGACTAGCAGGCTACGCCCGCTTCGCTAGTCACTATTTTTCAATGAATCGCTATAGTTAATGAATTCTCAAAATTTCTTAAATTTTTATCATGCTAAAAAAAAAAAAAAAAAAAAAAAATCTGATTGAAAAAAATGTCGCATCGGGTTCCCACTGCCTTCGACAGCGTAGGCCATTGTGCGCTGCGCGCGTGATTGGCACTCTTAATGAATCCCTATATTACTGTAAGGGAAAAACTTAAATATAATATACAAAAAATAATCCTCTCCCATCGGTGGAATAATCGGTCCGGGTCCCCACTGCCTTCGCATCTACCGTTCCCGCCCCTCCTAATTATTTTAGACTTCAAAAAATACTTTCAAACGTTCTTTCGGTCTTTTAAACCTAATAATACTAATTTCTAACATTCTAACATTCTATCTGAATTTCTTTATTTTTACCCCTGCACCCGCCCCCTTCCCACCCCTTGTAATAATTCTGTAGTTTCGAAACTATCCACAATCGATTTATCGGGCCTCAAAACCTAACAATACTAATTTTCAGTGCTCTAACTCTTATTTATATATTTTTGCCCCTTCACCCCGCCCGTCTATCCAAATAATTTTAGAAATTCGAAAATATTCGCAATCAATTTTTAGGTATCAAAAACCTCCATGTACCAATTTTGAGCGTCTTAACTTTTTCTTTTTTTGCCCTTCCGCCCCCCCCCCCTTCCCACCCTTCCTAATAACTTTACAAATTCGAAAATATTCGTAATCGATTTGTCAGTATCAAAAACACCTATGTACCAATTTTGAAAGACCTAACTCTATTTTTATTTTTTGCCCCTCCGCTCTCCCACCTTCCCGCCCCTCCTAATAACTTTACAAATTCGAAAAAATCCGAAATCGATTTGTAAGTTTGAAAAACCTCTATGTACGAATTTTGAACGATCTAAGTCTATTTTTATTTTTTTTGCCCCTCCGCTCCCCTTTCTGGGCCTCCTAATAACTTTACATTTTCGAATATATCCTTATTCGACTTGTAGGCCCCTAAAACTTATCTGTTCCAATTTTGAGCAATCTAACTGTATTTTTTTTTTTTTTTTTTTTGCCCCATAACCCCTCTTTCCCGCCGCACCTGGGACGAATTTCTAAAATTAAAGCAATTAGTTTTTATGTATTTATGGGAGCTATATTTTAGAGCAAAAATCTCACATATATCTTTTTTCCTGTTTGCGATATAAAGAACTATTTCAAATGATGGTTTGCCCCTTCTCCCCCCCCCCCCCCCCCCACCTCTCGTGGACTGAATTTCTAAAATTTCAGAAATTGTTTTTTAGGTATTTCTATTAGCTATATATTAGAGCAAAGATTTCACGGATATCTGTTTTTTTTTTTTTTTTTTTTTTTTTTTTTTGTTGTTGTTGTTGTTGTTGGAGATATATATAGGAGCATGTGAAACCACGTTTTGCGCATGTGAAATCACGTTTTGCCCCCTTTCCCCACTTGGGGACTGAATTTCTAAAATTCCAGAAATTAGATTTTAGATATTTGTGTTAGCTATATTTTAAAACAAAAATTTTACGGATGTCTGTTTTTTTCTTTGAGATATGAAGTTTTTTGTGAAATCGCATTTTGCCCCCTACTCCCTCTTGGGTGGCGAATTTCGCAAAATCGCTTCTTAGGGGGAGTTTACACTATGTATTCTATAATCTGACAAAGTTTCGACTCAGTGGCTCCAGTAGATTTTGCTGTGCGCTGATGAGTCAGTGAGTGAGTGAGTGAGTGGAAGTACTCTTTTATATGTATAGATTTGAAGTAGTATTAAAAATCTGAGATATATGTCTTAAAATATGCTGAAACTGATTTTAGTATCTTTAATCTTTTGCATACTTTTGCGTACTAAAAACAAATAAATAAATAAATAAGCTCCAGTTTATAAATTGTTATTATTAAAATAATTAGAATATATATAATTTAAATATTTTTTCAGAAATCTAATAAGTATAATTTAAAGTGCACCAAAAATGATTTTAATTGAGTTAGTCAGTAGGAAAATTAATGTTAAAAATATTATATTTTCTTACAAAATGTGCACTCTAGAATTTAAATTTTGTATTTTTACTATTTAAAAGCTTGTCAATTAGTTTCTGAATCAGAATTTAAAAGCTTATCAATCAAGACTGACAATGTCAGTCAGTTTTGTTTCTGTGACTTCGCATTAGTTTGAAATCAAACAGAAAAACGGATTAAAAAATAAAATAAAAATAAAAAAGGGTACCATCCATTCTCCAATTCAAGTCCGAAACAAATAAAGACGATTCTACCCCAGAAAGGGTGGACGCTATCACTTAGATGAGCATTTCCCGAAATTTTATCTCTGACGGTTTCCTAACACCCCTATTTTGATAAAATTGCAGCAGAATTGACTCATCTGTAATCGCGCCCAGTAGACTCTGACCAAAAAACGAACAGTACAAAAAATATTTTGATTTATTACTTTGTAATTATTATTTATCCTCAATCTATGACATAAACTTCAAAATAATATTTCTCAATCATATACACTCTAATTATTAGAACATTACTAGAAAATCGATTCAACGTTTTCCTATAAGTAAAAAAAAAAAAAAAAAAAAAAAGCTACGCCTTTTTTACGATTCCATAAATAAATTAGCTTTTTGTTGTAGAATGACTGTTACACAATATCTTTTTAAGAGTTTAGACTCAAAATTAAGGAGACTTTTTGCTCATATATTACCGCTTTTATTCCTTTTAATGTTTTTGTCCATTTAACAGTTTTTTTTTTCTTTTAGTCACAATGGGAGAAAGTTAATGGTTAACACCATTTAAAAAAATCCTTAATAAACTACATATTCTATTCTTTAGATTAAAGTAAATGAAAAATCCAACCAGAAATAATACGATTACATTGTACTATCAAATTTAAAAGCTTGTTAACAAATTTAAATTTACTATAAATTTACTAAAGAAATATATTAATGAAAATTGTTTCTGGCAAACAACATCTTTTTATTTATATTTTAAATATTCTATAATATTATTTTAAATATAACAATAATGCAAATGTTAGAGTAAAAATAGGCATCTAAACAAACAAATTGAAATAACAATTTTTAAACAGTACTTATTAAAAACCTTGTTCAATTTGAACAAAATATTATTTTATCGAAACATAATTAAAAGAATATTAATGATACATATTTAAAATGACCTGGAGAAAAAAAATACTCTTTAATAAAATGATTATTTTTAATAGGAATTTTTTTAGTTTTCTACAATAACAACTTATTCACATTTCGAATTCCTCTAAGAGTTCTATGTTGCATAGGTAGACATGACAAACATATAATAATTGACAGACTTAGTGTTTATTTCAAAGATAAACTCAAAAATATTTACTATCTAAAATTTAAAATATGTATGCATAAAAGGTATATATAAAAAATACAATACCTTATTGTATATAAAGCATTATATATATAATAAAAGGTATGTCTAACAAAAGAAATGTGGTCTTATGGATTGATTTAAAGACTTGCTCAAATGCTTTACCGGACCACACATAGGAGTAAGCCCTAGATCAACACCAATGGACCTTATCAGATTTTTGGGTTCGAGACTAAACCTCCGACTGTTTTCCACCCCAGCTTTGTTTCTTTTTTCTCAACTTCCCCACAAAACAAAATATTTTCCCATGGAGAACAAACATTTTCCTATAAAAGACAAACATAAACATGAGAATGTGGCAATTTACCCTAGAGTGGTCACTTATGAAGGGTTTTATGACGTCACACCGATTGCCCATTGCGTGCATTGCCCCGAGTCCATTGCGCATTGCGTACCTGTAGTACAACATAAAATTCACTCAACTTTAGCCTCAAATGCTCTCATTTTGGTCTTAAGGAAAAAGCTTTGTGTTTTAATATATACGATTTTCTTTTTATGTAAATTTATTCAAAAGTCCTAATCACAGATTTTTTTTTTTTTTTTTTTTTTTTTTTTTAGAAATGTTGTTATGAAAAACTTGGTTTAAAATGACCCTAACGTAGTCAATTGGTCTTAAAATCCTACAACCAACTAACCAAAGCTAACCTTAATAAGATCTATTATGTCTTCAACGTTCGGAAGTTTCTGAAATTATGTCTGTTTATAGTTATTTAGAATAGAGTGATGATATAATTTCACATCAATATTCTAATTTTAATACTAATGAAATAAAAGCGTGTAAATAGATATTGGGCAAATTTTTGACAAAAAAAGACTATTGTACATTTTGTTGGATTAATCACGGACTTTTAGTAACACGAAAATATTTTATTGTATCATTTGCTAATTTTAATATTCATTAATATTACATTATATGTATGAATTGAAGCCATGAGTAAACAAATGTTATCCATTCTACATTTTATACTTAAAAAAAAAAAAAAAAAAAAAAAAAAAAAAAAAAAAATCTACATTAATATACTTTTTTAATTTTACTCAAGTTCCCCATGTACAGTCGGTAACAAAAGTATCCGAACACTAGCAAAAATTCCTATATAAAAAAAGTAGAGTTAATACTATTTTGTTAAATAAATCCTTGACTGACTTAAAATCCTTTGTTTGAACGTAGCTTTTGGTTTCGTTTCGCCAGCCCCCCCGACTAGTAGTTGGCTCTTTGCCAAATGAGAGGTGCTTTTTTCTTTTTGAGAATGTTACTTTTTTTTAGTTTTGTTTCTCGGCCTGTCTTAAACAGGAAGTATAATTTTTTCTCTTGAACATGAAAGTTATGATTTAAATATTATGATCTTGGCTCCTTTATGGAGAAACAATGTTATCCTGAAATATTACTGAATTAAGTTATAATTGTGAATTCTTCAAAGTATACTGCAAATAGTTTTTTATTGTGTGTTTAATTTCTAATAAAGAATTTATGCTCTCCCAGCTGACTTTATGACTGAAATGAACACTAGAACTATAGAGTTTGTGATTACATGATTCTGCAAATTTTCATGGTACGAATTTTCATGGCGCAGTATATATAATAATAATATTTTTTCATGGTGAACGAAACTCGGGATAATTGAAATCCCTTAAAAGTGAAATTACCCTTAGATATTAATTTATCTGGATTTGAATTTGAAAGCTTGGATAATTTATTGTGAAAACGAAACTGAAAAATAATAATGACTGGAATTCCGGATTCGTTATTGGATAGCTGCCTGGATATGGAACCAGGTAAGCAAAATTTAACTACTATTTATAACATTGATTAAATGAAATTAGAAATTTTAATTATTTGAATTATTTTGTTTGATTATTTGCTCGCTATGAATATTGAAAAGTTAAAAGCTAAGCGTTCTACGGAACGCTCAAATGTAACTAAATTAATAAATAAATTAGAGAATTTATTATTGGACGATCTAGAAAATACAAAATCAGACGAAATCATCGAAATCCAGGAAATGATAGGTGAAAGAGAAATTGCATTAAAAAATTTAAATAATGAAATTGAAAATTTAATAGTAGATATTAAAGAGTATGAAAAAGATATCGCGACCAGCGATAAATACGGCGAGCAAATAATTTCTGCCAAATGCAAAATAAAACTAAGATTAAAAAGATTATGTAATAATAAAGATGAAAGTAGTTCAAACTGTTCTGTCAGTGAAACCCAAACAAAACTGGTTCGGCAGTGAGATTGCCGAAAATTTCCTTACCAAAATTTGGTGGACAAATAGAAAAATGGAACGAATTTTTCGATTGTTTCGAAAATTCAATCCATTTAAATGAAAATCTTACAAAGATTGAAAAATTCACTTACTTGAAAACGCTTTTAACTGACAAAGCGTACAATGTTATTGAAGGGTTTTCACTTACGGAACAAAATTATGATAATTGCATAGAAATATTGAAAACACGTTTTGGGCAAAAGGATATTATCATTAATGCTCACATGAATAAATTGATAAACTTAGAAGGCGTAAAAAGTTCATCAAATATAACTGCTTTGAGAAAGTTTTATGACGCTTGTGAAGTAAATATTCGCAGTTTATCTAATTTAGGGGTGACAAAAGGCCAATATGGTCATTTACTGAATCCAATTTTATTAAAATTATTGCCAAACGATCTAGTAGTTGAATATTACAGGCAAAGTGATAAAAGGAAGGATGAGTCTGATGTGACAGACTTAATTAATTTTCTTAAAGTAGAACTTGAATCGCGTGAAAAATCACTTAGTATGATTAATTATAAAAATGCTTCGGTAATTGTAAATAAAAATAAAGCCGAAATTAATGACAGAAAATTTCCAAATAAAATGAATTCATTGAATGTAGGTGTAAAAAATATATGCATATTTTGCAAGAATTATGATCATCATTCTCTTGGATGTACTAATTTAACTGATGTTGAGAAAAGGTTAAAATTAAAGAAGGATGGCAGGTGTTATAAATGTTTTCTAAAATCTCATCTGTCATCACAGTGCAGGGTGAAATCGCAGCCTTGCGAAAAATGTAAAGCAACAGATCATAACAAATTATTTTGTTTTTCAAAAAACTTGAAACCAGAAGTAGTAGAGAACACTATAGTATCGAATTCACATTTAAAAAACAGTAATCAGGCAGCGTTATTGCAAACATGTTGCGTCATAGCCCAATCTAATTCTAGATCAAAAACTGTCAGACTCTTATTGGATTCCGGAAGTGAAAAAAGTTTTATTACTAAAGAATTGGCCCACGAATTAAAATTAACCAGTGTAAGAACAGAAAAGCTAACTGTTTTTGCCTTTGGTATAAATAAAGGTAAAGAAGAGGAATTCGAGGTTTTTAATATTGAACTGCGTAGCAAAATAAATCCTCGTCGGCTCATCCATGTTGAAGTATTAGCTACAGACTTAATAACCGCGACTCCCTTGAAAAGCCCAAGGGGCGAACCAGAAATTGAAAGTTATATTAAAAATAAAAACTGGAAATTGGCAGACAATTCATTAAGTGATTCCAAAATTAATATTTTGCTAGGAGCTGATTATTTTTGGAAAATACAGAGAGGTATCATTGAAGAAATCGGTGATAATTTATATGTTGCTAATACTATTTTCGGATATACTGTAGTGGGGAAATTGAATAATAATAGTACAGAAGTAATTAATTCGCATTTTGTATCTGTAAATAAATTTGACAGTTTTGATTTGCAGCGTTTTTGGGATTTAGAATCACTTGGAATATGTGACAGTAAGAATGATTCTATGTCACAGAGAGATATAGAAATTATTAATTCTTTTAATGAAAATTTAAATTTTGTTAAGGGAAGATATGAAATTCAATTTTTGTGGAAGGAAAATAAAAATGAATTAAAATCGAATATAGAAATAGCCAAAAATAGACTTTGGGGTTTGAGAACAAAACTGTCTAAAAATGAATGGCTTAAAAATGAATATGAAAAAATTCTTGAGGAACAAAAGAAAATGGGTATAATAGAGGAGTGTAAAATAAACAAAAATGAAACTGGTGTATATTATATGCCCCACAGACCGGTGATAAGAACAGATAAGTCCACTACAAAGGTCAGAATAGTGTTTGATGCTTCTTCCAAAGAAAAGGAAGCAAAATCTTTAAATGAATGTTTATTTGCAGGCCCCAATTTAAATCCTAATATTTTGGATATTATTTTAAAATTCCGCCTTCATAAAATTGCCTTTGTTTGTGACATTGAAAAAGCTTTTCTGCAAATACAGGTTGCAGAAAATGATAGAAACTTTTTGAGATTTCTATGGTTTGAGGATATAAATAGTAAAAATCCTCTATTAAAGGTTTTCCGCATGACTCGTGTAACTTTTGGTGTTACAACATCACCCTTTTTGCTCTCAGCTACCATTAAACATCACATAAAGGGCTATAAGAACTTGTTTGAGAAAGTCGTAAATATGCTTGATACTTCCTTATATGTTGATGATCTCTTTCATGGCGCTAATTCTGTAAATGAAGCATTTATTTTATCGTCTGGTGCTGTGAAAATACTTAAAGATGCCAATATGACATTAAGAAAATGTAAAAGTAATTCTTACGAATTAAGCAAATTGTGGGAAAAACATGGAATAAACGTTGATGAAGAAATAAATGAGGGAAATATCCCTAAAGTATTGGGAATAATGTGGTCAACTAATAATGACACGTTAAGAATAGACATTCAATCTCTGTTAGAAGGGTTTGATAATGAAATTATCACTAAGAGAATTGTTTTACAAACTGTAGCAAAGGTGTATGACCCTGTAGGGTTTATTTCCCCTTTTATAATAAGAGTTAAATTTCTAATGCAAGAACTATGGGAGCAGGGTGTTGATTGGGATTCTGCTTTACCTGATGCTTTAACACAAAAATTTAAGAAATGGCATCGTGAAATACAGGATTTAGAAAATTTTGAAGTGCCTAGAAAATATTTTACGAATTTTGAAAAATTAACTCCTGAAACTATTCAAATTTGTGTTTTCTGCGATGCCAGTTTGAAGGGATATGGTACAGTAGCTTATTTTCGTGATCCTTGTTCCCGTGAAACTTCATTTATTATGTCAAAGACAAGAGTAGCTCCTCTCAAAAAACTTACTTTGCCTCGACTTGAATTGATGGGAGCCTTAACAGCTGCTCGATTAGCTCATTATCTTGGGCAGCTATTTTCAGTTCCCGTCAAAAACATACTATGCTTCTGTGATTCCCAAATTACCCTTTATTGGGTCAAAGGAAGTGCTAGTAACTGGAAGCCCTTTGTAGAGAACAGAGTGCGTGAAATTCAACGATTAGTAGCCCCATCTCAGTGGAGATTTTGTCCAGGGGTTAAAAATCCCGCTGATGTGCTATCTCGTGGTTGCACAGCAACTGAATTGTTGAAGAATGAAGAATGGTTAAAGGGACCAATCTGGTTGAAAGAAGAGCACTTACCGACACCACTACCGGAAAATGAAGTCAAAATACCTGAAGAAGAGATTTTGAGAGAACAACGGAAAACTACTGTTTGCTCTTTAACTCATGGCAATAATGAATTTGAATTATTATATAAGTTTTCATCTTGGTCTAAATTAAGACGTGTTACAGCCTGGTGTCTTAGATTTATAAAAAATACTAAATGTCGATCTGCGCGAAATACTGGCTTTTTAACTATACAAGAACTTGATGAGGCAACTAAAATTATTGTGAAGTTGGTTCAAAGACATGAATTTGGAGAGGAAATAAAGACTTTAAAATCTGGAAGAAACCTGAATGCTAGTAACAAACTCCTTTCTTTAAACCCTTTTCTAGACAAAAATGAAATTCTTCGTGTTGGTGGAAGATTAAGACACGCAAACCTACCTGAGAGTCAAAAACACCAAACGATACTTCCTAAAACGCATCACATTACAGATTTAATTATAAAGTATTTTCATGAAAAACATCTTCACAGTGGAACTCAGTTAACAATTTCAGTCCTGCGACAACAATATTGGATAATTAATGCAAGAGACGCCGTGAAAAGGAATCTGCGGAACTGTATGAAGTGTTTTAGAACCACATCGAACTTAGCCTCTCAACTGATGGGTGATCTTCCAGCTGCTCGTGTAGTGCCATCGCGAGTGTTTTCGAAAGTCGGGGTTGATCTTGCAGGCCCCTTTCTCATCAAACCTCGTAAGGGCCGAGGTGTTAGATCTTATAAAAGTTATATTTGTTTATATATCTGTTTTTTCACAAAAGCAATTCATTTGGAAATACTCAGTGATCTCACCTCTGAAACATTCCTCGCATCCTTGAAGAGGTTTGTTGCTCGACGAGGAAAACCTGAAGAATTGTTTTCAGACAGAGGAACGAACTTTGTAGGTGCCGACAACGAAATGAAAAAAATGATGTCCTTGATCTCTTCTGACGAAAAGATCCACAGATATTTGTCCGAAGAAACAATCAAATGGAATTTCAATCCCCCATCGGCCCCCCATTTTGGAGGACTTTGGGAGGCTGGAATAAAACAGATGAAGGGTCATTTAAAAAGAACTATTGGCGAACAAATATTAACTTATGAACAGTTCCTTACTTTAATTACTCAAATTGAATCGTGCTTGAACTCCAGACCTCTTGTTGCGCTCTCAAATGATCCAAGTGACTTAAATGCTCTAACTCCAGGACATTTTATCATAGGCACTGCCTTGACTTCAATACCAGAACCTGACTATTCTTCAGTTAACCTAACCCCGCTAGAAAGATGGAAACTTCTACAAAAAATTTTTCAAAGTTTCTGGAACAGATGGTCTTCAGATTACCTATCAGACTTGCAAAGGCGATCAAAATGGTTAATAAATAAACCAAATTTCAAGAAAGACGATTTGGTTTTAATAAAAGATGATAATCAGCCCCCTTTGAAGTGGAAACTAGGACGCATAATCAAATTATTTCCTGGAGCAGATGGCAAGATTCGTGTTGTTCTACTGAAAACTATTTATGGAGAGTTGAAGCGTCCGATCGCCAAACTATCACCTCTACCATTTTGAACTTTGAAATTTTTATTTTATTTTTATTTTATTTTATTTTATTTTTATTTTTATTTTTTTATATGTTCCTGTTTTTAATCCATTTATGTTAATCATCTAGTTACAATGTTTCATATGTATATTAATCTCTTTTTTTTCTTATCTATTTGCAGTTGAAGACCAAGAAAATGAAAACCTGTAATAACACTAATGTTGTTATTGTACTTGTAGAATATTTTTATGAACCTTCGTTCATGGGGGCGGAGCATGTTTGAACGTAGCTTTTGGTTTCGTTTCGCCAGCCCCCCCGACTAGTAGTTGGCTCTTTGCCAAATGAGAGGTGCTTTTTTCTTTTTGAGAATGTTACTTTTTTTTAGTTTTGTTTCTCGGCCTGTCTTAAACAGGAAGTATAATTTTTTCTCTTGAACATGAAAGTTATGATTTAAATATTATGATCTTGGCTCCTTTATGGAGAAACAATGTTATCCTGAAATATTACTGAATTAAGTTATAATTGTGAATTCTTCAAAGTATACTGCAAATAGTTTTTTATTGTGTGTTTAATTTCTAATAAAGAATTTATGCTCTCCCAGCTGACTTTATGACTGAAATGAACACTAGAACTATAGAGTTTGTGATTACATGATTCTGCAAATTTTCATGGTACGAATTTTCATGGCGCAGTATATATAATAATAATTTTTTTTTCATCCTTAAACTGACTAAGTACGTGATTCGACAAGGATTTATTTAACAAAACAATATTAACTCTATTTTTTTTATATAGGAATTTTTGCTAGTGTTCGGATACTTTTGTTACCGAATGTAGGTACACCATGCCATGGAACATATTTTATCTGGAATTGGGGTAAAATAGTCCACTTATTCAGATGTTATTAAATATATATATATATATATTGAAAAAAAGTAAGCATAATTATTACTTTTGACTGAGTGCAATACAGTTCTAAATATATATGTAATAAGCACACATATTTTCAATAGCCAGAAATCATTACTTTGTGAAGATGAAAATGGCCCATTTTCCCCGGTCTTCTCTAAATGTTATATTGTAAATCATTTTGATTGTCATTTGTAAGTTTTTATTGTAATTTGTAATAAATAAAGGGGAAAAAAACCTTTTAAACACGCCAGCAACAATTGCTGCCAGTTCTAAGTCTGTATAAAGTGTGAAGGGAAGTTAACTTTTTAAACTTGTAGATTTTACTTCCAGGTTGAAAACCGATGACTTCAACAGAAAAGTATATGAATATGTAAGTGCTTTCATATCTAAATCTAAAGGAAATGATTCTTGTCAGGTCATATCCCTTCCCCCTCCATTACCCTTCATACCCACCCTTTGTAAGGGAGGTATAGCGTAATGTTTGCCCTCGGGCTAAATTCGGACTTCAGACGGATGTTCGATTCTTTCACAATCTAAGTGTAACGCTATTAGATTTTTAAAATGCTAGTCATTCTGAATAGGATACGCCTTTTGTTGGCAACGCAGGTGTCCATAAAGTAGGATTTTTACATTTCAGGTGACTGAAGTACCCCGTTAACATCCTATTTTAAAGGGTAGGAGGAGTGCTAAATTGTCGACAGTGTGGGATCTAATAAACAAATAAACATCGGTAGTTCCACGTTCCCTTATCGCTTTTTTTTTTCCTTCGATGACAATGATTATCATTCCTTTTTTTAACACTGGACTCGTTGAGTTAGCACATGCGCAAAGCCTCGCATAGTTGTAAGAGAATTCGTTGAACAATAATCTGAAGAATTACGCAGATAAAATTATGTTATGGAATCAGCCAAATAACATCAAATTTGATGCAAAGCATTGTGCTCCGCACATAATTTTGGAATCTTTCCTTCATATATATATACATATATACTAATTTTATTTACACTGCATAAAAAAGGTAGGGCACTAGATATTTTTTGGAAAAGGGGAATCTTCTATTTTTAATAAAATTTTTATGAGTAACATTTTGCAGACCATTTAACAAGAAAGTATCACTATCCTTACCATGATACTCAAAAATAAAATATTGATGACAACAGAAATAGTTTCTTCCAATTTAAACTCTGTAAAAAAAGTAGAAGGACAGTAATGCAATTTATAAAGTATAAGCAATATTAGTAAGGAATACTCTTCCCGTTAGCTTTTAGAACTTCGAATATTCTTTTTGGTAGTGAATCACACAAAGATTGGATTTTGTTTTGCAAAAATTATACCATGCTTCTCGAAAAAATCTTCAAAGCTTCTCGAAGTGCAATAAGGTATTTGAACTTTTTCCGACAGCATAAATTCGATGAACAAGCATTGCCCAGATGTTTTATACTATGTTAAGATCAGGACTTCTGGCTGGCTATGGTAAAATCTGCACATTATTTACAGCGAATCAAATTTTAAGTCCATAGATGGTGTGAATGGAGGCTCCATCTTGTTTAAACATCCACTCTTCTCTTCCTAATTTAGAGCCATAGAAGATCAAATTTCAGCACTTCAGTACACTCTGTATATTTTTGCCTACCACTGAAAAAGACCAGACTTGTTCTTCTTTCATATCCAGACCATCAATCCCTCCCCTCCCCCCATACGAAACTTGTCGAGTTCAGTAAATTTCTTAAGTATTCTTCAGACAATGCTAGTAATATTTGTAATCATCTGGATCGTCTAAGTGAGGCCTGTCAAGCCCAAAACACTTGGTGGGTCACATTGAAAATCTATTTTATTCAGGCAGGCCGCACCTTATCTATACAATGTGTATGTGCATCTATGTTTGTGAGTGTATGAATCATGTACGTAAATACTTTTTTCGGGGAAGGGCAGGGTAAACATTCGAAGCAGAACACATTAATTTAAATTTTTACATTCATAAATTAACAATAGAATCGTAAAAAAATTATATATTAATAACTATAACAAAAAGAATGAATAAATGAATCTAATATTTCATTACATCAGTGTGATTCATTAGCTACCGTGATCGTTGAATGGTATTTTCATTTCGAAAAGTCAGTAAATTTATTAATTTTTAATCTGTTAACCAAATTTCTCAAACTTTAAATATCGTTAATCTCCTCGTGGGCCGCAAATAATTATTCGGTGGCCGGATGCGGCAAGTAGGTTGGCTACCCCTGATCAAAGTTAAGCTTCTTCTCGTTTGAAAATACTACAACTATATTACTAACAGTTTTATCTGTGTCCATGACATGTGTTTCTTAGCCCAAGATAAATAGTTATCAGTATGTGTTTTTTCCACTTTGGATGATACATTCGCTTTTTGAAAATGAATTATTTGGATCTTGTTATGTAGTTGTAACCTCAACACATGAGTAAGTACTGATTGATTGTGAGCTTTTCCAATACTTCCACTGCTCTTTTTAAGTTCATGAGCAAGTTCTCTTTCATCACAATGCGTTAATTATTTAGGCCTACCAGACTTCTTTCTTATCCCTTTTCTGTCTGGCTTTCTGATAAAGTTAGAAACTGTATTAGGGCTGACGTGCATTATACGGGCAATCTGCCTAACACTTTTACAATAATTTTTATATGCAAATTAGAAAACCCCTTAAATGTATTCGTCTAAGCCGTCTGAAAAGAAATAACAATGCAATTTTTAACAAAATATGTTTTCTTCAAAAAAAAGCAGTGAAAAAAAAAATCGTTATTTACTCTTTTATTCGTGCACAGTCCACCAAATAATAAATTGTGACAGGTGTCTCTCTACTGTTTTACACTTGATATTATGAATACTAGTTTTTCTTTATTCTACTAATTAGCATTAGTGGTAGACATTTTATTTTTACGGGAAATTAAAGAAACCTTTGTTGAATAAAATCTGATAGCCAGGATAAAAATACAGAAAATAGTTTTTAAAAATCGAGTGTACTTCTACTTCTTTTGCACAGTTTAATTAGAAAAAATTTGCAAAACACCACTGGCTTACAAATAATATCAAATTATTTCTTTTGATTACTTATATTCTACTACCATTAATCAGAAAGCCAAACTAGTGAGTCCTTTATTTAAGGTGTTATTAGTTTAAGTATACTAAGCACAAAGAAATAAAATTTCAATCTGCAATTAAATCTAACAAATTAAATAAATTAGATATAAACTAAATGACAAGTATCCCACATACTTTTAAGGACATTTTACATTTTCTTTACAGTGCAAATATTTGATTTTCTAAATCTGAAGATTTATTTCCATAAAATTAATTAAAGTAAAAAAAAAGTACTGAAAAGTAAAATAAAACTATCGAATGACCTATTAATTTCGGTAAGGACAATAAACTTTTCGCAGAAAATTGAAAAGAAAGTAATATCAAGAATGGGAAATTGATGATGTTTTGAAAGAAGAAAAAAAAAAAAAGTGATACGTAACAGAGATATCTTTTTCCTTAAATAAAATTGATGAAATATCTTCTTTATGTTTTCTCTTAATTCAATGGTCTAAAAAACAATCCCACATATTTCACCAGACATACGATTTGAAATGGGTTATAAAACCTTTTGGCAAATATCCAGTTCAGTGTCTTATCTTTCCACCACATTCATTGGTAACTTTAAGAAAATGTAATCCGGATTACATTTATAACGTTTTCGTCAATATTTGTCAAGTTCAGGATTAGAAAACCATAAATCAATAATTTAGGTAATCTAACTTCATTATTTTAATTTAAAATGTTTCAAATTATTAATTTAAAGTTTTTTTTCTCTTTTGAAATTTTTTCTCTTAGCAATAATTATTGTTAATTGTTATATTTTTTTTCTTTTAAATTTTAAATAAATAATAAAGGAAGAAAAGGGAATTGCAACCTTTTAAAATTAATCATACACTCCGCAACAAAAAGATAGGTACAAAGGTTTTTTTTTTTTTTTTTTTTTTTAATTTTTCATAAAATTACGTTATCTAAATTGTGCTGATCATTTATTATAATCAAAACCATACTAAATATTTGGATCATATTCAAATTATTCATATTCAAAATAATCATATTCAAAAATAAATAAATAAAAAAAATAAATAAAAAATAAACCTTTGTACCCCCTTTTTTTTTTTTTTTGTCGCGGAGTGTAGTCTTAAATTAGAAAAAATTTAGCCTTAATTTTTTTTAGTTAGTCTTAGCAAAAAAATTGGTCTTAAATTAGTGTCATTTTATGATAATCAGCACAATTTAGGTAATGTTATTTTTTTGAAAAAAAAAAAAAAAAAAACTTTTGTACTTATCTTTTTGTCGCGGAATGTATGTGCATATTATTTTTTATCTACATGTGCATGTCTGTGTAATAATTTGTATATGTTAATCGTATTTGCGATATATGTATATATACAGTGCGTTTCAGAACAAAGTTTCAATGACAAAGTTTTGAAATAAAATACGCAGATTTGCAAAATTAGTAAGAATATTTACGAAGACAGGGATCTGCAGTCTCAGTTCAATGCCTTTCTAAACAGAGCATTTGATTGTTTTTTATAATTTGTATCAAATCACATTACAAATCATTTTTAATATCACCAACGTGATTAGCAGTAACAACGCAAGAAGAGTGTAATTTTTAAAGACACATTTTGCAATGTCTCTAGTGAAATGAATGCACGTTCTTTATATATGAACTATCCAAGCACTTTTAGATTTTGTGGATTCTTACTGTAAAAATTAGCCTTCAAACGATTACAAAGAATGATCTCATACTTGTTTTGTTTCAGTAGCAGAATTTTCCAAAAAGTGATCCCTCAGTGAGTTGGTAAAACTTACAGTGTGCAACGCTACGAGACTCTGTGTCGTTGTCTAACACAGAAAATGCTTTGTCTTTATTGAATTTCCTATATTATATGCGTCTAATTCAACCATTCATCACATTTCCGTAATGGAGACAGATAATTGAGCACTTTGTAATTCTGGATATTATTTTTAAAGCTCATTTTTTTTGCAACGTCTTTTGCTGGCAAAACTTGTAAATAATTTGTTGAACTGGTGTATATAAAATTTCAGGGAAGCTTATCTAACACACTTCTGTAATCATTCTGTTTATCACTGTTTCAAACTTATATCTTTTCAATGATGTAGAATCTTTTAAGAAACTTCTGTACATATGCATGTATAAATATATTTATGTATATCATATAAATATACATTTTCAAAAAAATATCAATATTTTTTCCTTATCACACTATATCCGAAACCTCATAACTAGGGCTATACTTATGAGTGCATAGCGAAATTTTGTAGCTTTTTATCCTCAGTACTTTCTGATTTGTCCTTCTACTTTTGCGTGTGTGTGTGTGTGTGTTTAAACCCTCTTTAGAACATGGATAATTTGATATACTTAGAATCCCGCTTTCGTTTTTTTTTTTAGATTTTTTTTAAGTAACATACTAATTTTAATTATTCGTGGGAGGGAAAAAAGTTTGGTGTTTATATTTATTACCTGATCGTTGTGTCAGTTAATAAAGAAAGTAAATTTAACACTAAAAAGTTACGTAATTGTTAGGTGGACATCTGCTACTCAAAAATCCTTTTGCATTTCAAAATACAAGTTTTATCAACAAATTCTTTAACAAAATGGTTGCCAATATATATATATATATATATAGAGAGAGAGAGAGAGAGAGAGTTAAAAAAAAAAAAAAAAATTATGCTTATTTAAAAAGCTTTCCATGTTAAAAAATCCCTGTTAAATTATATATTATGGATGCATGCACAAAATTATTGGATTTTATTTGAAGTAATTTTAAAATTACATTTTACTAGAATTTTCGGTTAATATCGATATGCCAATAAACTTTCAAGTTTCAATAAAAGTTATTATTTTCCTTTCAAGTACACAAAAAGATCTCAAAATATTTTGGACGAAATATTTATAAGTTAGATATTGCATCAAACACGCTTGGCTAACCATAGTGAACATTTTATATGTTTTCAGTCTGAAATATACGATACAAAACTCTGGAAAATTCTTACAACTCGATTTAAAATTCTTTTCTTTACGCGAATACATCAAAATATATTTTTACTTTATTCAAAGCAAATATTTAACCTTCTTATAAAAAGAAAATACAAACTTTGTAATATTATACAACAGTACTATTTGAAGAATGTTTTTAAAACTTATATAATTATATCAAATACAATACAAATAAAACTTATATAATTAATTCTTCAGGCAGTTATAAAGAATATAAAAAATGTTGCAATAATATTATATACCAGTGTTTTCTATCTAAATGATCTTTTTCGTTTACGTAATTTTTGTGAAGTATTAAAATCGTTTTTTCTTAATAAAATCGTAATTAGGTGAAAATTTGCATTAAAACTTCTATTGATGATTATCGAACCGTAATCTATTAAAACCTATCGATAACTCCACATTTTTGAAAGAACTATATAGTTCTCTATGAAATGACATTCCATTCAGTGACGGTGGAATAGATAATTTAAATCTACATCATTTTTTATTTAAAAAAAAAAAAAAAAAAAAAGTTAGCTTCAAGAATACTTAACACTATAAAGAAGGGAATGTAAAGTTAATGGCTAAATCAGTCATTTTAACTTCTTTAGTCGTTCTAGTGTTAATTAAAATGACGTATCAAATGATTTTCATAAGTAAATTACACTAATTATTATTATATTATTTTACTTTATGTAATTTTTAAGTATTATATGTATATATCTATATTACATCTGTTATTATATATGTTATATACATTCTATTATACATACCTACATATATATATAACAGATGTAATAGCAGTTATATTAATAAAATATATATAACAGATATACATGTAATTGTCAGATTTTTTTTTTTTTTTATGAGTAATGTTTAAACTAAACCAATATGATTAATATTACATGTATTTATACAATTTGACACATTTTCACATTAGGAAAAATCGTAACGAGTGGGATATTCCATTCAATCCTTATTCAAGTTACACGATGTTGTCTTGCTATCAGTTCTCTGAGTATTGAGAATCATGAGAGCCAATTATGTCCATTAAGTATTAGAAATTACAGAATTTCTGATTGTGGATTTTTCCATATGTTTGGTGACTGAAAGATGCTGGCTTTCGCGCGAGTGTGTGTAATTTTAATCTTCAATTATTACAGAATATTGCTTGTTAAAGAAGGCGAAATATTAATTTCATCTTGAATCTTTCCAAATATTTCTAAACATGACTTCGACTTAAATGAGAAATTTCAAATTCTCAAACGCATCTCTACAGATGCTAAAAGAAGTGAAAGTTCCTGTCTGTCTGTATGCGGGACAGAAGCGATGTTTATGCAAAGAACTTTAAGTTGTTTGGTCTATACCCTCAAAACATGACTTCTATTTGAATACGGAGAAATGGGAGATGATGGGTATGATAGCAAACTTGTAGGCTGGGTAGGTGTATGCATAAGTTTTTTCCGGTTTAACTAAAACATGGCGCCAGCAAAAAGTACACAGCGCATTAATTTGACACATACGTCATTTTGTTCATCTTAAATTTAAACTACAAACACATACATGTTGATTCTGCCAAAAACTAGCGTGTTTATTTTATCGCTCAGTGATCATGTCGAGTTTTGAGCCTGAAAAAGAACATTTGCGGCACGCATTGCTTTTCTTATTTAATCAAACAAAAAAGGTTGTTAAAAGTCATCGTTTGCTGATAGAAACATAACGGTGAACACGCTCCATCGATTAGAACATGCGAGACATGGTTTCGAAAATTTAAAAGTGATGACTTCAATATGAAAGACAGTGAGCGCTCTGGTAGACCACAAAAATGCGAAGACGAGTAATTTCAGGCATTACTGGATGATGACCCAACTCAAACTCAACAGTAATTACCAGAAGTATTACATGTGTCAAAAGAAACAATCAGCAAACGTTTACGAGCAATGGGAAAGATCAATAAACTCGGTAAATGGGTCCCACATGATTTGAATGAACATAAAAAAAAAATCGCAAAGTTACTTGTGAAATTCTGTTTCAATGCCACGAAAGGGAATCATTTTTGCATTGAATTCTGATGGGTAACGAAAAATAAATTTATTTTGAAAACCCGAAGCGGAAAAATCGTAGCTTTCATCTGGCGAAACTGATCCTTTAGTACCAAGGCCAAATCGCTTCGGCAAGAAGACCATGCTCTGTGTCTGGTAGGACCAGAGATGTATAATGTATTATGAACTCTTGAAGCCCGGCGAAACCATTAATACACAACTCTATCGCCAACAAATGATTAATTTAAACCACGCATTAATCGAAAGACGACCGGAATGGGCCAGAAGACATGGCAAAGTGATTTTGTTACAGGACAATGCGCCGTCTCACACAGGAAAACCCGTGAAAGACACCTTGAAATCGCTTAGATGGGTCATCTTTTCACACCTGCCATACTGTCCAGATCTGGCGCCATCTGACTATCACCTTTTCGCATCTCGCGAGACGTGAGACACGCGAACGCAGTGCAGCACTTCAGCAATTTCAAAAAAGTTTGCAAATGACTTGACAAACGGTTTGCCGGTAAAGACAAGCAAATTTTCCGGCATGGTATTCATCAATTACCTGAAAGATCGGCGAAATGTGTAAAAGCCGATGGCCAAAATTTTGAATAAAAAAAATCAATTTCCCTTGAAAATTACGTGGTTTTTTTTAAACCAAAAAACTGGAAAAAAATTATGGATGCACCTGGTATTTTCATAATATTAAAATAACACTGTCATCCTGCAATACAGTTTTATTTTTATTATTTTCTCCTAAATTCAGTAGAAAAATGTACTCGATTCGTAAAAATTTGAACTTCCAATATTTAGTGTATTTACAAGTTTTAAGATGCCCGAAACACGATTTGACCATTTAAAAAATAAATATCTTTGTCTCTCTGACAAACAATTTTTGATAATGCGTTTCAAAAACTGATTCACAAAATTTCGTTAAAATGTTATAGATAATAACATCTTATTGTAGATTAGAACTTATCAAATTTTAGTACATATCGTTCATAAAGTGATGTATCAGAATCACATATTCTATCGTAATTTTTAATGTGGAAAAATTTAATATAAACGTACACAATGAGGATTATTTTTCACCAAGCATAGTGAAGTTATATAGTATATATATATATATATATATATATATATATATATAATACTCAACTAGCATAGAATTTTCGTAAATATAGGGTCATCACTTAACCACCGTGTGGTTACACTATGTCTATATACAGAGTGAGTTTGATATAATCTGCCAAACGAAAGGAGGTGATAGAACAGCCCATGGGAAGCATAAAACACCATAGAAACTCTGTCCTATCTCTAACCGTTTCCGAATTTTGAAAGCACAAATTCTGAAGCACAAATTTGGAAACAGCAGAAAAAATCCTATCGGGTGACACCATTTACATCAGGATACCTTAATTTGACGGTGAACTACAAGCGCTAAAACATTGGAGAAGTTTAAAATCGAGTTGTCACCAAATTCCGTTTGCAAACACCATTCAAGCTACAATCGGTCAAATTTACCAAAAACTTCTCCATTCCACAAGCTTTAGAATGAGTCCACAATAAACCATATCGGTGTTCTAGTTCAGGAGAAATTTAGCCTTTTGTTTGAAATACATCACTGAAAACGGCGTTCGTCGAGAAGGAGACACACGGGGTGCCATGGTCGTTCCTGAAACCATGTCCGCCTTCAGCCCGCTGTTTTGTCAGATGCAAAAAAGAAAGTTTTAATGACAAACAAGAAAAGTAGCAGTTGTATTAAGTTTACAAACACAATGGAATGGAAACAAAAGAAGTATGACGTTTCTCACATCTTTCACAAAGGAATATGCAAAAAAAAAAAAAAAAGACGTATCTCACGTTTATGATTAAAGCACATGTGCATCTGAAAGGATGTGTGAAATTTAGTACCGCTTCTGAAATTGGTCACACCCACACCTGATACATGCCCTTGCCCGCTTACGAACGAAAACCACAGTAGCTCTTAGCGAAAGCTCATCCCTCAGTTTTATTATTGCATCATCGAGCCGACTGCTTAAATCTCGCAAACTGGCAACTTCTGTGCGGTAAACTTCTTGCTTAAACTTCTTGCTTCAGGAAACCCCAAACATAGAATTCCAATTTAGTGAGATCTGGCGATCTAGGTGGCCAAGGAATTGGTCCATTACGACCAATCCATCGCGGATACTGCTGAGTCAAGAAGTTCCGAACGGTATTGGAAGAATGTGCAGGGGCCCCATCGTGTTGGAAAATGATTTCCGCCCGTTGGGGTACAGGAATGACATCAAGTAATCCTGGAAGATGATGTTCCAGAAACTCTAAATATGTATTGCTTGTCAGATGACCTTGGAACACATGTGGACCTATCAAGCGATCGCCAACCACACCAAGCCAAACATTTAAGCTGAATCGCGTCTGAAACGATGAATTTCGTGTTACAAATGGATTTTGTTGAGCGTAATGATGCCAGTTATGTAAATTTAACATGCCATCCCGAGTGAAAAGTGACTCATCTGTCCACAGTATCGTTCTAAGGAAATGGTGTTCCTCAATATCTTGATCTAAAAGCCAGCAGCAGAATATTACCCGCTTTTGGAAATCTGAGCGGCGTAATTCTTGTACCGGTGTGAAGTGGTATGGATGATACTGGTTTTTTCGCAAAACATTCATCACTTACTTTGGGAGATTCCACCTTCTCTCGCAAGTATGCGTGAATTCATATTTGGATTTTCCTCAACTCGGTCGAGTACGGACTCCTCAGCGGTGGTGGAGCGGCGACCATGGCCCCTTTCGTACACTCTACCAAACGACCCACTCTCCCTAAGCCTTCGATGAATTGCGGCAAATACAGCACGGTTGGGCGACGATGTGGATAACGTAGACGGTACTCTTCTTCGGCTATCCCAGAGTTACCATCGCAAAATCCATACACAAAATGCATATCCGCATACTCTTCATTTGAAAAACTAAGCACATCTGTTTACAGGTTGGAAAGTATGACAATTTGATCCCTGTGATGACTTCAATTAAAAATAAAATTCAGAAGGGTAAAGAAAAAGGGATAAAATTTCAATATTAATTTACAAAAGTAGAAGAAAAAAAGTGCTACGGAATAAGAACCAACTTAGTTAATTCGAACCAATGTAGGAAAACATACCAAGTATGAACTAAAAGAGAACAAGTAGACGTGAGAGCAACGTAAAAAGAATCGGCCGAGCTCAGGCAAAGTCCAGAAAAGGCTGAAGCAATAAGCAGCATAAAACGTAAAAGAAGCTGACAAGCTAATGAGCTGTTACAGATTGACTCGCCTTTTGTACCCGCGAGTGGGATGCGCGCGCAGGAAGGTTGGAATACATTTACATATCACTGAGAGTCCATATGCAGATAGTCACGAATTTGCATACGTTCCATTTACTCACCATCGTTTCGTTTGCCGAATTTCGAAGAACGCCGTTTTTAGTGATGTATTTCAAACAAAAGACTAAATTTCTCCTGAACTAGAACACCGATATGGTTTATTGTGGGCTCATTCTAAAACTTGTGGAATGGAGAAATTTTGGTAAATTTGACCGATTGTAGCTTGAACGGTGTTTGCAGAATTGCCGGTTAAATAATTTGGTGACAACTCGACTTTTAACTTCGCCAATGTTTTAGCGCTTGTAGCTCGCCGTCAAATTAAGGTATCCTGATGTAAATGTTGTCACCCGATAGGATTTTTTTCTGCTCTTCCCAAATATGTGCTTATTTTGCGTGTAAGTTATTCAGAAAGCTCACTTTTTTTTTTTTTTTTCTTTTTCAGACGGGATGGAAAAAAAACAGATTTTTCTTCTATCTACCATAACTCGGAAACGGTTAGAGATAAGACAGGGTTTGTATGGTGTTTTATGCTCCCCATGGGCTGTTGTATCACGTCCTTTCGTTTGACAGATTATGTCACACTCACTCTGTATATATATCAGATTGTGGACATACATATATATGTATGTACAAAGACTTTTTTTTTTTTTTTTAAACAATAAGTTGGACCATGCATTTGTGATAGTTTGAAAAAAAGTTTTTGATTTTTTTTAAATCTTTGCTAAAATAATAATAATAATTAATAGAAATAGTCATCACTCAACAATTAATCGAAATTGACTTTTTTAAAAAACAATTTGATTACACACGCCTGCGAAATCACAATATTATTATTTTTATTTTTTTTCATTGCGTTGGGTGTCTCTAATGTGGTATGATATGCTAAATTTAGAAATTCTTTTCTTTTCTTCCTATCACATAAAGATTTTTCACAAAGTATTTCTGAAGATCGGAAAATTTCATAGAGGCTGTAATAAATCCGAAATTATATAATATAAAAAATAGGCTATCATTATCTTTTAAATGTGTTTCTGTACGTAGAAGATCCCATTACAGCTTTTTCTCTCGTGAACGACTTGGTGGTCTTAAAGGAACGGGGGGGGGGGGGGGGTTCTCTATGCAGCATCTAACAGTAATCTGCTAAAATGTTAACTCTCAATCAACCCTGATACCTCCTCTACATTTCTTTGGTGTCTTGATGAAATAGCTATGTTTGTTCTTCATTCATATCACCCATATTTTCCAGAAAATAACTCAGATTTTAGTTGTTAAAGTAGAGGTTTAAGCTAAAAAAAATATCCCACATTTTGTCAAAACTGTACGTGATGAAAAATTTTTAATTGATTTTTCTTAATCATTCTCCAAAAATACATCATCTTGAAGACAAAAATTTTATCACAGTCTTGTGTTACCAATCATTAAATGCATCTTTGAACTGAATATGTTTACTCTATTCATTTGTGTTGAAAGATTTATTGTTGAAAAGTAAACAATTGTTTATTTATTTACTTCGACATACTGATTAAGATTGTTTGATATATCCAAAGAAAAATTTAAATTACCCCATTTGTTTATTCAATCCTATGCTATTATTAATATTAAAAGTAAATGATTATTCTGTTTATTTAGTATTGTAATATATCTCCTAAATTTAATCCAATGATGAAACTAATCTAAAAGAAGATTTCTATATGTACTTTTTTAGAACCTTAGTGCATAATAAGTTCTTGAACAGAATGGATGCATTTAAATTACTTTCCAGAAAATTATTTAAATAAATAAGTTAGTTATTTGGGCTTTTTCAATTATCTGTAATTTATATTAATCAACATGATTTTTTCTATTCATAAGAAGTAAATTACACTCAATATATATATATATATATATATATAAAGAAAAAACTCCAGATATATGGGCAAAATTCCGACATAAAAAGAAGTTTTGAAGATGACGCTAATTATATGCTAGAAGACACAAACGATGCTGATTATATAGAAGACAAGTGGAGATTTAATTATTTTCACAAATAAAATCTTACTTGTCTATAATTAACGTTGCTGTACTACTAGCGATTGCATTTTTTAATATCTGATGATAATAATAATAATAATAATAATAATAATAATAATAATGAAATGAATGCAAAGTCCTGAAAAATTTATTTTTTAAAACTTTCTTAGAAGACGAAATATTGTTTTTTTTTTTTTTTTTCTTTCTTTTTTTAATAATTAGAGATATACAGTCGAATCTCGTTAACGTGAACGCTGTTAACGTGAATTACTTTTAACATGAACTGTTTCCACAATCCCTGTCAAAATGAAGATTAGTTTAATTATATAAAGATTAGTTACTGATAGTATGAACTACTGATAACATGAAAAACATTTTTATCCCCCTTGAGATTCATGTTAACGAGGTTCGACTGTATATTTTTCCATATGAAAATCGTCTGCATTTAACATGGTTTATAATTTTAATAATTAATAATTTTAAAAATCAATTTCATTTCATCAATTTCTAAAGGATAATTCAGAAGAATGTTTTAAGATGGTCGCAACATACTGGTTCTTTTAAATAATTTTGAAATTTTGTAATTAAAATTCACGAAAAATTTATATATATATATGGTTTGTTTGGATTGTCGTACAAAACTAATTAGTATAAAGATAAGTTGTGTTCATGTTATTAGTTCTAATAATTAATGTATCTTAAGAATAAGAACTTTACAAATAAACATCATTCTCGGTTGTACATTTTATGATGATTCCTTACAAAGTTTTAACTTTTCACCATTTAATGCCAAAATTTAATTCTTATACGGCACAAAATTTAATATTTATACTGCAGCAAACTGTTTAAAATTTAAATTATTTGCTCAAAGTTTAATTATTGTTTTTTTATCTAAAAATTTTAGAATAATAGTTTAAGAAATCGATATTTTTTCAGAGTATTTACACTTGCTTGAAAAGCTGTTCAGACATATATATATAATTTAATGAAAGCTATCTTTTATTATTGTTTTTAACATTTTTTTCTTGTTCTGTTTACAATTCGATGTGCTATTTGTGTTATCTTTTTTAGTATTAATAAAGGTTATTACTATTATTTTATATATGCTGAAATAACTTAAACAATCAGAGAAATGTGAGAATTTGATATAAATTTGAACCACTTATTCAATTAAATTTTTTTGAAAATAATTAAAAATGAGAAAAAGTATCTAAAAGAATTTTTTATTCAGTATTAAAATAATAATTGGTATTTAATAATAAATTTGAAATTAGTTAAAAATTAAAGAAACATCAATAATATTTTTATTAAGTTAAGAAGTATTTATTATATTCATTATAACAGTTATTAAATTTTTGATTTTTACTAATTAAAAATACACTGGATAATTTATAGCCCATGATGTAAAAGAAAATCGTATTTATATATATATATATATATATATATATATAATATTTTAAACATATTTATTAACATATTTTAAACACATTTATTTATTTATTTACTTATTTTGTTAAGAGCATGGTCCTTTCTTAGTTTTGGCAAGCTAGAGAGAGAGAGTACATATGGTAAAGCTGGCTAAACCTCCCAACGTTGTCTCAAGTCAACATGGCTTGCTAATTCTTGAAAACTAAGAATTCGTTCATCTTTTAATGTTAATTTAAATTTATGATAATTTATGATTAAGTATTTATGACAATACACACACACAGACATATATAGTTATTTTCGAAATCACTCGAAAGAACTTTTACAAATTTCTGAGATATTCTAAAAAAGAAAATTAAAAGTTATTTATTATAAAGAGTTTTTATTATCTTTTGTTAACTAAAAAATATGTATAATTATATAAGCATTTAGAACATTTTATTCTTTCCTTAGGCTTTCTGAAAACACTTTTTTTTTTTGGGAGGGGGGGGGGGAGGACAATGAAACATGAAACATTTAATTAATCAACAAAAATTAAATAGTTAAGGAAATGCATTCGAAACTATTTTTTAAAAGAATGAATTTAATTATTTAATAATACTTATGTAACATGTTATACGATACAAGCTTTATTTTTGATAATTAAAATAAGTTTTAAAATCGTATGATGAAAGATAAGTTTTAGAAAATGATAATTGGGTCAAAATATTTTGTTTCTCTTGAAAAGTCTTTTTTTTTTTTTTTTTTTTTTTTTTTTGTTTCTCTCTCCCTCTCTTTTTTTTTTATAAAAGAAGAGGAAATTAACATTTTAAAATATACGTAACTATTTTAAATATTAATTGATATTTGCTTGTTAATTTATGTGGTAAGCTTTTTAGCTTTTAGTTTTTTTATAAATAATCATTGAAATTACATAAGTTATATATATATATTTTTTTGTAATTCATAGATGAAACTACTAAATTTCAAATTTATTTTAAAATAACGTATATGTTATGAAGTTTGTTGCTGCAGTGATCGTTGTTTGGTGGATGAAACTTCAAGAAAAGCTAAACAAGAAACATTACAAAAATACAGTGATTGCAGTCATCAGGATGTCTTTTATTGAAGAAATTTTCCAAAAATATCAAGGATGAATATTTCCAAGAAACTGATACAGAACGTTTTAAACCGTTTAATAATGATGCAAATAATTCCAGAGAGCAGTTGAGAATGTCGAATATGATGGGGGAGAGAGCGAAAGTAGTTACGTCTTTGCTATACTATGATCTGGAGCAGTTCTGTCTTCCCTTTACTAGAACAGATCCGAGATGTCTGAAGCAAAAAGCCAATATTCAGAAAAACACAGCCAAATTATAGTGCCAAATACTTTTTTTGTTTCTGGAATAAAATGATATAAATATTTTGAATTCGAAAGTTCGTTATTAAAGGTTATAGTCAATTATTTCGCCAATGAAATAAATAACACGAATCAAAATCCGTTACATCTGACGATTGCAGTATAATTGTAATTTCTAAATCATTTTTTTTTTATGATATTATATCACAGGGATTTCTAAATTTAGCTAAATTAAAAAAAGTTGTGCAATGTATTTGATGCTGAGTTTTCTAAAAGAGTAATTTATTTAATAAATAATACTCTAAACAGTCAGTTAGTTGATTCTGATGGGTAATCAACAAGTTATTTTTTAACAAAAATGATTTAAATTGCATCAGTAAATGCTATTTATTCAACAAATTATTAAATCTTACACTTAATTATTTGACCTTAACGGAAAATACAAATTGAAGTCTTTCTTATGATATTAAAAGGAAATTTTTATTATTCATTTAAATGAATGAAAGAATTGATATTAATAAAAGTGAGCTTCTCATATAATTTCGAACACTTTAAGTAAAATAATTGCGAATTAGGTTTAAATTAAACTTTTTTATTTAATTATTTAACTGATAATTTGATACTTAATACATTTAGAATAAAATAGATGTATTTAAATAATAGGTGATTAACTTCCTCACATATTTCTCCCCTACGCCTAAAAAGAAAATTTTTTTGAAAGGTAACCAAAATAATAATAATAATAATAATAATAATAATAATAATAATATCGCTTTCTCTCCCCTCAAGACCAATACATACAACAAATTTTAAAATATCTTTTTATATAAAAATGCATATTACTTCAAATTACTTTTATATTATATAGTGGCTAATAATGTAAAATTAAATATTAATTATGTAACACAAATAATTAATTAGAACTTGTTATTACAGGACATAGTTATCTTTCATAAGATGATACAATGTACAAATCATGACATTAGAATTGTAAAATTAGCAATGAAATGTAGAATTTATAATAATTCACAGCTGTGTGAGAATGCATTTAGTCAACAAATATTTCTTGTAAATGTATGACACATTGAAAGCAAAGGAAACGGAAATCAATGATTACAATACTAAAATATTTTATATTTATATCGTTATACAATATCTTAATTTGCATGAAATTGTTCATTATTTCCTAATTTTTTATTGTGATGTTTTGGCATGAAAAAAAAAAAAAAATAGAATACAAAAGAAAGTACTAGAAAGTCAATATGTGAAGACCTAAAATTTATTCAAATTGAGCCAGAGTTTGTGAATTAGTATATAAATTATAATTCACACTGTGGGTTGTGCGTGCACAGTCAAAAATATCGTACTGAGTTAGGGTGAAGCAGAAAAGGCGTATATTGTGTGTAAATAAAATTACAGCAAGCATGCTGCAACATAATTAAATGCTTTTTGTTTGTGTAAACAGAATTGTGAAAAAGAACTTATCAATAAAAATAATAGGACAAAAGTATGAAGTCTGGCAAAAATTTAAAAGAAAAATGTAATTAAGTTTATTATTATTTATTTATTATTATTTATTTTAAATTATAATTAATTATTGTAAAAAAATTAACAAGCTGCATTTTCCAAACATTATGTGGTTTAAAATTATGACGAAAGATACCTATATACTATTAATTTCCTTTTCCTTAACAAATATAATAAATTTAAAAAATGTGAACTATATTTAAAAATATAAACTATAAAATAAATAAAAGGTCACGAGACTAAAAAAAAAAAAAGTTTTAAAATGTTAATACCATTATGCTTGCTTTTGTAAGATTGTTAAAGAAATATTCTAGATCCAAGTATTTGTTTTTATACTTCTTGCCTGAAGTCTTTTAACTTTTATTCTTATCTGATAAGTACATTTGAAAACAAATACAAACATTATCACAAGAGAAAGCATTAAATTTTTTACAGGAATAAGTTTTTGTAAAGAGAAATAAAGTGCAAAGGTCCGAGTTTGTTTTCATTTCCTTAAAAACTTTTTGACTCTTTTTTTTTTCAATTTCTTGTATCAATATTGGCTTTTTTTCAAACGAACCGATAACAAAAGCACTTAAAATCAAAATAAACTATTTTGATTGTTCAAGGTACATTAAAACTCAATGTACTACATAAAAAAAAACCTTTTTCTAAATTAAAATAATTGTTTTAGCTTTTCTCATTAATGGTTTTCCCCAAGGGACAGAAAAGAAGAAAATCTATTAGTATCTTGTATATTAAATGCAAATCAGATACTTTATTGATTTAGATATTTCTCATAAGATTTCAACATAACTTTTTTACTTAAAATATCCAGCTACCATAGGTTATGACATTATTGAATTTGATCAAAATTTTCGACATCAATTTTATTTTACCTTATCTGCGTATTTTAAGTTGATTTATATTCATTTCGTATTTGCATATGCGTATGTATATGTATATAATGAGAGAATCATCTGACTATCATATTTTTAAAAAAAGAGAGAGAGAAAAGAAAAAGAAAGAAAGAAAGAAAAGAAAGGGGCAGAACACTGAAATTTTAAACTTTAGTATTAAAGAGTTGCCGCATATAAGTGAGTTTTCCAAGCTTTCTTGAAAATTAGAAAAAATAAAGTGAAACATGGGCAGCGAGAGGTAAGACTAAAAGTTTGTATCACAGAAATTAATTTCAAAACGATTCAAAAGCTTTTCAAAAACAATTTTCTTGAAATTTGGTAAATTAACCCCGTTTAGATTTTCACTTTTTTCTGTATTCAATAGAAGAATTTTTTCTTTAAAAAAAATACAGATATTTAATAGATATAAAAAAAACCCTCCAAATTTTCTGATTTTTTTTACTAACATTTGCACATCACTTTTTTGAATCTCCCTATACGACAAACCAATGGTTCAATTTCTAAACTATAGGTATCATCAGAAAGGCTGTTTACTTTTTTTCCCAACCGTATGCAAATTTTAACAAAATACAGATTAGCTGGTTATATTTTTTTAAGTTTATGAAACATTGAACTTTTTCACAAAACATTTTATAACTCGAAGCGTTTATGAGATAAACAGTTTTATACTGAAAAAACAAAATTAGTGCCACCGCTGTTCTTTCTTTCTTTCTTTATTTTCGGTGTGTGGGGAGAGGGGGCTGCAAATAGGCGGTTAGAGCCCATCAGGGTTAATGAGCGAAGCGAGTCAGGAGGGGCGTTTATGAGATAAACAGTTTTATACTGAAAAAACAAAATTAGTGCCACCGCTGTTCTTTCTTTCTTTCTTTATTTTCGGTGTGTGGGGAGAGGGGGCTGCAAATAGGCGGTTAGAGCCCATCAGGGTTAATGAGCGAAGCGAGTCAGGAGGGGCGGCGTAGCCTTTCTTGGGGGGTTGGTATGCGGAACGACCAGGGAGCAGAGCACCTTAGTTTCTGTAAAAAAAATTAAACTAAGTCTGACGGAGCATATTACGCATATATAAATATACTGTTAATACTGGATTAAGTCTTTTTTCCCTGCCTCGAATTTTCTGTTGCTGTAAAAGTAATTTTACAAGCAAAGTGAAAAACGGTAGATCATTCATTTTCGGTGAGGCGAAAAATTTGGCGGCGAATTTTGTGACTTGGTGACCAAATTTTGTGAAAAATAGTAGTTTTGGTTTCCCGAAGTTTCGAATCTCTCCGATGCACAGGAACCTAGATCTTGAACTTTCCAGGGTTTCTGGATAGAATTATCACTAAGCTCCATCGGAAAAAGGAGTAATTTGAGGAGTAAATTGACTTTTGCAGCGTATGTGTTTAGTCACTGCGATTCAGAATTATTCAGAGACCTATTATGAGTGATTGCACTTTGGAGATTGTGCTCCAAGCGACTGAACTTTGTTCATGAGCTAGTGAAAATTTCTTTTCTGATGTTATTTGTTTTATTCCTGTTGTAGGGAATGTTGGTAGTATAGATTAAAGTCCTTTTGGTAGCCGTGAAAGTCTGCAAAAATTGAAAGCAAATGCGATGTGTCAACAATAATCCAAATTCTTCGGAGTCTTATGTGATTCTTTATTATTGCCTTGTTACACATACTTTTTAATTGGGATAAAGCAATTGTTCCACAAATGTAGTTCCCTGAACAGTCATGAGCAAAAAAAGAAAAAAAAAAAAACGCATATAATTAAAACCAAATTAATGTTACAAAAAATCATAAAATCAATGTATGTAGAAATAGTCACAATTATGAAAGCAATAATTAGAAGAGCACGGGGAGAACAGACTGGAAAGTGAAACTTCCTTTTAACACCGAGGTTGAAGCAGAAGTGATCAAAAGTGAACTAGAAGTTTGGCAAAAGCATTAATTTCAAAAAGAACTTTCTCCAAATTAGACTATTAGACTTATTTGATATGCGTTAGACAAGCAGCCGCAACATCCAACGGTACTTATGATTTTCATTCTATTAATATATATATATTTATTTATTTCTAATTATATATATATATATATATATATATATATATATATATATATATATATATATATATATATATATATATATATATTGGAATGAAGAGATAATTCAAGGCTATTTCTTTCTTTCTTTCTTTTTTTTTTAAATCTGAAATACCTGAAAGAATGTAACGTTCGCTTTTGGAGAAAATAAATCTAGTTCTTTTCGTTTTGAAGAAGCCTTTAAATAAATAATTTTAAGAAGTTAAATGCAATTAAATTTTAAGAAAGAATATGTGATTTTCGATATCACAATTCCTATGGAAATGGGTGTGCTTTCTTGGTCTGTTGCAGAACATTCGACGAAAAAAGACTTTTGCGGTGCGAGCGACAGCTTCAATATTGCCAGAATACTCGAAGAATTAACATTACTATTAGTCTGTTTTCGAGAATATTCGTTGTAGTAACCGTTTTGTTCAACTGATTCGAGAAGTTACAAAAAATAAAGTGCATTCATCGACTAGAACTGCCAGTTTTTTTACGAACTACTTTCTTACATAAGAAAGTCGACAAGTTTTCGTAACAGCGCTAAATAAATAAATAAATTCTTTTGCAACAGTATTATAGAATTTGTACTTAACATAATGATACAGTTCAAAGTTATTTTTAAATAATGAATAAGGTAAAACTAAAAGAGACATAAATCTCAAAGGACTTGTCAGAAAAAATCGACAAAAGTGAAATGAGATCTAAGTTTCTAAAACTTTTTCTTAACTTTAAAAATGCTTTTGTTCACTTTTTTTTTTTTTTTTTCTTTATTTGAAAAGTTACCAAAGACAGGTTAATATTCTTTTGCACATGAAAACAAATAAATGCTGATACAAATCAGAAAATAAATATAAAACATTTTATTATTATTATTATTATTATTTTGGTTTTTCTCATATGAAATTTATATAAGTTAAATCTAATTATCTCAAAGTGTGTAGAATTTTGTGGAGTTTTAATTATTTAGTTCAAACAGAATTACTTTAAATCTGTCTAAATATATCAGTTGGTTTCAACAAATAAATCAAACAGTATTTTAATGGCATTATTTTGTATTACACTTCGGTTGAAATTATCTGAATGAAACTAAAATATCGATTTTTTTTAGTATACATAAAATTAATTTTATCGACATTTCACCTTTAAAATCGCTTATTTTAGCTAATTTTTCGTAGGGAAGCCAATCTTAAAAAGTATGGTTACATTAAATAAATTAATAAAATGCGATGCTCCCATTCAGCTTCAATTTATTATTCAAGTTGCGTAAATCTATTGCTTGCATTAAAGAATTGGTCGAAACATTTACAGACAGATTTCTATATGTGTAATTATTTAAGTCAAAGAAATATACATTAAAGTGTACGAAATATAATTTTGATATTTTTAATCAATATTGTAAGGAATATTAACAATAGTGTTTTTACTTTAAAAAAAGAGTTTGCTATTATTAAAGTTACCATAAATTTTAGCACAATTTAAAAATTTAAGAAGTAAATACATATATTTGTGAATGTTGCTTTGTCGGTATCTTTTTTTTTCGTGTGTGTGTGCGTGTGAAAGAAGACATATATAGTAATAACAAGAAAATGGATTTTTAAATATATATATATATATATAATTATTATTTACTTTAAATCAGTAAACATGCAGTTGTCACAATTACGTCTTTGAAAATAAATTTAACAAAAATATTTAAAAAGCAAATATAATTTTTTTCTTAAGATGGAATGAAAACAAAAAAATTAAACTGTTTAAACAGTTTCTGAAAACAATTTGTTCAGCATTACACTAGTTTAGACACTTTCTTCCGCTCAGTAAATTAATAGCTTTTATGCTGTAGAAACACTTTTATACGGTACCTTTTCCATGCGTTTATGCTCAAAGTCAGGAAAAGTTTCTGGTGGTATATTAATGGATTATATCATTTTATTCTGTTTATCTATTTAGCATTATTTTTTTACCTAATAAAGGAAAAGAAACTGTTACTAAATTATCATTTTCTTTGGAAAAATAAAAATAAAATAAATATGTAAAATAACACATAGTAATAAGATGAAAGTACATCACCAATTTGAAAAATTTAATACCAAATTTAAGTTTACCGCAAATTCATCAAAAAAACGTATTTATAAAAATTGCTTTTTGGGAGACATATTAGATTCCTCAAATTTCTTTTCTTTCTTAAAATATGTATTCAAAATAATATGAAATGAAGATAATTTGTTTAATTTATTTTAAATATTTTACAAGGTTGTTTCAAATATGATAATCTATATATATTTAAAAAAGATTACTGTCGCTGGCGCCAAAATTTTCTGTCTGCGGCGCATCTCCTCGCGGAGGGCAGTCTTCTTATCATAATGTGACGCACCAATGTATGACGAATACTCCAAGGAAGACATTTCAGTGAGTTAGAAATTTCTATTATCTTAATTAACGAAGTTATTAATTAAAAACGTCGGGTTAATAAAGATACTGTATTTGCTATTTTGGAAAAATGTTTCTGAAATCGTTATTCTCTCAATCTTATGACATCATTTTTCATACGAGAATTAAAATGTGATCGATGGTGTAAAAAAGATATAAAATATAATAAAATAAATGTCAATGTCGCTATTGATAATAAAAAAAATTTTCGTCTGAAAATAAATAATAAAAGTGTTATCTTAGATATTTTCAATGAAAAAATGAATTTAGAAATGTGTGCGTGTAAAAAATGAAATAATGTCTTGTCTGTGTAATTTACTGTATTTCTTTTCGTCTTTAAAGTGTATTAAACTTTTTTATTCAGATGCATATTTTAGAATACTTCAGATATATTTTGACATAAAAAATATTTTAGGTTATTATTCAAACTAATTTATAAATGACAACATCTTCTAATTTAGCAGCGATAATTTTTAACATTACACAATTTAGACATTTCTATGAAGTTCGTAGGAGCGAATTAAAAACTGAAAATGCAAATTAAAATAATAATAATAATAATAATAATAATAAACTTTTTTTTCAGCTATTCTCGAATATCAAAAATTATTATCTGGCTGTAATTTAAAAAGTATATAGATAGTATTATATACTGCCTTAAATTAATTAAAATATTCAATAGTAAAAAGTATAGGCATTAGAAAAAATAAATAATAGATTTTTTTATAACAAGTATTTATACTAAAAACTTCAACGCCAAATAGTAACAAAAATTTAAAAGTCGCCAAGGGGGTCATATACTAAAGCTGTAACGCAAAAAGGTCTAGATATTAAGAATTTAATATTAATTCTAGATATTAATCATTAAATGCATTTCTGCAAAATATAAGAATATTCTATATCATTTGCAAATTAAAAGTTTTAATGTTAAAAATAAATCCTAAATTTCATATCACTAAATTGTAGATCTTCAATAAACGAAACTTTAACCAAATGAAATTCTAAAATTAACAAGATAGAAGTGTTTCCTATTATATCAGTATTATTCTTTAAAAATCTCTGTATTTGAATATTTTAACATTTTAAAAAACTGAACCCAATTTTTACAGAAAATAATAAAATAACTTTAATTTGCAAATAATTAAAATAGGCATCACAAGAATTTTTTTATTTGCAAAGACGAGCTTAAAATATCTCGTACTTAAAATGTGATAATTTGTTTTTTAAATTAAATTAATTTTGTAAAGTCTATCAGAAAATAGGTTTTAGTAAAAGGACAAAAAATGCTGCTGATATTTCTGTTAGGAATATATATCTATCTTTTTCTATTATACAAGATCTAAGAATGTGAAGCATTTTCTCCTTTTTCTAGATTAGATTACCTGGAAACAGAATTCTGCTAGATTTTCTAGGTAATTAGGTAAATAGTTTGGTTACATAGGTGTGATTGTGAAAGCCCCATTTGATGAAATGAATTAAAAAATGATTTTAGGTAAAAAAGAATTTCTATATATTTAACTAATTTTGTGAAAACTATTAAAACTAAATTTTGGCACGATTATTATTTTTAAATCGTTGTATATACGATTATATGTATAGTATATTATATGTATATACGATGTATAGACTGTTTTCATCTTTTATAGAATATATATAGATATTTAGATATATATTCTATTATTTTTTATATTTTATACAATTGCATGTTATTATATTCAATTAGGATTAAATCATATATAAAAATTTTTCTGTTAATAAATCATTAAAAATTTTTTGAACAAATATATTGTCTTATATATTTTTATCCATGCAGATTTTATAGTTATTATTGTGTTAGAAAAGATAAAACTAACGACCTTTGTTTATTTCATTTTTATTCGCTTTTAAATATGTTACTTTTTAGTTAGTATTTTATATTTTCAAGTTCATCGTAAGTATGACGTTTTATGATTATATTTCAAACAATTTTTTAGGGCATAAGAAATCAATAGAATTATAAATTACGCTACTTACTCTCATTTACATTGCTTTTTACATTTTAAATAAACTATTTTGATAATTATTGCAATTTTAACAGGAATTCATTTCAATTTTAGTTTTAAGTTTTTAAATCATACAATATTTCAAAATGTTTTATATTAATTAATACTGATATTGTGAATGTTTGCAAAGTCGATGATGCATGTGACATAAATCACTTTTATTATTATTATTATTATTATTTAAGAGGAAAAAGAATATTTTTATCTAATAATAATTTATGCAGATTCAATATAATTTTGTTATATATATATATATATATATATATATATATATAATCAAAATGACTGTTTTTGAATAATGTGTCAGAAAGAAAAGTTGATAAACATGTTTACCTTTGTTAAATCTTCTTTTTGAAGTAATAAAATATTTGAAAACACATTAAAACAAAATTTCAAAAAAATTCATTAGGCCTAATTTTGGGGAGACATAAATATACTTACAAGGAAACATTCAAAAGGTGTCATCTTCAAAAAGTATAGAAAAAAATATATGTGATTCTACTCTTCATAAAACATCAGAAAATGAAAAAATTATCGGCTGAAATGAATTACAGTGACCACAAAAAATTATCAAAATTAAGCATATTTGGCGATTTAGCGCTGTTAGGCGATACGTTTGCTAGCACCGAGATTGCCGTGTACGAACAGGACAGTGTTTTGCTTTTTCGCCAAGTACTCAAAATCAATCGCCTAACAGCGCTAAATCGCCAAATATGCTTATTTTTGATAATTTTTTGTGGTCGCTGCAATTAATTTCAGCCGATAATTTTTTCATTTTCTGGTGTTTTATGAAGAGTAGAATCACATATATTTTTTTCAATACTTTTTGAAGATGACACCTTTTGAATGTTTCCCTGTTAGATGCGTGCTTATTTAACTTCATGAGTGCATATGATATGAGATAAATCCTAGCTTCATTAGATAAATCGTAATTACGATAAATCTGGCAGCTTGTCAGCCAACATGTTAAACTATACAACATGTAACCCATCGTATACCAACATGTAACCCATCGTATCCTTTTTGTGTATAATCGATATATATATTTTTTTTTTTCAACTACAGTGGGTGTTCAAATTATAAGAATTTTTTTTATATTATTATTATCTAAAAAAGTACTAGACGAAATAGCCAGAAACTTTATACGTGTAAAGAACATTTAAAATCTCATATTTTTCACTCTTGATTTAGTCCAGAGTGCTATTAGAGGACCAAGTACAAATTGATGAAGAGCGGAAATACTTTGGATCATCACAAAATGCTACGAATTACTTGTAATTTTAATACATTGTTGCACATGCTATTATGCAATATCTGTATGTTTTGGTTTAGGAATTGCGCAATTATTTAGGGTGATATAATTTTTTTTTCTTCAAAAATTACTAGATTTTATGACAAGTTTTTTGCTTATAACTAGAACGTATTTCCATAAAATTTTACAAAATTTGCTGCGAAATTGACAAAAAATAAGAGAAACATTATTCTGAAACATAAAATTCACACGTGAAATATTCGTTGAGATACGAGCATTTATAATAAATACAATATTACTGTGCATGCACGAAAGGAAAAAAAAATATATTGCTTAGATTGAGAGCTAAATATATTCAGCAACTTTTGTCGAAAGTTGATTTGAAATAGAGTAAAAATTCAGCAAATGGTCGGCAAAAGAATGACCTAGATTTCAGATATTTTACAGAGTTGAAATTTCATAAGGAGCTTTACACATGCTGCGGATTTAATTTGAAGATCCGATTATTTCAATCACGTTACAAAAGTTTTTTTTTTTTTTTTTTTTTTGTGAAAAACCCCCTTATGAACTCACAAATCTTAGAAAATAAATTAAAATATGCTAAAGTTACAAACCTATAAGGTATTTTTCACAAAATAAAAGAATTTTTGCAATGTGGTTCAAATAATTGGATTTTTAAATTGAATAAGCGGCCATGTGAAATATTTAAATCTAGCTCGTTCTTTTGCTGATAATTTGCTTAATTTTTACTCTATTCAAATGAACTTTTGACAAAAGGTTCTCAATATATTTAACTTTCAACTTATGCAATAAAAAACTTTGTAACTTCCACGCATGCGCAGTAAAATAATGTTTACTAAAATTGCTCTTATCTCAACGAATATTACGCATTTGAAATTTATTTTTCAGAATAATGTTTTTCTAATGTTTTATCAATTTTTCAACAAGTTTTGTAAAATTTCTTTGGAAATCCGTTCTATTTATAAGTAAAAAACTTCTAAAAAATAAATAAATAAATAAATAAATAGTGATTTTTGAGGGGGGAAAAAAAGGTTATAACTGCCTAAATAATTGCACAATTCCCGTGGCAAGACAAATATTGTACTACATAGTATGTGAAACAATGTATTAAAGTCACAAATCGTTTGTAGCATTTTGTGTTACAGGGTGATCCAAAGTTTTTTCGCTCTCTTCAATTTGTGGTTGGTCCCTTAATTGCACTGGACTAAATCGATATTTGGAAAATATGAGTTTTTAAATGTTTTTTTGCATGTATAAAAGTTCAGGCTATTTAGTCTAGTATTTTTTTAGGATATTGAAAAAATGTCAAAAAAATAATAATAAAAATTTTAATACACACTGTGTCTTATAGTTTATTATGGATGTTTATTTATTGCACAAATAAATATTTTTCATGTACTCATATTTTACATCATTGTACATTTTTATTTAATATTCAATTAAAAAAAAAATTACTAATAATGTTTATACCCAGTAACAGAGAATTAACGGCAATATGAAACTCATCGGACCGACCAATTGGCATACTTTGTTTTGCTGATTATCCATTAATATCGGAGTTTATCGGATCGGCCCAATTACACTGTATGCCAGTTCAGATCGTTTATAATCTTGATAAAATTATTTTCTCTCCTCTATTTTTTTATAATTTCAATTTCAATTTTAATTTTAAACCAAATATGGAACCTATCAAACTAGTTGGCATAGGTGGACTCTGCTCAGTTCCCCATCATATTTATGTTCTCAGAAATTTCTAGTGCGATACATATTATAATCATGTTAAAAGAAATGAATTTGACCAAAGCTTTATACCGTGACAGAATGAAATCCCCGCCTAATAGGCTATCCACCGTTCACTTCGATATATTTATCTTATTCTAATCTATTAATTTATTTTATCGGGGTCAATTCCGTTGTTTAGATTTCATGTTATTATTTCCAATGCAATAATCCTCAAAATTCATATTTATATGAAAAATTTACAATTTCGCTATGTTGATGAAATCGTAAATTACGAATAATTTACGAAATTTTCCTAGTAGAATATTTGTATTCAATCATGTTCAAAGAAATATCATAAACGTAATTTTGAAGCTGTCTAATGTATTTAGAATCCTCAAAATGGAAGTTTATGCTCAATTTTGCCTTATTTTGACATGTTAAGTAAATCGTAAATTCCAAATAACTTAAGATTTTTTTAAATTGGAAAAATCATAGTCTATGATATTCATGCCAGTATCCTAAATAATATTTCGAAAGTGGTCTGACATCTTTACGATGAAAATATCCCTCAAGATTGACGTTTATGTGAAATTTTCTCTATTCTGCCATGTTAAGAAATTCGTAAATTTCCAATAACTTACGAAATCTTTATATTGGAAAATTCATAGTCATTAATATTCATGCCAGTGTCCTAAATAATATTTCAAAAGTAGTCTGACATCTTTACGATGAAAATATCTCTCAAAATTGACGTTTATGTGAAATTTTGCCCTATACTGCCATGTTAAGAAATTCGTAAATTTCCAATAACTTGCGAAATTTTCAAAGTAGCATATTTATAGTTACTGATGTTCATTCCGACATCAAGACGGATATTTAAAAACTGGTCTGACATTTTTACAGTAAAAAGTTTCCATTTAATGCACGTTTAAGTGAATTTTTGTCCTATTCTCCCATGTTAAGAAAATCGTAAATTTCTAATAACTTACGAAGTTTTTTAATTCGAATGCTGCAAATGAATAGGGTTCTTGCCAGTGTCGAAAGTAATATTTTAAAACTGATCTGACCTCTCTGCGACAATTTGTTCTTGAGATATCGTGTACACAGACTAACAAACTAACGGACTAACACACTAACAGACTAACACACTAACACACTAACACACTAACAAACACCCTACAGACAAACACCATAGAAATTTTGTCATTTTCGGATTCCTCACATCTGAAAACGTGTAGAAAAGTCAAAAAACCGAGGTCGAAAATTTTCGCGATTACCTAAGTTCCCCATACCTATAGTATGATGGGGAACTAAAAATTTAAGATTATATGTCCGGCATTGGGCAATCACAATGCCGGACATATGACCTTACATTTTTTATGATCTTAAAATCGGACAAGAAGGGACGAGATTCGTAAAAAAGGCGATCTTCAGCGATGCTTGTCGATTTCGGGCAATACTGGGCTAATATTACTATGCTACTAGGGTACATAATTTAAACTTATTCAAGTAGTCAATAGCATCTTTAAAGGTGTCCATTTTACTTTTATTTTTATTGAAATATTCTTTAACCTTAATTATTGTTTTTTATTTAAAATGTATTACAATTTATAATATCTATGCCTTTTATAAATGGTTATAGCATTTTTTTATCTAAGCGTTTAAAATTACTTAGTAACTTTATCTACAATATGCATTTATCTTTCTTTCATTTTTCTTTTCTTTGATTTGTTTAGTAATATTTCTTTTCTTTCCGACAATAGAAACATAATAAAAAATGAAAACAAACCACAATAAGTGCGAAAACTTTTTATATTCCTCTCTTATTACTTACCATATTGCCACTAATACAGAATTTTCCAAAAGAAGAACTAGTTTCGCGCTGAAGTTTATCAATTATGATATGCCTCTCCGTTGTAGTGGGATTAGGACTGAATACCTATGAGAATGGGAAAGTATGATTTTTTCGTAATCTTCTTTTATACATTGTTTAAGCAACAGAATTATTCATTTAAAATAAAAATGCAATCATTTGAGTTTCCTTTATTTTCATATAACTTAAAATTCGGTCTTTTCAATAAAAAAAAAAAAAAAAAAAAAAAAAAAAGAGAAAGAGGAAAAAGAGAAAAAAAAAAAAAAAAAAAAAAAGCTTTCCGGGTTTCTATAAATTATTAAAAATTTGCAGTTTTGAAGAATTTATCTTTTAAATATAATATATATAGTATTAAACTAATGCATTTTTTTTTTTTTTTTTACTATGAAAGAAGCTGCATGTATTTTACTGACGAGCATGTAATTTATTCAAGAACACACATTTTATGGATTTATATAGTTTGGTTTAATATTAGAATATAATAAATTAGTAATTCAATACTTTTTGTAAAATGCTTAATTATGATTTTTTTTTTTTAATAAAAGAAATATCTTTGTACAGCAGAAATAATAATAATAATAATAGTATTAAAGATTTTGCTGTGTCTTGTAGTATGTGGTTATTATTTATGGATACATATTGTTACAAATTTCAAATTCGTTGCTATCCGTTTTGTCATAGCAATGTTTTCTGTTGATAAAATAGCCCATTTAGTACCCGAATAGTTTAGTCTTCTTCCTTTCAGCTCTCAAGTCTAGAGTAGTTAGTTATGCAGGTATGTAGAGAAGTTTATTTTAGACAGTTTCCATTACGCCACCATATTTCCGTATAAGTGAAAAGTTTCCTTTTTCTTGCGTTGATCGCCGCTAGACATCTGTTTTACATCTCTTCCATTAAAATACCCAAGATTATACCCAGAGGTGTTAAGAAAGCAACTTCCACAAATCAATTAATATCGACAAAAAAAATGTGCACTAAGTTTTTTATTGATATTGCTGCATAAAATAAGAAGGGAAGGTGCCCCTAACAGATAATTTTTTTAAAGCCTACATCGTTAAAAATATTTGTAAATTTAATGTAAATATTTATCCAGAGTCTCTGTAAATTTACAGTCATTCTTAGTTAAAATTGAATAATCGAGATTCTCAATCTTTATTCCGTATTTTTACTTAATTTTATTATTTCATTTTTTAAATAAAATTAAAAATGACTGTTTCTACTTTAGAAAAAGCATTCCAAGTCCGAAATGTATTCTCACCAATAATTAATTAAATTAATATTAGTTATTAAAATGTATGTATGAAGTAAGTTTTTTAACATCTCCGTTTATTTTTCTCTGTAATTTTACGTAAGAATAGATTACACAGCGTTTTCTGTTGAAATTTTTAACAGTGTACATTCGTAGGTGTTCTAAACAGGAGCGATCAGAAAAGAATGAAATTATTATTCAAATTATCCAAATTATAATTATAATTACAAATTCGCATTTAATTTCTTCTCCAGCAAGAACACATAAAAAAGTGGTTTTTTTTTTTTTTTTTTTTTTTTCTATTTTTTTATTATTATTATTTTTTTTTTTTAAGATATATTATTATACTCTAATCAAGCTATAATTATTTTGAATACGCAGAGCAGGATTGCCATACATAATAACCCATCAGTTTTGCCAAAGTTTAGTTATAAGAAATGAGAAACCACAAATACAGATACTTAAAAATAGATATAATTTGATTCTTTTCAAGGATAAGTTTGACTAACAGAATAAAATTACATTAGCAATTAGACTATGATTTAGGAGGAATATAAAAAATTAAATATGCCATGTGTTATTCTTTATAAGACGAAATGTTATCATGAGATTTTGCTTGCAGAGAAATTTTCGTTTACATTTATTTTCTATTTATTTTATTGATGGAGAAACAATTTGGCGGTTATTGAAGATTACTATTGAATACACGAGTAAATAATTATATAAAGAGTTAAAATAGATTTGAGTTAAAATTAAATAGAAAATTTAAAATGTATATGGGATTTCTACATCCCACTCAAGCACTGGATTCAAATCCTGAATCATTCGTGGATGTTCGTAGTGATTTGGATCCCGTATTAACCATGCTTTTGTTTCTGGGTCCAATTCAGCCTAAAATCAACATGCATGAAAATTTGCATTTTATGCAGAATACTTTCTTAAGCAACAAAAGGAATTGTTACATTATTTTAATTCAAGAATAGAAAATGACAGTATAGCTATATTTAAATTAAAAACATTCTGTTTATCTAGACTCCATTTGGTTCATTTCAAAATGAACGTCCACTTTGTTTATTTGAAATGAACACAGTAGCGGAGTTAAGCTGAACTTCCTGGTTTAATTACACTTAATGGTCAAAATATTACTGTAGAGTGACATACCAAACTCTCCAATCAAAAAATTGTTACGATACATTTTAAAAGCGAAGCACATTTAAAATAATTGTTTTAAATAAAGCCTTGAGTATAATTCTAACACAAAACAAATTCAACCAAATAATATCTATGTGTGTTTTTGTAATTTTTTGAATATAGACTTAACGAGACCATCTATTATTATTATTATTATAGTAATAACTATTTCTGTTTGAGTTTGTCTTTTTTATTTATTTTTCATTGTATAGTAATATTAAGAAGAAAAAAAAATGTTAAAGCCGTAAATCATTAGGCATTTTTTTTTTCTTTTCTAGTTTAAGTTTAATCTTGTTGGCATACGTATCACTAGGAATTAAAAATAATTTGCTAAATCCCACTCACTTTCTGTGTAAAATCGATTCTTACTTTTCTTATTGCATACTCCCGCCCCCCCCTTTTTTTTTTTTTTTATCTGTATTATTATTTACTAAAATGAGTTATCGATTTAAGGTATTGATTAATTCAAAATTTTACCATATTGAACACAAAAAAAGCAGAATATCAATCTTCATTCAAAACAAACAAGTTAAATACAAAGTAAAAGACAGTATTTCCCCCCCAAGTCCTGCAGGTCGCCTCATAGTGGCGGGGGGGTGTTCCTGGGCGGAATGGGCGATGTACGTCTGGGGTGTATGCTTTGCACGCTGAGTGAATGCTCTGTGTGTGGAGTGTATGCTCCTGGCAGGGTCACCCATGGCGAGAAGGCCATTCCGACGTGCCCAGCTAAGATCTGCAGGTGAAAAATCGCATCATGGAAAGTTCTTCTAATTCTTCTTATACTGCATCGCCCTTCGCGCAGGATAAAAAGGGGCGCGTTCAGGACTTAGGTAGAGGGTCCTGTTCGAAAAATTTGTTACAGTCTCCGGCATCTGGTTTACCTTCTGGTGTAACCAGAGCATATGCTGCTGTGGTAACTGGTTTACCTTTAGGTGTAACTGGTGACACAGCTTCAGCTTGGACTAAGCAGAAAGATCAAGGCTCTGGTTTGGTTGGGACCATTAATGCGGGTCCATCTTCTAGTGGAGAGGCTGGCTTTTGCCAGCAGCCCACGGGGGATGAACTGTCTAGTGTTGGGGTTCTGACCAAAAGCCAGAAGAAGAACTTGAAAAAAAAGAAGAGGAGACAATTGTCTCAGGCTTCTTGTGCTGCTGCTGGTGGTGATGGTGGTGTTGGTACTAAAAGGTCTCGGCCTTTGGGTTCAACGCCATCCCCCACAGTGCAGGCTTTTCAGAAAAAATTAAGGAAGGATGTCCAACCTTCTTCGAGTGCTCTGTCTGGGAAGAATGTCCAACCTCAAGGGGGGGACATCCGTTCTGGAGAGAATGACCAACCTTGCTCTTATGCTCATGCTGTTCAGTCTTCGACCAGGGTAGCCATTGTTAAGAGGGATTTCCCTTCTGACAGGCTGTCTTTGGATGATTATGATTGTATTCAGCGTGAGATTTTGAAGCTGATTGACTCTATTCCTTTTGGAGACAGTCTGCCTGAAATTCTTGCCAATAACTTGGTTAAGGGGGCTCTGATTCTCCAGTGTAGTAATGCTGCTACAATGGAATGGATCAAATGCAACTTCGGCAATAGGACATTGGGTGACTTAGTTCTCAGAGTCTTGGATGCTGATGAGTTGCCCAAGCCTGTTAAAGTCGCTTTTAGGACTAGAGACAAGTTCTCTGACTCTAGTATGTTTCTGAGACGTCTTCAGCGTTACAACCCTGAGTTGAAAGCTATGGAGTGGCGTGTCTTGCAGTGTTCTGCAGGATATAACTCTGCTAGATGGATTCTCGAGGTTGATTCTGAGGATGTTGAGGTGATGCGCAGGTCTGGTTTCTCTGCTCTCACTGGTCTTGATCGTGGATTCTTTAAGATTCTACACGATCCCAATAAACGGGAACCTAAGGAGGTGGTATCTACTGCTTCTGTGGATCCTTCTGTTTTGGATTCCTCAGAGTCTGCTGAGCCCCTGGCTTCCTTTGAGCCTCCTGTTTCTCAGGTGTCATCTGCTTTTGAGGTGGCTCCGTCCCCTTCGGCTTCTCAGGCGAGTACCTTTAGTGATGCTCTTGACTTATCTGATCTTGCACTGAACTCTGGGTCAGAGGGCACTTTGCTAGCTGGCTCGCCGCAGTCTTTGTGTGGGATTGATAAGGCTTTGGAGCTGTTGCAGAAGGACTCTTCGCCTGAGTCAGGCCATGATGGGTAATTTCTACCTGGCTGTTGCTTCTCTGTTTCTCTGTTATGGATGAAATTAGAGTTGGTCAGTTGAATCTCCATCATAGCAAGGCTGCTTCGGCTCTTCTCTCCAAGAGGCTGGTTGATGGAGATTTTGACATTGTTCTTATTCAAGAGCCTTGGACCCATGATGGTAAAATCATCGGAATTAGCGTTAAAGGTTTCAATATTTTCTATGACACCTTTTGCGATACGCCCAGGGCTTGCATTATTGCTAGGTCTAAACTTAATGCCTTTAATCTTGTCAACTTCCTGAATAAGGATATGGTTGCGGTTAAAGTCAAACTCAATGACAGAGCTGCAAATGTTGATTTTGTCTTTGTCTCTGCCTATCTTCCTTACGAGGAGCTAGAACCATTGTCTGACTTGGCTAAGTCTATTCTTAGCTATTGTCGTTCAAGCTTTAGGCTCATCTTTGGCTGTGATGCAAATGCTCACCACACTTTGTGGGGAAGTAGTGATTGCAACAAGCGGGGAGATGTGCTGATGGATCATATTTTATTTTATAACTTGTGTATCCTTAACAGAGGCAATGAACCTACTTTGTTACGGTTAATAGAAGAGAGGTTATTGACCTGACTCTGTGTAACTCTATATGCTTAGGGTACATCTCTGATTGGAAGGTGTCTGATGCAGTTACAGCTTCTGACCATCAACTGATCACTTTTTCTGTTAAAGGCCTTTACTATGTAAAGGTTGCTAGGAGGAACCCGAGATCTACTGACTGGGGTTCTTTTGAAAAGCTTCTCGGAAAAGGCCTTTCCACCTTTTCTGGTAAGTTCAATTCTACTGATGATATCGAGTTGACTGTTGACCAGTTGCAACAGATCATTCTCAATTCTTATCATAGTAGCTGTAAGCTTACGGTTACTAGCTCCCCAAGGCGTGTTCCTTGGTGGTCTTCTGAGCTTAGTTCTTTACGTAAGAAATGTAGGAAGCTCTTTAATAGAGCTAGGAAGTCTGGTGAGTGGCAAGCCTATCGGGATGCCCTCACTACCTACAATAAGGCCATTAGAACTGCTAAGCGACGTTCTTGGCAGTCGTTCTGTGATGGTATTAATGGTATTTCTGCTACTGCTAAGGTAGCAAAAATTTTGACTAGAGATTATAGTTCTAGTTTGAATGCTATTCGTCTTCCTATTGGTAGATACAGTGAGTCGAGTGAAGAAACTTTAGCTGAGCTGCTGAGAGTTCATTTTCCCGGCTCTGGTACTACTGATTGTGATAGGCATAGCTCTGTCTCTTCACATACTTGCAGTAAGGACAGTTGGGATGCTGCTAAAATGGTGGTTAACCATGACAAGGTCATCTGGGCTATAAAGTCTTTTGAACCCTTTAAGTCGCCGGGGATGGATGACATCATTCCTGTGCTTCTTATCAAGGGTCTTAACTTTCTTGCTCCTTTTCTTTGCAGAATTTTTCGTTCTTGCATTGCTTATGGGTATATACCTCAGTCTTGGAGGAATACTAGGGTGGTTTTCATTCCTAAGCCTGGGAAGGATAACTACTTTGATGCCAAGTCCTTTAGGCCTATTAGCCTCTCTTCTTTTTTGTTGAAAGGAATGGAGAAGCTTATTGACAGATACCTCAGGGATTCTGTTATTGTTGATAGGCCACTGTCTTCCTCACAGCATGCCTATCAACCTGGAAGATCTACTAATACTGCATTGTATGAACTTTCCTTTCTTTTGGAAAAGTGCATTAATGATAAAGAAATTGCCCTTGTTGCTTTTCTTGATATTGAAGGGGCGTTTGATAAGGTCTCATTTGACACTATCATTCGTGCTCTTGACTTGAGGGGTGCTAATCCTATTATTACCAGATGGATTGCTAATTTGCTATCCTCTAGGTATGTTTGTGCCTCTTTTATGGGTACTTGCATGAAGGTTCATGCTAGCTCTGGTTGTCCACAAGGGGGAGTGCTCTCTCCTATTCTGTGGTGCATTGTTGTTGACTCTTTGTTAGTCCATTTTGCCAACCTTGGTATTCCATGTGTTGGTTATGCTGATGATGTGGCTATTGTTGTCAGGGGCAAGTTTGGTAACTCTGTCTCTGATGTTATGAATGGTGCTCTTCAGCATGTTGCACGTTGGTGCTCTGATTCGGGCTTATCTGTTAATCCTTCCAAGGTAAACCTTGTTCCTTTTTCTAGGAGAAGATATCTAAATCTCGGTGATGTCTACTTCCTGGGTAATAGGCTGTTGCCTTCATGTGAGGTCAAGTTCTTGGGTGTATTTTTTGACACAAAGTTGAACTGGAGTAAGCATATTGAGTATTGCTTACGTAAGGCCACAAAGGTCTTTTGGGCATGTAAGAGTTCCATTGGAAGAACCTGGGGTTTATGTCCCAGGGCTGTCCATTGGATTTACTCAATGATTATCTGTCCTATCATCACCTATGGCTGTATTGTCTGGTGGTCTCGGACTAGACTGACTACTGTTAGAACTAGCTTTACTAGGTTGCAAAGGATGGTCTGTGTTGCTCTTTCAGGCTGCATTAGGACTACTCCAACTGCTGCCCTTGAGTGTTTGCTTGGGCTTCTTCCGCTTTATTTGCGTATTGAAGCTGAGGCTTTAACCTGTATGAAGCGTTTCATGTGTCTGGGCTTGTGGAAGGATTATTCTAGACATCTGTCTTGGGGTTCCCTCATTTCATTTGTTGCTGATCTTCCTTCTTTCATTATGCCTAGTGACTACATGGTTATGAAATTTGCCTTTCATAAGCCTTTTAAAATCTTTTTCCCTTCCAGGGAGGATTGGCTTTTGTCTCCTAGTTGGCTTGATGACAACTGTTTGGTTTGGTATACTGATGGCTCTAAGCTTGGTTCTCATTCTGGAGCAGGTGTTTACTGTTCTGGGGATGGAACTCGGCTTTCTTTTCCTCTTGGAAAGTTTGCCACAGTTTTCCAGGCTGAAATCTTTGCTATCATCTTATGCTGTAAGGTGTGCTTAGACAGGGGTTATCATAAATTAACCATCCGTATCTGTTCTGACAGTCAAGCGGCTCTCCTTTCACTGGAGAGGTGTAAGTTCACCTCTCTTCTCGTATGGGAGTGCTACAAGGCACTTTGTGAGCTTTCTTCCTATAATAAGGTTAGTCTTCACTGGGTACCTGGTCATATGGGTATACCTGGTAATGAGTTGGCTGATGAGTTGGCTAGATCTGGTTCCAGCACACTCTTTTGTGGCCCTGAGCCGGTTCTGGGTATTTCTCCCACTACTTTTAGGGCTTCTATCTTCAAGCTCTTTGGTAAGGAGCACTATAGGCTATGGCGTAATTCTGATGGTCAAAGGCAAGCAAAAGAGCTTAATCGTGACTATCCTGGTCTTCGTCATAAGGAGCTTTTAAAGCTTAACAGGAATGGTTTGAGGAAGGTTATTGGCCTTCTTACTGGTCATTGTACCCTTAAGAGACATCTGAACATTATGGGTATCAGTTCTGATCCCATCTGTCGTGGTTGTTGTCTGGAAGAGGAGACTGCTCGGCACATTTTGTGTGACTGTGAGGCCTTTTCTGCTTACAGGTTTGAGCATCTTGGTCGGCATCTTATTGAGCCTTGGGAGCTGCAGGATATTCCTGTCAGGTGTCTGCTGAGCTTTGCTTCAGCTACGAGGCTTTTCTCATAAGGATGTGTTTGGGTCTGGGTACAATAGACCTCTGGTCGATGTGCCCTTGCTCTCAGTGTCCTGCTGAGGGCTGCCCTCCCTGATAAGTCATAAGTCATAAAAGACAGTATTTTAAGCGGTTATTAAGGGCAATTTATATTTTTATTACAGTGCACATATTTTCTTTCCTTAAACTACAGATATATTCCCATAAAATTAATTAAAATAAAAAAGATAACAATAGTACTGAAAAACAAATTGAATCTGTCGGAAGGTCTATTAATAAGGACAATAAGCTTTTAAGAGAAAATAGAAAATAAAGTCGTGTCAAATATTGGAAATTGATATGATCTCTAAATAGAAATACGTTCAGCATTATAGAGATATCTTTCTTTCATCAACAAAATTGATGAAATAGCTTTTCTTCTGTTTTTACTTAGTTCAGTGCTCAAAAAACAATTGCACATATTTCGAAAGACATACTGTTTGTAATGGATTACAAATTGGTTTTTTGGCAGATATCCAATTGTCTTATCTTTCCACTACATTCACTGGTAAATTTAAGAAAATGTAATCCGGATTACATCTATGAAATGTTCTACAATAATTGTCAGAAAAAAAAGACTGAAATGGAAAGTCTTAAATTACTAATTTAACTAATTTAACTTCACAGCGTTAATAAAAAGATAAATTCATAGTTTAATGACTATTTCTATTTAAGATTCTACTCTTCGCAACATTTTTTTTTTTTTTTTTTTTTTTTTAACAATTTATGTATTAAAAAAAAAAAAAAAAAAATCCCGCAATGGCACCGTTTTCTTATAAAAATTGTCTTTAGCAATATGAAATTATATGAGCCTATTAATTGCTGATAGCAATAAAAATGTATATATATATATATATATTTAATATACATTATATACATATGCAGAGTGTTACAAAACTATTAGTCATAACTATAAGAGATAATCGTACTTGGCAAAACAAAGGCGTTTGAATTTTTGTGTTATAGTTCAATTAAGAAATGTGGAAACGTCAATTTTTGCTGCAAATTGTGAAATATGGTGACGGAAGCATATACAATATTAATGCGTGTTTGTAATAATAGAAGATAGTTCCTTTCAACCATTTATCTCACAATGTATTATGATTCAGTTAATAATTCTTTATACTTCAATCGACATAAAAAAAAAAAAAAAAAAAAAAAAGTTTATTTTTTATTTTTCTCTTATCTATGTATATGATAGAGAACGCATTATTTTTGGTCATTTTTTCAAATTCCAGTTTTTGTACACGTTTTGGCTATATTTACACGGTGTACTATATCCGTAAAAATCAGATTTTTAGCGGTTAGTCTCTGTATGTCTCCATGTGTGTCTGTCTATGTGTATGTGTCTGTTATCAGCATATATTAAGAACGATCTCGGTATTCTGAATCTGTGTTATGTAAGATGCTGCTCTAAACTTTTTCTTGAAACCAAGTAAATGGTTCGTGTACAGGAATATTCAAGAGGGTCAAATACATTACGTCTATAGACGAAATTTTAAGTAGGCACAGTATAACTTCTCTGAGCTAAACAAAATAAAATGAACATACAATTTTATAAGATTACGTTTCGTGTAGTATATAAAATGAAAAACATTCACTATTCGTTTACAGGTCTACCAAAAAACTACTACAATATAGTGGGGCTACACATGGAAATTACTGTAAATGCACTTCAGGTTGTGTTGTGTGCTATTAATACAGTACTATACTTATGTACAAATTGCTGTGTGTACATAAGTTCTAGAATAGATTCATGGCTACCTATAATTAAATGAAAATATTCTTTTCTACCGGACGTAACTGGTGGAAGTGATTTACTACATTTTACAATATCCAGAAAAACTGCTCAGGAGTTAAAACTAATTCGTCGAGACCATACAGTAAGTAAAGTATTTTTTAAGTTACATTTTAAACACATGTTTTTTGTATATTTTCGAGTTTTCAAGTTCTCTGAATACTAGTTTTTACTTATTGATCTTTGTTTATGTCTGTTAGCAGAGTAAATTAAAAAGAAGTAAGTGCAGATAATTAAATTTTTGTATTTTGAAATTCATATGTGTGCACAATGTAGTGCGTACATAATTTATTGAAGACATACAATTTTATCAATAATTAAGTGAAAATATTCCTTTTTTATTTCACCCTTTTTATTATTACAATAATTGGTAGAAGTCCTTTACTATATTTTACAATGTCCAGGAAAGTTGTTTAAAAATCAAAATTAATTCCTCAAACCCATACGATAAACAACAAAGTATTTTTTAAAGTACTAGGGGGCTCTGCCCCCTGCTCGCTCCGCTCACCAACCTCCGAGGAAGGCTTCGCCTCCCCCTCGACTCACTTTACTTATTAACACATTCAGAGCTCTGTCCGCCCATTCGCTGTTTTCTTTCACTGAAAAGGAATATTAATAGTGCATATTACAAGGCAAAAGCAGAAAATTATTATGGAAATCCTCATATTCAATGTCAAATTGAAATATATAATATTTATATATATTTTTAATAGAAAGAAATTCATAATATCTAGACCATTTTGCAATACAGCTTTAGTATATGACCCTTTTTATTTATTTTTTACAACCTTAGATCCGGACCAAAGTACCCCTTCGTAATTGGAAGATTGTGGGTTCGATTCTTGAGCCGGCCAAAAACCGTCGTGTACACTAATGGAAACTGGTGCACGTAAAATGTGTCGTGGCCGCAATATCCTCCATGTTTCCATCAAAATTATACCTCTGGGGGCCACTGAAGCGGGGTACCATCCCCTTCGTGTAGGACCAAAATTGTGGTAGCATGTCTCAGGAACATCCGTAGGGGTGCGTCCCAGACCGTCGCCAATTATGCATAGCGCAGTAATGGTGCAACGTCAAACACAACCTACCTAATTATCTACCTACCTACAACCATGGATCATATTTTAATTTTCCCGTGTAAGAAAATTAATTTTCTTAAAGTAGAGAAAAAAAGTTGATATTTATTTTCTTCTATTTTTACATCTATGTTTTCGGGCCGCGGAACCCTAGTCTGTAAAGCGCCGAGCACGTAATTGGAAGATTGACGATTTGATACTTGAGCCGGCCAAAGACCGTCGTGTACACTAATCGTGGCTGGTGCACATAAAATTTTTCGTGACCGCAAAGTTCTCCATGTTCCCACCCACATTAAACCTCTGGGGATCACCAAAGCGGGGGGGGGGGGATCCATTCCTGGAAGGATCAAAATTGTGATGGCATGTGACCGGAATATCTCTAGGGGTTCGTCCCAGACCGTCGCCAATTACCCATAGCGCAGTACTGGTGCGACGTTAAATCGAACCTACCTACCTACCTACGTACAACCATGGATCATATTTTAATTTTCCCGTGTAAAATGATTTCATGACAGAAGAACAACGTCACTGGGAGAAACTTTCTTCAAAATGGCAAATAGAGTACCTTCATAAACTTGTCGTTTTTAGTTAATAATTTCTTTAACTAAAATGATAGAAATTTCTAAGCAGCTGAAATGTCTTCCTTAGAGTATTCGGGACACATTGATACCTCTCATGACGCGAAGAACCCTGCCTTCCGTTAGAAGATGCTGTCGCAGACAAAAAAAATTTGACGCTAGTGAGTAACTTTTTTTTATTTTAAATTAAATTTTCAGAGTTTTTTTTTTTTTTTTTCTTTTTTTTTCTTTTTTTTTAATAATTACGCGATTTGAGATTCATCAAATATTAAAATCAAGTTTTTTCCGATATATTATTAGCTTAAGAAAAACATATAATTTCTGATAATTTAAATGTATTTTGAAGTTTATATGGGGCTTATGTGTGTCACAAAACTCTTGAAACAAATTAAAAAAGCTGTGGCTTGTACAACAAAATAAAAATCTCAATATTTCTTGAGCGGCTAATTGCCGCTCAGATTTTGCTTCCCATAAAATACCGTACACGAACGGGGTATGAACATCTCAAAATTTTTCAATCGGACGTCAACGTAGCACACCTTTTGGCCCGAAACCTACTTTATTTTCAGTGAGTCATTTCAGCGTTATTTTTTAATATTGGCTATTGGCAAGGTCTGTCCAGGTTATTTTATCAATTTGGTAGAAGGTATGAATGAACTGTTTTGGTTTCGACACATGTTTATTGGTATATTATTTCGGAATTGATCACAGAAAACTGGTTAAATGAACAACGCCGACAAGTACCCATATATGAAATGACGATATTTTTGCGTAAATTTTCATGATCAACATATCTGTTATTTTCTGGTGTCTTTTCGCTATTTTCTGTGTAAAAAATGTCATATCCCGCCAATTCATAGTAAGCAAAATTTCGTCATTCAAAACGATCGATGGGTTATTTCCAACACTTTTCCAATGATGCTAAAAGTAGTTTTACAGAACTCGATATTATATGACATTGGTAATGTAAATATTGAACCGAACTGTTTTTTATAGCTAAATGGAAGTGTTATTGTGCCTACTACGACATTTCATTGTCAGCCATTTACTTCCTAGTACCTTTGGCGCGCAAGTCAAATTTGTTTCAAGGCGTCTGTGATACCCGTTACGTGAAAAGTTTGATCAAAATTGATAAATTTCACGGTTTGATGCGAGTGAAAGTTGCTTAGATAATTTAGAATAAATAATACATATACTCTATTTAAACTGGGGTTTGAAGGGGTCAGTATCTAATCGCCACACAAAAATATTTATCAAATTAATTTTATCCTAAACGTAGTTTGAATAATTTTTAAATTAGTTTTTTAATACAGTACTTGTTATCTTCTCCCTTAACCTACAACCTGGTGGGATATAGTATCAATATACAGAGTAAAAGAAAGACGTGTGAGTGCCACACCAAATTATCTTTTTATTTTTTTATTTTTATTTTATTCTGCTTAGAATTTTCGAATTTATAAAATGCCAATAAACTGTAACACAATTTAATTTCGTTATTAAATATTTAATAAATTTTAATTATTTCCATATTACAACTGCTTGATTTATAGCTTGAATCAGAATTTCTGTAAAATAAAAAATATATATTTCAGTCATAAATACAACTATAAATCTCCCGTTCTCCACAATAATAAATAAATTCTTTTCACTTATAGACATAAAATTTTACTCTCATTTTAGTTTATTGTGTTTTGGTTTAGCATCGCTTATAAGTCTCTTTCAATTTACTTATCTTTATATAATCCTTCAAAACAAGTATCCATATAAGAAGCAAATTCATACACAAGGAACACAAGAAAAGATATTCTTAATTTATAATGAGATAGCATTAAGTTTTCAGGTGGCAATGAAATAGTTATTAATTCAGTAAAAGTATTTTTTAATTGAAAATTATATGCAAAATACACTCTTAAAAGAAAAAGACGCAGCAAGAAGGAATAATGCAAATTGGACACAAATTGTCATACATACAGGTTTCGAGGGAAAATGAAAAATTTTAAAGTTTGATGAGCATGTAACGCTGCAGCGCATCTTAACAGCGCAATTGGCAGAATATTGAAAAGGAGACATTTTAATTCCAGATCATAAATTCTTTGAAAATTTTATTCCGTTTACTCAGATAGACGGTAACTATGCCTCGCATACAGGTGCGCAAACAATATGCGCAGATGTCAGCATTTGAGAGAGGTGTGTTGTTGGGCTCAAAGAAGGCGGTTGGTCTAATCTAAGTGTTTGAAGAGCGATACTCAAAGCCCCAAATGCATCATTATCATTTATTCTACGTGAAATTGGCACTTAAAACACTTCAAAGACCGTTAATAGGTACCTCAGAGAAATGAACTGAGCTCACGGAACCCCCTGTGCGGACTACTATTAAACTTTGTATACCGACACGCACGTTTGCAGTAATATCGGGATCGTTCGAACTCGAATGTCACTAAATGGAGTAAAATTCTCTTCAGTGATGAGTCCCACTCCAATTTGAATCCCGAAGACCAACGAAAACTCGTCTGAAGACGCCCCGAAAAAATCGGGGGTTTCCAACCTGACTGTCCTCATCATACGGTCCGACAACCAAGAATGATGGTCTGGAGTGTCATTTCATTTCACAGCACGACCCTTTTGATTGTCATCCGTGGCATCTTTAAAGCACAACGGTAAGTCGATGACATTCTACGTCGCGTTGTGTTTCCCTTCATATTACACAATCTTGTTTGTATATTTCAGCATGATAATGCCCGTCCGCGCACAGAGATAGTTTCTACTGCTTGTTTTCTTGCTTGTCCAACATTATTTTGGCCAGAAAAGTCACCGGATCTCTCTCCCACTGAGGACGTTTAGAGCATCATGGAAAGGGTCCTACAACTTGCCCGGGATTTTGCCAACCTTACGCACAAATTGGACAGAATTTGGCACGATATCTCATAAGAGCAAATCTGCTAATTCTATCAATTAATACCAATCCGAATAACTGCTTATTGTCTTGTTTACTTTGGAGGCAACTTACAAGAGGCTTACTTACAAGAGGCTCTTTCTCTTGATTAAATAATCCAATTTTTCTGAAACTGTAATTATATGTTTTTCTCCACATGTACATAAGAAAAAAAAAAAAAAGCTAAATTTTTCTTGCATATATTTATTAGTATATGCAAAAATATAAATATTATTTATTACTCTTACCTTATTTCTATCCGAAAACAATTCTTTCCTGTTTGTTTTTATTAACTTTTACATAAATAATCGTAATTCGTAACACCCGTGCCGAAATGAAATTGCACTCAGATAGCGTGCCTACAATGAAAATTGCCCCAGGTAACGAAATAAATTACCAAAGATACTAATTACGTTCGGAAATAATAAAAAAGTTTTGGTAAAATTAAAAAAAAAAAAAAAAAAAAAAAACACTATTCAAAGGTTGTCACATAAAGAGATGGGAGGTTTTATATATACGATGCAGATCTGCATCACTATGCATTTAAGGATTAAGAAAAATATATCTATAATTTAAATTGAACTAATTTTTACTTTCCGAACATACAAATAAGAAACGTATTGTAATCATGTCAAAAATCTGAATTCGAGATTTTCGTGTTTCTATACGTTTTGAGGTCCCCTGAGTCCGTTTTCACTATTTTTACGATGTTGTATGTGTGTGTATATATATGTGTGTGCGTATGTGTGTGAGTGAATACGCTAGCGTCTAAACGCTTTGTTCGAATGAGCTGTAAATTGGTACGCATATTGCAAGTCATCATAGCACGAACCCTATTGATTTTGGTGAATCTGGCATTTATAGTTTTTTTACAGGGACACAAAGAAAAAGTCTTCATCATTATGGCCTATGGGACCAAAATCTTAAAACTGCGAGAGCATCTAAATATCTTATTCAATTGAGCAAAAAATTTATACACATATTATATGTCACAGTTACTCAATCTGTATAGATTTTGAAGAATCTGGAACTTATAGTTTTTTTACAGGGAGACAAAGAAAAATTCTTTATCATTATGGCCTATGGGACCAAATTTTAAAAAGTGCGATATCATCTAAATGCCTTATCCGTTTGAGTGGAAAATTTATATACGAGTCACCATCACACAAACTGTATAGATTTTGCCAAAAATAAATTCAAAAACTGGCGTACAGTCAATAGAAAGAAATTAAAACTTCTTCACACACCATAAATTTTAAATCAGCACAACCGGTTTCGAAAGGACGTAGCCTTTCTTCATCAGGTGCATGAAGAAGTTTTAATTTCTTTCTTTATAGATTTTGGTAACTCTAGCACTTAACGAGTATTACAGGGACACAAATGAAAATTGTTCATCATTAAGACCTATAGGCTCAAATTATTTAAAGCGCGACAGCAACTAAACGCCTTATTCAATTGAACTGAAAATTTATATACATTTTATACGTCACCATCACACGAACTTTATGAACTTTAGAGAATCTAGCACTTATGGTTCTTTTTACAGGGACAAAATGCAAATTTCTTTATCATTGTCTGATATGGGCTCAAACTTTAAAGTGCGGTAGCGTCTAAATGCCTTATCCGATGAATCTGTAAAATTTATATAAATAGTATAAGTCACTGTTGCACTAACTATAAGTATTTTAGTGAATCTAGCATTTGTAGATTTTTATAGGGACACAACGAAATATTCTTTATCATTATGATCTACGTGTTCGGTAAAATAGCGTAAAATTAAACATCGTGTACTATATAAAGAAAAATACTCAAACACCCTATTTTAATTTTCTCTTTTGTTTATTTAACAATTCCTCTTACTTTACTTTATCTACAAAACCGTTAATTACTCAATGTTCGAAAGTCGAATGCAGTCACTCCAGATTTTTAACAAAAGAGGCCAGATACTATTTTTTTTTAAATTTGTGTTAAGCAGAAGAAAAACGAAGTGTAACTCAGATCAGTCTATAAAAAGAATTCTTTTTTTTTTTTTTTTTTTTTTAATACTTTACGAAAAAAAAAAAAAAAGATTGGAATTTTTAATGAATATTATAATATTTAATATGGGCAAATATTTAACAATATTAAATCATTTTCTTTAAATATATGTTTAATAATTCAATTTATTACAATTTCTATATATATTTTAAAGAGCTGTATAAATATTTTTGAACATTTTCCTCCGTTTAAAAAATACTATATACATGATCTTTATTTGCAATATATTTAAAATCACATTTTTGTACAATTGGCAAAAAACGTCAATACTGATATGCCACTGAAGATTGCATTTTTCAATAAAAAATATTATATTCGTATCAAATGCATCAAAAATGTTCAAAAATGTTTCAAAGAAATACTTATAGATTAGATATTCAATCTAAAAATGCTTGGTTAACCTCGGTAAATATTTTATAGGCTTTGATACAAAAGTATACTATAATACATTCGCAAAAATATCTTATATGCGAAGAAAACTGATTTAAATTCTTTTCTTTACATGAATATATCAAAATATTTTTTTTTACGTGATGCAATGTATATTCATATATATATATATATATATTTATTTATTTAAAGAAAATACAAAACTTTGTCATAACGGTATTTTTACATTATTCTATATTCAAGAGAAAAAAGTACTGGATTCTTAAAATTTTTCGATTTCCAGTTTTCGACGGTTCTGAGAGGTCTAGAACACGATTTTACCATTTTTAGAAAATGTCTGTATTGTCTATCTGTGTGTGTGTATGACAAAAATTTTGTGGCAACTGTATCTCCGGTATTACAGCTCAGAATTGTACTTAAATTTATATGTAGATGCACCGTGTCCTAAATTAGAGCATATCAACTTTTGGTGTTAACTGCTTAAGAGCGGACAATACCTAATCTCGCCGGCAGCCTTCGCCCATGTTATTCTATGGGAAAATTTGTTGCGACAATTACACATTACCTAATGAATATTTTTAAATTCTGTTTTCGCAGTCAGAAAATTCATAACCGTTAAATGAGTACTCATTTTTGAAAAATTCATTTTTTTTAATTTTTACATTTTAATTTTGAGTTCAAAAATGCGATTTTTCACAAAATGCATTTTTCTCATTTTCTAATCGCAAAAGGAAATACTAAAATTTAAAAAAATCAATTTTTGGAAAAGAAGTACTAATTTAACGCTTATGAATTTTCTAAATGTGAAAACAGAATTGAAAAATATTCATTAGGTTATGAGTAATTATGTGAACAAATTTTCCCATAGAATAACATGGGCGAAGGCTGCCGGCGAGATTAGGTATTGTCCGCTCTTAACAAGTGGCGCTGTTATACAGCGATTTCCGGAATTTAAGGGGAGGCTATATCTCAGGTTCTACTGCGTATAATCAAGCAAAACTTGATATGTATGAAGGTCCTTATAAGACATTATGGTGATTCAATTTGGATGCTTATTGTCCAACAGGTAGCGCTGATATACAGCGATTTCTGCAATTTAAGGAAAAGAACTACAGCAGGAATATACATATCTCAGGAACTACAGCACAGAATTGCATATAACTGTATATAGAGATGCACTTTGACATAGATTAGTACCTATCAACTTTTGGTTCCAACTACTCAACTGGTGGCGCTGCTATACAGCGATTTCCGCAATTTAAGATAAGGCTATATCTCAGGTTCTACTGCGTATAATCAAACTAAACTTGATAAGTAAGAAGGCAATTATGAGACATTATGCTAATTCAAGTTGGATGCTTACAAGCCGATAGATGGCGCTGCTATACTGGAAATTTCCTCGATAACGGGAAGGCTATATCTTATCTTGTATGGTATATAACTGTACGAAACTTGATATGTGAGATAACCATTATAAAAACGCATTTTTTAAGGTGTTACTTATAGACAATAAAACCGTCTTTCTTTGGATATTTAGTGCTAGTTTTCTCTAAGATGAAAATCATTTGCCTTCATCATATTACATAATTTTAATAAATAATAGTTCTAATAAATTATTTGCTCTTAGTGAATCTGTATAGGAAAATTTAGAAGAAAGTCTTGTTGTGGCCACATATTACTAGATTTAAAGTTTTTTTCTTCTTTTTTTGCATCGTGTATACATATAATACTTAATGCAATGTGAATTTTCAACTCACTTATAATAAATATGTTATATTTTTCGTAATATTACATAAGAGCACGTTTCTTTCTTTTTTTTTTTTTTTTTTTTTTTTTTATAAAAATGGTTTTCTCTTTCACACATTCTATAAATTATTAAAAACTATTTCTTGTCGTTAAAGCAGACATTAAAATAAAATTATCACAAAAACGTTTATAGAAAACTATTGAATCATAAGTTATTAAAACATTATACTGTCTATTATTTATAATGTCGATATTTTTGCTAGTTTGAAAGAATAATATATTTTTCAAAGGAATGAGATTCTCCAGGGAGATGTATGACGTACTGCCAGACGTAGAATTGAACTGGGCTAAGGCTCCTATATATACGAGCTGGCGCATCAGGCATTTTGTTGCCTTAGGGTTGCCACGTGTACCCAGCGCGTTTCTCTGATAAACAAACGAGAAACATTTTTTTTAATCGTCTTACGTTACTTTAGAGTAACGTATTTTATTATATTTCATAAATTTAGATAAGTAAACTATGATATGGAAGTTTGTTTAGCGATAAACTGCAATAATCATTCAAGAAGTGAATATAAAGTGTTCACAGACCTTTTATTACTGTGTATTTGAGTTTTGGCGACATTTTGTAAAAGAAACAGAATTCGCCTTAACAACACATCTTACCCCAGTACATCCATAGGATATCCTCAAAATAAAATGACATCCTAAGAATGTACTGTGAAAAAAATGTGTTTTTAGGAATATTATTGTTGCTTATTGCTCTTATCTTGACCGGATTAGCTTCAGATCAAGATTTCTTAAAATCGTTAGGGAAGCGATAAGGATGCCAAGCGGGAATGCTGTCCTCTTCGGAGGCAAAAAAAATGCGGTGATGCGCCGGCCTATTATTTTATTTAGGGGCTCTAAACTGGGCATCTGGGGACAAGGAATAAGCATTCAAGTGTTTTCTACTTTCGTAAAGTTTTCAAGCCGGGACTCCAATTTTGTCAAATTAGGCTTTAGCAGGTGGTGAGTTTTTCACATTTTTATCCTCCATCAGGTACAGGTGGGGGTATGTCCTTGCTGGCATGTCATTTTAGGAATTTATAAAAATAATTATTTAAAAAAATTCTCATTACAAAATAGTTTTTATCTGTTATTGAAATTTAAGTTTAAAAATACAATAATGCTTACCAAATAATTCATATTTCAGTTGTTATAATTTCAAGTTTGTTACACTAATTCGTTGTTTGAATTATAATTTGGAGTATGCTAGCTTGGCATATCTTCAGAAAATTGTTAGTATTACATAGTTTTTTAATGGCTATGTTCCCACCTGTTGATGAAAGAAGATACAGCTTTGTTGAAATTTTGGGTTGAATAGTGTGGAAATTAATCCTCTTCTTGTTTATTAACGAATTTGTTTTGGTTGTTCATACGTTCCACTTTCATTTTCACTTATCAAAATTTAAATTTAATAATTTATATATATATATTTAAGTAGTGTTAATGCCAAATTAGGCCAATATTTGTATATATATAATTACATATACAATAAGTTGTAAATTTGATATTAAGATCTTTAATAATGATAATAAGTTCTTTAAAAATGATAATAAACAAAATACATTTAAATATTTGCGCATAAGCAGCATATTAAATTTAAATGTAAATATAATTTGAATAATTTAATTCCTTTGCAACACTCAGCAAATGAAAGAAAGATGAAAATACCAACATATGAAATTTTAAATGAGATGTATATCGAAAATTTTATTCGATATACATCTCATTTAAAATTTCATATGTTGGTATTTTCATCTTTCTTTCATTTGCTGAGTGTTGCAAAGGAATTTAATTATTCAAATTATATATATATATATATATGTATGTATGCATATATATGTATACTAAGGGCTCTGCGCCCTGTTCGTTCCGCTCACCAACCCTGAGGAAGGCTTCTCCACCCTCAACTCACTTCACTTACTAACCCCTAAGGGAATCTGCCCGCCTATTCGCTACTTTGCCTTTCACTAAATAGAAATACTAATAAGGCATAACACAAGGGAAAAGCTGAAAAGTAATATATAAATCCCCATATTTGATGTCAAATTGAAATACATAACATTTACTACCACATTTTTCCTTTCTTTCTTTCTTTTTTTTTTTATGAAATATTATGCTAAACCTCAGTAATTCTTTCAGAATAGAACGAAATTCGTAATATCTAGACTATTTTGCGTTACAGCTTTAATATATGACCTCCTTGGCGACTTTTTTGTCACTATTTGACGATAAATTTTTCTTGGTGTAATGGCTTGTTTAAAAAAAAAAAAAAAAAAAAAAAAAAAATCTAGTACGTATTTTGTCTAATGACTGAGCTGTTTACTACTGATTTTTTTAGTTTATTTAAGGTAGTATAGAATACTCTATATATATTTCTAATGAACAGCTAGGTAATAAATATACACCATCGAAAATATCTAAAAAGAAAAAAAGGTTATTATTATTTTAATTTGCAAAAATATCCTACAGTTTGAATTTTTAATTCTCTCCTACCTACTTCTTAAAATAACGAAGGATAAAATGTACTCGACTCTCTATAAAAATTTTAAGTGATGAATTTTTTCTTGCCTTTTCTAAAAGTGAAAAAAAAAGATATCTGTAAACGGCAAATTACAATCCTAAAATGATTTTTTTTCATTGAAAGTATCTAAGATTACAATTTATTTGCAGACGAAAAATGTCTTTGTTACCAATAGCAATACAGTGGAACCTCGTTAACGTGAACTACTTTTAACATGAACTATTTCCATAAACCACGTTAAAATGAAGATTAGTTTTATGAAGATTAGTTACTGATAGCATGAACTACTGATAACATGAACAAATTTTTTATCCCCCTTGAGATTCCCGTTAACGAGGTTCGACTGTATTGTTTATTTTTATTTTTATTTTATTTTATTTCTCAAATCGATGACATTTTATATACCCTGGTAATTATGACGTCATAAAAGTGAAAGAGCAACGATTTGGAGAAACAGTTTGCATGTTAGGAAACAGAGTACCTTTATTAACTCAACGTAATTAATACTTCATTAATTAGGATAATAGAAATTTCTAACCAACTGAAATGTTCTCCTTGGAGTATTTCGTGACCATTGATACATCTCACGATGCGGAGGACACTACCCTCCGCGAGGAGAAGCGTTCACAGACAAAAAAATTTTGCACCAGCGACAGTAATGTTTTTTAATCTATCATATTCATATGCTCAGAATTACTTTTTATATACTGGAAAACTAAAATTAAGTGCATGTAGATTTATCTTAAAAAATTAACGTTCAGTCACTTGGTTACATAATTTTTCTCGTTCTAAATATCAAATTGCAGATGTGGAACAAAATATATTACTGACCAAAAGATTTTAAACAGAGAATTTAATTCTTTACTGGTATATTGCTTTTGAGCCATTTGTTATCTTTCTTGTACCTTTTATCTTTTTGCATTTGTGTAAAAATGTTTTAAATATTAAATAAGAGTGAACACATTTTGTTAATTTTATTTTCCCTACCAATGAAATATTTCAGCTTTCGGCTTCTAATTATTCCGTTTTTGGAATTCAAAATACAGTGAAACTTGAATAATTCGAGCTTGTTTAAATCGAAATTCTGGATAATTCGAATTGTTTACTTGGTCCCTTGAATTTTATGTTAAAATAATGTTAAAGAATCGTGGACAATTCGAATTCTATTTTAGATAATTCGAAATTTTTATGCGATTATCTTTCAAATATTTCAGTAAAATTTGTTCCCGAGATTTTTCTCAGCTAAAGGGCATTATATATCTTAACAGTCTTTCAAAAGAAGGATAAGGAAAGGAAATACAAGAGAAGCCCTCAGCTAGTGCATCAGAAGATATGGTGAATATACATGAACTTCGAGGTTTTTTTTTTAATTAAAAATTATGTCTAATGTAGTAGATTCTATTTTTGTATCAAGCCATATGCTATGACACAAAGATTGTACTTAAAGAAGAAATAAAAAATATCTGATTATTTTTAGAAAAGTGTTGAATAATTAAGCCCGTAAAAAATATTGTTTTAATCGGGGAAGGGGGGGAGGGGGAGGGAGAGAAACGTAGCAGTATATTCTTAGATATAAAGTTTATGTGTTAAATCTTTGATCGAAGAGTTTAAATTTTTTAATATATCCCTTTTTTTGACGAAATAGTATATGTAATTCGAATTTTTTGATATTTCAAAATTTTCTCTGGTCCCTTCAACTTCGAACTATCCAAGTTCTACTGTATATTCAATAGAATTTTTAATTTTAATTTTTTTTTTTTTTCATTTGAAATTTCTGCACAAATATTAAAATTTCTCTAATTATAACTTTCACTACAGCACCTAGAACACACAGAATGACAAACGTCCAGAAAAAAGAAAAAAATCTGTAAAGATTAAGCCTCTCACCAGAGGTCAGTGCGATCAAGATTCTTGCTGGAAAAACTAAAAGTAATGCATTTACTGGTAACATATGTGCCCAGATTACGTGAGTGAGCTGAAAGAACAAGGAAGAGCCAATGTATTTTCATAAATGTTTACGATTTGAGCAACAACATCAAACGCAGAGCTATCTAGGGGAAATTAATTTTCCGAGCAGTATTTTAAAAATTACAGTTGTAAGTTGTCGCTTCTCTATACAATTTAGGCGCTGTACTTTCACTTCATAGAAAACTTTCAAATTCTCGATCTCATCTGTGGAGTGAATGGAAAAAAAAAAAAAAAAAAAAAAAAAAAAAAGCGAGTGCCTGCCTGTTTGTATTTCAAGCAATTTTTATACTCCAAAACTTAACATCCTTATACAGTAGAACTTGGATAGTTTGAAGTTGAAGGGACCCGAGAAAAATTCGAAATATCCAAAAATTCGAATTACATATACTATTTCGTCAAAAAAGAGATAGATTAAAAAATTTAAACTCTTCGATCAAAGATGCAACACATAAACTTTATATCTAAGAATGCTGCTACATTCCTCCCCCTCCCCCCCCCCCATTACAACAATATTTTTTACGAGCTTAATTATTCAACACTTTTAAAAAAATAATCAGATATTTTTTATTTCTTCTTTAAGTACAATCTTTGTGTCATAGCATATGACTTGATACAAAAATAGAATCTACTACATTAGACATGATTTTCAATTCAAAAACTCTTCGAAGTTCATGTATATCCACCATATCTTCTGATGCACTAGCTGAGGGCTTCTCTTGTATTTCCTTTCCTTATCCTTCTTTTGAAAGACTCTTAAGGTATGCAATTTAGCTGAGAAAAATCTCGGGAACAAATTTTACTGAAATATTTGAAAGATAATCGTATAAAAAATTCGAATGATCCAAAATAGAATTCGAATTGTCCACGATACTTTAACATTATTTTAATATAAAATTCGAGGAACCAAGTAAACAATTCAAATTAAACAAGTTCGAATTATTCAAGTTTCACTGTAGTGAAAAGAGGAGATGGTGTAAAAAAAAAAAAAAAAAAAAAAAAAAATTGTCGTCAGGACATTTTCCTAAGAGTAAAACAAGGATGTTGTAATATAATACTATTTAAACTTTTCTTTAAATAATTTTCAATTAAATGAAATTCACAGAAAACAAATATTATCTCTTTTTTTCTTCCTCTAATACTTTTTTGAATGATAATTTAAAACTCTACGTTTCTTTTCTTTCTTTTTTTTTTCTTTTTTTTTTTTTTTTTTTTTTTTTTTGAAAATTGACGATTCTTTCAAAAATAATCCAAGTTTATTGAAATTTGTCACTTTATATTTGCTTATTGTCGGTATAATTTTTTATTTTTCTTATTTTGTTAATAATTCCATGTTATTTCTAGTAAAAAAGTAATGATGATAGTTATTATTATTTTAGGATAAAATAAAATAAATAAATAATAGAATTAGAAAAATGGGAAATTTTGATGTAACATTTAAGATCTTATTTAATGAGGTAAAAAACAGAAATATTAAAAAATAGAAAAAAAAAAAAATCGAAAGAATTTTTAGTCCTTAACATGCGATCAAAATGTTTAATGAAGACGGAAGATGTTTATGGTATTCAACGTAAGAGATTTTTCATTTCTGATTTTTCCTACTGAAAAAGTTATGAATAATTATTGCTCACGATGTAAAAGAAAACGTTGTTTGAAAAAAAAAAAAAAAAAAAAAAGTAGAGAGAGAGAGTTAATTTAAAAAAAAAAGGTTCAAAATTTTTACAAATTTCAGTGATTTTATTAAAAACAAATTAACAGTTTACAATCCAGAAATTTTTACCATGTCTTAAAAATTTAAGACTTTGATGTTTTATAATTATTTATTTACTAAAGTTTCAAAAATACTTCAAAGCGATCTGCGTCTTCTTATTGTTTCCGAAAACTTACTACAGAGCATAAAAAAAAAAAAAAAAAAAAAAAAAAAAAAAACTTTTTAACCCCTTATCTGCCGAGAAAATTTCACGAGATTCTTTACAAAGTGCCACTGTTTTATTTTATTTTATTTTTTTTTTTTTTTAACTCTGAAGTGAGTAAATCTTTTCAAAACAGTATCAAGATCACTTTCATGATTATTTTGTTGCACTGTCAAACTATATCAGTAATGTCACTAGTAGCAGTACAGTACAAAAATTGTGCTTCGGAAAAACGTATATATACGCCCGGGGCAGTTAAGGTGTTACTTAATGAGAAAAAAATTACCTAGTTAAGAAAAATATATTCGAAACAAAATTTCTTTAAGGAAGAATTCATTAAATTGATAATATTTACACAAAATGTCCAAATCAAGAAAAATTTATTTTTTATTATGTAAATATGCTTAAAAATTGGATATTGAAAGCCAACTAGATAATAAAAATGGTGATATTCAAACAATTTTATTACTTTCTCCTGTATATAAAAGGAGGAAGTATTGAATTTGTGAAATTTTTCAAATTCCAGTTTTCCGCGGATTTACACTTTTTGAGAAGGTTTGAACAAAATTTTACTGTTTTTAGAATATGTCTGCCTGTATGTCTGTGTGTGTGTGTACCACAAATTGTTTGGACTCCGTATCTCACGAACCAAAGAACGAAATTTAATCAAACATGGTATTTAGTTGGATTTTGACATAAACTGGTGCTGATTGCATTTGGCGATCAATCGTTCAACACGTGGCTGTTATCCCATTTTTTTCTAACTTTTCAACATCGCAGTATAGGACAAAAATTCGTATTAATGTACATAATGGGAGTTATTTTTAACGCATGATTGTAAAATTAATACGATGTTTTAATAATAGTAGTAGTAAACTAAAAAAAAAAAAAAATGTGCATGTAGGAACATTGCCGCCCCCCTTCGGGGGGGGGGGGGAGGAAAACTACGTCCCTGAGGGGTGTAAATTTTCAATGTGGATATATTTCTAAAGAAATCCTAAATATCTTTAAAACGAATGGTTGAACCACAGATCTGTGATAATTTAAAACAAAGTTATCGTTTTATTTCATGTTTAACAAAAAAGAAACATATATAAAAAAAAAATCAAATTTATTTTCATGTTGACACAAATTGGTATTTCTTTCGATATATGGTGTTATACTTCTCTGAGATAAAAATCGTCTGCACTTATCATGGAAAATAATTTTAATAAATAATAATTTAATAAATAATTTTTATTGCGTGAACGCAAATTATTTATTAAGACAATACAGAACAAAGTCTTGTGGTGGCCACAACGTACTACTTTTTAAGAAGCTTTTTGATAAAATAAAGAATATTTGAATATTTTTTGTGAAATAGGGAAAGTTGATAACTCCTAAATTACAGGGTGACAAGAAATAACTTGGACGAAGTTTCAAACGAAATATCTGTAACTACCACTAAAGTTATAAATTTATTTCATTGTCATTTATTATTAGTATTGATCCTAGAAAGCGAATAAACAGGTGTAAGTAAGTTAGTTGTGAGATAACCATTGTGGTTAACAAACGATCTGCCATACTTGAATTACATAAGCAAGGAAAGAAACAATGTGAAATTGTTCAACTATTGAAAGTGCCTAAGCAGACGGTTTCATACACAATCATAAGGTTTAAAGAACTCGGACATGATGGTGCCAGGCCAGGAAGAGGAAGAAAACGCACAGTTAACACATCAAGAAACCGAAAAGTTATCAAAAACTAAGTTCAACGAAATCTTAGGATTTCAATGAGAAAGGTTGCTAGAGAGATGAAGATCAACAGAGAAACCACACGTTTGATGGCAAGAGTAGAGCTTAGTCTTCGCCCTTACAAAATGAAAGAGGCTCAAAAGCTAACAGCAGAGAACAAACGCACAAGACTTCAAAGGTGTAATGATTTGTTAAAGCGGGCCGCAGGTAATCGATGGCAAACATTTGTCTTCACAGATGAGAAACTGTTCTCGATTGAACAAGCTCACAATAGCCATAATGATAGAGTTTGGTCAGCAGAAGCACCTGGACCTTCTTGCATTGTTGAATGACGTCAACGACCCCAATCTGTAATGGTTTGGGGTGGGATATGTGCTAGTGGGAAAACACCACTTGTTTTTGTTGATCAAGGGATAAAGGTTAATCAACAAACATATCGCAAACTAATTTTGGAAGATGTCGTCTTACCTTGGTCGCAAAAGTTCTTTGGAAACAAAAGATGGACCTTCCAAAAGGATTCCGCACCTGCACACAGAGCTAAAGGCACTCAAGATCGGTGCAAGACAAATTTTTCTGACTTCATTGGAGCTCAAGAATTGCCACCGTATTCCCCAGATTTAAACCCAATGGATTATTCTATTTGGTCCATCTTGGAGACAAGGGTGTGTGCTAAACCTCATAAAACTTTGGCATTCCTAAAGAAATCCTTATGCAAAGAATGGGATAAAATATCAGTAAGTGAGTTGCGGCCCATAGCCGAAAATTTTGTGACACGTTTAAAGCTCTGTATTAAGGCTAAAGGTAGCCACTTTGAAAATTTGTAAATATGTTAGACAAAATAATGTATTTATATTTATTTTGAAGTTTGGTTGTAATATTTTCATTAGCATTAAAGTTATAATGTATCATGTGTGTCCAAGTTATTTCTTGTCACCCTGTACATTGTATCTAATCTAAAAATAACATTTATAAGCAATAAATTTATCATATAAAACGTAACTTGTTATTTCTTATTAAATTTTATAAAATACTTTTTATTTTAAAATTTGAATTAGATATTATTAGTTTTACATTCAGAAAATAACAGTGAATTATTCTTTCAACTATACAAAACATTTTTAAATTCACAATTTAAAACCACTTATTTTGCCATTAAATTTATTTTCTACAAAATCCGTACTTTGCGCATCATTTTAAATAGGATGTTGAAAGTAATGTACTAAAATCCTAAAAATCAATAAAAGGCCATGAGACTGCAAAAAAACAGTTTTAGTATGCTAATATCACTGTGTCTGTTTTTGTAATATTGTCCGAGGAATACTTCTACACCCAAATATTTGTTTTTATACTTATTGCCTAAATCTTTTTACCTTTTCTCTTAACTTTTAAGTAGATTTGAAACGAAAGACAAACATTATCGCAAAAGAAAGCATTAGATTTTTTATATGAACAACTTTTTTTAAACAGAAATAAGGAACAAAAATCAACGTTTATTTTAATTTCTTTAAAAGCTTTTTAACTTTTTTTTTTTTTTTTTTTTGGTAACTTCTTGTATCAGTGTACGTTTTATCAAACAAATCAATAACAAAAGCACTTAAAACCAAAATAAACAGTAATAACTGCCCACGAAACATTAAAGCTCTATACAATATATAATATTTCTTTTCTTTCAAATTAAAATAATCGTTTTACATTTACCTATTGACGATTCCCGAGGTGCAGAATAAAAAAAAATCTATGTGTATTTTGTATATTAAATACAAGTGAGTTACTTTATAGATTTACATATTTCTTATAAGACTTCAATATGGTTTATTTACTTAACTTTACTGTTTACCGTATATAATGGAAATTTTGTGTTCAGTCAAAATTTTGGATACAAATATTTGACCTGATTAACATATTTTACCTGATTTATGTATTTTAGTTCATTTAAAAAATATTTTTTATATAATCTTGATTTAAAATAAAATAATTCACAGAATAAAAAATCTTCTGTAATGCTAATTATAATTTGTTCATAAAATCGTTTATTTGTGAAAATTGTTTCCATTAGATAATAATAACCAAAATATAAAGCATGAACTTGACTATTAATGTGTGTTATATTTCTTTGTGTTATAATTGCGAGGTTTAAATTCATTGAAATAAAATCCAGAAAATTGGTTTTAATAACCCACTGCTAACTGTTGCTCAAAGCCTGTGTTTTAGACATTTATAACATTTTGAAAAAAATTTCAGAGAAAAACAAGTTTCTATATAAAAAAAAAAAATCTCTTCTTTTTTTACAGTACATAATTAGTTACAAAAAAATGTTCCATGCATTAAATTTAGTAATAGATTTTGTGTTAAATACAATTTTGCTTACTTTCTATAAAAAAGTTAAACAATTCTACTCTAAGATTGATGCAGCATGGTACACTAACAGAATGTATAAAAAATAATGAAAAAAAAAAAATAATAATTCTGAGCAACAGTATTACAGAATTTGTACCTAACAAATGATATAATTAAAATATATTTCTTAAACAATGAGTGAGATAAAATAAACGTAGACATAAATCTAAAGAGACTAGTATCAATCAAAGACTTTAAAATCTGCGAAAATAATATAAGATTGTAATTCTAAGACTTCTTCTTTTGTAAACAATTTTTGATTCTTTTAGAATATTTTATTTAAAAAAAATAAATGAATAAAGATAAGTTGGAACAGCACAATTAGTAAGAATTTAAGTTTATTAAGTTAAGTTAAGGAACAGCACAATTTAAGTTTATACACGCTTTTTAAGTTATAAAACGTAAACTTTGAAATAAAAAAAATAAAAATCCAGTTTATTAAAAACTGTAGATTTTTATTCAGTCCCTGATATTTAATATTTTATATCAGTTTTCTTATATGTTGTGTTATAATTTTTAAGGTATTTCTGGAATTTTGCTCGAATTTATAGAAATTTTATAACATTTCAGGTTAATATATTTATTGATATAGTGATGCATAGATATAAATATTAAACTTCATTTTAAACAAAAAATTTGAATTTTTTTCACGTATTTATTATATATATATCCATTCAAAAAGAAGATTTCAAAAATAAGAATTTTTTTTATTTATTAGTTTTTATTAGTTTTTATTTGGGAAACTTTTATTCTTTACTTAAATTTTTTAAAGTTACATTTCTACTGGTATAGCCTGGTCTCACTATTTTTTTTTTTTTTTTTTAAGAATAACTATATTGGTGGATGTACTAAGCTTTGTATTTAAATAAAAAGATTATATTTAAAATCAATCTTATGTTTAAATAAATCTACATAACTTCGCTTAGATTTTTTTAAATGTATTTGTTTTAATTATCGATCTTGGTAGCCAGTTTTCAATAAGTACAAAATTTTGAATAAACACCATAAAATGCAAAAAACTCGTAACAATAGTTTCGCGTTGATAAACACTTGCCGCATTGATTGCAGCACTCGTGTCTACTTTGTTAACCTGGAGAAGGGTCGTATGTTTTTCGACCCGAAACTATTGTTGTGAGTTTATACCATTTTATGGTGTTTATTCAAAGTTTTTTACTTATTACTTTAAAACGCCAGTTCTGTGGTGCTTTCTTATTATAAGTGTATTTTTGATAAGATAATTAAAAAAGACTGCAGTTATTCATTTCACAATTAACGAAATTTCGCTTTTACTTTGTAATTTTATATGGATTTAAAAATAATTATTATACTTAAGTTATGTAAACGTATGCATTGGTATAAAGGTTTCTTTTCTTTAATCTTAACTTAAAGCACTAATTTTAAATTTTGAATGTAGTTGGAGGATAAATTGAAAGACTATAGAAATGCTTATATGTGAAGATGTTTACATTCCATTCATCTTAAATTTATGTAAATGTTTTTAAAGTATTAATAATGTTTAATTATCTTTTCATATTAAATGCATATTTAAAGATCGAATAAAAATGGTATTTTTTTTTTTTAAATATCTGTTTAACTACGTATATATTATTCTATATTGTAAATAGGGACTATTACAATAATATAGTCATAATATATTTCATAATAATATAAAATGCATAATACTTTCGATATTTGCACATATATTTACACTACCTTTTCATAAATGATCGGACACTTTCGATTTTAAATGTTCTTTTAAAATATCAAAAAAAGTACTAAACAAATCATCTTGAAACTTCAGGAATGTAAAGACCATGTTATACCTCATGTACTTCAGTTAAATTTTTGCGCCAAAAGTGAAGGGGGGATCAGTGAAAAAATAACGAAAAATGAAAGTCTTTGGCATCACCTTGTAAAAAGTAATGCTTGAAATAAGATGGGGCTCTTTCTCATTTCCTGCATAAATTTTTAAGTCTCTACCGCATATAATCAGGTAAATATAATGGTTTCTTTAAAAAAAGTGCAAAATTTTTTTTTTCACTTTTTTACCTATAATACGCAAGGTATTAAACCCAGTGCAAAGCTGTTTTCGGGAAACCCGACATACAACATTAGACACAGCATACTGCAATCAGAATGAAAGAAATATTAAAATGAAATGGAAGTATTTTTACTAAATCATTTTTAACTGCGGTTGCGTAACATTTAGCGAAATTTCATTTGCATAATGTAATAGCTAAATGTAATGAGCTACTTATTTAATTAGCTACTGAGCTACTTATTTATTAGAATGAACTGCTATTCAGTTTCTATCGAAAAAAAAGCTAAACTATAAGGGGTTTTACTCACATTTTTGATTTTATTCAGTGATGGTAATAGAATTTTCTGTGATTGTAAATAAGTATTGAGAAACCCCCTTATCAATGTCTTATTTTTGGGAACAGCTGAAATTCAGTTCATTCTATGGCGTAGAACATTTTGAGTTTACATGACACTTGTTCGGAGTTTCTATAAAAGTAGCTCAATACATTTGGCTATTAAATTATACAAATGAAATTTCGATAAATCTTACGCATGCGCAGTTAGAAAAAAATATTCTTATTTCATTAGGCCCACCAGCGGCCGAGCGGTTCTACGCTCAAAGCTGGTAGATGGGAGGTGCCGGGTTCGATCCCAGGTCGCGCTCATCGACCTAGCCGTTCGGAGTTTTCCGTGGTTTCCTCCGAAACTTGCGTAAATACGGGCTAGGACCCCTTAGAAAGACCCCCACGGAGGGCATTCCCCCTCTAGGCCTAGGACACATCAGGAGTCAATCGGCCTTAAATCCTACAACCAATCTTATTTCATTAGATATTTGATAATTTTTCATTCTGTTTGCAATATGCTGTGTATAATATTCTATGTCGAATTTCCTGAAAATAGTTTTGCACTGGGTTTAATATCTTGCATGTTATAGCTAAAAAAGTGAAAATGTTTCTTTTTTTTTTTTTTTTTTTTTTTTTTGTGCACTTTTTTAAAGAAACCTTTATATTCACCTGATTATATGCGGTAGAGACATAAAAATTTAAGCAGATAATGAGAAAAAGTCCCATATTCACATGCTACAGCCAAATCGCATTTTAAGAATTACTTTTCACTGGGTAATGCCAAACACACTGTCAAAAAAAAAAAAAAAAAAAAAAAAAAAGTCCTGTTTGCTGCCAGAAATTTTCTGTAAATCAGAAAAAAACGCTTTATCAACGTAATTTTTCCATTGATAGAACGTATTTTTCTGAATTACAGAAAATTTCTGACAGAAAACTGCAGCAAACCGGACAATTTTTGACAGTGCACTTTCATTTTTTTTTTTTTTTTTACTAGTCCCCCTATCACTTTCGGCGCAAAACTTTGGCTGAAATATATGAGGAATAACATGTTCTTCACACTCTTGAAGTTTCAAAATGATTTGTTCAGCACTTTTTGAGATATTTAAAAAAAAAAAAAGTCTTAAATCGAAAATATTCGGTCATTTATGGAAAGGTAGTGTATTTATAAATAAGCATATATATATAAACGTACATAAGTCGAAAACTGAAATTAAAACCGACTTAACACATAATATTTAATACCGCATAATATAACTGAAAAATGTATTATTTAATAGATAATAATTATTACGTATATAAATATATTAAACAATTATTAAAAGTCTTTTATGAGCTCTTTTTCTCTTAAAGTTTATTTCAGTTTGATTCTTATATTTAATTGTAATTTGGTTAATTACAATTAGGATTTACTCACAAGCTGCAGTTTTATTTTGCATGATTCATATACAGGATGATTTTTTTTTTAATTGACACTATTCAGAGGCACTTATAGCAAACATAGTATGGAGACTAATGATGAAATGGAAGTAGGATTTCGAGGGAAAAAATTATTAGTTACAAAAACAACCAGTAGGAGTATTCATGGTGCAATTGTAGCTTGTCAAACTACAAATTAACATAAAACATGGGTATACAGGTAAAATTCAAAATTATGCTTTAGTAGGTGACAACAGCGACAGTAATTCAGGCTACAAAAACAAGTAGGCAGAACCAAGAAATAATCACAGCAGAAGTGAGCGCGCTCATTACCCAGAACGCGCTTTATTGGTGAAATTTTTAAAAAATTATATTGGTGGAGACACAAACTTGAGTATGTTAAAGAACTACAGTGGGTTGCCAAATTAATGTGGACACTTGTAAAAATCAAATTATCGTGGTTTTTCTTCTAAATAAAAATACATTATGTGCTACAATTAGTATTTATTACTTTATTTAATGCTAATATATATAGTTAATAGCTATATACTAAAAAAGATATAATAGAAACGTAAAAAAAAGTAACATTTGGTAAGGCTTTAATATTTGGTGATACTTCCTTCGGCTGATATTGGTACTTCAATGCATTACGGCATACTTTCTGTGCAGGATTTTGCACTTTATTTATTTAAATGATTGTGATGCGAGACATTTTTAAGTTTTTTGATCAGTTTTCTCTTGGTTGTTATAATTTTCTTGGCAATTTCCCTTTTTGTAATTTCTCATAAGTTTTCTAAAGGATTCGTATCGGGCAAATTTCCAAGCCACGATAATGCTTCAATATTCTTGGCCTGTAAATTCGGTAACACAATTGGCTTTATGGCATGGGGCATAATTGTGCATAAAAACACTATGCACACCTTCTGGGAACCATTTTTCCAGATGTGGAAGAAGGTGAGTTCGTAGAACTTCCTTATTTTGGTCCTGTTTCATAGTTCCTTGAACAATGTATAAATGTCCTACACCCTCAGTATTTAAAATAGAGCAAACCATGACCTTTAGTAGGTGTTTAACCCTTTCTATTATGCAATCAGAGTGGAATTGTTCGCCAGGGCGCCTTCAGACAAAATTTGTTTTATCAGCTAAAATGTCAAAAGCTACTCGTCAGAGGAACACACCTAAAATTGAAATAATTTATGGTTTAATTGCAAAACAAAACTTAGAAATCATTAAAACTATTAATAAATATCATGTATTGCTTTATTCCAATCTTCTAAAGTCATGCAACGATGGTCTCGAACCTAGGTGAGTCATTTCTTTTTCATAGCCTCTATAAGCTTTGGCTTGTGAACTGGACGATGGCCTGCCAAGTCCTCTTCTGTCAATCTTCGCTGCACAGTTTTTTTTTTTTAAACGACAGTATCTGACTCCTGAACAATCTGAAACAGTGTAGCAGCACTTTTTTTCTTGTTTCGTAAGCAAATGTAACTAATTTATCGGCCTGTTCTGGGCGTAGTCATACATTTTCTATCATACTTCCCTGTTCTTTTTGGTTAAAATGACAGGTTTTTGTCTAAATTCACTTTTATTTTATTAACAGGAGATTTAGAAACCCCAACAATATCTGTGACTTTACTCTGCAAATGCTGTGAGGGCTGGAGGAGAGATTTTATTTCGGATTTTTTTCTCGGTAAAATGTCGCTTCCTCTGACCATTGTGAAATTTAAAAAAAATTAATTGAGTGATAAAAATGCAATAAAAATTAATTTAAAATTGTAATTCAATAATCAAACTTTACTTTTGTTATTAAAGATGTGTCCAAACTTTAAAAAAATCTCAATTCTGAAGATCCAAAATGAACGTTCAATATTACACGTTGAGAGTACTTTGCAACATAAAACGAAGTGACTATCAAAAAAATATTGCTAAGCTCAGTATGTTTTGTTTAATTCACTTAAAATAATGTGTAACATAATAAAAATCCATAAAAATGCATTCCAGTAACATAAAACCACGTCTAGGAATTATAATTGGCATAAAAACACGAAAATGTAAAAAAAAGTCAAGTGTCCACATTAATTTGGCAACCTACTGTATATATCACGGACACTGCGGAATATTCCTTGTGGCATTGTGCTGCGTACGTCACTAAAACTGTTGTTCAGAAAATGCACGATGTAGTTTCGAGAACGGCTGTCATACAAGCGATCGAATTCTTCGTCGGGGAAGTCAATGTAGTATATATATATTTTTTCTGTTATTTGTAACACATTTTACACTGTACAGTGCCATAAATACTTCTATCCACGATTTTTAGATTTTTTTTTTTTTTTTTGTTCTTTTAATGTAAAATCCTACTTCCTATGTCAACATTAGTCGCCATAACAATCTTGGTGCCATGTCAGTTTTTAGATCGAGCTACAGGTGGCTCTGAATAGCGTCAATTAAAAAAGAAAATTAAAATTTGATTTTGATTTTATATTTAAAGTAAATAGTCTTGCTAATTGGTTTTCAAATATCAGTAGAAAAGCTTTAAAAAATATTATGTTCGCACAGTTTAAAAGAATTCGTACTATTTGCAATAATGAAAATTATTTAAAATATGATCTTGAAGATCTAAAAAATACCTTGCAAACCCGTCCCAATTTTTAACTGTATGTTTCCAGTGTTTTTCTATTTCGGTTTCTTCTATTTTGTCATTCAAGGGCGATATTTAAGTACCGACGAGTAACACCGTCGGCCGAATTCAGTTTGTTTATCAGGTAAAGGGTATTATTTTATTTCATTTTATACTATCTTGTTTACATTCAGTAATTCCTTGTATTACTGTATATATTTTTTTAATAAATTGATGTAATTTTATAACTTTTGCAATTTTGTAATTTTATAACTTTTTTAGTATTTTATACATTATATACGTGTTTGATTTATCTTCAGTTAATGGTGTTTTTCTGTTTGGTGAGAAGTTGGAGGCTAAGGATAGTTATTAGCTAATTGCTACTGTCCTTTCAGAAACTTCTCTTTCACCCCCTACACTGAGGGGCCTCCCTGATGAAGACCTCAGTTTCTTTGGGGGTTTAATTTCATTAATTTGTTTATGTATTCCTATATATATATATATATATATATATATATATATATAATCTTTTTGTTAGTAATAGAAAAGAATGAGAACAAAGAATAGTCAGTCAAATAATTCACCAAAGAAACATACACAGGCCAAACAAATTAACTAAATTTCTTAAACTGATTTATTTTTTAAGTTTAATAATAGTATTTTCTCCAATTTGTTAGACTACAATACCTGTTGAAAATTGAAATAGAACCGTGTAATTAGATTCTGAAGAAATGAAGGTGGACTCTAGGATAATATCTTAAGGGGGAAAAGAAGAGAACTATGTAATGAAATTAACCTATTAATTTTGAGATGAGCAAAAAAATTTCGGAACAAGACTGAATTTTAGCGTAAGAGCTCATAATGCTATAAGACGTTTTCAAGTGCTATCCTCATAGCATTGAGCAAAGAATTGTAGGTTTTCTGTAATTGATATGCATTTAAGCAAAATATCACTTCATAGCACGAACATACAAGAAAAAATAACCCTGACATGAATTAAATGAAATAATAACAGAATTAAAAACTAAATTCGAAAACTGGCATACAATCAATAGAAATAAATTAAAACTTCTTCACACACCATAAGTTTTAAGTCAGCACAACCGGTTTCGAAAGGACGTAGCCTTTCTTTATCAGATGCAAACGCGTGCTACTGCCTTGGAGGCAAAAGCAAGACTGAAAGCAGGGCAAAATCCAGAGGGGGAGGAGCAATACAAACAACCAATAGGAAGCATCATGCAGGGCAGGACCAATCAGAGAGGAACACACGTACACACACACACACAAAAAAAAGGAGGGAGTGAAGGAGTAATCAATTAAATTTATTTATTTATTTATTTATTTATTTAATATTATACTAAAAAGTAAATTTGATAAAATTTATTTATTTATTAATTTTTTTTAACTAGAATTATTTTATTATAAATAATATTAAGTTATAAACATAATGAAGGAAATTATTGAATTGAATTAAACAAATTTTTCCAGGCTGTAGACAGCAAAGTGGAATCAGATTTTTCATTGACAATTTTATCACGATTAAGGTAAATAGCTAAATTTTCCAAAAAATACAGTTCGGAAACGCGTTTGGCATGAAAGATAATTTTGGCATTCTTAAAATTAAAACTATGATCAAATTCCCAACTGTGCTTCGCAATAGAAGGTTTAGAAATTTCTTGATTAACAACATACCGAGAATGTTTACGTAAGCGACATTCTTGCCAATATCTATATGCATTATTTTGAAGAAAAATTATTAAAGATGTTAAATTTAAAATGCTGGTTATGTTACGTAGATGAAATTTTCATTCTTGTTGAAAATCCGTTTGATGTTTCTGCCATTCTTAATATTGCTAATGCTATTGATCCCCATATTCAGTTTACCTTCGAGTTAGAAAATTGTAATCAACTTCCCTTTCTTGATGTTTTAGTTACTAGGTACGATTCCTCTTTTAAAACCTCTGTGTACAGGAAACCTTTCTCTGTTTCTAACCCTCCCCATGCTCTCTCTAATCATCCGGATAAACAAAAAATTGGCACCTTTTACACTTACGTGTATCGTGCCCTTAAAATTTGTTCTGATACTTCTTCTCTTAAAGAAGATCTCAATTATTTAAAGTCTGTTGCTGTTAAGAGGTTTTAGACCCGCTATAATTGATAAAGATCTCAAAAAGTTCAGTAGGCCAACTTATAATTCTACTCTTTAATTGATGATGAAATTAAACCTGATAATCTTGTTGTCTTGCCTTTTTATCCCCCCTTATGTTTTAAATTAGTCAAAGTTTTGAAGCGTTTCAATTTTTACGGTATTTTTAAACCTGTCAATAAATTCCAATTACCTTCAAATCCCCTGTTCCTGAGATTCATAAGTGGGGTATCTATAATGCCCCTTGTAATAATTGTGATTTATCTTATATTGGTCAAACAAAAAGAAATCTTGAATGCCGCTTACGTGAACATTCTCGGTATGTTGTTAATCAAGAAATTTCTAAATATTCTATTGCGAAGCACAGTTGGGAATTTGATCATAGTTTTAATTTTAAGAATGCCAAAATTATCTTTCATGCCAAACGCGTTTCCGAACTGCATTTTTTGGAAAATTTAGCTATTTACCTTAATCGTGATAAAATTGTCAATGAAAAATCTGATTCCGCTTTGCTGTCTACAGCCTGGAAAAATTTGTTTAATTCAATTAAATAGTTTCCTTCATTATGTTTATAACGTAATAATAGTTATAATAAAAGAATTCTAGTTAAAATAAATAAATAAATAAATAAATTTTATCAAATTTATTTTTTAGTATAATAATAAATAAATAAATAAATTAATTAATTAATTTAATTGATTACTCCTTCCCTCCCTCCGTTTTTCTTTCTTTCTTTCTTTTTTTTTTTTTTTTTTTTTTTTTTTGTGTGTGTGTGTGTACGTGTGTTCCTCTCTGATTGGTCCTGCCCTGCATGATGCTTCCTATTGGTTGTTTGTGTTGCTCCTCCCTCTCTGGATTTTGCCCTGTTTTCAGTCTTGCTTTTGCACCTGATGAAGAAAGGCTACGTCCTTTCGAAACCAGTTGTGCTGACTTAAAATTTATGGTGTGTGAAGAAGTTTTAATTTCCTTCTAAAAACAGAATATTATTCAGAAAAATAAAAACAGAATACTTTCCAGAAAAATAAAATCACATCATGAACCTTAAAATAAATAATGAAATCATAACCTAATTTTATTTACTTAATTCATTCAGGCATTTTGCATGTAATCTATGAAAGATTTATATTTTAGTTTTAATTTTTCCATTCCCAGGCAACACAAAGGTATTGGCCAGTATAAAAATATAACTTTGGAGAACAAAAAATGATCCCGCCTCCCCTCTGAAAGATATTCACAGATATTCTTTTTTGATATCTGACAATATTGCCAATATTTCCTGATATCAATAAATATCACTTTTTGACATCTCAAGCATGACGCATGCTCAAAAATTACATGGATTATTTTTATACTGTCGACAGATATCTCTCAATATCCAAAAAATGATATTGCTTGTCGAATGTCGACAAATATCGCAGAAAGTTGTTAAAATAATATCATTTTTATGACATTTGTTAACTTTAACAAATATTAAAAATAAAGCGTTAAAAAAATATACTTCTTTAAAAAACATTATTTTATATAAATTTATTTTTTTAAATGTTGTTTTCGGATCATAATAGTCATAAGTACAGAAAATAATCACTTAAATGCTTTTTTATTTTAACACTTTAAATTACGTCTGTCAATATTGATAGATATTGGAAATTTGACGTAATCAGTGACATTCAAAATGCAGTCCAATATTTGTAGGACATTGACCAATATTTTTGTGCTATTTGGGTTATATACTTAAAAATTAAAATATGATGTAAATATGTGTATATTGAAAGGAAACATTTAATATTAGATTTCATTAAGTTTCTACTATTCAACACTATTATATATTAGTATTTTCTATTAAGTATGCGTGTAAATTTACAACGAGAAAATTTATAATGCTGATAAAAAATTTTGGATAAGAATGAAACAGGTTGGTTTATTTACTTGTTTCATTTTTTTTTTTTTTCTAGAAAAAGGAACACAAATAGAGAATTTGAAAAAAAAAAAAAAGTATAATTTAAATAATATTATTTATAATATTTTTAAGATTAATATTAATATTATTATTATTATTATTATACATATATTTTTTAAGTAAATTTAATATGTTAAAATAGTAACATATTACATGTTTACATAGGGAAACGGTTTTTCCTTTTAAATTTTGTTTTCTAACTATCGCAGTTTAATTTTTCATATGGAATTTAATTAATATTTCATAAAACATGAATATTATTTTTTATTGAATAAGAAAATATTCATTATCTTTGAAAAAAAAAAAAAGTTCAATGCAAGAAAAAAAGGGTATTTGCTCTTCATTTAATTTAGAAACGACATCTTTCTTAGAAACAGATGCGTAAAAGGTAAAAAATAAAAAAGAATGTAACTTGTTAAATAATATTAGCATTTCAAAGGAAATCATTATCTGAAATTAATTACTCAGCAAATTAATAAAAAAAAAAAAAACTAATTCACTAGCGTTATTATTCATAAGGAGTTAATTAATAGTTAGTTTGTTGAAACAGGCAGTGAAACACATTTATCTTTTATCATTAATCATTTATTTTTAAAAAATAATTATCCTTTATAGAAACCAAAATTTATTCCGAAGATTAATAATTTGTTGTTTTCTGACTTCTAAGAAATTGGATGTAATTATGAATTATATAAAATGTGAAATGAAAAATGAAAAATGAAAAATAAAAATATAAGAAATAGCAAAATGTTATTTTCAGCAAAATATTATGACTTTTTATGTTCCAAAATTATCAAAAAAGAAAAAAAATATATGAAACATTCATGTATCTTACAATGAAATATTGATTACGAAAAAGCAGTAATTTTAGTAGTACATTAAAAGAAAGTTACAGAAAGTGCAATTAATAACAATTTTTGAGGTTCTCTAATAGTCGACTTTTCATAATTTATGCATTTTTGCAGTTTAATTTCCACAATTGCGAACACATTTGCACCATGCTTATATTATTTCAATTTTTTTTTAAAATCCTCCTTGCATGCAATATCACGTCGTCTGTAGAGTAGGCTGACCACATGTCCTCGAATCTCGAGGACAAAATTCTTCGTCTCCAAAAAATTACAAAACATTTGATGACGCCGGTTATAAAGTTATTAATGTTTTATTATAGTAATTTATTATATGTATAATAAATAAGCTGAAATAAGTTCTTTTAGGTGCTTTATACATAAAAATTACTAAAATTTTACAATTTAAGGTGATTTATTTGTTTTTTATTTTTTTGTCCTCGAAATTCGAGGACGCCGCCCTCTTTGTCCCCAAATTCAATGAAAAAAATATGGTCACTCTACTGTAGAGCGTAGTTTCTTAAAAATTCGTAATATATAACTGTACAGGTAATTTTACACCCCTTTTACATAAACATATATGCACTTAATTATATGTATTGACTGGATGCGCTTAGAAAAATGTCATAGTCTGCTGATAAATAAAGTTAGTCATGGGTCAGAAACAATTTCACATAAAGTTACATTAATATCGTATTGTAAAATATGGTGGTTTAAGATTAAAGCTCGTGTTTTCAGGTCCCGAATCTCGTTTCAGTCAATTCGAAATTCAGTTCATCCTCTTAGTGGTTTGTAATTCACTTTAAGTCATGTGTTCTGGTTTTAATGTGCAAAAAAAATGGTTATTCAGTAACAGACGCAATTCAACTCTATTATAAAATATAATAAGTACAAAAATATATTAAACACTTTTTGAAGGTTCACTAAATATTTCTAAGTGAAATGCATAATTGCATACATTATCGAATCAAAGATTTTTTTTTTTTTTTTTTAACAAGCATAATATCGTAAAAGTACGAATTTTTATATGCATCACAAATACCCTAAACAAATAATAGCTATGTAGTATAACTCTTACAGTGAATTTTTTTGATGATTTAAAAGCTTATTTATAAACTTTGAACGTTTAAATTCATTATTTTTTCGAAGGTTTAAATATGCAATTTGCAGTATGTTAGATGATTTGTATTCTTTGAGAAAACATATGTATAACTTACCTATATTACGTGTATATATATAAATAAATATTAATCTATACGGTCACAAGCTGATATTATTATTGTAGGAAGAGTAATAGTAAAATATATGCACTAATTTAAAAAATATTTACCGAAATTCGCCAGTTATTTAAACAATATGATTTTGGGATATGCATCTTGCTCCAACTTTCTATTTTTGAACTTTTCAATTTTAAATAAAGGCAAAAAGTAAACTAAGAGCATTTCGTCAAAATTGTGCTTTATTTTCTAGCCATTGTAGTTCCTTATGAACTTCAACATTACTCATAGATTTTTAATCTATAACTGTAAATAGATTTTCAGGTTTCAAAACAAATTAAAGGTGATTAAATTAGAAAATTATTGGAATTTCTCATAAAAGAGAAAAAAGTAAAAGTTGTCAGATGCCTTATTAACCTATATGAAACAGACTGTTTTAATGGTAATAAATTAATATCAGTTTAATTAATGACATAAACAGTTTTTTTCTTTTAATTATTTAAATTCTAGAAAAATATGCAATTACACTACTCTGCATGAAAATCGCTCCCAACATCACTTTTGCAAATTTTTATGTAAAATGGCCTCCTGAATCCGAATATGACAACCATTTTGCTATAACACCCACCGTTTATGGGGGACAACCCCCCTCTATTTTTATCACTTTTCGGTAATTTTATAGCTATAAATTTGATTTGTAAGGGGGAAATGGATTAGTTTAACTCTTAAATAACTTCTGAGGGGCTGCAGAAGTGAAAAATTGTAAAAAATGAACATTTGCAGTAAGGGGAGAATTTAGGGGGGAGGGGGGATTTGATACTGAAATCACAAATTGCATTTGTTATATTTTATTACTCAATTACTATTATTATTTATTATGCATTATACACACACACATGCATACATACATATATATATATATATATATATATATATATATATATATATATATATATATATATATATATATATATTGTTTTTAGTGTTAAAAATAATTCTTTTCCATTCTCCAAATCAAATTCATGGCCATAAAATTATCGAACAGTGATAACAATTGGGAGAGGGGTTGGCGTTTTGAAAAAATGGGGGGGGGGTTGATTGGGCAAAATGGAGCAGGTCATATTCGGATTCAAAAGGTCATTTTACGTACGAATCAGCAGGAATGGTATCAGGGCTCGATTTTTTTTTTCAGTGCAGTGCAATGTATGGTACATTGACAATATAGATAACTAATATTTTTATCACATTGTCTGATCCTTTCAGATTCATATACTCAAAAAAAAAAAAAAATCCCAACAATCAAAAGCATAAACATATTAATTTCCCATGCATGACTTTAATTTAAAACGGTTAGGAATTTTTTAATTTTCACACTTACACAAACATGCACTAAAAATAAGTATTAATAATAATAATAATGGTAATAATGATTATAATAACGCTCCGAAAGCTAAAAATGCATTAAATCTCTACGTATTAATTATGGAAATCACAGTTATTTTATTTATTTTCAGTCAATTAGGACAATTATAAAAACTAGTATCGCCCAGTGGTCGAAACTCGACCATTTTTTTTGCAAAGCGAGGCAAAGCAATGTTATTGCCTTGTCCTAAACGGAATGCAATTGCAACACAGCTGCGGCAATTGTTTGCCAATATTCACTCTAACTGAATCAGCAGAGTTTTACTTAATATAACTATTTCTCTCTGTAGATGTTAGCCTTTCCTGAAATGAGAGAAAATCGCAACGTGAAAACGCCCCTTGTTGTGTGATACAGCCCAGACGCTAATAGGTACCATGTCAGACCAAGGTCCAACCAAGTATCAAATTCTGTTAAATTAATTCGATTGGTTCATAAAGTACAGTTTAATAAAGAAGCATCAATAAACTGGCGTTGTAAAGATATTACTTACAAACTTTGAATAAACACCATAAAATGCAATAAACTCGCAACAATTGTTTTGGGTCGAAAAAACACACGACCCTTCATCAGGCGAATAAAGTAAGCACGAGTGCTGCAGTCAAAGCGGCAACGCACCACAAAGTTTGTAAGTAACATAAAGTACAGTGTTTGAACAAAAAAAAAAAAAAAAGATATTTTTCAAAAATGGTCGAATTGAGTTCGGGAAATTTCAAGACGTGTAACTTTATCGAAAACCGAAAATCTAAAACATTTCTGAATCTTATATTTTCTACTTATATATGCAGAGGAAAGAATAATAAAGCCACTTTTTAAAAAATAAAAATAAGTAGTCAATTTCACTAATATCACTTAATTAAAATGCAAGGAAATCTCAAAACGTGTAAATTCATCGAAAACCGGAAATCAAAAGTTTTTATGAATCTTCTACTTGCTTCTTCTACCCACAAAAGCTAGCAACAAAGACACTTTTTAAAAAAATAAGTAGCCAATTTCAGTTAATTGAAACGTAAAGAAAGCTCAAAACATGTTAATTCAGCAAAAAACGGAAATCGGAATTTTTTCCGTATCGTCTACTTATACATGCAGCAGTTAGTAACAAATCCATTTTCCTTTTATTTAGTATAGAGCATTTCCTCGTGACGTCTGGTGGTTGGCAAAAAAGCGCGCTCGACTTTCCCGCGCCCTGCCCACCATTGATTTTCCGTTGGTAATCCGCCATCGCTATGCTTTTCCCAAGCCTTTTTGCCAACCACTCATAAAAGTTGAGATGTTTGTTTACAAACAAGGAACTGCCCTATATTAGTTGAATATTTATTGTTTAAATATCACACTTTGAAATGAAATGTTTATGTTTGCATTCGAAACTGGAAGTTTGCCATTTTTTTTTTTTTTCTGGAGTTGTGATTTTAAATTGAAATTTTATCAATTTTACAGAAAAAATAATTCAATCAAACACATGTAGACAGTAACTTATATATAACTATACCCAAATATCGGAATTAAAATCGGCAGATAATTTCCGTTTTTTTTTAAATATTTTTTTACAAAAACTCATTGGACAATTAACATAGAAAATCTTTTACATGGCTCCATGGACAGACAGTGACGTCATCACTTCGCTCTCGTATAGTGATGCTACATTGTACAAATTACTGTGTCTATGGTTTTATTTGAGCTTTATGAAATTGCCAGATTTAACAACTTTCTACTTTTAGGTATTTTTTAATGTGAAGGTCTTTTTACTCCGTGATGTGAAGGAATACGTGTATAAAAGGGAAAAATGGGGGAAAATGCATAAAAAATAAATGTATTTTTAAATACCTTCTTGACATCGTAAGAAAATAATATTTGTATTCGCACCTTCCGGTTAACCATACCTTTCGAATGATACCATTTTCAACCCTCTACCCCCATAATTAATATGTTAAAAAGGGACAACAAATTTTATGCTTGCCTATTAATATATAGATAACTTACTATAAAGTGTTTTTTAATCAATAATTTTTTTAATTTGAAAGAAAATCAAACGTAGAATCCTATTTCTCTTTAGTAAATAGTTGTTTACATTATTTTCCTGAGATTTACCGTATAAGTTTAAAATGCTTCGTAATGTTATTTCTATATAATTTTCTGGTAATGATTTTTATTTATTATTTATTTTTATTATTATTATTTTTTATTATTATCCGTATTCAAAAAAGTATTTTAAGACATTAAGGAGGGGGGGGGGGAGGGGAGAAGATGGAAAAAAGAAAAGAAAAGCTACTTATATAATTTTAATAAGGAAATTATGAGCTTTATAATATTTTTAAAACTTTACATCTCATGCTGTCATTTCATTAAACTTTCATTCTATAAAAATACATAAATTGGTTATTGACGTTACAAAATTATAAAAGGTTATTTCTCTAAAGGAAACGTACGCTAATACTTAAAATTATACCGCAAACCTTCTAAAAAAAAAATTAATATTTATTTCGTATGTTTATCATAAATCACAGTTTTACGAAATTTAATTAACTTTTATTTCCATTTTTATATTTCTAAATTCTAATTATAAAATTCAAATTTAATGTTAAAAAATAATAATAATAATAATCGCATTTATGAGAAAGATATGTCATGCAAATTTAAACAGTTAATAGGCTAAAATTATTTTTCCATTATTTAATTAATTCTGGTAATGACGGTGCTTTTGTTTGGAAATGCACAACGGTGTTAACCTTTAAGTACACCCATGTTTTTAGAACTGTCAATATTTTATAAGTAATTACTTATAAACCTATGATTTGGGGAGGGGGGGGGAATACCAACAACAATTATTTTTGCCATACATGCGGTTTTACTGAGGGATTAGTCATTACGCATCTGCCACGGAGTATTATTTAACAATATAATTATTTAATTTAATAATACTATTTAATTTAATATATTTAGTATTATTTAATTTAATAATAATAGTATTTAATAATACTCCGTAGCATCTACAAATCTTCGCATGCATTTCATCCTTGAAAGCAGATAGTGGAGTTTAGATAAGTACACTATATGCATAAACAAATTTTCAAAATTACTGTGTTTATATTTATAATTAAAAGCTTTTTTTTTTTTTTTTTAGTCAAAACTAATAAACATAAATACGCGTACGGTCGTATCTAACAATCTGTTCCAACAAAAATTCCACAATTTTATTGTGGCGCCACCTATTGACACATTTTTGTTATATATTCAAAAGTATTGCTTTGTACATGTGGATGGATGGTTGGGTTTTACGTCGCACTAGTGCTGCGCAGATGGGCAATTGGCGACGGTCTGGGACACACCCCTAGAGGTGGTCCGGATACATGCCATCACAATTTTGATCCTCCATGGAAAGGAATTTGTACATGTGAAACCTATGTATTTTAAGTCTCAAAGTTCAACTAGAGTGGGAGATTAAGTCAGTTTGACATTTGAAGCGTCGAGATTGCTTGTGTCTACAATTTATAACTCGATACAAAATCATGCTTAAATATTTGAACTCAAAACTGCTGTGCGTGATTTTGATTTTTTTAGAGGATTTATTTACCTTTCTTTTTTTTTTTTTTTTTTTTGTCGTGTCCATGACATAGTCGAATTAGATTAAACCGTGGATCTTTATAACTGCATCTGCGATTTGTTGGATGTTGTCGTCATATAGGTCTATCAGAGACGGCAATACACCAATTTCTCTCAAGTTCGCACTTATTGCCGGACACTCAAAGATATGGCAAGGTGTAAGCTGTGTATCTGGGCAATGGGGAAGTTGCACACTGAAGGAAAAACAATTTCTTTTAATTGTAATCGATAAAATCAATCTTGGGAATCCGAAAAATCCAATTAAAATCGTAAAATTATTTCAAATTAACTTTTAATTAACGTTTTAAAATCGCTAAAAATCAAAACAAAACCACATGATCCGAAAACGCTCCGTGAGGGGGTTGACGTCACAGTACACGAAGTGTCAATGTTTACACTCTTTTACCGCTTGCTTTTCTTTTTGTTCGCTCTATTCTAATCTGTATTTTATAGTTTATTCTTAAAATTTTTACCTTTTTTAAGAAATAACTTAAACCTTTCATAACTATACTATATCTTATATCTTATATATATATATTTCTATTTTTATTTGTATAATGTCGATTTTGGATTCGTAAAAGAACAATCGGATAATGTTCCGAAAATAGATGCTCTTTCCATATTCTCATTTTTGAGAAGAAACCTCGATTTTATTAGCGCATAAATATAAGAGTAGCTAAAGCTAAACGATCTAGATTTGTTCTGTATTCATATTTTGAAAATTATAAACGTCTTCATAATAGAATTTTAGCATTGCTTTAATATATTAGTAGTATTTTTTTACAATTCTCTAATTTTTTAGATGCTTGTATGTGAGAATATTTCTTTTTTCATAATGAATGCTTAAAGATTTAATTATAATTAAAATATTCACTAAAATTTCATAGTACATAAAAATATATTTTACTGATTATTTATTTTATTATTATTATTTTTTTTTAACAAGAATTTTTTAATTATGTTATTTTATAAATTATATATGATTATTTTATAGAGCAGTCATTAATTATGTATTTAATATTTACTTCATGTTTTTGCAACGAAAAAAAAAAAAAAAACGTTATTTTCAAATTGCATTATTTATTTATTATTTTTATTTTATTTTATTAAAAAAAAAAAAAAAGTTTACTTTTTATAATTTTTTAAGTAATTTATATATATATATATATATTTCAATTTTATCCATTTATTTTTCTATTTAATTTTCTTAACCCTTAAATGCCGTGTGTTGCCTTTCGGCAACATACCCAATTTTGTCTTCTAAAGTATTATTAGAATAATATTGAAGCTCAAATACCTCATGCTTGTCGATTAATAACAAATTGCTTTTCAGCTGTAAACCTTAGTTAAAATAAAGTATGATTTTTTAAAGTATTTTTCCAGTGATTTATTTAATAGAGGTAAGAATAAAACATTTTTAAGTTGACGTAAAAAATAATCAGGCATTTAAGGGTTAAATTTATTTGAATTATATTGTTCTACGTTGTTTACATTAGCAACGGCTGTTACACAACTATTTATTTATTTAATTAATTAATTTCAAAAGGAAAATATAATTAAATGTTTTTATCGGGAAAATGTTAATATCGCATAAAGGATTAGTCTTATTAAAATTTAAGTTTAATGAAAACTTATTTATTATTTATTTAATGCCTTTGAAAGGAAAATCTTTTGTTATTTATTTATTTATTGTACTAATCGAAATGAAATGGTAATATAGCAGAAAAAGTGATTGCAATAAAGTACATGATGCCAAAATTAAAGTATATTTAATATATGCTGAGATACAGCTATCCTTGAAATCTTAGTTTTTGAATAGCAGCAGCTTTCGCCTCCTGATATGTACACAAACTGAAGTGCCCACGAAAGACATTGCTGCGGGCAATAAGATCCAAAAAAGCAGGGTACACTGGAGGGAAAGAAGTTGCCGCAGGCTGCGAATAAACAAAACGATGTTAAGAGCGATTTCCATGAATTTATTTTTTAATTATCTATTTATTTATTTTTTGTTTATAGAATGATATAAAAAAATAAAAGTTTTTGTTTTTGTTTTTTGTTAATTTATTAAATTTAGCGACCAGCGAAGCAGGCGAAGACCGTCAGTTATAGTATATGTAAGGGTTGTTTCAGGTTTACTTTTGGGGCTCATTTTTGTGAAAAACAATTTTTTTTTTTTTTTTTTTTTTTTTTGTGAAAAACAATTTTGTGAAAATTTATTTCTTTTTGTGATAAAAAGAATTATCACACGAAACCTTTCACTTAAGAAGTTACTCTATCTAATGTTCATTATCAAGTTAACAGCATATTACTGAGCCAAGTATACACACTCATTAAAAATAATATTGTTAACGTGGAAAACTTTTACAAAATCATCATCTTTTTAAAAATAAATCTTGAGAAAGGCCTGTTGTTATGAATCTGAATTTTGTGAAGAGACCCATTTTATGGATTTGTATTTTCTAAAGGGGCCCATTTTAGATATTTGGATTTTGTGAAGGGGAAGCAAATGGGTCCCAGTTTTTACCTGGATCCACCCCTGATATATTCTAAACATATTTGGATTTTACATTAAGGCTTCATTGATAAATGAATTTAATATATATATATATATATATATATATATATATATATATAAATATATATACACTGGTGAACAATTGCTAAGGACGGATGACAATAGCTTAGTTATTGTCATCCGTCCTTAGCAATTGTCCACAGGGTATATATTGCGTTTGATTGCTGAAATTTACTGTAAATTTTTAATTAATTATTTAATACCATTCATATTTATAACTAGATCATGTATAACTTATAAGGTATTATTACATTTAACATATATTTCATGTGTTTATTTTATTTTAAAGTACTTTATATCTTTCCTATTGCTAAATGTTGTTATTATTATTACTTTCTATTTCTATTAATTTTTTCTTTCTATTTTAAATTTTTCCAAATAAAAAAGTAATTACATTATAAAAATAACTAAACGCGTTTCTATATATATATACATATATAAATAATATTAATATTTTTGTACGGAGACCTTCTTTTAATTTTATTTATTTAGAATGATAAGCGCATGTAATTTTTCTTAAATACTTTTCAATTTCTCAAACTGCATCACTATAATGTTTTTAATTATTCACAATCTTCAGCTGCTATTTTAATATAAATATTGTTAAGTTATAATATTGAAATGTATTAAAAAAGTTATATATATATACAGATATACTGGCATCTCATAATTATAAAAGTAATCTAATTTAGGTTAATTTAGCATAAACTATTCTAGATTATTTAAGCAATGAAAATATGCATATTATTCAGTTAAATATTATTACTCAATCCCAATATTTTATTTCTGTACTCAGTCTATAATAATAATAAAATAATAATAAATCTATAAAACATAATAAAATGAAACAAAACAAGTATTTAAAAGATACACCTTTGGCATAGCATACTAAAAACATTCTTTAAGAAAATTCTATTGATCAACTATTATTTCGATTATAGTTTAATTTGGATTAATAACAGCAGGCGAGTACAAAAAAATCTCATTGAAACTTGGTGTCATTTATAGAATGAAGTGATGTTTAATGAGTTCAAATAGTTTTAATTTTTTTTTTTTTTTTTTTTTTTTTTTTAAGAAAGAATAGAAAATTTCGCTGATTGCACGATTTTTCTTTACAATACAAGAGGGAGAAATTCAGCCGGCAGTTCATTTCATGGATAGTGACGTCACGATAGGTTTTATCACGTGACGCTGCGTTTTCCCGCCAACATGAGAACTACGTCTTTTAAAGTTAATTTATTAAAGCATCCGGTTTTCAAATTTGCATAAAAATGGTATCAAAATGTTTGTATTTTCATGCTCTATCATTTACAAGTCAAAATGAAAAATGTGCAATTTCCCCATTGTTACAGTTTCTATACACCCTTCCACCCTCTTTATTAATTTTCATGCCTCTGTGATGACCGATTCTTAGCCTTATTATAGTTATTGTTATTAATCGATCTGCATTTATTTCACAAAGTTGGTGTTTCGTTTGGATTGTTTTTTCTCTAAGTTTAGATTTAGTTATTGCATTTGCATCTTGAAGAGAGACACTGTTACTGTTATTGTTGAGATTTCTGGACTCCTTGGCTAGTTTATCAGCATTTTCGTTGCCTGCTATTTGAACGTGTGCAGGTATCCACTGAAGTGTACAGGTTACCTTTCTTTTCTTGTTTATATATATTAGAAAGTTAACATATATATATATATATATATATATATGTGTGTGTGTGTGTGTGTGTGTGCGTGTGTGTGTGTGTGTGTGTGTGTGTTAAATTTCTAATAAATTCTTAATAGGAAATGAAACAGTTATAGAGAATTTAGGGTTACTAATTTAAGTAAGTAAACGCATATTATATTTGTATTAGAAATTAAATAAACTGGAATAGCCCACATACAAACATGTATAAGAGAAATGTTTTATAACACTCTTTCGTTTCTTCAATTAACGTTGTAAACTATTTTCCACGGTCAGTGCAACAATTGCTAAGATTTATCAAAATTCATATGTTCCGTTGTTTTATGAATGCTTATAGCAGTATGCATGCTTATTTTGCACTAATTTAACAAAAACATGTAAATTAGTGAGATTCGTGTTATAAAGAGTGCCTATAAAAACTCCGACATTATTTAAATTTCAGTAATTAACAAAATAATAAAGATATTAATAAGCCTATATATGTATAATTCACATTATTTTTTTCTTTTTATAGTATGAACGCGCTTATAGAAATATACTTTTCCCTTTAAATACCTTTTATTTTGTAAATGTCGTCTACACGTTTTATTAGTTGTATATTTCTATCTTTAATTTTCGATAACGATTAGAATGTTATATTAAGTTTACTTTTGATATGCTTGTTCAAGTATTTCATTCGATGCAATGTTTTATTCGATCGGTTATTGGGCAGAAGTATAGCATCACCAGACTTTATGCTGCTTCACTGAAACAAAATCAATAACGCAAACGTTGAGAATGTACTAGAATGTATACCAGAAAGATCCCCACCACACATTCAACTTTGGTTCTCCTCAAAGTTTAATGTATAATGTTGATTCATTTACGCCAGCGTCATTGGCCTTTTTTTTTTTTTTTTTTTTCATTAAAAATGCATTCACTTTTGTTACTTACTAGATATGTTGAAATATTTCATATTTCCAGTACTAAAATGCTTCATTAACATATCTTTTAGCGCAACAAGATTGTTCATCAACTCATTGCAGTATAATCAATGGTAGTCTTTGAATAACCATTTCACAGAAAAATAGATTGGGAGAGGTAGCCTAAGTCCATCACCAGCCTTTTTATATGATATAATGCAGCTGGATGATTTTCTTTGGGTATTTGCTAAAGACATCGCTTACTGGAGTAAAAAGTCGAACATTGATGATCGCCATTGTTTAAATCACAACTGACGCTAAGGGTGTCAGACATTCTTGGCCAAACATGGTATAACATTGATTACCGACTTAATATTCTCTGTATGTAGAAAGATACAGATCTAGAAAATTATTGACAAAGGCCATAGAACTTTTTGAATTTCTCTAAACATTAATGCTAACATAAATCTATCTTCATTTTTTTTTTTTTTTTTTTTTTTTTTTTTTTAAGAATTATTAAACACTAAATTACGTTAGACCTTTTATAAACACCATGTATATTTATATATACAATATTTATACGAGTAAATATTTCAACTCGTATAAATATTACAGACATTTTAAGTGAAATATAACTAAAGAATTAAATTATAAACATTTTTAAAAATGTTTTTATATAAATTAGCCATTTGATGCCACTTTTAATTTTACATTGTAGCATACTACATTTTATATTATTTATTATTTAATTTAAGGATTTTTAAATTCTTATAAAATATCTCACTAGAAAAAATTCTTCCTTTGTATAAAATGGGGATGTTTTTACATATTACAAAGTTTTAGTATTGATATGAGAGATATCTAACACATGTTATCTGTAACATTTACAATTATTTTTTTTAACTGCCGTAAAGTTATTTTGTAACTAACCTTTTACAATATTTCAAGCAAACTAACTAATTGTCAATTACACAGTTAGGGAATAGAGGCTTGCAGTAGAAAGATATATAAAACATTGGAGTATGCAGCACATATAACTCTGCTCGCTTATGTTTTGACGTAACAAATCTATTTTTAAGATGACCACAAGTGGAGGCTTAAGACATACTTTAAAATAGTCATACAATTCTGCCAAACTATTATAATAAAAATCATCAAAAACAATTTATTAATTACATAAATACCTAAAATTTTTTATTTTTTACGCTTTGAAAATGTGTGTTTATTCGCGTAATATAATTCAAAATATTATTTTACATTTTTAAATATAATTTTTATAGTGATACAGACTAAAATGTTTTTAAGTACATTTACACAATTATTCACTAATTCTACAGTGTCAAATTAAAATGTATGCAAAACAACAAAAAATACCTAATTAACATTTTAATTTTCTACAATAATAATTTTCAGATAAAATTTTAATTATTTTTCATGACTCAAGGTTTATTTACTTTTTAAGAATTTTTATTTATATCTTAATAAAAATTTCTAGAAAGTTTAATTACGAGGGTTAATTAGTCTTATCGCGCAAATAATTAAGTTCATTTGCAAGAAAATAAAAATAAAGTCTCTCTAGAGATTTAAACTTTATTTCTACATTAAATTAGTTTTATAATGAATGTTTTATACACACAAAGATTATTATTATTATTTTTTAATTCAGATTTGACATTGAATAAACTGCAAAGTTTTCATTACAAATAAACAAAAAAAAAAAAAAAAAAAAAAAAAAAAAAAAATGCAACTGTGCTTATAATTATTTTAAAAAATCGTCTTTAAATTACAAATTCAAGAAATATATATATATATATATATATATATATAAATAATAGATAACGTAATAAAATTTAATCTTAAAATTTAGCAATTAATAGAACCAAAACAATAACAGCACACTAAAATATAGAACTTAATTTATATACATATATATATAAGCAAAATAATTAAAGCCAGATGAAAAATTAATCCCAAAACACATGAGGGCCTTCATCAGGGGAGCTCATCCATATAGGGAATGAAAAATGAGAAGTTTCTGACGAAACGCTGGTAATTTAACCAAAAAACACGTTTCTAGCCCCCAACTTCTAACATATGAAAGCAAGACATACAGCAAACGAATTTTAATTAATACAAAGCATATAAAGCAATTAAATTCAGAAATCAAGTACAAAATATAATACATCAATATAAAATACAAGAATATATATTTTCTATTCTTGTATTTATATATTCTTGTGTTTATATATTCTATATGTACTTATATATTCTTATATTTATATATTCTATATGTATTTATATATTCTTGTATTATTTATTTATATTCTTGTATTTTATATTGATGTATTATATTTTATACTTGATTCCTGAATTTAATTGCTTTATATGCTTTTTGTGCTTTGTATTAATTAAAATTCGTCTGCTGTGTGGTCTTGCTTCCATCTATGAGACGTTGGGGGCTAGAAACGTGTTTTTGGTTGAATTACCAGCATTTCGTCAGAAACTTCTCATTTTACTTTCCCTACATAGGGGAGCTCCCCTGATGAAGGCCCTCATGTGTTTTGAGATTAATTTTTCATCTGGCCTTTAATTATTTTGCTTAATTATTCTAGTTTTATATTTCCTTTTGTTGCATTTGCGCATTGGTTTATAAAAACTCTGTTCTAGTTCTATATATTTAATAATTCAAGTTTTACTCCATCCTATATTTAAATTTTATCTTATATATATATATATATTAAATATTATATAAGTTAAACTTTATATGAATTATTTCTTAATTCTATAAAAATTTGTTAGCAGTTTTTTTTTTTTTTTTTTAAGGATTTATGGCAATTTGAATTTTAGTTTTCTTATTTAACTTGAAAAAATACGCTGTGACAATAGCTTCTTTTAAAACTACATACCGGAAAAATGAGTTCAATTTTGTTTTTTCTTTCATAAATATTTTTACTTTCCGAACATACTATGTAAGGAAAGTATTGTAATCATGATTTGCAAAATGAAGTATTATTTCAGTTCAGTGCCTGAATTTCTGAGACGTGGTCAACTACGTAATAGCTGAAATCAAAAATAAGACTTTTGTAATTTAACATTAATAAAGAACAGGTAAAATATAATAAATTTAATATTGTATTATAAAAATACAATAAAAAAGATTAAGAATTGTTAAAAAAAAAAACACTGCCTACAATTGGAACAAATAACAAAAAGAAATAATATATAGGTGCAAAATTTACAAGAAGAATGATATATTTTGCAGACATATTTTTCTAGGATTAAAAAAAAAAAACTAGGTTTTAGTGAAATCACACGCAGCCTACCCTCAAACAGCTTGGACTGTCTTTATAATAACTTGCCTTGAAAAGAGCACCTAACTGTCATCCATGATATCCGATATTTTTTTTTTCTTTAAAAATATATTCATGTACAGTCGGTAACAAAAGTGTCCGAACACTAGCAACAATTCCTATACAAAAAAAGTAGCGTTAATACCGTTTTGTTAAATAAATCCTTGTCGAATCCTGTTCTTAGTCATTCCAAGAACAGGATTCGACAAGGATTTATTTAGCAAAACTGTGTTAAACGTACTTTTTTTATGTAGAAATTTTTGCTATTGTTCGAACACTTTTGTTACCGACTGTACACAAAATATTTAGAGCTTTATGTTGCTGGAAGCTAGGTTAGCTTGGTAGAGCACGTAAAATAAACAGAAGATTTGCTATTTTAAATCAAAACGACGACAGGGAAGAAAAGGACACAATAATTCTCCAACGACTGTAGCACATGGCAAAATTTAATGAAGACAGAAACATAATATTTACAGAATGCATGGATCACATTTTAAATAAAAGCATGAACAGCGTTGTCAAAGCGGCGTTACGTTTTATACTTTAGAACATTTCAAGTAATAAACATGCAGACGAAAATCTACGATCCTTTCTGACAGAGAGACTGCTACAGACTGACAAAGTTTATTACTAAACCTCATTAGGCACAAGGGTCACGTGGTTTTAGATGACGAACTCTACTACGTAAGCATTTCGTCTTTGGTAAGACTCCTATAATACGAGCTGACTCACAGCTGATCATATTGTTGCCCAGCGGAAATATAGCTTGGCGACGTTTAGTTGCAGACGCATTACTCAGCGTCTTTATCGCCTAAAATGGCGAGTTTGCCTAAACAGAAGAGCGAAATATTGTTTGTACTTGATAAGTTTGGCGGTAATATTTGGCGAAATTTTCTTATAACCCTTGTAAAAAGTAGCCATCACTGTTGCTGTTAATTTAGTTAATTTTAAATATTTATACACGTTGAAAAGTTGTGTAGGTTGTAAAATACAACATTTAGACAATGAAACAGCAATAAAAACAAATAATTGATACAAAAAATGCAAGAAAACATATAATAATTACACTTCATATTTGTGATTGAAAGCTAAGCGTACAATTTTCTTTTGGACAATTAATAGCCCTTTTCTTTCGCCTTTCTTCATCTGTTGGAAATCTCAACGTTCTAAAAGCAGTTCTGGTATAATTTGAGCAATTTTCGGCTGCAAAATCTCCATTTTATGTGATTTGATAACACTTGAAATTCGGACCGCGTGGGCAACAATCGCTGAGTGGAAAACAAAATGCCTGATGAGCCAGCCTGTATTGAAGGAGCTCTAGTCTTTGGCCTTCTCTGGGAAAACAACCTGACAGGGTGATCTGAGCTAGGAGATGCAGTTTGGGGTATTGCAACTTTAAATTTCCGCAAGTAAAAGTGAAGTTGATACAAAGAATAATATTCTTTGGTTGATACACGGGAATAGTTACTCAGTAGGTAATATCAGTGTATATCAGTGTAAACTCTTGGTCAGGGAAGGAAGTTTAGAATAGTGTCAATTTTACATGTTTATAGAATTCTTTTAATGCGCTGGTAAAGGGAGACTGTTTGCAGATATTTTCAAAACTTACTATTAGGAAGAATTTATTATTACCTTTACGGATTTATAAACATTCACTGATTATTAAAAGGTATATGTAGGCACACAAATACGCTATATTTATTGCGTAAATTTATTATTATTATTTTTTTTTTATAATAAAATTATTTGCTGACGCATGGGAGAAAAACTTTTAATGACATATATATTTCGTAAAAGAGTTCGAAATCTATTTACACATTTTAAATATTATAACAAAAATTTTCGTAATCCTTGAAAAATCGTAAATATCATTTATTATTATGTTATTACACACAAGCTATTTAATTATACTTATGAAGAAAGTACTAAAATCTTGAGAAATATTTTTATGTACAAATATTACAGTGCGTTGCATGAATATAAACGCACCTTTTCCAATAGCCAGAAATAGAGTTTTTAAAATTTTAAAAGAAGGAATGCGACTTACAGTTACTGCATATGATTAACGACTGAATAAAGTGCATTGAGCAAGTATTTTTATGTTCATGCAAGCTTATTTAATGAATGTTTAAGCATTTTCTTATTTTTCACTGTTATTCGTTTGTTGCACGAAATTAAACGCACTGTGTATTTTGGGTTTAAAATTTAACAGAGCCGCTGAAATTAAATTAAAACCCAAATAGTCGTGTTGCTAAAATTCTCTAAAATCAGTTTTAATGCTTGAGTGCAAAATTTACGCAGTTTGTACAGGATGGCAAGAGGAAAAACTTTGACAGTACACGAGAGGATAAAAATCGACTTTATGCGCGCTAAAGGCTTTAGCAATCGCGAAAAAGGGTGCTGAATCGTAAGAAGTGAGAGTGTTATACGAAATTATATAAAGAAAGGAGCAAATTATGGGGGAAAAGCGTATGAGAAGCGAACAGGAAAGCTCACCAGTTACAACAAATGTCGAATATGCAACGCTGCAAAGACTAAGAATATATCCTGTGCGAAGATAAAGGCTCAATACAAGCTGGGTGTTCATCGGACAACCATATGGAGAACTATCAAAGCTGCAACATTCATTAAAATTAAGAAAATGAAGGCGAAACCACCCCTCACTCAAAAGCACATGGATATGCGGTTGGAAAGGGCCAGAAAATGGATTCTAGATCGACTAAATTGGGAAAAAGGCATCTTCTCAAATGAAAAAAAAGTTTAATCTCGATGGCCAGGACGGATTTCATAGCTACTGGCACGATATGATAACCGAAGAAATGTACTGTTCAAAACATCAATCTTGAGGTGGGTCTGTCATGGTGTGGGCAGCCATAGGTTTTAAAGGGTCTTTCGAATTAGAGTTCGTGGAGAACAGTATGAACTCTGTAGATTATGTCCAGATGCTCACAAGCAACATCGCCGTCAAGCAGTCAAAAAATCTGGAAGAAATTGTATTTTTCAGCAAGATTGTGCATCTGTACATACAGCACATATTGTGAAAAAATGGTTCCGTGACAATAAAATTAAAGTTCTGGATTGGCCCTCAAAAAGCCCCTATTTAAACATAATGGAGAACGTATGGGGTAATCTGGTTCGCCGTGTTTACGCAAACGGAAGACAGTTTAACACGAATGATGAACTAAAATCGGCAATTCTGTTAGCTTGGAAGACAATCATCTTAGATCACCTCATGCCACTATATCAGTCAATGGCAAGGCGTTTACTGGCTCTTCTAGAAGCCCATGGTGGCTTTACAAAGTATTAGATACAATATTTGTTACTCAGTTATTTATTTTTACATGTGCGTTTAAATTTATGCAACATGTATATTTGTCATAAATTCAATAAAAAAATTTTTGTAAAAAATCATATTGGTTTTTCGTTGTTTTAACTCGTAATTTAATTTCTTGAATCATACACATACAGTTTGCATCAAGTGTCACCTATTAATATTTTTTTATTACTCTTCTATACCATTCTAATTCTTAAAGCTAAGGTGCGTTTATATTTATGCAACGCACTGTACTTTCCAAACATTTTAACGTTAAGTGAAATATTTCAGAAATGTTTGAAATAGCATTTGCGTTTAAGATGAAAATAGAAATGTTCTCAAGTAAAAATGAATTCTTAATTAGCCTTAAACTGAAAATTAATGAGGATGGAGTTTCTAAAGCTTTCTAATTAATAATTAGCAAACAGTCGTTAAAAAGCAACAGTTTAAGTGAAATATGTCTTTTTTTTTTTTTTTTTTTTAAAGAAACATTTATTACTTTAAATTGCATCATTCGTGATATTAATGCGTTGAAGGTTTTAACTTATAACGGTCCACAAAGCGAAATTTCAGCCTAAACTATACTTTTGGGGAAAATAACTCCATGCATATTTTTAGAGTATGCACATGATGCAGAATTTATTACCACATATTCGCCTGTTACATACGAGTTAAATATATCCGTAAGTTAAATCTTTTCAGATTTAAGATTTAATATATGTATATATATATATATTTATTTAATAGTTAAAAATTATATTTATTGATATTTTGTTTTTATATATAAAGCAAATTGTGTTTTATAAAGCGCTGGAAGTTCAATAAATAAATACATATTCAGTTAAGTATTTTATTATTCTATTGTGTAGATAAACTAATGTTTTGTAATGTATTACAAAAAAAAAAAAAAAAGAAGAAAATGCTATCTAGCATTTTAAACTGCCGGTAAATTAGATAATTGTTAAATACATTCATAACAGAACGGCATACAAAATTTATAATGACTTAGAAAAATGACGTGAAATAAAATCATCTAACAAAGAAATTTCTTTCGTTTCGTAACAAATTTATTGAAGGATTTGTTTACCTATATACATATTTGAGTATATACATGGACAAATATTATTTAGTTTGTCCTAAAACCTAACTAAAACTATCATGATGTGGTCATCGTAAAGCTTTTATTCTATATTTTCCATACAAGCTTGCGTAGTACAAATTATTTATAAAAATTAATTTTATTAAAATTATTTCCATAATGCATTCAGACGATTTTCCTCTCACAGAAATACATCATTAAATGTCGAAATAAATTCATCTTTGTACCCTATAGACGACATCTGAGAATTTTTTTTAATATATTTTTTATATATTTAGTAGTTTTTCTTGAAAATGAATATATGTATATATATATATATATATATCGATAATTCTGTTTTAAATTATGAGAGATCTGTAATTTAACCATTTTTTTTTTTTTTTTTTTTTTTTTTAAGGAATTAACAATTTGTTTTTAAAAAAGGCATATTGAAAATTTACATCCAGAAGGAGGAGGTGGACAAATAATCGCCATGTACGAAAATTTTTTCATAGCTAGCTATTACTTTATAAATAGCTTTTTTCATTTTCACAATGTTTCGTTAAATATATATATATATATATATGTGTGTGTGTGTGTGTGTGTGTGTGTGTGTGTGTTGTCCACATTTATACCTTGTTTTATTTTATATACTCCCATCGTATAAATTAGGTAAAAACGGTATGGCAATGCCATAATAATGTCAGTGTGCGACTACAATTTATGTCAAGGTGTAATTACATATAAATTTATATGAAACACTGTGCATTACTTCTTGAGCTAAAGCTGCTACAAAATTATGTTAAACACACAAATACATAAATAGAAGTTTATTAAAAAGTTATTTAAGTGAATTTTGGAACTCACAAAATATTTATATGTATCGAAAAATGAAAGTTTTTACGAACCCAATACTTTTTTCTAAGAAATTGGATTATTATTAATTAAACAGATATTTAAAGGTATATTAAGGAGTCAAAGCGTTCCTAAAATTTTGCGTTCATTTTATTTTATTGTCACCGTTATATTAAAACAATCATTTTTTATGTAATAATATAGCGTTAAAACCTAAAAAAATTACTTTTGAAAATAGTGGTGACAGTATACTAAAACTCACGTAAAATTTTAGGAATATTGCGAGCCCTGGTTATATCATTTAAAGCAATGCTCATTCTAATATATTAAGATATTTTTTTCTTTAAATCTTCATAGTATTCTGTTTTTTAGTTTCTGAGTTTGGTCACTTTAAATACATAGGATTGAGGTTATTGTGAATTATTTTAGCCTGTATTTACGTGAATTTCGAAGCAAAAACGAAAGTTTCGTTTCGCGAGAAATTACGAACGCCAAAGAAATCAATCGCGACCTCGGAGTACCAGTTTAGAATGCATTAAATCGAGATCAGAATTTTCTTTTATATTTTTGTACACAAATAGATGCAGTACAAACTATTTATTAAAATTATTTTACATTAGGAAATTAGGCGATTTTCATCTCACGGGAATGATACTAAATGATTAGGGAAAGTCAATCTTGTGCTTTGAAGGCATAATCTTAAAAAACGCGTTTTTTATTGTTTGTTTATTTATTTATTTATTTTTTTAATTAAAAAAGAAAAAATTTTTTATTTTGTGTTAATTCATCGCAGATCTATTGTCCAACCACTGCTTTTAAATGAATTGCAAAGGTTTCTTTCTTTCTAACTTTCCTATTTTTTTCTTCAATACTGAAAATTCACATCTTTGGGGGGGGGGGGGGGGAGGGGACAACGATGATCCTACATATATTTTTTTTTCTTAGTTGATTATTACTATTCTATTATCATTAAGAATTTTATGTTTATAGTGTTTCATTAAAAATAATTTTCATTGTGCAAATTTATACTAAATTCTTTGCTATACAGCCTATAAAAAAATTTAGCAAAAAGTGGATGGAACACTACCTGGAAATCGACTTTCACTAAAAATTCATAGACACATATATATAGTGTCTAGGTTCAACTACATGTAAATTTGTATGAATTTATGAGCATTAGTTCTTGAGATACTGTGCAACAATGTTTTTATTACACATACACAAAGACATTTTCTAAAGTGGATCAAATTGTCTTCTGAAACTTTGAAAACGTGTTATCGAAAATCGATAGTAAAAATATTGCGAAACAAATGCTTTCTTCAATTAAATAAAGGGTGGTTAGGGTAACCTATGGTGGGATACGCACCAGGTTTATAATTGGAAGATTGCTGGCTCGATACTCCAGACGGCCGAGGACTGTCTTGTACACTAACGGTGACTGGTGCACTTTAAATCAGTTGTAGAAGCAAAATCCCCATCAAAAATTTGCCTGTAGGAGCAGTGAGTCAGGATCATAAGTTACTTGGATATGATCTGGATAAAAACTACGAAGTCTGATTTGTGATCATTTAAAACAAAGTTATAAAAAAAAAAAAAAAAGAGGAAAAAAATAAGATGCCGTTTTAATGACTTTTAATGTTGAATGACTTTTTCCTTTTAATATTTAGGTTTTATTTTCAGAGATGAAAGTCGTCTATACTCACCATTTGAAATAACTTTCATAAATAACAATTTAAGCTTAATTTATAAAATTTATTTTTGTGTGTTTTTATTATTAATACTAATGCAATAACGACTTATAGCTGTTGCTCTGGTGAATGCTGCCTTTTGACCTTTAGCTTGTTTCTTAAAAGGATTAACAATTACATTATACTTTTTTAATTTTACACAGTAATTTTACACACTATGTGTAGGGATTAGCTACTGAAGAAGAAAAATCCACTGTCTAAACTTTATTAATTAGAAAAATCGCGTAGTTGAGTAATTATTCTTTTATAGAACTACTAAATTCCCCTAAAAACTGAAATTTGGAAACAATCCTTTTATACTATCTGATATTACATTTAATGATTACAAAATAAATAAGCCGATTAATGCATCATCCAACAGGGAAATGAGATTAATTTTAATAGGGCAATGTTTTGTTAATCAGCATACGATAATGCATAAATAAATTTTGCAATAATTGAACGAGTAGTTACTGTATGTTATTTAAAGCAGCTTAATAAAGTCCGATTTTGATCATGTAAATAATATTTAGAAAATAACAAAATATGCAACCCGGTTTGATAGGACTGTTAATAAAATATTGAGAAATTTCAAGCCACTGCTAAATAATACAATATTTCAAAATGAAATTTTATGAAAAATTTTCAAATATTTTTGAGATATTTTATCTCTTTCAAAAATCAAAAAGGTGATTTAAACTTGTGCATTTAAATAGACTGGTCTGTACGTCTGGATTTTCTTTTCTTCTTAAAAGGATATACCTAGATAACTTTCCTCATAATACATTTAGCTAATGGTCAATAGATTAAAGAACTGTTTTTTTCTTTTCTTCTTCTTATTATTTTTTTTTGTTTTGTTTTTAAATAGCACAATCACACGCGGTCTCCTTTCAGACTTTTATTTTGACTCTCCGGTTACTGCTGGCGAAAAACAAACACTCCATTTTTTAGCGCGCTAGTGGCTCCAACTACTAAATACAAAAGAAATTACATATACGCCAAAACACACTCCCGACCTTGAAACCCGAAGTGTTTCAACACAAATTTTGATTCACTAAATATAGCACGTATGCAACTTAATATATAATATATATATATATATATATATATATATATATATATATAACAGCATTATTAAACATTAAATACATTTTTTCCTATAAACATAATAATCATAATTGAATTTATGTCCGTATAGTGAGTCAAATTTACAAAAGAAAAAGGAAGTCTAATTACCTCTTACAGGAATAATACATATATCTCTTATATTTTTTTAAGTATTTTTTTTATTTGACAGCATGATATTAATAACCCTAACTCTTTCATCTTGTCCCAAAATTATTTCTGAAATTCTACCAGTCAACCATTTCGTACTAGGATTAATTTAACCCTAGGGTATCTTTAATCAACACGAGTGAACTCATCTTTACAATATTTTGGGGGAATCTCTATTTTGTACGTTGCTAAAGATTGTTTAAAGTGTCTTTTTTCCACAATATCCAAATTTATTGACTATACCTGGTAATTTTTTTTTCATTTGGTGAATCGATTTTCAGGAATTTCTATAATTTGAGGCTCAGAAATTGAGGTAAGTGGTCTTCCTATAAGGAAATGACCGGATGATATTATTTCGAAGTTATCAAACTCAGATGAAAGAGGGGGAGGGATCTTGAATTCAAAACAATTTCTATCTCTGTTATTAGGAAATTCCTCTAAAAATAAATGAGCCTTCCCTAGGACACGTTTCAAATGGTGTTGAAAAGACTTAACACTAGGTAACCATAGGCCTCCAAAGTTAGGTGATTTTGGAGGAATAAATTTCCAATCAATATTTTAACCTGAAGAAAAAAAAATAATAATAAATAAAATAAAAAAGCTAATGTTTCATCTGGATGTTTGACTAATTTATGTAGTTTTCTTAGTTCAATGCTGTCACCTAAAATACTTCTTAGCATTGTCTCTAAATACTTTTGGACACTTTTCCCTACGACTGAAGAAACCCATTAAACGCATCTGAAGTAAGATCAGTTATGAATTCTAAGCTTAGGTGCTCAGACACACAAGTATGCATACATATACGATATACCTTATTTCTTGGATATTTGTTTTTAAATAACACAATCACACGCGGCATCACTTCAGACTTTTATTTTAACTCTTCTGTTACTGCCGGTGAAAAACATACGCTCTCCTTTTTAGCTCGCTAGTGGCACCATCTACTTAATACAAAAGGAGTTACATGTACACCGAAACATAGACCAAACCGTTGTTTAAGTCTGTTGAAAGTAAAACTGTTAGAATTTTAGACTATTTGTTCCTCAATTTTTGTTCTAGTGATTCTTTTAAAAATATTATTTGGAATATTTATTAATATATATTTTAAAAAATCACAGTAAAATAAAGCAATTTTAATATACTTAGTGGCTACTTCATTATGATCATTCGCATTGTTCGTATTGGCTTTATGCTTCTATAGTACTTTCAGAGATAATTTAAGATGATTCTTAACCCTAAAGAGCTTCTGGAGGTCTTTTTCGACCCATTCACAGTTTTCAGTTTTTGTTTTTGTGCCTCAAAAATTACCTATTATAATTTCTGAAATTTCGTGACTTTTCCGGTTTGCATTATCATGTATTAATTAAAAACAAATCCGGAAAAGTCACGAAATTTGAGGAAATTCTAATAGATAATTTTTGAGGCACAAAAGCTGAAAACTGTGAATGGGTCGAAAAAGACCCGATGAGCTTTTCAGGGTTAATTAAGATCTGTTACAATCTATTGCAGTTTAACCATTCTGTTTTCTGTTTCAATTTGGGAGATTCTTTGCTCCGCGCGATATTTTGCTACTCAGTGATGACAATTTCTTTAGTCAGACTGAATCTTTTGCCTGAGAGTTCCGTCCCTATAAACTTTCATTACATCTGCTCGTGAACATTTCACAAATGCCGATGATTTAATAATATTTGTTCCATTCATCCGAGCTCTTACTGAGACCCCCCCACTGAGCGCATCCCCCTTTAGAACCAGGTTCCTAGTGTAGACAATTGGCGTTAACCCGAATACCAACAACGAATTTTTGCTGCCACCCCATATTCAAAGTTCGTCAAATCCCGTATTCTCACAGCATATTCACAAATAAGTCGCTTGCACGCTTATGTGTAAGGAACTCAGCTGTCTTTTTACTTTCCGAACACTATAGTGAGGAAAGTATTGTAATCATGTCAAAAATCCGAATTTGAGATTTTGATGTTTCTATACGTTTCGAGGTCTCCTGAGTCCATTTTCACTATTTTTGCGATGATGTATGTATATATGTGTATGTATGTGTGTGTGCATGTGTGTGAGTGAACACGCTAGCGTCTAAACTCTTTGTTCGAATAAGCTGAAAGTTGGTACGTATATTGTAAGTCACCATAATACGAACCCTATTGATTTTGGTGAATCTAGCACTTATAGTTTTTTTACAAGGACGCAAAGAAATTTTTTTTATCATTATGGCCTATGGGACCAAAATCTTAAAAGTGCGATATAATCTAAACGCCTTATTCAATTGAGCAAAAAATTATACACATATTATAGGTCACAGATACTCAATATGTATGGATTTTGGAGAATCTAGCACTTATAGTTTTTTTACAGGGACACAAAGAAAAATTCTTTATCATTATGGCCAATGGGACCAAATTTTTAAAAGTGCGATAGCATCTAAACGCCTTATTCATTTGGGCTGAAAATTTATATGAATATTATAAATCACTGTTGCACTGACTATAAGCATTTTAGTGAATCTAGCATATATAGGTTTTTACAGGGACAGAACAAAAAATTATTTATCATTACGATCTATGGGCTCAAAGTTCAGTAGCGTTCAATAAAACATCGAGTAATATATGGAGAAAAATACTCAAACACTCTATTATGGTTTTCTCTCTTTTGTTTGCTTAACAACTCCTCTTTCTTTACTTTATCTGCAAAACTGTTAATTACTCAATGTTCGGAAAATCGAGTGGAGTCACTCCAGATTTTTTTATCTTAAATATCTAGCGGCCTTACTGTAATGCAATAATTAATTTTCATGATACTATTAGGGGATCATAATAAAGTGACTACTTAGCATATGTATAACAAATATATTTAAATGAAAGGATTTATACTATCTATAATTTTTTCTACCAGATCAAATTAAGCTTATTTGCTACCAAAAATAAGCATTTTGTGTAGTTGCTTCTTAAATTACATTTCCTTGCAATAAACAAAATTATTTACCTATTTCTATCAGAACTTCAGATACACTGAAAAAAGAAATCGATTTTATTATAAAATTGTTGCTTGAAGTTTAGCGAAAGATTTTTCAAAAAAGATAGACGTAATTAAACCATACCTTTAAGAAAAAAGGTAATAAAAAAATTGAAATTCTAAGCGAATACTGTTACAAATATTATATTTGTTAGAGACCGTTTTGAACATTCGAATAATTTTGTAACTTAAAAAGCCATTTTGATGTGTAAATATTTAATTAAAATAAGTTTAATTTTTTTTTTTTTAAGAGGCGAATATTTCAATTTACTTGGTTTCTGAATTTCGTTTTTATTTTTGAATTTCTGCCGACAGTTATGTACCATTAGTTTAAAAAGTGTACAAAAAATAATTTAAGAAAGATATGGCGAAGATATTTATAAGAATAGATCGTATATACTTCAATTTAATATCATTGCAAGGCACTAGACACTACATGCAGCCATTTTTGTTACAGAAAAGATTTCATAGAGTGCGTTCGTTGTTTCTGATTGGACTTTTTCAAGATCTCCACATGTATTATTATTAATTCCTATATCATTTCACGAATCTTCCATCTATCTTAGAATAGACGTAAGGATCATGTAAAGTAAATACATTTTTACACTTTTTTAAAGGTTCAGTTATCATTTTCGACCTTTATGTACCAGTGGTACATTAAAGTTCCACCTCTTAAAATCCTCAATATGTACTACGATGAGGTGATATTAATAATTTTTATTGCATATATCGGTAAAAAAGTATTCTTAAGTAACTAAGAATATCTATTTAAAATCTTTTTTTTTTTTTTTTTGTCTGTTTCATAATTAGGTAGACAAAAGCCAAAGGGTTAACTCATGCTCAAAATTTAAATTAATTTTTGTGCACATTTACATGAAATTGTGTCCTATGCTATACCATACTAAAAATTAGTATAAAATTGATTAAATGATAGTATGGAATAGTATAAGAGGAGGTGGCGTACGACGTATCAGCATCCAATGTAAATGAAGTTGGCTGTTGTCTACTTAAGATGGCTACCGCAATAGCTGTCAAGACCATAGTTGCCACCTTAGCACTATTTTGGCTACCAGAAAAATTTAATAAAAAAATTTATTTTATGTAATCAGTGAGCTGTAACGGCTTTAACTGATAAAGTAAAATTAAAAAAGAAAATTATATAATTTTTCCGGTAGCCAAAAGGTGCTATGTTGGCAACTATATCCAAGGGGCCATATTGAGTCTACCAAAACTTCGACTAGTACTATGCTATTCCCTTTATTTGACATGTTTTCCACAGCTTTAACGGCCCTCTTCACTTACCGTCGCCGAAAGCTTAAACCACTATTATTCTATGGGAAATTTTCTTTACTTATAACTTATTAACTAATACCTACTTTAAATTCTCTTTTCACATTCAGAAAATTTCCAGTTGTTAAATTGACGACCTTTTTTAAAAAAAGGATGATTTTTTTTAACTTAAAAAAGCTTATTTCGAAGCTGTAAAATACGAATTTTCATTATGTGAAATTTTTCATTTTGCAGCTTCAAAATAAAATATTTAAAATTTAACAAAAATCAGATTTTAAAAAAGGTGCGTCAATTCAACAGTTGGGAATTTTTTGAATGTGAAAACAGAATTCAAAAATATGCATTAATTAATGAGTTATAAGTAAAGAAAATTTCCCATAGAATAACATTGTCTTGGGCTTCGGGTGACGGTAACACTGCATATTCTAGGTCCTGTAACTAAATACACCTTTTCTTTTCATTCTTTCTCTTTTTTTTTTTTTTCTAAGAATTCTGTGCAGTAGTTCTCATTATGGAACTGGAGAAAAATTTTGTCGCACATATACAGACTAATTTTTAAAAAGCTAAACTTTCGGTGGTATGATGCAAGGTGGCTAAGGTCAACTGCATATTTCAAGAGCCTAGACCTGTGTAAAATGTCATCCGTAGGGGGGTCTATCGATAAGTGCAACTTGAAGTTGAGGCAACCATCACAAGTATTAATAATCAGATTTATATTTTGGGAATTCTTTATTTTTGCATTATATATTATAAAAAGAAAATTGTTTGCGTCGTTGTTAAAGTGGAAATCAATTATTTTAATATATATTAAAAAAAAAAAAAAATCGAATATTTCCAGTGTTTCTTATATAGCAATTCTTCCAAAAAGTAAAAATTAATAAGAAGACTCTTCATACATAAAACTCTACCTTTTCTTAAATTTCGATAAACTTATGATATAGTATTTCACTTGAGAAAAAGATAGAAAAAACTTATATTCGTTGAAGTTTGGTAAGAAAAATCTCAAGAGAAAGTTTTTCTCGTCTAATAAAAGATTAAAACTTCGAATCTATGATGAAAAGAAAAAAAAAAGAACTTCTTCGATTTCATTCTATTTTCTTTTTGTTTTTGTAAACAATTTAACAACTTTATACGTTTTAAAAAATGATACAAAATAGTTTTTGGCCGTTGAAATAGCAAAAAAGAACTCGAGAGACATAAAAACACATAGATACACGAAAAATCTGAAAGTCGAATGTTTGTCATGATTACAGTACTTTCCTTACATATTTATGTTCGAAAAGTAAAAAAGCAATACAATAAAAAATGACTCTAAATCGTTGTTAAAAATGCAGTATCTTATAAAGCTTAAACTATAACTGTAATTTGTTTTAAATTTTAAATGGCACAATGAAAATCCCTTTTTTTTTTTTTTTTTTCTATCATACAAAAAATTTCACTAATAATTACTATCGAAATTATTTAAATTCGGCATTCTTAAAAAAAAAAAAAAAAAAAAAAAAAAAATGTATTATCATTAACATAAATATCATAATGCTTTAAATCTATTAGAGTATTCGTTGTGAAACAATATTTCTAAATGTTAATACCAATTGGAATTATTCAAATATTGAAATAAGAATTGTGAAATACGAAAGAATTTTATTAAAATTCTAAATAAATATTTTTAGACTTTATATATGGAATTTCAGACATATTATTTAAGTAATTCCCTTATTAGAAAAGTGGAAACTCTTTTGGGACCATCTTCAGAAATTTATCATGATTTGTGAAAGAGGAATAAAGATGTATCAAGCGAATTCTTGAATAAAAATCAATAGCGATCTAACGAGCTGTATTTATAACATAAATTGAAAACTATATAGGGATTCGTTACTAATTATTAACACTCATTAATTTTTTTGTAACAGATTTTTTTTCTTTAAATTCTATTTAATACATGACAATACATTTTTTTTCCTTCTTTTATTATCCTAAGCATTTAAGCTATTTTGGTAATAATAGAGGTAGGGTAAGTGCTCCAGTGATTGACCCTTTTAGAGCAATCTCTGATGTTTTTAATGTTCTAGCCATCAGAAAATATTTTTAGAAAGCTTAAGTTAATACATATGGCATGAAAGACATTCAGAACCACATATATGTTAAAATATATACATTTGATAACAATTATTATTATTATTATTATTATTATTATTATTTATGAATTTTTATTTGACACCCACTCATTGTTGCAGTAATTGACACTACCAGTTTTTCATTTTATCAGTGATTGGCAGCCTATGTTCGAGTGTTTGACACAGCTAGTTATTCATTTTACCAGTTATTAGCACCCTATGCTCCAGTATTTGACCTAAAATATTAAAATTGTTATATGTAAAATATATGCTTTTATTATATTTATTATTTATTAATTATTTCGGGATAAATGTCAGTTACTGGAGCATGTTTGCTTTTTATTAAAAAAAAAAAAAAAAAAAAAAAAAAAAAAGAAAGCTTTAGAAATTATTAGAAATAAAATATGGTTGCGTTAAGCAATCCAAAATAATTGAAAGTGCAATAAGTATTTTGTACACGAAAAATTAATAAATAAATAAGCACCATGCATGCATAGTACTATGGTATTAATTATTTATTGTTAAAATAAATAAATAAATAAATAAATCTTAAGTATATCTCTCAAAAAACATATATTCGTAGTAGCAGTTGTATAGAAAGGCTCGGTTAAATATATTAATGTTTTAATGGAATCACACGGCACCGCCTTTTCTTAAAGACTCTTCCACCAATATTGACGAACAATAAACTTCTTTAGAATATAAAAACGAACTTCATGACCGAATTTCTATTCAAAACTAGTGGTAGGGGAAAATACGGGGTCGTTCGAAACCTGCCTTAAATATCCGAAAGTATAAAGTTATCAATTAATTTATATATTTTTGATTTTCTTCCTTGGAAACTATTTCATTTAACTTTGTACAGCACGTAAAAAGATAATAAATAAACAAATAAATAATTTTTAATTCGATATAAATGAATCAAAATTATGAAAATGAAGGCTATGCATTTATTTTATTTTATTTCAAAAAATTTAGTATTCTGCATATAGTATAAGTATAGTTTCAATAAATTGGTTCATATATTTGAAATATTAATTTGGATATTTTTTTTTTCTAACCTTCTTTAAATATTATACCCTATAAAACATAATCAGTGTGGAAGAAGAAATTGAACAAACAGATTAAGTGAGATGAATAAAGTATCGGTCGCTCCTTTAAATTTATAAAATCAATTTATTCCCAAAAAATATTTTAATGGATAATTTTACTTAGCTTAAAGAGGTAATTTGAGAACATGTATTTTTATTTTTATTTTATTTTTTAATTTATTTAGGATTAGAAATTTTATAAATTAATAAAGTTAATTTTATCACACTGGTTTTTCCCTCATCAGGGAAAAGAATGATTTGAAGAGAGAATGATTCTGTGAGTTTCAAAGAATAGCGTAAAAGTTATTACTTTCTTCTGTATTCAATAGAAGAAAATATTGTTTAGTTATTGTTAGTTTCAAAGAATAGTAGAAAAGTTATTACATTCAATCTAAGAAAATATTTGTTTCGTGAAAATTTTCGACTTTTAACACATGACTCAAACAATTTTAGAATAATGCTTGTCTGTGTGTGCGTCGCAAAAATTTGTGGCAACTGCATCTCAGAAACTACTTCATCGAATTTTATACAAATTGACGTGTAGTTAAATCTTGATATAAATTATTGCCTACCAACTTTTGGTGTAAATGTTTTAACAAGTGGAGTTGCCATCTTTTTCTTTTTTTTTTTTTAATATGACACTGTAGGATAAAATGAGAATTATTTTTAACGAATTATTATGAAATTAAAAAGGCCCCCAGCCAGGAGGGAAGTGATGTACAAATTTTCATTGTAGATATCTATCAAAAGAACTTCTGACTTCCTTTCAAACGAATGGCTGAAAAATCGATATATGATAATTTAAAATAAATTTATCGATTTTTTTTCTTTTCTTTTTAACTCAAAAAAGTTTTTTTTTTTTTTTTTTTTTTTTTTTTTTTCAGATGTTATTTATAGAGCATAAAATGGACTTTCTTTGGATATTTAGAGTTATACGTCTCCAGGATAAAAATCATCTACATTCATCATAAAAGATAATTTTAATAAATTATTTCTACCGCGTGGATTTGTGTAGGATTATTAGACTGTAACTTAATGCTTAAGATTATTTTAATTTAAAGTAAGGGACGTATTATAATTAATTATAATTAATTGAGTTCAAATGATAACTTTGGTCAAATTTATACTATGGTTTTCTTTCTATATATTTTTTATAGTAATAAAAGGCAAAAATGAAATTTATGCATCTTTGAAAAAGAAAATGTATGGCAATATAAGAAAAAAAAACTGAAATAATCGTGTATCATAGAAATTATATTCAAATCAAGTAAAATCTAAACATTTTAAAATAAACAAAAAATCTTAGTAAAATCAAATTCAGAAATAACTGGAAAATAACAGATTAAAAGCAAACAGATAAAAATTGTAAAAAATCTCAGGGAAACAGGAGAAGGAAAAAAAAATTAAATAATTTGGGAACTTTACAATATTACCCTGTTGCCTTCTTACACATTACATTATTTCGTATTTCTTATTGCATTTCTTTTTACTATTAAGTATGACAGTTCTTTTTTATTATTAGCTATTTCTGACATTTTTCTAGAAAACTACAGAAAATTTTATATGTTTTTTGTCACTTATCACCACTATAAAAATGTATTATTTGTATAAAATGACCTATTTGTTACATAAAACATAATCATACATGTGATGTTTTTCCTTTTTCCGTGACTATCCAACAACTGTATTTTTATAGCAATTTTAGCCATAATGGTCGTGGAAACATACTGTAGAAGATTACAAAATAAATACAGTGGAAGAAGAGTCGGAAAAAATATATATTGTTCAAGCAAATGATTCTGAAAGAAAAATTATGATTATTCTTTTGTTAAAATGTTTTTCTTTGTTTAATATCATCAATAGAATTAATTACATTCTTAAATATTTCGTGGAAATTACAGTGATTAACAATATTGATTTTTGATTTTATTTATTAATTAATTTATTTTTTATAAACTTATTTATGTTTTCCATAAATAATTAAAGTGCTAATATTAATATTAAAAATATAAACTATTTAATGAAAACATTAACACTATTCTTTATATAGTTTTTATCACATTTATGTGTTGAGTCACTGATAATACGCTTTATTATAAATACGTTTTATATACTTTTTAAAGAAAGTATAGTTCACATGTGCACTTCTTTTTAAAAAGCTAGATAAAGAATGACATTTAAAAATAGCCTTTTCCAAATAAAAGAACTTCATGTGATTTACCTTCCGGTAAAATGACAGTTATCCTTTTATATTCTCTAAGTTCTACTGAGGAAATTGAAAAGTATATACTTTTACTTTTTTCGCGATTATTGTAACAGGAATGAGAAACATGTTTTAACAATAAAAAATTTTCATATATATTTTTTTATTTATTTCAAAATTATATTTAAAAATGTCGTAAATTAAAATTAAAAATGAAGCATATAATAAATGATTTAAAATCACCTAATATATGCTTTTTCTAAAAAGTTAAATACAGAATTCCATTTTGAATTATTTATTACTGATTTCGTAAAATTTAATATTGATGTTGTTGTTCATAATGCCATTCGGAGACTACTCATATTAAGGCGAGGGGTAGCGCCTTCTGATTTTTAGAAGCACCACAAGGGAGGGAACACTCGATAAATTGTCGCGGCAGCACCAGCGAACAGGAGCTCGTAATAATTGATCCAGATCAGGACCGAGTAATCCCTGGTCCAGAACCCCTAAGAAACATAATTTTGAATAGAACTTCAATTTTGTTGTATTCCTTAAGCTTTTTGGTTTCCCATCTGCGGTTACATATACCCCAGAAATTTAATAAGGAGGACAAGTGTAATCAAGGTTGGTACATTTGTCCTAAGCACCTCAACTACAAAACTATTTTTTTGCTTTTTTTTTTTTTTTTTTATTATCCTTTAATTTTCAGTGTAATCCAATATCTAGCTCTTTTTTTTTTTTCCGGTGTTGTTAGAGTATGAAAAAGTTTTACATGTAGCGAGCTAGCTGAAAGTGCATGGAAAAGTTTGCAGCTTTGTAAAGAGTTGAAATATATTAGAAATTTAGAAAATCCCAGATTTAAGGAATTTTCACTATTTGGGCACTTGCCATGTGCATATATTTTAACTTATTGTGTATGGGTATGCAATAGTTTAAGGTTGCATTTGCGCCAAACTTTTAGAAAACGGAGCGCTGAAACATAAAATTTGCATTACATTCTTAAGTGACACATTGTTAAATTATAAAGATCCCATATTAGATCATAAAGGTCAATTAATTGTACTTTACACCTAAAAATGTTTGACAGGTAAATATGGTAGCAATTGAGGAAAAGGCGGTCGAAATTGAACTAATCCAAAACGTCGTTACACTTACCCCACATTACCTGGTTTGACTGAAAAGATTTTAGCTTAACTTCTAATAGTTTGAGGGCCGCGGTAGCCCAGTCGGTAGAGCGCCAGCCTCGTAATTGGAAGATTGCGGTTTCGGTACTCGAGCCGGCCAAAGACCGTCGTGTACACTAATGGTGGTTGGGGCACGTAAAATCTGTCGTGGTCGCAGTGTCCTCCATGTTCCCATCAAAAATTATACCTCTGGGGGTCACTGAAGCGGGAGAGCCATCCCTTCCGTGGAGGATCAAAATTGCGATGGCATGTCTCCGGACCATCTCTTGGGGTGAGTCCCAAATCGTCGCCAATTGCCCATCTGCGCAGCACTAGTGCGACGTAAAACCCAACCTACCTACCCATCTAATAGTTTGAAACCAATTAATGTCATACTTAAACTTCTTATTGTTGTCTTGTTCATTTCACATAAGCGTTAGTAATTTTTATCAAAGTATTTATTTATTTATTTATTTTATTCCAAGTCACACTTTATTTCTTATTTCGTAAAGAAAATATTTGAATTTTAATTTAGTATTCATTTATTTTTGGATTAAATTTACACTTACATTTTTTTTTCTATACACTGCTTTCAGTAGGAAACCTTAATATTTAAAACTATTCATATTGCGCTATTTTATATCTATTTATTTTACAGTTGAGTTACACACTTAATAACATATTATTTTGTTTTTGATTATAGATTATAAGTTACAAAGTTTCCCTTAAAGTAAGAATAATTTCATACATATACAATTTTGAATTTTGCAAAAACAAATTAATCATTAATTTTGGTCAAAAATAGAAAATTCTTTTTTTAGTTCATTATCAAGGAAAGACCGACTATTATATGAAATACTTAAAGAAGTAAAGTAGACTCATATTTAAAATTTATTTGTGGAGATCGCAAATGCATTTAGCCGGACATTTGGTGAGAATCATTTATTTTAATATTATGTTTGTTACGTTCTTTGCTGTAGAATAATAATAATAAAAAGAAAAAAACGTTGAATAGACTTATTTTATCCTAGAAACATTACGAAAAAACATGTGTACCAACACTGATGTGTTCAAAAATTATGATGAATGGATTACAGAGCTAAATATTTTTTAAACGTCGTCTGTTACTACAAAAATGTACAATCTGGAAAAAATTTCACCCCGTGAGTTTCACCTAACGAAGAAATAAGGGACCACGGCACTCAGACCAACTGCTAAAAACACATTTTTCCGTTTCAGGGGAATCTCAATACGTGTAAATAAAGCAAAAACTTAATTTCAGACGTTTCATCTAAAAGAATATAATCACTACATTCTCAGAAGTTTTTATACTGGGTATCTCATAAGAAAGTAGACATTTTAAAAATTCATAAAAACTAAACATGGTTTGCAAAAAAGTTAGTCTCATAAAGGGGGATTTTTTTTTAGGAAAGAAAGAAAAAATAGTTAATTTTTTGTCGATAAAGGGCGCTGCATGGGTGCGTAATGAGAAATATGCAAATCGAAGTCCTATAAATTGCACGGTTTTAGAAATAAATCAGCTTATTTCTTGTTCTGCTTTCCACTTGCGCATAAATGGTGTTTTAATTGCGATGCTGATTTAGTGGATAAAGCCAGATGTTTCCCAGATGTTTTCCCTCTGGTAAGAATCGTCGACTGAAGTTGTAGTTAGCAGTGTTTTAACTCGTCTGGAATGTGTAATTTGTGGTGATAGTGGACGCATAGAATATAGTTTATATGTTAGTAAACATTCACTTACAAATAAATATAGTTTTTCACGAGATTGCGTCACTTCCTCTCGTACAGAGCCCTCTATCGATGAATACTTTAACTGATATTTTTTTTCTTTACTAAAAAGAATCCCTATTCACTAGAATAACGTCTTTGCCAACCGCGTTCAATTCTATCAATTCCTTCAATTTTTATGAATTTTTAAAATGTCTACAGACTTATGGGACACCTTGTAGTATAATACCATGCTAAAAGTTATATGAATCCACACGACTTCCTAAAACAAAACAAATTAGCAGTAATAACTGTTATGTACAACATTATATATAAGAAAATAAATTTATGTGCGTAATTATTTATTAGTATTAATTAAAGTTCTACGATATACTACGTATTCAAATTATCTTATGTGAATAAAATTCAGAACGGTGTTGAATTAATCTATATATATAATAATCAAGAATAAAAATAAGAACGAATACGCATATAAAGAAACATTCTAAAATTATAAATATTTACACAACGCTCAAAAGTCCCATGTAAAAAATATTATAAACAAACTGAAGTTTCGGTAGCATTAAGCATACCGTCATCAGTGCAGAACCTTGCTTTTTTACATTTGCATTTAATAGTTCTTACATTTGAGTTTTCAACGTTGCATAAATATTCATATTCCTGTTCAGAGCGTTAAGTCTGATTTTACAGTAGAGTCTCGCTTATCCGAGGTACAGTCGGTAACAAAAGTGTCCGAACACTAGCAAAAATTCTATGTAAACAAAGTACACTTCATACGGTTTTGTTAAATAAATCCTTGTCGAATCCTGTTCTTAGTCAGTGTAAGAACATGATTCGATAAGGATTTATTTAACAAAACCATATGAAGTGTACTTTTTTTACATAGGAATTTTTGCTAGTGTTCGGACACTTTTGTTACCGACTGTAATGTGGACCGAGGGTTCCTGATATAATCGAAAAATCGGATATCATGATCTCTGTCGTAAATCAACATAAGGTATTATCGGGACACATGCGGTAATTTTTAAAATGAATAAAAATGTAGTCAAGGAAGTAAAAGAATGCTTCTATTACGTATTTAGATGTAATAAGTTAAAAATACAATACAATACATACATAAATTATAAAATAGAGTATTGTATAGTAAAATTTGTCAAATATAAAAAGCTACTTCTTGGGAAAGTCTTTAAGTGTGTCTTTTGCTTAATGAAACATTCTCACTTATTTACCAAGGCCACGCTTTCCCCGGGGCGCGATCGTTTCATGACTACCTCGGTTAATCGGAGTTCGGATAATTGCGTCTCTACTGTATAAAGAAACATTCTCTAAAATTCAAGTTCTGCAAGCTTAAAATTCATTTTTTTTTTTTTTTTTTTTTTTTTTTCAAAAACTTACAGGAATATAAAAGTGTCAATCAAATAAAAAGAAAAAATAAATAAATAAAATACTTTTATCATTTTTCTCCGTAAACTTAAATTCGAGCTAAATATTAGAATAAAATATGAGATTTTTATAGAGCAGTAATAGAATCAACGACGGCCGTTTCAAGTAAAATAAAGATTAAATAAATGTGATTCTGAGATTGCAAAAAGCTATTTTGTTTCTTTGGGAAGAGAATGTTTTTATGTTAAACAGATCGTAAAGGGGAAAATGAAGTATATAAAATGGTAAATAAACTTGTTTTAGTTGATAAGCTGAAATTCGAAAATTGTGTATTCTAAATAAAAGTAGCGGGTAGGTTTATTTTGTCTTCAAAAAATATCAATGTGCTTCTCTTAAAACTCTATAACCACCAGTTTTGATTTTTTTTTTTTTTTTTTTTTTTTGATTTAGTAGTATTGAAGTTACATTGGGATGAACAAAATTGTATTTCATTTGGAAATTCTGACTTAAAATAGGCAGTTTAAAATTTGGTGTAAATAGTTTTTATTATTTGGTATAAAAGCATTAACAGCACTTGTAGAATAAAAGTGATTAAAGAAAGAAAGATTTTTTTTTTTACAGTAATGAAGAATGAGTGTTAAGCTCATTCGAGAATTTTAAATTGTGAATAGTAAGGAATTTCATAAAAAATAAATGAAAAACTGACTCTACTAAAACTAAATGACAAATTAGAATAAGTTCATTATATTAAAGTGGATGTTAGCCTAGTGGGCATTGCAATTACCGACAGTGCTAGTAGATTTGTAGAGATCACTTCTCTTAACTTGAATAGAACCCTATTGTAGAAATTAATGATAATATATATGTGATAAGTAACTGAGCAGAATCCCCCTATGCCAACTAGTTTTGGTAATAGTTATATTTGTAATTAATTTTTTTTTTTTAATAGATTGAAATATGACATCTAGTATACTTTAGCGATTTGAGCAATTGCAGTTAAAAGCAAATTGTTTTTTGATATGATTTTAAGTTAAAAACGCAACGCAAGCATTATTTTTTTCATCTCAAATAAAATTAAAAATATTAAACGTAATATTTATGAAAAGCAACAGCAACAAAAACAGAAATAATCTATCTCTCTGTGTGTAAGGGAGGGGAGTGGGTGAATTGTATTGTAATCTATGCAGTGTTTTGCATTTTCTTTTCTAAAATTTTGGAAAATATATTCGTTTATAAATGAAATCCATACCAGCAATAGAGAAAATAAATATACAAAACAACATATTTTGACAATTATAAATATTGTTTTAAAAGTGAAAATTACGCTATAATGATTAAAATAACTAATTTGATCTTTTGCTGTTCAAATTTATAACTAAGAATTACAATTATAGCGTAAATGAAGTTCAGTGAAGAAACTTTGAAGGCAATAAGAATTTCTACATCAGCTACTTCTAGCAAAGGAATTCAAATTACAAGTCAGAAAAGTACAATTGACACCACTGTTGTTATCATATATAAAATCAACTGGATTATCAAACTAGCCTGGATGAACTTTAGCGTAGCCACAAGCATACCAAGAGTACTTCCGCCTGTTCGTACTGTGAGGCGAAGACAGCTAATTGCGTTTTAAGGACTGCAATTTAAATAGATTATTTTGCTGAAATAAATCGCATGAATATTTAAAAATTTCAGACAAAATTTTTCCATGCTCGAAATTTATAGAGAGGTTGGACTATTACTGTTACTATTGTTATTATTATTATTATTATTATTCGGGAGGGGGTGGAGAGAAGGGGCATATTTAACAATTGCAAAGTTTTATTCAGAGGTGCAATACTTTTGATCAATGGTTTATTTTTAATACTCACCAAGAGTTCACATGAAGTAGTGATTTGTTTCTAGTGTTTTCAAAGTAAACCTTTGATAACCATATTTTCAATTCTTCTTTAACATCTTACCTGATTTCGTTGCTAATGTATAGATATTGCTCTCTTTAAACACATACCTTTTTTATGTTAAGAGTAAATTGTCCTCTCTGATCAGAATATAGGCGATAATAATTTATCACTTTAATAAAAACAAGGCAAACAACAACGTCTAATTAGACAAAAAAAAAAAAAAAAAAAAAAAAAAGAAAGAAAAAAAAAAAGAAATTATAATTATAATTATAATAGGAAAGCATACAGCTGTTTCAGTAGCATTCGGCCTACCGTCTTCATTGCATAAAGATATGAAAGTGAAAGGCTCTTACATATAGGAAAAGGATCGGATTCAGTTCCGGATAATCAGCCAATAGAATTACGCAGAATGTGGGTGATTGGCCAATAGAAAATTACGAAACACTAATTGTGAAAAATATCGAAGAAATTAAGACAATGTGAACTGAATGTAAAATTTCCAACAATCAGACAAATAGGGTACAGCGAAATCACAATGGTCAATATTTTTAAGATTTTTATAAATATAAAAAGCTTCAAAGAAATCAAGTTCATGAGTGTATTTAGGTCAGCAAATTATTTTATTTGAATCAAACTTATAATTAGGGTTTTCATCCCAGCAATGCTTAAAAATAGCCGATAAATTAGTTTCTTGCTTACGGACGTAACTAATACGTTCTTTAAGGCGAATTTAAGACTGTGTTTAGTTTGGCCAATGTATGATAAACGACACTGGCATGAAATGCTATAGATGCTCCAAGAATTATACATACCTATAGGATCTTTTAATTGAGAAAAGGTGAACAAATTATTTTAAAATCATATTTTTTGAGAATTTCAGCTATGGCATGACTAGATTTAGAAAAATAGGGTAAAACAATACTCATATTATAAGAAACATATTTCTAAAGGAAGTATGAGGAAGTTGTAATTTTTGGATAGCTTTATCTATAATGGAAGGGTTATAAACTCTGTCAATTGCTACGGTTTTCAGATAAATAAAACAGGATCTTTACAAATATTAAGTGCACGGTTAGCAAAAGTATAGAATTATGCCATTTTTTGGATAGGTGGGTGACATGAACGCGCATGGGGAGGTACTGAGACTGCAAAATTATTACTATAGACCGTGGTGGAAAATCCATCTACAGTGCGTGAGACAAGGGAATCAAGGAATAAAAGTGAGCCATTATTTTCTATTTCAGATTTGAATTGGATATTGCTGTCAATAGAAATTATAGTTTGTAAGATCTGGTCAATATTATGACGAGATGTGTCGATGAGCGTGAAAGTGTAATCAACGTAACGGGTCCAGAAAAGGAAAGACATTTTCTTAAAGAACGTGCTTTCAAAATAAAACAAATAAATATCAGTGAGAAATGGGGAGAGAGGTGAACTCATGACTAAACTTTGATGTTGGCGATAAAATTTTCTTTTGAATGAAAAAGTAATTTGTGATAAACAAATGTGGATGAGAGAAATTAATTCTTGCATTTCAAAGGACGTGAAATGAAAATTTTTTAATCTCTTTTCAAGACAGAAGAGGGCGCCCCTTGTTGGAACATTAGTGTAAAGAGATTTTACATCGAAAGAAACCATAGTGAGATTAGTGTGAGGGCAGTTTTCAATATTTTTTGCGAAGTTAATGGAGTTCTTTACAGTATAGATATTTGCAGAAAGAAGGGGAGCAAAAATTGTTGTGAGAAATTTAGCTAAACGATAGGAAGCAGTACCGATATTAGAGAATATGGGACGATGGACATTTGGTAGAGCATAAAATCTCGCAAAGTTAGTTATAGAAGGTATAAGGCGAGATATAGTTGACTTCAACAAAAAGGGGCAAGGTTTTATAGCAGTTTTAATTTTAGTTAATTCTTGAGAAGAGGGGTCACGGGACAGAGGAATATATGGGCCATCACAAATTAATTTGGTTACACTATCGATATATTATTTCTTATCTAAAATCACAATGTGACCACCTTTATCAACTTTTGTTATAATAATATTTTCATTAGATTTTAATTCAGTCAAGGCATATTATTTCTGCAGCGGTGAGATTAGATTAAATTTTTTTAAATTGAAGTTGGCATAAATGAGGAATATATGTCGAAGATTTTCTTTCTGTTGGTAAGTGAGACGAGAATATTTGAAAGCTTTTTCAACAGGAGCAATTAACTAAATTAAGGTAGTTCGGAAATAGCAAAATTTGAATTCAGTTTAAGAACTGAATATTGAATATTGGAAATTTCAGCACTTGAAAGATTAACGATGTCATTCTTATTAAAAATAGGGAGGTCGTTGGAACTGTTAGGTCTCTGGAAATTACGAAGGCAGGAGAATTTATCATGTAATTTAAATGAAAGTTTACGAGAGAGATTGTTGCAGTGAATCCAAGATTTACGATCAATAAGAGTAAAATTTGGAAATTCAAAAGATAACCTTACGTGAAGCGGGAATAAGTCTTTTTCAATTTTGGGGATGTTAACCCGAGTGTTTCTTTAATAACTGGATGAAGAACATTAAAATGAGACCTGAGTACTGCTTTCTTAACAAAACTAGAGCCAGAAATATTGCATTTCAGTTGAAGGAATTTAGGGAAGACGCGGTGTCTCTTGCACTGTAGCAGAAACTTCAAACGATTGAGGGCTCGAAACTTTTTGGCAGGTAGTCGGTGGAAAAGTTTGAGCAATTTACGCATGATAAAATAATTATTGAGAGAAAATAGCTCAAATTACTGCTGACCCAATCTTCCCCTCAGCTGAGGCTTCGGTTGCTCAGCAAGAATGAAAGACGAATAAAACTAATGGCTGTTTAAGATTTACAGAATATTTATGGAAGACTTGGCGTGGGATTATAAAAAAGAGGCAAACAACAGCATCTAGATCGCCAAAAAAAAAAAAAAAAAAAAAAAAAAAAAACTCTTCCCAATTCTCGCAGATATTTATGCGCATTACTTTAAAAGCACGCTCTTTAAGAAAATGTCTTTCCCTTTTCGGACCCGTTACGATGAATATTGGCCATGTCTTACAAACTATAAATTCTAATGACAGCATTATCCAATTCATATATAAAATAGAAAATAATAGTTCACTTCCATTCCTCGATACCCTTGTCTCACGCACTGTAAATAGATTTTCCACCACCGTCTATAGTAAAAATTTTGCAGTCTCTCTACCTTCGCATGCGTGTTCATGTCACTCACCTACCCCAAAAATGGTATCTTTCTATACTTTGTTAACCGTGCCCTTAATATTTGTTCCGATCCTGTTTTATTAAGCTATGAAATCAAATATCTGAAAGCCATAGCAATTGGCAGAGGTTATAACCCTTCCATTATAGATGAAACTATCCAAAAATTACAACACCCTCGTACTTCGTCTATTAAATCAGTCTCTTCTAATACCAGTATTGTTTTACCCTATTTTTCTAAATCTAGTCATGCCATAGCTGAAATTCTCAAAAAATATGATTTTAAAATAAATTTTTCACCTTTTCTCAATTAAAAGATCCTATAGGTATTTATGATTCTTGGAGCATCTATATCATTTCCTGCCAACGTGGTTTATGATACATTCGCCAAACTAAATGCAGTCTTAAATTCCGGCATAAAGAACATATTAATTACGTCCGTAAGCAAGAAACTAATAAATCGGCTATTTTTAAGCATTGCTGGGAAGAAAACCGTAATTTTAAATTTGATTCAGATAAAATAATTTGCAGGCCTAAATCCACTCATGAACTGGACTTCTTTGAAGCTTTTTATACTTATAAAAATCTTTAAAATATTGGTAATTGTGATTTCGCTGTATGCCATTTGTCTGATTGTTGGAAATTTCAAATTCAGTCTACGTTTTCTTAATTTCTTCCACATTTTTCTCAACTAGTGTTTCGTAATTTCCTATTGACCAATCACCCGCATTTCGTGTAATTTTATTGGTTGATCGTCCTGAGCTGAATCCGATCCCTTTCCTACATATAAGAGCACTGCTCTCTCATATCTTTATGCACAGAAGACACTACGCTAAATGCAACTGAAACAGCTGTCTCCTTAAATATTTTTTTTTCTTTATTTTATTTTTATTTTATTTTATTTTAATTTATTTTATTGCGATCTAAACGTTATTGGTTACCTTGTTTTTATAATCCCACGCCAAATCTTCCATAGATATTCTGTAAATCTTTAACGGCCATTGGTTTTATTCGTCTCTTATTCTTGCTGAGCAAGCGAAGTCTCAACTGAGGGGAAGATTGGGTCAGCAGTAATTTGAGCTATTTTCTCTCATTAATTATTTTATCATGCGTAATTATTTTATCATCCACCGACTATGTGCCAAAAAGTTTCGAGCCCTCAATCGTTTGAAGTTTCTGCTACAGTGCAAGAGACACCGCGTCTTCCCTAAATTCCTTCAACTGAAATGCAATATTTCTGGCTCTAATTTTGTTAACAAAACAGTACTCAAGTCTCATTTTAATGTTCTTCATCCAGTTATTAAAGAAACACTCGTGTTAACATCCCCAAAATTAAAAAAGACTTATTCTCGCTTCACTCAAGGTTAGCTTTTGAGATTCCTAATTCTACACTTATTGGTCGTAATTCTTGCCTTCCCACCGACAAAATATCTCGTAAACATTCATTTTATTTACATGATAATGTCTCCCGCCATCGTAAATCGCAAAGACCTAACAGTTCCAACGACCTCCTTATTATTAATAATAATGCCATCGTTAATGTTTCAGATGGTGAAATTTCCAATATTAAATACTCAATTCTTAAACTTAATTCAAATTTTACTATTTCAAAACCACCTTCATTTCCTCAGTTAATTGCTCCTGTTGAAAAAACTTTCAAAAATTCTCATTTCCCGGACCAACACAAAGAAAATCTTCGATATTTAATCCTTAACAATGCCAGCTTCAATTCCAAAAAAATTCAATCTAATCTCACCCCTGCAGACAAAAATGTCTTGAATGAATTAAAATCTAATGAAAATATCATCATCACAAAAGCTGATAAAGGTGGTCAGATCAGATTTAGATAAGAAACAATATACCGGTAGTGTAACCAAATTAATTTATGATTGCCCATATATTCCTTTGTCCCGTAACCTCTCTTCTAAAGAATTAACTAAAATTAAATCTGCTTAATGATCTTGCCCCTTGTTGTTGAAGTCAACTATATATCATCTTATCCTTTTTATAGCTAACTGTGAAGGGTTTTATGCTCTACTAAAAGTCCACAAACCCAGTATCCCATTTCATTCCATTATCTATAATATCGGCACTGGTTCCTATTGTTTAGCTAAATTTCTCACTACAATTTTTGCTTCCCTTCTTTCTGCAATTATCTATACTGTAAAGAACTCCATTAACTCACACTAATCTTACAAGGGTTTCTTTTGATATAAAATACCTTTTCACAATGTTCCCATAAGTGGCGCCATCTGCCGTCTTGAAAAGAGATTAAAAGAGTTTCATTTCACGTCATTTGAAGTACAATAATTAATTTCTTTCACCCACGTTTGTTTATTACAAATTAATTTTTCATTCCAAAGAAAATTTTACCGTCAATCTGAAGGTTTAGCCATGGGTTCTGCTCTCTCCCCAATTCTCGGTGATATTTATACGCATTATTTTGAAAGCAAGCTCTTTGAGAAAATGTCTTTCCCTCTTTGGACCCGTTATGCTGATGACACCTTCACGCTTATCGGCACATCTCATCACAATATTTACCATGTCTTACAAACTATAAATTGTAATAACAGCAATATCTAATTCACATATGAAATAGAAAATAATGGCTCACTTCCATTCCTTGATACGCTTGTCTCACGCACTGTAAATGGATTTTCCACCACCGTCTATAGTAAAAATTTTGCAGTTTCTCGACCTCCGCATGAGCGTTCATGTCACTCACCTATCCAAAAAAATGGCATCTTTCTATACTTTTGTTAACCGTACCTTTAATATTTGTTCCTATCCTGTTTTATTAAGCTATGAAATAAAATATCTGAAAGCCATAGCAATTGACAGAGGTTATAAACCTTCATTATTGATGAAGCTATCCAAAAATTACAACTCCCTCGTACTTCGTCTATTAAATCAGTCTCTTCTAATATCAGTATTGTTTTACCCTATTTTCTTAAATCTAGTAACACAAATTCGCAAACAATACGGTTTTAAAATACTTTTTTTCAACTTCCAATTAACTCAACTTTTCTCAATTAAAAGATTCAATAGATATGTATGATTCTTGGGGCATGTATATCATTTCCTGCAAGTCTGGTTTATCGTACATTGGCCAAACCAAACGCAGTCTTAAATTCGCCTTAAAGAACATATTAATTACGTCCGCAAGCAAGAAACTAATAAATCGGCTATTTGTAAACATTGCTTTGAGCAAAACCATAATTTTAAATTTGATTCAGCTTATGTAATTTGTACGCCTAAATCCACTCATGAAATCGATTTCTCTGAAGATTTTTATATTTTTAAAAATCTTAAAAAGATTGTTAATTGTGATTTTGCTGTACCCCATTTGTCTGATTGTTGGAAATTTTGCATTCAGTGCACATTTTCTTAATTTCTTCCACATTTTTCACAACTAGTGTTTCGTAATTTCTTATTGGCCAATAACCCACATTTCGCGTAATTCTATTGGCTGAGCTGAATACGATCTCTTTCCTATATATAAGAGCACTTCTCTCTCATATGTTTATATATTGAATACGGTACGCTAAATGCTACCGAAACAGCTATCTGCTTTCCTATTATTATCATTTATTTATTTATTTTTATTTATTTATTTTTATTTATTTATTTTTTTTTTTTTTTTCGTTCTAGACGTTGTTTTTTGCCTTGTTTTTGTAATCCCACTTCAAGTCTTCCATTAATATAATTTCTCACTTTTGCTTTTAATAGGCATTTTCGTGTACATATGAACTGACAGATTGAACAATGCTTAAAATATATTTTCTCCAATATGCTTCACTGCTCGTCTAGAATGCATTTCCTTCCAGACACAGGACTGAAAAGCATTGCATATTTGATCATGTGTGAGTCGAGAGTATAATTTTATTATTGTTTCTGCATCATTAGCAAATTCAAGTGAAGATTGCTTAGTTTCAGTAGCGTTTTCAGTAATATCATGACTTAAATGTTATTTTGTGCCTTGTCACGCAATATTTACTTTAAAATTTATTTAACATAATTTCAAAGCTCGAAATGAAACACCAAGTTCAGCAGCTTTTAAACAAGTCTAACTTTTCAAATCTGCATCATGTACATTCAACTTTTGACTTATAGATTCTTGAAACATTTTGAACATATAGAGTTTAATTTCCTTCAAGTTTTGCTTTCGATTCTTTGTTTTTTGCAACTCTCTTTCCGACTTATAGAAATGACGTACATATTTTATTTTCTTTAATTTTGTTGCACGCATTCAAAACTACGTATTTTTTCCCCTCTGTATTTCACCAGTAATGCAATACATTTTTCTTATATTCAGTTGATATTTACTTATCGTTTTGATTCAAATCATCAATATGCGATACATTAGTACCTTCGTATTCAGAATTAGAATCCTTTATTCTCTAGCAGTCACAACCCTTCTCTGGTTTTGACGAAGATTCAATCTCCAAAAAGAACGATAATTTCATTTTTATTTTCATATTATTTTAAAATCTCTGTTATTTGTACTTTTAGTTGAATTTCGTCCTATGAAATTTCCATAACTGCCATATTTTTTTCTATACAGGATTTATATGACATCCATACGACGTTAAAAGTGTTTACAGGCATGACTGTAGGCAATAAATAAATAAATAAATAATCATTTTCTTTAACTTAAAATACAATAAATTGAGTAAAATTAAAATAAAAAATCGTTTGCAGATTGCAATATATAATTTAAATGGTTAAACGTATCTAAACTCAAAAAAAAAAAAAAAAAAAAAAAAAAAAAATTACATTTAAGAAGATTTAAGCTGTTAATAAACAGCCGTCAACAATATTAACAAATGATACTGAAAATGATGTTTGCGGTTCAGAGTCAGGGTTGTTCTAATTTGTATTTGAATTTCTAAATGAAAAATTTAAAATGCAAATTATTTAAAAAACCCTTTAATAAATTTTATCTGATTTCTCATTATATTAAAAAAATTAATCAAATTATGCGTACGGATTTCTTTATTAGTTTAATTAATGCTAGAATAACTGATTTTCAAAGTTTAGCGTAAAAACTCGCCAAGCTGTCTCCAACAACATTGTATTGTAACTGGCGCAATATGCGATATTATTTAAGTAATTTCTCTGTATCCAGTAATTTTCAGCCGAAAATTTTTGTTATTCCCATTATATTCCAGTTTGTAGATTTATAGGAAATTTTATGACCACGATTGCGAAGTGCCTTGGAAGTATATCTTTCTTGTTAGAAAAAAAATACGCTACGTCTTGTTGAAATGTTTCAGGTAACATGTATTTCAAAACCACTGAAAAGCAGAATATAAAGTCCAACAAATTAAGGAATGACAGAAAATTTAATAATCTATTTAAAAAAAAACCTTTAAACCCCAAATTCTTAATATATCGTATCACATAAATCTTTACGAAGTTAGAATAAAATTCAATTTGAAAAAAAAAAAAAAAAAGTAACTTATTTGTTTATTAACCAAAATTTAGGAAATTTGAACTGCAATTTGGTCTTGTGTTGTACAGGCTGTATATTATATGTTTGTGTTCGTGAGAGAAAGAAAAAAAAAGTAACTTATTTGTTTAAACCAAAATTAATGAACTTTGAACTGCAATTTGGTCTTGTGTTGTACAGGCTGTATATTATATGTTTGTATTCGTGAGAGAAAATTAAAAAAAAAAGTAACTTATTTGTTTATTAACCAAAATTTATGAAATTTGAACTGCAATTTGGTCTTGTGTTGTACATGCTGTATATTATATGTTTGTGTTCGTGGGAGAAAAAAAAAAAAAAAAAAAATGAAAATTGCAATTTTTAATCCCACTTCAAAAACATGTGACTTAATGAGCAGCAGATTTTTTTTTTCTCTCCAAACGGTTTCCATACAATCTTCTGCTGTTGCCACCTAAAATTCATACTTTTTAATTTTAAAAAATCTAATTGTCCGATCGATAAGTTGTTTAATGCATCAAATTCACAAAAATCGCTCCCTTCATTTGGTACCTTATTTGTAACGATGCGACTGATATTTCTAATTATTTCCAAATTTTTCTAATTTATTTTCCTCATTTTAAATAAATGTACTTTTTCTTTTCTGTCGAAAAAAATAAATGGCAACAAATAAATTAGCTTGAGATTCACAAACATACAGCAGTGAATGACAGTAAGTACATAAGAATTTGGGGAAATTGTATTTTATTGAAATAATGCGCATTGCTCACTAGTTTATATAAAAATCTTTTTTCTGGAACTTTGAGTAACTTCCTATTTCTTGAAAAAAATTTCCATACTTCACCATTACAAATAAAAACAGAGCTAAAAATACAAACACCAGTAAATTATTTTTAAAATATTCTTAAAATTGCGATTCTGATTTTCCTTTTTTTTTTTTTTTTTTTTTTTTTTTGTTGTAATTATTAGATTATATAACTAGAGTAAAATTACATTGACAACATAATTTAGAGTAAAATATTTCGCATTACGTGACACTTAAAAAGGCTTTTTGATAAAATGTAACATAATAAAGATTTAAATACCTGATTTAATTTAATAGAAACTAGCTGGAACCCGTCGAATGCGACGGTCACTTTATTGACCGTAATGTTTCAAAAACCGTCGCATCATTATTTAAATGTATTTCAAGTTAAAACATCTAATATAATGTACGACATTTCACTTAAAAAAAAGAAATTCGGGAAAATGCTTATAAATAGAAATACTATATACGACACCACTTTCTACAAAGTATTGTCATTGGTGACGTCAAACTGACTCCAAATAAATAGTTGCTATCTTTTATTTTCTATTTCGTTTAATACTATGACTACATGTTAGCTGACCCGCCCGGCGTTGTCCGGGCCTATGATAATAACCTTAAATAAACCTTAAATTTGCATAATTTTAAATCCTAAATTCGATTTTGTTTGAATTTCTATTTTTAAATAAAGCATCACGAAAAAATAATCAGATGTAACAAAAAAATTACCTTGAACCAAACGAAACTCTGCCTTGTGACCACGGTGCCTGCGGCAGCGCATACGCTGGCCGCTAATAACATAAAAAAATTCCCAAAAATTAATATGGAACCAAACGAACCCGACCGGCGTTGCCCGGGCCCATGATAATAACCTTAAATGAACCTTAAATTTGTATGATTTTATATCTTTAACTCGATTATGTTTGAATTTCTATTTTTTAATAAAAGCATAGCATCGAAAAAAAAAAAAAAAAAAAAAAAAAAATCAGCTGTAACAAAAAAATTACCTCGAACCGAATGAAACTCCGCCTTGTGACCCCGGTGCCTGCGGCAGCGCATACACGGATCGCTAACAACATGAAAAAATTCCCAAAAATTAACCTGGAACCAAACGAACCCGACCGGAGTTGCCCGGGCCCATGATAATAACCTAAAATGAACTTTAAATTTGTATGATTTAATATCTTTAACTCTATTTTGTTTGAATTTGTATTTTTAAATGAAAGCATCGCGAAACAAATAATAATCATATATAACAAAAAAAATTGACTCAAACAGAACGGAACTCGGGCTCGTGACCCCGGTGCCTCTGGCAGCGTATATGCGGGTCGCTAATACCATGAAAAAATTCTTAAAAATTAATCTTGAACCGCACGAACCTCTGAATCGTGTTTCCGCCGCCTGTGGCTGCGGCACCGTATAGCAGGCATGCTACGCACGCGCTGCAAAATTCACTTTCCTCCACCAGGGAGCGCAGTATGTTGCATACGAACATCACCAATCATCTTGAATTTCCAAGACCTTTCAAATAAGGTGTCACATGGTGGTGTCAACTGCAAAATCCTTTAGTTGCACTTTCTCCCGCCAGGGGGCACAGTGTGTTCTGTACGAACATCACCAACGGTCAGGAAATACCAAGACCTTTAAAATAAGATATAACATGATAGGGTCTACTACAAAATCACCTAGTTCCATTTTTCACCACCAGGGGGCGCACTATATTGTATACAAACATCCATAATCAACATGAAATTTCAAGACCCCTATCACTGATCGCCTTGGATTTCCAAGACCTTTTAAATAGGTGTCACATGATGGTGCCAACTGCAAAATCTTTTAGTTGCACTTTCCACCACCAGGGGGCGCAGTGTGTTCTGTACGAACATCACCAACGATCAGGAAATACCAAGACCTTTAAAATAAGATGTAACATGATAGGGTCTACAGCAAAATCACCTAGTTCCATTTTTCACCACCAGGGGTCGCACTATATTGTATACGAACATCCCTAATCGACATGAAATTTCAAGACCTTTGAAATGAGGTGCTACATGTGTGGGTCTAGAACGGATTTACCTCTCAAACTAATTATCCCCTTCCCCCCCCCCTCCAAATCTACTTTCCCCCTTCCCCCCCTCCCCTTTAAAATCGAAAATTCCAAATTCGCAGAAAGTGATTTTTTAGTATTCGACTCTAGTCCCCATATGTACACTTTCCACACCGTGAAGTAATTTGGAGCTTTAACCCGTTCCCCCCCGGGGGGGGGGGACTGTTCGACTTTTTCTTAATTTTCTCTTTTCATTGCACAACTACAGACCAAGACCTTTTTTTAGACACCTTAACCAAATTTTTACACCAAGTAGTTCTCTCAATATAGTGGAGACAGACAAAAACATGTTTCAAATTAATATATAGATTTTTTTTTCAAATAATTGATTTACACCAAACGCAAGAAAATCTTGAAAAATTCTTGAAAAAATTGAATGTAATGTTGATTGTGCACGCGTAACTTTCCTCAAACTCAACGAATTTAAGCAGTTAGTAGCTAAAAAGAAAGAGCTTGATCCACTGAGTGTTCTTAGACTTGTGTCAACAGCCTACGTTAATTAGAACTCTAGTTATAGAGGTTTGAGTGAAGGAAAATCTTGAAGAAATCTTGAAAAAATTGAATGTAAAGTTCATTCTGCACGCATAACTTTCCTCAAACTCAACGAATTTAAGCAGTTAATAGCTCAAAAGAAAGAGCTTGATCCACTGAGTGTTCTTAGACTTGTGTCAACAGCCTACATTAATTAGAACTCTAGTTATGAAGGTTTGAGTGAAGGAAATTCTTGAAAAAATTGAATGTAAAGTTGATTGTGCACGCATAACTTTTCTCAGACTCAACGAATTTAAGCAGTTAATAAGCTCAAAAGAAAGAACTTGATCCACTGAGTGTTCTGAGAGTGAAACGATCAAGATCCATTCATTAGAAGAGGAGTTATCAGAATTCGATTTGTTTGAGTGAATGTGTCCCATAAGAAATGTACAGGGAAGAATCGCGTTTGAGTATAACTTGAGTAAGGTGGAAGTTGAGTAAATTTCAATGATTGATGACATATCTGTGCCTAAATACCTTTCATTTAAAAAAAAAATGAAAGAAATCGGCCGGATAGAACGGCCAGACGGACTGACTTTAGTTTTCATAAATTTTTTTAATATATAAGATTTACATGAATATGTCAATATTTATATATTTCTATTTTATTGTTTTGAAAAAACATTTTTACAAAATTTTAACTATTTAATTTATTAAAATCACTCATTTTTCAGAAACTTTATATTTTCGTTAAAATCCTAATCTCAGATATATATGTATATTTATTACAACACAAGATATTGCAATTTTTTGCAAAACATTACGAACGCTCCTAACAGTTAATGAATAATTCATATTAAATGCTTTTATTTTAATATATATGCAACTTAAACTATTTTAGTTTTAAAAAACTATGCGGCCTTCTCAGATGTTTACGAAATTGTTAAACACGTTTCTAGAATAGCATTTTATTTTTCGCAACTATATTTTTCAGAGCTTTTAAACTAGTATCAACATTATTATGCTGATAAACCGATTTTTAAAACATGAAAAAGAAATTTCGGAGTTGAAAGCAAGTAATTTTGAAATCAATTTTCATTTTAAAAGCTGTTTGTGAAAGAAAATTTTGAAGGAAATAAAAGGTCAGAATAATTTAGAAAAACCATTACACAAAGTCAACAGCAAAAGTCAAACAGATATTTTCTCCAGTTTTAGGATAGAATAAAGCTGATAGTGTTGCAAACTGTATCATTATTAATCTTTATTGATTAATAGTTTAAATTTTTACCGAATCTTCATATTAACAACTACGCGTCATGTGATACTATTATCACAAGTCTTTGCATGCAATCAAGTTATTGAAATTTAATTAAAATAAAGTGATTAATTAAGTGTTATTTAAATAATGATTACCAGCATAAAGTGATTGAAGACATCATTCATTTATTTTTATTTATGACAATTTAAAATAAAGTTTTCTAATATATTTCGATTACTTTTAAACACAAAATTGAAATCTTTATGTAATATTTTGTACAAAGTAAATTTTACAGTTAATTTGAACTACAATAAAAATTTCTATTAAATAATTTTTAACTGAGAATTTAGATATAAAAAATACTATGAAATATTTTAGCTATGTATTCATGAAAAACCTGTTCAGACATTTCACAATTTGAAAATGGAATCACGAGGGAAAATGGAAAGTTTAATTTTAAAAGATCCAAATAAATAAGTTGGTTGGTTGGTTGGGTTTTACGTCGCACAAGTGCTGCGCAGATGGGCAATTGGCGACACCAAATAAATAAGAACGGAAACATACATTAAAACATTTTTTCTTCAGAGGTGGTGACTGAATATGTATATGCGCATAAATTTTTTAATTGGGTTTAAAAAGGGGAAAATTATATATTTACATATTTTATTGTGAAAAACATTTATTCATACCATTGTTTCTGAAAATTAGCCCTACGTTGAAAACCAAAATTTAATTAAAAATTGTTCAAAAGAATCTTCCGTAAAACTTTATCTAGAATTAAGCAGGACATTCTCATATATGAAACGAGTGTTGAGCAAACAGTATCCTTCTTAACCTGCCCAGGAAATAAAAGCTTTTTCTGTTTTCTATAAAAACAGTGAAAACAAACGGATATAGTCTGAAATCAAAAAACATCAGCTGCAAAGAACAGCTAAATTTCTTAAAAACATACATAATTTGATATTTTTATTTTACATTTTGTTTATTTTCCCACAAGTATAATATTGATCGTAATTATTTATTAGGTTGATTTCTTTAGAAATCGACCTATTGCAATCACTTCGTTTATCTATATCTATCTATCTATCTATCTATCTATCTATCTATAAGGAAAATTTTGTCATCACGATAACTCCCGAAATAATACTCGAAATGGAACCAAATTTGGACAGTGAACTGATCTTATAGATATCTTGGATGAGTTCGTTAACCAAATTTCTCCGATTTTTTGTTTTCAAGTGGCAGCCACTTGAAAATTTCAAACCGACATTGTAAAAAGCATATTTAAAGCAAGATTTGCTTGAATTTTGTTGTAAATACAGGCCACATAAGGGTCTCAATGAAGTTTATTAATGAAGTTTATCCGACATTTTTAATGAAGTGGCAGATATTTTAAGTTAAGTGGGACCACTTGAAATCAGGCTATCACTTGAAAATTTAAAATCACTATAACTTCCGAAATAATACTCCAAATCGAACCAAATTTAGAGAGTGTCTTAACTTATCTTATAAATATCTTAGATGAGTTTATTAACCAAATTGCTCCGCCATTTTGTTTTCAAGTAGAGACCACTTGAAAATTTCAAATTCAAATTGTAAAAAGCATATTCCGAATTTGTTTGAAATTTGATGTAAATATAGACCACATAAGGGTCTGAATGAAGTTTATTAATGAAATTTAACCGTCATTTTTAATAAAGTGGTACATATTTTAAGTTAAGGGGGGCCACTTGAAATCACTCTACAACTTAAAAATTTAAAATCACAATAACTTCTGAAATAATACTCCAAATCGAACCAAATTTGGATAGTAACTTAACTTATCTTATAAATAACTATGATGAATTTGTTAACCAAGTTTCTACGCCATTTTGTTTTCAAGTGGAGACCACTTGAAAATTTCAAATCACTATAACTTCCGAAATAATACTCCAAATCGAACCAAATTTAGAGAGTGTCTTAACTTATCTTACAAATATCTTAGATGAGTTTATTAACCAAGTTGCTCCGCCATTTTGTTTTCAAGTGGAGACCACTTGAAAATTTCAAATTCAAATTGTAGAAAGCGTATTCCGAATTTGTTTGAAATTTGATGTAAATATAGACCACTTAAGGGTCTCAATGAAGTTTATTAATGAAATTTATCCGTCATTTTTAATAAAGCGGTAGATATCTTAAGTTAAGCGGGGCCACTTGAAATCACTCTACCACTTGAAAATTTAAAATCACAATAACTTCTGAAATAATTTTCCAAATCGAACCAAATTTGGATGGTGTCTTAACTTATCTTATAAATATTGATGAATTTGTTAACCAAGTTCTCCGCCATTTTGTTTTCAAGTGGAGACCACTTGAAAATTTCAAATTCAAATTGTAAAAAGCATATTCCAATTTTTACTTTCCGAACACTATAGTGAGGAAAGTATTGTAATCATGTCAAAAATCCGAATTTGAGATTTTGATGTTTCTATACGTTTCAAGGTCCAATGAGTCCGTTTTCACTATTTTTGCGATGATGTATAAAACTGTGTGTATGTGTGTGTGTATATATGTGTGTATGTCTGTGAGTGAACACGCTAGCGTCTAAACGCTTTGTTCGAATAAGCTGAAAGTTGGTACGTATATTGTAAATCACCATAGTACGAACCCTATAGATTTTGGTGAATCTAGCACTTATAGTTTTTTTACAGGGACACAAAGAAAAATTCTTTATCATGACGGCCTATGGGACCAAAATCTTAAAAGTGCGATAGCATCTAAACGCCTTATTCAACTGAGCAAAAAAATTATGCACATATTATAGGTCACAGATACTCACCCTGTATAGATTTTGGAGAATATAGGACTTATAGTTTTCTTACAGGGACATAAAGAAGAATTCTTTATCATTATGGCCAATGGGGCCAAACTTTTAAAAGTGTGATAGCGTCTAAACGCCTTATTAATATAAACAAAAAAATTGTATACATGTTATAGGTCACAGTTGCACACACTGTATAGATTTTGGTGAATCTAGCACTTATAGTTTTTTTACAGGGACACAAAGAAAAAATCTTTATCATTATGGCCTATGGGACCAAATTTTTAAAAGCGCGATAGCATCTAAACTCCTTATTCAATTGAGCTGAAAATTTATATGAATATTATAAATCACTGTTCCAATAACTATAAGGTTTTGGTGAATCTAGCATTTATAGGTTTTTACACGGACACAACGAAAAATTCTTTATCATTATGATCTATGGGCTCAAAGATCAGTAGCGTTAAATAAAACATCGTGTAATATATGGAGAAAAATACTCAAACACTCTATTATGGTTTTCTCCCTTTTGCTTGTTTAAAAACTCCTCTTTCTTTACTTTATCTACAAAATTGTTAATTACTCAATGTTCGGAAAGTCGAATGGAGTCACTCCAGATTTTTTTTTTTTTTTTTTTTTTTTTTTTTTTTTAATTTTGATGCATATATAGATTATATAAGTGTCTCAAATAAATTTATTGATGAACTTTATTCGCCATTTTTAATAAAGTGGCGAATATCTTAATTTAAGCGGGACCACTTGAAATCAGGCTACCACTTGAAAATTTAAAACCATGATAACTTCCGAAATAATACTGCAAATGGAACCAAATTTGAACAGTGTCTTAGCTTATCTTATAAATATCTTAGATGAGTTTGTTAACCAAGTTGCTCCGTTTTTTGTTTTCAAGTGGAGACCACTTGAAAATTTCAAATTTAAATTGTAAAAATCGTATTCCGAAATTGTTTGAATTTTGATGTAAATACAGACCACATAAGGATCTCAATGAAGTTTATTAGTAATCTATATCCGCCATTTTAATAAAGTTGCAGATATCTTAAGTTAAGCGAGACCACTTGAAATCAGGCTCCCACTTGAAAATTTAAAATCACGATAACTTCTGAAATAATACTCCAAATCGAACCAAATTTGGACAGTGATATTATCATATAATCATCTTGAATGTTTTCACTGGGCAACTTGTCGCGACATCTTGTTTCTAGGTTCCAGCCACTTGAAATCACACTGCCACTTGAAAATATGCCATCACGATAACTTAAATTACTAAACTGATTCAAATAAAAGTTGGATAGTGAACTTATGATTCAAATATCTAGGATAAGTTCACTTGGTGACTTGATCCGCAATTTTATGTCCAAGTGGCTGCCACTTGAAAATTTGTCAATATAGTAACTTTAGTAATACAGAATCAATTCGCATCAAATTTGGGTAATGGATTTAAACTTCAAATATCTCAGATAAGTTCGCTGGGCATCTCACTCCGCTTTTTTTTCCAAGTGGTACCACCTGAAAATTTCTTATGACGATAATTTTTGAAATACTGTTTTAATTTGAACTAGAACTGGACAAGGAACTTATACAAGTATACTGGATGATTTCGCTGAGCATGTTGTTTTGCCATTTTATTTCCAAGTTGCAACCACTTAAGACTGCCACTTGAAAACTTGCCATAAAATTAACTTTTGAAACACGGCACTGATTTAAACCACAGTTGGACAGTGAACCTATGCTTCAAATATCTTGGATATGTTTTCTGGGCAACTTGTTCCACTGCATTGTTTCCAGCTGGTGGGCACTGGAAAATTTGTTATCACGGTAACTTTAGAAATACTTAATCAATTCAAATCAAAGTTAAAAAAGGATTTATCATTCAAACAACAAAAATCTAGAAAATTCACGTAACTCGTGAACCAATCACGTTATTGCGTCCATCTTTGGTATATCGATAATAAGTATTTTCTCGCCAAAATTCGCCAAATTTGGCGCCAAATCTATTACCTGCGTTGCTGGAGCTTTTTAATGCGTTTTTAAGGAAAAATTAGGCTATTTTAATGCTAAAACAAGCTAGAAATGCAGAAAACTAACTTTTTATCAACTTACTAAGCCTCTTTGAAAGAATTTCTACAAAAAAAATTATTTTCAAATTTGAAACGATATTTTAGATGAGGAACTTTCTCTGCCATTTTGATCGAAGTGCCAGCCACTTAATTTTTCAACACGATGACTTTTGAGATTTTGAATTAATTCGAACTATATGTGTACAGTAGACTTATCTCACAAGTACATTTCATATATTTGTCAACTTAACTCACCATTTTGTTTCCAAGCGCCGGCCACTTGAAAATTTTAAATTCACATAAAAAGGTATTTATGAACCGAATTGCTTAAAAATCCATATGTGCATAGCCTACATCAATATTTCTACCAAGTGCATTAATAATTTCCAGCCGCCATTTTGAAGCAAAATGATGGCTACTTGATAAGGAAAAAGAAATCAACCTACCCTTCCGAATAAGCCGGAAGGACTTGTTTTAAATTGCATTTATTATTTAATTGTACTTATTTATTCAAAATTTTCGATTATGTGCGAAATTTCAATCGAATAATAATTGGAAATTCAAGCAATTAAAATTCTGTTACAACAACAAACAACACATTGCAAATAAGATGGACGAGCAGATCGATAGCAAATTTGATATATGGGCGATTCTCGAGACGCGTGCAAGGAATAAAAATTAGTTAAAAAAAAGTCACACTAGATGACATCTTGAATAGAAATACGGCATTCGTAGCAAAAGAAATGACTCACACGTAACACATAACATTTTGAACATTTTTTGATTTGATTTTAAACCTAAATAAATCATTCGATTTGTTAAATTTGCCTTTTTCAATGCAAAGCGCCATCTTCTAAACCTTTCTTAAACCACTTCAGTGCGTCTCATGAATTTTCCACATTTGAAATTTTGTAGCAATTTACTCATTCCTCTTAAATGATATTTTCATCGCACCACGGCCTAACTCGAAGTCCCCTCTTTCCCATCGAGTTTGGCTGTGATTGGACAAACCTCAAAATCAAAAGCTACTCCGCCAGAAGCTACCTTTTAAATTAATTACCGTTTGTTTTAGAAATTTGTTGCCTTATTGCCAAAATAAATTTGTTTTTAGTCCAAATTCCTCTAAACAGGATTTTTTTTTTCTTTTTTTTCTAATTGTTCCATTTTTATTAAGTATTCGTTTTAATTTTGCCAATATATTTTTAAATCGTAGATTTTTGCGGTGGGTTTTTTTTTAAACCCAATTTCTTTCCATAGACACTGAAATTGTAATATTTACAAAGTCTTTGGTTAAAAAAAAAAAAAAAAATGTCAACTGAAAACAACCGTGAGATTTTTGCGATCTATTTCTAAAAGGTGGAACAATTTCGATGCTGATTGTTAATAATATTGATAAAAAATATATTTAATTGCAAGTAATTACTAAAAAGTAGGATTAATTTAGACGTTTTCATTTAATTTATGTCCAGTTGCTGATATACTTCAGTTTTCAATTCCTACTATTAGTTCACACTTTCCCTACATCTTGTACAAATCTTGCAATCGATTTTTAACTAACTTCCCAACTAGCTAGAAGTTTGAAACTTTCAGGATTGCTCAGAACACGGTGACAACACAATACTTCAAAGTCCGATTTTCGAATTTTTTATTAGTTTTCTTATAATTTTATAAAATATGAAAATAATAGCATCCTAATAGCGTTATTATAGCCATTAAAATATTAGCTATAATTTAATTGTTGCCAAAAAAATTTACGAGTTCATTTTCTTTCGACATAAAAATAAATACTTTGAATTAAACGTCAACGTTACAAAATTACACAGGCCGACATGTAAAATTATGATTTTATAATTTTGACTGATTTTTATGTTTTTTGGTAAGCTAAAACCGAAAATGAAATCAGTTTTTCTCTATCACGTATAGATTTTTGTCAATACAGGGTGCCTACCAATGTAATTTCTTCCATTACTCTTCCACCAATATAATTATATGGTAAGTTTTATAGTATGTTTTCATGATTAATTAATCATGGATAACTACTCTTGTAATAGCGCAGCACTAGTGCAAAGTAAAAACGTAGTAACCAACCACCCAACCTATTGTTATGATGATATATGCAAGAAATTGTGCCGGTAAGCACCTTGTATTTACAAAAATCTGTACGTGATATCGAAAAATGGGCTGCATTTTTGGTTTCAGCACATCAAAAAACATATAGTTCAGCTAAAATCACCAAATCTAATTTTGTCAATTTCAATTTTGTAAGCCTGTGTTATAAAAAGTTAAATTATGCATCTCACAAAAATGGACGGCATTATCACTTTAAAATTTTTATGCACATTGATAAGAGTTCTATGGTTCATCAGAAAGTTTAAAACATTGTATATAAAAAGTTTTTTTTTATCTTATAAGTATTTTTATTTATTTTTTCTTGCGCGTTTTTTATTTCTTAATTCAAAATTATTTAAAAAAAAAACTTTTTCAAAAGTGTTTGTAAGTAGGAATTGACTTAATTTTTTTTTTCTTCTTTGTTACTTGTTACGGAGTATAATATTCAAATTTAGAAAATAAAATTTAAGAGTAATTTCATTTTTATTTATTTTATTTTGTCGCCACGTGGCGAGTGGAATTTTTCTGTTTTGTTGTCGAATGTTTAATTATGATCAACATGCAAAACAATTGTTGATCGGAGGTCGAAGCGAGTGATGACAAAAGGAGGATATACCAAATATTAAATTACTATTTTGCAAGTTTTGATTGTCTTTTTTAGTTTATGTACAAGATAGCAGTATTTTTAGTGAAGTCTAAATAAATACCTTTGTATTAAAAATTTATCTCTTTGTAAAAATATGAACAACTTTTAAAAATTCCCAATAATTTGACTAAAACGTTACATTTATTATCAGATAAGTCACGCAACGTGTCTTTTATTGCCATGTTTTTATTAACTTCTATTCTGTTTGTTCGTGGGTTTGTCCGGTACAAATCTTGCAATCTATTTTTAACTAACTTCCCTACTAGCTACACATTTGAAACTTTCACAGTAATTCAGAACCCGGTGACAACATAATACTTCGAAGTCAGATTTTCGAATTATCGAATAGTTTTCTTTTAATTAATTAAAATATGAAAATAATAAGCTCCTAATAGCAATAAAAATAGTCATTAAAATATTAGCTACACTTTAATTGTTGCCAAAACTATTACGAGTTCATTTTCTTTCGACATAAAAATAAATACATTTAATTAAACGTGAGCGTTAAAAAATTGTAAAAAGTTAAATTACGCATCTGGCAAAAATTGACGTCATTATCAATTTAAAGATTTCCTACACATTGATAAAGTGCTAATGTAGTTCATGATGCAAATATATGTTGTTCTGAAAGGATTAATATTTTATTTTTAAAACCAACTTTTTTTTTTTATTATTCAAATTTCCCGAAACTCTTTAACCAATCACATTAAAACAACCATCTTTGGAATATCGATAATAAAGATTTTCTCGCCAAAAAAGTCGCCAAGAGCAAAAAGTCACCAAATTTGGCGCCAAATTCATTTCCTGCCTATTGGAGCTTTTTAATGTGTTTTAAAGGGAAAAGTAAGCTATTTTAACGCGAAAAAGAGCTGGAAATGCAGAAAATTGACATTTTATCAACTTACAAAGCCTCATTGAAAGAATTTATACAAAAATAAATACAATTAATTACAATTTCGTAACAATACGCATTGATAAAGTGCTAATGTAGTTAGTTCTATAGCTATGATTCAACAGAAAATTTAAAAACATGGTTTATAAAAAGTTTTTTATCTTATAATTATTTTATCATCAATAACACCATTAGCTTTCTTTCTTTCTTTCTTTTTTTTTTTTTTTTTTTTCAATATATCTGAGCATAGATTTTTTTCCCCCAGACTTAATTTTTTGGGGGAAAAAAAGATTTCAAACTTTTAAAATTAATAAAATTAATCAGCCATTAGAAAGATGAGCTTATCCAATAAAATAAATATAATGCATGTAATTGTTAAAATATTTTGTTCAAGATATAAATTTCTTATATAAACTGATTTAAGGAATTAGATAATTTCTGGGAAAAGTTTATTTTCTGCTCTCATTTCCTATTAGTTGTAATACACCTTTCCCTTTAGCATTTTTCTCAATTTTCAAGGTTTATTGCGTCTTCACATCCACAGCCTTTCTTTTAAAAACATTTTAATAAAGCACCCCATTAAGCCAATAGTTTTCAACATGTACTTTGCTTCAAATTATTTAAAAAATGAAATGTAATTTTCTTAGTTAATAGTTTTGTTTTACAGATGATTAGCTTTAATATGTTTGACATGTGTTAAAATCTTAAAAATGAGTAATTATTCTAATATGCAAATAATATTTTCTAGAAATTCTAATTTTAGAAAATATTAGCTATTATAAAAATAAAGGACTAAATTGATATGTTTAAAAATATCTTAACGAACGCATATGTTACTCGCCATTTAATATAACAATTTAGTAACTGATTCCTTTTATCATAAATTTGAACATTTAACCGAAAAATTTCAACGATATCACAATAAATGTCACATTAAACTAAAGGAGTTGAAAAGAAAATTGCATTTGTCTACTTTATAATTTTCCATACTTTACAAATGTTTTTTCAAATGAAAAATCCATTATATAAAGAGTTAAATTTTTATATCATTGATAATTATTTATTTACAAATTTTAGGTTGGATACTATAATTAAATATATATATATATATATATATATATATATATTTACCATGTTTAACAGGAAATTGTCACAAATTTCAAATATAAAATTCAATGCTTAAATCATGATTCAAAGATTTAAAGACCACTACGCAGCAGTTTTGAGCGATTTTAACCTTCAAAGAGGGACTCTGGCAACAAATGTCACAAAATGGCCGCTCACCACTATGCAGCAGTTTTGGGCGATTTTAACCTTCAAAGAGGGGCTCTGACAACAAATGTCACAAAACAATATGAAATTTTGAAAGAGCCCGTTTCTAGAGGTTAAGTTTCCCTCGTTGTTTATTGCATAAACATAAAAAAAAAAAAAAAAAAAAAAAAAAAAAAAAAATGCTGCCGGATATAAAATCCCACGTGACAGAGGGCAGCAGTTAATTAAAAAGACAAAATTTAGGCTTCTAATGAGGAGATTTCGTAGGCAGCTGAAGAAAGTTCAAATTTTGCGACGGGACTTTGGAAAAGTTAGTAAGGTGAGATTTTAGTTTGTTAAATTGGATAGTTCCATTAAGGTCACAAAGATTTTAGTTAAAGGCGACTCTCTAAAATGTTAAAAAGCCAGTTATTGGGTCTAATTGGAGGATTGAGTAAATAAAATGGGGCTGTGAGGGGACATGCAAAATAAGCATGTTCAGGAGAGCCTTCCTCTCCGCACCGTCATTGGGAGGTCCTCGAGCAATGAAAATGAAATAAGTAGATTCTGAAAGTTCCATGACCCGTCAGAAAGGCTGAAATTGCTGGAGACAAATCAAAGTTATAATTTTTCACAGAGTTAATGAGGGCCTAAATCATGATTGTCACCAAAAATGTTTATCACGAAAAATTTAATAGAATTAAAATTATTAATCGTATAAAAGTGAAACAGTTAGTATACCAAATGAGCCAAAAATTCATTAAAACTTTGAAAATTTGTAAAATAAATAAATAAATAAATAAAAATTTACTTTCCAGATATAATATACAATCCGCGATTGTAATGAAATGCTCGCCCTCTGGTGGGCTAAGGTGAAATTATCACACCACTGCATATCCTCATATTATGCAATCGACTTTCCATGGTGAAATGGCGGAGAAAGAATAATAATTACACGTGGCTGTTATATTTACTAACAACTGCAGTGTTCAGAGAGCGCCATCTATCGATCATTACAAACGCGGATACATTTTTTATTTCAAAGTTAATTTAATTTTAATTATGGGCCGGGAATATGTCCTCTTTATCTGTAGGTAGTACTGATAAGAAGTAGAGTATACGTTCCTTATACTGGCTGTGGGAAAAAAATTCTGCGAATATCACTATGGTTTTGGGCATATGGTTTGGGCAATTTTTGGGTTTTATCGCATTCTTTTGAGGATAATCGCTTTGGTGGAAGTGGAATGTTGGTTTGGCAGTAGAAAAATCAGTTTGGCGAATGACTTGGAGGATTGGTGGGGATGTGATGTTTGTGAACAAATAGGTTACTAATCTTGGATCTATTCTAATATGTAGTCAATGTAACATCATAGAGGCAGCATCAAATGAAAAAAAAAAAAAAAATACACGAGTTAGGCATTTGTGATCCTACGAAACACGCGTATTGTATCAAATTTTTAAATATTTCGTATTTCAGTGAGTTTTATGCGGTTTTATGATTTGTTTTCCATAAAATTAATGTATGTAATAATTAAGTCGTTATGTTCGTTATGTTATAAACGTTTGTAAATTTAAAATTGTCATAAGAAATCATAAGAACTATCAAATTTAAATTTGTTTCACTAAAATTAAATCGATTAGCAACGTAATAAAGGTTATTAGAACATAAAATAATCAAGTACAGATTTTAAATATGATGAATTTTTCAGTTATTCTAAAGTTTGAAAATTTAACCGAATATTTAAGCCCAGTTGTGTCCATCAGATCAAGCAATGAATATTTTCAAGCAATTATAATTGGTTTGATGGCGTCGTTTTGCGTACATTTCTTCTATAATTTGTTATGCAAAATGTTTTCTTCAAATCGGAGAATCATTTACCACTTCCTACAAACAAAGTATTTTAAAAAGTTTTCATCGAATTCGAATATAGCAGATTCAAATGAAACCGGTTACGTTTGTCCCATTTGCTGTTTTTCTCAATCAACAATATATGACCAAAATGGATACTTCTGTGCCCTGAAATGTGGCCATGTATATTGCAGTAATTGTGTAGATGTAATCTATAAAAGACTGAATAGAAAATGTGCATTATGTAATCTAAAATCCTACAGAACATCTGTACGCAAAATTTATCTTTAAACAAATGAAAATTTGATTAATTATTGATTTTTTTCCCGGAACAAACTATGTATTTCAAAACTAATTATATAAATTATGAATCTGGCTTTACTCTGTTTCCTTATTAAAATAGATGCACAATAACAAAGTGTATTTAAAATAATATCGAATTATTTTTTAAGCTTTAGTGTATATAATCGGTTAAAATATTGTCGGGTATGGCATAGATTTGATATCTGTCGTCCTTGGCGATTTTTGTATTTTGCAATCAAAAACGTAATACGAAAATATGCATGCCCAATGTATATTTTCGTAATATATGTTGTACGAAATATTGCTTCATATTATTGATTATTCTCTTAATATAAGTTATTAAAATAACTATGATTTTGAAAGAAATTAAATATGTTCATCAGATAACTTGGCGGTCTCTTTTTTTTTTTTTTTTTTTTTTTTTTTTTTTTTTTTTTCTCATTCGCCAATGACAGCAGATATCAAATCTGTTTGGGAAAATGAAATGCAAAAGGGAAAATTTCGTCTCATTCCCTTCTCGAAATAGGTAAATTTTCGACTAATCAAAGTATGTAATACCAATGTTTTACTTTTGATCGACGCCACAGGTAAATTTGGGACCGAACGATGGTCCTAAATTTACCTATGCCTTTTCCTGTCTCACTAAAAAAATTGAGGGTTTTTTCACTCATACAAAACATATCATAAATTTTGCTGTATATATACATATATATTAACGAGTAATTTCATAATTTTATACTGCATACTGTATTGTATTAATAATTGTATTTTAAAAACAACTAATTCATGATAGCACGTTTACCGAGTTCATTCTATTTAGTAAAACTAATTGTACTAATCTTCTAAGAGAAATCGAAATATTTTTTTCAAGACTTCGTTAGGAACAATTCAGATTGATCCACAACTCTATTTGGCGATTACGGCGAAAGACGATATTTCAAAATGTTTACCATGGATTCCAAATGTAAACAAAGCGAAAACGCGTTTTTCAAAACGCCGTCTGTTTTGTAATGTACACAAATAAATTGAGCCTATTTTTAACGTTAATAAAACAAATTTTTTAAATTAATTTACCTCACTTTGCATAAGGAAACAACTGCCTGAAGTTCGATACTACAAATATCATTAATAGGCATAAATATATTTATATAAATTCTACCCATACATTTACACTATTTAAATGTTTTACGATTGCAGGGAAAATACGATCATATAAACCAGATTTCCTAACCCACATTTTTTTCAAAAATTCCAAAAACATTTTCCTCTTTCTAAACAATTCATTCAAAAAAAAAAAATCTAGTACAGTCACCTTTTATGGTATAATTTCAGTATATTCCCACAGCTAAATTTTGGCGATTTTTCTTTGGCGCCGTTTTGAACGATAACGATGTCGTTTTGGACTGGTTGCGATATAATATGGCAGCCTAAATGTTGTTTATTTTGGATTTATGATTTTATGTTTTATGATTTATGATTTAGATTATGATTTTATCATTTATGATTTATGATTTATGATTTTTAGATTTATGATTTAGCCATAATCACCAACAAAAAATCGCCAAATATCGTTGTGGGGATATACTGAAGTTGTTCCAGTTATCTTCATAAATAATTGGAATGCTGGTTGCCATGATCATCAAAAATGAACAGAAAACAGTTTACCATATTATGTAGCAAAGAATACGGAACGACATCGTTATCGTTGAAAACGGCGCCATAAGAAAATCGCCAAATACGGTTGTAAAACAACCTGAGAGTTGTACTGTTCGTTATTTAATAAACTAGAAATTTTTTTGATCAGTTGTGAAAATGATATTTGAAATTTTAATTACTTTAATTCATATTTTAAAACACACAAATAATAAATTCATCATTTTCACATCACTTTGAAGAAGTGTAAGTTCTTATATAGTTTTGAGCAATTCAAATGATACAAACTGTTTCATTAAACAAGTCTCTTTAACATCATTAACTGTATTTAATTTTTACTTCTATTACCCGACTACCATACGTAATAGGAGTATTGTATTCGGTAAAAAATTTCGATATCGAGATTTCACCTGATTTGCATGTTTTAAGGTCTTCTGAGTCAAAGTAATTGTAAGATTAAATATATATATATATATATATCGTGACCCGTCAAATAAGCCCAACACAAAACGGCCCCGACAAAAAAGCCCCGTCAAAATAGCTCCGACAAATGAGCCCAAAGGACAAAAGAGCCCCGACAAAACAGCTCCGACAAAGCAGCCCCGACAAAACAGCCTCGACAAAATAGCTCCAGACAAAATAGCCCCAGACAAAACAGCCCCAAGACAAAATAGCCCCGACAAAACAGCCTCGACAAAATAGCCCCCGACAAAATAGCCCCGACAAAGTAGCCTCCGACAAAATAGCCCCAGACAAAATAGCCCCCCGACAAAACAGCCCCGACAAAACAGCCCCGACAAAATAGCCCCCGACAAAACAGCCCCGTCAAAATAGCCCCGACAAAACAGTCCCGACAAAATAGCCCCCGACAAAACAGCCGCCGACAAAATTTGTATGTATCTTTCTGTGTACATGGAAAATCTTCTGACTATCATATCTCAAAAAAAAAAAAAAAAAGTGATAGAACTACGAAACTTCAGAATTGAGGCAGGTCTGGTGTACATATGATTTTTCGAACTTTTGGTGAAAATTGGATAACCGGAAGTGTGTCATATAGTTTTTTCAGAATCAAAGAAAAATACAGCGTATTAGCGCCACCTATCGGCCTATACACACAAAAACTTAAACATCAGTAGGAAAATATGGTGCACTTATAAACAATAGATTTTGATGTGTAGTATTTCATAGGCAAGGAAAATTCAGAGACATTTACAACAAAAAACGCTACCTTCCGACCGATAACAAACAACATTTCGTGTAATATTCATAGAATTTAAAAAATGATGCAGTTATGACCGTTATATTTTAAGATAAACTTTTTCATAAACAAAGAAAATGACAGCATATCAGCATCAGCGCTACCTTTCGACCGATATAAACACAAATTTAAACAAAATTTACAACGTAAGTACACCACTTTTCAGTCCTTTTTTTTTTTCGTTGTTGTTGTTGTTGTTGTTGCTTAAAATTACACAAGATTAAATTATATCAGTGAAGCATAACACTGACGTCTGCCGTCGATGTACACATAATGTTGAAGTGGTTGCTGATTAAATCATTTTTATCTTAAAACAAGATTATGCATTTTTTTTTTTTTTTTTTTTATTATGAAAGTGTAAAGTTATTTGGAGGATAGATTAAGGGACAGTAGGCCCCAAATGGGAGTTCGCCACGGCCTTAGAATAAATAAGTTAAATCGCTGGATGAAAGCTCACCTGTTTGGCGATGTATCACAAAAGTTAATCAGAACAAATTTAACTCAAGATGAAAAAAAAAAATCAAGTATTGTTGAATTCTGCTTATTGATTTAGTTACAGCGACCAGAACTTTTGCTGACACACACAGACAGATATCTCAAAATGTGCAAATTCATAGAAAACCTTAAATCAAAAATTTTCAGGAATATTTCATTCCCTATTTAGGTATATAAAAGAAAATAACAAATCCACATTTAAAAAAAATAGTCATTTACAATTTATGAAAATAAATTATGTTTTACAATAAATAATTACAAGATAAAAAGAACTTTTTATATACAATGTTTTTAAATTTTTCTGTTGAATCATATAAACATACAGTCGGTAACAAAAGTCCCCGAACACTAGCAAAAATTCCTATATAAAAAAAGTACACTTAATACAGTTTTGTTAAAAAAATCCTTGTCGAATCCTGTTCTTAGTCAGTCTAAGAACATGATTCGACAAGGATTTATTTAACAAAACAGTATTAACTTTACTTTTTTTACATAGGAATTTTTGCTAGTGTTCGGAGACTTTTGTTACCGACTGTACCTGGTAACTTTTATAATTTATTCCGGAGTACTGTTAACCTCGCCCTTTATTCATACCATTATATTTTAAAAGCACTTTTCTTCTTATTTCATCGTAATTACATATTGGAGAAAATTTCTCTACAATCATACTGGTGTGAAAAAAGGGCGAAGCTAACAGTACTCCGGAATAAATTATAAAAGTTACCAGGTATGTTTAAACGATACCGAAGGCAGCGCGGACCCATAATAATTGGCTGAAAGTAATAAAAAAAATGCATTGTCCTCGTGTTCTGAGCTTTTCTAAAAGTTTCAAATTTCTAGCTAGTCAAGATAGAGGTCTGCACGGGCTGAAATTTTGAGGCCCAAGCCCCTCCCGGCCCGTTTCAAAAATATGTAAAAAAAAAAAAAAAAAAATGCATTTTTTCTATGAAAAAAATTTTTAGTATGTGTCTTGTAGAGATTTTATACAGCCGATTAACAGAATGTCCTTTAACAAAGCTGCTGAACTTTTAAAAGATAATTATATATAAACAGAAATTCATTATTACAGACGTACAAAAGACTCAAAGGACGACAGAAAATCGAGTCGAAAATATTAGCATTCATCAAACAATATAGGACAGTATTTAAAATAATTAATACTACTAAAAATGTATTTTCAACCATTTACTCTTATATACCGTAATGTATCTGAATTTTTCATGTGATCCAATAAACAAAACTTTAATGCTAATCCAACCATATTCAATAGAAAAGATGCTTTTGCACATGCTAGAAATGGTGCTACTTTCATCCAGTGCACAGGAGATAAGAAAAAGGAGCTTTCGCGAAAAAGTTACAGTGGAATGATTTTTACTGCCTTTATACAACCTAAACTCTTCAGACCGTAGGACACAAAGCCTTATACACAGTAACGTATCTAATTTCTTTTGTTTGTACATGTGTGCAAACTAATAATGACATGCATACTATTTTGAATAAGAACCATCTAATATTACATGAAATAAAATATATTAACTTCGAGACATGCTAAAAATATCTGCGGAAAATGAAATCTCAAACAGGCACATTGATATTCATTTTAATTGAAGTTATAGACATTTTTTAACAAAATAAAATTTTATGTGCTACACAAGCCTGTGAAATTATGTAAAATAAATGACTGAAGAAATATTTTATCTTTTTCATTTTCCTTGATTAACGAGGAAACTAAAAAAAGATTCGGGCTGACACGGACCGGAAAAAATATCATCCACGCCGGCCCGGCACGAGTATACACAAAATAACTGAGCACGAGCCCGGGCCGAGCGCAAATTTAAAAATTCGCCCCGAACCCGGCCCGTGCAGACCTTTAAGTCAGGAAGTTATATGATTACTGAATCATAAAAACGCTACCGAAGGCAGCGGGGACCCAAAACAATTGGCTAAAAGTATTCAAAAAATGCATTGTCATCGTATTTTGAGCTATTCTAAATATCTAGCTAGTCGAGAAGTTAATTAAATAAATTTTCTGTTAAATCATATAAATGCTTCCAGGCTATTTTGTTGGGGCTATTTTGTCGAGGCTGTTTTATCGAGGCTGTTTTGTCGGGGCTATTTTGCTGAGGCAATTCTGTCTTGGGCTATTTTGTTGGGGCTGTTTTGTCCTGGGGCTATTTTGTCGGGGCTATTTTGTCGGGGGCTATTTTGTCGGGGGCTATTTTGTCGGGGCTGTTTTGTCCTGGAGCTATTTTGTCGGGGGGCTATTTTGTTGGGAGCTATTTTGTCGGGAGCTATTTTGTCCTGGGGCTATTTTGTCGGGGCTATTTTGTCGGGGCTATTTTGTCTGGGGCTATTTTGTCTGGGGCTGTTTTGTCTGGGGCTATTTTGTCCTGGGGCTCTTTTGTCGGGGCTGTTTTGTCGGGGGCTATTTTTCGGGGCTCTTTTGTCGGGGCCGTTTTGTCGAGGCTATTTTGTCGGGGCTGTTTTGTTGTCAAGGCTCTTTTGTCGGGGTTCATTTGTCGGGGCTATTTTGTCTTGGGCTATTTTGACGGGGTACCATATATATATATATATATAATACCATGTTTTTAAATTTTCTGTTGAATCAAAGCTATAGAACTACATTAGCACTTTATCAATGTGTATACAGTCGCCAGAAGTATTCTTCGAGCAACTCCACCCCGTCAGAATTGTTCACGTTCGGTTCGAATAATAAATATTTAGAATTTAAATATATTATTTAAATATTTTATTTTAATAATAAAATATTTATTATTTAAATATTTTATTTTAATAATAAAATATTTATTATTTAAATATATTATTTGTTTATCGAAAAGTTAAAAATGTATTATTTGTTTATCGAATCGTTAAAAAAATATATTCAATATTGGTACAGCATTCATTTAAAAAATGCCCTTATTCAATATTGTAAATTTCTATCTCAGATTTAAAGACATTAACCAATCAACCAATCATGCTAAAGTATCTTAATGTTAGGAGCGTTTTAGCAGAAGGTTGATGCTAGAAGAGATTCAGACAGAATGAAGGAATGAAGGTTTGAGTACAGCTATTTATAAAGAATGAATCCGAGTCAATCAACCAATCAACCAACCTTGAAAAAAAAAAAAAAATTTTTTTTTTTTTCAAGGTTGGTTGATTCGTTGATTGACTCTAGCTAACATATATATCATGCTAAAGTATATACACTATCATTGTCCAGCAATGCTTATTTGTTTGAGCGTCTATAAATATCTTTACCGCATCCGTGTCCGTTGCAAATGAGTTATGCAATATCCAGCGATAAATTATTCTATAAAAAGCCTTATCTCATCCTGTTTTCGTAGAAAATGAGTTATGCAATCCTTCAGATTGACTATATAAATATTTTATTATTTAAATATTTCATTTAAATATATTATTTGTTTATCGAATCGTTAAAAAATATATTCAATATTGGTACGGCATTCATTTAAAAAATGTCCTTATTCAATATTGTAAATTTCTATCTCAGAGTCAAAGACATTAGCTATCTCAGATTCAAAGGCATTAGTATCGTTTCAATATTGAAATTTTAATATTATCTATCTCAGAGACCCCATTCAAAGTCTCACCCATCCAATATTGGCTTACTACCGTCGCAAAAAAATGGGCCGAACGAAGCGTCAACGACAGAAATCTGCCATGAGACGCTTCGTTCGGCCCATTTTTTTGCCCCCTCCAATTTAAATCTCTAAGGCATCAGTTTATACCAGCGAGATCGATTTCCCACGAAGACTTTGATTTTGGACGGAGGGGTGTCTGTCCAAGAAATAGTCTCAAATCTATCTTCGTGTAGGCGAGGGTCATCATCGTGGTCTCCATCATAGAACAGCTTGGTTCTTTCTATGAAATCCTTTAAGAATTCATCTATGAAGACATCAGAATTTCTCACGATCCGAATTCTGACTGCTTTATGGATGCATGCAGTTGGCACTATAGGATCTAAGATGTCAATCTTAGCAGATTTCATCATGGCCTCAAAACCCATGGTCGACAGCGCATCTCCGAAATGAATCTCTTCTATTGGATACACCCAGGTATTAGCTAAAGAGACAGGTATCCTGAACCTTTTGTAAACGAGGTCCCTCACCTTTAGCTTGGTAGTTTTTTTTACGTATGCACTACCCTTACCCATCAGCTTGGCCACATCAGAGGCCCTGACGAACAAAAGTCCATCCGCAGAGACTACGAATAGGATTTTAGCATCAAGCTGTGGATGTTCAATTGTGAATAGCATGACTTAATAGCAATAGCAACAGAAGTCAAAATGATGCAGGCTCTTAGAGGCAGCTCGTATATATACCCGATTCGCGACCTAATTTTAGCAAGCTTTCTTAGAAAACGTGACCTTCTGATAAAATTCTTCTAGAACTAATCTGTTGACAGGATATTATGTAATCCTCAGGACGCGATAAACTTATTTTTAGAATTAATTTGTCGTTTGAGCGGGATCTTGCATAATCTACAGGACGTGCGTAAGAGGATGTGCGTCAGAGGATGTCGATAAGAAATTTAGATAGAAATAGAGATTGCTGCTAGTATAAATACAGGCTGCTGGACGAGACATTTCATTCTGACTGCTTGATATTCTAAAAGCTCCAAAATGATATTTCAAATTTTAGCTGAAGAGTTAAACGTGAAATTTACTTGTTTTTTGACTTTTGACGGTGAAATTTTTATCAAAGGTTCAGACGTAGCTCGCACCATGGGCTATCAAAATCCTTCTGGCGTTTTAAACTTATGCCATCTTACAGTGACTGACATCGCTCCCGAGGGCTTGAGCCTGCCTCCGTCTCTAGCCAAGACACGTATTTTTGGATTGGAAGATGCCAACACGCTGTTGGATATGCATCCAGGCGAATTTCAATCCTTATTTCAGGGGCCTATCGAGATTTTGTCGCCGATAGAGTGTACGTTTAACATCAGAAGGCCCATACGTATCAAGATAGCATCCATTAGCTCTTCCAATGCTACCATGGAGAGTTTTATAGCTGATTTGAAAATATCCATGGACTCTTACCTGCAATCTGTACCGATGGATAGCTATGTCTTCGGAGAGAGGTACGGAGACCTAGAATTGGGGTATTTTCCCAAAAAAATTAAAGTTTTGGTGGGAAACAAACCCTACTTTTATAAATCCTCGTCTTAAGATCAGGACGAGGTGCAAAAAAATGGGTCGAGCGAAGCCTCTCATGACATAAGTCATTGAGGCTTCGCTCGGCCCATTTTTTTGCGATAGATAGAGTGCCAACATTGGATGCGTACCGATTTGAACTTGTAATTTTCAAGGGATATGGCTTAGCTATAAGATAATTTTGATAAAATATCTATAGACAAATTTAAGGTATCTGAATTTAAAAATTTAATTGTTTCATTTAAAATTTACTGTGTAAAATTTAAAATTTTTAAAGACTAAGTGTGGCGGTCATTATAATCTGATCTCTAATTTTTCAAGGGATATGGCTTAGCTATAAGATAAATATGAAACTTGGTAAAATATACAGACTCGATAGCTAAATTTAAGGGATCTAAATTTAAAAATTTAATTTTTTTCGTTTAAAATTTATATGTAAAATTTAAAATTTTTAAAGGTTAAGTGTATCAGTCATCATAATCTGATCTCTAATTTTCAAGGGATATGGCTTAGCTATAAGCTAAATATGAATCTTGGTAAAATATCGATAGCTAAATTTAAGGGATCTGAATTTAAAAATTTAATTTTTTTCGTTTAAAATTTACATTAAAATTTTTAAAGACTAAGTGTAGCCAAGCCAGTCATTATAATCTAATCTCTATAAAAAGATTTTCGAGAGACAGGATATTATGCAAGCCTTTCCTCAGGATGCTTGATAAGCGGCTCCCGGTTAAAATTACAATCAGATCTCTATAAAAAGATTTTCGAGAAGTGTTGACAGGATATTATGTAAGCCTTTCCTCAGGAAGCCCGGTTACAATCAGATCTCTATAAAAAGATTTTTCCAGAAGTATTGACAGGATCCTCAGGAAGCCCGGTTATAATCAGATTGTTCGAGAGACAGGATATTATGCAAGCCTTTCCTCTTGATAAGCGGTTCCTAGAAAATTACAATCAGATCTGTTGATAAGACCGGGTATATATACGAGTGTCCAGCGAGAGCTCTTCAATTGCTAGTCGATCTCTCTACTAGCTGCTTAGATACATTAACTCTCTGTCAGTCATGTTTTTCCATGTAAAAAATTATGCTTATGGCGTTGCCTTTAAATGCCTAATGGCCACTGATGGCACCCTGTTTGTCCGGGCTGAGGACCTGGCTATTTATTCGAGGCACCCTCTAGATCTAAAATTTGCCGAAAAATATGCAGGCCTCACCGTCCGAGATGTGATGGACCCTAAAATCGATTTACCTAAATGGCTCGCTAAGACGAGAATCTTCTCGATTAGCGAAGCCAAACATCATTTGAAAGGGTTCATGGGCGAACAGGAATTTGATGAAATGTTCGATGGTTCGGCCATGGTGAAATACCAGGCTAACATGAAGCTCAGCTTCGTGAAAGCCATAGGTGTTCGATTTGTTGAAAGGTCCCATACCAAGTTCGAAGACTTCCTTGCCGCATACCAACTACAGGTGAGGAAATTTTTTGAGCTTGAATATGAGGATTATGAATTATACAAATCTCAAATGACCGGACCGTTGAAGATGACCATCAGTAGGCTATCTAATGAGCAATCCATAGAGAGCTTATGCTAATCTTTCAAATGAGAAAAAAAAAATGGGTCGAACGAGGTGTCTCATGGCAGAATTTCTGTCTTTGACACCTCGTTCGACCCATTTTTTTGCGATAGATATAGTGCCAATATTGGACGGGTTTAATTTGAGACTTTGATATTAAATTTATAAAAAAATCTATTTAAGCTAGTATCGAAGAGATTATCAGGATAGCATGAAGACTATTTAAACGTATAAACTATATTAAGCCAATATTGTAGAAATAAAATTTAAGACTCTGGAAAACGAGATAAAATGGTATCAATTTAAATGTATAGATAAAAATAACTAAGCCAACAGAGACATGACTGGACAATGACGGTTTGGATACGTAAGCGAGTTTATCTCTCTCTATATATATAGATGGGATGAAGCCACGCCCACAAGAAATCCAACGACCTTAAAAAAAAAAAAAAAAAAAAAAAAAAAAAAAAAATTTTTCGTGTGACCTTGAACACATCTTCAAGGACGGAGCAGAATCTATAACTTAACGGAACTAACCTCATTTATTGAACATTAGTTTTTTTCGTGCGTCCTATATATAGGATGGCTAGCGTACCCACATCTCATTTTGTCTCGACGTCTGCCAACAACAGTCATCTAGTTATCTGTAAAATATTTTGAATTTGTAATTTTCAAGGGATATGGCTTCTCTATAAGATAATTATGTATCTTGATAAAATATCTATAGATAAATTTAAGAGATCTGAGTCTAAAATTTTCGTTTAAAATTTTAACTTTTTGTGTAAAATTTAAAAATTTTAATGGCTAAGCTAGAGATAGAGTACCAATATCGTAACGATTTGAAGGGATATGACTTCTCTATAAGATAAATATGAATCTTGGTAAAATATACAGACTCTATAGATAAATTTAAGAGATCTGAGTTTATAAATTTAATTTTTTCGTTTAAAATTTTAATTTTTTGTGTAAAATTTTAATTTTTTAAGGGCTAAGCTAGATATGTAATATTTCACAGTTGGTTTCTAAAGTTATATTTTTTTATCCAATCATTGTAGATGGCGCTGCAGTCTATATATATAGTATATATATAGTATATCTATTAGGGTGGGTGGGAGTGGAATTTATTTCTTCTACTGTAAGGTCATGCATAAACCAGCTCCGTGATACCCAAACCCGTTTTCTTTAAAATAGGATGAGATAACGTTATTTATACAATATTGGCTTTGAAAACAAGATTTTTATAGACTTTTGTCTGACAAATGACAAGATGTTGCAGGTTTTCATGAAATCAGAATAGATCATGGGTTTTTATAAAATATAATAACATAAAATATTTTTTTATCTGTATTTAAACAAGCAGACATTTCCGCTTAGCGGAAATGTCTGCATGTTTAAATACAGATAAAAAAATATTTTATTTCAAACTCAATGATGTCTCTTATGTAAAATGTCTTTAATAAACCGTACTTTTTCCGACAGCGGTACCATGATTTGTTTCAAGCCAAAAATGCGTATCTTATCCTCTAGCAGTACGTTCCTCGATTGTATCCTGAACGAATCGCTCACGTAGCCTATACCTATATTAGAGCCATCCATTTTTTCGGTAGCGATTCAAGGTACGCCAAAATAAATTTGACTCGCGATACTTAATCATCGTAAAAAGTTTGAATAGATTAGAAACAGGCTAAGATAGCGTATTGTTAATTTGCCAGATATAAATTAGAAACGTTCCATGGCTAAGCTAGAGATAGCATATCGTTCTAAAGCCGGCAGGATCTAACAATGGATAGATTTACTGGGACAGAAGAAGACTGATTGGAGAAGAGTCGGCTATTTATATAGAATGAATTCAACCAACCAACCAACTGTGGAAAAAAAAAAAAAAAATTTTTTTTTTTTTTTTTTTTTTTTTTTTTTTTTTTTAAGTGGGTGTGGCATTTTATACTTTTTATTCTTATAATTTTTTTCAAGATAATATTTTTTTTTGGACTTTGCCATTTTTAACCAAGCTCGAAATTTCTTTTAAGTTTAATTGCTGGACAATGATAGTGTAAATACTTTAGCATGATATATATATAGGTTGGCTAGAGTCAATCAACTAATCAACCAACCTTGAAAAAAAAAAAAAAAAAATTTTTTTTTTTTTTTTTCACAGTTGGTTGGTTGGTTGATAATCTTCTCTATATATAGGATCGCTGACGTGCCACCTCCTCATTCTATCTAGATCTTTGCCAGCAACGGTCATATCTCTCATCTGTTAAAATTTTCAATTTTTCAACTAGGCATAGTGACTAGACGACCGTTGCTGGCAAATGTCGAGACACAATGAGGAGGTGGCAAGTCAGCAATCCTATATATAGAGGATATAATCAACCAACCAACTATGAAAAAAAAAAAAAAAATTTTTTTCTTCTACTGTAAGGTCATGCATAAACCAGCTCCGTGATACCCAAACCCGTTTTCTTTAAAATAGGATGAGATAACGTTATTTATACAATATTGGCTTTGAAAACAAGATTTTTATAGACTTTTGTCTGACAAATGACAAGATGTTGCAGGTTTTCATGAAATCAGAATAGATCATGGGTTTTTATAAAATATAATAACATAAAATATTTTTTTATCTGTATTTAAACAAGCAGACATTTCCGCTTAGCGGAAATGTCTGCATGTTTAAATACAGATAAAAAAATATTTTATTTCAAACTCAATGATGTCTCTTATGTAAAATGTCTTTAATAAACCGTACTTTTTCCGACAGCGGTACCATGATTTGTTTCAAGCCAAAAATGCGTATCTTATCCTCTAGCAGTACGTTCCTCGATTGTATCCTGAACGAATCGCTCACGTAGCCTATACCTATATTAGAGCCATCCATTTTTTCGGTAGCGATTCAAGGTACGCCAAAATAAATTTGACTCGCGATACTTAATCATCGTAAAAAGTTTGAATAGATTAGAAACAGGCTAAGATAGCGTATTGTTAATTTGCCAGATATAAATTAGAAACGTTCCATGGCTAAGCTAGAGATAGCATATCGTTCTAAAGCCGGCAGGATCTAACAATGGATAGATTTACTGGGACAGAAGAAGACTGATTGGAGAAGAGTCGGCTATTTATATAGAATGAATTCAACCAACCAACCAACTGTGGAAAAAAAAAAAAAAAATTTTTTTTTTTTTTTTTTTTTTTTTTTTTTTTTTTAAGTGGGTGTGGCATTTTATACTTTTTATTCTTATAATTTTTTTCAAGATAATATTTTTTTTTGGACTTTGCCATTTTTAACCAAGCTCGAAATTTCTTTTAAGTTTAATTGCTGGACAATGATAGTGTAAATACTTTAGCATGATATATATATAGGTTGGCTAGAGTCAATCAACTAATCAACCAACCTTGAAAAAAAAAAAAAAAAAATTTTTTTTTTTTTTTTCACAGTTGGTTGGTTGGTTGATAATCTTCTCTATATATAGGATCGCTGACGTGCCACCTCCTCATTCTATCTAGATCTTTGCCAGCAACGGTCATATCTCTCATCTGTTAAAATTTTCAATTTTTCAACTAGGCATAGTGACTAGACGACCGTTGCTGGCAAATGTCGAGACACAATGAGGAGGTGGCAAGTCAGCAATCCTATATATAGAGGATATAATCAACCAACCAACTATGAAAAAAAAAAAAAAATTTTTTTTTTTTTTTTTTTCCAAAGATTTTTTTTTTTTTTTTTTTTTTTTCACAGTTGGTTGATAATCTTCTCTATATATATAGGATCGCTGACGTGCCACCTCATTCTATCTAGATCTTTGCCAGCAACGGTCATATCTCATCTGTTAAGATTTTCAATTTTTCAACTAGGCATAGTGACTAGACGACCGTTGCTGGCAAATGTCGAGACACAATGAGGAGGTGGCAAGAAAGCGATCCTATATATAGAGGATATAATCAACCAACCAACTATGGAAAAAAAAAAAAAAAGAATTTTTTTTTTTTTTTTTTTTTTTTTCCCCAAAGATTTTTTTTTTTTTTTTTTTTTTTTCACAGTTGGTTGATTATCTCCTCTATATATAGGATCGCTGACTTGCCACCTCCTCATTCTATCTCGATCTTTGCCAGCAACGGTCATATCTCTCATCTGTTAAAATTTTTAGAAAATTAGTTTGTCGCTTGAAGCCTTCAAGATGATCCGATAAAATTCTAGAACAAATCTGTTGGCAGGATATTATGTAAACCATTTCCTCAAAAACAGGACGTGATAAGTTATTTATAGATGCGTCAAGCCTCTCTAATCTATAAAAAGTCATCCTGTCGAGCCTTATATAGTATTACTGATGTCGTTTCTCAGAACCGCTTATCAGATCTCACGCATCCGCTTGCCAGAGTATAAATACGAGCCTCTCGCCTCAGCTTATTCATTCTGAGCCTCTGTTTTTCAAAATGGAAATGTTTTCTTTCGACTCTCTGACCGACGAGCGATTTGACTATGACTATGCCGTAAAGCCTGGATGGAATGTCTTGAATACGTCTCGTCTTTCTCTCGAGTTATTATGCAATTATAATCGAGACATGTCCATGCCAGCTCCAAAACCAGTTTCCAGACCCTCTCCAGTTTTCAAATCTAAACCCGTTCCAGTTTTCAAATCTAAACCCGTTCCAGTTCCAGTTCCAGTTCCAGCTTCTAAATCTGTTCCAGTTCCAGTTCCAGCTTCTAAATCTGTTCCAGTTCCAGTTCCAGTTCCAGTTCCAGTTCCAGCTTCTAAATCTGTTCCAGTTCCAGTTCCAGTTCCAGTTCCAGCTTCTAAATCTGTTCCAGTTCCAGTTCCAGCTTCTAAATCTGTTCCAGTTCCAGTTCCAGTTCCAGCTTCTAAATCTAAACCCGTTCCAGTTCCAGTTCCAGCTTCTAAATCTAAACCAGTTCCAGTTCAAATTTCAATACCCATGTCAGAGATGATTTATTTTAAAGTACCAAAGCTATTAAGCCCGCTACCAAAATCTCCTGACGTAACAACTTATCGTGCCTGGAAACCTCCACCGAAGATAGATTTCGTGGTACGGCCTAAATTAAAAACTGCTGGCTTTGAAGATCCAAGAATTCGAAGACGGCATGGCATAGTCGTTCTCAAATCGGACGTCGATCTGAGAGATGGCAAATGTTACAGCCTCATACAAACAGAGGCTAGAAAATACTACAGTTGGGTTTAAACCCAAACGATTTATAAAAAAATCGGGCCGAACGAAGTGTCTCATGGCAGATTCCTGTCTTTGACACTTCGTTCGACCCGTTTTTTTTGTAACAATTATATTGCCAATATTGGATGCGTACCGATTTGCACTTTAAGATTTTGAATGGATACTTAAGATTTTGAATGGATACTTTTATAACTGAAGTCTTGAAGATATAAATTTATATATAAACTATTATCAACCAACTTAAAAAAACTTCAAGATTGGCAAAAAAATATTATTTAGAAATCAAAAACTATAAAATCGAAATGATAAATTTTGAAAAATTTTCCAGATTGGTGAAAAATGGCAAAGTCCCAAAAAAATATCTTGAAAAAAATTATAGAAATATAAAATCAACCAAAGACACTTTAGCATGATATATATATATATGTTAGCTAATGTCAATCAACCAATCAACCAACCTTGAAAAAAAAAAAAAAAAAAAATTTTTTTTTTTTTTTTTTTTTTTTTTTAAAGGTTGGTTTATTAGTTGATTGACTCTAGATAACCTATATATATCATGCTAAAGTATCTACACTATCATTGTCCAGCAATGCTTATCTGTTTCAGCGTCTATAAAAATCTTTACCGCATCCTGTTTCCATGTTCAGCATCCTGTTTCCGTGTCCTGTTTTGCAAACGAGTTATGCAATATCCAGCGACAATAATTCTATAAATAGCCTTATCTTATCCTGTTTTCGTAGAAAATGAGTTATGCAACATCCTGCCTTCAGATCGACTATATAAGCTCTGCCATTCGATCGAATAGTCATTCTCTCTTCGGAGCTTGAACTGCTAACATGTATAAGCATCAATGCTCTGTGAAGAAACTTAAAGCGGCTAACGCTCTTCATAACCTTTTCGGAATGACTGAGCCTTTTCCGAAAATTCTTTCGACTTCTGTCAAGAAGCTGAAGAAATATCCTCATTTCCAAACGATGATAGGAGAAGGCAAAATCCATATGTTCTGCCTACATCTGACACCTGATCATAAAATTTCGTTTAAAAAACGTACTCTGACGGACAAGATCCTGAATACGATTCCAGCAATAGGCAGAGAGGCCAAGACAATCTATCCGCTGAGACCTCAAGACATAAAATGGATCACTGTTATGAACAGATTCAAAAGACCCCCCAGCGAAGCCAACAGAGTCAACGCTGATATGAGAATTGGTTTCAAGTGTCCCCATAACCAATTTCTGGTGAAAGGTCATTTCACGTTTGGACAGAGAACCGTTGGGCAAGGATGCGCCCATATTATCCAGACGTTGGACGCACCATTGTTATTCTATGTGAGACCCCCCAACGAGACACGAGTGAGATCTGACAGCAGATATTTCTCAGGGGACAAGCTTCACTTCTACGAGAGGTTCATATTGATTGCTCGCTCGAGCTACAAGATACCTGCTGGCACTACCTATATTTTATTTACGACCCAAAAGAATTTCTTCAGTCTACATGTTGTGCGGGAGAGCTTGAAGCTGGGTTTCAAGGTAAAAAATCCGTTGGTAGAAAGAATCACGAAAATAGATGGGATGTATGAGGTATCTGTGCCAACACCTATGATACCTCATATGGATGATGATGACGAGCCACCCTCTGAATATATTCAAACAGCTCCAATCTCAGAGCCAGAACCATCCCAAGAGCCAGAAACCGATTTGCCAGAAATCTATTTGCCGACGAACCCCCCTGTTGTGTTGGACAAAACAATAACCGTGGTCACTACAAACTATGCAGAACAATATAATTCTCAAATCTGGAAAGTATTGACAGATCCCCTTAAAAACAACTTCGTACGTACCTACGGACCTGATCTACCTGGAATGGATATGAGAACTGCATCGGTAAAACGTAAGGCCGAAAAGAATCCCAAGCGTTTAAAGAAAGCTAAGCTCACTTTCAAGGACACTGCAACAAATACAGAGCCTGAAACTAGAGAACCAGAGCCTGCACCTATTGCAAATCCAGAGCCTTTTGTTGAAAATCCAGGATTTCATAGTGAATGGCCTATTCAAAGCCCAGCGGTACCTGAAGATCTTAATAATATAGTATGCTCTCCCATGCCAGATCAGCTACTACTAGACTCTATGATGAAAGATCTCATGACACCTGGCACTCTAGAATATATAATAGATGAGTCCAAACAGCCAAATTACATATCACTCTAAAAATATTAAAAATTTAAAAAATTTGGGTCAAACGAGGCTTCCTCATGTCAGATTTGTCATTATGACTTATCTTGACGATGGAAGCCTCGTTTGACCCATTTTTTTTAAATCTATCTCCTACCAATATTGGATTTGTAAAAAAAATAACTTATAAATTTTATGAGTAGACAAATGAAAATTGTCTAAGCCGTTCAAAAGAATCGCTTAAAGATAAATCCGGCTTCAGCTATGCCATCCTATCGATTGGACCTGCAAACGGGACAGCCAACATTATCCATAAAAATTTAACCTCGATAAAATTGAAACGGGACAAATGTAGCTTTTAAATTGAGATGCTGAGCCAGAAAAACTGAACGCGTAGAGATTAGCAGCTCATATTGTAAAAATTTAAACGTAATTATGAAAATAGTATTAACGAGATCCAATGACAGAGATCCAAAAAAACTTTAGTAACCAATCGTTTGGTCATAACAATTGAAAAGCGAATCTTGATGAACGAGGAAAAAATATATATATCAACCAACCAACCAACCAACCTTGAAAAAAAAAAAAAAAAAAAAAAAAAAAAAATTTTTTTTTTTTTTCAAGGTTGGTTGGTTGGTTGGCTTGACTGGCTATATATAATTATCTATTTGCCTCCACACTCTCATTGTCTCTCAACATTTGTCCGCAACGGTTGTCTAGTCATTATGTCTCGTAATGACAAATATGATAAATTTGAACCTGTATCTGAAACAGGATTCCATCCAATCGTGTCCAAATGCTAGATCTTCCCATTTTAAATGAAACCTGTTAATTTTGATTGTGGCACAGTCGTCGTGTCGATCTTAAACTTGGTCCATCCAAAAAGCCTTCATGAGTCCCGAAACAGGACAAACTTGAAATCTGACCTTATACTGAACTTGGTAATTTATAAAAATATTTCAATAAGTCCATAACCTTTTAGCGTTTGTATTGAATTCAATTTGTCTAGGCTATAGGCGTCTTTCAATTTTGACAGGATCGCTTAAACATGAATCTGGCTTCAGCTATGCAAGAGGTTATGATAAAATTGAGTCAACTGTATCTGAAACAGGTTTTAATTGTCATGTCCTATCGAAGACATATCGCTTAGCAGGACCCTTGAAAACGAAGACATATCGCTTAGCAGGCGTAAAAATTTAAAATTGAAACTGGAGGTCTCGATAAAATTGAAACAAACTAATATAAACATTGTTGCGTAGAGAGAATCCGTAAAATTTAGCAAGAGGTCTCTATAAAATTTAAATTGCTGAGAGTTGTCACGACAAATGTAGCAATGAACGCTGGAAAATTTAAATGTAATTATGAAAATAGTATTAACCATTCGTTGAGTAGCATGACAAATGAAAATTGAAACGTAATTAGGAAATTAGTATTAACTAAATGGACTACAGATTAAGGAAGGGACAAATAAATAATTATATATAGCCAATCAAGTTTCAAGGTCACATAAAAAAAAAAATAAAATAAAATAAAATAAAATAAAAAAAATTTTTTTTTTTTTCAAAGTTGGTTGGTTGGTTTCTTTCAAGTATGTTGGTTAGTTAATATATATATATTATTTTCTAATTTATGAAGATTAGCTTTTCACCTGGCCTTTTTCGCGTTTTGTCCAAATGTTAAGTTTCAAAAGTCTTGCGTTTCAGCTATGGTCTCGATAGAATGGTGAAACATTATTCAATCCAAATCTTCTCATTTTAAATGAAACCTGTTAATTTTGATCATGTCTATTTTAAATGTGGATCGCTTGGCAGAGGCCTTCATGAAAATTTAAACCATGACAAAACGTAGCTCTGACCTTAAATGGCAATTTGTTACAGCAGATTTTAATCCATAACCCTTTAAAATTTGTCTAAGCTATAGTAGTCTTTCAAATTTGACTGTTCAAAAGAATCGTTTAAACGTGGATCAGCTATGCAAGAGGCCATGATAAATTTGAGTCAGGCTGAGCGTTGCCTGTATCTAAAACATGTCAAAACGAAGACATATCGCTTTGACATGGCAATTGAAAATGGGGCAGGTCAAAATTAAAACCGGAGACCTCGATAAAGTGGAAACAGACTAATCTTAACACTGTTGCGTAGAGAGAATCAGTAAAAATTTAGCAAGAGGTCTCGATAAAATGCTGAGAGTTGTCAAGAAGACTGTAGCAATGGACGCTGGAAAATTTAAACGTAATTATGAAAATAGTATTAACCATTCGTGTAGTAGTATGACAAATGAAACGTATGGACTACAGATTAAGGAAGGGATAAATAAAAAATTATATATAGCCAATCAAGTTTCAAAGTCACACAAAAAAAATCTTTGAAAAAAATATCTTTGAAAAAAAAAAAAAAAAAAAATTTTTTTTTTTTTTTTTTTTTTTTTTTTCGTGTGACCTTGAATGACCTTGAAGCTCGTTGCCACAAAAAGCAAGTCGGAGCAATATAGGAGAAGGTAGGAGCATGAATCGTAGCTACCCTATAGAAACGGATAGATTTTTTTTTTTTTTTTTTTTTGAAACTATAAATTTAGTATATAATATAAAATATATATCTAGTATGTAATAGGTAATAGAATTACTATAAATTTATTGGGTAGACATGGAGTGACGCCCCTTTTTGGGGCCCTCTCATTAGAAAAAAATAAATACTTTTTAAGGTTAAATAATTGAGTTTTTTTTCAAGATTGGGGACCTCTCATTAGAAAAAAATAAATACTATTTAAGGTTAAATAATTGAGTTTTTTTTCAAGATTGAGTGGCTTCTCAATTTCCACGTTTTGCCAAATTCGACGTGTCTATTTCTACCATCTCCCTATTCAGCGTCTCTTCGTTAAAGGCGTCGATTGAGCTACTCATTTTCTATATTCTGTCAATTCTTCCTCAAGCCTAGCATTCCTAGTTTTTAGATGACTATTCTCCAATTTCATTTCTCCCACCTCGTCGTTTAGCGCGTCTATCTCTTCGTTTAAGGCGTCTATGTCAGATTTCATCCTATCGAATTCGTTTATTCTCAGGTCTTCTATCTTACCCCACAAGCGATTGATTTCCAACAGCGAATGAGTATTTTGTATTTGAAGCTCGGCCGTTTCCTCGTAACTGGCTTTGAGCTGCCGTCTCAGTTTTTCGTTTTCCAGTTTCAGCTCGTTGCAGCGTGCCATGACAGGCTTTACACATAGAATGCATATCTGCTGCCATTTGCAGGGTTGCCAATACTCATTTCCAACAACGTCGTAAAACCGTTTGTAGTCTCGCATGCTTTGTCTACCGTGCGTAAAATACATCTTTTTACCATTGATCAGATGCAGGTAATATTCTGTGGGTTCGTCGGAAGATTTATAGTTTATTGATACGGGCAGCACGATATCGAGTATTATGTCTGGCAAGTTTCTAATTTTGATGCGCCATTGGCCATCTATAAATTCCATAGGCGCCTCGAGAAGTTTTTTCGGATCCATGATAAAATATTTCTGATTGAGCACTTTCGTAATGCCTCCGTCCCAAAGCGTAGCCAATACCATCCTGTAGTTTTTTGGCAGCGTCTCTTGAATATAAAAATGGTTCATGCGACCATCTCCCGTTAAATCGTTGAAAGTAAATTTGCACCTAGACCTACGCCTGCACATGTATCCCATAGCGTTGACCAAATGCCAAACCGATTCGATAGATTTCTTCTTGAGACATTTGTATCCCACATACGGCCGTACTTCGGATCTAATTTTACCCCAAACATTAGCCAGAAAATAATCTTCGGATAACGACACAGCGATCATATGCCTATGCTGTCTGAATTTAGCATTTCGCTCGGCCCCTCCGTCGCACCAGCATGAAAAAGGTAGGGTTGTAGTATTGCCGTCATCGGCGTCCATCTGTTCCAGAAAACTGTCAAACGCTACCGCTCGCAGCATGATATGAATAAATACTAGATCGTCGTGAAGAAATTTCAAGACGCAGGCTGCAGCCAAATTCAGCGTTTCGTCTTGAAAAGCGACGGGTCTAACTCAATCGGCCAAATGGGATCGTAAGCCCGGCTACCGTCTGGAAAAATTTGATCGTGGTTGAAAAACTTACGTTTTTCGCACATAGGCTCAAAATCGAAATATTGGTGCGTTGTAGGAGTCGGCACGTCTTCTGTTGGAATAGGATTGGACATGTGGTATTTGAAATTTCTCCAGCATTCCAACAAATGATCAGCTGCCTCGTTTTTTTTACCTCTCCTGAAAGTTTTTACGCCGTTGCACCAAACGCAGCACAATTTACGGTCAAGGTTATGCTGGCTCGTACAATGCTCTTCATATTCGCGCGAAAGAAGTAGATTCTGGCAATGTGGACAATTGAAGGGTACTTGATCTCGCGATAAATTTTTCTGATATTTTTTTAGCTTGGGACATGACGGCATGATGTTGGATTGAAATTGAAAAGAGACAATGTAAGAGCTTATATAGATAGATATATAGAACCAAGCCACACCCACTCAATATTTCAAGGTCACATTAAAAAAAAAAAAAAAAAAAAAAAAAATTTTTTTTTTTTTTTTTTTTTTTTTTTTTTTTTTTTACAGTTGGTTGGTTGGTTGATACTCATCTATATATAGTACTGCTAACGTGACTACACCCTCATTGTCTCTCGACATTTGCCAGGAACGGTCGTCTAGTCACTATACCACGTAATGTATTTTAAGTAAGATGTACGTTTTCATGAAATCACAATGATATCATGGGTTTTATAGAATATAATAAAATAAACTAAATAAAATATTAGAAATAAAATATTTTTTTTTTATCTGTATTTATACATGCAGACATTTCCGCTTCGCGGAAATGTCTGCATGTTTAAATACAGATAAAAAAAATATTTTATTTCATACTCAATTATAGGTCTCGTAAAGAGTTTCATCTCGCTGATTTCGAGTTTCGGCTTGTCTGCATGTCGCAACAGACTTGCTACAACCTGCACGTTTTTCACGATGCCAAATATCTTATAATTTGGTTCAGTTTGTTTGCCAAGCTTAAAATACATCTTTCTACCGTTGATCAGATGCACTCAGTGGGTTCTTCACAAGACTTGAAATTTTTGGACACGGGCAGCACCCAATTCAATATTATTTCTGTTAAATGTTTAATTTGGATGCGCCACTAATAAACTCCATTGGGACCTTGATAAGCCAGCTTAAATATCTCTGATCTAAGAGTTTGGTTCGTCAAAGAGCCAATGTAGCCAATACTAGCTCATAATCGCTCGGCAGCGATATAAAAATGATTCCCATTCGCATCTTTGAAAGAACATTCGGACCGGTCCTAACGACCATGAGATAGAGTACCAATATTGTACCTATTCTAATTTGAAGGGATATGGCTTAGCTATAATATAATTTTGTATCTTGATAAAATATACAGACTCTATAGATAAATTTAAGAGATCTGAGTTTAAAATTTTAATTTTTTTGCTTAAAATTTACATTTTTTGTGTAAAATTTAAAAATTTTAATGACTAAGCTAGAGATAGAGTACCAATATTGTACCTATTCTAATTTTTAAGGGCTTCTCTATAAGATAAATATGTATCTTGGTAAAATATACAGACTCGATAGCTAAATTTAAGAGATCTGAGTTTAAAATTTTAATTCTATATCTTTTCTCTTGAGACATTTGAAACTTACCGGGTTTGGTTTTACGCTTCTACCAAATTTGATTATGTCATTGCACAACAAAGCCAGGCATTCATTTTATGTTTATCAGACCTCTGATAGTCTTTAGCTAAAATTAAAACTTGCCTTTGCAAAGTGGACAACAGCCATGCAAATACGATATAACTGGAGACCAAAAATTAAACAGCCGTCATGTAGCAATCTAAAAAAATTATGCTGGATTGAAATTATCCAAGCTGCTTATATAAAGTTAATCTAAGCAAGATGACCTTGAAAATATAGCCAGTCAAGTTTCAAGGTCACATGAAAAAAAAAAAAAAATTTTTTTTTTTTTTTTTTTTTTTTTCCACAGTTGGTTGGTTGGTTGATAATCTTGTCTATATATAATATGGCTAACGTGACTATACCCTCATTGTGTCTCGACATTTGCCAGCAACGGTCGTCTAGACACTATGTCTCGTAATGTGTTTTCAGCAAGATGTACATTGATGGACACTAGAGAGTTAGATTTTTCTATAAAAGCCTATGATCTATTCTGATTTCATGAAAACCTGCAGTATCTTGTCATTTGTCAGACAAAAGTCTATAAAAATCTTGTTTTCAAAGCCAATATCGTATAAATATCGCTATCCAATCCTATTTTAAAGGAAATGGGTTTAGACATCAGGAGCTAGTTTATGCATGACCTTACAGTAGAAGAAATAAATTCCACTCCCACCCACCCTAATAGATATACTATATATATACTATATATATAGACTACAGCGCCATCTACAATGAATTTGATTGGCTAAAGAAATATAACTTTAGAAGCCAAATGAGAAAATGAGAAATATAGCTTTAGCAGCCAACTGAGAAATATAACTTTAGATACCAATTGAGAAATATAACTTTAGAAACCAATTGAGAAATATAACTTTAGTAAGAAACTTAATCAACCAACCAACCAACTGTAAAAAAAAAAAAAAAAAAAAAAAAAAATTTTTTTTTTTTTTTTTTTTTTTCAGTTGGTTGGTTGGTTGATATATATTTGTTTCCTCGTTCATCACTTTTCATTTATTAATATTAGCTTTTCAATTTCATCCTGGCCTTTTCATGTTTTTAGCCAAATGCTAAGTTTCAAAAGTCTCGATAAACTTGAAACAGGTCTCATTTTAAATGAAACATGTCTATCTTAAATGTGGATCGCTTGGCCATCCAAGAGACCTTCATGAAAAATAAAACCGGCTGGGTGTATCTATGACAAAACGTAGCAATTAGATGTTTGAACTGAGTCCATTATAACCTTTTACAGTATCCCTTTAAAATTTGTCTAAGCTATAGTATTCTTTCAAAAGTATCGTTTAAACGTGGATCGGCTATACAAGAGGTCATGATAAAATTGAGTCACGCTGAGCGTTGCCTGTATCTGAAACAGGTCAAAACGAAGACCTTTGACATGGCAATTGAAAACGGGGCATCGCTTAGCAGGCAAAATTTAAACGAGCTGGACCATAAACGTAACCATTGAACTCTGGGCCATGCTTAGCAGTAGCAGCCCATATTGTAAAAATAATATTTACGACATCTAATGACAAAACGTAGAAAGACAAATGAAAAGCTTAAAAGTAGCGGCCCTGGGTCCAAATACTAGTCTATGGCATCATTTTAAAAGAAACCATTGAGCCATCCAAGAGGCCTTGATAGAATCGGCTGAGTGCTTACCGAACAAATCTATAAGTACGCTTGAAATCTGAAAGACGTAGAGAGTAGCAGCCCATATTGTAAAAATTTAAAATTATAAAATTCAAAAGTGGATATGTAGGAATGGTTAAGTTTCAAAGTCACATGACCAACAAACTAACTAACCAACAAACTTGAAATGAACCAACCAACCAACCTTGAAAAAAAAAAAAAAAAAAAAAAAAAAAATTTTTTTTTTTTTTAGGTGCCACGCCCACCCTTGAAGCTTGTCTATATATAATATGGCTAACGTGACTACACCCTCATTGTGTCTCGACATTTACCAACAACGGTCGTCTAGTCACTATGTCTCGTAATGTGTTTTCAGCAAGATGTACATTGATGGACACTAGAAAGTTAGATTTTTCTATAAAAGCCTATGATCTATTCTGATTTCATGAAAACCTACAGTATTTTGTAATTTGTCAGACAAAAGTCTTGTTTTCAAAGCCAATAATGTATAAATATCGCTATCCCGTCCTGTTTTAAAGGAAATGGGTTTAGACATCAGGAGCTAGTTTATGCATGACCTTACAGTAGAAGAAATAAATTCCACTCCCACCCACCCTAATAGATATACTATATATATACTATATATATAGACTACAGCGCCATCTACAATGATTGGCTAAAGAAATATAGCTTTAGAAGCCAACTGAGAAATATAGCTTTAGAAGCAAACTGAGACATATAGCTTTAGAAGCCAACTGAGAAATATAACTTTAGAAGCCAACTGAGAAATATAGCTTTAGCAGCCAACTGATAAATATAACTTTAGAAACCAACTTCATCAACCAACCAACCAACCAACTGTTAACAAAAAAAAAAAAAAAAAAATTTTTTTTTTTTTTTTTTTTTTACAGTTGGTTGGTTGGTTTCTTTCAAGTTTGTTGGTTAGTTAATATATATATATATTTATTCTCATTTATCAAGATTAGGTTTTCAATTTTATCCTGACCTTTTTCGCGTTTGGTCCAGATGCTAAGTTTCAAAAGTCTCAGCTATAGCCTCGATAAAATTGAAACAGGTATATCTGAAACATTATTCAATCCAAATGCTAGAGGTCTTCTCATTTTAAATGAAACCTGTTAATATTGATCATGTCTATCTTAAACGTGGATCGCTTTGCCTCACAGCAGATTTTAATCCATAAACCTTTCCCTTTAAAATTTGTCTAAGCTATAGTAGTCTTTCAATTTTGACTGTTCAAAAGTATCGTTTAAACGTGGATTAGCTATGCAAGAGGCCATGATAAAATTGAGTCACGTTGCCTGTATCTGAAACATGTCAAAACGAAGACCTGGCAATTGAAAGGCGTAAAAATTCAAAATTTAAACGAGCTGGGCCATAAACGTAACCATTAAATTGTAAATGCTTAGCACCCCATATTGTAAAAATAGTATTTACGAGATACAATGACAAAGCGTAGAAAGACAAATGAAAAGCTTAAAAGTAGCGGCCCTGTGTCCAAATACTAGTCTATGGCATCATTTTAAATGAAACCATTGAGCCATCCAAGAGGCCTTGATAGAATCGGCTGACTGAACAAATCTATAGCTACGCTTGAAATCTGAAAGACGTAGAGAGACCATATTGTAAAAATTTAAAATTATAAAATTCAAAATTGAATATGTAGGAAGGGTTAAGTTTCAACAAACTAACTAACCATTAAACTTGAAATGAACCAACCAACCAACCTTGAAAAAAAAAAAAAAAAAAAAAAAAAAATTTTTTTTTTTTTTTTTTTTTTTTCCAAGGTTGGTTGGTTGGTTGATATATATATATATTTGTTCCTCGTTCATTACTTTTCATTTATCAAGATTAGCTTTTCAATTTCATCCTGGCCCTTTTCATGTTTTTATCCAAATGCTAAGTTTCAAAAGTCTCACGCTTCAGCTATGGTATCGATAAAATTGAAACAGGTGTGTCTAAATGCTAAGTCTTCTCATTTTAAATGAAACATGTTAATTTTGATCATGTCTATCTTAAACGTGTATCGCTTGTCCATCCAATAGGCCTTCATGATACGCGAACCTTGAATTGCTTATAGCATTTCATAAGATGTTCTACCAAATTTGATTTTGCCATTGCACCACAAAGCCAGGCATTTATTTTATGTCTATCAGACCTCTGATAATTTTTAGCTAAGATTAACAATTTTCCTTCGTAGTGCGGACAATAGAATGGAACGGCATCTCGATAGAGGGTGTTTCTATAACGTTTTAAATTACGCTTAGCTGCCATGCAAATACAATATAACTGGAGACCAAAAATTAAACAGCCGTCATGTAGCAATCTAAAAAACTTATGCTGGATTGAAATATTTCAAGCTGCTTATCTAAACAAGATGACCTTGAAAATATAGCCAGTCAAGTTTCAAGGTCACATTAAAAAAAAAAAAAAAAAAAAATTATTATTATTATTTTTTTTTTCCATGTGACCTTGAAGCTTGACTCGTGTGACCTTGTCTGATTATATATAATTATTTATTTATCTCTTCCTATAATGTGTTGTCCATTTGATTAATACTCTTTTCATAATTACGTTTCAATTTTTATGAATCCAAGGCTGCCAATACTCATTTCCAACGAGCCTGGTTTGTCTACACAATTTACACATTTGCTTGCCTGGACTCTTCATTTATAACTTGTTGGGACCTCTCTTAAAAAAAAACAAATACTATTTCAAGATTGACCGTGGACTTGGCTATATATTGGCATTTGCTTAAATGTATAAAATATCATTAATCAGACAGAGGAATGACTAGAAGACGTTCAGATAGAATGACGGTTTAAGTACGCTAGCCATTAACATGTCAAAGCGAAGACCTATCGTTTAGCAAGACCCCTGAAAACGGGGTATCGCTTAGCAGGCGTAAAAAATCAAACGGGTTTGGCCAGTCATAACCATTGAATTGTAGATGCTGGGCCATGCTTAGCAAGAGACAGAAGCAACGCTATCTGAAACAAGACAAATCGAGTGGAGTATGTGGACATTTCAATTGGACAAAACACAGGAGAGAATATTGTACAAGAAGTCAGCTAAATGTTAAGTGACGAAAATAACGTAACGTAAAAAATAACGTAACGTAAAAAATAATATATAGATGAAATAACGTAACGTAAAAAATAACGTAACGTAAAAATAACGTAACGTAAAAAATAACGTAACGTAAAAATAACGTAACGTAAAAATAACGTAACGTATAAAAATAACATATCAAAAATAACGTAACGTAAAAAATAACATATCGAAAAATAACGTAACGTATAAAAATAATATACTTGACACAAAACTAATATTGTATAAATAGCTCCGTCATATCTTATACATTGCTCCGTCAAGGTCACATTCAAGGTCACATGAAAAAAAAAAAAAAAAAAAAAAATGGTTGATATGATGGTTATATTTCTCAGTTGGCTGCTAAAGCTATATTTCTCAGTTGGCTGCTAAAGCTATATTTCTCAGTTGGCCGCTAAAGCTATATTTCTCAGTTGACCGCTAAAGCTATATTTCTCAGTTGGCTTCTAAAGCTATATTTCTCAATTGGCTTCTAAAGCTATATTTCTCAATTGGCTTCTAAAGCTATATTTCTCAATTGGCTTCTAAAGCTATATTTCTCAGTTGGCTTCTAAAGCTATATTTCTCAGTTGGCTTCTAAAGCTATATTTCTCAGTTGGCTTCTAAAGCTATATTTCTCAGTTGGCTTCTAAAGCTATATTTCTCAGTTGGCTTCTAAAGTTATATTTCTTTAGCCAATTATTGTAGATGGCGCTGTAGTCTATATATATAGTATATATATAGTATATCTATTAGGGTGGGTGGGAGTGGAATTTATTTCTTCTACTGTAAGGTCATGCATAAACTAGCTCCTGTTGTCTAAACCCATTTCCTTTAAAATAGGATGGGATAGCGATATTTATACATTATTGGCTTTGAAAACAAGACTTTTGTCTGACAAATGACAAGATATTGCAGGTTTTCATGAAATCAGAATAGATCATAGGCTTTTATAGAAAAATCTAACGCTCTAGTGTCCATCAATGTACATCTTGTTGAAAACACATTACGAGACATAGTGACTAGACGACCGTTGCTGGCAAACGTCGAGACACAATGAGAGTGTAGTCACGTTAGCCATATTATATATAGACAAGATTATCAACCAACCAACCAACTGTGGAAAAAAAAAAAAAAAAAATTTTTTTTTTTTTTTTTTTTTTTTTTTTTTTTTATGTGACCTTGAAACTTGACTGGCTATATTTTCAAGGTCATCTTGCTTAGATTAACTTTATATAAGCAGCTTGAATAATTTCAATCCAGCATAATTTTTTTAGATTGCTACATGACGGCTGTTTAATTTTTGGTCTCCAGTTATATCGTATTTGCATGGCTGTTGTCCACTTTGCAAAGGCAAGTTTTAATTTTAGCTAAAGACTATCAGAGGTCTGATAAACATAAAATGAATGCCTGGCTTTGTTGTGCAATGGCATAATCAAATTTGGTAGAAGCGTAAAATCAAACCCGGTAAGTTTCAAATGTCTCAAGAGAAAAGATATAGAATTAAAATTTTAAACTCAGATCTCTTAAATTTAGCTATCGAGTCTGTATATTTTACCAAGATACATATTTATCTTATAGAGAAGCCATATCCCTTAAAAATTAGAATAGGTACGATATTGGTACTCTATCTCTAGCTTAGTCATTAAAATTTTTAAATTTTACATAAAAAATGTAAATTTTAAACGAAAAAATTAAAATTTTAAACTCAGATCTCTTAAATTTATCTATAGAGTCTGTATATTTTATCAAGATACAAAATTATATTATAGCTAAGCCATATCCCTTCAAATTAGAATAGGTACAATATTGGTACTCTATCTCATGGTCGTTAGGACCGGTCCGAATGTTCTTTCAAAGATGAGGGTAGGAATCATTTTTATATCGCTGCCGAGCGATTATAAGCTAGTATTGGCTACATTGGCTCTTTGACGAACCAAACTCTTAGATCAGAGATATTTAAGCTGGCTTATCAAGGTCCCAATGGAGTTTATTAGTGGCGCATCCAAATTAAACATTTAAAAGAAATAATATTGAATTGGGTGCTGCCCGTGTCCAAAAATTTCAAGTCTTGTGAAGAGCCCAATGAGTACATCTGATCAACGGTAGAAAGATGTATTTTGAGCTTGGCAAACAAACTGAACTAGATTATAAGATATTTGGCATCGTGAAAAACGTGCAGGTTATAGCAAGCCTGCTGCGACATGCAGACATACGACAAGCCGAAACTCGAAATCAGCGAGATGAAACTCTTTACGAGACCCTATAATTGAGTATGAAATAAAATATATTTTTTATCTGTATTTAAACATGCAGACATTTCCGCGAAGCGGAAATGTCTGCATGTATAAATACAGATAAAAAATATATTTTATTTCTAATATTTTATTTAATTTATTTTATTATATTCTATAAAACCCATGATATCATTCTGATTTCATGAAAACGTACATCTTACTTAAAATACATTACGAGGCATAGTGACTAGACGACCGTTGCTGGCAAATGTCGAGACACAATGAGGTTATGGTTATGTTAGCCATATTAAATATAGACAAGCTTCAAGGTCACACGAAACAAGCTTCAAGGTCACACAATTTTTTTTTTTTTTTTTTTTTTTTTTTCGTGTGACCTTGAAGCTTGTTTCATGTGACCTTGAAACTTGATTATCTATATATAATTATTTATTTGTCCCTTCCTTAATCTGTAGTCCATTTGGTTAATACTATTTTCCTAATCACGTTTCATTTGTCATGTTTCATTGGTCATGCTACTCAACGAATGGTTAATACTATTTGCATAATTACATTTGACAGCGTACATTGCTACATTTGTCGTGACAACTCTCAGCAATATGAATTTCATAGAGACCTCTTGTTAAAATTTTCTCTCTACGCAACAATGTTTATATTAGCCAGTCTGAATTTTAAATTTTTACGCCTGCCGTCCGTTTTCAAGGGTCCTGCTAAGCGATATGTCTTCATTTTGACATGACAAATAAAACTTGTTTCAGATTCAGGTCAGCTTGACTCAATTTTTTCATAGCCTCTTGCATAGCTGAAGCCAGATTCATGTTAAACGATACCTTTGAACGGTCAAAATCGAAAGACTGCCTGATAAATACTATATCTGATAAATTTTATAACTTATTTTTTTACAATATTGGTAGCATTTAAAAAACTGGGCCATCGTCAAGATAAGCTTATCAAATCTGATAAAATTTTATAAGTTATTTTTTTACAATACCAATGTTGGTAGCAACATTTTACGGACCCGACTGAACTTGGCAATTTGTTACAGTTGGTCAGTCAGAATTGAAAAATCTCTTTTGAAAAGTTTTCCTGGCAATTAGAAAATTGAATTTCCAAGAGTGAAACCCCCGTGAATAGGAATGTCATCTACATTTGACCGCGATAAAATGTCAAAATTAAATTTATCATTAAAATTTACTAAACCTTTCCAACGAAACCCTAAATCTTTTCCCCAATTTATTATAACTTTTGTCTTTATTCCATTTCATTGAAAATTGAAGCCAGATAACGAACTTACATTTTGACTCAAGATAATATTTAGCTTAAAATTTAAAATTAAATATTACTAAACCTTTCCAACGAAACCCTAAAGGTTTTACCAATTTATTTTTAACTTTTGTATTTCTTCCATTCTATTGTATCTTTTAACCCTCCATTGGCTGATAATATTTTACGCCACGCTATGGTATTGACCTCGATAAAATGTCAACATTAAATTTAACATTAAAATTTACTAAACCTTTTCAACGAAACCCTAAATCTTTCCCAATTTATTATAACTTTTGTCTTTATTCCATTTCATTGAAGCCAGATAACGAACTTACATTTTGACTCAAGATAATATTGAGCTTAAAATTTAAAATTAAATATTACTAAACCTTTCCAACGAAACCCTAAAGGTTTTACCAATTTATTTTTAACTTTTGTATTTCTTCCATTCTATTGTATCTTTTAACCCTCCATTGGCTGATAATATTTTACGCCACGCTATGGTATTGACCTCGATAAAATGTCAACATTAAATTTAACATTAAAATTTACTAAACCTTTCCAACGAAACCCTAAATCTTTTCCCCAATTTATTATAACTTTTGTCTTTATTCCATTTCATTGAAGCCAGATAACGAACTTACATTTTGACTCAAGATAATATTGAGCTTAAAATTTAAAATTAAATATTACTAAACCTTTCCAACGAAACCCTAAAGGTTTTACCAATTTATTTTTAACTTTTGTATTTCTTCCATTCTATTGTATCTTTTAACCCTCCATTGGCTGATAATATTTTACGCCACGCTATGGTATCGTTTAACGTGACACTCTATGGTATCTTTTAAGATGACTCACAATAGATTTTGAACGTTTCTCAGCGCTACGGTATCTGTTAACGTGACTCCCTTGCATTGAATTCAATTTAGCTTGTCGCTCAAACGTGGATCAGCTATGCAAGAGGCCATGATAAAATTGAGTCAGGTGCCATGTTAAAACGAAGACATATCGCTTAGCAAGAACCTTGAAAACGAAGACATATCGCTTAGCACGTAAAAATTTAAAATGGAGATAAAATTGAAACGGGCTGAGGGTTATCTGAAACAGGAGCTGAGCCATAAAACTTTAAATGTAATTTTGAAAATAGAAAGATAAAACGCGTGGACTTTGAAAAATTTCACAGTCAGTTTGAAATGGCCAACTTTGAAAAAAAAAGAAATGTACGTTAGCAATAGACGAGCCACGCTCAAGGTCACATAAAAAAAAAAAAAAAAAAAAAAAAAAAAAATTTTTTTTTTTTTTTTTTTTTTTTTTTTTTTTTTTTTTATGGGACTGTCGTACTAAACTAAAATGTGGTTTACGTAATTTATTAATCGTCACTTAAAAGCCACTGTGATATATAACTTTCACCCTCATCTATTTTTCTTTTCTTAGAATCCGAGTCTAAATCATTAGAACTTCTCTTATTGTCCACATCATTCAAATCAATGGTATCGTGACTAATTTCAGTATTTTCCAACTCAATAGTATTTTTCAAATCAAAAGGTTCATAAGGTATCTTTGAATCGTTTAATATCCCTTCCAAATAATCGCCAAACTCATCATCGGTTTTTGTTGACGATTCTACTTCCTTAGTCTTTGTTGAAGGTTTAGCCTCCTTAGCCTTCGTTGAAGGTTGATTATCGATTTCTGTTATGAATCCTATATTAGCTGTTTTAGAAGCCATTAATTTTCTTTCCTGAAATCCGATGAAATCTAAAATACTTCCACTAATACGTAAAAATTTTTGATTATTTTGAGTATAATAGCTGTATCTCGTATTAATTTTTATTTGTAAGATGGCTACAAACGTGTCAGTGAACGTGGGTTCGATCATACTATAAAAGCGATTCGCGACTTCAGTTCCAGTAAATACGCTGGTGTCCAGTATGCATGGTTGAGATCTTAGATTTATTTTATGACCTTTTGCTTTGAATTCGTTTGCACGTTTACCGCATTCATGACAATTCAAAACACCACTACATTCTTGAAAAGAAAATTTAAAATCGTCAGAAATTTGAACTGAGAGATCAGATGTCATCGCACGAGCAATTAAACGTAATGGCTCTGAAGCCATAATATATAAATTCAATTTGGGATTTAGAACGCCTCTATCCCCATAACGTTTCATAAATTTACAGTATGCAACGACAGCAACTTTAAAATTTGGGCGCTTGGATTCTTCATATTCATAATTCAGCGTCATATAAGATGGATTCCATAACCGTTTGGCGTCGGTGACATAATCTTGAAAAGTCACGTTATTTTTCAAACGAGCCACCCAATCTTTAGATATAAGATTCAAACAGTCTTTGTGCAAAATATTGTCGATACCCTCAGACAATTGCGGTTTTGCCAAAACCTTTGACACGAGATCTAAATAGCTATCCATGCCCTTATATTATAGTTAAATGAATAATGTTAGAAAATGAGATCTGTCAGCTGCTTATATAGGCGCTAACAATCTATCAAGGTCACAAGGTCACAAGGTCACATTAAAAAAAAAAAAAATATATATATATATATATTTTTTTTTTTTTTTTTTAATGTGACCTTGACTTTGGGCATGGCTGCATACTAAACATACTCTCACATTATCATTGGATCAATTTTTTATCAACAGCTATATGGATTCGATAATCATTGTCTAAGCTCAAGTCCTGTCAAGTTAGACTTTGCATCTTTTAATTGAATATTTTCTGTCTTCAGACGTTTAGCGTTTGATGCTAAGCTGACATTCTCTGCCTTCAGATTGAGATTTTCTGTCTTGAAACGTTTAATGTTTATTTTAAAGCTGCTATTTTCTAACTTCAGTTTGGCATTTTTCGCTTTCAAGGCGTCGTTTTCTTTTTTCAGTCTCACAATTTCGTCGTTTTGTAAATTATAAATTATTTCGTGCAAACGTTTATTGTCTTCGTGCAAACGTCTATTGTCTTCGTGCAAGGCTTCTAGCTTCTTTCTCAAATCTTGCGTCTCTTGTTCGTAAAGAGTTTTCATCTCGCTAATTTCCTTTTTCAGCTCATCACATATCTGCATATAAGGTTTCGCGCACATAAAACAGGCCTGCTGCAACTTGCAGGGCTCCCACCAGTCGTCTTTCACAATGCCAAAAAATAACTTGTAATCGCGTTCAGTTCGATTGCCTGGCTTGAAATACATCTTTTTGCCGTCGATCAGATGTAAGAAGCGTTCGGTGGGTTTGCTCGTAGACTTGAGAGTTTCGGACACGGGCAGCACCATATTCAATATTATTTGTGGCAAATGTTTGATTTTGATGCGCCATTTCCCATCAACAAACGACATAGGGCCTTCTAGCAATCTCTTCGGTTCCCAGACATGATATCTCTGATTGAGAACTCTTATGATACCCCTGTCCCATAGCGTAGCCAAGACCAGCCTGTAGTCTTTAGGAAGCGTCGCTTGGATATAAAAATGGTTCAAATTGCCTGCTTCCAGACAATCGTCGAAAGAAAAATTACACTTGGACCTACGCTTGCTGAGATAGCCAAGAGTATTAACTAAATGCCAGACGGTTTTTATATTTTTACTCAAGATGCATTTGAAACCAGAATAAGGTCGATCTTCGGGCTGGATCTTATTCCATACGTTTTTCTGAAAATACTTAAGAGATGGAGATACGACTATCATATGTCTATGATGCCTGAATTTAGGATCAGATTCGGTCCCTCCGTCGCACCAACAAGAAAAGGGTAGAGTCCGCGTATTACCGTTGTCTTCGTCCATACGATAGAGAAAACTCTCGTAGGCCGTAGCTCGAACCATCACATGAATGAATACCAGGTCGCTTTGTAAATATTTCAGGACGCATGCAGCTGCCAAATTCAGAGAATGGTCTTGAAAAGAAACAGGCGGTTCCGGTAACTCAATCTCCCAGACAGGCTCGTAGGCCCGGCTACCGTCTGGAAAAATTTGATCATGTCCAAAAAAGTCATTATTCTCACACATAGGGTTGAAGTTGAAAGGATATCCATCTGGACATCATCTTCTTCGGGTAAGGGTTTGGCAATCCGAATTTTAAATTGCAAATAACAGTTTATAAGATGATCGGCCGCCAGGTATTTCTTTCGCCGCTGGAATGTGTGCCGTCTCTTGTTGTCAGGACACCAAACACATTTCAGCAAAGGGTCTATGTTGCGCTGTTCATGACAATGCTTTTCATATTTTTTAGGTAAGATCAGGACTTGGCAATGGGGACATTTAAACTCAAATACATCTCTCTTAATAAGATTCCTATACTTTTGCATCGTGTCACGAGCCACCATAATTATATTAGGCTGAGTAAGGAAAAAAGATAATAGTTTATAAATTCATTTGTCAAGGGTATATATAGTCTATGTTCAAGGTCACATAAAAAAAAAAAAAAAAAAAAAAAAAAAATTTTTTTTTTTTTTTTTTTTTCGTGTGACCTTGAAGCTTGACTCGTATGACCTTGACGGGTTATATATCTTTCAGATTTAAAGCGTACATATCAATTTGTCGTGACACCTGTTTCAGGATAGCACTCAGCCGGTTTCAATTTTCATGAGGGTTTCTTGGATGGCCAAGTGATCCACGTTTAAGACGATCAATATTAACAGGTTTCATTTAAAATGAGAAGACCCTAGCATTTGGATTGAATAATGTTTCAGATACACCTGTTTCAATTTTATAGCATCTGGACAAAACTCGAAAAAGGTCAGGATTAAATTGAAAAGCTAATCTTGATACTAATTTCCTAATTACGTTTCAATTTTCATTTGTCATGCTACTCAACGAATGGTTAATACTATTTTCATAATTACATTTAAATTTTCCAGCGTCCATTGCTACATTTGTCGTGACAACTCTCAGCAATATAAATTTTTTAGAGACCTCTTGTTAAATTTTTACGGATTCTCTCTACGCAACAATTGTTTCAGGTTTTGTTTAGTTTGTTTCGGGATGCACTCAGTTTGACTCATGAAGGCTTTTTGGATGGCCAAGCGATCCAAGTTTAAGATCGACACGACGACTGTGCCACGATCAAAATTAACAGGTTTCATTTAAAATGGGAAGATCTAGCATTTGGACACGATTGGATGGAATCCTGTTTCAGATACAGGTTCAAATTTATCATATTTGTCATTACGAGACATAATGACTAGACAACCATTGCGGACAAATGTTGAGAGACAATGAGAGTGTGGAGGCAAATAGATAATTATATATAGCCAGTCAAACCAACCAACCTTGAAAAAAAAAAAAAAAAAAATTTTTTTTTTTTTTTTTTTTTTTTTTCAAGGTTGGTTGGTTGGTTGATATATATATCTTTTCCTCGTTCATCAAGATTCGCTTTTCAATTGTCATGACCAAACGATTGGTTACTAAAGTTTTTTTGGATCTCTGTCATTGGATCTCGTTAATACTATTTTCATAATTACGTTTAAATTTTTACAATATGAGCTGCTAATCTCTACGCGTTCAGTTTTTCTGGCTCAGCATCTCAATTTAAAAGCTACATTTGTCCCGTTTCAATTTTATCGAGGTTAAATTTTTATGGATAATGTTGGCTGTCCCGTTTGCAGGTCCAATCGATAGGATGGCATAGCTGAAGCCGGATTTATCTTTAAGCGATTCTTTTGAACGGCTTAGACAATTTTCATTTGTCTACTCATAAAATTTATAAGTTATTTTTTTTACAAATCCAATATTGGTAGGAGATAGATTTAAAAAAAATGGGTCAAACGAGGCTTCCATCGTCAAGATAAGTCATAATGACAAATCTGACATGAGGAAGCCTCGTTTGACCCAAATTTTTTAAATTTTTAATATTTTTAGAGTGATATGTAATTTGGCTGTTCGGACTCATCTATTATATATTCTAGAGTGCCAGGTGTCATGAGATCTTTCATCATAGAGTCTAGTAGTAGCTGATCTGGCATGGGAGAGCATACTATATTATTAAGATCTTCAGGCACCGCTGGGCTTTGAATAGGCCATTCACTATGAAACCCTGGATTTTCAACAAAAGGTATTGAATGTTCAATAGGTGCAGGCTCTGGATTTGCAATAGGTGCAGGCTCTGGTTCTCTAGTTTCAGGCTCTGTATTTGTTGCAGTGTCCTTGAAAGTGAGCTTAGCTTTCTTTAAACGCTTGGGATTCTTTTCGGCCTTACGTTTTACCGATGCAGTTCTCATATCCATTCCAGGTAGATCAGGCCCATAGGTACGTACGAAGTTGTTTTTAAGGGGATCTGTCAATACTTTCCAGATTTGAGAGTTATATTGTTCTGCATAATTTGTAGTGACCACGGTTATTGTTTTGTCCAACACAACAGGAGGGTTCGTCGGCAAATAGATTTCTGGCAAATCAGTTACTGGTTCTGGCTCTTGGGATGGTTCTGGCTCTTGGGATGATTCTGGCTCTGAGATTGGAGCTGTTTGAATATATTCAGAGGGTGGCTCGTCATCATCATCCATATGAGGTATCATAGGTGTTGGCACAGATACCTCATACATCCCATCTATTTTCGTGATTCTTTCTACCAACGGATTTTTTACCTTGAAACCCAGCTTCAAGCTCTCCCGCACAACATGTAGACTGAAGAAATTCTTTTGGGTCGTAAATAAAATATAGGTAGTGCCAGCAGGTATCTTGTAGCTTGAGCGAGCAATCAATATGAACCTCTCGTAGAAGTGAAGCTTGTCCCCTGAGAAATATCTGCTGTCAGCTCTCACTCGTGTCTCGTTGGGGGGTCTCACATAGAACAGCAATGGTGCGTCCAACGTCTGGATAATATGGGCGCATCCTTGCCCAACGGTTCTCTGTCCAAACGTGAAATGACCTTTCACCAGAAATTGGTTATGGGGACACTTGAAACCAATTCTCATATCAGCGTTGACTCTGTTGGCTTCGCTGGGGGGTCTTTTGAATCTGTTCATAACAGTGATCCATTTTATGTCTTGAGGTCTCAGCGGATAGATTGTCTTGGCCTCTCTGCCTATTGCTGGAATCGTATTCAGGATCTTGTCCGTCAGAGTACGTTTTTTAAACGAAATTTTATGATCAGGTGTCAGATGTAGGCAGAACATATGGACTTCTCCTATCATCGTTTGGAAATGAGGATATTTCTTCAGCTTCTTGACAGAAGTCGAAAGAATTTTCGGAAAAGGCTCAGTCATTCCGAAAAGGTTATGAAGAGCGTTAGCCGCTTTAAGTTTCTTCACAGAGCATTGATGCTTATACATGTTAGCAGTTCAAGCTCCGAAGAGAGAATGACTATTCGATCGAATGGCAGAGCTTATATAGTCGATCTGAAGGCAGGATGTTGCATAACTCATTTTCTACGAAAACAGGATAAGATAAGGCTATTTATAGAATTATTGTCGCTGGATATTGCATAACTCGTTTGCAAAACAGGACACGGAAACAGGATGCTGAACATGGAAACAGGATGCGGTAAAGATTTTTATAGACGCTGAAACAGATAAGCATTGCTGGACAATGATAGTGTAGATACTTTAGCATGATATATATAGGTTATCTAGAGTCAATCAACTAATAAACCAACCTTTAAAAAAAAAAAAAAAAAAATTTTTTTTTTTTTTTTTTTTTTTTTTTCAAGGTTGGTTGATTGGTTGATTGACATTAGCTAACATATATATATATCATGCTAAAGTGTCTTTGGTTGATTTTATATTTCTATAATTTTTTTCAAGATATTTTTTTGGGACTTTGCCATTTTTCACCAATCTGGAAAATTTTTCAAAATTTATCATTTCGATTTTATAGTTTTTGATTTCTAAATAATATTTTTTTGCCAATCTTGAAATTTTTTTAAGTTGGTTGATAATAGTTTATATATAAATTTATATCTCCAAGATTTCAGTTATAAAAGTATCCATTCAAAATCTTAAGTATCCGTTCAAAATCTTAAAGTACAAATCGGTACGCATCCAATATTGGCAATATAATTGTTACAAAAAAAAACGGGTCGAACGAAGTGTCAAAGACAGGAATCTGCCATGAGACACTTCGTTCGGCCCGATTTTTTTATAAATCGTTTGGGTTTAAACCCAACTGTAGTATTTTCTAGCCTCTGTTTGTATGTGGCTGTAACATTTGCCATCTCTCAGATCGACGTCCGACTTGAGAACGACTATGCCATGCCGTCTTCGAATTCTTGGATCTTCAAAGCCAGCAGTTTTTAATTTAGGCCGTACCACGAAATCTATCTTTGGTGGAGGCTTCCAGGCACGATAAGTTGTTACGTTGGACTCTGGAGATTTTGGTAGCGGGCTTAATAGCTTTGGTACTTTAAAATAAATCATCTCTGACATGGGTATTGAAATTTGAACTGGAACTGGTTTAGATTTAGAAGCTGGAACTGGAACTGGAACTGGAACAGATTTAGAAGCTGGAACTGGAACTGGAACTTGAACAGATTTAGAAGCTGGAACTTGAACTGGAACTTGAACAGATTTAGAAGCTGGAACTGGAACTGGAACTTGAACTGGAACAGATTTAGAAGCTGGAACTGGAACTGGAACTGGAACTGGAACTGGAACAGATTTAGAAGCTGGAACTGGAACTGGAACTGGAACAGATTTAGAAGCTGGAACTGGAACTGGAACTGGAACGGGTTTAGATTTGAAAACTGGAGATGGTCTGGAAACTGGTTTTGGAGCTGGCATGGACATGTCTCGATTATAATTGCATAATAACTCGAGAGAAAGACGAGACGTATTCAAGACATTCCATCCAGGCTTTACGGCATAGTCATAGTCAAATCGCTCGTCGGTCAGAGAGTCGAAAGAAAACATTTCCATTTTGAGAAACAGAGGCTCAGAATGAATAAGCTGAGGCGAGAGGCTCGTATTTATACTCTGGCAAGCGGATGCGTGAGATCTGATAAGCGGTTCTGAGAAACGACATCAGTAATACTATATAAGGCTCGACAGGATGACCTTTTATAGATTAGAGAGGCTTGACGCATCTATAAAAAACTTATCACGTCCTGTTTTTGAGGAAACAGTTTACATAATATCCTGCCAACAGATTTGTTCTAGAAGAATTTTATCGGATCATCTTGAAGGCTTCAAGCGACAAACTAATTTTCTAAAAATTTTAAAATTTTAACAGCTGAGAGATATGACCGTTGCTGGCAAAGATCGAGATAGAATGAGGAGGTGGCAAGTCAGCGATCCTATATATAGAGGAGATAATCAACCAACTGTGAAAAAAAAAAAAAAAAAAAAAAAAATCTTTGGGGGAAAAAAAAGAAAAAAAAAAAAAAAATTTTTTTTTCATAGTTGGTTGGTTGATTATATCCTCTATATATAGGATCGCTGACTTGCCACCTCCTCATTGTGTCTCGACATTTGCCAGCAACGGTCGTCTAGTCACTATACCTAGTTGAAAAATTGAAAATCTTAACAGATGAGATATGACCGTTGCTGGCAAAGATCTAGATAGAATGAGGTGGCACGTCAGCGATCCTATATATATAGAGAAGATTATCAACCAACCAACTGTGAAAAAAAAATCTTTGAAAAAAAAAAAATCTTTGAAAAAAAAAAAAAAAAAAAAAAAAAATTTTTTTTTTTCATAGTTGGTTGGTTGATTATATCCTCTATATATAGGATCGCTGACTTGCCACCTCCTCATTGTGTCTCGACATTTGCCAGCAACGGTCGTCTAGTCACTATGCCTAGTTGAAAAATTGAAAATTTTAACAGATGAGAGATATGACCGTTGCTGGCAAAGATCTAGATAGAATGAGGAGGTGGCACGTCAGCGATCCTATATAGAGAAGATTATCAACCAACCAACTGTAAAAAAAAAAAAAAAAAAAAAAAAAAAAAAAATTTTTTTTTTTTTTTTTTTTTTTTTTTTCAAGGTTGGTCGATTAGTTGATTGACTCTAGCCAACCTATATATATCATGCTAAAGTATTTACACTATCATTGTCCAGCAATTAAACTTAGAAGAAATTTCGAGCTTGGTTAAAAATGGCAAAGTCCAAAAAAAAATATTATCTTGAAAAAAATTATAAGAATAAAAAATATAAAATGCCACACCCACTTAAAAAAAAAAAAAAAAAAAAAAAAAAAATTTTTTTTTTTTTTTTTTTCAAAGATTTTTTTTTTTTTTTTTTTTTTTCACAGTTGGTTGGTTGGTTGAATTCATTCTATATAAATAGCCGACTCTTCTCCAATCAGTCTTCTTCTGTCCCAGTAAATCTATCCATTGTTAGATCCTGCCGGCTTTAGAACGATATGCTATCTCTAGCTTAGCCATGGAACGTTTCTAATTTATGTCTGGCAGATTAACAATACGCTATCTTAGCCTGCTTCTAATCTATTCAAACTTTTTACGATGATTAAGTATCGCGAGTCAAATTTATTTTGGCGTACCTTTAATCGCTACCGAAAAAATGGATGGCTCTAATATAGGTATAGGCTACGTGAGCGATTCGTTCAGGATACAATCGAGGAACGTACTGCTAGAGGATAAGATACGCATTTTTGGCTTGAAACAAATCATGGTACCGCTGTCGGAAAAAGTACGGTTTATTAAAGACATTTTACATAAGAGACATCATTGAGTTTGAAATAAAATATTTTTTTATCTGTATTTAAACATGCAGACATTTCCGCTAAGCGGAAATGTCTGCTTGTTTAAATACAGATAAAAAAATATTTTATTTTATTATATTTTATAAAACCCATGATCTATTCTGATTTCATGAAAACCTGCAAGATCTTGTCATTTGTCAGACAAAAGTCTATAAAAATCTTGTTTTCTAAACCAATATTGTATAAATAACGTTATCCCATCCCATTTTAAAGAAAACGGGTTTGGGTATCACGGAGCTGGTTTATGCATGACCTTACAGTAGAAGAAATAAATTCCACTCCCACCCACCCTAATAGATATACTATATATATACTATATATATAGACTGCAGCGCCATCTACAATGATTGGATAAAAAAATATAACTTTAGAAACCAACTGTGAAATATTACATATCTAGCTTAGCCCTTAAAAAATTTAAATTTTACACAAAAAATTAAAATTTTAAACGAAAAAATTAAATTTATAAACTCAGATCTCTTAAATTTATCTATAGAGTCTGTATATTTTACCAAGATTCATATTTATCTTATAGAGAAGCCATATCCCTTCAAATCGTTACGATATTGGTACTCTATCTCTAGCTTAGCCATTAAAATTTTTAAATTTTACACAAAAAGTTAAAATTTTAAACGAAAATTTTAGACTCAGATCTCTTAAATTTATCTATAGATATTTTATCAAGATACATAATTATCTTATAGAGAAGCCATATCCCTTGAAAATTACAAATTCAAAATATTTTACAGATAACTAGATGACTGTTGTTGGCAGACGTCGAGACAAAATGAGATGTGGGTACGCTAGCCATCCTATATATAGGACGCACGAAAAAAACTAATGTTCAATAAATGAGGTTAGTTCCGTTAAGTTATAGATTCTGCTCCGTCCTTGAAGATGTGTTCAAGGTCACACGAAAAAAAAAAAAAAAAAAAAAAATTTTTTTTTTTTTTTTTTTTTTTTTTTAGGTCGTTGGATTTCTTGTGGGCGTGGCTTCATCCCATCTATATATATAGAGAGAGATAAACTCGCTTACGTATCCAAACCGTCATTGTCCAGTCATGTCTCTGTTGGCTTAGTTATTTTTATCTATACATTTAAATTGATACCATTTTATCTCGTTTTCCAGAGTCTTAAATTTTATTTCTACAATATTGGCTTAATATAGTTTATACGTTTAAATAGTCTTCATGCTATCCTGATAATCTCTTCGATACTAGCTTAAATAGATTTTTTTATAAATTTAATATCAAAGTCTCAAATTAAACCCGTCCAATATTGGCACTATATCTATCGCAAAAAAATGGGCCGAACGAGGTGTCAAAGACAGAAATTCTGCCATGAGACACCTCGTTCGACCCATTTTTTTACTCTCATTTGAAAGATTAGCATAAGCTCTCTATGGATTGCTCATTAGATAGCCTACTGATGGTCATCTTCAACGGTCCGGTCATTTGAGATTTGTATAATTCATAATCCTCATATTCAAGCTCAAAAAATTTCCTCACCTGTAGTTGGTATGCGGCAAGGAAGTCTTCGAACTTGGTATGGGACCTTTCAACAAATCGAACACCTATGGCTTTCACGAAGCTGAGCTTCATGTTAGCCTGGTATTTCACCATGGCCGAACCATCGAACATTTCATCAAATTCCTGTTCGCCCATGAACCCTTTCAAATGATGTTTGGCTTCGCTAATCGAGAAGATTCTCGTCTTAGCGAGCCATTTAGGTAAATCGATTTTAGGGTCCATCACATCTCGGACGGTGAGGCCTGCATATTTTTCGGCAAATTTTAGATCTAGAGGGTGCCTCGAATAAATAGCCAGGTCCTCAGCCCGGACAAACAGGGTGCCATCAGTGGCCATTAGGCATTTAAAGGCAACGCCATAAGCATAATTTTTTACATGGAAAAACATGACTGACAGAGAGCTAATGTATCTAAGCAGCTAGTAGAGAGATCGACTAGCAATTGAAGAGCTCTCGCTGGACACTCGTATATATACCCGGTCTTATCAACAGATCTGATTGTAATTTTCTAGGAACCGCTTATCAAGAGGAAAGGCTTGCATAATATCCTGTCTCTCGAACAATCTGATTATAACCGGGCTTCCTGAGGATCCTGTCAATACTTCTGGAAAAATCTTTTTATAGAGATCTGATTGTAACCGGGCTTCCTGAGGAAAGGCTTACATAATATCCTGTCAACACTTCTCGAAAATCTTTTTATAGAGATCTGATTGTAATTTTAACCGGGAGCCGCTTATCAAGCATCCTGAGGAAAGGCTTGCATAATATCCTGTCTCTCGAAAATCTTTTTATAGAGATTAGATTATAATGACTGGCTTGGCTACACTTAGTCTTTAAAAATTTTAATGTAAATTTTAAACGAAAAAAATTAAATTTTTAAATTCAGATCCCTTAAATTTAGCTATCGATATTTTACCAAGATTCATATTTAGCTTATAGCTAAGCCATATCCCTTGAAAATTAGAGATCAGATTATGATGACTGATACACTTAACCTTTAAAAATTTTAAATTTTACATATAAATTTTAAACGAAAAAAATTAAATTTTTAAATTTAGATCCCTTAAATTTAGCTATCGAGTCGGTATATTTTACCAAGATTCATATTTAGCTTATAGCTAAGCCATATCCCTTGAAAATTAGAGATCAGATTATGATGACTGATACACTTAACCTTTAAAAATTTTAAATTTTACATATAAATTTTAAACGAAAAAAATTAAATTTTTAAATTTAGATCCCTTAAATTTAGCTATCGAGTCTGTATATTTTACCAAGTTTCATATTTATCTTATAGCTAAGCCATATCCCTTGAAAAATTAGAGATCAGATTATAATGACCGCCACACTTAGTCTTTAAAAATTTTAAATTTTACACAGTAAATTTTAAATGAAACAATTAAATTTTTAAATTCAGATACCTTAAATTTGTCTATAGATATTTTATCAAAATTATCTTATAGCTAAGCCATATCCCTTGAAAATTACAAGTTCAAATCGGTACGCATCCAATGTTGGCACTCTATCTATCGCAAAAAAATGGGCCGAGCGAAGCCTCAATGACTTATGTCATGAGAGGCTTCGCTCGACCCATTTTTTTGCACCTCGTCCTGATCTTAAGACGAGGATTTATAAAAGTAGGGTTTGTTTCCCACCAAAACTTTAATTTTTTTGGGAAAATACCCCAATTCTAGGTCTCCGTACCTCTCTCCGAAGACATAGCTATCCATCGGTACAGATTGCAGGTAAGAGTCCATGGATATTTTCAAATCAGCTATAAAACTCTCCATGGTAGCATTGGAAGAGCTAATGGATGCTATCTTGATACGTATGGGCCTTCTGATGTTGAACGTACACTCTATCGGCGACAAAATCTCGATAGGCCCCTGAAATAAGGATTGAAATTCGCCTGGATGCATATCCAACAGCGTGTTGGCATCTTCCAATCCAAAAATACGTGTCTTGGCTAGAGACGGAGGCAGGCTCAAGCCCTCGGGAGCGATGTCAGTCACTGTAAGATGGCATAAGTTTAAAACGCCAGAAGGATTTTGATAGCCCATGGTGCGAGCTACGTCTGAACCTTTGATAAAAATTTCACCGTCAAAAGTTAAAAAACAAGTAAATTTCACGTTTAACTCTTCAGCTAAAATTTGAAATATCATTTTGGAGCAGACTAGCTTTTAGAATATCAAGCAGTCAGAATGAAATGTCTCGTCCAGCAGCCTGTATTTATACTAGCAGAAATCTCTATTTCTATCTAAATTTCTTATCGACATCCTCTGACGCACATCCTCTTACGCACGTCCTGTAGATTATGCAAGATCCCGCTCAAACGACAAATTAATTCTAAAAATAAGTTTATCGCGTCCTGAGGATTACATAATATCCTGTCAACAGATTAGTTCTAGAAGAATTTTATCAGAAGGTCACGTTTTCTAAGAAAGCTTGCTAAAATTAGGTCGCGAATCGAGTATATATACGAGCTGCCTCTAAGAGCCTGCATCATTTTGACTTCTGTTGCTATTGCTATTAAGTCATGCTATTCACAATTGAACATCCACAGCTGGATGCTAAAATCCTATTCGTAGTCTCTGCGGATGGACTTTTGTTCGTCAGGGCCTCTGATGTGGCCAAGCTGATGGGTAAGGGTAGCGCATACGTAAAAAAAACTACCAAGCTAAAGGTGAGGGACCTCGTTTACAAAAGGTTCAGGATACCTGTCTCTTTAGCTAATACCTGGGTGTATCCAATAGAAGAGATTCATTTCGGAGATGCGCTGTCGACCATGGGTTTTGAGGCCATGATGAAATCTGCTAAGATTGACATCTTAGATCCTATAGTGCCAACTGCATGCATCCATAAAGCAGTCAGAATTCGGATCGTGAGAAATTCTGATGTCTTCATAGATGAATTCTTAAAGGATTTCATAGAAAGAACCAAGCTGTTCTATGATGGAGACCACGATGATGACCCTCGCCTACACGAAGATAGATTTGAGACTATTTCTTGGACAGACACCCCTCCGTCCAAAATCAAAGTCTTCGTGGGAAATCGATCTCGCTGGTATAAACTGATGCCTTAGAGATTTAAATTGGAGGGGGCAAAAAAATGGGCCGAACGAAGCGTCTCATGGCAGATTTCTGTCGTTGACGCTTCGTTCGGCCCATTTTTTTGCGACGGTAGTAAGCCAATATTGGATGGGTGAGACTTTGAATGGGGTCTCTGAGATAGATAATATTAAAATTTCAATATTGAAACGATACTAATGCCTTTGAATCTGAGATAGCTAATGTCTTTGACTCTGAGATAGAAATTTACAATATTGAATAAGGACATTTTTTAAATGAATGCCGTACCAATATTGAATATATTTTTTAACGATTCGATAAACAAATAATATATTTAAATGAAATATTTAAATAATAAAATATTTATATAGTCAATCTGAAGGATTGCATAACTCATTTTCTACGAAAACAGGATGAGATAAGGCTTTTTATAGAATAATTTATCGCTGGATATTGCATAACTCATTTGCAACGGACACGGATGCGGTAAAGATATTTATAGACGCTCAAACAAATAAGCATTGCTGGACAATGATAGTGTATATACTTTAGCATGATATATATGTTAGCTAGAGTCAATCAACGAATCAACCAACCTTGAAAAAAAAAAAAAATTTTTTTTTTTTTTTCAAGGTTGGTTGATTGGTTGATTGACTCGGATTCATTCTTTATAAATAGCTGTACTCAAACCTTCATTCCTTCATTCTGTCTGAATCTCTTCTAGCATCAACCTTCTGCTAAAACGCTCCTAACATTAAGATACTTTAGCATGATTGGTTGATTGGTTAATGTCTTTAAATCTGAGATAGAAATTTACAATATTGAATAAGGGCATTTTTTAAATGAATGCTGTACCAATATTGAATATATTTTTTTAACGATTCGATAAACAAATAATACATTTTTAACTTTTCGATAAACAAATAATATATTTAAATAATAAATATTTTATTATTAAAATAAAATATTTAAATAATATATTTAAATTCTAAATATTTATTATTCGAACCGAACGTGAACAATTCTGACGGGGTGGAGTTGCTCGAAGAATACTTCTGGCGACTGTCTGATAGACCTTTATATGCCGTAAAGAAGTAGGTTCACCCAGCTTTGCGGTACTTGGCATAGGAGCTGTAGTTTGAATAGAATACCCTCGTAACTGTAATCTTTAAATCGTAATTGTAAAAATTTACATGCTTAAATTTCTAATGTCTCGTTAACGTTGCTGAGATTTGCGGTACTTGGCATAGGAGCTGTAGTTTGAATAGATCGTAACTGTAATCTTTAAATCTTAATTGTAAAAATTTACATGCTTAAATTTCTAATGTCTCGTCAGCGTTGCTGAGATTTTCGGTACTTTGGCATAGGAGCTGTAATTTGAATAGATCGTAACTGTAATTTTTAAATCTTAATTGTAAAAATTTACATGACTGCATGCTTTAATTTCTAATGTCTCGTCAGCGTCTATTATTGGACTCGTCTGATTTTGACATGAGATGTCTCGGACAGGGACCATTCCAAGAGGTGCAATCGAAAGCTTAAATTTCATGCGACTATTCATTTTCGGTCTTGGCTGAGTATGTACGTAATTTGGACAACGACGCAAAGGCTGAAATGCTAAATTTAAAACAACAAATGTTTGACTTGCAATCCAAATTTAATGTAGATATTGCACTCTTGAAAAACTAAGATTTTAAATAGACAACCTGTATCAGGAAGAAGGCTCAAATTAGAGATGGGCATTCAGCAGATCCAAAATTAAATCCGTTTATCATGTCCGTCTCAAACTAAATGGCTACACAATTGGCTTAATAATTTTTTTTTAAATGGATAAGGTTAGGCGACGACAGTTTTTAAATGAATGCTGTACCAATCTTAACGATTCCATAAACATATAAAATATTTAAATTCTAAAAATTTATTATTTCGATCTGAAAGGGTGAAGTTGCTCGAAAATTATTGCTGGTGACTGTCTGATAGACCTTTAGATGCGTAAAGAAATAGGTTCACCCAGCTTTGCGGTACTTGGCATAGGAGCTATCGTTTGAATTTCTGAAAGGGTGAAATATGCTCGAAAAATATTGCTGGTGACTGTCTGATAGACCTTTAGATGCGTAAAGAAGTAGGTTCACCCAGCTTTGCGGTACTTGGCATAGGAGCTGTAGTGAAATCAGAATGAGGTCATGGGTTTTTATAGATTATCATGAAGCCAGACGGTTGCTGGTCATACGCAATGATGATTTGGATACGTTAGCCATATTATATTGATTCATTAGACATTATGCTGGATACCGGCATTTTATTTAAAATGTTTTAAAACGGAGACATGATATATATATATATAGGCCACACCAAAAAACTAATGTTGCATAAATGAATCCGTTAAGTTAAAGATACTGCTCCGTCCTTGAAGATGTGTTCAAGGTCACACGAAAAAAAAAAAAAAAAAAAAAAAAATTTTTTTTTTTTTTTTTTTTCAGGTGCCACGCCCACCCTTGAAGCTTGTCTATATTTACTACGGCTAACATGACTACACTCTCATTGTGTCTCGACATTTGCCTGCAACGGTCGTCTAGTCACTATGTCTCGTAATGTGTTTTGAGCAAGATGTACATTGATGGACACTAGAGAGTTAAATTTTTCTATAAAAGCCTATGATCTATTCTGATTTCATGAAAACCTGCAATATCATGTCATTTGTCAGACAAAAGTCTATAAAATCTTGTTTTCAAAGCCAATATTGTATAAATAACGTTATCTCATCCTATTTTAAAGGAAATGGGTTTAGACATCAGGAGCTAGTTTATGCATGACCTTACAGTAGAAGAAATAAATTCCACTCCCACCCACCCTAATAGATATACTATATATATACTATATATATAGACTGCAGCGCCATCTACAATGATTGGCTAAAGAAATATAGCTTTAGCAGCCAACTGAGAAATATAGCTTTAGCTGCCAACTGAGAAATATAGCTTTAGCAGCCAACTGAGAAATATAACTTTAGCAGCCAACTGAGAAATATAACTTTAGAAATATAACTTTAGAAACCAACTTCATCAACCAACCAACCAACCAACCAACTGTGAAAAAAAAAAAAAAAAAAAAAAAAAAAATTTTTTTTTTTTTTTCGTGTGACCTTGTGACCTTGATAGCTTTATAGCGCCTATATAAGCAGCTGACAAATCTCATTTTCTAACATTACTCCTACATATGTGGCGACAACGATGAAAGGGCTTTGAAAATATTAGCTGGTCTGAAGACTCTCTGCAAAGTCCAGGTAACTATGTTATTTTTTTAAAATGTAGTTTAATATTTTTCGTTTTCTCAGATTACCTTATGAAGGCCTTGTCTCTGAAAATATTGTCTGGATGGCTTTGTCTCTGAATCTATATAATCATTAACAAAATATTTTAAATTCTAAGGCCTAAATTTACAACAGTAGTATGAAATCTTGTAAATTTATAGGATATTCACGGGTCAATTTTGGTTTTTTCGACAACAAGTTTGGACAAAGGGCTTACCCTTGGAAATATGAACGGATTCTCTGCAAAGTCGACGCAAAGATTTTTTTCTTAAATGTGGCTTAACCTACTGATCAGACGTCGATATTAAATTTTTAATCGTGTAAGATTGACTCCGATTAGCCTTGCTGGCTGGATCGTGTTTGTGTTCTAAAGAAATCATTGGGCCTATCCAAAATAATTTTTGTAGCCCTTAAAGTATTGTTTCCTAAACCAAGAGGATGTCCAAACTCGATACGGACTGATTAAATTCATTACATATATTATACTTATATTTATATTTAAATTAGTATTATAAGTATAAGTATAAGTATAATATAATATAAATATAAATATAAATATAATATAATATAAATATAAATATAATATACTATAATATAAATATAATAATAATATAATATAAATATAAATATAATATAATATAAATATAATATAATATAATATAAATATAATATAATATAATATAAATATTTTATAAAAAAAAAAAAAAATCTATTCATTTCTATAGACGCTCGAAGATTTTGCATGCGACATTTTGTTTGGCCTTAGTTATCACACAAACGATACTCGAGCTGGATTTGCGGTACTTAAGGGTCGATGTAAATTAGAGACATCATATATATATTTTTTCAGCTATACTAATAATTGAGTATGAAATAAAATATTTTTTTATCTGTATTTAAACATGCAGACATTTTCCGCGGAGCGGAAAATGTCTGCTTGTTTAAATACAGATAAAAAAATATTTTATTTCTATTTCTTTTAAACTCTAATGTATAAATTTACACTATTAGTATATTTTTTTTTAATATATAGCATATTCACAGTTTAGTTTTGTTTTTTTCGACAACAAGTTTTGATAGAGGGGCTTAGGCTTTGAAAATATTAACTGGTAGAAAATATCTGCATGTTTAAATACAGATTAAAAAATATATTTTATTTTTATTTCTTTTAAATTCTAATGTATAAATTTACAATATTAACAATTTTTTTATTAATGTATAGCGTACTCACGAGTTAATTTTGGTTTTTTCGACAACAAGTTTTGATAGAGGGTCTTAGGGTTTGAAAATATTAACTGGTCTCTCTGCAAAGTCTAAACAATTAGCTTTGCTGGACAACCTTTGAATTTTTACCGACAAGGTTCTATATAAGCATTAGCTTGCCTGAAAGACAGTTTTTTCTGATAATTGTGTCAATATTAATTTTTGGATCGATGGGTCAAAATGCTCGAATAATATCGCTGGCGACTGTGTCTGAGACCTGTGTTTATCGTAAAAATGAGACTCCAGCTAGATTTGAGGTACTTGAGGGTGGGGTTTAAAAATACATCGATTCGTAGAAAATAGGCAGACATGTTATTGTAGTCTACGTAGGCTTTTTATTTAAAATGTTTTACCGTACAATGGATGATTTGAATCTCGTCACGATTTTGGATGGATTTCTTTAGACCCGGTAGGCCAGCAAGGCTAAAATTTATATAGAGCCAAGCCAGGCTTTTCCAAACGGATGTCGTTGGCAGACAAAATGAGATGTGGGCACTTTAACGATTCTATATATAGGTCACATGAAAAAAACTAATGTTGAATAAATCCGTCAAGTTAAAGATACTGCTCCGTCCTTGAAGATGTATTCAAGGTCACACGAAAAAAAAAAAAAAAAAAAAAAAAAAAAATTTTTTTTTTTTTTTTTTTTTTTTTAAGGTGCCACGCCCACCCTTGAAGCTTGTCTATATATACTATTGCTAACATGACTACACTCTCATTGTGTCTCGACATTTGCCTGCAACGGTCGTCTAGTCACTATGTCTCGTAATGTGTTTTGAGCAAGATGTACATTGATGGAGACTAGAGAGTTAAATTTTTCTATAAAAGCCTATGATCTATTCTGATTTCATGAAAACCTGCAATATCATGTCATTTGTCAGACAAAAGTCTATAAAATCTTGTTTTCAAAGCCAATATTGTATAAATGACGCTATCCCCATCCTATTTTAAAGGAAATGGGTTTAGACAGCAGGAGCTAGTTTATGCATGACCTTACAGTAGAAGAAATAAATAGGCAGACATGTTATTGTAGTCTACGTAGGCTTTTTATTTAAAATGTTTTACCGTACAATGGATGATTTGAATCTCGTCACGATTTTGGATGGATTTCTTTAGACCCGGTAGGCCAGCAAGGCTAAAATTTATATAGAGCCAAGCCAGGCTTTTCCAAACGGATGTCGTTGGCAGACAAAATGAGATGTGGGCACTTTAACGATTCTATATATAGGTCACATGAAAAAAACTAATGTTGAATAAATCCGTCAAGTTAAAGATACTGCTCCGTCCTTGAAGATGTATTCAAGGTCACACGAAAAAAAAAAAAAAAAAAAAAAAAAAAAATTTTTTTTTTTTTTTTTTTTTTTTTTTAAGGTGCCACGCCCACCCTTGAAGCTTGTCTATATATACTATTGCTAACATGACTACACTCTCATTGTGTCTCGACATTTGCCTGCAACGGTCGTCTAGTCACTATGTCTCGTAATGTGTTTTGAGCAAGATGTACATTGATGGAGACTAGAGAGTTAAATTTTTCTATAAAAGCCTATGATCTATTCTGATTTCATGAAAACCTGCAATATCATGTCATTTGTCAGACAAAAGTCTATAAAATCTTGTTTTCAAAGCCAATATTGTATAAATGACGCTATCCCCATCCTATTTTAAAGGAAATGGGTTTAGACAGCAGGAGCTAGTTTATGCATGACCTTACAGTAGAAGAAATAAATTCCACTCCCACCCACCCTAATAGATATACTATATATATACTATATATATAGACTGCAGCGCCATCTACAATAATTGGCTAAAGAAATATAGCTTTAGCAGCCAACTGAGAAATATAGCTTTAGCAGCCAACTGAGAAATATAACTTTAGCAGCCAACTGAAAAATATAACTTTAGAAATATAACTTTAGAAACCAACTTCATCAACCAACCAACCAACCAACTGTAAAAAAAAAAAAAAAAAAAAAAAAAAAAAAAAAAATTTTTTTTTTTTTTTTTTTTTTCGGTGGGCGTGGCTTCGCTATAAATTTCTCAGTGCGATCGTGCCTATATAAATGTGGGTTTGTGTTCTAAACGATTCATTGGCATCATGTCTGTCCAAAATGAGTTTCGTACTCTACTCCGTGAATGCGTTAGTCTCGCCTATCGTCAAGAGACCTCTGAAGTCTTGTTGAAATCTAATTTTGGCCGCTCTATTTTAAAAATGCTCACAGCGTATTTTCAGAATAACTCTATCCATTCGAAGGCCATACGCCCGAAAAGGCATTTAGAATGTTGAAAGGCCAATTGCAATGCATAGCATATTACGACTACGATAAAATGTCTCCTGATATTAAAAATCTGTTCGCTGAAGATATTGTGCTGCCTGGCCAATGCTGTTATCAAGTTTGGATTCTACAATGCTTAATTGTTACAGCATGTATTATTGCAGATTGCTGGACAAATTGCAATGTGGATATGTTTGATGTGGCTTTTGAAACGCTGATAGATATGTTGGACACTTATGGCTATATTGCCTGCATCGACCTAAATCGCAACTGCGATCCGTTTAGAGTGAAATAGTCTTGTTCGCTGGTCTAAATATATCCAATTAGCAAAAAATCTTTATATTGACTTAAGCATATATATATAGAATTCGCTGCATAATATCCTGTCAACAGTTTTTTTATAAATCTGATTATAATTTTAGCCGCTTCCTACATACATCCCGTTTTCAAGGACTTATGCAACTCGTATAAATAACTTTATCTCTTCCTGTTTTAAAGGACAAGGCCTCATCCTGTTTTCTTGGGCTTATGTAACTCATATAAATAACTTTATCGCATCCTGTTTTAAAGGATATGCTTCTACTATAAAAGCCGGTGCTCAGCGCTTGTAATTTCAATTGCTCACTAGCTCTCAAGTCATGTGGATGAGATTATTTTTCCCAGGCCATATCGGCTTGAGGTCTGCCCTAGCCTCTGACGGAATGACTTACGTTTCGGCAGTAGATGTGGGTTTGCTGCTGCAGTTTAATGATATTTACGAATTTTCTCAGTATCGTGCCACCAAGCATATAGATTCATTTCCAGTTTTTGAAATGGAAGAAATGTTTAACTACGTGAGCCTGTTTTCCGACGTAGCAGAAATGCAGAGACTCTGGAGATATGGACGGGTCGCGGCTGATTTTCCTATGTCTTCAGAAGATTTATTTGATGTTCATGTTAAAACGGAGGGGAATGCCAAATTGCAGGACTGGCTGCAACTATATACAGACCTTTTCCGAAATGATCTATTGGACGGCCCTTCTGACAATTCGAAAAGATTGGCTACCCGTTGGAGGAGACGGAACGAATGCAAGGTCTGCTTGACAGAAGAGAGCCAGGTGGCATTCTTTGACTGTGGGCATGTGGTATGTTGCATGGCTTGTTCGGACAAACTGGAAAATTGTCCTGTTTGTCGAACAGCTATTGTGGAAAGGCGAAGAGTGTATGTGCAATAGTTATATACATGGAAATTTTAAAAAACTTGGGTCAAACGAGGCTTCCTCATGTCTAGATTTGTCATTATGACTTATCTTGACGATGGAAGCCTCGTTTGACCCATTTTTTTTAAATCGATAGGCTACCAATATTGGATTTGTAAAAAAATAACTTATAAATTTTAAGAGATTTGATTAGAGTTATCCGTAAAATGTTTTACCGTACAACGGACGAAAAGATTTACGAAGACATGATAACTAGATGACTGTTGTTGGCGAGACAAAATGAGATGTGGGTACGTTAGCCATTCTATATATAGGTCACGCAAAAAAACTAATATCGAATAAATAAACTTTGCTCATTTAAGTTATGGATCCGTCCTTGAAGATATGTTCAAGGTCACATAAAAAAAAAAAAAAAAAATTTTTTTTTTTTTTTTTTTTTTTTTTTCAAGTGGGTGTGGCATGGCTATATAAACCATGACTGACTTTATATTTTTTTTTATTCTTATAACTTTTTTCAAGATAATATTTTTTTGGGGACTTTGCCATTTTTTCACGAATCTCGAAATTTCTTCAAAGTGCTGGACAATGATAGTGTAAATACTTTAGCATGATATATATGTAGGTTAGCTAGAGTCAATCAACTAATCAACCAACCTTTAAAAAAAAAAAAAAAATTTTTTTTTTTTTTTTTTTTTTTCAAGGTCATTTAATCTGCCCCTATATATACCCTGGCTGCCTTCAGGATTTATATCATTTTTCTCATTCTACAATTGTTGTTGGACTGACATTTGCAATTTTTCATAATGGATTTCTCTGATCCCATTCAAAGCGTCTTTCATTACCTACTCAGAGACTGCGCTCATCTGGCAAACTGGGAAGCTACCGGCGAATATAGGATGGTCGACATCAGAAATGACTGGGACGATCCAGAATGGAAACCGAATGAACACAAATTTGCCCTTTCTATTTTGAGAATGTTAGAAAACTATTTTCAGACACCGCCTTTACCTACTGGTATGAAGATCGAACAGATCGAAGAGGCCATTCCGAAGCTGAAAGAAAAATTAGTAGCCATACTCAATTCTGATAGCATATCTCTTAAAGTCCGAGGCCTTTTGCGCAACAAAAGCTTAACGTATCGTCGTTGGCGTGGTGCCGAATCTTATCAACTTTGGGTGCTGGAGTGTTTGATCGTTACTGGATGCTTTCTCGGAGAATGTTTTGCCAAATTTCGATACAACAACGGGGTATTTGATCTGGCATCCGTTGCCTTAATAGATATTATGGAAAAGAGTGGCTTGTTAAATTGTATCAGAGCCGATCTGTTTAATAATAGGGATCCGTTTGGTAAACCTGGTATTAAGGTTAAATCAGTTTTGGACAAAGATTGGAGTATGTGGACATTTCAATTGGACAAAACACAGGAGAAAAGATTGTACAAGAAGCCAGCTAAATGTTAAGTGACTAAAATAACGTAACGTAAAAAATAACGTAACGTAAAAAATAATATATAAATGAAATAACGTAACGTAAAAAAATAACATATTAAAAATAACGTAACGTAAAAATAACGTAACGTATAAAAATAACATATTAAAAATAACGTAACGTAAAAAATAACGTAACGTAAAAATAACGTAACGTATAAAAATAACATATTAAAAATAACGTAACGTAAAAAATAACGTAACGTAAAAATAACGTAACGTATAAAAATAATATACTTGACACAAAACTAATATTGTATAAATAGCTTATACATTGCTCCGTCAAGGACACATTAAAAAAAAAAAAAAAAAAAAAATTTTTTTTTTTTTTTTTTTTGTTTTTTTTTTCAGTGGGCGTGGCTTGGATTCATTCTGTATAAATAGCCGTACTCAACTTTTCTCGCATCAATCTGTCCCACTAAGACGCTCATCTATCTAACATTAGATCCTGCCGGTTTTAGAACGATCTCGTCCTGTTTCCGTGACTCGTTCCAATCTCATGTCTTCTACAGTCTGAAATTAAATTGCTACACATTTGGCTTAATAATTGTTTTTAAAATGAATAAGGTTAGGCAACTACCGTTTCTAAATGAATGCTGTACCAATCTTAACGAATCCTGTTCCGCTATGACAACAACGATTTCATAACCTATTGGTTCGCCCATAGCGTAAGTTAGTTTTGGCCAAGAGAGAAAATTCAAAGCTTCAAGGGATAAGCCAGTCTATTACAATATGACGAGTGGCAGTTTCATGGTAATAAATATTTTTTTCGTGAAATATCGGAAGAACCCGCTTAACGTTCAGATAAAGGCATCCATTATAGGTAATAAACAGCGTATTTAAATATTTGTTTTCATATTTGAGCATACACAAATGTATAACGATTATACTAGGCTATTTGAATAGATAAAATTGCTATAATACTCTTAAAAAATAAAGCTTAGCTTATCAGCCAACTATATTGTAGACTCGATCATAGGTACGATAACTAAAAATTTATATATTTATGAAAAAAATATTTTATTTATCAGTAGTTAAACATACAGACATTAATTTTTTCAACCCTTCCTTTATAAAGTGTTGGGCTTCTCGTAGCAATGCATAACGATAACGAAAGACTTAAAGGGTATCATGTTGGGAATCTCAATAGCCATTTGACTATTTATGCATGACGCGTGTAAAAATTGTCTCGTTTTCAGAGGACTGGATTTCATGCTAGCGGACAGCTCAAAAGTGACAGACGACACGGATTGGAGATAGGCATTTGACTTTATATGAGAATACATGATACGCGTAAAAGTTATCTCGGAAACCGTTTTCAGAGGCAGTTTCAAGAGGTGCGATAGACAGCCTGGATTTCATGCAAGCTGACAGTTGTCATTTGGAAATTGAAAAAAATATTTCCCGACGCGAAAAACAGCAATGAAAAGGTTATCTAGTCTAAATGTTAAGTTTCTAATATCTGCGTAGCCTATATTGAATTTCTAATTTCTTCATGACCTAGTTTCTATTGTCTGCATGGTTAAATTACTAATATATACATTCTAATAGCCCGTGTTATATTTCTAATGTCTGTCGTTCATGGCCTCCTCGTTACCAGCAACATTTGTTTTTTTTGCGTAACAAACAGCCTGATCTAGACTGAGGTCGGATTTGTTATAATGGTCTCGTCTAATTTTGACATGTGAAAAAGATGTCTCGGAAACCGTTTCCAGGGGCCATTCCAAGAGGTGCAATCGAAAGCTTAAATTTCATGCGAAACGGAGTTGATAGTCTCGATTCGTTTTCGGAAAAATATCTTGGCTGAGAAAAGAATTTTGAAACTGCATATGGGAGCTAAGTCATAAGGCCACACACTCATTCGAGACACTCATTCGTATTTCGACATTTCTCCCCCATTTTAAATAATTTTTACATTTTACATTTAAACATTTACGCTATTCTATACGATATTTGTTGTTTTTCAAATTTCGTTAATTTTCGACAGCGGTTGGTTGGTTGGTTGGGTCACCCAATTTGTGTGCAAGAGATTGTCAAGTCAATTACCAGAAATACGGACGACTTAAAAATTCGACTATTTTTACAATATTTGTTACATTTTAAAGTTTTTATTTTAAATTTAAACGTGTTTGGGCTTTGATCTTTAAAAGAGGATTGAATCATGAAAATATTGACAAGTCTTCAAGTCTTCAAGTCTTCAAGTCTACATTTTAAATATTTCATTTTAAATTTAAACGGCTTTAAAAGAGGGTCTTCAAGTTTATTTTTTACATTTTAAACGTTTTATTTAAACGGACTTTACAAGAGGAGTCTGCTGTTAAACGGTTGATAGCAAGAGGATTATCATTGCAGGCTGTTGTAAAAATTTTCAATATAAAGTGTTGAATTTTTAGCTAATCTTTACAAATATATTTACCAGATCAATGGCTAAAGGTAACACGTTGTATCTTTATCGTCAAGAGTTGAGGCGAAAAACTTACCCTTTTCGTTGTCCACATTGTCCCATTCAACTTTTGCCCGTTCAGTTCGAAAAACATTGTTTGGAAATACATAAATTGCCGACGTCTTGCGTTTGGTGTCTGGAAAAAAAGAAATGGGATTCCAAAACGAAATACCAATACACGAATCACTTGATCGCGTGTTTTCGAAAATTTATAGCCGTTAAGAGAATCGATAGAGACTTGGAGACAGATGTGGAAATGGACGAACCGTATCAAATCCCCGACAAGCTCAGACTCATGGACACTCGTCCGTTGTGCGCTGCAGAATCGTTTTTCGATCATCAGGACATTCGTGGATTCTTAACGGAACGCCTTTTCGAAGACCTTTGGCTGTTGAATCATGGATCCGAGGTTGATTATTTCGAAGACGAGAATCTAAACGCGGCCGCCTCCTACGTTCGGAAGTACGCGAGGTCGGAAGGTGAATGGTTTCACGTCATGGTTAAGGCTGCCGCATTTGAATCGTTTATAAGAGTTTTGGATAAAGAACACGGTAGGATCGCCACGCTGCCTTTTTCTTGTTGGTGCGACGGCGGTACGGCCGAGGATCCAATTTTCAGACAGCATCGGCATATGATAGTGGTCGCCCCCATGGGTCTCTTCAAGAAAGTTTGGTCGAAAGTCAAACCTTACAAAAGACCTCGTAAAAACTACGCTTCGAAAAAATACGAGTTGATAGAATCTGCCATGCATTTGGTGAACACGCTGGGCTACGTTAGCAAGAGGCGGTCGAGGTGTTACTTTACGATAGATGGCAAGAGACATAAAAAGGCTCCACTGAAAAATAAACATTTTTACATATTTCGGACGCTGCCGGTAGACTTCAGGTTGCCGCTGACATTGCAGTGGGACGGAGGCGTCCAAGGGGCTATGGATCTGGAAATGTTTCGGAGGGCCTCGATGACCAAATTAGCTTACGGTAAGCTGGTTGAAGAAAACGGAGTGTATAAACAAAAGATTAAACATTTTCACGCTTTCAGAGGCGGGATGGTGCTGCCTCTCAAAAGAGAGTTCGTTCCGACGGAAAACCAAACGCCTCAGTTTCTATATTTAATGGGTGGTAAAAAGCTTTATCTGGATCGAGAAGACGTAGATGGAAACTGGCTGAGGGTTCAGGCTGAAAGAGGTAATTGTTTCTATGAATTGTTAGGCGACGAATTATGGACGCCGCCAAATAAAATCCAGAGTTATTTGAGAGACGCGAGGCCGATCGTGGAAGCGAATTGGAAACTGGAATCCGAGATTAAGATTGTGCAGGGACAAGTTGTCGATTTGCAGGGACAAGTTGTCGATTTGCAGGGACAAGTTGTTGAATTGCAGAGAGAGATGGCTGACTTGAAAGCACAATTTGCAGAAGAGAGGACTTCATTGAAAAATGAAAACTTGTCTTGGAAAGAGAAATATCTGTCTCTCAAAGCCGAAAATGATAGAAAAATATCGGATTTGCGAAGAGAAGTGTCGTCTCTGAAAGAAGAGAATGCGTGTATCAAAACGAAATATAAACGGTCGGTGATTGAGAACAAAAAATTGCGGGATAAGATAAACGAGCTACAGGACGAAATCATAATGCAGCTGAAAAATGAGATTGCTGAGCTTAGACGGAGACTGTCCAAATATGAAGACGCATAATTGAAAAATGTGAAATTAGAAAGTGACAATACTTTATAAAAGTCCATCTAAGTCCAGGTCACATGACCAACCAACCAACCTTTGAAAAAAAAAAAAAATAATAATAATAATAATAATAATAATAATAATTTTTTTTTTTTTTTTTTTTTTTTTTAAGGTTGGTTGATTGGTTGATTGGCTTGGATTCATTCTTTATAAATAGCTGTACTCATTCCTTCATTCCTTCATTCTGTCTGTCTAGCCTTCTACTAAAAACGCTCCCAACATTAAATCGTATCAGGCCATTTCTGTGACTCTCACATTGGATAGTTTCTAATATTATCCCTTTCATTGAAGCTCAGCATGTACAAAATGTGGGAACCGTTGGACAACGACGCAAAGACCGAAATGCAAAATTTAAAGCAGCAGATGTTTGACTTGCAATCTAAACTGGATGCAGAAATCTCACTCTTGAAAACCAAGATTGAGAAATTTGACGTACTGTACTCCAAAATAGATAACTTGTATCAGGAAGAAATTTACAGGCTGAAATTAGAGTTGGGCATGCAGCAGAACAAATCTCTAGTGCATATTCAGAAGCAGCAGATCCAGATCCAGAACCTGCAGAACCTGTTGCTCTCCAATCAGATAGCGACTCAACAGAATCCGTTATGACAAGACATTAAATATAATAATGAGTAGATCATCAATTCAATAAAAAAAAAAAAAAAAAAAAAATTTTTTTTTTTTTTTTTTCAAGGTTGGTTGATTGATTGATTGACTCTAGCTAACCTATATATATCATGCTAAAGTATCTACACTATCATTCTCCAGTAATGTTTATCTGTTTCACAGCCGCATCCTGTTCAGCGACATAAAAGCCTTATCGTAGCAACTGAGTTATGCAATATCCTGCATCCGTGTCCTCTATAAAAGCCTTATCTCATCCTGTTTTCATAGAAATGAGTTGCCAGGAAAATTTTTATAAGATTAGTTTATCGCTTGAGGAGATATATTTATCTAGCTGACCTTCTAGAATAATTGTGTTTGCAGGATATTATGTAACTCGTTTCCTCAAAGACAGGAAATCCTCTCTAATCTATAAACAGTCATCCTGTCGAGCCTTATATACTATTATTTTTATTGTTTCTCAGAACCGCTTATCAGATCTCATGCATCCGTTCGCCAGAGTATAAATACCGGCCTCTCGCCTCAGCTTATTCATTCTGACCTTTTGTTTTTCAAAATGAATATGCTTTCCGTAGACTCTGACAAGCGATTTGATTACGGCTATGCCTTACAACCTAAAAGGAAAATATTAAATACATCTCGTCTCTATTGCGAGCTGATATTTCAATATGATAAATCGATGTCTCTGCCAACTCCCAAGCGAATTCTTAAGACAACTCCAAAGCCAATTCTTAAGACAACTCCAAAGCCAATTCTTAAGACAACTGCCAAACCAAAGCCAGCTCCCAAGCCAAAGCCAGTTTCAATAGCCACATCACAGAATATTTACTTAAAAGTCCCAACTCCCATAAGCCGACTGCCAAAATCTCCTGAAGTCTCTACCAGAGAAAAAATATATCGTGCCTGGAAGCCTCGACCAAGGGTTAATTACATGATACGGCCGAAACAGTTGGAGATTAAAACGGCATAGTCGTTATCAATTGCCTAATAAAACAGAGGTCACCCAAACGATTTATAAAAAATCGGGTCGAACGAAGTGTCTCATGGCAGATTACTGTCTTTGACACTTCGTTCGACCCGTTTTTTTGTAACAATTGTATTGCCAATGTTGGATGTATGCCGATGAATACTTTAAGATTTTGAACGGATACTTTTATAAAAGAAGGCTTGTAAAAATTTATATACAAAAAAAAATATTAGAAATAAAATTTCATCTAAGTCACATTGAAATCAACCAACCAACCAACTGTAAAAAAAAAAAAAAAAATTTTTTTTTTTTTTTTTTTTTTTTAAGCCTATATTTTTTTTGTGTCGCCTATATATAGAATGTCTAACATACCCACATCTCATTTTGTCTCGACTCCTGCCGACAACGGTCATCTAAATATCCGTTTGGAAAAGCCTGGCTTGGCTCTATATAAACTTTAGCCTTGCTAGCCTACCGGGTCTATAGAAATCATTGGGACCATTCCAGCGAAGTTGCCAGCTCTATTTTGAGATACCTACATTGGCTGGATCCATAAAAATTTAAGAAGAGGCTTCGATAAGATTGAAACAGGCTGAGGGTTGTCACGACAAACGGTGCCATTGAATTGAATTGCAGAGGCCATGCTTAGCAGGAACGCATTGAGAATAGCAGCCCATATTGTAAAAATGAAATAAAATATTTTTTATATCTGTATTTAAACATGCAGACATTTCCGCGATACATTTTATTTCTACTTCTTTTAAATTCTAATGTCTAAATTTATAATATTAGCATATTATTTTTTTAATTTATAGAATACTCACGTTTTGTTTCCTCGACAACAAGTTTTGATAGAGGGGCTTTGAAAATATTATCTGGACTCTCTGCATGCAACAATTTTATTTTCTTAAATGAGGCTTGTTTGAGAATGTGACAAGAGGGTGTAAATGCTCGAATATTATCGCTGGCGACTGTCTCTTATACCTGTGTTTATCGCAAAAACGATATGTACAGCTGGATTTGCGGTACTTGAGAGTATGAGCTACAAATAGATAGGACCGACGTAAAAATGTAGAAATATTATAGGGTTGGGCTTTTATTTAAAATGTATTACCGACGACTTGAAGATTATTTGAAAAAAAACTATGGCTAAAGTACCCACATCTAATTTTGTCTGCAGTCATCTAGTTATCCGTAAAATATTTTACCGTACAACGGATGAAAACATTTTACAAATAACTAGATGACTGTTGTTGGCTAACGTCGAGTCAAAATGAGATGTGGGTACGTTAGCAATTCTACATATAGGTCACACGAAAAAAACTAATGTTGAATAAATGAATCCGTCAAGTTATAGATACTGCTCCGTCCTTGAAGATGCGTTCAAGGTCACATAAAAAAAAAAAAAAAAAAAAAAAAAAATTTTTTTTTTTTTTTTTTTTTTTTTTTGAGTGGGCGTGGCTTACCTTCATACTATATAAACATGCTGTCTTAGTCTATTTGTCCATACAAAGACATGTGGTAGCTATACATACTAATATAAACTCCTGTTCGCATACTTTTATTAGAGAAAATTGCATCAATTGTCGTACCGCCTCTCGTCGTATAGTGTTTGGGATTCGTTCGTAGATCTAAGTTCAGGACTTGTAAACCCTCCATAAAGTCTTTTCCGTCTTCTGAATTAAAATCTATATTAAAATCCCCTACCAGCACCGTTTTGAAATCTCCGTCCTCTTGCAGGAGAGCTTCTACTATAACTTCCCTTTTTTGTTCGTCATTGGCTTGTGGACTTGCATATACCAAGATGAATCTTATATTATTGAGTATGTAACATACTAAAACTTGGACTCTGTCTTGGTTTATACTGAAGGTTTTTCTCGATAAATCCGATAAGCCTTCTCGGATATAAGTTATAATGCCGCATTTCTTTCGAGGCTTTCTTGGACTATCATTGCTATGAATTACAGCAGCCATTACAAATCCTGGAAATTCAAAGTAATCTGCGGGTAACGTTCCCGTTTCTGCTAGCATAATTATATCACTCTTCATGAAGCATGGATCGGCCAGTACGTCTTCGTAATGAGTGGATAATCCTTCAACATTATGGTACATAAACTGAATGCCAGCGAAATCTCCTCTTTCATGAAGAGAAATTAGCGGAATTGTTCTTAATATAGCTAGTTCTTTTGCCACGGGATCGTTTTCAGATGGTGCCTCAATCGTTACAATCCCTTTTTTGTTCGTCATTGGCTTGTGGACTTGCATATACCAAGATGAATCTTATATTATTGAGTATGTAACATACTAAAACTTGGACTCTGTCTTGGTTTATACTGAAGGTTTTTCTCGATAAATCCGATAAGCCTTCTCGGATATAAGTTATAATGCCGCATTTCTTTCGAGGCTTTCTTGGACTATCATTGCTATGAATTACAGCAGCCATTACAAATCCTGGAAATTCAAAGTAATCTGCGGGTAACGTTCCCGTTTCTGCTAGCATAATTATATCACTCTTCATGAAGCATGGATCGGCCAGTACGTCTTCGTAATGAGTGGATAATCCTTCAACATTATGGTACATAAACTGAATGCCAGCGAAATCTCCTCTTTCATGAAGAGAAATTAGCGGAATTGTTCTTAATATAGCTAGTTCTTTTGCCACGGGATCGTTTTCAGATGGTGCCTCAATCGTTACAAATTCGTCCTCTACATACAATCCGTCAGCTTTCGTCGCTTGTGATGACCCGACATAAACTAAACTTAGGCTCATATTTTTGCTATTTTGGCTCAGATACAACGATGGGTCTCTAGCGACACTTAAAGCCAAATTTCTTATTCTATAGATATTTTTCCTCATTCGCTCAACGGGTTCAATCCAGGATTGATGCCATGACGCAGCATATATCTTATGAGCAGCTTATGAATTTAAGAACAGCTTGCGTGCGTCAAAACGAAATATATACGGTTGGTGAAGGGGTATAAAATAAACGAGCTTCAGGACGAAGTGATAACGCAGCTGAGATGAAGAATGCTTAATGCAGGCTTAGTCTTTGAAAATAATGACTGGATAGGCATTAGCAAAATCATTTAAATACTAATGCCTAAATTAATTTCTTTAATCGGCAACAGGGTTACAACCCAAACTTATCTGCAAAATCATATAAATTTTCAGCGCATAGAATCGACTTGACGAAAACATTTTACGGATGACAGTATCTTGTCATTTGGACGGATCTTGTCATTTGTCAGACAAAAGTTTATAAAAATCTTGTTTTCAAAGCCAATATTGTATAAATAACGCTATTCCCATCCTATTTTAAAGGAAATGGGTTTAGACATCAGGAGCTAGTTTATGCATGACCTTACAGTAGAAGAAATAAGTTCCACTCCCACCCTCCCTAATAGATATACTATATATATACTATATATATATAGACTGCAGCGCCATCTACAATGACTGGATAAAGAAATATAATTTTAGAGGCCAACTGAAAAATATAACTTTAGCGGCCAACTGAGAAATATAACTTTAGCAGCCAACTGAGAAATATAACTTTAGAAATATAACTTTAGAAACCAACTTCATCAACCAACCAACCAACTGTTAAAAAAAAAAAAAAAAAAAAAAAAAAAAAAATTTTTTTTTTTTTTTTGAGTGGGCGTGGCTTGTCTTCATACTATATAAATAACGGCTGCCGTACTCAAATCATCATTCTGTTTCCAGCAACAGTCTTCTCCTGCCTTGTCCTGTTTACCATTGAAACAACATTTGCTATATATACGCCTATCTTCTAAATTTTATACCATAACGCTTTGACAATGAGCCATCGCATTGAAATCGCTTTCCATTATCTACTTCGAGACTGTGTTCAGTTGGCAAACGATTTGGATACTGAAGATGAGATGTTGGTCGACGACGCGAATTGCATGGATTTAAAATTTAGTCTGAGAGAACATAAATTCGGTCTTTCAATTTTGAGAATGCTTGAAGAATATTTTCAGATTCCGCCCCAGCATACTGGTATTACTGTTAAAAGGGTCGGAGACATTATTGTCGAGCTGAAGAAAAAATTAAATGATATTATCGAGTCAAATTCGATATCTCCTAGAGTCAGTAACTTGTTTCGCGATAAAACGTTAACAAATCATAGCTGGCGAGGTCGCGATTGCTATCAGCCTTGGGTAATGGAGTGTTTGATTGTTACCGGACAATTTCTTGGAGAATGTTTTAACAAATTTCCATACAAATGTGATAAGTATTTCAATTTGGCATATGAAGCGTTAATGGATATTTTGATGGATAATAATTTGCTAACTTATATCGCAGTGGATCTGTCTTTTGGGAGGGATCCGTTTGGTAAACCTGGGATTAAAGTAAAATCTATCTTGGACTTAGATGATTGGTGTTTCTTTACATTTCAGTTAAACGAAGAACAGGAGCAAAAATTGTACGAGAAGTGCCCTTAGTTAAAAATTACATTCTTTGAAAAAAAAAAAAAAAAAAAAAAAAAAAAAAATTTTTTTTTTTTTTTTTTTTTTTGAGTGGGCGTGGTTTTGTTCAAGGCTATGTTTATAACCTATTTAAAGGGTCCGATATTCTTAACACTCAAACATTTTTACAAAACTCTACATGATGGCTGACAATACAAGGACTATGGATCCAATGATACACATGTACTATAATGATTTGAAAATCAAAAATTATCCTTTCAAATGCATTTGTTGCAAGTTACATTTTTTACCAACTGAATACGAAAAACATTCAAAAATTCATGGAATCAATGCGAAAACTTCTTGCGTGTGGTGTAATGGAGACTACAACTGGGAATTCGGGAAAAAATTTCATAGCGATACCGTGAGACATTTATTGACTTGTTTTCGAAAATTTATAGATAATAATGGAATTGTTGATGGGAGTATAGACTTAAAGACAGATGTGGAGATAGACGAGCCGTATCCCGAAGAACTCATGGACGCCCGTCCGTTGTGCGCTGAGAACGATACTTTGCAGGGACAAATTACCCAGTTGCAGAGAGAGATGGTTGAATTAAAATCAAATTACGGAGAACAAATTGACGATTCGTTGATAAACAAAAACGCGTCTTGGAAAGAGAAATACCAGACTCTGAAAGCGGAGAGCGATAGAAACATATCGGATTTGCAAAGAGAAGTGTTGTCTCTGAAAGAACAGGTTGTGTGCGTCAAAATGAAATATAATGCAACGGTGACTGAGATGCTCCATAAAATAAACGAGCTTCAGGACAAAGTGATAACAGCCGAAAATTAAAAAAAATTATTACTTAAAAAAAATATTACTTAAAAAAAAAAAAAAAAAAAAAAAAAATTTTTTTTTTTTTTTTTTTTTAGTGGGCGTGGTTTTGTTCAAGGCTATGTTTATAAACTATTTAAAGGGTCCGGTATTCTTAACACTCAAACATTTTTACAAAACTCTACATGATGGCTGACAATACAAATTCCATAGATCCAATGATACACTTGTACTATAGTAGAATTGTTGATGGGAGTATAGACTTAAAGACAGATGTGGAGATAGACGAGCCGTATCCCGAAGAACTCATGGACGAGTTGTGCGCTGAGAACGATACTTTGCAGGGACAAATTGCCCGATTGCGGAGAGAGATGGTTAAATTAAAATCAAATTACGGAGAACAAATTGACGATTCGTTGATAAACAAAAACGCGTCTTGGAAAGAGAAATACCAGACTCTGAAAGCGGAGAGCGATAGAAACATATCGGATTTGCAAAGAGAAGTGTTGTCTCTGAAAGAACAGCTTGCGTGCGTCAAAACGAAATATAAACCAACGGTGACTGAGATGCTGGATAAAATAAACGAGCTTCAGGACAAAGTGACAACAGCCGAAAATTAAAAAAAAAAAAAAAAAAAAAAAAAAATTTTTTTTTTTTTTTTTTTTTTTTTTTTTTTTTTTTAAGTGGGTGTGTCTTGACTATATATACAATAGCTTTACTGGTTGGCTGTTATAAACTTGTGGACATGATAGCTAGAAGACTGTTGCTGACGGACCATGTAAGTATTATTTTTTTTACGTTCACGAAATTGAATAATTTTTTTAATGTCTTCGGTGTCTAGGTTGAGTTTCTAATGTCTACGTGACGAATAGCCTAGGTTGTAGTTCTAATATCTGCAGGGCCCGTTTCTAATGGCTGATGTTGTATTTCTAACGTCTTCATTCTAAGGGTCTATGTTAAGTTTCTAACAGCCTAAGTAGAATTTCTAATGTCACCTAGTTTGAAGTTATAATGTCTACATGGCTCGTTTCTAATATCTTAAGTTGAATTTCTAATGAATTCTTCTAGTGCCAACATTGGATGCGTACCGATTGTAATTTTCAAGGGATATGGCTTAGCTATAAGATAAATATGTATCTTGGTAAAATATACAGACTCGATAGCTAAATTTAAGGAATCTGAATTTAAAAATTTAATTTTTTCGTTTAAATTTTGCCGTGTAAAATTTAAAATTTTTAAAGACTAAGTGTGGCAGTCATTACAATCTGATCTCTAATTTTCAAGGGATATGGCTTAGCTATAAGATAAATATGAATCTTGGTAAAATATACCGACTCGATAGCTAAATTTAAGGGATCTGAATTTAAAAATTTAATTTTTTCGTTTAAAATTTGCATTTTTTTATGCAAAATTTAAAATTTTTAAAGACTAAGCTATATGCGCCAGTCATTATAATCTGATCTCTATAAAAAGATTTTCGAGAGACAGGATATTATGCAAGCCTTTCCTCAGGATGCCCGGTTAAAATTACAATTAAATCTCTATAAAAAGATTTTTCGAGAGACAGGATATTATGTAAGCCTTTCCTCAGGACCGGTTAAAATTATAATCAGATCTATAAAAAATTGTTCGAGAACTATTGAAAGGATATTATGCCTCTAACGGCCTAAGTTGAATCTCTAATATCACCATTTTAAAAGTCTATGTACAATGTCTAATGTCTGCCGTCGTAAGACCTAAACATTATCTAGTCTGAGGTCGTGAAGAAATTGTCAGTGGATTTCATGAGGGCCAGAATCTAAAGATTTCTCTACGCCCGTTGGCAAGAATCATGCAGGATAGGAGCTCTAAAAGGGTTGGCAGATTTAGAAAGATTTAAAAAATACTATATGCCTGTTGGCCGATCTTCGATTCACTATAGAGATGCGATGATTGTGAAAGTGTTCAAGAGAGTGTAAATGCTCGAATATTATCGCTGGCGACTGTCTCTTGTACCTGTGTTTATCGCAAAAACAATACACTAGCTGAATTTGTGGTACTTGAGGGTGGGAGCTAAAAATAGATGGGAAAAATGTAGACATTTTATAGAGGTTTATGCTAGCCGTAGCATTTAACAAGACTACCGATATCGATACATATTATTTTTTACCAAATACATGTACCCATTTAAAATTCTTACAATAGCCTTTAATCCATTAAACTGGCCAGTCCTACCAATATCGATACATATTATTTTTTTTCCAAATACGTGTATCCATTAAAAATCTTACTATTCTAACCTTTAACAAGACTACCATTAAAAAAATCTTATGCAAGCCCACTGATACGTTAAATCTTTCCAATATTGCCAAATCTTTAAAATTCCTAAAATTAGATCGAGAGGGTCCTTTCGTGCTTGCATGACTATGTTGGCGATACCAATAGGATGGCTAAACTCGATACGGCCGATTAGAATGTTGAGAAAGGATTTGAGAGAGGAATGTTTATATACAGCCAAGCCAGGCTTTTCCAAACGGATTAGATGACTGTTGTTGGCAGATAAAATGAGATATTAGCCATTCTATATATAGGCTATACGAAAAAAACTAATGTTGAATAAATTAAGTTTGCTCCGTCAAGTTATTGATACTGCTCCGTCCTTGAAGATCTGTTCAAGGTCAAACTAAAAAAAAAAAAAAAAAAAAAAAAAAAAAAAAAAAAAAAAAAAAATTTTTTTTTTTTTTTTTTGTGTGACCTTCAACACATCTTCGAGGACGGAGCAGTATCTATAACTTGACGGATTGTTCAAACATTAGTTTTTCCATGTAACCTATATATAGAATCGCTAACGTACCCACATCTCATTTTGTCTCGACGTCTGCCGACAACAGTCATCTAAATATCCGTTTGGAAAGCCTGGCTTGGCTCTATATAAACATTAGCATTGCTGACCTACCAGGTCTAAAGAAATCATTGGGTCCATCCAAAATTATTTTCGTGACTAGATTATAGGGTCTGGCAAGCCATCTGCATAATCATATAAATTTTCAGCCCCTATAATTGAGTATGAAATAAAATATTTTTTTTATCTGTATTTAAACATGCAGACATTTCCGCTTCGCGGAAATGTCTGCATGTTTAAATACAGATAAAAAAAATATTTTATTTCTATTTCTTTTTCCATGTAACCTATATATAGAATCGCTAACGTACCCACATCTCATTTTGTCTCGACGTCTGCAGTCATCCGCTTGGAAAAGCCTGGCTTGGCTCTCTAAACATTAGCATTGCTGGCCTACCGGGTCTAAAGAAGTCATTGGGTCCGTCCATCCATGACCAGTATATCTAATCATGTTATCATGAAACTGGTTTATGAAACGACATGGCCATATCATTAGAATAGCTATCCAAAATTAGAATGGCCATCCAAAATTATTTTCGTGACCATTCGATCTCGTCCTGCATAGTGTTGGATTTGCCAGCTCAGAATACCTATATCAATATTGGCTGGATCCGTAAAAATTTAAAAGAGGCCTCGATAAAATTGAAAGAGGCTGGGAGATAAACATAGCAGATAAATTGCAGACCAGGTAAACCGAACACGTAGAGAGTAGCAACCCATATTCTAAAAATTTAAACGTAATTATGAAAATAGTATTAACGAGATGCCATTCGTTTGCAAATGACAAGAGTAGCGGCCAGATGATGGCTAAATCTACAATAACAGCATATTTTTTTTAATTTATAGGATACTCACGGGTTTAATTTTATTTTTTCGACAACACGTTTTGATAGAGGGACTTAGGCTTTGAAAATATTAGTTGGTCTCTCTGCAAGCAACAATTTTATTTTCTTAAATACGACTTAATTTTTTCGTTTTTACAGATCACCTTATGAAGGCTTAGTCTTTGAAAATATTGATTGGTGTCGTGGATATATAAGCATTAGCAAAATAATTTAAATTCTAATGCGTAAATTAATTTATTTATTTGGAGATTGTTAATTCCAGATTGCTTTCAAAGCCAATATTGTATAAAAAACGCTATCCCATCCTATTTTAAAGGAAACGGGTTTAGACATCAGGAGCTAGTTTATGCATGACCTTACAGTAGAAGAAATAAATTCCACTCCCACCCACCCTAATAGATATACTATATATATACTATATATATAGACTACAGCGCCATGTACAATGAATCTGATTGGATAAAGAAATATAAATTTAGCAACCAACTGAGAAATATAACTTTAGAAACCAATTGAGAAATATAACTTTAGAAACCAACCATCATATCAATCAACCAACCAACTGTTAAAAAAAAAAAAAAATTTTTTTTTTTTTTTTTTTTCAGTTGGTTGGTTGGTTGATTGATATATATTTTGTATAAATAGCGGCTCCGTACTCAAGCTACATTCATTCTGTCTTCTCCTAGCATATTTATTGAAAAAGCTTATTGGAACGTTTCTAGTTTATGTCTGGCAGATTAACAATACGCTATCCTATCCTGTTTCTAATCTATTCAAACTTTTTACGATGATTAAGTATCACGAGCCAAATTTATTCTGGCCTCTGTGGCTTAATGATTCTGTATACATATTTATTATGTCTTCCAAAGTCCCAAATAATATTTCTACAATACAAGCTTAAAATATTTACTTATGTCTCCCAGAGCCCCATGTTAAATTTCTAACGTCACCACATTGAATTTGTAATGTCTGCATGGCCCGTTTCAAATATCTACCGTTTATGGCCTCCTCTCAAGCAAAATTCTCATGCGATTTTGTATGAATTGAAACGCGAACGCACATAGCCTTTGAAACGTAAAATAATGTAGTTTATGCTATGTCTGAAATACCTTAAAACGTTAAAATGAAAGGTCTTCTTGCGTGTTTGAGAATGCGACATGAAATATTTCAAGAGAGTGTGAATGCTCGAATAATATCGCTGTCGACTGTCTCTTGTACCTGTGTTTATCGCAATAACTATACACTAGCTAAATTTGCGGTACTTGAGGGTGGGAGCTAAAAATAGATCGGACCGATGTAGAAATTTTATAGGACAGGCTTTTATTTAAAATGTTTTACCGACGACTTGAAGATTATTTGGACTCATGTTGAGTAAATGAATCCGTCAAATTCTAGAAATCATTAGGTCACCAGTATATCTAATCATGTTATCATGAAACTGGTTTATGAAACGACAAGGCCATATTATTAGAATGGATTTGAGAGAGGAATGTTTATATACAGCCAAGCCAGGCTTTTCCAAACGGATTAGATGACTGTTGTTGGCAGACAAAATGAGATGTGGACATTCTATATATATGCTACACAAAAAAAACTAATGTTGAATAAATTAAGTTTGCTCCGTCAAGTTATTGATACTGCTCCGTCCTTGAAGATGTGTTCAAGGTCAAACTAAAAAAAAAAAAAAAAAAAAAAAAAAATTTTTTTTTTTTTTTTTTTTTTTTTTTTCATGTGACCTTCAACGCATCTTCAAGGACGGATCTGTAACTTGACGGATTCATTTATACAACATTTGTTTTTCCATGTAACCTATATATAGAATTGCTAACGTACCCACATCTCATTTTGTCTCGACGTCTGCAGTCATCTAAATATCCGTTTGGAAAAGCCTGGCTTGGCTCTCTAAACATTAGCATTGCTGGCCTACCGGGTCTAAAGAATTCATTGGGTCCGTCCATCCAAAATCGTGACCAGATGGCGGTATATCTAATCATGTTATCATGAAAGTGATTTATGAAACGACATGGCCATATCATTAGAATAGCTATCCAAAATTAGAATGGCCATCCAAAATTATTTGCGTGACCATTCGATCTCGTCCTGCGAAGTGTTGGATTTGCCAGCTCAGTATATTTTCAGTATACCTATACCAATATTAGCTGGATCCGTAAAAATTTAAAAAGAGGCCTCGATAAAATTTGAAACAGACTGGGAGATAAACGTAGCAATTGAATTGACCAGGAGAGACCCATATTGTAAAAATTTAAGCGTAATTATGAAAATAGAGAGATAATGATTAAGTTTTGTATAAATAGCGGCTCCGTACTCAAGCTACATTCATTCTGTCTTAGCATGTTTATTGAAAAAAGCTGATTAGATATCTTCTAGTTTATGTCTGACCAGACAATACGTTATTGGGTCCTGTTTCTAATCTATTCCAATTTTCACGATGACCCTTATCAAATACCACGAAATCACAAGCCAAATTTATTCGGGCATATCTTTAATCGATACCGGATGGCTCTAATATTGGTATTGGCCGAATGGCTAACATATCAATGTAAAATGGCTAACGTATCCAAATAATCATTGTGTATGACCAGCAACAGTCTGGCTTCATGATAATATTCTATAAACACCCATGACCTGATTTCATGAAAACGTGCAACATCTTGTCCATACAATAGTCTATAAAATCTTGCTTTCAAAGCCAATATTGTATAAATAACGCTATCCAATCCTATTTTAAAGGAAATGGGTTTAGACAGCAGGAGCTGGTTTATGCATGACCTTACAGTAGAAGAAATAAATTCCACTCCCACCCACCCTAATAGATATACTATATATATACTATATATATATAGACTACAGCGCCATCTACAATGAATTTGATTGGATAAAGAAATTTAAATTTAGCAACCAAATGAGAAATATAACTTTAGAAACTAACCGAGAAATATAACTTTAGAAACAAACTTAATCAACCAACCAACCAACCTTAAAAAAAAAAAAAAAAAAAAAAAAAATTTTTTTTTTTTTTTTTTTTTTTTTTTTCATGTGACCTTGACCACATCTTCAAGGACGGAGTGGTATCTGTAACTTGACGGATTCATTTATTCAACATTAGTTTTTCCGTGTAACCTATATATAGAATGGCTAACATGCCCACATCTCATTTTGTCTCGACGTCTGCCGACAACAGTCATCTAAATATCCGTTTGGAAAGCCTGGCTTGGCTCTATATAAACATTAGCATTGCTGGCCTACCAGGTCTAAAGAAATCATTGAGTCCATCCAAAATTATTTTCGTGACTAGATTATAGGGTCTGGCAAGCCATCTGCATAATCATATAAATTTTCAGCCCCTATAATCGAGTATGAAATAAAATATTTTTTTTATCTGTATTTAAACATGCAGACATTTCCGCGAAGCGGAAATGTCTGCATGTTTAAATACAGATAAAAAAAATATTTTATTTCATTTCTTTTAAATTCTAATGTCTAAATTTACAATATTAGGATATTTTTTAAAAATTTATAGAATACTCACAGGTTGTATTTTGTTTTTTCGACAACGAGATTTGATAGAGGGGCTTAGGCTTTGAAAATATTAATTGGACTCTCTCCAAGCAACAATTTTATTTTCTTAAATGTAACTTAATTTTTTCGTTTTTACAGATTACCTTATGAAGGCTCAATCTTTGAAAATAATGACTGGATCTATATAAGCATTAGCAAAATCATTTAAATACTAATGTCTAAATTTACAATATTAGAATAAAATCTTGTAAATTGACAGGATACTCATGGGTTGGATTTGGTTTTCTCGACAACTTGAAGATTATTTGGAAAAGAACTAATGTTGAATAAATTAAATTAGTTTCGTCAAGTCCGTCCTTGAAGTTGCGTCAAGGTCACACTAAAAAAAAAAAAAAATTTTTTTTTTTTTTTTTTTTTTTTTTTTTTTTATGTGTCCTTGAGCATATCTTCAAGGACGGACTTGACGACTTCATTTATTCGATATTAGTTTTTTTCGTTTGATCTATATATAGAATGGCTAACGTACCCACATTGTCTCGCCAACAACAGTCTAGTAAAATCTTTTAAATTCTAATGTCTAAATTTACAATATTAGCATAAAGTCTTGTAAATGAAATCTGCTGCGTCTTGCTGTAAAAATATACATTCTGTATGACGATTCAAGTCATAGCTGCGATCTTCTTCTGTGGCTCATCTTTCAACATTTGATTTTTCCAACGTCGGCACTAATTTTCAAATACGCAGATCCGTTGTAATATTTAAGTCATTAGTTTTATCGTTTTCTGGAATCCATTCTTTGCGTTGTCTTCAAGATTTTGTATAGGATATGTATTAACGAAACCATTAATGCCATATGAATTCTTTGTAAGCAAGAAACCTTAAATATTTTTTATTGTAGATTTCAGCTTCACTAGCCTCTTTTCTACAATAGGGACAACGCTTCGAAAATTTAAACCAAACCATGATGCATTGCATGTGAAAAGTATGGTTGCATGACAATCTGAGACCTTTTCGTTTAAACAGTCTTATGGTTCTCAGACATATGGAACGCTCAAGCTTAGATGCGTCGGACTTGGGTGCAGACATCATAGAAACGCTTAAAAGCACAAATGATTCGATAGCGCTGAGCTCCGGACTTTATATACTGATAAACGTTTTCCAGGAAAACATATATATATAGCCAGTCAAGGTTCAAGGTCACACGAAAAAAAAAAAAAAAAAAAAATTTTTTTTTTTCTTTTTTTTTTTTTTTTTTTTTTTTTTTTTAATGGTCGCGTGGGCGGAGCATTTTCTAAGCACTGACTTGGCTATATATAAACCCGTGTAAGCGACGTATTGTCATAACTTGTTTCGGTCAGCCGACATTGCCACACCTTGTCATATTAAAGATGGCTGACAACGAAAATGTAAAAAATTCTAGTTTTAGCATTTTTCAAGCACGTAACGAAAGCGCAATGCAAAAGTTGAAACTAAAGGTGGAATCTGTCGAAAAAGAAAACGTAGAATTAAAAGAAAAGCTGGTACGTGTCCAAAGTGAACATAGATGTTTTTATGAATTTCTTTCTAATATACATGGCGAAATAAATGATTTGAAAGGGAATAAAAACACCTCAGAAAAGGAAATTATCAGCTTGAGGGAAGAAAATATCATCTTGAAAACAGATATTGAAGACTTAAAATTAGAAAGTGTCAACTTAAAATTAGATATTGCCAACATTGAAAGAGAGACAGGCAACATAAAATACAAAATTGCAGACTTAAAATTTAAAATTGCAACACTTAAACGAAAATTGTTAGGATATTAAAAGGAGCATTTTCTAAGCACTGACAGTGAATGTCTTTTTTTTAATTCTACCAATTTTATTTTTTTCAAGCCTTGTACAAATATGTAATGTCAAATATATTAACCGTGACTGGTGTCGTGAATTTATATAAGCATTAGCAAAATCATTTAAATTCTAATGTCTAAATTTACAACATTAGAATAAAATCTTGTAAATTTATAGGATGCTCACGGGTTGGATTTGCTCTTTTCGACAACTTGAAGATTATTTGGAAAAGAACTAATGTTGAATAAATGAAGTTTGCTTCGTCAAGTCCGTCCTTGAAGTTGCGTCAAGGTCACATGAAAAAAAAAAAAAAAAATTTTTTTTTTTTTTTTTTTTTTTTTTTTTAATGATTACGTGGGCGTGGCTTAGCTATATATAAGCGTCAGCTTTGCTGGTTGTTATACATTTTTCAATTCTAGGACCTTCCAATAGAATGTGCTAGACTTTGTCATTTTTTCTACAACAAATTTTACAGTTTACCATATGAGTGCTTAGTCTTTGTAAATATTAACTGGACGCGTTTTAGAAGACCTTCTGCAAGATCCAGTCAACGTATAATATTTCTTCGCTCTCTGAGTTTATAAAATCGTGTCTCGGATTCCATTTTCACAACACAGACATGTGGCTTAAAGTCTCGTTTGCCAACAAACTTTGTTTGCTCGCAGCCGTAGCTTCAGACGGCAAAACATATTTTGGGGCTTTTGAAGTGGGTATAATGCTGAAATACGCACGTCCACGCAGTTTCGTAGTTCAGCACGCAAGAAAAGACTTGTCCAGTCTGATTCCGCAGGTCTCACATTTGACAAAGAGTTACAGACTCGTGTTTGATTTCGAAGAGATGATGGCGGTCATCCAAAAATCTAATCGAATGTCTCTCGAAGACTTGTTTATCATAAAAAACCTTTGGCATGAAGGAAGAATCAATGCCTCTTATCCAATGGTAATACCCTTCAATCGAAAAGATGCATTCAAAATCACGGTTCGCGAAGAAGGCGATACGAATCTCCAAGACTGGCTTCGAGGGTACTGCAAACGGGCTCATTCGATCATCGAACCCCCTCGCAGTCCAGATTCTGAAGATAAGGTCATGGATACTCAGGAAACGTCGAAAGATTTATCCATATGCGTTGGTGCTGAGGATTTTTCGACCCTCAAATCTAGTGCGATGCTGAACAACTCATTGGGTACATTCAAAAGAAAATGTGGTAAGCTGGAAAACGCTTATGCTATTCAAGCGGCCGATAAAACTATTCAATATAAAATTTTTAAATTTTTATCTCTGCAGCCTCACATTCCTCATTCTATTAGAGAAATTTATAAATCGGTTGGATGTGACAAAAAGACGGCTAACAGATGCTTATACGGCATGCAAAGATGTTATTTAGTTATAAAAACAAAAGAGAGCCATCCACCGTCATGGCAAATATTAAACGATAAACGTACTCATATCGTATAGGCATCGACTCTGTAGCAATGGAATTGTAAAAATTTAAATGTAATTATTAAAAGAGTATTAGCGAGATACCATTCGTTTAGTAGCATGACGAATGAAACGTGAAAAGCAATTAGGAAAATAGTATTAACCAAATAGAGGAAGGGACAAATAAATAATTATATATAACCAACTGTGAAAAAAAAAAAAAAAAAAAAAAAAAAAAAAATTTTTTTTTTTTTTTTTTTTTAAAGGTGGGTGTGGCTTTGATATATATATATAGGATGGCTAACATGCCCGCACATCATTCTCTCTCGACATCTGCCAACAACAGTTTTCAAGTTATCATGTCTCCGTCTGTACTTTCAAATTTGTCAAAATTTTCTATCTGATATCTTACAGTAGATTTTCTGAAACGCGTAACAAAATAAAGTCCAATTGAAAATATCAAAGTCTAAACCCTGATTTGAAAATCTGTAAAACTTAGAAAAAAAAATTTTGAAATTGTTTTTTTAAAGTTAGAAATTGACAATGTGAAGCTTAAGAAATGGATCATTAAAAATGTAACGGTATACTGTTTCTTCAAATATAGGATTGAGATGTGTTAAATCAATTTACAAATAAAATATTAGTTTACATAAATTTGACGTTAATTTGAAACAATGAGTCGATATCTGCATCGTTTGGATATTTCCATTTTTTAAATAGACAGTTTTATACGAAATGTATTTTGTTATTAATATTTTACCAACAAGAGTCGCTATTTTATAGATTTGATACTCTGATCCCTAAGGTCACTTTTTCTAATTTTTGCGACATAATACCTCTTTTTTTCTAATGCCAGAGTTGGTCTCAGAGGTTACATGGTACTCGATTAGAAAATATGAGGCGTTTTGTCTTTCAAATTAGAAAAAATGATTTTTGAAAAAGACATAAATATTTATGTTATCGTATACGATACCGTATTAGTACTGGAACAGGTTTTAAATTTTCGTGGTCAAAACTAGGGTGTTGAATTCCCGTAAAATGTATATGACCAAAAGAGGCTTCGAGCAGCGACTGCATAATGGTTAAAGCATGAATTAATGAATCGAGCACTGACTGCATAATTTTTAAAGCATATCTTAATGTATAGAGCGTTGAACAAATAAGGGGGGATATATGCAACAAAAACCTCGAGCTTTAAACAAACAAATAGTTGGGCAAAGTTGAGCAAAACAAAAAGCCTCGAGCATTGAACAAACAAATAGTTGGGCAAAGTTGAGCAAAACAAAAAGCCTCGAGCATTGAACAAACAAAGGGCATATGTGTAACAAAAAGCCACGAGCAAGCGCGGCAGAATGTAGAGAGCAAAAAAGTATGTAGAAATATAATATAAGCTATATTTGCATGGTCTAAATTCATACAAAAATCTTCGAGCATCTATAGAGAGGCTATATTTTGTTTTTAAGTAAAATATTTAGTATATATATCGTTTTTTATATTAAGCCCTCAGATGGTAGTCTGTAAAACGTGTTGTCAAAAAAGTGTGTCTGAACTTGAAAAATTTTATAATAGCCAGCAAAGCTAATGATTATGTATAGCCAACCCAAGCCATAGGCATTTCTATAGCGGATCGAAGATATTGCAGCCATATTTAGGTTAAATATATAATGTAATGCAGATACAGGTCAGCCCGTTTCAATTTTATCATATTGCTCAAACACATTACGAGACATAATGACTAGACAACTGTTGCTGACAAATGTTGAGAGACAATAAGAGTGTGGAGACAAATAGATAATTATATATAGCAAGTCAAGTTTCAAGGTCACACGAAAAAAAAAAATTTTTTTTTTTTTTTTTTTTTTCGTGTGACCTTGAACCTTGACTGGCTATATATATATGTTTTCCTGGAAAACGTTTATCAGTATATAAAGTCCGGAGCTCAGCGCTATCGAATCATTTGTGCTTTTAAGCGTTTCTATGATGTCTGCACCCAAGTCCGACGCATCTAAGCTTGAGTGTTCCATATGTCTGAGAACCATAAGACTGTTTAAACGAAAAGGTCTCAGATTGTCATGCAACCATACTTTTCACATGCAATGCATCATGGTTTGGTTTAAATTTTCGAAGCGTTGTCCCTATTGTAGAAAAGAGGCTAGTGAAGCTGAAATCTACAATAAAAAATATTTAAGGTTTCTTGCTTACAAAGAATTCATATGGCATTAATGGTTTCGTTAATACATATCCTATACAAAATCTTGAAGACAACGCAAAGAATGGATTCCAGAAAACGATAAAACTAATGACTTAAATATTACAACGGATCTGCGTATTTGAAAATTAGTGCCGACGTTGGAAAAATCAAATGTTGAAAGATGAGCCACAGAAGAAGATCGCAGCTATGACTTGAATCGTCATACAGAATGTATATTTTTACAGCAAGACGCAGCAGATTTCATTTACAAGACTTTATGCTAATATTGTAAATTTAGACATTAGAATTTAAAAGATTTTACTAGACTGTTGTTGGCGAGACAATGTGGGTACGTTAGCCATTCTATATATAGATCAAACGAAAAAAACTAATATCGAATAAATGAAGTCGTCAAGTCCGTCCTTGAAGATATGCTCAAGGACACATAAAAAAAAAAAAAAAAAAAAAAAAAAAAAATTTTTTTTTTTTTAGTGTGACCTTGATGCAACTTCAAGGACGGACTTGACGAAACTAATTTAATTTATTCAACATTAGTTCTTTTCCAAATAATCTTCAAGTTGTCGAGAAAACCAAATCCAACCCATGAGTATCCTGTCAATTTACAAGATTTTATTCTAATATTGTAAATTTAGACATTAGTATTTAAATGATTTTGCTAATGCTTATATAGATCCAGTCATTATTTTCAAAGATTGAGCCTTCATAAGGTAATCTGTAAAAACGAAAAAATTAAGTTACATTTAAGAAAATAAAATTGTTGCTTGGAGAGAGTCCAATTAATATTTTCAAAGCCTAAGCCCCTCTATCAAATCTCGTTGTCGAAAAAACAAAATACAACCTGTGAGTATTCTATAAATTTTTAAAAAATATCCTAATATTGTAAATTTAGACATTAGAATTTAAAAGAAATGAAATAAAATATTTTTTTTATCTGTATTTAAACATGCAGACATTTCCGCTTCGCGGAAATGTCTGCATGTTTAAATACAGATAAAAAAAATATTTTATTTCATACTCGATTATAGGGGCTGAAAATTTATATGATTATGCAGATGGCTTGCCAGACCCTATAATCTAGTCACGAAAATAATTTTGGATGGACTCAATGATTTCTTTAGACCTGGTAGGCCAGCAATGCTAATGTTTATATAGAGCCAAGCCAGGCTTTCCAAACGGATATTTAGATGACTGTTGTCGGCAGACGTCGAGACAAAATGAGATGTGGGCATGTTAGCCATTCTATATATAGGTTACACGGAAAAACTAATGTTGAATAAATGAATCCGTCAAGTTACAGATACCACTCCGTCCTTGAAGATGTGGTCAAGGTCACATGAAAAAAAAAAAAAATTTTTTTTTTTTTTTTTTTTTTTTTTTTTTTTTTTAAGGTTGGTTGGTTGGTTGATTAAGTTTGTTTCTAAAGTTATATTTCTCGGTTAGTTTCTAAAGTTATATTTCTCATTTGGTTGCTAAATTTAAATTTCTTTATCCAATCAAATTCATTGTAGATGGCGCTGTAGTCTATATATATATAGTATATATATAGTATATCTATTAGGGTGGGTGGGAGTGGAATTTATTTCTTCTACTGTAAGGTCATGCATAAACCAGCTCCTGCTGTCTAAACCCATTTCCTTTAAAATAGGATTGGATAGCGTTATTTATACAATATTGGCTTTGAAAGCAAGATTTTATAGACTATTGTATGGACAAGATGTTGCACGTTTTCATGAAATCAGGTCATGGGTGTTTATAGAATATTATCATGAAGCCAGACTGTTGCTGGTCATACACAATGATTATTTGGTTACGTTAGCCATTTTACATTGATATGTTAGCCATTCGGCCAATACCAATATTAGAGCCATCCGGTATCGATTAAAGATATGCCCGAATAAATTTGGCTTGTGATTTCGTGGTATTTGATAAGGGTCATCGTGAAAATTGGAATAGATTAGAAACAGGACCCAATAACGTATTGTCTGGTCAGACATAAACTAGAAGATATCTAATCAGCTTTTTTCAATAAACATGCTAAGACAGAATGAATGTAGCTTGAGTACGGAGCCGCTATTTATACAAAACTTAATCATTATCTCTCTATTTTCATAATTACGCTTAAATTTTTACAATATGGGTCTCTCCTGGTCAATTCAATTGCTACGTTTATCTCCCAGTCTGTTTCAAATTTTATCGAGGCCTCTTTTTAAATTTTTACGGATCCAGCTAATATTGGTATAGGTATACTGAAAATATACTGAGCTGGCAAATCCAACACTTCGCAGGACGAGATCGAATGGTCACGCAAATAATTTTGGATGGCCATTCTAATTTTGGATAGCTATTCTAATGATATGGCCATGTCGTTTCATAAATCACTTTCATGATAACATGATTAGATATACCGCCATCTGGTCACGATTTTGGATGGACGGACCCAATGAATTCTTTAGACCCGGTAGGCCAGCAATGCTAATGTTTAGAGAGCCAAGCCAGGCTTTTCCAAACGGATATTTAGATGACTGCAGACGTCGAGACAAAATGAGATGTGGGTACGTTAGCAATTCTATATATAGGTTACATGGAAAAACAAATGTTGTATAAATGAATCCGTCAAGTTACAGATCCGTCCTTGAAGATGCGTTGAAGGTCACATGAAAAAAAAAAAAAAAAAAAAATTTTTTTTTTTCTCTTTTTTTTTTTTTTTTTTTTTTTTTTTTTTTTTAGTTTGACCTTGAACACATCTTCAAGGACGGAGCAGTATCAATAACTTGACGGAGCAAACTTAATTTATTCAACATTAGTTTTTTTTGTGTAGCATATATATAGAATGTCCACATCTCATTTTGTCTGCCAACAACAGTCATCTAATCCGTTTGGAAAAGCCTGGCTTGGCTGTATATAAACATTCCTCTCTCAAATCCATTCTAATAATATGGCCTTGTCGTTTCATAAACCAGTTTCATGATAACATGATTAGATATACTGGTGACCTAATGATTTCTAGAATTTGACGGATTCATTTACTCAACATGAGTCCAAATAATCTTCAAGTCGTCGGTAAAACATTTTAAATAAAAGCCTGTCCTATAAAATTTCTACATCGGTCCGATCTATTTTTAGCTCCCACCCTCAAGTACCGCAAATTTAGCTAGTGTATAGTTATTGCGATAAACACAGGTACAAGAGACAGTCGACAGCGATATTATTCGAGCATTCACACTCTCTTGAAATATTTCATGTCGCATTCTCAAACACGCAAGAAGACCTTTCATTTTAACGTTTTAAGGTATTTCAGACATAGCATAAACTACATTATTTTACGTTTCAAAGGCTATGTGCGTTCGCGTTTCAATTCATACAAAATCGCATGAGAATTTTGCTTGAGAGGAGGCCATAAACGGTAGATATTTGAAACGGGCCATGCAGACATTACAAATTCAATGTGGTGACGTTAGAAATTTAACATGGGGCTCTGGGAGACATAAGTAAATATTTTAAGCTTGTATTGTAGAAATATTATTTGGGACTTTGGAAGACATAATAAATATGTATACAGAATCATTAAGCCACAGAGGCCAGAATAAATTTGGCTCGTGATACTTAATCATCGTAAAAAGTTTGAATAGATTAGAAACAGGATAGGATAGCGTATTGTTAATCTGCCAGACATAAACTAGAAACGTTCCAATAAGCTTTTTCAATAAATATGCTAGGAGAAGACAGAATGAATGTAGCTTGAGTACGGAGCCGCTATTTATACAAAATATATATCAATCAACCAACCAACCAACTGAAAAAAAAAAAAAAAAAAAAAAAAATTTTTTTTTTTTTTTTTTTTTTTTTTTTTTTTTAACAGTTGGTAGGTTGATTGATATGATGGTTGGTTTCTAAAGTTATATTTCTCAATTGGTTTCTAAAGTTATATTTCTCAGTTGGTTGCTAAATTTATATTTCTTTATCCAATCAGATTCATTGTAGATGGCGCTGTAGTCTATATATATAGTATATATATAGTATATCTATTAGGGTGGGTGGGAGTGGAATTTATTTCTTCTACTGTAAGGTCATGCATAAACTAGCTCCTGATGTCTAAACCCGTTTCCTTTAAAATAGGATGGGATAGCGTTTTTTATACAATATTGGCTTTGAAAGCAATCTGGAATTAACAATCTCCAAATAAATAAATTAATTTACGCATTAGAATTTAAATTATTTTGCTAATGCTTATATATCCACGACACCAATCAATATTTTCAAAGACTAAGCCTTCATAAGGTGATCTGTAAAAACGAAAAAATTAAGTCGTATTTAAGAAAATAAAATTGTTGCTTGCAGAGAGACCAACTAATATTTTCAAAGCCTAAGTCCCTCTATCAAAACGTGTTGTCGAAAAAATAAAATTAAACCCGTGAGTATCCTATAAATTAAAAAAAATATGCTGTTATTGTAGATTTAGCCATCATCTGGCCGCTACTCTTGTCATTGGCAAACGAATGGCATCTCGTTAATACTATTTTCATAATTACGTTTAAATTTTTAGAATATGGGTTGCTACTCTCTACGTGTTCGGTTTACCTGGTCTGCAATTTATCTGCTATGTTTATCTCCCAGCCTCTTTCAATTTTATCGAGGCCTCTTTTAAATTTTTACGGATCCAGCCAATATTGATATAGGTATTCTGAGCTGGCAAATCCAACACTTCGCAGGACGAGATCGAATGGTCACGAAAATAATTTTGGATGGCCATTCTAATTTTGGATAGCTATTCTAATGATATGGCCATGTCGTTTCATAAACTAGTTTCATGATAACATGATTAGATATACTGGTCATGGATGGACGGACCCAATGACTTCTTTAGACCCGGTAGGCCAGCAATGCTAATGTTTAGAGAGCCAAGCCAGGATTTTCCAATCGGATGACTGCAGACGTCGAGACAAAATGAGATGTGGGTACGTTAGCGATTCTATATATAGGTTACATGGAAAAAGAAATAGAAATAAAATATTTTTTTTATCTGTATTTAAACATGCAGACATTTCCGCGAAGCGGAAATGTCTGCATGTTTAAATACAGATAAAAAAAAATATTTTATTTCATACTCAATTATAGGGGCTGAAAATTTATATGATTATGCAGATGGCTTGCCAGACCCTATAATCTAGTCACGAAAATAATTTTGGATGGACCCAATGATTTCTTTAGACCTGGTAGGTCAGCAATGCTAATGTTTATATAGAGCCAAGCCAGGCTTTCCAAACGGATATTTAGATGACTGTTGTCGGCAGACGTCGAGACAAAATGAGATGTGGGTACGTTAGCGATTCTATATATAGGTTACATGGAAAAACTAATGTTTGAACAATCCGTCAAGTTATAGATACTGCTCCGTCCTCGAAGATGTGTTGAAGGACACACAAAAAAAAAAAAAAAAAAAATTTTTTTTTTTTTTTTTTTTTTTTTTTTTTTTTTTTTTTTTTTTTTAGTTTGACCTTGAACAGATCTTCAAGGACGGAGCAGTATCAATAACTTGACGGAGCAAACTTAATTTATTCAACATTAGTTTTTTTCGTATAGCCTATATATAGAATGGCTAACATCTCATTTTATCTGCCAACAACAGTCATCTAATCCGTTTGGAAAAGCCTGGCTTGGCTGTATATAAACATTCCTCTCTCAAATCCTTTCTCAACATTCTAATCGGCCGTATCGAGTTTAGCCATCCTATTGGTATCGCCAACATAGTCATGCAAGCACGAAAGGACCCTCTCGATTTAATTTTAGGAATTTTAAAGATTTGGCAATATTGGAAAGATTTAACGTATCAGTGGGCTTGCATAAGATTTTTTTAATGGTAGTCTTGTTAAAGGTTAGAATAGTAAGATTTTTAATGGATACACGTATTTGGAAAAAAAATAATATGTATCGATATTGGTAGGACTGGCCAGTTTAATGGATTAAAGGCTATTGTAAGAATTTTAAATGGGTACATGTATTTGGTAAAAAATAATATGTATCGATATCGGTAGTCTTGTTAAATGCTACGGCTAGCATAAACCTCTATAAAATGTCTACATTTTTCCCATCTATTTTTAGCTCCCACCCTCAAGTACCACAAATTCAGCTAGTGTATTGTTTTTGCGATAAACACAGGTACAAGAGACAGTCGCCAGCGATAATATTCGAGCATTTACACTCTCTTGAACACTTTCACAATCATCGCATCTCTATAGTGAATCGAAGATCGGCCAACAGGCATATAGTATTTTTTAAATCTTTCTAAATCTGCCAACCCTTTTAGAGCTCCTATCCTGCATGATTCTTGCCAACGGGCGTAGAGAAATCTTTAGATTCTGGCCCTCATGAAATCCACTGACAATTTTTTCACGACCTCAGACTAGATAATGTTTAGGTCTTACGACGGCAGACATTAGACATTGTACATAGACTTTTAAAATGGTGATATTAGAGATTCAACTTAGGCTGTTAGAGGCATAATATCCTTTCAATAGTTCTCGAACAATTTTTTATAGATCTGATTATAATTTTAACCGGTCCTGAGGAAAGGCTTACATAATATCCTGTCTCTCGAAAAATCTTTTTATAGAGATCTAATTGTAATTTTAACCGGGCATCCTGAGGAAAGGCTTGCATAATATCCTGTCTCTCGAAAATCTTTTTATAGAGATCAGATTATAATGACTGGCGCATATAGCTTAGTCTTTAAAAATTTTAAATTTTGCATAAAAAAATGCAAATTTTAAACGAAAAAATTAAATTTTTAAATTCAGATCCCTTAAATTTAGCTATCGAGTCGGTATATTTTACCAAGATTCATATTTATCTTATAGCTAAGCCATATCCCTTGAAAATTAGAGATCAGATTGTAATGACTGCCACACTTAGTCTTTAAAAATTTTAAATTTTACACGGCAAAATTTAAACGAAAAAATTAAATTTTTAAATTCAGATTCCTTAAATTTAGCTATCGAGTCTGTATATTTTACCAAGATACATATTTATCTTATAGCTAAGCCATATCCCTTGAAAATTACAATCGGTACGCATCCAATGTTGGCACTAGAAGAATTCATTAGAAATTCAACTTAAGATATTAGAAACGAGCCATGTAGACATTATAACTTCAAACTAGGTGACATTAGAAATTCTACTTAGGCTGTTAGAAACTTAACATAGACCCTTAGAATGAAGACGTTAGAAATACAACATCAGCCATTAGAAACGGGCCCTGCAGATATTAGAACTACAACCTAGGCTATTGGTCACGTAGACATTAGAAACTCAACCTAGACACCGAAGACATTAAAAAAATTATTCAATTTCGTGAACGTAAAAAAAATAATACTTACATGGTCCGTCAGCAACAGTCTTCTAGCTATCATGTCCACAAGTTTATAACAGCCAACCAGTAAAGCTATTGTATATATAGTCAAGACACACCCACTTAAAAAAAAAAAAAAAAAAAATTTTTTTTTTTTTTTTTTTTTTTTTAATTTTCGGCTGTTGTCACTTTGTCCTGAAGCTCGTTTATTTTATCCAGCATCTCAGTCACCGTTGGTTTATATTTCGTTTTGACGCACGCAAGCTGTTCTTTCAGAGACAACACTTCTCTTTGCAAATCCGATATGTTTCTATCGCTCTCCGCTTTCAGAGTCTGGTATTTCTCTTTCCAAGACGCGTTTTTGTTTATCAACGAATCGTCAATTTTTTCTCCGTAATTTGATTTTAATTTAACCATCTCTCTCCGCAATCGGGCAATTTGTCCCTGCAAAGTATCGTTCTCAGCGCACAACTCGTCCATGAGTTCTTCGGGATACGGCTCGTCTATCTCCACATCTGTCTTTAAGTCTATACTCCCATCAACAATTCTACTATAGTACAAGTGTATCATTGGATCTATGGAATTTGTATTGTCAGCCATCATGTAGAGTTTTGTAAAAATGTTTGAGTGTTAAGAATACCGGACCCTTTAAATAGGTTATAAACATAGCCTTGAACAAAACCACGCCCACTAAAAAAAAAAAAAAAAAAAAAAAAAAAAAAAAAAAAAAATTTTTTTTTTTTTTTTTTTTTTTTTTTTTAAGTAATATTTTTTTTAAGTAATAATTTTTTTTAATTTTCGGCTGTTATCACTTTGTCCTGAAGCTCGTTTATTTTATGGAGCATCTCAGTCACCGTTGCATTATATTTCATTTTGACGCACACAACCTGTTCTTTCAGAGACAACACTTCTCTTTGCAAATCCGATATGTTTCTATCGCTCTCCGCTTTCAGAGTCTGGTATTTCTCTTTCCAAGACGCGTTTTTGTTTATCAACGAATCGTCAATTTGTTCTCCGTAATTTGATTTTAATTCAACCATCTCTCTCTGCAACTGGGTAATTTGTCCCTGCAAAGTATCGTTCTCAGCGCACAACTCGTCCATGAGTTCTTCGGGATACGGCTCGTCTATCTCCACATCTGTCTTTAAGTCTATATTCCCATCAACAATTCCATTATTATCTATAAATTTTCGAAAACAAGTCAATAAATGTCTCACGGTATCGCTATGAAATTTTTTCCCGAATTCCCAGTTGTAGTCTCCATTACACCATACGCAAGAAGTTTTCGCATTGATTCCATGAATTTTTGAATGTATTTCGTATTCAGTTGGTAAAAAATGTAACTTGCAACAAATGCATTTGAAAGGATAATTTTTGATTTTCAAATCATTATAGTACATGTGTATCATTGGATCCATAGTCCTTGTATTGTCAGCCATCATGTAGAGTTTTGTAAAAATGTTTGAGTGTTAAGAATATCGGACCCTTTAAATAGGTTATAAACATAGCCTTGAACAAAACCACGCCCACGCATTGAAATCGCTTTCCATTATCTACTTCGAGACTGTGTTCAGTTGGCAAACGATTTGGATACTGAAGATGAGATGTTGGTCGATGACGCGAATTACATGGATTTAAAATTTAGTCTGAGAGAACATAAATTCGGTCTTTCAATTTTGAGAATGCTTGAAGAATATTTTCAGATTCCGCCCCAGCATACTGGTATTACTGTTAAAAGGGTCGGAGACATTATTGTCGAGCTGAAGAAAAAATTAAATGATATTATCGAGTCAAATTCGATATCTCCTAGAGTCAGTAACTTGTTTCGCGATAAAACGTTAACAAATCATAGCTGGCGAGGTCGCGATTGCTATCAGCCTTGGGTAATGGAGTGTTTGATTGTTACCGGACAATTTCTTGGAGAATGTTTTAACAAATTTCCATACAAATGTGATAAGTATTTCAATTTGGCATATGAAGCGTTAATGGATATTTTGATGGATAATAATTTGCTAACTTATATCGCAGTGGATCTGTCTTTTGGGAGGGATCCGTTTGGTAAACCTGGGATTAAAGTAAAATCTATCTTGGACTTAGATGATTGGTGTTTCTTTACATTTCAGTTAAACGAAGAACAGGAGCAAAAATTGTACGAGAAGTGCCCTTAGTTAAAAATTACATTCTTTGAAAAAAAAAAAAAAAAAAAAAAAAAAAAATTTTTTTTTTTTTTTTTTCAAAGTAATATATTTTTTTAAGTATTTTTTTTTCAAAGAATGTAATTTTTAACTAAGGGCACTTCTCGTACAATTTTTGCTCCTCTTCTTCGTTTAACTGAAATGTAAAGAAACACCAATCATCTAAGTCCAAGATAGATTTTACTTTAATCCCAGGTTTGCCAAACGGATCCCTCCCAAGAGACAGATCCACTGCGATATAAGTTAGCAAATTATTATCCATTAAAATATCCATCAACGCTTCATATGCCAAATTGAAATACTTATCACATTTGTATGGAAATTTGTTAAAACATTCTCCAAGAAATTGTCCGGTAACAATCAAACACTCCATTACCCAAGGCTGATAGCAATCGCGACCTCGCCAGCTATGATTTGTTAACGTTTTATCGCGAAACAAGTTACTGACTCTAGGAGATATCGAATTTGACTCGATAATATCATTTAATTTTTTCTTCAGCTCGACAATAATGTCTCTGACCCTTTTAACAGTAATACCAGTATGCTGGGGCGGAATCTGAAAATATTCTTCAAGCATTCTCAAAATTGAAAGACCGAATTTATGTTCTCTCAGACTAAATTTTAAATCCATGTAATTCGCGTCGTCGACCAACATCTCATCTTCAGTATCCAAATCGTTTGCCAACTGAACACAGTCTCGAAGTAGATAATGGAAAGCGATTTCAATGCGATGGCTCATTGTCAAAGCGTTATGGTATAAAATTTAGAAGATAGGCGTATATATAGCAAATGTTGTTTCAATGGTAAACAGGACAAGGCAGGAGAAGACTGTTGCTGGAAACAGAATGATGATTTGAGTACGGCAGCCGTCATTTATATAGTATGAAGACAAGCCACGCCCACTCAAAAAAAAAAAAAAAAAAAAAATTTTTTTTTTTTTTTTTTTTTTTTTTTTTACAGTTGGTTGGTTGGTTGATGAAGTTGGTTTCTAAAGTTATATTTCTAAAGTTATATTTCTCAGTTGGCTGCTAAAGTTATATTTCTCAGTTGGCCGCTAAAGTTATATTTTTCAGTTGGCCTCTAAAATTATATTTCTTTATCCAATCATTGTAGATGGCGCTGCAGTCTATATATATATAGTATATATATAGTATATCTATTAGGGTGGGTGGGAGTGGAACTTATTTCTTCTACTGTAAGGTCATGCATAAACTAGCTCCTGATGTCTAAACCCATTTCCTTTAAAATAGGATGGGAATAGCGTTATTTATACAATATTGGCTTTGAAAACAAGATTTTTATAAACTTTTGTCTGACAAATTCCGTCCAAATGACAAGATACTGTCATCCGTAAAATGTTTTCGTCAAGTCGATTCTAGGCGCTGAAAATTTATATGATTTTGCAGATAAGTTTGGGTTGTAACCCTGTTGCCGATTAAAGAAATTAATTTAGGCATTAGTATTTAAATGATTTTGCTAATGCCTATCCAGTCATTATTTTCAAAGACTAAGCCTGCATTAAACATTCTTCATCTCGGCTGCGTTATCACTTCGTCCTGAAGCTCGTTTATTTTATACCCCTTTACCAACCGTATATATTTCGTTTTGATGCACGCAAGCTGTTCTTAAATTCATAAGCTGCTCATAAGATATATGCTGCGTCATGGCATCAATCCTGGATTGAACCCGTTGAGCGAATAAGGAAAAATATCTATAGAATAAGAAATTTGGCTTTAAGTGTCGCTAGAGACCCATCGTTGTATCTGAGCCAAAATAGCAAAAAATATGAGCCTAAGTTTAGTCTATGTCGGGTCATCACAAGCGACGAAAGCTGACGGATTGTATGTAGAGGACGAATTTGTAACGACTGAGGCACCATCTGAAAACGATCCCGTGGCAAAAGAACTAGCTATATTAAGAACAATTCCGCTAATTTCTCTTCATGAAAGAGGAGATTTCGCTGGCATTCAGTTTATGTACCATAATGTTGAAGGATTATCCACTCATTACGAAGACGTACTGGCCGATCCATGCTTCATGAAGAGTGATATAATTATGCTAGCAGAAACGGGAACGTTACCCGCAGATTACTTTGAATTTCCAGGATTTGTAATGGCTTCATAGCAATGATAGTCCAAGAAAGCCTCGAAAGAAATGCGGCGTTATAACCTATATCCGACAAGGATTATCAAATTTATCGAGAAAAACCTTCAGTATAAACCAAGACAGAGTCCAAGTTTTAGTGTGTTACATACTCAATAATATAAGATTTGTCTTGGTATATGCAAGTCCACAAGCCAATGACGAACAAAAAAGGGAAGTTATAGTAGAAGCTCTCCTGCAAGAGGACGAAGATTTCAAAACAGTGCTGGTAGGGGATTTTAATATAGATTTTAATTCAGAAGACGGAAAAGACTTTATGGAGGGGTTACAAGTCCTGAACTTAGATCTACGAACGAATCCCAAACACTATACGACGAGAGGCGGTACGACAATTGATGCAATTTTCTCTAATAAAAGTATGCGAACAGGAGTTTATATTAGTATGTATAGCTGTCTTTGTATGGACAAATAGACTAAGACGGCATGTTTATATAGTATGAAGGCAAGCCACGAAAAAAAAAAAAAAAAAAATTTTTTTTTTTTTTTTTTTTTCGTGTGACCTTCAACACATCTTCAAGGACGGAGCAGCGTCTATAACTTCACGGATTCATTTATTCAACATTAGTTTTTTTCGTGTGACCTATATGTAGAATTGCTAACGTACCCACATCTCATTTTGACTGCCAACAACAGTCATCTAGTTATTCGTAAAATGTTTTCATCCGTTGTACGGTAAAATATTTTACGGATAACTAGATGACTGCAGACAAAATTAGATGTGGGTACTTTAGACATAGTTTTTTTTTCAAATAATCTTCAAGTTGTCGGTAATACATTTTAAATAAAAGCCCAGCTCTATAATATTTCTACATTTTTACGTCGGTCCTATCTATTTGTAGCTCATACTCTCAAGTACTGCAAATCCAGCTGTACATATCGTTTTTGCGATAAACACAGGTACAAGAGACAGTCGCCAGCGATAATATTCGAGCATTTACACCCTCTTGTCACATTCTCAAACAAGCCTCATTTAAGAAAATAAAATTGTTGTATGCAGAGAGTCCAGATAATATTTTCAAAGCCCCTCTATCAAAACTTGTTGTCGAGGAAACAAAACGTGAGTATTCTATAAATTAAAAAAATAATATGCTAATATTATAAATTTAGACTTTAGAATTTAAAAGAAATAGAAATAAAATGTATCGCGGAAATGTCTGCATGTTTAAATACAGATATAAAAAATATTTTATTTCATTTTTACAATATGGGCTGCTATTCTCAATGCGTTCCTGCTAAGCATGGCCTCTGCAATTCAATTCAATGGCACCGTTTGTCGTGACAACCCTCAGCCTGTTTCAATCTTATCGAAGCCTCTTCTTAAATTTTTATGGATCCAGCCAATGTAGGTATCTCAAAATAGAGCTGGCAACTTCGCTGGAATGGTCCCAATGATTTCTATAGACCCGGTAGGCTAGCAAGGCTAAAGTTTATATAGAGCCAAGCCAGTCCAAACGGATATTTAGATGACCGTTGTCGGCAGGAGTCGAGACAAAATGAGATGTGGGTATGTTAGACATTCTATATATAGGCGACACAAAAAAAAAAAAAAAAAAAAAATTTTTTTTTTTTTTTTTTTTTTTTTTTTTTTTTTTTTTACAGTTGGTTGGTTGGTTGATTTCAATGTGACTTAGATGAAATTTTATTTCTAATATTTTTTTACATCCAACATTGGCAATACAATTGTTACAAAAAAACGGGTCGAACGAAGTGTCAAAGACAGTAATCTGCCATGAGACACTTCGTTCGACCCGATTTTTTATAAATAGTTTGGGTGACCTCTGTTTTATTAGGCAGTTGATAACGACTATGCCGTTTTAATCTCCAACTGTTTCGGCCGTATCATGTAATTAACCCTTGGTCGAGGCTTCCAGGCACGATATATTTTTTCTCTGGTAGAGACTTCAGGAGATTTTGGCAGTCGGCTTATGGGAGTTGGGACTTTTAAGTAAATATTCTGTGATGTGGCTATTGAAACTGGCTTTGGCTTGGGAGCTGGCTTTGGTTTGGCAGTTGTCTTAAGAATTGGCTTTGGAGTTGTCTTAAGAATTGGCTTTGGAGTTGTCTTAAGAATTGGCTTTGGAGTTGTCTTAAGAATTGGCTTTGGAGTTGTCTTAAGAATTCGCTTGGGAGTTGGCAGAGACATCGATTTATCATATTGAAATATCAGCTCGCAATAGAGACGAGATGTATTTAATATTTTCCTTTTAGGTTGTAAGGCATAGCCGTAATCAAATCGCTTGTCAGAGTCTACGGAAAGCATATTCATTTTGAAAAACAAAAGGTCAGAATGAATAAGCTGAGGCGAGAGGCCGGTATTTATACTCTGGCGAACGGATGCATGAGATCTGATAAGCGGTTCTGAGAAACGATAAAAATAATAGTATATAAGGCTCGACAGGATGACTGTTTATAGATTAGAGAGGATTTCCTGTCTTTGAGGAAACGAGTTACATAATATCCTGCAAACACAATTATTCTAGAAGGTCAGCTAGATAAATATATCTCCTCAAGCGATAAACTAATCTTATAAAAATTTTCCTGGCAACTCATTTCTATGAAAACAGGATGAGATAAGGCTTTTATAGAGGACACGGATGCAGGATATTGCATAACTCAGTTGCTACGATAAGGCTTTTATGTCGCTGAACAGGATGTGGCTGTGAAACAGATAAACATTACTGGAGAATGATAGTGTAGATACTTTAGCATGATATATATAGGTTAGCTAGAGTCAATCAATCAATCAACCAACCTTGAAAAAAAAAAAAAAAAAAAATTTTTTTTTTTTTTTTTTTTAAAGGTTGGTTTATTGGTTGATATATATTTATAATGTTGATTGAATTGATGATCTACTCATTATTATATTTAATGTCTTGTCATAACGGATTCTGTTGTGTCGCTATCTGATTGGAGAGCAACAGGTTCTGCAGGTTCTGGATCTGGATCTGCTGCTTCTGAATATGCACTAGAGATTTGTTCTGCTGCATGCCCAACTCTAATTTCAGCCTGTAAATTTCTTCCTGATACAAGTTATCTATTTTGGAGTACAGTACGTCAAATTTCTCAATCTTGGTTTTCAAGAGTGAGATTTCTGCATCCAGTTTAGATTGCAAGTCAAACATCTGCTGCTTTAAATTTTGCATTTCGGTCTTTGCGTCGTTGTCCAACGGTTCCCACATTTTGTACATGCTGAGCTTCAATGAAAGGGATAATATTAGAAACTATCCAATGTGAGAGTCACAGAAATGGCCTGATACGATTTAATGTTGAGAGCGTTTTTAGTAGAAGGCTAGACAGACAGAATGAAGGAATGAAGGAATGAGTACAGCTATTTATAAAGAATGAATCCAAGCCAATCAACCAATCAACCAACCTTAAAAAAAAAAAAAAAAAAAAAATTATTATTATATTTTTTTTTTTTTTTTTTTTCAAAGGTTGGTTGGTTGGTCATGTGACCTGGACTTAGTGGACTTTTATAAAGTATTGTCACTTTCTAATTTCACATTTTTCAATTATGCGTCTTCATATTTGGACAGTCTCCGTCTAAGCTCAGCAATCTCATTTTTCAGCTGCATTATGACTTCGTCCTGTAGCTCGTTTATCTTATCCCGCAATTTTTTGTTCTCAATCACCGACCGTTTATATTTCGTTTTGATACACGCATTCTCTTCTTTCAGAGACGACACTTCTCTTCGCAAATCCAATATTTTTCTATCATTTTCGGCTTTGAGAGACAGATATTTCTCTTTCCAAGACAAGTTTTCATTTTTCAATGAAGTCCTCTCTTCTGCAAATTGTGCTTTCAAGTCAGCCATCTCTCTCTGCAATTCAACAACTTGTCCCTGCAAATCGACAACTTGTCCCTGCAAATCGACAACTTGTCCCTGCAAATCGACAACTTGTCCCTGCACAATCTTAATCTCGGATTCCAGTTTCCAATTCGCTTCCACGATCGGCCTCGCGTCTCTCAAATAACTCTGGATTTTATTTGGCGGCGTCCATAATTCGTCGCCTAACAATTCATAGAAACAATTACCTCTTTCAGCCTGAGCCCTCAGCCAGTTTCCATCTACGTCTTCTCGATCCAGATAAAGCTTTTTACCACCCATTAAATATAGAAACTGAGGCGTTTGGTTTTCCGTCGGAACGAACTCTCTTTTGAGAGGCAGCACCATCCCGCCTCTGAAAGCGTGAAAATGTTTAATCTTTTGCTTATACACTCCGTTTTATTCAACCAGCTTACCGTAAGCTAATTTGGTCATCGAGGCCCTCCGAAACATTTCCAGATCCATAGCCCCTTGGACGCCTCCGTCCCACTGCAATGTCAGCGGCAACCTGAAGTCTACCGGCAGCGTCCGAAATATGTAAAAATGTTTATTTTTCAGTGGAGCCTTTTTATGTCTCTTGCCATCTATCGTAAAGTAACACCTCGACCGCCTCTTGCTAACGTAGCCCAGCGTGTTCACCAAATGCATGGCAGATTCTATCAACTCGTATTTTTTCGAAGCGTAGTTTTTACGAGGTCTTTTGTAAGGTTTGACTTTCGACCAAACTTTCTTGAAGAGACCCATGGGGGCGACCACTATCATATGCCGATGCTGTCTGAAAATTGGATCCTCGGCCGTACCGCCGTCGCACCAACAAGAAAAAGGCAGCGTGGCGATCCTACCGTGTTCTTTATCCAAAACTCTTATAAACGATTCAAATGCGGCAGCCTTAACCATGACGTGAAACCATTCACCTTCCGACCTCGCGTACTTCCGAACGTAGGAGGCGGCCGCGTTTAGATTCTCGTCTTCGAAATAATAAACCTCGGATCCATGATTCAACAGCCAAAGGTCTTCGAAAAGGCGTTCCGTTAAGAATCCACGAATGTCCTGATTATCGAAAAACGATTCTGCAGCGCACAACGGACGAGTGTCCATGAGTCTGAGCTTGTCGGGGATTTGATACGGTTCGTCCATTTCCACATCTGTCTCCAAGTCTCTATCGATTCTCTTAACGGCTATAAATTTTCGAAAACACGCGATCAAGTAATTCGTGTATTGGTATTTCGTTTTGGAATCCCATTTCTTCTTTCCCAGACACCAAACGCAAGACGTCGGCAATTTATGTATTTCCAAACAATGTTTTTCGAACTGAACGGGCAAAAGTTGAATGGGACAATGTGGACAACGAAAAGGGTAAGTTTTTCGCCTCAACTCTTGACGATAAAGATACAACGTGTTACCTTTAGCCATTGATCTGGTAAATATATTTGTAAAGATTAGCTAAAAATTCAACACTTTATATTGAAAATTTTTACAACAGCCTGCAATGATAATCCTCTTGCTATCAACCGTTTAACAGCAGACTCCTCTTGTAAAGTCCGTTTAAATAAAACGTTTAAAATGTAAAAAATAAACTTGAAGACCCTCTTTTAAAGCCGTTTAAATTTAAAATGAAATATTTAAAATGTAGACTTGAAGACTTGAAGACTTGAAGACTTGAAGACTTGTCAATATTTTCATGATTCAATCCTCTTTTAAAGATCAAAGCCCAAACACGTTTAAATTTAAAATAAAAACTTTAAAATGTAACAAATATTGTAAAAATAGTCGAATTTTTAAGTCGTCCGTATTTCTGGTAATTGACTTGACAATCTCTTGCACACAAATTGGGTGACCCAACCAACCAACCAACCGCTGTCGAAAATTAACGAAATTTGAAAAACAACAAATATCGTATAGAATAGCGTAAATGTTTAAATGTAAAATGTAAAAATTATTTAAAATGGGGGAGAAATGTCGAAATACGAATGAGTGTCTCGAATGAGTGTGTGGCCTTATGACTTAGCTCCCATATGCAGTTTCAAAATTCTTTTCTCAGCCAAGATATTTTTCCGAAAACGAATCGAGACTATCAACTCCGTTTCGCATGAAATTTAAGCTTTCGATTGCACCTCTTGGAATGGCCCCTGGAAACGGTTTCCGAGACATCTTTTTCACATGTCAAAATTAGACGAGACCATTATAACAAATCCGACCTCAGTCTAGATCAGGCTGTTTGTTACGCAAAAAAAACAAATGTTGCTGGTAACGAGGAGGCCATGAACGACAGACATTAGAAATATAACACGGGCTATTAGAATGTATATATTAGTAATTTAACCATGCAGACAATAGAAACTAGGTCATGAAGAAATTAGAAATTCAATATAGGCAACGCAGATATTAGAAACTTAACATTTAGACTAGATAACCTTTTCATTGCTGTTTTTCGCGTCGGGAAATATTTTTTTCAATTTCCAAATGACAACTGTCAGCTTGCATGAAATCCAGGCTGTCTATCGCACCTCTTGAAACTGCCTCTGAAAACGGTTTCCGAGATAACTTTTACGCGTATCATGTATTCTCATATAAAGTCAAATGCCTATCTCCAATCCGTGTCGTCTGTCACTTTTGAGCTGTCCGCTAGCATGAAATCCAGTCCTCTGAAAACGAGACAATTTTTACACGCGTCATGCATAAAAAGTCAAATGGCTATTGAGATCCCCAACATGATACCCTTTAAGTCTTTCGTTATCGTTATGCATTGCTACGAGAAGCCCAACACTTTATAAAGGAAGGGTTGAAAAAATTAATGTCTGTATGTTTAACTACTGATAAATAAAATATTTTTTTCATAAATATATAAATTTTTAGTTATCGTACCTATGATCGAGTCTACAATATAGTTGGCTGATAAGCTAAGCTTTATTTTTTAAGAGTATTATAGCAATTTTATCTGTTCAAATAGCCTAGTATAATCGTTATACATTTGTGTATGCTCAAATATGAAAACAAATATTTAAATACGCCGTTTATTACCTATAATGGATGCCTTTATCTGAACGTTAAGCGGGTTCTTCCGATATTTCACGAAAAAAATATTTATTACCATGAAACTGCCACTCGTCATATTGTAATATACTGGCTTATCCCTTGAAGCTTTGAATTTTCTCTCTTGGCCAAAACTAACGTACGCTATGGGCGAACCAATAGGTTATGAAATCGTTGTTGTCATAGCGGAACAGGATTCGTTAAGATTGGTACAGCATTCATTTAGAAACGGTAGTTGCCTAACCTTATTCATTTTAAAAACAATTATTAAGCCAAATGTGTAGCAATTTAATTTCAGACTGTAGAAGACATGAGATTGGAACGAGTCACGGAAACAGGACGAGATCGTTCTAAAACCGGCAGGATCTAATGTTAGATAGATGAGCGTCTTAGTGGGACAGATTGATGCGAGAAAAGTTGAGTACGGCTATTTATACAGAATGAATCCAAGCCACGCCCACTGAAAAAAAAAAAAAAAAAAATTTTTTTTTTTTTTTTTTTTTTTTTTTTAATGTGTCCTTGACGGAGCAATGTATAAGATATGACGGAGCTATTTATACAATATTAGTTTTGTGTCAAGTATATTATTTTTATACGTTACGTTATTTTTACGTTACGTTATTTTTTACGTTACGTTATTTTTAATATGTTATTTTTATACGTTACGTTATTTTTACGTTACGTTATTTTTAATATGTTATTTTTTTACGTTACGTTATTTCATTTATATATTATTTTTTACGTTACGTTATTTTTTACGTTACGTTATTTTAGTCACTTAACATTTAGCTGGCTTCTTGTACAATCTTTTCTCCTGTGTTTTGTCCAATTGAAATGTCCACATACTCCAATCTTTGTCCAAAACTGATTTAACCTTAATACCAGGTTTACCAAACGGATCCCTATTATTAAACAGATCGGCTCTGATACAACTTAACAAGCCACTCTTTACCATAATATCTATTAAGGCAACGGATGCCAGATCAAATACCCCGTTGTTGTATCGAAATTTGGCAAAACATTCTCCGAGAAAGCATCCAGTAACGATCAAACACTCCAGCACCCAAAGTTGATAAGATTCGGCACCACGCCAACGACGATACGTTAAGCTTTTGTTGCGCAAAAGGCCTCGGACTTTAAGAGATATGCTATCAGAATTGAGTATGGCTACTAATTTTTCTTTCAGCTTCGGAATGGCCTCTTCGATCTGTTCGATCTTCATACCAGTAGGTAAAGGCGGTGTCTGAAAATAGTCTTCTAACATTCTCAAAATAGAAAGGGCAAATTTGTGTTCATTCGGTTTCCATTCTGGATCGTCCCAGTCATTTCTGATGTCGACCATCCTATATTCGCCGGTAGCTTCCCAGTTTGCCAGATGAGCGCAGTCTCTGAGTAGGTAATGAAAGACGCTTTGAATGGGATCAGAGAAATCCATTATGAAAAATTGCAAATGTCAGTCCAACAACAATTGTAGAATGAGAAAAATGATATAAATCCTGAAGGCAGCCAGGGTATATATAGGGGCAGATTAAATGACCTTGAAAAAAAAAAAAAAAAAAAAAAATTTTTTTTTTTTTTTTTAAGTTTGGTTGATTAGTTGATTGACTCTAGCTAACCTACATATATATCATGCTAAAGTATTTACACTATCATTGTCCAGCACTTTGAAGAAATTTCGAGATTCGTGAAAAAATGGCAAAGTCCCCAAAAAAATATTATCTTGAAAAAAGTTATAAGAATAAAAAAAAATATAAAGTCAGTCATGGTTTATATAGCCATGCCACACCCACTTGAAAAAAAAAAAAAAAAAAAAAAAAATTTTTTTTTTTTTTTTTTTTTTTTTTATGTGACCTTGAACATATCTTCAAGGACGGATCCATAACTTGAATGAGCAAAGTTTATTTATTCGATATTAGTTTTTTTGCGTGACCTATATATAGAATGGCTAACGTACCCACATCTCATTTTGTCTCGACGACAACAGTCATCTAGTTATCATGTCTTCGTAAATCTTTTCGTCCGTTGTACGGTAAAACATTTTACGGATAATCTAATCGAATCTCATAAAATTTATAAGTTATTTTTTTTACAAATCCAATATTGGTAGCCTATCGATTTAAAAAAAAATGGGTTAAACGAGGCTTCCATCGTCAAGATAAGTCATAATGACAAATCTAGACATGAGGAAGCCTCGTTTGACCCAAGTTTTTTAAAATTTCCATGTATATAACTATTGCACATACACTCTTCGCTTTTCCAAAATAGCTGTTCGACAAACAGGACAATTTTCCAGTTTGTCCGAACAGGCCATGCAACATACCACATGCCCACAGTCAAAGAATGCCACCTGGCTCTCTTCTGTCAAGCAGACCTTGCATTCGTTCCGTCTCCTCCAACGGGTAGCCAATCTTTTCGAATTGTCAGAAGGGCCGTCCAACAGTTCATTTCGGAAAAGGTCTGTATATAGTTGCAACCAGTCCTGCAATTTGGCATTGCCCTCCGTTTTAATATGAACATCAAATATAGCTTCCGAAGACATAGGAAAATCAGCCGCGACCCGTCCATGTCTCCAGAGTCTCTGCATTTCTGCTACGTCGGAAAACAGGCTCACGTAGTTAAACATTTCTTCTATTTCAAAAACTGGAAAGGAATCTATATGTTTGGTGGCACGATACTGAGAAAATTCGTAAATGTCATTAAACTGCAGCAGCAAACCCACATCTACTGCCGAAACGTAAGTCATTCCGTCAGAGGCTAGGGCAGACCTCAAGCCGATATGACCTGGGAAAAATAATCTCATCCACATGACTTGAGAGCTAGTGAGCAATTGAAATTACAAGCGCTGAGCACCGGCTTTTATAGTAGAAGCATATCCTTTAAAACAGGATGCGATAAAGTTATTTATATGAGTTACATAAGTCCAAGAAAACAGGATGAGGCCTTGTCCTTTAAAACAGGATGAGATAAAGTTATTTATACGAGTTGCATAAGTCTTTGAAAACAGGATGTATGTAGGAAGCGGCTAAAATTATAATCAGATTTATAAAAAAACTGTTGACAGGATATTATGCAGCGAATTCTATATATATATATATGTTTAAGACATTATAGAGATTTTTTGCTAATTGGTTATTTTTAGACCGGCGAACAAGACAATTTCGCTCGGATTACCAAACGGATTATAGTTGCGATCTAGGTCGCGTTCAATGCAGCCAATATAGCCATAAGTGTCCAACATGTCTATCAACGTTTCAAAAGCCACATCAAACATATCCACATTGCAATTTGTCCAGCAATCTGCAATAATACATGCTGTAACAATTAAGCATTGTAGAATCCAAACTTGATAACAGCATTGGCCAGGCAGCACAATATCTTCAGCGAACAGATTTTTAATATCAGGAGACATTTTATCGTAGTCGTAATATGCTATGCATTGCAATTGGCCTTTCAACATTCTAAATGCCTTTTCGGGTGTATCGAGTTTGGCCTTCGAATGGATAGAGTTATTCTGAAAATACGCTGAGAGCATTTTCATAATAGAGCGGCCAAAATTAGATTCCAACAAGACTTCAGAGGTCTCTTGACGATAGGCGAGACTAACGCATTCACGGAGTAGAGTACGAAACTCATTTTGGACAGACATGATGCCAATGAATCCTTTAGAACACAAACCCGCATTTATATAGCCACGATCGCACTGAGAAATTTATAGCAAAGCCACGCCCACAAAAAAAAAAAAAAAAAAAAAAAAAAATTTTTTTTTTTTTTTTTTTTTTTTACAGTTGGTTGGTTGGTTGATGAAGTTGGATTCTTAAGTTATATTTCTAAAGTTATATTTCTCAGTTGGCCGCTAAAGCTATATTTCTCAGTTGGCTGCTAAAGCTATATTTCTCAGTTGGCTGCTAAAGCTATATTTCTTTAGCCAATCAAATTCATTGTAGATGGCGCTGCAGTCTATATATATAGTATATATATAGTATATCTATTAGGGTGGGTGGGAGTGGAATTTATTTCTTCTACTGTAAGGTCATGCAAAAACTAGCTCCTGATGTCTAAACCAATTTCCTTTAAAATAGGATGGGATAGCGTTATTTATACAATATTGGCTTTGAAAACAAGATTTTTATAAACTTTTGTCTGACAAATGACAAGATACTGCAGGTTTTCATGAAATCAGAATAGATCATAGGTTTTTATAGAAAAATTTAACTCTCTAGTGTACATCAATGTACATCTTGCTGAAAACACATTACAAGACATAGTGACTAGACGACCGTTGTAGGCAAATGTCGAGACACAATGAGAGTGTAGTTATGTTAGCCGTAGTAAATATAGACAAGCTTCAAGGGTGGGTGTGGCACCTGGAAAAAAAAAAAAAAAAAAAAAAAAAAAATTTTTTTTTTTTTTTTTTTTTTTTCGTGTGACCTTGAATACATCTTCAAGGACGGAGCAGTATCTTTAACTTCACGGATTTATTCAACATTAGTTTTTTTCATGTGACCTATATATAGAATCGTTAAAGTGCCCACATCTCATTTTGTCTTGACGTCTGCCAACGACATCCGTTTGGAAAAGCCTGACTTGGCTCTATATAAATTTTAGCCTTTCTGGCCTACCGGGTCTAAAGAAACCCATCCAAAATCGTGACGAGATTCAAATCATCCATTGTACGGTAAAACATTTTAAATAAAAAGCCTACGTAGACTACAATAACATGTCTGCCTATTTTCTACGAACCGATGTATTTCTAAACCCCACCCTCAAGTACCTCAAATCTAGCTGGAGTCTCATTTTTACGATAAACACAGGTCTCAGACACAGTCGCCAGCGATATTATTCGAGCATTTTGACCCATCGATCCAAAAATTAATATTGACACAATTATCAGAAAAAACTGTCTTTCAGGCAAGCTAATGCTTATATAGAACCTTGTCGGTAAAAATTCAAAGGTTGTCCAGCAAAGCTAATTGTTTAGACTTTGCAGAGAGACCAGTTAATATTTTCAAAGCCTAAGACCCTCTATCAAAACTTGTTGTCGAAAAAACCAAAATTAACTCGTGAGTACGCTATACATTAAAAAAAAATATGTTAATATTGTAAATTTATACATTAGAATTTAAAAGAAATAGAAATAAAATATATTTTTTAATCTGTATTTAAACATGCAGATATTTTCTACCAGTTAATATTTTCAAAGCCTAAGCCCCTCTATCAAAACTTGTTGTCGAAAAAAACAAAACTAAACTGTGAATATGCTATATATTAAAAAAAAATATACTAATAGTGTAAATTTATACATTAGAGTTTAAAAGAAATAGAAATAAAATATTTTTTTATCTGTATTTAAACAAGCAGACATTTTCCGCTCCGCGGAAAATGTCTGCATGTTTAAATACAGATAAAAAAATATTTTATTTCATACTCAATTATTAGTATAGCTGAAAAAATATATATATGATGTCTCTAATTTACATCGACCCTTAAGTACCGCAAATCCAGCTCGAGTATTGTTTGTGTGATAACTAAGGCCAAACAAAATGTCGCATGCAAAATCTTCGAGCGTCTATAGAAATGAATAGATTTTTTTTTTTTTTTTTTTTTTTTTTTTTTTTTTATAAAATATTTATATTATATTATATTATATTTATATTATATTATATTATATTTATATTATATTATATTTATATTTATATTATATTATTATTATATTTATATTATAGTATATTATATTTATATTTATATTATATTATATTTATATTTATATTTATATTTATATTATATTATACTTATACTTATACTTATAATACTAATTTAAATATAAATATAAGTATAATATATGTAATGAATTTAATCAGTCCGTATCGAGTTTGGACATCCTCTTGGTTTAGGAAACAATACTTTAAGGGCTACAAAAATTATTTTGGATAGGCCCAATGATTTCTTTAGAACACAAACACGATCCAGCCAGCAAGGCTAATCGGAGTCAATCTTACACGATTAAAAATTTAATATCGACGTCTGATCAGTAGGTTAAGCCACATTTAAGAAAAAAATCTTTGCGTCGACTTTGCAGAGAATCCGTTCATATTTCCAAGGTTCCCTTTGTCCAAACTTGTTGTCGAAAAAACCAAAATTGACCCGTGAATATCCTATAAATTTACAAGATTTCATACTACTGTTGTAAATTTAGGCCTTAGAATTTAAAATATTTTGTTAATGATTATATAGATTCAGAGACAAAGCCATCCAGACAATATTTTCAGAGACAAGGCCTTCATAAGGTAATCTGAGAAAACGAAAAATATTAAACTACATTTTAAAAAAATAACATAGTTACCTGGACTTTGCAGAGAGTCTTCAGACCAGCTAATATTTTCAAAGCCCTTTCATCGTTGTCGCCACATATGTAGGAGTAATGTTAGAAAATGAGATTTGTCAGCTGCTTATATAGGCGCTATAAAGCTATCAAGGTCACAAGGTCACACGAAAAAAAAATTTTTTTTTTTTTTTTTTTTTTTTTTTTTTTTTTCACAGTTGGTTGGTTGGTTGGTTGATGAAGTTGGTTTCTAAAGTTATATTTCTAAAGTTATATTTCTCAGTTGGCTGCTAAAGTTATATTTCTCAGTTGGCTGCTAAAGCTATATTTCTCAGTTGGCAGCAAAAGCTATATTTCTCAGTTGGCTGCTAAAGCTATATTTCTTTAGCCAATCATTGTAGATGGCGCTGCAGTCTATATATATAGTATATATATAGTATATCTATTAGGGTGGGTGGGAGTGGAATTTATTTCTTCTACTGTAAGGTCATGCATAAACTAGCTCCTGATGTCTAAACCCATTTCCTTTAAAATAGGATGAGATAACGTTATTTATACAATATTGGCTTTGAAAACAAGATTTTATAGACTTTTGTCTGACAAATGACATGATATTACAGGTTTTCATGAAATCAGAATAGATCATAGGCTTTTATAGAAAAATTTAACTCTCTAGTGTCCATCAATGTACATCTTGCTCAAAACACATTACGAGACATAGTGACTAGACGACCGTTGCAGGCAAATGTCGAGACACAATGAGAGTGTAGTCATGTTAGCCGTAGTAAATATAGACAAGCTTCAAGGGTGGGCGTGGCACCTGAAAAAAAAAAAAAAAAAAAAAAAAATTTTTTTTTTTTTTTTTTTTTTTTCGTGTGACCTTGAACACATCTTCAAGGACGGAGCAGTATCTTTAACTTAACGGATTCATTTATGCAACATTAGTTTTTTGGTGTGGCCTATATATATATATCATGTCTCCGTTTTAAAACATTTTAAATAAAATGTCGGTATCCAGCATAATGTCTAATGAATCAATATAATATGGCTAACGTATCCAAATCATCATTGCATATGACCAGCAACCGTCTGGCTTCATGATAATCTATAAAAACCCATGACCTCATTCTGATTTCACTACAGCTCCTATGCCAAGTACCGCAAAGCTGGGTGAACCTACTTCTTTACGCATCTAAAGGTCTATCAGACAGTCACCAGCAATATTTTTCGAGCATATTTCACCCTTTCAGAAATTCAAACGATAGCTCCTATGCCAAGTACCGCAAAGCTGGGTGAACCTATTTCTTTACGCATCTAAAGGTCTATCAGACAGTCACCAGCAATAATTTTCGAGCAACTTCACCCTTTCAGATCGAAATAATAAATTTTTAGAATTTAAATATTTTATATGTTTATGGAATCGTTAAGATTGGTACAGCATTCATTTAAAAACTGTCGTCGCCTAACCTTATCCATTTAAAAAAAAATTATTAAGCCAATTGTGTAGCCATTTAGTTTGAGACGGACATGATAAACGGATTTAATTTTGGATCTGCTGAATGCCCATCTCTAATTTGAGCCTTCTTCCTGATACAGGTTGTCTATTTAAAATCTTAGTTTTTCAAGAGTGCAATATCTACATTAAATTTGGATTGCAAGTCAAACATTTGTTGTTTTAAATTTAGCATTTCAGCCTTTGCGTCGTTGTCCAAATTACGTACATACTCAGCCAAGACCGAAAATGAATAGTCGCATGAAATTTAAGCTTTCGATTGCACCTCTTGGAATGGTCCCTGTCCGAGACATCTCATGTCAAAATCAGACGAGTCCAATAATAGACGCTGACGAGACATTAGAAATTAAAGCATGCAGTCATGTAAATTTTTACAATTAAGATTTAAAAATTACAGTTACGATCTATTCAAATTACAGCTCCTATGCCAAAGTACCGAAAATCTCAGCAACGCTGACGAGACATTAGAAATTTAAGCATGTAAATTTTTACAATTAAGATTTAAAGATTACAGTTACGATCTATTCAAACTACAGCTCCTATGCCAAGTACCGCAAATCTCAGCAACGTTGACGAGACATTAGAAATTTAAGCATGTAAATTTTTACAATTAGGATTTAAAGATTACAGTTACGAGGGTATTCTATTCAAACTACAGCTCCTATGCCAAGTACCGCAAAGCTGGGTGAACCTACTTCTTTACGGCATATAAACGTCTATCAGACAGTCGCCAGAAGTATTCTTCGAGCAACTCCACCCCGTCAGAATTGTTCACGTTCGGTTCGAATAATAAATATTTAGAATTTAAATATATTATTTAAATATTTTATTTTAATAATAAAATATTTATTATTTAAATATTTTATTTTAATAATAATATATTTATTATTTAAATATATTATTTGTTTATCGAAAAGTTAAAAATGTATTATTTGTTTATCGAATCGTTAAAAAAATATATTCAATATTGGTACAGCATTCATTTAAAAAATGCCCTTATTCAATATTGTAAATTTCTATCTCAGATTTAAAGACATTAACCAATCAACCAATCATGCTAAAGTATCTTAATGTTAGGAGCGTTTTAGCAGAAGGTTGATGCTAGAAGAGATTCAGACAGAATGAAGGAATGAAGGTTTGAGTACAGCTATTTATAAAGAATGAATCCGAGTCAATCAACCAATCAACCAACCTTGGAAAAAAAAAAAAATTTTTTTTTTTTTTTTTTTTTTTTCAAGGTTGGTTGATTCGTTGATTGACTCTAGCTAACATATATATCATGCTAAAGTATATACACTATCATTGTCCAGCAATGCTTATTTGTTTGAGCGTCTATAAATATCTTTACCGCATCCGTGTCCGTTGCAAATGAGTTATGCAATATCCAGCGATAAATTATTCTATAAAAAGCCTTATCTCATCCTGTTTTCGTAGAAAATGAGTTATGCAATCCTTCAGATTGACTATATAAATATTTTATTATTTAAATATTTCATTTAAATATATTATTTGTTTATCGAATCGTTAAAAAATATATTCAATATTGGTACGGCATTCATTTAAAAAATGTCCTTATTCAATATTGTAAATTTCTATCTCAGAGTCAAAGACATTAGCTATCTCAGATTCAAAGGCATTAGTATCGTTTCAATATTGAAATTTTAATATTATCTATCTCAGAGACCCCATTCAAAGTCTCACCCATCCAATATTGGCTTACTACCGTCGCAAAAAAAATGGGCCGAACGAAGCGTCAACGACAGAAATCTGCCATGAGACGCTTCGTTCGGCCCATTTTTTTGCCCCCTCCAATTTAAATCTCTAAGGCATCAGTTTATACCAGCGAGATCGATTTCCCACGAAGACTTTGATTTTGGACGGAGGGGTGTCTGTCCAAGAAATAGTCTCAAATCTATCTTCGTGTAGGCGAGGGTCATCATCGTGGTCTCCATCATAGAACAGCTTGGTTCTTTCTATGAAATCCTTTAAGAATTCATCTATGAAGACATCAGAATTCCTCACGATCCGAATTCTGACTGCTTTATGGATGCATGCAGTTGGCACTATAGGATCTAAGATGTCAATCTTAGCAGATTTCATCATGGCCTCAAAACCCATGGTCGACAGCGCATCTCCGAAATGAATCTCTTCTATTGGATACACCCAGGTATTAGCTAAAGAGACAGGTATCCTGAACCTTTTGTAAACGAGGTCCCTCACCTTTAGCTTGGTAGTTTTTTTTACGTATGCACTACCCTTACCCATCAGCTTGGCCACATCAGAGGCCCTGACGAAAAAAAGTCCATCCGCAGAGACTACGAATAGGATTTTAGCATCAAGCTGTGGATGTTCAATTGTGAATAGCATGACTTAATAGCAATAGCAACAGAAGTCAAAATGATGCAGGCTCTTAGAGGCAGCTCGTATATATACCCGATTCGCGACCTAATTTTAGCAAGCTTTCTTAGAAAACGTGACCTTCTGATAAAATTCTTCTAGAACTAATCTGTTGACAGGATATTATGTAATCCTCAGGACGCGATAAACTTATTTTTAGAATTAATTTGTCGTTTGAGCGGGATCTTGCATAATCTACAGGACGTGCGTAAGAGGATGTGCGTCAGAGGATGTCGATAAGAAATTTAGATAGAAATAGAGATTGCTGCTAGTATAAATACAGGCTGCTGGACGAGACATTTCATTCTGACTGCTTGATATTCTAAAAGCTCCAAAATGATATTTCAAATTTTAGCTGAAGAGTTAAACGTGAAATTTACTTGTTTTTTGACTTTTGACGGTGAAATTTTTATCAAAGGTTCAGACGTAGCTCGCACCATGGGCTATCAAAATCCTTCTGGCGTTTTAAACTTATGCCATCTTACAGTGACTGACATCGCTCCCGAGGGCTTGAGCCTGCCTCCGTCTCTAGCCAAGACACGTATTTTTGGATTGGAAGATGCCAACACGCTGTTGGATATGCATCCAGGCGAATTTCAATCCTTATTTCAGGGGCCTATCGAGATTTTGTCGCCGATAGAGTGTACGTTTAACATCAGAAGGCCCATACGTATCAAGATAGCATCCATTAGCTCTTCCAATGCTACCATGGAGAGTTTTATAGCTGATTTGAAAATATCCATGGACTCTTACCTGCAATCTGTACCGATGGATAGCTATGTCTTCGGAGAGAGGTACGGAGACCTAGAATTGGGGTATTTTCCCAAAAAAATTAAAGTTTTGGTGGGAAACAAACCCTACTTTTATAAATCCTCGTCTTAAGATCAGGACGAGGTGCAAAAAAATGGGTCGAGCGAAGCCTCTCATGACATAAGTCATTGAGGCTTCGCTCGGCCCATTTTTTTGCGATAGATAGAGTGCCAACATTGGATGCGTACCGATTTGAACTTGTAATTTTCAAGGGATATGGCTTAGCTATAAGATAATTTTGATAAAATATCTATAGACAAATTTAAGGTATCTGAATTTAAAAATTTAATTGTTTCATTTAAAATTTACTGTGTAAAATTTAAAATTTTTAAAGACTAAGTGTGGCGGTCATTATAATCTGATCTCTAATTTTTCAAGGGATATGGCTTAGCTATAAGATAAATATGAAACTTGGTAAAATATACAGACTCGATAGCTAAATTTAAGGGATCTAAATTTAAAAATTTAATTTTTTTCGTTTAAAATTTATATGTAAAATTTAAAATTTTTAAAGGTTAAGTGTATCAGTCATCATAATCTGATCTCTAATTTTCAAGGGATATGGCTTAGCTATAAGCTAAATATGAATCTTGGTAAAATATCGATAGCTAAATTTAAGGGATCTGAATTTAAAAATTTAATTTTTTTCGTTTAAAATTTACATTAAAATTTTTAAAGACTAAGTGTAGCCAAGCCAGTCATTATAATCTAATCTCTATAAAAAGATTTTCGAGAGACAGGATATTATGCAAGCCTTTCCTCAGGATGCTTGATAAGCGGCTCCCGGTTAAAATTACAATCAGATCTCTATAAAAAGATTTTCGAGAAGTGTTGACAGGATATTATGTAAGCCTTTCCTCAGGAAGCCCGGTTACAATCAGATCTCTATAAAAAGATTTTTCCAGAAGTATTGACAGGATCCTCAGGAAGCCCGGTTATAATCAGATTGTTCGAGAGACAGGATATTATGCAAGCCTTTCCTCTTGATAAGCGGTTCCTAGAAAATTACAATCAGATCTGTTGATAAGACCGGGTATATATACGAGTGTCCAGCGAGAGCTCTTTAATTGCTAGTCGATCTCTCTACTAGCTGCTTAGATACATTAGCTCTCTGTCAGTCATGTTTTTCCATGTAAAAAGTTATGCTTATGGCGTTGCCTTTAAATGCCTAATGGCCACTGATGGCACCCTGTTTGTCCGGGCTGAGGACCTGGCTATTTATTCGAGGCACCCTCTAGATCTAAAATTTGCCGAAAAATATGCAGGCCTCACCGTCCGAGATGTGATGGACCCTAAAATCGATTTACCTAAATGGCTCGCTAAGACGAGAATCTTCTCGATTAGCGAAGCCAAACATCATTTGAAAGGGTTCATGGGCGAACAGGAATTTGATGAAATGTTCGATGGTTCGGCCATGGTGAAATACCAGGCTAACATGAAGCTCAGCTTCGTGAAAGCCATAGGTGTTCGATTTGTTGAAAGGTCCCATACCAAGTTCGAAGACTTCCTTGCCGCATACCAACTACAGGTGAGGAAATTTTTTGAGCTTGAATATGAGGATTATGAATTATACAAATCTCAAATGACCGGACCGTTGAAGATGACCATCAGTAGGCTATCTAATGAGCAATCCATAGAGAGCTTATGCTAATCTTTCAAATGAGAGTAAAAAAATGGGTCGAACGAGGTGTCTCATGGCAGAATTTCTGTCTTTGACACCTCGTTCGACCCATTTTTTTGCGATAGATATAGTGCCAATATTGGACGGGTTTAATTTGAGACTTTGATATTAAATTTATAAAAAAATCTATTTAAGCTAGTATCGAAGAGATTATCAGGATAGCATGAAGACTATTTAAACGTATAAACTATATTAAGCCAATATTGTAGAAATAAAATTTAAGACTCTGGAAAACGAGATAAAATGGTATCAATTTAAATGTATAGATAAAAATAACTAAGCCAACAGAGACATGACTGGACAATGACGGTTTGGATACGTAAGCGAGTTTATCTCTCTCTCTATATATAGATGGGATGAAGCCACGCCCACAAGAAATCCAACGACCTAAAAAAAAAAAAAAAAAAAAAAAATTTTTTTTTTTTTTTTTTTTTTTCGTGTGACCTTGAACACATCTTCAAGGACGGAGCAGAATCTATAACTTAACGGAACTAACCTCATTTATTGAACATTAGTTTTTTTCGTGCGTCCTATATATAGGATGGCTAGCGTACCCACATCTCATTTTGTCTCGACGTCTGCCAACAACAGTCATCTAGTTATCTGTAAAATATTTTGAATTTGTAATTTTCAAGGGATATGGCTTCTCTATAAGATAATTATGTATCTTGATAAAATATCTATAGATAAATTTAAGAGATCTGAGTCTAAAATTTTCGTTTAAAATTTTAACTTTTTGTGTAAAATTTAAAAATTTTAATGGCTAAGCTAGAGATAGAGTACCAATATCGTAACGATTTGAAGGGATATGGCTTCTCTATAAGATAAATATGAATCTTGGTAAAATATACAGACTCTATAGATAAATTTAAGAGATCTGAGTTTATAAATTTAATTTTTTCGTTTAAAATTTTAATTTTTTGTGTAAAATTTAAATTTTTTAAGGGCTAAGCTAGATATGTAATATTTCACAGTTGGTTTCTAAAGTTATATTTTTTTATCCAATCATTGTAGATGGCGCTGCAGTCTATATATATCGTATATATATAGTATATCTATTAGGGTGGGTGGGAGTGGAATTTATTTCTTCTACTGTAAGGTCATGCATAAACCAGCTCCGTGATACCCAAACCCGTTTTCTTTAAAATAGGATGAGATAACTTTATTTATACAATATTGGCTTTGAAAACAAGATTTTTATAGACTTTTGTCTGACAAATGACAAGATGTTGCAGGTTTTCATGAAATCAGAATAGATCATGGGTTTTTATAAAATATAATAACATAAAATATTTTTTTATCTGTATTTAAACAAGCAGACATTTCCGCTTCGCGGAAATGTCTGCATGTTTAAATACAGATAAAAAAATATTTTATTTCAAACTCAATGATGTCTCTTATGTAAAATGTCTTTAATAAACCGTACTTTTTCCGACAGCGGTACCATGATTTGTTTCAAGCCAAAAATGCGTATCTTATCCTCTAGCAGTACGTTCCTCGATTGTATCCTGAACGAATCGCTCACGTAGCCTATACCTATATTAGAGCCATCCATTTTTTCGGTAGCGATTCAAGGTACGCCAAAATAAATTTGACTCGCGATACTTAATCATCGTAAAAAGTTTGAATAGATTAGAAACAGGCTAAGATAGCGTATTGTTAATTTGCCAGATATAAATTAGAAACGTTCCATGGCTAAGCTAGAGATAGCATATCGTTCTAAAGCCGGCAGGATCTAACAATGGATAGGTTTACTGGGACAGAAGAAGACTGATTGGAGAAGAGTCGGCTATTTATATAGAATGAATTCAACCAACCAACCAACTGTGAAAAAAAAAAAAAAAAAAAAAAAATTTTTTTTTTTTTTTTTTTTTTTTTTTTAAGTGGGTGTGGCATTTTATACTTTTTATTCTTATAATTTTTTTCAAGATAATATTTTTTTTTGGACTTTGCCATTTTTAACCAAGCTCGAAATTTCTTTTAAGTTTAATTGCTGGACAATGATAGTGTAAATACTTTAGCATGATATATATATAGGTTGGCTAGAGTCAATCAACTAATCAACCAACCTTGAAAAAAAAAAAAAAATTTTTTTTTTTTTTTTTTTTTTTCACAGTTGGTTGGTTGGTTGATAATCTTCTCTATATATAGGATCGCTGACGTGCCACCTCCTCATTCTATCTAGATCTTTGCCAGCAACGGTCATATCTCTCATCTGTTAAAATTTTCAATTTTTCAACTAGGCATAGTGACTAGACGACCGTTGCTGGCAAATGTCGAGACACAATGAGGAGGTGGCAAGTCAGCAATCCTATATATAGAGGATATAATCAACCAACCAACTATGAAAAAAAAAAAAAATTTTTTTTTTTTTTTTTTTTTTTAAAGATTTTTTTTTTTTTTTTTTTTTTTTTTTCACAGTTGGTTGATTATCTCCTCTATATATAGGATCGCTGACTTGCCACCTCCTCATTCTATCTCGATCTTTGCCAGCAACGGTCATATCTCTCATCTGTTAAAATTTTTAGAAAATTAGTTTGTCGCTTGAAGCCTTCAAGATGATCCGATAAAATTCTAGAACAAATCTGTTGGCAGGATATTATGTAAACCGTTTCCTCAAAAACAGGACGTGATAAGTTATTTATAGATGCGTCAAGCCTCTCTAATCTATAAAAAGTCATCCTGTCGAGCCTTATATAGTATTACTGATGTCGTTTCTCAGAACCGCTTATCAGATCTCACGCATCCGCTTGCCAGAGTATAAATACGAGCCTCTCGCCTCAGCTTATTCATTCTGAGCCTCTGTTTTTCAAAATGGAAATGTTTTCTTTCGACTCTCTGACCGACGAGCGATTTGACTATGACTATGCCGTAAAGCCTGGATGGAATGTCTTGAATACGTCTCGTCTTTCTCTCGAGTTATTATGCAATTATAATCGAGACATGTCCATGCCAGCTCCAAAACCAGTTTCCAGACCCTCTCCAGTTTTCAAATCTAAACCCGTTCCAGTTTTCAAATCTAAACCCGTTCCAGTTCCAGTTCCAGTTCCAGCTTCTAAATCTGTTCCAGTTCCAGTTCCAGTTCCAGTTCCAGCTTCTAAATCTGTTCCAGTTCCAGTTCCAGCTTCTAAATCTGTTCCAGTTCCAGTTCAAGTTCCAGCTTCTAAATCTAAACCCGTTCCAGTTCCAGTTCCAGCTTCTAAATCTAAACCAGTTCCAGTTCAAATTTCAATACCCATGTCAGAGATGATTTATTTTAAAGTACCAAAGCTATTAAGCCCGCTACCAAAATCTCCAGACGTAACAACTTATCGTGCCTGGAAACCTCCACCGAAGATAGATTTCGTGGTACGGCCTAAATTAAAAACTGCTGGCTTTGAAGATCCAAGAATTCGAAGACGGCATGGCATAGTCGTTCTCAAATCGGACGTCGATCTGAGAGATGGCAAATGTTACAGCCTCATACAAACAGAGACTAGAAAATACTACAGTTGGGTTTAAACCCAAACGATTTATAAAAAAATCGGGCCGAACGAAGTGTCTCATGGCAGATTCCTGTCTTTGACACTTCGTTCGACCCGTTTTTTTTGTAACAATTATATTGCCAATATTGGATGCGTACCGATTTGCACTTTAAGATTTTAAATGGATACTTAAGATTTTGAATGGATACTTTTATAACTGAAGTCTTGAAGATATAAATTTATATATAAACTATTATCAACCAACTTAAAAAAATTTCAAGATTGGCAAAAAAATATTATTTAGAAATCAAAAACTATAAAATCGAAATGATAAATTTTGAAAAATTTTCCAGATTGGTGAAAAATGGCAAACTCCCAAAAAAATATCTTGAAAAAAATTATAGAAATATAAAATCAACCAAAGACACTTTAGCATGATATATATATATGTTAGCTAATGTCAATCAACCAATCAACCAACCTTGAAAAAAAAAAAAAAAAAAAAAAAAAAAAAAAAAAAAAAATTTTTTTTTTTTTTTTTTAAAGCTTGGTTTATTAGTTGATTGACTCTAGATAACCTATATATATCATGCTAAAGTATCTACACTATCATTGTCCAGCAATGCTTATCTGTTTCAGCGTCTATAAAAATCTTTACCGCATCCTGTTTCCATGTTCAGCATCCTGTTTCCGTGTCCTGTTTTGCAAACGAGTTATGCAATATCCAGCGACAATAATTCTATAAATAGCCTTATCTTATCCTGTTTTCGTAGAAAATGAGTTATGCAACATCCTGCCTTCAGATCGACTATATAAGCTCTGCCATTCGATCGAATAGTCATTCTCTCTTCGGAGCTTGAACTGCTAACATGTATAAGCATCAATGCTCTGTGAAGAAACTTAAAGCGGCTAACGCTCTTCATAACCTTTTCGGAATGACTGAGCCTTTTCCGAAAATTCTTTCGACTTCTGTCAAGAAGCTGAAGAAATATCCTCATTTCCAAACGATGATAGGAGAAGGCAAAATCCATATGTTCTGCCTACATCTGACACCTGATCATAAAATTTCGTTTAAAAAACGTACTCTGACGGACAAGATCCTGAATACGATTCCAGCAATAGGCAGAGAGGCCAAGACAATCTATCCGCTGAGACCTCAAGACATAAAATGGATCACTGTTATGAACAGATTCAAAAGACCCCCCAGCGAAGCCAACAGAGTCAACGCTGATATGAGAATTGGTTTCAAGTGTCCCCATAACCAATTTCTGGTGAAAGGTCATTTCACGTTTGGACAGAGAACCGTTGGGCAAGGATGCGCCCATATTATCCAGACGTTGGACGCACCATTGTTATTCTATGTGAGACCCCCCAACGAGACACGAGTGAGATCTGACAGCAGATATTTCTCAGGGGACAAGCTTCACTTCTACGAGAGGTTCATATTGATTGCTCGCTCGAGCTACAAGATACCTGCTGGCACTACCTATATTTTATTTACGACCCAAAAGAATTTCTTCAGTCTACATGTTGTGCGGGAGAGCTTGAAGCTGGGTTTCAAGGTAAAAAATCCGTTGGTAGAAAGAATCACGAAAATAGATGGGATGTATGAGGTATCTGTGCCAACACCTATGATACCTCATATGGATGATGATGACGAGCCACCCTCTGAATATATTCAAACAGCTCCAATCTCAGAGCCAGAACCATCCCAAGAGCCAGAACCATCCCAAGAGCCAGAAACCGATTTGCCAGAAATCTATTTGCCGACGAACCCCCCTGTTGTGTTGGACAAAACAATAACCGTGGTCACTACAAACTATGCAGAACAATATAATTCTCAAATCTGGAAAGTATTGACAGATCCCCTTAAAAACAACTTCGTACGTACCTACGGACCTGATCTACCTGGAATGGATATGAGAACTGCATCGGTAAAACGTAAGGCCGAAAAGAATCCCAAGCGTTTAAAGAAAGCTAAGCTCACTTTCAAGGACACTGCAACAAATACAGAGCCTGAAACTAGAGAACCAGAGCCTGCACCTATTGCAAATCCAGAGCCTTTTGTTGAAAATCCAGGATTTCATAGTGAATGGCCTATTCAAAGCCCAGCGGTACCTGAAGATCTTAATAATATAGTATGCTCTCCCATGCCAGATCAGCTACTACTAGACTCTATGATGAAAGATCTCCTGACACCTGGCACTCTAGAATATATAATAGATGAGTCCAAACAGCCAAATTACATATCACTCTAAAAATATTAAAAATTTAAAAACTTTGGGTCAAACGAGGCTTCCTCATGTCAGATTTGTCATTATGACTTATCTTGACGATGGAAGCCTCGTTTGACCCATTTTTTTTAAATCTATCTCCTACCAATATTGGATTTGTAAAAAAAATAACTTATAAATTTTATGAGTAGACAAATGAAAATTGTCTAAGCCGTTCAAAAGAATCGCTTAAAGATAAATCCGGCTTCAGCTATGCCATCCTATCGATTGGACCTGCAAACGGGACAGCCAACATTATCCATAAAAATTTAACCTCGATAAAATTGAAACGGGACAAATGTAGCTTTTAAATTGAGATGCTGAGCCAGAAAAACTGAACGCGTAGAGATTAGCAGCTCATATTGTAAAAATTTAAACGTAATTATGAAAATAGTATTAACGAGATCCAATGACAGAGATCCAAAAAAACTTTAGTAACCAATCGTTTGGTCATAACAATTGAAAAGCGAATCTTGATGAACGAGGAAAAAATATATATATCAACCAACCAACCAACCAACCTTGAAAAAAAAAAAAAAAAAAAAAAAATTTTTTTTTTTTTTTCAAGGTTGGTTGGTTGGTTGGCTTGACTGGCTATATATAATTATCTATTTGCCTCCACACTCTCATTGTCTCTCAACATTTGTCCGCAACGGTTGTCTAGTCATTATGTCTCGTAATGACAAATATGATAAATTTGAACCTGTATCTGAAACAGGATTCCATCCAATCGTGTCCAAATGCTAGATCTTCCCATTTTAAATGAAACCTGTTAATTTTGATTGTGGCACAGTCGTCGTGTCGATCTTAAACTTGGTCCATCCAAAAAGCCTTCATGAGTCCCGAAACAGGACAAACTTGAAATCTGACCTTATACTGAACTTGGTAATTTATAAAAATATTTCAATAAGTCCATAACCTTTTAGCGTTTGTATTGAATTCAATTTGTCTAGGCTATAGGCGTCTTTCAATTTTGACAGGATCGCTTAAACATGAATCTGGCTTCAGCTATGCAAGAGGTTATGATAAAATTGAGTCAACTGTATCTGAAACAGGTTTTAATTGTCATGTCCTATCGAAGACATATCGCTTAGCAGGACCCTTGAAAACGAAGACATATCGCTTAGCAGGCGTAAAAATTTAAAATTGAAACTGGAGGTCTCGATAAAATTGAAACAAACTAATATAAACATTGTTGCGTAGAGAGAATCCGTAAAATTTAGCAAGAGGTCTCTATAAAATTTAAATTGCTGAGAGTTGTCACGACAAATGTAGCAATAAACGCTGGAAAATTTAAATGTAATTATGAAAATAGTATTAACCATTCGTTGAGTAGCATGACAAATGAAAATTGAAACGTAATTAGGAAATTAGTATTAACTAAATGGACTACAGATTAAGGAAGGGACAAATAAATAATTATATATAGCCAATCATGTTTCAAGGTCACATAAAAAAAAAAAAAAAAAAAAAAAATTTTTTTTTTTTTTTTTTTTCAAAGTTGGTTGGTTGGTTTCTTTCAAGTATGTTGGTTAGTTAATATATATATATTATTTTCTAATTTATCAAGATTAGCTTTTCACCTGGCCTTTTTCGCGTTTTGTCCAAATGTTAAGTTTCAAAAGTCTTGCGTTTCAGCTATGGTCTCGATAGAATGGTGAAACATTATTCAATCCAAATCTTCTCATTTTAAATGAAACCTGTTAATTTTGATCATGTCTATTTTAAATGTGGATCGCTTGGCAGAGGCCTTCATGAAAATTTAAACCATGACAAAACGTAGCTCTGACCTTAAATGGCAATTTGTTACAGCAGATTTTAATCCATAACCCTTTAAAATTTGTCTAAGCTATAGTAGTCTTTCAAATTTGACTGTTCAAAAGAATCGTTTAAACGTGGATCAGCTATGCAAGAGGCCATGATAAATTTGAGTCAGGCTGAGCGTTGCCTGTATCTAAAACATGTCAAAACGAAGACATATCGCTTTGACATGGCAATTGAAAACGGGGCAGGTCAAAATTAAAACCGGAGACCTCGATAAAGTGGAAACAGACTAATCTTAACACTGTTGCGTAGAGAGAATCAGTAAAAATTTAGCAAGAGGTCTCGATAAATGCTGAGAGTTGTCAAGAAGACTGTAGCAATGGACGCTGGAAAATTTAAACGTAATTATGAAAATAGTATTAACCATTCGTGTAGTAGTATGACAAATGAAACGTATGGACTACAGATTAAGGAAGGGATAAATAAAAAATTATATATAGCCAATCAAGTTTCAAAGTCACACAAAAAAAATCTTTGAAAAAAATATCTTTAAAAAAAAAAAAAAAAAAAAATTTTTTTTTTTTTTTTTTTTTTCGTGTGACCTTGAATGACCTTGAAGCTCGTTGCCACAAAAAGCAAGTCGGAGCAATATAGGAGAAGGTAGGAGCATGAATCGTAGCTACCCTATAGAAACGGATAGATTTTTTTTTTTTTTTTTTTTTTTTGAAACTATAAATTTAGTATATAATATAAAATATATATCTAGTATGTAATAGGTAATAGAATTACTATAAATTTATTGGGTAGACATGGAGTGACGCCCCTTTTTGGGGCCCTCTCATTAGAAAAAAATAAATACTATTTAAGGTTAAATAATTGAGTTTTTTTTCAAGATTGGGGACCTCTCATTAGAAAAAAATAAATACTATTTAAGGTTAAATAATTGAGTTTTTTTTCAAGATTGAGTGGCTTCTCAATTTCCACGTTTTGCCAAATTCGACGTGTCTATTTCTACCATCTCCCTATTCAGCGTCTCTTCGTTAAAGGCGTCGATTGAGCTACTCATTTTCTATATTCTGTCAATTCTTCCTCAAGCCTAGCATTCCTAGTTTTTAGATGACTATTCTCCAATTTCATTTCTCCCACCTCGTCGTTCAGCGCGTCTATCTCTTCGTTTAAGGCGTCTATGTCAGATTTCATCCTATCGAATTCGTTTATTCTCAGGTCTTCTATCTTACCCCACAAGCGATTGATTTCCAACAGCGAATGAGTATTTTGTATTTGAAGCTCGGCCGTTTCCTCGTAACTGGCTTTGAGCTGCCGTCTCAGTTTTTCGTTTTCCAGTTTCAGCTCGTTGCAGCGTGCCATGACAGGCTTTACACATAGAATGCATATCTGCTGCCATTTGCAGGGTTGCCAATACTCATTTCCAACAACGTCGTAAAACCGTTTGTAGTCTCGCATGCTTTGTCTACCGTGCGTAAAATACATCTTTTTACCATTGATCAGATGCAGGTAATATTCTGTGGGTTCGTCGGAAGATTTATAGTTTATTGATACGGGCAGCACGATATCGAGTATTATGTCTGGCAAGTTTCTAATTTTGATGCGCCATTGGCCATCTATAAATTCCATAGGCGCCTCGAGAAGTTTTTTCGGATCCATGATAAAATATTTCTGATTGAGCACTTTCGTAATGCCTCCGTCCCAAAGCGTAGCCAATACCATCCTGTAGTTTTTTGGCAGCGTCTCTTGAATATAAAAATGGTTCATGCGACCATCTCCCGTTAAATCGTTGAAAGTAAATTTGCACCTAGACCTACGCCTGCACATGTATCCCATAGCGTTGACCAAATGCCAAACCGATTCGATAGATTTCCTCTTGAGACATTTGTATCCCACATACGGCCGTACTTCGGGTCTAATTTTACCCCAAACATTAGCCAGAAAATAATCTTCGGATAACGACACAGCGATCATATGCCTATGCTGTCTGAATTTAGCATTTCGCTCGGCCCCTCCGTCGCACCAGCATGAAAAAGGTAGGGTTGTAGTATTGCCGTCATCGGCGTCCATCTGTTCCAGAAAACTGTCAAACGCTACCGCTCGCAGCATGATATGAATAAATACTAGATCGTCGTGAAGAAATTTCAAGACGCAGGCTGCAGCCAAATTCAGCGTTTCGTCTTGAAAAGCGACGGGTCTAACTCAATCGGCCAAATGGGATCGTAAGCCCGGCTACCGTCTGGAAAAATTTGATCGTGGTTGAAAAACTTACGTTTTTCGCACATAGGCTCAAAATCGAAATATTGGTGCGTTGTAGGAGTCGGCACGTCTTCTGTTGGAATAGGATTGGACATGTGGTATTTGAAATTTCTCCAGCATTCCAACAAATGATCAGCTGCCTCGTTTTTTTTACCTCTCCTGAAAGTTTTTACGCCGTTGCACCAAACGCAGCACAATTTACGGTCAAGGTTATGCTGGCTCGTACAATGCTCTTCATATTCGCGCGAAAGAAGTAGATTCTGGCAATGTGGACAATTGAAGGGTACTTGATCTCGCGATAAATTTTTCTGATATTTTTTTAGCTTGGGACATGACGGCATGATGTTGGATTGAAATTGAAAAGAGACAATGTAAGAGCTTATATAGATAGATATATAGAACCAAGCCACACCCACTCAATATTTCAAGGTCACATTAAAAAAAAAAAAAAAAAAAAAAAAAAAATTTTTTTTTTTTTTTTTTTTTTTTTTTTTTTTTTTACAGTTGGTTGGTTGGTTGATACTCATCTATATATAGTACTGCTAACGTGACTACACCCTCATTGTCTCTCGACATTTGCCAGGAACGGTCGTCTAGTCACTATACCACGTAATGTATTTTAAGTAAGATGTACGTTTTCATGAAATCACAATGATATCATGGGTTTTATAGAATATAATAAAATAAACTAAATAAAATATTAGAAATAAAATATTTTTTTTTATCTGTATTTATACATGCAGACATTTCCGCTTCGCGGAAATGTCTGCATGTTTAAATACAGATAAAAAAAATATTTTATTTCATACTCAATTATAGGTCTCGTAAAGAGTTTCATCTCGCTGATTTCGAGTTTCGGCTTGTCTGCATGTCGCAACAGACTTGCTACAACCTGCACGTTTTTCACGATGCCAAATATCTTATAATTTGGTTCAGTTTGTTTGCCAAGCTTAAAATACATCTTTCTACCGTTGATCAGATGCACTCAGTGGGTTCTTCACAAGACTTGAAATTTTTGGACACGGGCAGCACCCAATTCAATATTATTTCTGTTAAATGTTTAATTTGGATGCGCCACTAATAAACTCCATTGGGACCTTGATAAGCCAGCTTAAATATCTCTGATCTAAGAGTTTGGTTCGTCAAAGAGCCAATGTAGCCAATACTAGCTCATAATCGCTCGGCAGCGATATAAAAATGATTCCCATTCGCATCTTTGAAAGAACATTCGGACCGGTCCTAACGACCATGAGATAGAGTACCAATATTGTACCTATTCTAATTTGAAGGGATATGGCTTAGCTATAATATAATTTTGTATCTTGATAAAATATACAGACTCTATAGATAAATTTAAGAGATCTGAGTTTAAAATTTTAATTTTTTTGCTTAAAATTTACATTTTTTGTGTAAAATTTAAAAATTTTAATGACTAAGCTAGAGATAGAGTACCAATATTGTACCTATTCTAATTTTTAAGGGCTTCTCTATAAGATAAATATGTATCTTGGTAAAATATACAGACTCGATAGCTAAATTTAAGAGATCTGAGTTTAAAATTTTAATTCTATATCTTTTCTCTTGAGACATTTGAAACTTACCGGGTTTGGTTTTACGCTTCTACCAAATTTGATTATGTCATTGCACAACAAAGCCAGGCATTCATTTTATGTTTATCAGACCTCTGATAGTCTTTAGCTAAAATTAAAACTTGCCTTTGCAAAGTGGACAACAGCCATGCAAATACGATATAACTGGAGACCAAAAATTAAACAGCCGTCATGTAGCAATCTAAAAAAATTATGCTGGATTGAAATTATCCAAGCTGCTTATATAAAGTTAATCTAAGCAAGATGACCTTGAAAATATAGCCAGTCAAGTTTCAAGGTCACATGAAAAAAAAAAAAAAAATTTTTTTTTTTCCACAGTTGGTTGGTTGGTTGATAATCTTGTCTATATATAATATGGCTAGCGTGACTATACCCTCATTGTGTCTCGACATTTGCCAGCAACGGTCGTCTAGACACTATGTCTCGTAATGTGTTTTCAGCAAGATGTACATTGATGGACACTAGAGAGTTAGATTTTTCTATAAAAGCCTATGATCTATTCTGATTTCATGAAAACCTGCAGTATCTTGTCATTTGTCAGACAAAAGTCTATAAAAATCTTGTTTTCAAAGCCAATATCGTATAAATATCGCTATCCAATCCTATTTTAAAGGAAATGGGTTTAGACATCAGGAGCTAGTTTATGCATGACCTTACAGTAGAAGAAATAAATTCCACTCCCACCCACCCTAATAGATATACTATATATATACTATATATATAGACTACAGCGCCATCTACAATGAATTTGATTGGCTAAAGAAATATAACTTTAGAAGCCAAATGAGAAAATGAGAAATATAGCTTTAGCAGCCAACTGAGAGATATAACTTTAGATACCAATTGAGAAATATAACTTTAGAAACCAATTGAGAAATATAACTTTAGTAAGAAACTTAATCAACCAACCAACCAACTGTAAAAAAAAAAAAAAAAAAATTTTTTTTTTTTTTTTTTTTTTTTTTTTTTTTTTTTTTTTCAGTTGGTTGGTTGGTTGATATATATTTGTTTCCTCGTTCATCACTTTTCATTTATTAATATTAGCGTTTCAATTTCATCCTGGCCTTTTCATGTTTTTAGCCAAATGCTAAGTTTCAAAAGTCTCGATAAACTTGAAACAGGTCTCATTTTAAATGAAACATGTCTATCTTAAATGTGGATCGCTTGGCCATCCAAGAGACCTTCATGAAAAATAAAACCGGCTGGGTGTATCTATGACAAAACGTAGCAATTAGATGTTTGAACTGAGTCCATTATAACCTTTTACAGTATCCCTTTAAAATTTGTCTAAGCTGTAGTATTCTTTCAAAAGTATCGTTTAAACGTGGATCGGCTATACAAGAGGTCATGATAAAATTGAGTCACGCTGAGCGTTGCCTGTATCTGAAACAGGTCAAAACGAAGACCTTTGACATGGCAATTGAAAACGGGGCATCGCTTAGCAGGCAAAATTTAAACGAGCTGGACCATAAACGTAACGATTGAACTCTGGGCCATGCTTAGCAGTAGCAGCCCATATTGTAAAAATAATATTTACGACATCTAATGACAAAACGTAGAAAGACAAATGAAAAGCTTAAAAGTAGCGGCCCTGGGTCCAAATACTAGTCTATGGCATCATTTTAAAAGAAACCATTGAGCCATCCAAGAGGCCTTGATAGAATCGGCTGAGTGCTTACCGAACAAATCTATAAGTACGCTTGAAATCTGAAAGACGTAGAGAGTAGCAGCCCATATTGTAAAAATTTAAAATTATAAAATTCAAAAGTGGATATGTAGGAATGGTTAAGTTTCAAAGTCACATGACCAACAAACTAACTAACCAACAAACTTGAAATGAACCAACCAACCAACCTTGAAAAAAAAAAAAAAAAAAAAAAAAAAAAAATTTTTTTTTTTTTTAGGTGCCACGCCCACCCTTGAAGCTTGTCTATATATAATATGGCTAACGTGACTACACCCTCATTGTGTCTCGACATTTACCAGCAACGGTCGTCTAGTCACTATGTCTCGTAATGTGTTTTCAGCAAGATGTACATTGATGGACACTAGAAAGTTAGATTTTTCTATAAAAGCCTATGATCTATTCTGATTTCATGAAAACCTACAGTATTTTGTAATTTGTCAGACAAAAGTCTTGTTTTCAAAGCCAATAATGTATAAATATCGCTATCCCATCCTGTTTTAAAGGAAATGGGTTTAGACATCAGGAGCTAGTTTATGCATGACCTTACAGTAGAAGAAATAAATTCCACTCCCACCCACCCTAATAGATATACTATATATATACTATATATATAGACTACAGCGCCATCTACAATGATTGGCTAAAGAAATATAGCTTTAGAAGCCAACTGAGAAATATCCCAAGCAGCACCGAAACGTTCTCTGAACGTTCAAAAATTGTTCTACAAACACGTTCTAAGAACGTTCACTTTGAACGTGTTATAGACGTCTATTTGTCCATCTTGAAGCCGTACAATAGTACGGTTCAGAGAACGTTCAATGAACGTGTAACTATCACCATCGGTGTTATAGAAACGTTCTGAGAACGTTCTACGTATACGGTCTCAGAACGTTCTAAACGTCTTTAGAACGTTTTCAAAACGTTATACACATTTTCAGAACGTTCTAGAAAACGTACTGTAAACGTTCTAAAATAGTGTAGAAAAAAAAAAAAAAAAAAAAAAAACTGTGACGTCATTATAAAAAAAAACACCACAGTACGGGCGTTTAAAAGTAAAAAGTACATATTATTACTTACAAACTTTGAATAAACACCATAAAATGCAATAAACTCGCAACAATTGTTTCGGGTCGAAAATACACACGACCCTTCATCAGGCGAATAAAGTAAGCACGAGTGCTGCAGTCAAAGCGGCAACGCAATTGGTGCGTTGCCGCTTTGACTGCAGCACTCGTGCTTATTTTATTCCCCTGATGAAGGGTCGTTTGTTTTTTCGACCCGAAACAATTGTTGCGAGTTTATTGCATTTTATGGTGTTTATTCAAAGTCTGTAAGTAATAATTTTTACAACGCCATTTTTGTGGTGCTTTTTTATTAAAAATTACATAGCTGATGATGCAACACATGAACAGGATTATAAACTACTTTTTTTTTATTATTCAAATAATGTTTGAGAAATTTTAACATACTTACTATTCCTTTAATTTCAACGTAATATGCATCAAAAATTCGATATTATATGAGAGTTTTCCGAAAATAGTGCCATTACGTCTCTTTATCCCTTAAAAAATTTCTTAAAATTTTTCATTGTTTTTTTTTTTTTTTTTTTTTCATTTCTTTTTTTCCCCTGATTTGAAGATAATGAAGTTATAGTATTAATTACAAAACTTTGAATAAACACCATAAAATGCAAGAACTCGAAACAGTTGTTTCGGGTTAAAAGAAGACACAACCCTTCATCAGGCGAACAATGTAAGCGCGAGAGCTGCAAACAAGCACGTTGAGTGTGTTGAATGCGTTGCCGGTTTTTTTTTTTTTTTCTTTTGTAGCAGCTGCGAGTTCTTGCCTTTTATGGTGTTTATTAAAGTTTCGTTATTAATACTATAACGCCATTATCTTCAGATTAGGGGAAAAAAGGAATTTTTTTTTTTTTTAATGCAAAAATTTAAGGAATTTTTTAAGGGATATAGTGTTGACTTTCACGTTATGACAATTTTTGGGAATTACTGTCGTAGAATATGGAATTTCTCATGCATATACGTCTAAATTAAGTATGTTCAAATTTCTCAAACATTATTTGAATTTAAAAAAAAGTAATTCATATCCCTGTTGCTGTGTTGTATCATTCTTCATCTGCTATGTACAACTAAACTCTTGAATTATTTTGCTTGTTTTAATCCTTGGGATTCCGGATGCATCATCCTGTGAGTAATGTTTGTTTTTTATAGTTGTTTTCTGTTTGATTCTCTGTGTTCTTGAATTAATAGTTTATTTTTATTCCACTTTATTCTTCATTTTTAACTTCAATTAATTTCTTGTACGATTGGGTGTCCGCTGGTATAGCTGCTAACGAACGAAATCGTACATTGGTGCTCAACGGTGAAAAAGGTCACCCCTGACGAGTTTTTTTTTTTTTTTTTCTTTTTCACCGTTCTGAGCTTTTCCTTTAAAAAAAATGCTGTTTTTTTTTTTTTTTTTTTTTTTTTTTTTCTTCTCGTTGCTTGTTTGTATCTTTTGATTTGAGTTTCATGTCGTTTTTACGCACCGGCAAAATTATTTAAATTGCAACGAATAATCTAGGAATAAATGTATGATTAGATTGAAGTTAAATAAAATAAAAATAAATAAACAAAAATAAATGTTTCAATAAATCACAATCAGTCTCCACATGTTATTTAAATTTGTTGTAATTTCCTTCTCATTGTTCTATGTGGTTTCAGTGATCTTATATCGGTTGCCTGGTTTTAACTACGATTAAAAATTCATTTATACATACATATATATATATATATTAATTTTTTTTAATACAGGGTACAAAGATAATCACGAGAATGTCTTTATCTCCGCAACTATTGGTCGCAAACATATAGTTTCAGTTACAAAATTTTTTTTATAAAAATATGAGCGGTATGACAAGTTTAAATTTAAAATATCTATTTTTTCAAAATTACAAAAACTAAATTTTTATACAGTTCCAGATCCCTATAGTGATATTTAAAAAAATTGACACTCATCCTAACAAAAAGTTTCATTTATATTCTCCCAAAATGGAACAAGATATTTAAAGTTTAGATTTTCTAACATATTTAGGCCTTCAATAAGGGATCGGTTTAAATATCCTATTTGGAATTTGTTTGCTTTTTCCAGGGCTTTATTAAAGAATTTTTCATTGTCTTTTTAATAAATCCCGAGAAAATGCGAAATAATCCTAAATTTTGAAACTAACTATCTCAGACAATTTTGGGCGCACAAAAGTGAAACTTTTCGTGTTATATTTTTTAAGTTGAAAGTCAACTTTTACTATTAGCGTCCTGAAAACCGTATAAAAATTACCAATTTTTGTGATTTTGAATAAATTGATTTTTTTAATTTAAACATGTCATATAATGAATGCTTACATTTTTTTAAAAAATACATTTTGTAATTGGAGAACGTCTGAGACCAATTGTTGCGCAAATAAAGGCCTGCTCTCGACTTTGCACCCTGTATATTCTAAACATTTCTGGGTACTACTTTGTAAGTCCATGGATAGTTTAAAAATATATTTGAATGCTAAAGTTCATAGAAAGTTTTAATATTCCAACATAAAAAATATTTTCGAAAATTAATGCACCAATACACTGCTAAAATTATATGCAATTGAGTTTAGAATATATTGTTAATTTATAATAATAAGAAATTGAAACGAAAATTTAAAAATTAGTTAGAAGGAAGAAATTTTAAAAATTTCCAAATACTTAAATATAATTTTTTTAATCAAAATATTTAACATACTTCATATTTTTAAATTTCAGTGCATGTGTGTATTCATATTTTCAGTTTACAGCAGCAGTTTACAAAAATTATATTTACAGATATTTAAACTTATTCCACATGGCAATGTAATTGGTAATCATTAAATGTTTAAATTTCTTTAAAATGAGTCAACGCAATTTTTACTCATTTTATGTAATTATGCTATCATGGCATATTAAATAATAAACAAATGTAATTATTATTATTATTTTTTATAAAAAATATAGTAGGTCTATTATTTATAATTAATATATCATTTCTTAGTATATTATTTATTTACTTATTAAATATATTATTTATTGTTTTGATAACGTTTTCCCTTTTCCGTTTTTATATTATGTTAGACATAAGTAAAAGGAAAGAAAGCCGTCCTCACCCAATCTCTGTCTATGATTATGCTAAAAACATAATTTTTACTTATTGGACGCCATTATTTTCTGGTTCAGAAGGTTAGTATAAAAAAAAAAAAAGAAAGAAAGAAAAATTAAAGAAAGAAAACATATAGAAATAGCTTTTGTATAAATACTTTATAAATAAAACTATTGTTCTTTCGTATATATATATATATATATATATATAATTATATTTCACAACAATTTTATCGTGTTGTATCCATTAATATAAATAGATTTTATTCCAGAGAATGCTTGAATTCCAAACTTTAAAAGTCAATTTTTAGCCATTTTCATGATATACAGACGAGTGGCAAAATAATGTGTAATTTTCCGATTTAGCCTTTTTGTCAAATACATAGAGAAATCTTGATAAAGTGCATAGAACTTCATGGGTATAAAAAACATGTTATTCCACATATATTTATGTAAAGATTTTGTCCAGAAAGAAAAGAAGGGATCTTAACGGGGGGGGGGGGGGGTGTAAATTTTTATTTATAAAAATTTGCTCTTGAAATGCGTTGTAGCTGTAGCATTTATTCTTATGTGGCTTCTTTAATTTATGTGTATTCATAATTTTGTCAGTATCACGCGCATTCATTGAGAATTTTTTTTTTTTTTTTTTTTTTTTTTTTTTTTTTTTATCTTTATTGAAAATTTGCGAAACATTTTTTGCTTATATAACATAAAGGGTTTTCAGATCAATTTAATGCCATTTCTAGAAAATTTGACATAGTGCATTAGACATAACATAATACAAATATAATATAAAAATATTAATATAAGATGAAATATGAGTATTTTTTCTAAATAAGTTTTAACTTTGCATCCACAAATGGTGACAAAGTTTTTTTTTTTTTTTTTTTTTTTTTTTTTACAAAATTTATTATCCAAATACATAAATACTCTGAAAAAATAACCAAAGCAATATCAGGGAAATTTAGAAACATATCATCGATAGAATTAGTTAAATTTAAAGCAGTATGAAAGAGAAGCGAACGATAAGTGGTTTTATAAAGATTTCAATTTAATTAACTTACAGTGTATTCCCAAGGACTTATTAAAAATAAAAATATGCATTACATACTTATACTTTTGCTTGTCTTTCATAGTGCTTAAATTTCAACTAATTCTGTTGACGATATCTTTTTGATTTTTCACAATGTTTGCATGAGTTCTATACATTTCACTAAATAATACCCAAAAATTTTTTTTCGTTAAATCTTGTGCATGCGCAGATAAATATCTTTTAGTAAAAATGCTCATTTTTTTGCATAAATTTAATGTTCTTAATCTCAGATTACAGAATGTTGTGTCTAATGTACTATGTCAAGTTTTCTAAAAATGACTTATAATAAATTAAAAACCGTGCTTATTATAAATAAAAAACACTTGAAAGTCTTTAATTTCGTTAAAGAAATTTTCTGTGATGGTGAATTATAAATGATAATTAAAAAGAGCTTCATAAAAACATGCTAAAACTACAATAAATTTCAAGCATTATTAATTACAAGATGGTGCCAAATATGTAAAAATATAATTTTATTAGTGGTTCTTTTCTTATGTTTGGGGTATTTGTTTTAAACATATGTGATATAACATGTTATTTACACCCACAAAGTATCCATCAAATGTTTCTCAATATTTCCGACAAAATGTTTAAATTCGAAGGTATCGCTTTTTTTCTTATTTGGTCCCCCATCATCTGTATACGTATATAAAGATGCACAATAATTATTCTGTGGATTACATATGTGCTTACACTTGTGTGTATTCAGACTAGCTTTATCTGAATTACTATTTGATTATTAATCATAAAATTGAAAGATTCATTAATTACATACAGTACAATATACTCTTAATAAATATACGGCATTGTAGTTCTTAGATACTGTACAACGTATGTCTACTATGTACATATTTAATATTTATGAGTTTTGTACGTTATACACCAAAAATGATAAATTCGGAACAACAGTTTAAATTTTTCAAAAATATATATCTTAATAATGCGAAATGCATACGAAAATAAAACTTTAAAAGATTAAATTAAAACAATATTGTGCATTGTGATTTTACATAATGCCCAATGTTACATAATGTTTTTCGCAACCAGATACCAAAAAAAAAAAAAAAAAAAAAAAAAAAAAAAAAGAATTATATTAACCAGAGTATTGTTTGTAACATTAATGTTCAGGTTCACTTAATTATATTTTTGTAGATCTCTATATAATTCAGATGAAAGAAAAATATAAAGCTACGCAGACTTATACATTTTTATTTATTTAAATTCGTTTAACCCTTTCAAAGGCTTTGGAATACATTATATCAAACCTAATTTTAATTCCCAACTGTAAAAACTTGTCGAAGAATTTTTTTTTACAAAGTTTTACTTTAATAATATAGAAGAAAAACTCCATTTTTCTTTTTAATCACTTATATTTGTTTGTACGTACTGGTGGCAGATAATTTTAAATGATCAAAATTATCTTGTCCCTCAAAGGGTTAAGTGAGAATAACTTTTACACATTTAACATAAATATATTTGGTTACAAGAAGAAATATTTTTAGAAATTTCTTTATTAGCTATATATTGAAGAATGTTAAATATTGAATATAGCAGACATATTTTCGTAATCAATTAATTAAAGAGGTATAATAAAAACGCTTTAAAGATTAAATTGAAATACATGTATGCAAACATTCAGATGCATTAAACTTGTCTATCAGAGTTGACTTAAGCAAATTATTACAGTAAAATTCACGTCTGAAAAAGATGCATTAAATCTGAAAATGGAATATGAGAAAAATAAAGGGGAAAAAATATGAAACTCTATTCCATATTTTGTGTTGTGATTTTATTCCAAACTTTATAACAATACTCTGTACTTTGAGAGTTTAAATCTGTAAATTTTTTACTTTTTTTTTCTGATACAATATATATATATATATATATATATAGTCGAATCTAATTAACGTAAACCGCTTATCGTGAATAGTTTCCACAATCCCCGCTAAAACAAAGGTCAGTTTCTCAGTTACTGACAATATAAACTACTGATAACATGAACAATTTTTTTTTATTCCCCATGAGATTCCCGTAAACGAGGTTCGACTGATATATATATATATATATATATTATATATAATGTATGTTGCTTGGTAAAAAATCAGTAAGTAAGCTTAAAAAAAAAAAAAAAAAAAATCATCTAAATATCTCATGATAAAATGAGTATTTATCAACAACAGGTGGATCTGTTATTATTTAAGAACTACAATGTTAAAGTCAACTGTACCTCTTTAGATTTTGAAGCATGTATTTTATAGCCCCTGCTCTTTCCATTATATTACCATTTGATTTCGATGAATATAATAAAACGAAAAAGTACATTTTCCTTTAAAAAGAAATGAATGAATAAAAAAAAACAAATTAATTTTAATTAAATTTTAATTTTAATAAGTTTAATCTTTTCAGCTATATACTACCATTGTTTCCAATAAATACTACAAATAAATAAATAAATAAATAATAAAGATTTCTCTTTTAAAGAAATTATTTAAAATAAACAAAAGTAAAAAGCTGTTATACTATGAAATTTATACATTATGCATAAACATAACGGTTATAAATAAGATTTTATTTAAATTTTAATGCACTTTTTTTTTTTTCTTTTACTTCATTACCATTTGATTTGAAGGTGACAAATAGGTTATAAATTGAAAATAAAAGAAACGCAATAGCTGTTTCAGGTCAAATTATCAGTCCGACTCTTCTTCAAGTGAAAAAAGAAAGCACCGAAATATTATTAAAGCAACTACGCATTCGTAAATTTTAAGTGAATTTCGGAGTAGTGCTGCTATCTATTAGTATTTTACAAGAAAGATATCTTACGAACTGCTATATAGTAAAACGCAACTCACAAATTATCTTAATTTCAAACTCTCTCTCTATATATATATATGTATATTTTGTCAAAAATATAAAAACATGAAACTTAATACAATATTTTAAATATCTAAATGTAAAATAAACTTTTTTACTTTAAAAAATATACGAATTTAAAATGAATGTTGGATAAGAAATTAATAATCTCAAGAAATTCTGCCATAAAACGGAAATTTTAGAAACTGTTGTTATAAAAATTTCTTGTAAAATTTCTGTTTTTATTTCTTAATAAATTTCTGTTTTTAAACATGTTCTCTTAATATTAACCGTAACTGACTGTAAACATTTACAACATTAAATTAAATTAGCATTTTTATAAGCAGGCTTTTACTCACATCTCTTGAGAAAATCGATGTTATTGAATTTAAGAAAACTAATACATAATCTCTTTTTTAGCATTTATTACATGGATATTGAAACTGAAATATAATTTTCTGTCTGACCAGTAGAATCACACGTACATGGTCATAAACGGTTATAAAAATTAAAAGAATAAAATTCATAATATTAAAAAAAAAAAAAATTATCTACGTTATTTAATTTTTGAAAATTCTCCTTGATTTTGCACTAATATTGTTTATTAGTATAATCTGAATACATTTGTGCTTTACTTTGTGGATCGATTGATGAGTTAATTTTTATTTTTGTAATATTTTTAACTGTGGAATTTTCATGCAATTATTTTTTTTCTAATTCAAAAATTATATATATATATATATATATATATATATATATATTTATAAATAAATCCACAAAATAAATGTACAGATGCATTTAGAGTATATTTATAAACTATAATAATATAAGATCGAAGTAAAAACTTAAGACTAAAGCATTTTAAACAATTTAAAAAAAGATTAAAATTTGTAATTTTAATTTTTTAAACTTTGGTAGTATTCAGGAAATTTTAATATATTTAATATTCATACATTTCAATGCATATACAGACACTGTGAAACATACGCTGTGAAACCGGTGTAAACTCCACATTTTTTAAATATGAATATTTTTGCTTAATTTTACCACATTTAGTTACATCTTTCATTATAAAAGTGAAAAACCTCTAATTATTGCATTAAAATCCCATAAATGGCCTTACATTGTTTTTTCAGAAAACTAAAACTTCTAAATAATTATAAAAATGAAACTTCTAAGTTATTTTTCTTATAATTTATAAATTCTTACTACTCTGATTTGTTTTAAACGCTAAAAATAGGTAATGCTTACAAAATCTTAAATTGTTTTCCTACATATAAATTTGCAAAAAGTTCGTTATTTCAAAATCTATTTAGAAGGAAACAATTCACTTTACATTGAACGACCCATTATATGCAATACAAACAATTGTAAGACAATAATTTCAAAGAAAGATTTTCAACGTCCACCATACCCTTATTAAGACTGACAAAATGACACAAGCACACATACCTTAAAATTAGATTTATAAGAAATTAATATATGTTTTTTTCTCTTGATGAGAAATTTAAATTATGTTTATTTTTTACACAAAAATCCCGCTTATTTATAACAGAAAAAATATTTGATGTCATAATACTATTATGTGACAAGTTTTGCTTGTAAAATTTATTCATTGGTAATACTAATATTCAAATGCTGTTAGAAAACAAATTAGTAGTTAGATTTACATTAACAGCATTTTTCAATTTCTCGAGATAAAAAAAAAAAAAAAAAAAAAAAAAAAAACTTAAAAATAACAAGTCAAACTTTTTAGCATCTGATTAATAATTATATACAAACTTTTATTATAAGTATGAATAAAGTATTAATAATGTATCAAAATATATGTATGTAAGATATATAAAGTAAATTCACTCTTACGTCTCTCTTTGATAATCAGAAAGTCATCAACATGAGAAAATTGATATGAAATCATTTGGTTTTCGCGCCTGAAAATTATGGAACTGGCAACCCTTGTTGGTAATTTGGCGGTCTAGTCAAATTTGGCAGCTTTCTATTTTGAGATAAAACAACACAAGTAGTCCTTTTCATTTTGTGGCATAGTCATTATTTAATTATTAGGGGTTAAAAAAACTATTTTTGTTTTATGTAGTTACTTTAATGAAAAATGCAGAACTCAACAATTGTATTAAAAAAATGTTATTTAAATATTATGTTACAGAGTTTGTATTTAACAATATTTTGTTAAATAGTTTATTTTTATGATGAGGCAAGATATAAAAATTCGTCGTGTATTTAAAATGTTGCATGCTTGTTTTATTGAATTACATAAAATGCCACTTCAAGGAAAGCTTATCTAACTAAACAGGATGATAATTACAAAATCAAGCTAGTACGTCGTGGCCATTACAAAACTGTATTTTATATTTTCTTAAACAAATCCACGTTGTTCAATTAAAAGCAGTTATTTCTGCATTTTACATTTATGAAAAAAATGAGAGAAAGGAAAAAAACCAATAATGGAAAAAAATATTATTTATTTATTTGTTTATATATATATATATATATATATATATATATATATATAAATTCAATTATTTCAAATTATTACAGAAGCTTGATTCAACTATTCATTTTAAAAATTGTGAGCTATTTCAAAAAATATTAAAAACATTTTGCCGGCACGAAAGAGCGGTTGTGAATGATGCTACTCCATATACTGTCGGCAGAAATATTATTGAAGCTCTAGTAAATCAAAATATTTTCACCTAAACTGTTTTGTTGAGTAAATATTTATCGAGTCATAATCTTAGTCTTAAGCTGTTTATAAAAAAGTAGATTGATGATAAAAATTAGTGATCAAACTAATATCTATATAATATTTCTCTAACGTGGACCAATTTCAATTAATATTTTTTGAAATGATACGATAGTGGTAAAATTAATAAAATACGTGAGGATAAAAAATAGTATTTAAAAATGAACAATATTTAAGCACGCGGATTCAGTTCAATGATCTAATAAAGAAAACATGACGATATTTGTTTGAGGACATTATTTTATGAGAAATGTATTTTTGAAAGTTATTTCTGCAAAATCTTTGCAAGAGTCAGTATAAACCTAGCAATATTTCAAAGCTATAAACAGAACATGATATATTATCATAAATTGGCTACAAAACGCAATCATAAAAAAATATTATCAATTTAAGTCTAGGATTTTTTTTTTTTCTTTTTTACAAAAAATTACGCTAAAATAAATAAAATGCCATTGCATACATTGAAATTTAAAAGGCGTCACAGGGGTCCTTTACTAAAACCGTACTGCCTGCGGAAGTATGAAAACTGAGTCATAAACCATGAATTTTATTTTGAAGCTTTTCTTTGAATAATTCTGGTTTCACTATTGCACAATATTTATTTGTATCTAATAATAATTTGGCTTCTGGTAAATTAAAATTTTAATTAAGGGGTGAAATTGATATAATATTTATAAGTTTCAAATTTTAAAGGTAAATAAGAAAAGAAATAAAGTGCGAAAATGCCGCACGGGTTTGCTAGTATATATGAAACGTGGATGTGTGCTTCAGTAATTTTTCTGCCGAATGTACAAAAAGTTTTTTTGAATAATTATCAGTATTGTGTATATATATATATATATATATATATATATATATATATATATATATATATAATCATTTCACAACCATTAGTTAAAAATAATCTGTGTATTTTTATACTAAACGTTATTCTAGATGACTGCACGGATCGAAATTTTATCCTTTAAACCTTTAATTTAATCCTTTGCCGGTCCTATTGAATTTCCCTCTCCTTTTTTGAATGTTGCCAAATTTCAGGATTTTTTTTGTTCAATATCCACCAATAAATTTCTACTGCATCGGTTGTCTAATCACTTCGAAGTTTATTCGTCCATTATGTATATCAAATATCACTCCTCAAAATTATTGGTGTTCGTTAAATAAAAGAGTCCCTCAATTTGGCAATACTATGTATAGCGGTTTAGAGCACTAGGGCCGGCAAAGGGTTAATATAGGAGAAAATAAATAAATTAATAAATAAATAAAACATTTTTTTTAGCTGTTTTTAATTATTTCAACCTCAAGATTTGATCAAGCGTATGATTACCGTTTATTATTATTATTATTATTTTACTTACATCTGTCAAGAAGAAAGTATTGGATTCGTGAAAATTTCCGACTTTCGATTTTCGATAAATTCACACAGTTTGTGATTTTTGGAATATGATTCGACTATTGTTAGAAAATGTCTTTGTATGTGTGTCAGAAAGAAAATTTTGGACTCTGTTTCTCACGAGCCAGTGGACAGCATTTAACCAAACTTAATATTTGGCTAGACTTAAATTACTGCTAATTAGATTTTAATATGTGGCTTTCATAACATGTTGCTTCTATATTGCAATCCTACAGGACAGGCTCCATCTAATCATCTATAGTTATAAATACACTAAGCTTGTACATGTGATGGAAATCATGTAAATCTGTACTGATTTTATTTGGGTACAAAAAGCTAACAGACGACAATTTAATTTCGTTTCTGATAAGGTAAAACCTTGCTTCTCAGAGTAGGTAGTTCTTCTAAGGTATATATATTTCGTATGTTATTTATTGTTATTTAAATCCACCAAAATTGGTATATGATATTTATATTATTAAAATGTATACTGATTCAATTCGGATGTAATCTATCCGCAATGTGGCGTTGCTGTTAGTGTCTGGGATTTCCAGTTGCCTATACAGCAGCACCTATTGGTGAAAATTGTACGAAATTATATGTATAGAAAGTTAATTGTGAGAAGCTAAGTTTCTTGAAATTTTGTGCGAATAAATCGTTGGTGACGCTATTATATAGAATGGAATAAAAAAAAAAAAACTTTTAAAGCCGTCACAGTATAACTAGTTTTTTTTTTTTTTTTTTTTACTAATACGCAAGATATTTATATTTTTATTGAAATATTACAGAAATTGCTACATTTTTACTATATTTAGTAATAAACAAAAAAGAAAAATCATGCGGACCACTTAGTTTATAAAACACCTGCACCCTACACCTAAACATACACTTTTGTACGTTTAAAATTTTAGTGAGTCCCCATATCAAACCGCTTACGGTATACACATACTTTCAATAAAAAATGAGCACGGTTACGATGTAACTGAGGAATTATAAAATATATTTTTGAAATTAGAGAACGAATAGACAGACAATGGTGTTGACAAACTTAAATTTTAAGCATATTTTTAACTCGTTGGAAAGTTGAAAACGTTTAACAAAATTTAAAACACACTTCGATCAATTTTCGCTTATTATCCTCTAATATATCTAAATATTTCTATATGGCCTTATGAATCATAAGCTAACAATAAAATATTTTATAGGAAACATGTTTTATGTGCATACGAACAGTATTTCATAATTTTATTACGTTTCGTGTAGCATATCTAAGTATGCTTTAAATAAACATTAGCAGGCTTTGCCCGCTTTGCTGCATAGTATATTTAAATAAATTCTCAAAATTCCATGTCATTATTAACAAAATCTCAAAAGAAAAAAAAAATCGCTGAAATCAATCGAAACTTAAGTTGATGTTCCAGCTGCGTTTGGTAATGGTTCTTCCGCTCGCAACATGATTAGTCTGGGTATCCATTGCTTTCGGCAGCGTCTTACCCACTTTTTACTCTCCCTCTTCGGCGGGTAAGTTAGAAGTTTCGCGAAATACCACCGAAGTGCCTATTACATACACTCAATCAATACCCACCAACCAAAATTCGCCATTCCAAGATAATTTGAAGCAAAATTTTGGATTTTATAATGTGTGAAATTTGAAGGTATCGCTATTTTTTTTAATAACGACCGTCATCATGAATGTAGACCATCAATTAAATCTCTTCTTTCATTTGACAGACACATCACTTCTCAACCCAAATAAATAAATAGATAAAAATAAAATAAAAATTACTACTTAATTATGCATTATCAGTATTTAAAAAAGACTGTTTTTATTTAAATATTAATAATAATTTCGTGGGACACTCACATGGCTGTCTCTTACTCTTACCTAGCATTTGAATACTATAAATGCAGATTGCAGATTAAAGTGTAAGATAACAAATACTATATATAAATCTACGTTTTAAAAATTTCAAACTAGTTTTAGGAACAGATATTATTTGACGAATAACTCTCTCAATGAGGAGGGGGGGGGGGACCCCGTTTAAATATATTGCATAATGCCTACTATAAAAAATTCTTGCCTATTATTAAATTTAAAAGTTCATTCCAAATTTTTCAGTCAACTTTCTTTCTCACCACTCTTTCAAGCTTATTAATCTTGAACAAACATTTTTAGCAACCTCAAAATAAACTTCAAAATACAAAATTTGAATTATCTGCAAATATTTGTTTTAAAATTAGCTGATAACAGGCATACACAAAGATTAACCATTAAAAATTTGATTTTAGTATTCAGGGAACCTCAAAACGTGTAATTATAGGAAAAAAAAAAGCGTTAAAATTTCCACTTAAAAAATTTCTTTGTTTACTCTGTAGGTTTGAAGTATTAATTATCATTCCTAGGTAGCCCTGTAGATGAATGGGGAATGATTTTCATGCCATATTTTACACTAAACATACTTTTATGCATATAAAAAAATATATGTTAACTTATTTTTGTTTAGTACAGGCTACAGATATTAAACTGTAAATAGCAAAAAAATTTCGCTCACATACCTAATGTATGTGAATTATCTTGGACGTCCCTGTACACGAAGCATTTGCTTGATCTCAAGGAAAAGCTAAGTGCAGCATCCCCTTACATGATTCAAATGTAGAATACTAAGTTTTCATATTCTGGAATTATTTGTTTTTGAAATGTGCTGATAACTGGCATACACGTACAGGCATACACAAAGACACACACACACACACACAGATCAAATACAAAAACCTGATTTTTGGATTCAGGGGACCTCAAAATGTGCAAAAATATTGCAAAAAATCAGTTTCAAAATTTGATCCAAAAACAATACTTTCGGGTCAAATTTTGGATTTTTCTTATCCATATCTGTGGATGAGAGAAAGAAAAGAAAGAAAAATATAAGCAATAATTAAAGAGAGGAAAAAAATAGCCAAATTAGCGATAAAACTGCCAAACCGTTTGACTTCCTGTAATAGCAGATGCTTGCTTATCGTTAAGTTAAAGCGCGAAAATTTTTGTCACATTCTTCAATTATGTTGATGCTATGCAGACCGAACCTTGTGCAGTTTGCTGATCAAGCAGTAGATTATTTATTCAATAACATCCTTGATTAGCAGATTTTCATGACAGAAGACAATCATTTTTATGCTATGTAGAAGATCTTAGAAAATTTATTTTTCTAAGGGTTTATTATTATTATGACAAATGAAAAAAAAAAAAAAAAAAAAAAACGGTAAATTTGTTTTAAATCATCAGAAAACGATGGTTCAATTATTCGTTTTAAAGGTGATATCGAATTCTTTTGAAAGATAATCATAGTGAACATTTTTATCCACCCCTCCCCCATCCCCGTATACTTATTCCTAGGGGAAAAAACAATGTCCTATGAATAATAATAATAATAAAAAAAACTGTTTGACTATTACTCGTTATACAGCCAAATTGAATCAATAATGTATATCAAATGTATGTCACACAGAAGGTTTGGTGAGTATATATATTACAGAAGCTGATAGATAGCCTTTCTGTGAATGGAAAATATTGGAACGTGGCAGTGACACCTGTCGTCCAATATGCACCCAAAGGCAATCTGTAGAGTTTTACGTAATATTAATTTCACGTACCAAATTTACAACATTTATAAATCACAGAAGTTGAGATTTTTCGTTTCCGTTATGAGATTACATTGCAACATAGCCACGCCACCTGTTGGCCGATGTGCATCCAAAATGGACCAGTAAAGCTTTACATAAAATCGATTTCACTTATAACTTCAGTGTATCACAAAATTTAAGTGTTAAATCACAAGAGTTAAAATATTGCCTTTCCGTTAAAATGATTAAATTGCAGATTACAACGCCACCTGTGGGACAATGTATACATCCAAATTGTATTAGCAGAGGTTATAATGATATATACCAATATATTAAGTTTAATGCATTTGTACACAATAGAAGCTGAGATATAGCCGTCCCATAAATGGAGGGTTTCATTACATAGCACCGCAATCTATCGGACGATATATCCTAAATGAAATTTAAATAACCTCCAATTTAGGGCAAGATCTAATTATGTAACAAGTTTGGTTGAATTCCATACATTGATTCATGAAATACAAAATTCACAAAATTTTTCCATGAGTTTAAAATTTTGTAATTTTTTTTCACCTCACCGCTACTGATTCTTGAAAAGCATTCTTTACTGACGTGCTAACAAAACGTTAAACTGAAAATGTAAAAAATGCTCTATTCTCTATCAAGCTAAAAATTATAAATTTCGAATAACTTACGAAGTTTTTAAATTAGAATGTTACAAATCTCTCAATAGGATTCTTATCAATATCATAAGCGATATTTTAAAACTGGTCCGATCTCTCTGCAATCATTTGTTCTTCAGATATCGTGTACATGGACTAACGGGCTATCACGCTAATAGGTGCCGATACCATACCAACCTTTTGACTTCCGGATTCCTCACGCCAGAAAACGTGTAAAAAAATCAAAAACTGAAGTCAAAAATTTTCATGATTAACCTAGTTTCTCAACCAATAGTACTAAAAAGTCATTTTGTCATATTCGTTATAATTACACTGTTACAGAACGTGTTATGACGGTGTTACACTTGAACGTTCTATATAGAACTAGAATTGTACGTTTTATAGATGGTACAAATCAAACATTTTCAGAACGTTCTAAATAATACCATTTCTGAACGTGTTTTAGAACGTTCTTTTGACACGAAACACGGTGTTTGAACTATTGAAACCGTTATTAGACGTTCACAGAACGTTCCTGTGCTACTTGGGATAGCTTTAGAAGCAAACTGAGACATATAGCTTTAGAAGCCAACTGAGAAATATAACTTTAGAAGCCAACTGAGAAATATAGCTTTAGCAGCCAACTGATAAATATAACTTTAGAAACCAACTTCATCAACCAACCAACCAACCAACTGTTAAAAAAAAAAAAAAAAAAAATTTTTTTTTTTTTTTTTTTTTTTTTTTTTTTTTTTTTTTACAGTTGGTTGGTTGGTTTCTTTCAAGTTTGTTGGTTAGTTAATATATATATATATTTATTCTCATTTATCAAGATTAGGTTTTCAATTTTATCCTGACCTTTTTCGCGTTTGGTCCAGATGCTAAGTTTCAAAAGTCTCAGCTATAGCCTCGATAAAATTGAAACAGGTATATCTGAAACATTATTCAATCCAAATGCTAGAGGTCTTCTCATTTTAAATGAAACCTGTTAATATTGATCATGTCTATCTTAAACGTGGATCGCTTTGCCTCACAGCAGATTTTAATCCATAAACCTTTCCCTTTAAAATTTGTCTAAGCTATAGTAGTCTTTCAATTTTGACTGTTCAAAAGTATCGTTTAAACGTGGATTAGCTATGCAAGAGGCCATGATAAAATTGAGTCACGTTGCCTGTATCTGAAACATGTCAAAACGAAGACCTGGCAATTGAAAGGCGTAAAAATTCAAAATTTAAACGAGCTGGGCCATAAACGTAACCATTAAATTGTAAATGCTTAGCACCCCATATTGTAAAAATAGTATTTACGAGATACAATGACAAAGCGTAGAAAGACAAATGAAAAGCTTAAAAGTAGCGGCCCTGTGTCCAAATACTAGTCTATGGCATCATTTTAAATGAAACCATTGAGCCATCCAAGAGGCCTTGATAGAATCGGCTGACTGAACAAATCTATAGCTACGCTTGAAATCTGAAAGACGTAGAGAGACCATATTGTAAAAATTTAAAATTATAAAATTCAAAATTGAATATGTAGGAAGGGTTAAGTTTCAACAAACTAACTAACCATTAAACTTGAAATTTTTTTTTTTTTTTTTTTTTTTTCAAGGTTGGTTGGTTGGTTGATATATATATATATTTGTTCCTCGTACATTACTTTTCATTTATCAAGATTAGCTTTTCAATTTCATCCTGGCCCTTTTCATGTTTTTATCCAAATGCTAAGTTTCAAAAGTCTCACGCTTCAGCTATGGTATCGATAAAATTGAAACAGGTGTGTCTAAATGCTAAGTCTTCTCATTTTAAATGAAACATGTTAATTTTGATCATGTCTATCTTAAACGTGTATCGCTTGTCCATCCAATAGGCCTTCATGATACGCGAACCTTGAATTGCTTATAGCATTTCATAAGATGTTCTACCAAATTTGATTTTGCCATTGCACCACAAAGCCAGGCATTTATTTTATGTCTATCAGACCTCTGATAATTTTTAGCTAAGATTAACAATTTTCCTTTGTAGTGCGGACAATAGAATGGAACGGCATCTCGATAGAGGGTGTTTCTATAACGTTTTAAATTACGCTTAGCTGCCATGCAAATACAATATAACTGGAGACCAAAAATTAAACAGCCGTCATGTAGCAATCTAAAAAACTTATGCTGGATTGAAATATTTCAAGCTGCTTATCTAAACAAGATGACCTTGAAAATATAGCCAGTCAAGTTTCAAGGTCACATTAAAAAAAAAAAAAAAAAAAAAATTATTATTATTATTATTTTTTTTTTTTTCATGTGACCTTGAAGCTTGACTCGTGTGACCTTGTCTGATTATATATAATTATTTATTTATCTCTTCCTATAATGTGTTGTCCATTTGATTAATACTCTTTTCATAATTACGTTTCAATTTTTATGAATCCAAGGCTGCCAATACTCATTTCCAACGAGCCTGGTTTGTCTACACAATTTACACATTTGCTTGCCTGGACTCTTCATTTATAACTTGATGGGACCTCTCTTAAAAAAAAACAAATACTATTTCAAGATTGACCGTGGACTTGGCTATATATTGGCATTTGCTTAAATGTATAAAATATCATTAATCAGACAGAGGTATGACTAGAAGACGTTCAGATAGAATGACGGTTTAAGTACGCTAGCCATTAACATGTCAAAGCGAAGACCTATCGTTTAGCAAGACCCCTGAAAACGGGGTATCGCTTAGCAGGCGTAAAAATTCAAACGGGTTTGGCCAGTCATAACCATTGAATTGTAGATGCTGGGCCATGCTTAGCAAGAGACAGAAGCAACGCTATCTGAAACAGGACAAATCGAGTGGAGTATGTGGACATTTCAATTGGACAAAACACAGGAGAGAATATTGTACAAGAAGTCAGCTAAATGTTAAGTGACGAAAATAACGTAACGTAAAAAATAACGTAACGTAAAAAATAATATATAGATGAAATAACGTAACGTAAAAATAACGTAACGTAAAAATAACGTAACGTAAAAAATAACGTAACGTAAAAATAACGTAACGTAAAAATAACGTAACGTATAAAAATAACATATCAAAAATAACGTAACGTAAAAAATAACATATCGAAAAATAACGTAACGTATAAAAATAATACACTTGACACAAAACTAATATTGTATAAATAGCTCCGTCATATCTTATACATTGCTCCGTCAAGGTCACATTCAAGGTCACATGGAAAAAAAAAAAAAAAAAAAAAAAAAAAAAATGGTTGATATGATGGTTATATTTCTCAGTTGGCTGCTAAAGCTATATTTCTCAGTTGGCTGCTAAAGCTATATTTCTCAGTTGGCCGCTAAAGCTATATTTCTCAGTTGACCGCTAAAGCTATATTTCTCAGTTGGCTTCTAAAGCTATATTTCTCAATTGGCTTCTAAAGCTATATTTCTCAATTGGCTTCTAAAGCTATATTTCTCAATTGGCTTCTAAAGCTATATTTCTCAGTTGGCTTCTAAAGCTATATTTCTCAGTTGGCTTCTAAAGCTATATTTCTCAGTTGGCTTCTAAAGTTATATTTCTTTAGCCAATTATTGTAGATGGCGCTGTAGTCTATATATATAGTATATATATAGTATATCTATTAGGGTGGGTGGGAGTGGAATTTATTTCTTCTACTGTAAGGTCATGCATAAACTAGCTCCTGTTGTCTAAACCCATTTCCTTTAAAACAGGATGGGATAGCGATATTTATACATTATTGGCTTTGAAAACAAGACTTTTGTCTGACAAATGACAAGATATTGCAGGTTTTCATGAAATCAGAATAGATCATAGGCTTTTATAGAAAAATCTAACGCTCTAGTGTCCATCAATGTACATCTTGTTGAAAACACATTACGAGACATAGTGACTAGACGACCGTTGCTGGCAAACGTCGAGACACAATGAGAGTGTAGTCACGTTAGCCATATTATATATAGACAAGATTATCAACCAACCAACCAACTGTGGAAAAAAAAAAAAAAAAAAAAAATTTTTTTTTTTTTTTTTTTTTTATGTGACCTTGAAACTTGACTGGCTATATTTTCAAGGTCATCTTGCTTAGATTAACTTTATATAAGCAGCTTGAATAATTTCAATCCAGCATAATTTTTTTAGATTGCTACATGACGGCTGTTTAATTTTTGGTCTCCAGTTATATCGTATTTGCATGGCTGTTGTCCACTTTGCAAAGGCAAGTTTTAATTTTAGCTAAAGACTATCAGAGGTCTGATAAACATAAAATGAATGCATGGCTTTGTTGTGCAATGGCATAATCAAATTTGGTAGAAGCGTAAAATCAAACCCGGTAAGTTTCAAATGTCTCAAGAGAAAAGATATAGAATTAAAATTTTAAACTCAGATCTCTTAAATTTAGCTATCGAGTCTGTATATTTTTCCAAGATACATATTTATCTTATAGAGAAGCCATATCCCTTAAAAATTAGAATAGGTACGATATTGGTACTCTATCTCTAGCTTAGTCATTAAAATTTTTAAATTTTACATAAAAAATGTAAATTTTAAACGAAAAAATTAAAATTTTAAACTCAGATCTCTTAAATTTATCTATAGAGTCTGTATATTTTATCAAGATACAAAATTATATTATAGCTAAGCCATATCCCTTCAAATTAGAATAGGTACAATATTGGTACTCTATCTCATGGTCGTTAGGACCGGTCCGAATGTTCTTTCAAAGATGCGGGTAGGAATCATTTTTATATCGCTGCCGAGCGATTATAAGCTAGTATTGGCTACATTGGCTCTTTGACGAACCAAACTCTTAGATCAGAGATATTTAAGCTGGCTTATCAAGGTCCCAATGGAGTTTATTAGTGGCGCATCCAAATTAAACATTTAAAAGAAATAATATTGAATTGGGTGCTGCCCGTGTCCAAAAATTTCAAGTCTTGTGAAGAGCCCAATGAGTACATCTGATCAACGGTAGAAAGATGTATTTTGAGCTTGGCAAACAAACTGAACTAGATTATAAGATATTTGGCATCGTGAAAAACGTGCAGGTTATAGCAAGCCTGCTGCGACATGCAGACATACGACAAGCCGAAACTCGAAATCAGCGAGATGAAACTCTTTACGAGACCCTATAATTGAGTATGAAATAAAATATATTTTTTATCTGTATTTAAACATGCAGACATTTCCGCGAAGCGGAAATGTCTGCATGTATAAATACAGATAAAAAATATATTTTATTTCTAATATTTTATTTAATTTATTTTATTATATTCTATAAAACCCATGATATCATTCTGATTTCATGAAAACGTACATCTTACTTAAAATACATTACGAGGCATAGTGACTAGACGACCGTTGCTGGCAAATGTCGAGACACAATGAGGTTATGTTTATGTTAGCCATATTAAATATAGACAAGCTTCAAGGTCACACGAAACAAGCTTCAAGGTCACACAAAAAAAAAAAAAAAAAAAAAAATTTTTTTTTTTTTTTTTTGTCGTGTGACCTTGAAGCTTGTTTCATGTGACCTTGAAACTTGATTATCTATATATAATTATTTATTTGTCCCTTCCTTAATCTGTAGTCCATTTGGTTAATACTATTTTCCTAATCACGTTTCATTTGTCATGTTTCATTGGTCATGCTACTCAACGAATGGTTAATACTATTTGCATAATTACATTTGACAGCGTACATTGCTACATTTGTCGTGACAACTCTCAGCAATATGAATTTCATAGAGACCTCTTGTTAAAATTTTCTCTCTACGCAACAATGTTTATATTAGCCATTTTGAATTTTAAATTTTTACGCCTGCCGTCCGTTTTCAAGGGTCCTGCTAAGCGATATGTCTTCATTTTGACATGACAAATAAAACTTGTTTCAGATTCAGGTCAGCTTGACTCAATTTTTTCATAGCCTCTTGCATAGCTGAAGCCAGATTCATGTTAAACGATACCTTTGAACGGTCAAAATCGAAAGACTGCCTGATAAATACTATATCTGATAAATTTTATAACTTATTTTTTTACAATATTGGTAGCATTTAAAAAACTGGGCCATCGTCAAGATAAGCTTATCAAATCTGATAAAATTTTATAAGTTATTTTTTTACAATACCAATGTTGGTAGCAACATTTTACGGACCCGACTGAACTTGGCAATTTGTTACAGTTGGTCAGTCAGAATTGAAAAATCTCTTTTGAAAAGTTTTCCTGGCAATTAGAAAATTGAATTTCCAAGAGTGAAACCCCCGTGAATAGGAATGTCATCTACATTTGACCGCGATAAAATGTCAAAATTAAATTTATCATTAAAATTTACTAAACCTTTCCAACGAAACCCTAAATCTTTTCCCCAATTTATTATAACTTTTGTCTTTATTCCATTTCATTGAAAATTGAAGCCAGATAACGAACTTACATTTTGACTCAAGATAATATTTAGCTTAAAATTTAAAATTAAATATTACTAAACCTTTCCAACGAAACCCTAAAGGTTTTACCAATTTATTTTTAACTTTTGTATTTCTTCCATTCTATTGTATCTTTTAACCCTCCATTGGCTGATAATATTTTACGCCACGCTATGGTATTGACCTCGATAAAATGTCAACATTAAATTTAACATTAAAATTTACTAAACCTTTCCAACGAAACCCTAAATCTTTTCCCCAATTTATTATAACTTTTGTCTTTATTCCATTTCATTGAAGCCAGATAACGAACTTACATTTTGACTCAAGATAATATTGAGCTTAAAATTTAAAATTAAATATTACTAAACCTTTCCAACGAAACCCTAAAGGTTTTACCAATTTATTTTTAACTTTTGTATTTCTTCCATTCTATTGTATCTTTTAACCCTCCATTGGCTGATAATATTTTACGCCACGCTATGGTATTGACCTCGATAAAATGTCAACATTAAATTTAACATTAAAATTTACTAAACCTTTCCAACGAAACCCTAAATCTTTTCCCCAATTTATTATAACTTTTGTCTTTATTCCATTTCATTGAAGCCAGATAACGAACTTACATTTTGACTCAAGATAATATTGAGCTTAAAATTTAAAATTAAATATTACTAAACCTTTCCAACGAAACCCTAAAGGTTTTACCAATTTATTTTTAACTTTTGTATTTCTTCCATTCTATTGTATCTTTTAACCCTCCATTGGCTGATAATATTTTACGCCACGCTATGGTATCGTTTAACGTGACACTCTATGGTATCTTTTAAGATGACTCACAATAGATTTTGAACGTTTCTCAGCGCTACGGTATCTGTTAACGTGACTCCCTTGCATTGAATTCAATTTAGCTTGTCGCTCAAACGTGGATCAGCTATGCAAGAGGCCATGATAAAATTGAGTCAGGTGCCATGTTAAAACGAAGACATATCGCTTAGCAAGAACCTTGAAAACGAAGACATATCCCTTAGCACGTAAAAATTTAAAATGGAGATAAAATTGAAACGGGCTGAGGGTTATCTGAAACAGGAGCTGAGCCATAAAACTTTAAATGTAATTTTGAAAATAGAAAGATAAAACGCGTGGACTTTGAAAAATTTCACAGTCAGTTTGAAATGGCCAACTTTGAAAAAAAAAGAAATGTACGTTAGCAATAGACGAGCCACGCTCAAGGTCACATAAAAAAAAAAAAAAAAAAAAAAAAAAAAAAAAAATTTTTTTTTTTTTTTTTTTTTTTTTTTTTTTCATGGGACTGTCGTACTAAACTAAAATGTGGTTTACGTAATTTATTAATCGTCACTTAAAAGCCACTGTGATATATAACTTTCACCCTCATCTATTTTTCTTTTCTTAGAATCCGAGTCTAAATCATTAGAACTTCTCTTATTGTCCACATCATTCAAATCAATGGTATCGTGACTAATTTCAGTATTTTCCAACTCAATAGTATTTTTCAAATCAAAAGGTTCATAAGGTATCTTTGAATCGTTTAATATCCCTTCCAAATAATCGCCAAACTCATCATCGGTTTTTGTTGACGATTCTACTTCCTTAGTCTTTGTTGAAGGTTTAGCCTCCTTAGCCTTCGTTGAAGGTTGATTATCGATTTCTGTTATGAATCCTATATTAGCTGTTTTAGAAGCCATTAATTTTCTTTCCTGAAATCCGATGAAATCTAAAATACTTCCACTAATACGTAAAAATTTTTGATTATTTTGAGTATAATAGCTGTATCTCGTATTAATTTTTATTTGTAAGATGGCTACAAACGTGTCAGTGAACGTGGGTTCGATCATACTATAAAAGCGATTCGCGACTTCAGTTCCAGTAAATACGCTGGTGTCCAGTATGCATGGTTGAGATCTTAGATTTATTTTATGACCTTTTGCTTTGAATTCGTTTGCACGTTTACCGCATTCATGACAATTCAAAACACCACTACATTCTTGAAAAGAAAATTTAAAATCGTCAGAAATTTGAACTGAGAGATCAGATGTCATCGCACGAGCAATTAAACGTAATGGCTCTGAAGCCATAATATATAAATTCAATTTGGGATTTAGAACGCCTCTATCCCCATAACGTTTCATAAATTTACAGTATGCAACGACAGCAACTTTAAAATTTGGGCGCTTGGATTCTTCATATTCATAATTCAGCGTCATATAAGATGGATTCCATAACCGTTTGGCGTCGGTGACATAATCTTGAAAAGTCACGTTATTTTTCAAACGAGCCACCCAATCTTTAGATATAAGATTCAAACAGTCTTTGTGCAAAATATTGTCGATACCCTCAGACAATTGCGGTTTTGCCAAAACCTTTGACACGAGATCTAAATAGCTATCCATGCCCTTATATTATAGTTAAATGAATAATGTTAGAAAATGAGATCTGTCAGCTGCTTATATAGGCGCTAACAATCTATCAAGGTCACAAGGTCACAAGGTCACATTAAAAAAAAAAAAAATATATATATATATATATATATTTTTTTTTTTAATGTGACCTTGACTTTGGGCATGGCTGCATACTAAACATACTCTCACATTATCATTGGATCAATTTTTTATCAACAGCTATATGGATTCGATAATCATTGTCTAAGCTCAAGTCCTGTCAAGTTAGACTTTGCATCTTTTAATTGAATATTTTCTGTCTTCAGACGTTTAGCGTTTGATGCTAAGCTGACATTCTCTGCCTTCAGATTGAGATTTTCTGTCTTGAAACGTTTAATGTTTATTTTAAAGCTGCTATTTTCTAACTTCAGTTTGGCATTTTTCGCTTTCAAGGCGTCGTTTTCTTTTTTCAGTCTCACAATTTCGTCGTTTTGTAAATTATAAATTATTTCGTGCAAACGTTTATTGTCTTCGTGCAAACGTCTATTGTCTTCGTGCAAGGCTTCTAGCTTCTTTCTCAAATCTTGCGTCTCTTGTTCGTAAAGAGTTTTCATCTCGCTAATTTCCTTTTTCAGCTCATCACATATCTGCATATAAGGTTTCGCGCACATAAAACAGGCCTGCTGCAACTTGCAGGGCTCCCACCAGTCGTCTTTCACAATGCCAAAAAATAACTTGTAATCGCGTTCAGTTCGATTGCCTGGCTTGAAATACATCTTTTTGCCGTCGATCAGATGTAAGAAGCGTTCGGTGGGTTTGCTCGTAGACTTGAGAGTTTCGGACACGGGCAGCACCATATTCAATATTATTTGTGGCAAATGTTTGATTTTGATGCGCCATTTCCCATCAACAAACGACATAGGGCCTTCTAGCAATCTCTTCGGTTCCCAGACATGATATCTCTGATTGAGAACTCTTATGATACCCCTGTCCCATAGCGTAGCCAAGACCAGCCTGTAGTCTTTAGGAAGCGTCGCTTGGATATAAAAATGGTTCAAATTGCCTGCTTCCAGACAATCGTCGAAAGAAAAATTACACTTGGACCTACGCTTGCTGAGATAGCCAAGAGTATTAACTAAATGCCAGACGGTTTTTATATTTTTACTCAAGATGCATTTGAAACCAGAATAAGGTCGATCTTCGGGCTGGATCTTATTCCATACGTTTTTCTGAAAATACTTAAGAGATGGAGATACGACTATCATATATCTATGATGCCTGAATTTAGGATCAGATTCGGTCCCTCCGTCGCACCAACAAGAAAAGGGTAGAGTCCGCGTATTACCGTTGTCTTCGTCCATACGATAGAGAAAACTCTCGTAGGCCGTAGCTCGAACCATCACATGAATGAATACCAGGTCGCTTTGTAAATATTTCAGGACGCATGCAGCTGCCAAATTCAGAGAATGGTCTTGAAAAGAAACAGGCAGTTCCGGTAACTCAATCTCCCAGACAGGCTCGTAGGCCCGGCTACCGTCTGGAAAAATTTGATCATGTCCAAAAAAGTCATTATTCTCACACATAGGGTTGAAGTTGAAAGGATATCCATCTGGACATCATCTTCTTCGGGTAAGGGTTTGGCAATCCGAATTTTAAATTGCAAATAACAGTTTATAAGATGATCGGCCGCCAGGTATTTCTTTCGCCGCTGGAATGTGTGCCGTCTCTTGTTGTCAGGACACCAAACACATTTCAGCAAAGGGTCTATGTTGCGCTGTTCATGACAATGCTTTTCATATTTTTTAGGTAAGATCAGGACTTGGCAATGGGGACATTTAAACTCAAATACATCTCTCTTAATAAGATTCCTATACTTTTGCATCGTGTCACGAGCCACCATAATTATATTAGGCTGAGTAAGGAAAAAAGATAATAGTTTATAAATTCATTTGTCAAGGGTATATATAGTCTATGTTCAAGGTCACATTAAAAAAAAAAAAAAAAAAAAAAAAATTTTTTTTTTTTTTTTTTTCGTGTGACCTTGAAGCTTGACTCGTATGACCTTGACGGGTTATATATCTTTCAGATTTAAAGCGTACATATCAATTTGTCGTGACACCTGTTTCAGGATAGCACTCAGCCGGTTTCAATTTTCATGAGGGTTTCTTGGATGGCCAAGTGATCCACGTTTAAGACGATCAATATTAACAGGTTTCATTTAAAATGAGAAGACCCTAGCATTTGGATTGAATAACGTTTCAGATACACCTGTTTCAATTTTATAGCATCTGGACAAAACTCGAAAATGGTCAGGATTAAATTGAAAAGCTAATCTTGATACTAATTTCCTAATTACGTTTCAATTTTCATTTGTCATGCTACTCAACGAATGGTTAATACTATTTTCATAATTACATTTAAATTTTCCAGCGTCCATTGCTACATTTGTCGTGACAACTCTCAGCAATATAAATTTTTTAGAGACCTCTTGTTAAATTTTTACGGATTCTCTATACGCAACAATTGTTTCAGGTTTTGTTTAGTTTGTTTCGGGATGCACTCAGTTTGACTCATGAAGGCTTTTTGGATGGCCAAGCGATCCAAGTTTAAGATCGACACGACGACTGTGCCACGATCAAAATTAACAGGTTTCATTTAAAATGGGAAGATCTAGCATTTGGACACGATTGGATGGAATCCTGTTTCAGATACAGGTTCAAATTTATCATATTTGTCATTACGAGACATAATGACTAGACAACCATTGCGGACAAATGTTGAGAGACAATGAGAGTGTGGAGGCAAATAGATAATTATATATAGCCAGTCAAACCAACCAACCTTGAAAAAAAAAAAAAAAAAAAAAAAATTTTTTTTTTTTTTTTTTTTTTTTTTCAAGGTTGGTTGGTTGGTTGATATATATATCTTTTCCTCGTTCATCAAGATTCGCTTTACAATTGTCATGACCAAACGATTGGTTACTAAAGTTTTTTTGGATCTCTGTCATTGGATCTCGTTAATACTATTTTCATAATTACGTTTAAATTTTTACAATATGAGCTGCTAATCTCTACGCGTTCAGTTTTTCTGGCTCAGCATCTCAATTTAAAAGCTACATTTGTCCCGTTTCAATTTTATCGAGGTTAAATTTTTATGGATAATGTTGGCTGTCCCGTTTGCAGGTCCAATCGATAGGATGGCATAGCTGAAGCCGGATTTATCTTTAAGCGATTCTTTTGAACGGCTTAGACAATTTTCATTTGTCTACTCATAAAATTTATAAGTTATTTTTTTTACAAATCCAATATTGGTAGGAGATAGATTTAAAAAAAATGGGTCAAACGAGGCTTCCATCGTCAAGATAAGTCATAATGACAAATCTGACATGAGGAAGCCTCGTTTGACCCAAATTTTTTAAATTTTTAATATTTTTAGAGTGATATGTAATTTGGCTGTTCGGACTCATCTATTATATATTCTAGAGTGCCAGGTGTCATGAGATCTTTCATCATAGAGTCTAGTAGTAGCTGATCTGGCATGGGAGAGCATACTATATTATTAAGATCTTCAGGCACCGCTGGGCTTTGAATAGGCCATTCACTATGAAACCCTGGATTTTCAACAAAAGGTATTGAATGTTCAATAGGTGCAGGCTCTGGATTTGCAATAGGTGCAGGCTCTGGTTCTCTAGTTTCAGGCTCTGTATTTGTTGCAGTGTCCTTGAAAGTGAGCTTAGCTTTCTTTAAACGCTTGGGATTCTTTTCGGCCTTACGTTTTACCGATGCAGTTCTCATATCCATTCCAGGTAGATCAGGCCCATAGGTACGTACGAAGTTGTTTTTAAGGGGATCTGTCAATACTTTCCAGATTTGAGAGTTATATTGTTCTGCATAATTTGTAGTGACCACGGTTATTGTTTTGTCCAACACAACAGGAGGGTTCGTCGGCAAATAGATTTCTGGCAAATCAGTTACTGGTTCTGGCTCTTGGGATGGTTCTGGCTCTTGGGATGATTCTGGCTCTGAGATTGGAGCTGTTTGAATATATTCAGAGGGTGGCTCGTCATCATCATCCATATGAGGTATCATAGGTGTTGGCACAGATACCTCATACATCCCATCTATTTTCGTGATTCTTTCTACCAACGGATTTTTTACCTTGAAACCCAGCTTCAAGCTCTCCCGCACAACATGTAGACTGAAGAAATTCTTTTGGGTCGTAAATAAAATATAGGTAGTGCCAGCAGGTATCTTGTAGCTTGAGCGAGCAATCAATATGAACCTCTCGTAGAAGTGAAGCTTGTCCCCTGAGAAATATCTGCTGTCAGCTCTCACTCGTGTCTCGTTGGGGGGTCTCACATAGAACAGCAATGGTGCGTCCAACGTCTGGATAATATGGGCGCATCCTTGCCCAACGGTTCTCTGTCCAAACGTGAAATGACCTTTCACCAGAAATTGGTTATGGGGACACTTGAAACCAATTCTCATATCAGCGTTGACTCTGTTGGCTTCGCTGGGGGGTCTTTTGAATCTGTTCATAACAGTGATCCATTTTATGTCTTGAGGTCTCAGCGGATAGATTGTCTTGGCCTCTCTGCCTATTGCTGGAATCGTATTCAGGATCTTGTCCGTCAGAGTACGTTTTTTAAACGAAATTTTATGATCAGGTGTCAGATGTAGGCAGAACATATGGACTTCTCCTATCATCGTTTGGAAATGAGGATATTTCTTCAGCTTCTTGACAGAAGTCGAAAGAATTTTCGGAAAAGGCTCAGTCATTCCGAAAAGGTTATGAAGAGCGTTAGCCGCTTTAAGTTTCTTCACAGAGCATTGATGCTTATACATGTTAGCAGTTCAAGCTCCGAAGAGAGAATGACTATTCGATCGAATGGCAGAGCTTATATAGTCGATCTGAAGGCAGGATGTTGCATAACTCATTTTCTACGAAAACAGGATAAGATAAGGCTATTTATAGAATTATTGTCGCTGGATATTGCATAACTCGTTTGCAAAACAGGACACGGAAACAGGATGCTGAACATGGAAACAGGATGCGGTAAAGATTTTTATAGACGCTGAAACAGATAAGCATTGCTGGACAATGATAGTGTAGATACTTTAGCATGATATATATAGGTTATCTAGAGTCAATCAACTAATAAACCAACCTTTAAAAAAAAAAAAAAAAAAAAAAAAAAAATTTTTTTTTTTTTTTTTTTTTTCAAGGTTGGTTGATTGGTTGATTGACATTAGCTAACATATATATATATCATGCTAAAGTGTCTTTGGTTGATTTTATATTTCTATAATTTTTTTCAAGATATTTTTTTGGGACTTTGCCATTTTTCACCAATCTGGAAAATTTTTCAAAATTTATCATTTCGATTTTATAGTTTTTGATTTCTAAATAATATTTTTTTGCCAATCTTGAAATTTTTTTAAGTTGGTTGATAATAGTTTATATATAAATTTATATCTCCAAGATTTCAGTTATAAAAGTATCCATTCAAAATCTTAAGTATCCGTTCAAAATCTTAAAGTACAAATCGGTACGCATCCAATATTGGCAATATAATTGTTACAAAAAAAACGGGTCGAACGAAGTGTCAAAGACAGGAATCTGCCATGAGACACTTCGTTCGGCCCGATTTTTTTATAAATCGTTTGGGTTTAAACCCAACTGTAGTATTTTCTAGCCTCTGTTTGTATGTGGCTGTAACATTTGCCATCTCTCAGATCGACGTCCGACTTGAGAACGACTATGCCATGCCGTCTTCGAATTCTTGGATCTTCAAAGCCAGCAGTTTTTAATTTAGGCCGTACCACGAAATCTATCTTTGGTGGAGGCTTCCAGGCACGATAAGTTGTTACGTTGGACTCTGGAGATTTTGGTAGCGGGCTTAATAGCTTTGGTACTTTAAAATAAATCATCTCTGACATGGGTATTGAAATTTGAACTGGAACTGGTTTAGATTTAGAAGCTGGAACTGGAACTGGAACTGGAACAGATTTAGAAGCTGGAACTGGAGCTGGAACTTGAACAGATTTAGAAGCTGGAACTTGAACTGGAACTTGAACAGATTTAGAAGCTGGAACTGGAACTGGAACTTGAACTGGAACAGATTTAGAAGCTGGAACTGGAACTGGAACTGGAACTGGAACTGGAACAGATTTAGAAGCTGGAACTGGAACTGGAACTGGAACTGGAACAGATTTAGAAGCTGGAACTGGAACTGGAACTGGAACAGATTTAGAAGCTGGAACTGGAACTGGAACTGGAACGGGTTTAGATTTGAAAACTGGAGATGGTCTGGAAACTGGTTTTGGAGCTGGCATGGACATGTCTCGATTATAATTGCATAATAACTCGAGAGAAAGACGAGACGTATTCAAGACATTCCATCCAGGCTTTACGGCATAGTCATAGTCAAATCGCTCGTCGGTCAGAGAGTCGAAAGAAAACATTTCCATTTTGAGAAACAGAGGCTCAGAATGAATAAGCTGAGGCGAGAGGCTCGTATTTATACTCTGGCAAGCGGATGCGTGAGATCTGATAAGCGGTTCTGAGAAACGACATCAGTAATACTATATAAGGCTCGACAGGATGACTTTTTATAGATTAGAGAGGCTTGACGCATCTATAAAAAACTCATCACGTCCTGTTTTTGAGGAAACGGTTTACATAATATCCTGCCAACAGATTTGTTCTAGAAGAATTTTATCGGATCATCTTGAAGGCTTCAAGCGACAAACTAATTTTCTAAAAATTTGAAAATTTTAACAGATGAGAGATATGACCGTTGCTGGCAAAGATCGAGATAGAATGAGGAGGTGGCAAGTCAGCGATCCTATATATAGAGGAGATAATCAACCAACTGTGAAAAAAAAAAAAAAAAAAAAAAAAAAAATCTTTGGGGAAAAAAAAAAAAAAAAAAAAAATTTTTTTTTTTTTTCCATAGTTGGTTGGTTGATTATATCCTCTATATATAGGATCGCTGACTTGCCACCTCCTCATTGTGTCTCGACATTTGCCAGCAACGGTCGTCTAGTCACTATGCCTAGTTGAAAAATTGAAAATCTTAACAGATGAGATATGACCGTTGCTGGCAAAGATCTAGATAGAATGAGGTGGCACGTCAGCGATCCTATATATATAGAGAAGATTATCAACCAACCAACTGTGAAAAAAAAATCTTTGAAAAAAAAAAAAAAAAAAAATTTTTTTTTTTTTTTCATAGTTGGTTGGTTGATTATATCCTCTATATATAGGATCGCTGACTTGCCACCTCCTCATTGTGTCTCGACATTTGCCAGCAACGGTCGTCTAGTCACTATGCCTAGTTGAAAAATTGAAAATTTTAACAGATGAGAGATATGACCGTTGCTGGCAAAGATCTAGATAGAATGAGGAGGTGGCACGTCAGCGATCCTATATAGAGAAGATTATCAACCAACCAACTGTAAAAAAAAAAAAAAAAAAAAAAAATTTTTTTTTTTTTTTTTTTTTCAAGGTTGGTTGATTAGTTGATTGACTCTAGCCAACCTATATATATCATGCTAAAGTATTTACACTATCATTGTCCAGCAATTAAACTTAGAAGAAATTTCGAGCTTGGTTAAAAATGGCAAAGTCCAAAAAAAAATATTATCTTGAAAAAAAATTATAAGAATAAAAAATATAAAATGCCACACCCACTTAAAAAAAAAAAAAAAAAAAAAAAATTTTTTTTTTTTTTTTTTTCACAGTTGGTTGGTTGGTTGAATTCATTCTATATAAATAGCCGACTCTTCTCCAATCAGTCTTCTTCTGTCCCAGTAAATCTATCCATTGTTAGATCCTGCCGGCTTTAGAACGATATGCTATCTCTAGCTTAGCCATGGAACGTTTCTAATTTATGTCTGGCAGATTAACAATACGCTATCTTAGCCTGCTTCTAATCTATTCAAACTTTTTACGATGATTAAGTATCGCGAGTCAAATTTATTTTGGCGTACCTTTAATCGCTACCGAAAAAATGGATGGCTCTAATATAGGTATAGGCTACGTGAGCGATTCGTTCAGGATACAATCGAGGAACGTACTGCTAGAGGATAAGATACGCATTTTTGGCTTGAAACAAATCATGGTACCGCTGTCGGAAAAAGTACGGTTTATTAAAGACATTTTACATAAGAGACATCATTGAGTTTGAAATAAAATATTTTTTTATCTGTATTTAAACATGCAGACATTTCCGCTAAGCGGAAATGTCTGCTTGTTTAAATACAGATAAAAAAATATTTTATTTTATTATATTTTATAAAACCCATGATCTATTCTGATTTCATGAAAACCTGCAAGATCTTGTCATTTGTCAGACAAAAGTCTATAAAAATCTTGTTTTCTAAACCAATATTGTATAAATAACGTTATCCCATCCCATTTTAAAGAAAACGGGTTTGGGTATCACGGAGCTGGTTTATGCATGACCTTACAGTAGAAGAAATAAATTCCACTCCCACCCACCCTAATAGATATACTATATATATACTATATATATAGACTGCAGCGCCATCTACAATGATTGGATAAAAAAATATAACTTTAGAAACCAACTGTGAAATATTACATATCTAGCTTAGCCCTTAAAAAATTTAAATTTTACACAAAAAATTAAAATTTTAAACGAAAAAATTAAATTTATAAACTCAGATCTCTTAAATTTATCTATAGAGTCTGTATATTTTACCAAGATTCATATTTATCTTATAGAGAAGCCATATCCCTTCAAATCGTTACGATATTGGTACTCTATCTCTAGCTTAGCCATTAAAATTTTTAAATTTTACACAAAAAGTTAAAATTTTAAACGAAAATTTTAGACTCAGATCTCTTAAATTTATCTATAGATATTTTATCAAGATACATAATTATCTTATAGAGAAGCCATATCCCTTGAAAATTACAAATTCAAAATATTTTACAGATAACTAGATGACTGTTGTTGGCAGACGTCGAGACAAAATGAGATGTGGGTACGCTAGCCATCCTATATATAGGACGCACGAAAAAAACTAATGTTCAATAAATGAGGTTAGTTCCGTTAAGTTATAGATTCTGCTCCGTCCTTGAAGATGTGTTCAAGGTCACACGAAAAAAAAAAAAAAAAAAAAAAATTTTTTTTTTTTTTTTTTTTTTTTAGGTCGTTGGATTTCTTGTGGGCGTGGCTTCATCCAATCTATATATATATAGAGAGATAAACTCGCTTACGTATCCAAACCGTCATTGTCCAGTCATGTCTCTGTTGGCTTAGTTATTTTTATCTATACATTTAAATTGATACCATTTTATCTCGTTTTCCAGAGTCTTAAATTTTATTTCTACAATATTGGCTTAATATAGTTTATACGTTTAAATAGTCTTCATGCTATCCTGATAATCTCTTCGATACTAGCTTAAATAGATTTTTTTATAAATTTAATATCAAAGTCTCAAATTAAACCCGTCCAATATTGGCACTATATCTATCGCAAAAAAATGGGCCGAACGAGGTGTCAAAGACAGAAATTCTGCCATGAGACACCTCGTTCGACCCATTTTTTTACTCTCATTTGAAAGATTAGCATAAGCTCTCTATGGATTGCTCATTAGATAGCCTACTGATGGTCATCTTCAACGGTCCGGTCATTTGAGATTTGTATAATTCATAATCCTCATATTCAAGCTCAAAAAATTTCCTCACCTGTAGTTGGTATGCGGCAAGGAAGTCTTCGAACTTGGTATGGGACCTTTCAACAAATCGAACACCTATGGCTTTCACGAAGCTGAGCTTCATGTTAGCCTGGTATTTCACCATGGCCGAACCATCGAACATTTCATCAAATTCCTGTTCGCCCATGAACCCTTTCAAATGATGTTTGGCTTCGCTAATCGAGAAGATTCTCGTCTTAGCGAGCCATTTAGGTAAATCGATTTTAGGGTCCATCACATCTCGGACGGTGAGGCCTGCATATTTTTCGGCAAATTTTAGATCTAGAGGGTGCCTCGAATAAATAGCCAGGTCCTCAGCCCGGACAAACAGGGTGCCATCAGTGGCCATTAGGCATTTAAAGGCAACGCCATAAGCATAATTTTTTACATGGAAAAACATGACTGACAGAGAGCTAATGTATCTAAGCAGCTAGTAGAGAGATCGACTAGCAATTGAAGAGCTCTCGCTGGACACTCGTATATATACCCGGTCTCATCAACAGATCTGATTGTAATTTTCTAGGAACCGCTTATCAAGAGGAAAGGCTTGCATAATATCCTGTCTCTCGAACAATCTGATTATAACCGGGCTTCCTGAGGATCCTGTCAATACTTCTGGAAAAATCTTTTTATAGAGATCTGATTGTAACCGGGCTTCCTGAGGAAAGGCTTACATAATATCCTGTCAACACTTCTCGAAAATCTTTTTATAGAGATCTGATTGTAATTTTAACCGGGAGCCGCTTATCAAGCATCCTGAGGAAAGGCTTGCATAATATCCTGTCTCTCGAAAATCTTTTTATAGAGATTAGATTATAATGACTGGCTTGGCTACACTTAGTCTTTAAAAATTTTAATGTAAATTTTAAACGAAAAAAATTAAATTTTTAAATTCAGATCCCTTAAATTTAGCTATCGATATTTTACCAAGATTCATATTTAGCTTATAGCTAAGCCATATCCCTTGAAAATTAGAGATCAGATTATGATGACTGATACACTTAACCTTTAAAAATTTTAAATTTTACATATAAATTTTAAACGAAAAAAATTAAATTTTTAAATTTAGATCCCTTAAATTTAGCTATCGAGTCTGTATATTTTACCAAGTTTCATATTTATCTTATAGCTAAGCCATATCCCTTGAAAAATTAGAGATCAGATTATAATGACCGCCACACTTAGTCTTTAAAAATTTTAAATTTTACACAGTAAATTTTAAATGAAACAATTAAATTTTTAAATTCAGATACCTTAAATTTGTCTATAGATATTTTATCAAAATTATCTTATAGCTAAGCCATATCCCTTGAAAATTACAAGTTCAAATCGGTACGCATCCAATGTTGGCACTCTATCTATCGCAAAAAAATGGGCCGAGCGAAGCCTCAATGACTTATGTCATGAGAGGCTTCGCTCGACCCATTTGTTTGCACCTCGTCCTGATCTTAAGACGAGGATTTATAAAAGTAGGGTTTGTTTCCCACCAAAACTTTAATTTTTTTGGGAAAATACCCCAATTCTAGGTCTCCGTACCTCTCTCCGAAGACATAGCTATCCATCGGTACAGATTGCAGGTAAGAGTCCATGGATATTTTCAAATCAGCTATAAAACTCTCCATGGTAGCATTGGAAGAGCTAATGGATGCTATCTTGATACGTATGGGCCTTCTGATGTTGAACGTACACTCTATCGGCGACAAAATCTCGATAGGCCCCTGAAATAAGGATTGAAATTCGCCTGGATGCATATCCAACAGCGTGTTGGCATCTTCCAATCCAAAAATACGTGTCTTGGCTAGAGACGGAGGCAGGCTCAAGCCCTCGGGAGCGATGTCAGTCACTGTAAGATGGCATAAGTTTAAAACGCCAGAAGGATTTTGATAGCCCATGGTGCGAGCTACGTCTGAACCTTTGATAAAAATTTCACCGTCAAAAGTTAAAAAACAAGTAAATTTCACGTTTAACTCTTCAGCTAAAATTTGAAATATCATTTTGGAGCAGACTAGCTTTTAGAATATCAAGCAGTCAGAATGAAATGTCTCGTCCAGCAGCCTGTATTTATACTAGCAGCAATCTCTATTTCTATCTAAATTTCTTATCGACATCCTCTGACGCACATCCTCTTACGCACGTCCTGTAGATTATGCAAGATCCCGCTCAAACGACAAATTAATTCTAAAAATAAGTTTATCGCGTCCTGAGGATTACATAATATCCTGTCAACAGATTAGTTCTAGAAGAATTTTATCAGAAGGTCACGTTTTCTAAGAAAGCTTGCTAAAATTAGGTCGCGAATCGGGTATATATACGAGCTGCCTCTAAGAGCCTGCATCATTTTGACTTCTGTTGCTATTGCTATTAAGTCATGCTATTCACAATTGAACATCCACAGCTGGATGCTAAAATCCTATTCGTAGTCTCTGCGGATGGACTTTTGTTCGTCAGGGCCTCTGATGTGGCCAAGCTGATGGGTAAGGGTAGCGCATACGTAAAAAAAACTACCAAGCTAAAGGTGAGGGACCTCGTTTACAAAAGGTTCAGGATACCTGTCTCTTTTGCTAATACCTGGGTGTATCCAATAGAAGAGATTCATTTCGGAGATGCGCTGTCGACCATGGGTTTTGAGGCCATGATGAAATCTGCTAAGATTGACATCTTAGATCCTATAGTGCCAACTGCATGCATCCATAAAGCAGTCAGAATTCGGATCGTGAGAAATTCTGATGTCTTCATAGATGAATTCTTAAAGGATTTCATAGAAAGAACCAAGCTGTTCTATGATGGAGACCACGATGATGACCCTCGCCTACACGAAGATAGATTTGAGACTATTTCTTGGACAGACACCCCTCCGTCCAAAATCAAAGTCTTCGTGGGAAATCGATCTCGCTGGTATAAACTGATGCCTTAGAGATTTAAATTGGAGGGGGCAAAAAAATGGGCCGAACGAAGCGTCTCATGGCAGATTTCTGTCGTTGACGCTTCGTTCGGCCCATTTTTTTTGCGACGGTAGTAAGCCAATATTGGATGGGTGAGACTTTGAATGGGGTCTCTGAGATAGATAATATTAAAATTTCAATATTGAAACGATACTAATGCCTTTGAATCTGAGATAGCTAATGTCTTTGACTCTGAGATAGAAATTTACAATATTGAATAAGGACATTTTTTAAATGAATGCCGTACCAATATTGAATATATTTTTTAACGATTCGATAAACAAATAATATATTTAAATGAAATATTTAAATAATAAAATATTTATATAGTCAATCTGAAGGATTGCATAACTCATTTTCTACGAAAACAGGATGAGATAAGGCTTTTTATAGAATAATTTATCGCTGGATATTGCATAACTCATTTGCAACGGACACGGATGCGGTAAAGATATTTATAGACGCTCAAACAAATAAGCATTGCTGGACAATGATAGTGTATATACTTTAGCATGATATATATGTTAGCTAGAGTCAATCAACGAATCAACCAACCTTGAAAAAAAAAAAAAAAAAAAAAAATTTTTTTTTTTTTTTCAAGGTTGGTTGATTGGTTGATTGACTCGGATTCATTCTTTATAAATAGCTGTACTCAAACCTTCATTCCTTCATTCTGTCTGAATCTCTTCTAGCATCAACCTTCTGCTAAAACGCTCCTAACATTAAGATACTTTAGCATGATTGGTTGATTGGTTAATGTCTTTAAATCTGAGATAGAAATTTACAATATTGAATAAGGGCATTTTTTAAATGAATGCTGTACCAATATTGAATATATTTTTTTAACGATTCGATAAACAAATAATACATTTTTAACTTTTCGATAAACAAATAATATATTTAAATAATAAATATTTTATTATTAAAATAAAATATTTAAATAATAAATATTTTATTATTAAAATAAAATATTTAAATAATATATTTAAATTCTAAATATTTATTATTCGAACCGAACGTGAACAATTCTGACGGGGTGGAGTTGCTCGAAGAATACTTCTGGCGACTGTACTGTGTGCCCGCGGATCACTGATACCTGGTTGGCAAAGTGCCAGGACGATTCCACTCACTCGCTGGGAGACACAGCAAAGAAAGAGAGAGGGGAATTGCTTTAGAAGGAGAAGTTATTGTTTGAAGAATTTTAATTATTTTTTCAAGAATTTTGATAATAAATATTAAAATGGGAACAACTTCAATATACACCCACAACGATATTTGGCGATTTTTTGTTGGCGATTATGGCTAAATCTTAAATCTAAAAATCATAAAATCACAATAAATGATAAAATCATAATCTAAATCATAAAACATAAAATCACAAATCTAAAATAAACAACATATAGGCTGCCATATTGTATCGCAAACAGTCCAGAACGACATCGTTATCGTTCAAAACGGCGCCAAAGAAAAATCGCCAAATATCGTTGTGGGTGTATATCGAAGTTGTACCTTAAAATGAAAGTTAGTGTCAAATATTTAAGGCAACATCCAATTTTAAATAGGTTGTTCGTTCGGTGCAACTTGCACATTAGTCCAGTGAGGTGCAACTTTCACATTTGTCCCGTCAGGTACAACTTGCACATTAGTCCCCTTTAAATATAGTGACCAGCGAAGCTGGCAAGCATTCATTGATTGACTACCTTTATTGATATCACATTGTCATTTTTGACGGGCTTATATACTAGTTTGTAAATAATAATTGACATAATTTTTAAATTAGTGTTTCAACTTCAAAAGTTTCAAAATACTGACAAAGCTTTTATTTTTATTTGTAATTGAGTACTATTTATATTGAAATCTAAAATTATCCCTTTATAATATTATCAGTTTTTCTTTCTTTTAATTAATCGTAAAATATTTATATAACCAGATATTCAAGAATCCGTTCAAAGTAAGAAAAAAAATGCAATCATTGAGTTTATAATTTTTTCATACCCATAAAAAACACATCCCTAGGTACTACGGACATTCCTATTTTATAAATGGACCAGTCCTTTTCACCCATACGCAGATGACGCCAGGGATCTTCCTTTCGCGGTTTATCAGTAAAATGTTTAACGTGATAATGACGTCAATTTTTGTGAGATGCACAATTTAACTTTTTACTTATTTTTTTTTACTCTCACGTTTAATTAAATGCATTTATTTTTATTTCGAAAGAAAATGAACTCGTAAAATTTTTTTGGCAACAATTAAATTATAGCTAATATTTGGGCGACTACAAACTGCACTCGCTTATTTTTCCCCCACTTTAAAAAACTACCAACTGCACTCGGACATGCAAACGCCTCCTGCTACCGGAAACCCCCGTTATGAATTAATTCCTAATGAAATAGAAAACAAAAGATGCAATGTGAAACCAAATAATAATAATAATAATAATAATAATAATAATAATAATGAAAAAAAAATCAAAGGACATTCCTATCTCGCTGTGCATGAATCTGAGAACGTCTGTAACTCGGCAATCACTACTACCACGCACGTAAAAAAAAAAAAAAAAAAAAAAAAAACACTGGACACCCCCTACTACGCTGTGCATGATTCTGAAAACGCACGTATCTCGGTTCCGCGGCAATCACTATCACGCACGTTAAAACCAAAAAAAAAAAAAAAAAAAAATCACTGACACCCCTACCTGGCTGAATATGAATCTGAAAATGCACGTAACTCGGTTCCGCGGCAATCACTAGCACGCACGTAAAAAAAAAAAAAAAAAAAAAAAAAATCACTGGACACCACTACCGCGCTGTGCATGAATCTGAAAACGCACGTATCTCGGTTCTGCAGCAATCAGTATCACGCACGTTAAAACCAAAAGAAAAAAAAACATCGCGACACACCCCTACCTCGCTGTGAATGAATCTGAGAACGCCCGTAACTCGCTTCCGCGGCAATACCTACCACGCGCGTAGAAAAAAAAAAAAAAAAAAAAAACTGGACACTCCTACCTCGCTGTGCATGAATCTGAGAACGCCCGCAACTCGGTTCCGCAGTAATCATTATCAGACACCTAAAACACACACACACACAAAAAAAAAAACTTCACAGGACTCCCTTACCTCGTTGTGCATGAATCTGAAAACGCAGGTAACTCGGTTAAATTACAAATAAAATTATAAACTTCCAGCTAGGGCAGTTAGTATAATTCCACCAACAACCTTTTGGGTTCTTCTTCCAAACTGATTATTATTTATTTTTCTTAAAAAAAGAAAAAAAAAAAAAAATGATGAAATTCTGGCAAAATCAGAATTTAGAGTAGTACGAAGGACTATTAGTTTTTTTTTTTTTTTTTTTTCAAATTATAACATCGTTTTTAAATTATTCAATTATATTTTCGATAAATGTCCAACTACTGTAAAACTGGTATCGTAAAAATCAGTAGATTGAGACTAATAGTCCTCAGTCCAAAAAAAAAAAAAAAAATAAATAAATAAAATAAAAAAAAAAAATAATAAAAGGGAATAATGATAAAGATATGTGGTTTGCAAGAAATAGGTAAAAATGTAGTCGGATTTCGCTTTAAAAAAAAAAAATTGATTAAAAAAAATCCCTGGTAGAGAGCGCTGATTACCCGAAATACAATGGACAGGACAACAATATATTCCATTCAATTCTTCGTGCGATAACATGTGTTATTATTACCTTCAACACCTTCTTCGACATCACTAAGGCGACTCACAACAGCCGTTACAGCTGAATGCAACATGACTGACGGAATGATGGTTGATGGTTGATTGGGTTTTACGTCGCACTAGTGCTGCGCAATGGGCAATTGGCGACGGTCTGGGACTCAGTCCTAGAGGTGGTCTGGAGAAATGCCACCACAATTTTGATCCTACACGGAGAGGATGGCTCTCCCGCTTCGGTGACTCCCAAAGGTATAATTTTGATACATGTCGGAATGAACTGCAGAAATTTCCTGACAAATAGAACCTTTGAGTTTGGCCAGTGTTGAAAGCCTTGAACGGTACACAAAAAATTTCAAATAGCCCCACAACGAGAAATCGGCTTTTTAGGTTGATTTCTTTAAAAATCTACCTATTGCAATCACTTCGTTTATCTGTATCTATCTTTCTATCTATTTAGAATTAATGAAAATTTTTTCATCACGATAACTTCCGAAATAATACTCCAAATCGAGCCAAATTTGAACAACACACTTATCTTATAAGTATCTTGGATGAGGTCGTTAGCCAAGTTATTCCGCCTTTTTGTTTTCAAGTGGCGGTCACTTGAAAATTTCAAATCCACATTGTAAAAAGCGTATTTAAAGCCCAAATTGCTTGAATTTTGACGGAAATATAGACCACACAGAGGACTCAATCAAGTTTATTAATGAACTTTATCCACCATTTTTAACAAAGAAGCGGATATCTTAAGTTAAGTGAGCCACTTGAAATCAGGCTACCACTTGAAAATTTAAAAATCCCGATAACTTCCGAAATAGCACTCCAAATCGAATCAAATTTAGAGTGACTTTAACTTTTGAATATCTTTGATAAATTTGTTAATCAAGTTGCTACGTCATTTTGTTTTCAAGTGGAGACCACTTGAAATTTTCAAATTCACATTGTAAAAAGCGTATTCCGAATTTGTTTGAATTTTGACGTATAAATAGGTCATATAAGGATCGCAACCAAGTTTATTAATGAAATTTATCTGCCATTTTTAACAAAGTGGGGGATATCTTAAACTAAGTGGGGCCACTTAAAATGAGGCTACCACATTGAAAATTTAAAATCCCGACAACTTCCGAAATAATACTCCAAATCGAACCAAATTTAGACAGTGAACTTATCTTATAAATATATTGGATGAATTTGTTAACCACGTTGCTCCTTTCCAAGTAGAGGCTGCTTGAAACTTTCAAATTCACATCGTAAAAAGCGTACTCCGAATTTGTTTGAATTTTGTTGTATACATAGACCATATATAAGGGTCTCAACCAAGTTTATTAATGAATTTTATCCGCCATTTTTAACAAAGTGGCGGATATCTTAAACTAAGTGAGGCCACTTGAAATCAGGATACCACTTGAAAATTTAACATCACGATAACTTCCGAAACAATACTCTAAATCGAACCAAATTTGGACAGTGAACTTATCTGATAAATATATTGGATGAGTTTGTCAACCAAATTACTCCACCATTTTGTTTTCAAGTGGAGGCGGCCACTTGAAAATTTCAAATTGACACTGTAAAAAGCGTATTTAAGACCGGATTTGTCTGAATTTTGATGTATACAAAGACTATATAAGGGTCACAGCCAAGTTTATTAATGAACTTTATCTGTCATTTTTAACAAAGTGCGGATGTTATAAACTAAGCAAGACAACTTGAAATTAAGCTACCACTTAAATATTTATAAACATGATAACTTTTTAAATTCTGATTCAGTTTGAACCAAAGTTGGAACAGTGAGCTTATCCTATAATTACCTTAGATGAGTTCACTGGGCAACTTGTTCCGACATTTTGTTTCCAAGTTGCGGCCACTTGAAATCACGCTTCCACTTGAAAATGTACCATAAGGATAACTTTTAAAATACTAAACTGATTCAAACAAAAGTTAGATAATGAGCTTATGGTTCTTGGATAAGTTCTCTTGGCAACTTGATCCGAAATTTTATTTCCAAGTGGCTGTCACTTGAAATTTAGTCATTATGATAACTTTTGTAATACTGAATCAATTCGCATCAAATCTGGGTATTTGATTTATTATTCATATATCTCAGATAAATCGCTGGGCCCTTCGCTTTTTTGTTTCCGAGTGGTGACCACTTGAAATCACGGTGCCACTTGAAATTTTTTTATCACGATAATTTTTGAAACACTGAATTATATTTTTCTTCTATTAGTATCCTCTTTCTCTTAAAAACGACACTACCCTGGCCCATAACGCAGATACGCTTTATTATTATTATTTTTATTATTATTACTATTATTACAGGATGTAAGTTTCTGCTCTTTTTTTCCCCTTGACTCTTACACCACTATATTTATAATATTTATACAGCCATTCTCAACTTAATTTACCATAAAAACACACTATAAAAGATTACTCTAAAAATATAGTTTTAGAAAAGTCAGAAATACTATACGGACCATAGCAACTCTGTATTTACGAATTTGTGACAGTTTTTCTTTCTGCCTTTTTTCCTTGACTCTTCGACCACTATATTTGTACAGCTATTCTCCCCTTAATTCGCCGTTGAAAGATACTATAAACGATTACTATATAAATATAGTGATAAAGAAGAAAAAAAAAAAAAACGGACCATATAAATTCTGTATTAACGAACTTGTGACCGCTGATGTGAATTCATGTCCTTTAGAAATATGTGACTTCGTTTACAGACGTAACGAATGCAATTTGTATGATACAATATTTCTCAAGTGCGCAAGCAACATTCCTGTTTTTCTATTAATGTACTATGCATACAAACATTTTAGTTATAAACAACAAAAATATTACGCGTATCCATTTTTAGGTAGATTCCTTATAGGAGATCTACCTATTGCAATGGTTCTCATGACACAACTTCTGGAAAATTTCTTCATATCTTCACCGATCATGACCCCTAGAACCCAAAACCACCCTCCGTTCAAAAGTTTATATATATATATATATATATATATATATATATATATATATATTTATAGGTATATATATATATATATATGTATAACGCTTTTTCCCATGTTAAGTTGTGAACACGATAACTGGAGTAATTTTTATTTAAATTTAACCAGCTCGGGATATATTATCAGGACAGTAAAAATCTCGGTCGAGTTCGTAGATGGGGTATCCTGCTCAAAGAGGGTGGAAATGGTGGGGGGTGGAAATTTTCATTTGTCCATAATTTCTTTAATATTGAAAATAGGAAAATACTTTAAATCAGGCGAATTACCGCCTTACCCTAAAGAACAACTTTTGTATTTAAACTTTTTCGATAACTTCAATTGCTTAAAAGTTACAAGTTAAAAAGTGATTTTTCTTGTGATGAAGCCGACATTTTCTGTAGCTTTCATTGCAAAAATTTATAATCTGATGCTTATGTCACGTGCAAATGATAATAAAAAAGATCACTGAAATTATAATAAAATTTTAATCATGTTTTTAAACAATATAATAATCTGATAAAAAAAAGGTTTAATTTAACAGAAAATATGACGTCACAATTACAACAATGTACTGAGAAAAATGAAACAAAATTTCATCCGTGACTTTAAACAAATAAAATAAAAGTTAATAAAAAAATAAGTAAATTAAATCAACATATATTAGGGCTAAGCATTTAGACTTAGCTTTACGACATAGATGCTATAATGTAAAAGATAAATGTCATCGTTAAAAAAAAAAAAATCTTTTAAATCGATGCTAAACGAATTAAACTGGCATGGTAGAAAAGGTAATAAATTTGGGGACATTTAGGTATCCCTTTAACAAATGAACTAGGGACGATTTTAATGAATTTTCCGTTGAAGTTTATTTTCATGAAAATTTAAATTTAAATTAAAGTATTTCATTACTCGAATTCCCTTATTTTGATAAATAAAATTATACCATTTAAAAAAAAATAAAGAACACTCTTTTATTGAAAAATGAACTAATCCGCGATTGTAATGAAATGCTCGCCCTCTGGTGGGCTAACGGGAAATTACAATAAACATGCTTTAATTCGAATTCCAACAAGCCACCATCTCTAGCCGATGTTTAGTTTCACATATATTTATTGAATAAAAATGAATAAATCCGGTAAAAAAGATAACACTTACTGTTGTGTGCCACAGTGTAACTCCAAAGGATCAAGAAATCCAGAATTAAGCTTCCATTTATTTCCAAATGACAAATTTAAAATTTCAGTTGCTTCGGCTAATGGAAGTAAAGAATTAATCAGATGATTTGAAACTAATATTTGCTCAGCTTCAGTAAAAAATCTACTTCCGATCGAACTTTGAATAAACTGAAATATTTTTTTCCAAAAGCAATCAATTTTCCATGATGTAATGGTGGAGAAATTATAGTACGAATATTAAGTAGAATAACAAAAAGAACAAAAATAGATACACGTGGCTGTAATATTTACTAACAACAAGAGCTGAAAAAGCGCCATCTATCGATCATTACAAACGCGGATATAGGTTTTAGAAAACTATTACATACTTTTAAATCTTTATTTAAAAAAAATTAATTGTTGCCACTCAACATTATACAAATACATCCAAATCCTGTGTCACATACGATAGTTTTGTATAAGTATAGATTTTTTGTTTGCCCTTGGAACCTGCCTCTGGTGGGAAAAGTGCCTGGAAACACTTGTATCTAGTATTGTCATTGATTATGAAGTCTTGTGCAAAATTTCAGGTCCTTTGGAAGACCAGAAGTTGCCGAAAATTGAATTGCAAAATTCCGTTACATGCATTAATAGTTGCATCATATCAAGTTAATAAAAGTGTGTTAATTAAAATCCTTGTTAAACGCTTTAATTAATCATTTAAAAATATAAAATTAAAATAATACGTCAATCTTAATACAAATATCGTTTGTGGTGAATAGTTTATAATGTCAGTTTAGGCAAGAATTTAAAATTTACGATTGAGAGTAATACGTTACAGTTTCCTTGGACTTTTTATCTTGTCAAAACAAGATATTGGTCTGTGAAGAAATATGAGGTTTTCGCGTGGAAAGAAAATATAATGACGCCAAAGCTGCCTTTCTCCATCTCCAAGCTCGCCAAATTTTGTCGCCAAGTCAAAAATTTCGTCGTCAACTTTTGCCGCCAAATTACAAATTTCATTGCTAAGTCGCAAGTTTTGTCACCAAAATCTCGCCAAATCATGCAATTTACTAAATTCATACCAATTAACATTGAAATTCAGCGGTGCCAACTGCTCAAATGTTAACTAATGTTAATGTTAATGTTCCAGCTTATGTGAACCAAAACAGTTTCGCTTTACAATTTTTACTCATCTGACAATAAGAATCACAAAAACACAATACAAAACTTTCAATAATTCAATAAAAATTACAATGAAATAACTATTCAAAAACTGCTACCACTTATCTGTATTTGACTTGACCATAACAACGCCAGGCTTACCAGAACTAGTGAGATCACAAGTGCATTTTCACGTTTCTATTACTTTTTCTTTTAAAAGAAAGATATTGAACAACAGTTATACGGATTTTAAATAAAAAATATAAATTTGATTAAGCTTGGGTGGGGAGGGGGGTGTAGCCCAATAGCCCCTTCCGGGATTCACCTTTGCTGGGATTGTATATCTTTAAGGCGTTTATTTGTTGAATGATTATGAGCTTGGATTTTAAAACATTGAAACATTTACTGACCAATAAATTTAGCCTAAAATTTTAAGTAGAATGAATAAAACCCTTTTGTAGTTGAAAATTAAATTTCTTGAAAACAGAATAGCGACGTAAATAATGCAATGTGTGGGAACAAAGCCATTTGCTAGGTATTAATGCATATGTAAAATTTCTTTACAATTGTAACATTAACGTAAAGGAATCTACCTTTGCCTTTAAGCTTGCCAAAAAGGGATTTTTTATATAAGCAGTTGAACAATATTTGTTATTTTTGCTTTTACAAGCAATCTATTCACGTAACCCAGAGAATGCCCCCACGTTACCGAAGGGTACGTGTAATCAAGGTTGGAAACCCCTCATATACAGTTAAATGTATCATAAGGTATAAAGCGATAAGGAACTTTAAAAAAGAAAATTACGATTCTAATTCTATTAAAAAAAAAAAGTTACAATTTCATATATATATATATATATATTGTGTGTGTAGATGTGACAATTTCAATATAGTAAACTACATTAAAAAATATAATTTACACATTAAAATTAAATAAGATATTAAATAGAATTATTAATTAATATTTTATTTTAAAATGCTACTTGAGAATTAAATTTAGACTTTCTTTCTTCTTCCTTTGTTTTTTTTTTTTTTTTTTTAGGTAGCTTTAGATGATTTTAGCAGAAATTAGTTGACATTTTCATTTACAATCATAACTATAGGACAAAAAAATTTTTCAAAAATATTTTATTGATTCTTTTATTTCAAAATTTTAAAGTTTTAAAAAACAAAGTGTGGAAAATTAAAATTACGTTTTGTGTTAAGATATGTGAAAAACCATTAAATGGAACCTCATGGAAATTCAACAAAAAGTAAGACGAGAGGAACATTTTAAACGTGGCACAACTTTCATAAACAAATAGTTTCGAGAAAAAAAAAGTTTGAAGCTTTCATTTTACAATAGATACAATATTTAGAAATTTAATTTATTAATTCATCAACCTGATTCAGTACTTGTTTACAAATATAAATGCTTGTAGCTCAGTATAGAATAATAACATTTTTTTTTTTTTTTTTTTTTTTTTTTTTTGTCACATATTACTACTATTATGTAGTTTCAGATTTTAGTAAAATTGAATTATTGAATTTTCAGTCCAATTTTGACGTTTTGAAAGTTTATTGTCACGTTAAATAAACGCAAGTAATCACACTATAGCTTTGTATTACTCAAGTTTTTTATAGATCAATTCATATCATTAACACGTTCACAATATTTCAGTAATAAATTTACCGTCGCATATTATAAAGCTCAGCCCCGCTTGCACAGCTTATCTCAAACGCTAACTCGTACAAAAATCAGCCTTTCTGCTTATGAGCGATATGATTCATTTTACAAATTCAACTTAAATTTTAGAATATTTGCGCTGATAAAATGCATCGTAACACAAGTCCTTTTCATTTTTTGCTATCAAATATTTTTAATAACTTGTATCAATTATTTTTTAAATTATCATTTTGTTTTTTTAACTTTCTGAACATACATATGTAAAGAAAGTGTTGTAATCATGTCAAAAATCCGAGTTTGAGATTTTTGTATTTCTATGGGCCTAATTTTTTAAAAACTGCGATACCCGTTTAAACACATTATTCGATTGAGTCGAAAGTTTATTATACACAAGTCACCGTCGCACTAACTGTATAGGTTTTGGAGTGAATCAAGCCCTTATAAATTTTTACAGGGAAACAAAGAAAAATTCTATATAATGGGGTGAAATTATTTCATGTACAATAGCGTAAAATGAAACAATGGATAAAGATACTTAAACACCCTATTATCATTTTCACTTTTGTTTACTTAATGATTTGCCTTAACTTATTTATACAGCCGTTAATTACTTAATGTTTAGAATGTCGAGTGGAGTCCCTTCAAATTTTTAATAACGTAATATATTAAATATATTTTTAATATATGTACTGTTTTAGATTCAACGTGACTGTATTTTATTTTTTAAATACAGAATAATTATTAAAATAAAAATCTGTTGTTGTTAAAGAAATCTGATAAAGAATAAAAGTTATGTTCTACATTAAATATAGTTTGTTTTTATTGCTATTATTATTATTTTTTTTTTAAGTAAAAGAAAAGAAAAAAAAAAAAAAAAAAAAAAAAACTGATTTATCTAGTGCAAAGGCTACTTTCAAACGATTCTACACAACATTTCATCTTTATGTTTCGTAAACAATTTAATTTCAGCAGAAAATAATAAAATAATATCTTAACCTAAATAATAAATCCCGGAAAAATATTTATTCTTCTGAAAATGCTATTTTATGACTTTAAAAACATTACTAAAACATTGTAGTTTAAAACAGTCTTTTTAGTATAACTTATTTAAAAAAAAAAAAAAAAAAAAAAAAAGAAAATCAAAAATTTTAACTCGCTTCTCTATGTCCAAATAACTTCTTATATTAATCATAAACAAATATGTTTTTAGATTCGACTTCTGTTGTGATTGAAGAAATGACATTTTTAAACACCGATTTGTTAAAAGTGACTGATTTTTCTTTTAAAATGAATCTGTATAAAATATTTGGTTGTAACTTGAAATATATGTGAGGGATAAGAAAGAAAAGGACTATCATCAAATGAAACAATCTTTCTTATTGCTTTCCATGTATTTTCTAGATGGTTTTATTGTATGAGGGAGATATTTTTGTATTTCTGTTTTGATTTTAGATTGTGCCGGATACATATTTTATTCTTTTATTTCTTGTTTTATGCCAGAAAAAATAAACTTGACCACTACAATAACTTTCATGGTTGCACTGAATTAAATGTCTTTTCTTTATTTCTTTCATTCTTTTTACACTAAGATGAATGATTTAAATAGGCAAGAAAATTCTTACTGATACAGATAATGCTTTTAGTTTTATGATTTATTTTATTTTTCTTATATTAATGACGGTATAATATCTAATTAACATGGTTACTGTAATGATGTAGGGTATGGTCTGTGTGATATAAAAGTTATCTTTGAATTATTTAATTAAATAATTTTTATCAAAATATAATCATGGGTCTACTTAATTAAAAAAAATTATTATTTTTTAACGATAAGATTAAAAATCTGGTGTGAAACAATCACACGACTTCCATTACCCAATATTATACGCATTATAATTTTTTTTTTTTTTTTAAATAATGTGATCAGAAGACATAAAATTGACCTAACGAAGTAGAAACATAAAATTTTTCCGGTATGAGGAACTTAATACTCGTGTAAAGATATATAAAACAAAGTTTACATAGCAAGTTAAAACTAGGGGGGGGGGGGGGGAAGGATGGTAGAGTTATTTTTTAAAACACCAATTTCCAAGATCTAAAATTAACCTACCTAAGCAGGATGGCTCTAAATTTTCTTGTAATAACCATATAATACATGAGAAAGGATATTTAAAATTGATTTATGTAACGATTTTCTTGAAAATCGTTAGAGTCGTTTTTGAGATACCAACTTTTACCGAAACTTGGCATACTCAGTTATTGACCGGAAAACAATAATTACATACAAAAGCGATATTTAAAAGGAAGTTGAAACGGCGAGTTTGGGAAAAAAAAAATCCGTACAGCTGCTTTTAAAGGAACGCCCCTCGAAGACCTGAAATTGAACTATTTTTATAGAACACTTATAAATTTTCCTGAACTAACCAATTATGTCATTCGAAAGGACGCCTAATAGAATGTTCATATAGCAAATTTGAAGAAAATCGTTAGAGCCGCTTTTGAGATACGGATTTACGGCCCACTTCCGGTTTTCCAATTTACAGCAAAATTTGGAAAATCCATCTTTTAGGGGCCTTTTTTAATAAGTATAATTCTTGTAAAGAAATAGCTAAGAGGCCTCAAATTTTGCATACATCGATCACTAACTTAATTCTTTCACTACAAAACGGAATCATGTAATGGTTTCGACTACTTAAAAAAAAAAAAAAAAAAAAAAAAAAAAAAGGAGAGAGAGAGAATCAGTCTACATATTTGAGATATTTACACTTTTTTTAGTATAATGTGCGTATTTTTTTTTTTTTTTTTAAGCACCACTAATGTAATGGCACAATAATGGTTTGGCGTAATTTTTCAGCAAACGAAATAACGCTAAATTATTTTTAACTGTAAACAGAACTCTGAAGAAATTGTTAATAGGGTCCTGTAAGTTATTCATTGAAACTATATTTTTCGACAGGTTCTCTATGCACATTTATATGAATGTAAAACTCTGATCTAAAGCTAATTTCATAAATTTATTTTATTGTACGACAAAGAGTACTATTTAGTTAGAAAAGTTCATAAGATTTTGGGTTAACTATTTAAAAAGCAGAAAATATTTTTTTTTCTTGGACACTATAATCATTTAACAGTTTCTTGTAGTTTATTCTTTATATTTCAGCTCTCATCACAATAATTGCATGATAATATTAATGTTATTTAATCGTTGAATCTTCTTCATATCACTTAACGGAAATTATTAGAAGGAAATTATTAGAATTTTTACATCCATGGTTTCGGACCGTGGTACCCTAGTCGGTAAGCGCCATGCACGTAATTGGAAGATTGCCGATTCGATATTTCAGCCGGCCAAAGATCGTTGTGTACACTAATGGTGACTGGTGCACATACAATCTGTCGTGGCCACAAAGTCCTCTATGTTTCCATCCACACTTACCTATGGTGATCACCAAAGCGGGAGGAAGGGGGGGATCCCCTCAGTGAAGGATCAAAATTGCGATGGCATGTCTCCGGAACATCTCTAAGTTTGTGTCCCAGACGTCGCCAATTACCCATAGCGCAGTGCTGGTGTGACGTTAAATCCAGCGTACCTACCAACCTACGTACAATCATGGATCATTTTTAATTTCCCGTGTAAAATGACTTCATGACAGAAGAATAACGTCACTGGGATAAACTTTTTTCAAAATGGCAAACTGAGTACATTTATAAACTTGCCGTTTTTAGTTAATAACTACTTTAATTAAAATGATAGAAATTTCTAAGCAGCTGAAATGTCTTCCTTGGAGTATTCGGATCACATTGATACCTTTCATGACGCGAAAGACCCTGCCCTCCGCTAGAAGATGCTGTCGCAGACAAAAAAATTTGACGCCAGTGACAGTAACTTTTTTTTAATATATAGAGACATTTAATTATTTAATTTATTTTTTTTTTAACAAACATATATATATTTTTTTTTTATTAAAAAAATAAATAAATAAATAACTATACTTATCTCAAAGATTTTTTTTTTTTTTAATAATCTTTGAGACAAGCATATATATATATATATATATATATATATTCTTTAAATAAAATTAAAAAAAATATATTAAATATGCTTGTCTCAAAGATTAAACCATGTATGTCTAAGTACATGCCGTATTAAATCGAAACAGCGAATGGCTCATTAAAATCCACTAGCATGTTGCAAGGAATGTTCAAGTTTCCTTTTCAGCAGGACACATACAGATTCTTCCTTGGTCTGCTTATTCGCCGGATATTTCACCTATTGTACAGTGCGTTCGAAAATGATAGGTTAACCTGTAATTTCTAAGTCTGGCAACAGCAAAATAAGTATTATCTGTATATTTTACAAGATTGTGTATAAAATATCATTTCTAATACGCATGACACAAAATAAAATGAAAAATAGCTATTTAATGAATATTTAACTTGATTTTTAGTTGAAACATCGTTTCAAAATGATAGGTTTATTTTCAAAATTGTTTTTAATTTTAAAATGAATTATTCAGATTTTTGTAAGCCACGTGTTAAATGACATTTTGAAGATTTCTGCTTTATAAATTGCTGTTGTTTCAAATTGAAATTCTTATAAGAGCTCATTACTGGCTAGAAGCGATATGGGTCGTAAAAGTCGTCTGTTATTATTAGAGCAGGGACAAATACTTGCCTATAAACAATCTGGAAAGTCTGGATGAGAAATTTCTAGACTACTAAAGAGATCATGCAATATTGGGAATTCATTTTTGAGATAAGGAAGTGAATATAGAAAGAAGAAATGTACCGGAAGGCCATCAAATGTGACAAAACATATACAGAGAAATTTTTTTAAGCAGTTGGAAAGTGGGAATGTGAGCTCGTCTGCTTTAGTGAGCAACAGGACCCTGCGTTGTGAAAGTCGGCAGTGCATAGAGCAGTAAAAAATTACAGAAAACAGGCGTATATTAAAAGAAAAGCTGCTCCTAAGTTAACATCTAAACACAAAGAAAAGCGTTTGAAATTTGCCCAAGAATTTATGACATGGAAAGATGAATGGCATCGAATAATGTTTATTGATAAAACAAAATTCTATTTGGATGGACCAGACTACTGCAAATTTTATTGGCATGACCTACGTAATGAAAAAGAAATATTTTTTAAAAGACAAGCATAGGATGTGGCTCTGTCATGGTGTGGACGAGGTATGGATGGAATAGTAAAACAGACATAGCATTCATAAGTACTCGTTTGAATGCTTTAGGGTACCAAGAAGTTCTTGACAAACATTTTCTACCAATTGCAGAAGATATTCGAGGACCAATTTTTATATTGCAGCAAGACAATGCTTCCGTTCACGTTGCGAATTCTACTTTTTAGCGGTTATCGAATATTGGTATTCAGGTTCACGACTGGCTTGATTGTATCCCAGACTTCAAGCCGATGGAAAACGCAGAGGGCAAGCTCACTCAAAAAAGTTTATGGAGGTGGAAGAATTTATAATTCTCTGATAGACTTAAAAACAGCTATTTCGTCCAAACAGGCAGAAATAAGCAAAAATTATATGCGAAAACTTATAAGAAGCATGCCGAAGATAATTTATGAACTTATTCTGCATAAAGGTGGGAAAATTTCTTATTAAAAAACCTTATTATAATATTTTTAGATCTGTGAACCTATCTTTTTGAAACGGCAATGTCTGTAAATTTAAAGTTTTTGTTATGTAATTTAAAGTTATTTTATATAATGTGACAAAGTTTTGTCATTTTTTTCCTTTTGAAAATATGAGTTTATTAAAAGAGTATTAAGAATGTGTGTTTGATATTTTTAGAGATTTCACACTTTTATAAGGTGAACCTAAAGCACTGTACCGATGGGGGTTTCGTTGGTTGGCGTCTCCCACGTGATCTTCGTCCTACAGCTTCTACAGAGGAACTTTCAGTAGGCATGCAAACAATATCGAATATTTTTGCCTTGGCAGACACTCAAAGTCCATTGACTTCACCCACTTCATAAAGTAGCACATACTGCAAGCAGGTGGCCACACAAAATAAAGGTTTTGGGCTTTTTTTTTTTTTTTTTCGTTGAAAATTTAATTATTTGTTTATACCTGTACTAGTCGCTTGTGTATTGTATTTCATTTAATTCTGGTGCTTCCGTTATGATGTTAAAATTTTTACAATTGCGAATTTAACATTTACCATTGATAACATCTCTGATTGTACAAGTAATTGAAAAAATGGCGGTGAAGTTCTTGATTATTACGTTAAATATTAAAATATGTACAACATGCCTTTATACATGTATCTCTATGTAAATATATATTCTTTTGTAACGTCCTATTATATATTAATTGGGCTTTGGATTCTTTAAATGTTTGGCAAATGGCTTTTCAAAAAGGTATCACCATATACATATATACTCAGGTTGTATCTAAAAAGGTCCGACAAAATTTACGGAAGGTCAAGTATACCAAAACAAATAATTTATATATAGGAACGTCATGGTAACGTCATAAACGATATTTATCCTAAAGTGAATTAGTCAACACGAGCCACCATTACTGCAGACAAAGATGAAGCAAACTAGAATGGAATTTATACAGAAATGCAGAGATAGCAAACATGCATTTAGAGTATGGGGCGATTGGTGGAAATGGACGAGAATCGATCCGTTTGTATAGCGGCAAACTTTCTAACTGACGTGCGCCCCACTGCGAACTTTTTGCGTCTTTCTTCAGATAATTGTGCAAAGCTGAATCTATCATAATAATCATTCATTGTGATCGGATCAAACATCATGTACACCTGCCATGGAAAAAATTGTCGTCAATGAACGTAGCCCTTGCACAAGTACGTAAGCCATTGCATTAAAAACTGCCGACTAGCACGCACACATAAAAATTCCGCCTATAAGCTCTAATCTAAAAGGGTTTGTTTCAGTAAGCCTGATTTACCCTTAAAAAATGTCGAAACCTTTATGAATCACTATAATAAAGCTAATGGAATTGATGAAATTAAAACTTTCTTCTAATAATCCCTGTTAGGTATTGATATACTTTTGCCTCACTAGAGGGCGCCAGAGGTCCCGTTGAAATGAGATTCGAAGAACATTTTTTGTTTACTCGCTCGCGGGACATTAGTTTTGGTTTTAGTTCTGTTCTAGAATGGAGAGCAATGTCATGAAATAGTAGTTTGCTCTCGGGGCCTTTTTGGCCTGATTTTATTATTCATGGAGCTACCGTTGAAGAAATAGAAAAAGTAGCCCATAGATTAGTTAGTTTTAGTTTGTCTTTAGTGAAGAGAGCAACACAATGAAATAGAATGCTCTCAGGCCATCTTTGGCCTAATTTATTTTTATGAAACCACCATTGTCATAACGAAATAGAAAACTGGTGGCTTAGTTATTAAAATATTATGAATAGAAAATTGTTTTCGTGAAATTTCGAATATGTAAATACCTTTTGAAAATAGTGTTTCTTCATGTAAATACTTTATTTAATAAACTGTATATATTTTTCTCATCTTAAAGGAGAAGCTATTATTTCTAGAAAAACAAGTGTCCGTTATTAGTCTTCATTTTTTTACGTCGAAGAATTCTACAGGTAAGAAGAATATTATTATATCAGTTTGAAGATTATTACTTTGAAATATAAAATGATTTGAAATTATTAAATAAGACATTTGATTAAATGAAATAACCTGCAATCTTTATATTACAAAGAATCGAGAAGATTCGCTTGAAGCCATTCAGAAGAATGGCGTTTTATAACATAATTTTATGGCGTCCACCACATCAGGATGTATTGTTTATATTAAATACAGGAAATATCGTTTATATTAATATTGTTTATATTAACTGAAAAGAAAAGAATTATTTTCATTTGAAACAATAAATGGTTTAAAATTTATTTTATTATTATGTGAAATGTTTTTCAAAAGATATCTAGATTGAAATTATTTAGAATATAGAATATTCCTTTTTCAAAGTAAATAAAATTAAAAATGTCTGATTGGTTGAAATAAAACAAGAGTTTTTATTTGTTCTATTTGTACATTTAAAACGTAAATTTATCAAGGTCAAAATAAGATCGTTGTTTTTTATGATTGAAATAAATAAAAGTAAAAAAAAAAAAAAAAAAAAAAAAAAAATAAGCAATTGAGTATTGAGTTGACCTTGAAAAAGAAGCATCATTTGATGAAAGAAAGAATAAAAAAGCATTTTTTCATGGTAAATATTAGATGATGTCAAAATCTCATTGCAGTGAATTTTTATTGTTTTATTTTTTGTTTCGCAATGATAATGAAATAAAGTATTATTTTAGAATTTATGAATGAAAACAGAATGTGCAAGTGATAGAAGCTTCGATTTTAATTTATTTTTGGATGACATTTTGTGATTCTTTAATTCAGTAAATTTTTACAGTTAATAAATAAAGAAAAATTATTATTCAGTTGGAAATAAATATTGCTATAAGAGTAAAATAAAAATTAATAAATGGTTATTTTCTTTTGTTTACATTTTATGAAAAGAAAATGGCTCTCAAAAATAGATTTTTTTCCAAGTTGTTCTTAAAATAAAATCTTCTTGGTAAATAGAAAAGTGAAAGATTTTACATTCAAATTAAAACACATAAATAACGAATAATTGGTTAATTAACATAAATTTGTTCTGTTTTTGTTTAAAAATCAGAAATGGAAAAAACAAAAAGGCGAAGAACTCCATTACGATCTTCCTTTACTAAAACTTTAAATATTTTAAAAACAGAACTAGAGAAAGAAGATCTTGAGAAGGGTATACTTTTAGATAATTTAAATAAATTAGAGGGTTTAATGACAGAATTAAAGACACTCGACAATGAGATATTAGATATTATGTCGGAAGATAGTAAATGCGATGAAGCTTTGATTATAAAAGAAGCCGAAGAAAGCGAAGCATACTGTGATGAATTTATCACAGTTAAAAGACTAATTAATGAAAAGTTAAATTCAAATGTAAATTTTAATTACACAAGCCAAAATAAAATAGAAAGCGAAACAAACTTGAAAACAAAGCGATATAAATTACCAAAATTAGCTATCAAGAAATTTTATTCAAAATTGATAAATTATTTGCCCTTTTGGGCCCAATTTAAGAAAATTCATGAGGATGAAGAATTAGACAACGCTGACAAATTTCAGTACCTTTTACAGTGCGTAGAACCAGGAACTCGAGCCAGAGAATTACTCGAAAGTTACCCCGTAACATCAGAAAATTATTTAAAGGCAGTAAAGGCTTTTGAAGAACGCTATGGGGATAAAGATATCTTAATCGAAGTATATGTTCGGGAATTTTTTAAATTAGTCACAGCTAATGTACAGACTAGGGGAAATAGCAAAAATTTGTGTAATTTAGTGACCAAGATAGAAGCACACTTGAGATCGCTGGAAAGCATGGGTGTAAACATTGATCAGAACTCTGCGTGGCTGTACCCAATGATAGAATCCTGTTTACCCGAAGATATTATTAGAACGTTTCAAAGACTTAATGTTGGGGCCAGGGAAGATTCTACTGAGTTAGATGATAAGGAAACCACACAGAAATCGAACTTGTCACTATTGCTGAATTTTTTGAAAAGGGAAGTGGCAGGTGAAGAAAGGTTAGAATTAGCCAGGTCGGGTTTTGAAATTAATTTACCCAAGGAAAATGTTAAAAATAAATTCCACAAGAGAGATAACAGGGTCCCCACTGCTACAGGCTTATTCGCTGCAAAAGAATTAAGCTGTATATTTTGCGGAAAAACGCATGAGAGTAAAGACTGCATAACAGCCAGATCGCTCTCCCTTGACGAAAAGAAAAATAAAGTAAAAGAAAAAAATTGCTGTTTGAAATGTTTACGTTTTGGACACCGGGCAAAAACGTGCAAGGTTTTTATTAAGTGCCACGTTTGTTCGAAACCACACACAGAACTATTTTGTCCAGAGATAAGGAAAGGGGGTGAAAATAGTAGAAGCAAACCTCCCGAAGTAATACAGAACACTGTCGCCAAACAATGCTCCCAGGAAATAGCCCTTATGACGTTAGAAATAAATATAAAAGGGGGAAAAGGCCAAAAAAGGGTGCGTTGTCTTATGGACAGTGGTTCGCAGAAAAGTTACATCTTGAGGAAAACTGCCAAAGAGCTCAAGCTCAAACCCATTGGAACAGAAGTAATTGCCCATACAGTTTTTGGGGGTGCACAGATAGAAGCTAAACAGCATAATATATTTAGAGTTACTGTAGGTGCATCGAATAATTGGGTCAGTTCCATACATGAGCTCGATCTTTTAGACCAAGAGAAAATTTGTGGTGAAATTCCTCGAATTCCAAAGGGAAATCTGTGCAGAGAACTCAAGAAAAATAAGCTGTGGTTGTCCGATATCGTCCCTGGTAGTACGGAAATAGAAATCCTGATCGGGAGTGACGTCTACGGTCAACTGTTAACGGGTCGAGTCAAGCAATTAGAAAATGGACTCACAGCGATAGAAACCAAACTTGGGTGGACAGTTTGTGGGAAAACAGGGCTTCCATCTCAGGGTTGTTTGAATAGCGGTACAGCAGTATTAATGACAAATCTGTACATAAAAGATTGGAATGTTCCAGACTTGAGGCGACTCGAAACGATAGGAATCAACGACCCTGCACAAATCTTGTCCAAAAGAGAAGAAGAAGATCAAGCGCACGATATGTTTCTTAGACAACTCGCCAGAAACGTCACATCTGTAAACAACACGTCCGAATTGGAAGAATTTAAATCTAAGACAACAGAAATCATGGCTGAAGCTAAAATGGACCTAAGATTATGGCAATTCGGTCCTGTAAAAGAAATAGAAAAGTTGTCTTTAGAAAATGAAAAGGAAAACTTCTCAACTCCAATTCCAGTTTTAGGAATTAAATGGGACAGAACAGATGATAGCTTGATGGTCTGCAATAAATTTGACTTAGAAATAGTGAATCCATCAAAACGTCAAATTCTATCCATAACTCAAGGAATTTTCGATCCCATCGGTTTTCTAGCTCCAGCATTGTTACCAGCCAAGATAATAATTCAAGAATCTTGGTCCAGCAAATCAGCATGGGACACTCCGCTTACAGAGAAAATTCAAAGAGACTTTCAGAAATGGTACCGCGAATTAAAACAGCTAACAGAATTGAAGATCCCGAGAAGAATAGGTTATGGAAATAAAGAAGGTTGGATCCTACATATTTTCTGCGATGCAAGTCAAAGTGCCTATGCAACAGTAATTTTTCTACGGTGCGAAGAAGAAAAAAGCGTTTCAATTCAATTTTTGGGAGCAAAATCGCGGTTGGCTCCAAAAAAGGCTCTAACGATTCCTCGTCTTGAGCTGCTTGCCTGTGTGTTGGGATCCAGACTATCAAAGTATGTCGTAGAAGCTTTGGACATCCCTACAGTACCAACTTACTTTTGGACTGATTCTTCGACAGTTTTGGCCTGGATTAAAAGAAATGACCAGTGGGGTACCTTTGTGGGCAACAGAATCAGAGAAATATGCCAACTTACGAACCCTCAACAGTGGTACTTAGTTCCAGGAAGTCAAAATCCGGCAGACCTGCCTTCCCGTGGTTGTAGTCCTAAATACCTTCTGGAATCGGGATGGTGGGAGGGACCTAAATGGCTAGAAGATGAAAAAAGTAACTGGCCCCAACCGAAGATTGTCCCTAATGAAGTCTTAGTTATGTCGGAGAGAAAGAAAACTGCAGTGTCATTATTTTCGAGTCAAAATGTAGATCCATTTATGAATTATGAAAGAATTTCGAAATTTAGTAAACTTGTAAATATTATTTGTTGGATAAGAAGATTTGTAACAAAATGTAGAAATAAAAATCATATTTTCCCAGCTGAACTTTCGGCAGAAGAAAAGGAAGAGGCGGAAAAATTTCTCTGGTCACGCATACAGTTAGAATGTTTTGGTGATGTGCGAGAAACAATAAAAGGACTTGTTGTTATGAAAGATCAAGACAATATTCTAAGAGTCAAAACAAAGTTGTTAGATCGAGAAGACACCTTTTCTTTCAAGTATCCTATATTGTTGCCATCAAAACATCATGTTGTAAGGTGCCTAATTAGAGACTGCCACTTGAAGAATTGCCATGCTGGACTTCAGACAGTTGGTTCGATCTTACGTGAACATTACTGGATTGTTTCTGCAAAGCGTAACATCCGAAGTGAATTGATAAAATGCACAAAGTGTAAAATTTTTTCTTCCAAACCATTTGTTACTCCTCCCATCCATTTACCTTTTGACAGAGTCAGAGACTCAAAAGTTTTTGAAGTTGTTGGAATCGACTTATGTGGCCCTCTTTACCTGAAAAATAAATCCAAAGTATGGATAGTCATTTTTATCTGTGCAGTATATCGAGCCATACACTTGGAATTAGTGACGAATCTTCCAACAGAGGGATTCATACAAGCACTAAGAAGATTTGTTGCCCGAAGAGGAAGAATTTCAACAATCTACAGTGACAATGGAACTAACTTTCGCGGTGCCAACAATCTCTTTAAATCTCTTGACTGGAATCAAATTCAAAAGACGGATGACATAGCTCCAATGTAAGTTCATCCCCCCAACCTCTGCTTGGTGGGGCGGATGGTGGGAGCGTCTCATTAGAAGTGTAAAAAACCTCCTACTGAGAACTCTTGGAAAATCTTCCCTCAATTTTGAAGATCTCTCTACTATCTTGTGCGAAGTTGAAGCCATAATGAACAGTCGACCTTTAACATACCTATCAGAAGAACCAGACAAGTTCATTCCTTTGACACCTTCTTGTTTTATGCAAGACATTCAAGAAATTGGTGTACCAGATCTGGATGCCATTGATGCTAAAAAACTGAGAGCATGATACAAGCACTGCCAAAGTGTTCGATGGCAACTACAAAGTAGATTTCGAAAAGAGTATCTAGCGCAGTTGGTACAACGAAGTAGACAGATATGTAAGCCTGTTAAACAAGGCGACATTGGGCTAGTAGAAATCAACAGTGTGAAAAGACTACATTGGCCAATAGGAAGAGTAGTGAAAATTTTTCCCAGCCGAGATGGCCGTGCCAGGGTTGTGGAAGTGAAAATGCATTCTGGGACATTGATTAGACCACTTCAAAAACTCTATCCCTTAGAGATATCAGATGCTGAGGATCCAGTGATACAAGCAGCAAAAGAGACAATAAACTGAAAGTGGTCAAAAACTATAAAAAACTTTTCGAAAGACAATCACAATTGTTTTAAAATTGCATTGAACTTTAAAATATTTTATTTTTATTTTTCTTTATTTTCATTAGTTTGTAACTTAAATTTTTACTATTTGTAGTTTATAGCTTTAATTTTTCTTAGTATGTAGTTTTACAAGTTTAAATTTTCTTAATTAATTAACTGTTTAATTTTTTAGCTCTCACCTAAAAAATTAAAGGTGGGAGGATGTTAGGTATTGATATACTTTTGCCTCACTAGAGGGCGCCAGAGGTCCCGTTGAAATGAGATTCGAAGAACATTTTTTGTTTACTCGCTCGCGGGACATTAGTTTTGGTTTTAGTTCTGTTCTAGAATGGAGAGCAATGTCATGAAATAGTAGTTTGCTCTCGGGGCCTTTTTGGCCTGATTTTATTATTCATGGAGCTACCGTTGAAGAAATAGAAAAAGTAGCCCATAGATTAGTTAGTTTTAGTTTGTCTTTAGTGAAGAGAGCAACACAATGAAATAGAATGCTCTCAGGCCATCTTTGGCCTAATTTATTTTTATGAAACCACCATTGTCATAACGAAATAGAAAACTGGTGGCTTAGTTATTAAAATATTACGAATAGAAAATTGTTTTCGTGAAATTTCGAATATGTAAATACCTTTTGTAAATAGTGTTTCTTCATGTAAATACTTTATTTAATAAACTGTATATATTTTTCTCATCTTAAAGAAGAAGCTATTATTTCTAGAAAAACAAGTGTCCGTTATTAGTCTTCATTTTTTTACGTCGAAGAATTCTACAGGTAAGAAGAATATTATTATATCAGTTTGAAGATTATTACTTTGAAATATAAAATGATTTGAAATTATTAAATAAGAGATTTGATTAAATGAAATAACCTGCAATCTTTATATTACAAAGAATCGAGAAGATTCGCTTGAAGCCATTCAGGAGAATGGCGTTTTATAACAATCCCATTAATGGTGACTATTTAGATATTAATTTAGAAACCAAAGATACTAAACTAATCTATGTAAATTATTATAAAAGAAATAATTTTAATTTTGATACAATAAAACTTTTATATTTTTCATCAAATCAATATTGTTCAGATTTTAGAAATATTTTTTAAATGGAATTAGACGTGTACATAAACTGTTCTGGAACTTCCGATAAAAGAAATTATATGTTATGTGTTTACCAGGGCCCGATTAAGCTTTGAAGCTAGGGAAAGCTGAGCATCATTTTGGGGGCCCCTTTCATTTTGGAAAATCTTGTTTTCCTGTTACATATTGTAATATAAAAAATACTATAGACTAAAAAATAGTGTGTATTTATTATTATTATTATTATTATTTTCATATATCTGTGTGGTTTCTACACAGAACATTAAAGTAATACAACTTTTTAATTAAGAACATTCAGATTTTTGAGGTTAAATAATAGATTTTTCCCGAAATAGTTAGTGTTTTGTCTTGTGTTAGGTAACCTTTCTGAGAAAAAATTCTATCTCAGTGTGAAAATATGAAACAAAAGATTCAAGACCATGTTTTTAATCCTTATGGGGCATCCTCTTAAATTTTAGAGGGGAAGCTTGTGCTTCCTGAGCCTTTTGGATAATCAGGCCCTGGTGTTTACAAGCAAGCTGTTGAACAGAATTATCCAGTTCAGTTTATTAATTTTTTGCTCAAAGATTATATAAAAAATAAAAAGTGAAGTGATGTCAATTTTCAAAGTTAATGGAATTTGCGTTTCAGAATGGTGACTTGTGTTTAAGGTAAAGATTCAGAGTATTTTGTTGCTTTTTCTAGTCTTGGCAGGTCTGGGGGAGTATTGCCGACGTAAACCCTACTGGCGAGTCACAAGTCTTGCCGCTTGCATTCTTTCTTGAATTATTTTTCAGAAATTTTCATAAATTTTGTTTTAGTTTACAATTTATCTTTTAAGTTTTTTGTTGAGTTACTTTACCGTTTCGTTTCTTTTGCAAGTTGTTAACATTCGAACTTTAGTTCCTTTGGTTAGGAGTATTTCGATATATATAGGGGGCGGAGGAAGAGAGAGAGAGAGAATCTCTGTATTCATATATATGTATATATATATATATATATATATATATATATATATATATATAGATAGATAGATAATTTTTATGGGTTTCAATTTTTTCGTTTGTATGCTAAAATGGTTATTGGAAAGACTGACATGCAATGACAATTTTGTACAAAATTTTATTTTTCTAAAATGAAAATGACGTATATTTTTTCATATTTATTAATATATATACTTATATATCGGTCTTATACTTTTTGTCACATTATAATAGATAGTTCTATAAAAGACAGCAATGCCATTAGTGCTACAGTTAGCTTGTTAACTTACAAGGAGAGGTCACGACATGGAAAATTCGAAACGGGACGAAATTGCGCAGCATTGTAGTATACTATGAGGGTAACAACATATTAAAGCAGTAGGACCCACTATCCACAAAATTTCGAGAAAAAAGCATTTAAAGTTTCAGTAATCTTTAAATACAAGTTATTTCATAAACGAGCAAGTGCCCCAGTGGTGTGATCTTAAAGCGCGAGTCAGCTAGCCAGACGACTTGAGTTCGAGGCTACCTCGAAACAACCTTTTTTTTTTTTTTTTTTTTTTAATTTCTTCTTTAACTTTTTATGTAGTCTAAACTTTTTATTTATTTTTACTAAATTTTACAATTCAATTCAAAATTTGAAAATTTTAATAAATTATTTAATGTTCTTGAGTATAAAATAACTTTTTCTATTTTTAATATTTATAACTTAAAAATACAATAAATTTCTATAACTTAAAAAATAAAATTTAGTTTTACAAAACCCTAAATAAGAAACATAAAGAAAAACAGACAAATATTAAAATAATTAAAAAATAAGCAAGCTGTAAACAAAGTGTAAAATAGTTAGCAGGTGTTCTTTAAATCTTGGTTTGAGCTTCCTGATTTTGTTTGAATGTGTATAAATTACGTAAACGCTTCTAGCTTGTTAATAATAAAGGACAGGTGGAATTTTATTTTGTGCAAGGAAGGATAAAAAAAGGAAGTCGTTATCGAAAAAGAAACGATGTCCATTAACATTTAAAATCTACATTTAAAGATAACATTTCTTTACCTGTAATAATTTAATTAATACTATAATTTTTCAAGAAACTGTATTGATTGGAGAAGTAATTATTTAATTTGGATAGTAATTATATATGCAATTAAAATAATCATTTCTCTGTATTATTATTATTATTTTTTTAATTTAAAAAACAAAATGTACTATTGTTTCAAGCATACCTAAAATAAAATAATATATATTTCGATAAATAATCAAAAACAGTTTCTTTAGTTTTACCTTATTTTACAGTTAAAATAAAACTAAAATTTATTTTTTAAGTTATAGAAATTTATTGTATTTTTAAGTTATAAATATTAAAACTAGAAAAATTTATTTATTTTATATTAAAAAAAATTAAATAATATTTTATTAAAATTTTCAAATTTTAAATTGAATTATAAAATAAAGTAAAAATAAATAAAAAGTTTAGATTACATAAAAAGTTAAAGAAGAAAAAAAAATAGTAGTCTCGAGGTAGCCTCGAACTCAAGTCGTCTGGCTAGCAGACTCGTGCTTTAGGATCACACCACTGGGGTGCTTGCTCTCTTGCGAAATAACTTGTATTTAAAGATTACTGAAACTTTAAATGCTTTTTTCTCGAAATTTTGTGGATAGTGGGTCCTATTGCTTTAATATGTTGTTACCCTCATAGTATACTACAATCCTGCGGAGTTTCGTCCCGATCTGAATTTTCCATGTCGTGACCTCTCCTTGTTAGTTTAAATTTATAGTATATATTACAAGTATTCTTGAAGCTTTCTCATTTTGTACTAATTCCAGCTTTTTTATATTCATATTTTCCCAACATTATTTAGATAAATGAAAATATTTTTGATATAATTATACTATAAATCATTTTTACGGCTTAGTGACAACTAATTTTAATAACTAACTGAAATTGTTTTAGGAAATATTTTATTTTGTAAAAATATTTATAACTAATTATAACATTAATGTTAGTCGGAGGATTAACACATTTAATAATACTTTCTTCTGTGTTTATCATTATATTTATATATACATATTAGTGAAAATTAACTATATAATATACAGTAAAAAATTCATTCTTTTCTTAGCAGAATGACATATATTATGAAAAAGTGGATCTATCTTTCATGTTTTCACTTTAGGCTCATTATTCTTTGTCAAAATGATTGATATATGTAAACAGATATACAGATAATTTTTCCTTACTCTTAAGAGGTTCGCTTTCATTATTTCTACTTTTTTAATTTCTCTTTTAAATAAGAAGATATTCTTAAGTATTATTTTTTTTAATAAACAATTTATAATGTACAAGAACAAACTTTTTTTTTCTCAAGAGTTAATGTTAGTTTTACTTGCAGCGAGGGTGAGAGGGAGTGGTGAAATTACTTCTGCGATATTTATAAACTCCTAGTGCAGATTAACGCAGACTTTATTTCTTATTTATTTATTTTTAATTTTTCAGATGTATAAATAAATTATTAAATGATATACGTTTATATTTCAGACGGTTTGCTTAGACAAATTTTTATGTATTTGTTATTACACTATCTACCAATATGCAATTGGACACTTTCGATTTTAGACGTTTTATCAAATCTCTAAAAACGTTCTGCAGGAATTATCTTGAAACTTTGGGAGTTTAAAGTGCATATTATACCTCATATATTTCAGGGGGGAAAAAAAGTCCTAGAGAAGAAAACAGGATCTGTAAAAAATTACACAAAAGTCTAAATGTTTTGAATCACCCTATAAAAAGTAATTCTTAAATTGAAATTTCACTGTAGCATGTTTCTATGAGGCTTCTTCTAAAAATCTGCATAAATTTTTATGAATCTGCCACATATATTCATGGAAATGTAATAGTTTCTTTAAAAAATTGCCACATTTTTAATTATAACACGTAGGGTGTTAGCTTCAGTGCAAAGCCATTTTTAGGAAACTTGCCATAGTACATTAGACACTGCATACTGCAATCATAATGCAAAAATGTTCAATATCTTATGACATATGAATACTTTTACTGAATAATTTTTAACTACGCATGCACTAGCTTTATAAAAAACTTTATCTGCATAATTTAATAGCTAAAAGTATTGAGGTACTTATTTGAAAACCCCAAACTAATATCACGTAAATTCAAACAGTTATGAGTTATAGAATGAACAGAATTACAGTTCCTCTCAAAATAAAAAAGATGATAGGGGGTTGCATCAATATCTATTTACAATTAGCGAACACTGTATTACCATTGGGTAGATAAAACCTGAAAATAAAAGTTCTCAAAATAAAAGCAGAAGTATAAGGGGTTCTACTCACATTTTTATTCTGATTCAATCAGTGCCCAATGGTAACACAACATTTGCTGATTGTAAATATATTAGGTCGTTGCAAAAGTTCTAGCGGACGCGGATCATTTTATTGCCTCCAAAGACGAGAGCTTCTATCGCCATGGTATATATTTGTTACCTGAAAAATGGGCAAAGGTTGTAGAAAGTAATGAGGAGTATTTTCATTAAAAATTGTCATTTGATTTGATGTATTTTTATGAAATGAAGCAATAAAAGACCGCACGAACTTTTACAACGACCTAATATATTGATAAATCCCCCTAGCATCTTCCTTTTTATTTTGAGAGAAATTGAAACTCTGTCCATTCTATAAATTATAACTGTTTGAATTTATAGGATATTTAATTCGAGTTTTCATATAAGTATAGCCCAATACTTTTGGCAATTAAATTATGCAAGTGAATTTTTTTATAAAGCTTGCGCATGCATAGTTAAAAATTATTTAGTAAAAATGCTCATACTTCGAGAGATAGTTAACATTTTTGCATTGGGATTGCCGTATGCTGGGTCTAATGTAGCATGCCAAATTTCCTAAAAATGGCTTTGCTCTGGGTCTAATACCCTACGTGTAGTATGCCAAGTTTCCTAAATGTAGCTTTTTTTTTTTTTTTTAAAGAAACCATTATATTTCTATGAATATATGCGGTAGCTTCATAAAAAAATTTACAGATAATTAGAAGAATCCTTATAACCATATGCTACAGCTAAGATGCATTTCAAACATTACATTTTACAGGGTGATCCAAAACATTTTGATTTTTGTTCAATTTTTTACTGGTTCATTTTACTTCTTCAGGACAAAGGCTTTGCTGAAATATATGAAGAATTACATACTTCTGATTCTCCTAAAGTTTCAAGATAATTTCTCATGTATTGTTCTAGATATTTGACAAAACGTCTAAATTTGAAAGTGTCCAAATACTTATTGGTAGATAGTGTATATTTTTTATTTAGTTTCATTCTTTTTAATCGCATTGGAGAAAAAATAAACAAACTTAGTGTTATTTTAAGTATAAAAAAGGTTTGCAATTTAATTTTATCTTACTATATCCTTCTTCTTATTATTATTATTACCGACAATTTTATATATTAATTTACTGAAAACAAACTTACAAATACTATGCGTTTCAATTCTTCCCAGCTGTCAAATTAATTTTTAAAATGAGACAATTATTGCCCATTGAAAATATTAGGAACAGGAAATGTTCTAGTGAAAATTAATGTATACTACTTAGAGAGAAAGCCATTGGAATCAAAGTGATTGACATATTAATTTCACAGAGGAGTGATTTCGCAATGTTTTATGCATGTTTCTGAATTTAAAATGAAAATTTATAACCCCTTTTCTCCAAAAAAATATTTTATCAGCATTTCTGATATATATATATATATATATATATATATATATATATATATATGAGTACTTTAAAATCCTTCAACGCGCAGTTCCTTGCCAGGAGAACAGGAAAGTAGCTAATCAAAAATCCTGGTAGGGGATCAAAAACTGTCATTTAAAAAAATATTTCCTAATTGTTTTCATGATAATAAATTAAAAATTAAATGTTAATATTCACTTATCATTAATATTAATTAGAACAAATCAATAATAATTACCATTTATAACACTTAAAATTTGGTTTTTAAAGGCGATTCTTTCATTTGGCCGGTAAATTTTGTGATATCCAATAGGAGGCCTTGATTCCGGAATTCTTAAAAAAAAAAAAAAAAAATCTTTCATAACTCAGTGGGGAGTGAAAGAGTAGTCTTTCTTTTTTTTTTTTTTTTTTTTTTTTTTTTAATTACCTTATCGATAAATTCTTATGGTTTTCTATATTAAAGAACTTATTTACCTTTCCTCTAAAGCATCACATCACTAACATACTCCAACTTTTTATAGATTTTAACGTATTTTAAAGGTTGGATAACATTATTTGCACTTTTACCATATAAGCTACAGTCGGTAACAAAAGTGTCCGAACACTAGCAAAAATTCCTATGTAAGAAATGTACACTTCATACGGTTTTGTTAAATAAATCTTATCGAATCCTGTTTTTAGTCAGTGTAAGAACACGATTCGATAAGAATTTATTTAACAAAACCGTATGAAGTGTACTTTTTTTACATAAGAATTTTCGCTAGTGTTCGGACACTTTTGTTAGTACGTATACGCATCATAAGCATGAACTGTGCAGCGTAAGTATAAATGTGTGATGCAATTTTAATGAACAGTTTCATATTTAAACTGGAACAACATTCAACGAAATCACAATTTTTGCTAACAGAAAAACTACAGACAACTTAATATATATATTTTTTCATAAGCTTAATATAGATTCTCATTATTATGAATGCAATATACATACCTTTAACTGTTATTTTAAAGGTCTGTTTTATTTATTACTTATTTCTAAATGACGAATATTTTATTTACACAATACAAGAAGCTACATAAGTATTCAGATCTGCTGGTAAAATTAAAAAAATAAAATAAAAATAAAAGAGTAATATTAAAATTTTTAAAGAAATACAGTATTAAATATTATGTAACAAATGTAATATAAATAAATAAATAAATAATATATAAATAGATAGTTAGATAGAATGAAAATTGTTTAATTTGGTATCTCTATACCTATCATTATTTTTTTACCTAATTCTACAAATCAATTTATAATTATTTTCAAATTCATTATTTCACATGGCAGTGGGGATTTATATGACTTATAAATTAAAATATTTTTAAATTGAAATGATGAATGAATTTTAAGAAAAACATTTTTTGTAATTTTTTATGTTTTTTCTTATTTAAAAAACATTATATTTTATGAGTATTTTATCTGCTAAAGCTTTTTTTATTATTATTATTACAAGATAATATAGGTAACAATGAGATTACATTCTGAGGTTACAAGAAGGGTTTTACAACATGAGGTTTCTTTATCATGAAAATATTAAGCAATTAATTACATTTCAAGAATATGCATTAATTTTTTTTCTAAAATCTTAAAAGTCAATTATTTTCTCATTTAACCTTATTTTTATTATTAAATAAATACAAGCATTAAAAAATATCTTTTAAAACTTCTTTTTTTTTTAACTTTTCACTAAAATTGTAGTAATCCATTTTATTTCAGTAGATTTCGACAATACTTTTTAGAAAGAAAAAAGATTTTATGAAAAAATTTTCTACAGGAAGACTATAGAAAATAGAGCAAGGGACAGTTTAATTTGGATTAATAAAAAATCGTATATCTGTACTTCATCTTCTTCAAAAGTTATTTGAAATAGTTTTTTAGAGATCGGAAAATTTAAAGAATATTTTCTATAATTACGCAATGGAATTTTAAGTTTATTACTGTACTATATATATATATATATATATACATATATAATCTAATAAACTAATAATTTTGTTTGACTGTGAAACTTTAAATTAAAATTTAATTATATTATATGTAAACACTTCAAAAAATAAACCCGTAAAGGTACGGGAAAAAACTGGCAGATGAGGTTCTAGTATTTCGCCGTCAAATATACGGACAAAACTGTACTTTTAATGTAGAACCTCACAGGATTTCCACGTAAAATATAAACAATTGTTGCAATTTTACGGTTTTAAGCTGTACTTTTGATTTACAGTTTTTTTCCCGTTGACCTTTACAAGATCTTCCAGTAAAATCTATGGGCTTTTATTGCACTGTATATATAAAATTAGAATTATGCAAACAATAATTTTTTTATTTAAAAATTATTATTTTGTTCGCGTTTAATATATTTTCTCTCAAAGTAATAATAAATGAAAGGTAAAAGATTATGCGCAAAAATGATTTAAATCATCATAAATTTATTTGTCATGTCTACTTTTTCAGATTAACTCAATCATTTCAATTGGATTTAATATAAAAGATTAAAAAAAAAGTTACATAAAACTTAGAATATTTTGATTACTTTGAAATTCTCTTTAGTTTGAAAGAAATTTCAGTCTATGATTCCAATAAAAATGTAATGATGAAAAATCTTTTTTTTTTTTTTCTTCTTACTTACTTACTTACTTACTTTCTTCCTTTTTTTTTCCTTTTCTTTGACGCGTCTGTGCGGGATTTCAGACTTCTAAACGTCTAATGCTTTTTTCCTGATTAAATTTCGCTAGGACCCCTTAGAAAGAATCCCAAGGGAGCATTCCCCTCTCACTCCTAGGACCCTAGTGCAGTTAAACGGTTCCAATTCCCACAAACCCAAACCTGACTAAATTTCATTTATATAATAATAATACTTATTATATATATATATATATATATACACACATATATATATACATATATATCTTAATATATATAAATCTCGTGTCACAATGTTTGTCCTCAATGGACTCCTAAACCACTTAACCGATTATAATAAAATTCGCACACCATGTGCAGTTCGATCCAACTTGAGAGATAGGATAGTTTAAATCTCAAATTATAGTCGCAATTTTAATTTATTGCTAATTATTTGTTATAATATCAATATTTCATTATTTCAATTTCTAATTATGATTAAATTATTTTGAATACATCATTCGAAAGATATTTTAAAGTTCTTTTAAATTATCGAAAGTTTTCACCAGATTTACACGTTTTGAGGTGTCCTGAATCAGTTTTCTTTTATATCTCAGAAATTAATTTAAAAAAATTTCATAAGTAATACATCATTTGAAAGCTTTGTTGACTTGATACACATTTTAAAGTACTTTTACATTATCGAAAATGGAATTCGAGATTTCACCCGATTTACACGTTTTGAGGTGTCCTGATTAGGTTTTTTTTTTTTTTATCTCAGCTACTAATTAAAATAATTTTATAAGTAATAGATCATTAGAAAGCTTTTTTTGATTTGGAATCGAACAGTGGATTACAGAAATTTCTACCGCCAGATGGCGCTGTAATACATTCAAATTTCAATATTTCAATTTCTAATTATGATTAAATTATTTTTAATGCATCATTCGAAAGATATTTTAAAGTTCTTTTATATTATCGACAGTTTTCACCAGATTTACACGTTTTGAGGTCTCCTGAATTAGTTTTCTTTTGTATCTCAGCTACTAATTAAAATAATTTCGTAAGTAATACATCATTAGAAAGCTTTTCGAACAGTGGAATACAGAAATTTGTACCGCCAGATGGCGCTGTAATATTTTAAAATTTCAATATTTCAATTTCTAAATATGATTAAATTATTTTTAATACAGCATTCGAAAGATATTTTAAAGTTCTTTTAAATTATTGAAAGTTTTCACCAGATTTACACGTTTTGAGGTGCCCTGAATCAGTTTTTTTTTTTGTATCTCAATTATTAATTAAAAAAATTCATAAGTAATACATCATTTGAAAGCTTATTTTAGTTGATACACATTTTAAAGTACTTTTGCATTATCGAAAATGGAATTCGAGATTTCACCCGATTTACACGTTTTGAGGTGTCCTGATTAGGTTTTCTTTTGTATCTCATCTACTAATTAAAATAATTTCATGAGTAATACATCATTTGAAAGCTTTGTTGATCTGGAATGGAACAATAGATTACAGAAATTTCTACCGCCAGATGGCGCTGTAATATTTTTAATTTCAATATTTCATATTCTAATTATGATTAAATTATTTTTAATACATCGTTCGAAAGATATTTTAAAGTTCTTTTACATTATCAAAAGTGGAATTCGAGATTTCACCTGATTTACAATTTAAAGTGTCCTGATCAGGTTTTCTTTTGCATCTCAGCTAATTGAGTAAGACCGTTCAAAATTGGTATATGCAAGTTAATTAGGAGGGGCTGGAACGGTGGGGAAGGAATAGGCGCGCAGCGCGCATGGGTTTGGGACCCGGTGCGAGTTTTTACCCGATGATAAAAGATTTTTTTAAAAATTAATTTTCTTAATAAAAGTTTGAGTTGAGAAGGAATATGCGTGTACAGCGCACGTATATCCTCAAACGTGCGCGCGCAGCGCGCATGGGTCTGCGCTGCCGAAGGCAGTGGCGTCCCGGTGTGAGTTTTTACCCGATGCTAAATGATATATTTTTTAATTCCTTTTCTTGAGAATGAAAGTTTATGAGTAATAACATGGAATTTTGAGAAGTCATAAGGATGGTGAAGGAATACTTGCGCGCAGTGCACGGGTCTACGCTGCCGAAGGCAGTGGGGACCCGGTGCGACATTTTTCCTGATCAGATTTTTTTCTTTCTTTTTTTATCACATGATAAAAATTAATGCAATTTTGAGAATTCATTAATTATTGTGATTCATTTAAAAATAGTGACCAGCGAAGCGGGCGTAGCCTGCTAGTATGTATATATATACTTTAGCCCTTGAAAATATTTTAGGAATTAAAAATTCCAATTATATAAAAAAGGAGAGGTTCTATTTTGATTATAAATTTAAGACAAAATATATACTTTTTAATTAAAAAAAATTTTTAATGATAAAATGATAATATTTAATAAAACTTTTAATAAATTTGATAAAATTAAATAAAAGTATATGCTAGAACAACAGAAATAATAAGGCAACTTGATAAAATTAGTTTGAAAAGGTACAATAATAGTGCTCAAATTAAATTTTTATTTAAATAATAAATATAATCATTTTTGGAATATGTACTCTTTTATGTATACCTTTAATTAAAATTAAAAAAAAAGATTTTGTTTTGGGTCTGTTACATAAACTTAAAAAATGCCTTTCATATTTTGTAATTATATTCACATGTGAATACAACATTTCTGAATATTTTAAGCCGAGTAATCAGCACAATGTAAAAATAGTAAAAGATCTCTCTCAAAGTGAAAGAAGTGTTTTAGATAAAATGTATTTCAGATTTTTATTTTCTACGTTACTGTTACTGTTACTGTATGTCATTTTGACACCTTCTACTTCAGTTGATGGGTTGACGCATTTTGATCTGAAAGTTTTACTGAGTGCATTTGAGTGTATAAACATTTATAATATTTAACTTTTTTTTTTTTTTGCGCAGCGTATACTTTTTTAAATGTTTAGTGACACTATATCATACGTATCAACTTGTTATATAATAAAAAATTTATATATTTCTGTAATTGGCAAGGCATAGTAATATTATTTTCTTTATTTAATATTTAAACTTAAAGATTTCATATTAACTAATTAATTATTTCAAAAATCTTATCAGTATTTTTTCTTAAAGGGTAATAATTAAAAACTCCTTGTGTACCACAGTATATGTCGGGAAGCTCTATACAGGGTGTCCCAAAACTCATGGTTCATACATTAGGGGGTGATAGAACAGAACTAGACAAGCACATATCACCATACAATCCATGATCGGAACGGGCTTGGGACAGTACCCGCGTGCTAGATTCAGGGCGCTCGCTGATACGATATACAATGTCGTCCGTTAAAAATGGTATCTTTAAACTCCTTCCACGTCCGGTATCCTGCATGCAACTTATAAAGGAACCCCTTTCGCAGAGTAGTTGGTACAGTCGTTGAAAGGTCCTCGCATCAAGCACGTGTCTTGTTGGAAAATGCTCTCGGTACAACCTTCGAGCTTCCCTTGCACTGCCGTCTTCCGTTCCGTACACGTAATGCATCTCGGCCTTCTCTTGATTTGAGTACGCACCCATCTCATCGATGATCCACAAAACGAAGACAAGTGACAACTGCGGTGAACAGCCTTTTTATTGCAGTCGCTGGAAGGCGCCCTCTAACGCTTTACGGCTTGAGTTCGGACCATGGATTGTATGGTGATTTGTGCTTTTCTAGTTGTGTTCTGTCACCCCCTAACGAATGTACCATGAGTTTTGGTACACCCTGTAGAAGTAAGTAACTGACACTTTTTTTTTTTTTTTTTTTCATTTTTCCTTTTCTTGTGTTTCTAAGGGAGAACAAACATTAAATAAATGAATAATAAGTAATAAAATATTCTTTAATAAAAGATTCAATCTTATTTAGTCAATCAGAATAAAGGAATAATGTAGGAGGCTAACAAATAGCACATACATTTTTTTTTTTTTTTTTTTCTGTCTCAGAAGCTGTTCTGGAATTCGCATGCAATATGAAATGTAAAAAGATGTATTAAATCATAGATGCCAATATTTTAATTTATTCCGGAGTATTTTTAGCCTCGCCTTCATTTCGCACCGCTTAATTTATAGAATATTTTTTCAATTGTATAACTACGATAAAATAAGAAAAATATTACTCTTAAATAAAAAATGGAAAGAAGTAAAGTCGGGGCTAAAGTACTCGGAATAAATTAAAATATTGGCAGCTCTTGTTAAACCCTTCCAAGAATATTAACGGAAGCGCAAACTCTATTCAACACGAGGTTAAACCGTAAAAGATAACTAGTGAAGTTATCACGGTCTAGTTAAAATTTAAGTTATTTTAAAATCTGACAAAATTTTCTTGCTTTTAAGGCGTTGGTAAACAATAGAGAAAAATCTATGGATCCACTGCGCTTACAGCATGATTCAGACTAGCACACAAGAGCAAGCGCAAAGTCGGCCCTATTCAAGTTCATTTTGATGTGCGATTTTAGTTTGAGCGAGCCTCGTTGGATGATTTCCTCCTCTGTTAAATTACTGCCAATTACCAGGGGTAGCGCCAGCTAGGGGGCCGGGGGGGGCACAGGCCCCCCCGTCGGGGATTCTGTGACCCCCCATCGGGGCATACTATTAAAATCTCTCGGGGGAACAAATATAAAATTTTCAGTTTTTCTACTTTTAGCAGCATTTTTCTTTCCTTTTACAAATTTGGAGCATTCCAGTTTTTCCATTCTATATTCAATAGGAGAAAGTATTGGATTCGTAAAAATTTTCAGCTTCCAGTTTTCCATGAATATATACGTTTTGAGAGGTCCAGAACACGTTTTGAACACGATATTTTTAGAAAATGTCTATCTGTCTGGCACGATGATCTTCAAAACCACGAGGAGTACTAACAAATGGAATGGTACAAATATTAACAGTAATATTATTAACAGTATTGCAGTTTTTGATAAATACTCATATAATAAACTCTTTTTATGTAGTGCCCCCCTGCCGGGGAATTTCTGGTGCCACTACTGCCAATTACTGCAATAATTGGCAAGGAAAACTTGGGTTTCTTATGTAATATTCTTCATGGAGCGATAAAAATAATGTCCTTCATTGTAAACATGTCCAAAACTCCATGGGTCACTTTCCGGTAATGGATAATTTACTATCATTTTGCGCGTCGCATCCCGCGCAGGTTTGAACAGTCCTTTAGTTAGTGCAAGGGATTCATCTTTCCGAGTAGATTTGGTATTTTCTTTATAGTCATTTTCCCAATAGTAGACTACAGTAAACATTTTTCTAGTTGAAAGAAAACTCCACGCATTCTTACACGCATTTGATATTCTTTTTAAAACATTCACTGCTTGTCAACGTATAAGTGTATTAAATCTCTAGTCTATATAGGCATTTTTCTAGTTGGAAGCAAACTCCAAGCTTTCTTTTTAAAAGCATTTGAAATTATTTTCAAAACATTCACTGCTTTACGAAGCCTGTTTTTTCATTAAATATATTGACAAATAAGCCATTACATATTTTATTTCTAAATGATATACACATATGTATATACATTTATGAAAAGAAAGTACTTCTGGAATATAAAACATATTTTTGCATAAAACTATTTTATTTAAGGAAGGTTAAAAAAAAAAATGCTATGAAAGGATAATCTTATAACCAATTACAATTAAATTTATAAATTTTGGAAACAAGATATAACTTTTGTGTTGGAACGGTAATCCTTACAATGAAAAATAAAATTTTAAAGTACTGTAATTCATTTATTATCCAATAATTTTGTAACAATTGATTTTATTGTGTCAGACGAAAATGTACTCTTTTTTTTTTTTTTTTTTTTTTTTTTTTGTATGTTTCAAATTAATAATTTAAATATAAATTTCTTTTCCCATATACAATTTCTGCATCTTGCAATATTTTTCAATTTTCAATCAAATCCAAGAATTGCATGCCATTTTCAAACCTTCTTTTTTAAAAGTTTAAAGATTGTAACAAATACTTATTTTCAATCCATATTCCAATGGTAAATTTTCCACTTAAAGTAAGTATTTGACTGTAGAATATTTGATTTATGGAAACCACTCGAAAGAGTATCAAACGAACCAAAATTTAAATTGACAAAACATACTTTTTGTAAAGTTATTCGAGTAAATAATGCTCGATTTTATTCGCTAATATTTGTAAATAATGAGGTCGAAAATTTAAAAAATATTGGAGCATTATCTCCATAAAGTAAGGTGGGCAACAAACGTTCAAATTTCAATTTAGGAAAAGATTTATTAAAAATTGTTCGCGAGCTTCTATGATTCCATTTATAGAAAATCAAGATCTTTCAATAAATATCATTACTGCATAGCTACATTTCTTTTGGAACAAGTAATAGGTAAAACATTATTTGGTCAGCTATTTTAAAAGATGAAAACGACGTAATTTTTATTAGAATATGTAAAAAACGTTTCAGAGAATATATATTTCAATTAATTTATCATTATTGATATATATGAGATAATTTTCCTTGCGTTATACTCATATTAGAATTAATTTTAAAGAGTTTTTTTTTTTTTCTTTTTTTTTCTTTTCGGATTTAATTTTGTAATAAATATTAAAATTTCTATGAAAATATCAATAATAGAAATCGAAAAAAAGACGTTTTAATTTCTTTTACATCCTTTTTATTTTCCAATTTGTGTATTTTTGTTTTAAAATTATAGATATTCTTAACTATTATTCTAGTAATTGATTAACATCGTAGAAAGAGTAACATAAAAGTATTATTATATTTAAAATATATTTGAAGATAAAATTAATAACATAACATTTATAATGCTAATATAATTTGAATAATTTTTATTGGGTTGTTCGGAAAGTCATTTCGTAAGTACTATATAATATAGTAGTAATATATACTACGTAATATAGTACCTGTACTCTCAGCAGAGGACTTAATTGTATTTTTTTCACACCTTCTTCACATTTAAGTTGCATTGCCATTACATATTGTGACAGCTGATATAGCAAGGCTTGCTTGTGAAAAAAGTCGTTTTATTCTGCTCAATAGTTTTTGATTGGTGCCCTATCAAATAAAAAAAATCAGAAGCGACATTTTCGGCATATTTTGTTTTTGCTATCAAAAATGCGAAAATACTATTCAAACAAGGAAAAAAAGTATACGATGTGTGCACAGAAAATTTATTTAAAGAACGCTATTGTCAAACTGGTTTACCAAATTTTGTTCTGGCAATTTTGAGTTGAAGATGCATAACGTTCTAGAAAACCAGTTTGTGCTAATGAAGACAAAATAAAGTATTGATTTATGAAAAACTGCCAAATAACAACTCGTGAGATCGATAAGAAACCGATCAAAGTGGAGAATATATAATTCATTAAAATATTTATACAATATAAGAAAATCGTCTTTCATTTTCGAAGGAAAAAACGAAATTACTTTCCGAACAACCCAATAATATATATATGTAAAAAAAATGTTTTTAACATAAAGAACTCAAACATTTTTAATCTGTTTTATTAAAATTTACTTTGAAATCAAATATGAGTTTAAACCACTTAGCAAAGAATAGAAATAAAATTTTCTTTCAAATATTTAAAAATCTTTTCTAGTTGTTTGACTTGTTTCTTATTTCTGAAATTGATATTATCTCCAAAGCTTGCTAAGGTTTTTTGATAAAAAATAGACTTGTGACAAATTTTGTAGAAAGTAAAAAAAAAAAAAAAAAAAAAAAAAAAGGTAGCTAATATTCCATTTTTGATACGGTTATATAAAATAGGATGCGCTTTATAAAATAATTATAGTTTCTATTATATTTGTCAAAAGCATCATTTAAAAAGCCAAAAAATATAATGAAATAAAATATTTAATAAACAATACGTCACCTCCTAACAAAGTGTAATACAATGTTTTTAAGAACTCAGTTGAATAAAATTTGATTTTTAATTCAAGGATTAGTAACTTTTATTGCAGATTTTGTTAGAAGAATTAAGTTTATTTGACAAGAGTTTTAAAATCAGTTTAAATATAAGTAATTTTCATAAACTATACTTAAAGTGTGAAATTCATTCAGATTTTTTTTTTTTTTTTTTTTTTTTTTTTTAATCGATGGCTATTTAAACATAATATTATTATATTGATGTTTCACATAATATGAACTTTGTACGGATGTATGCTGCAAAGTTGAAAGAAGTTATTAAATGTAGTTACTATGATTTCATATTTTACTTATCCACACGGTTAAAAAAATATATAAAAACACGGCACTAAAATTGTAAAACAATTGCACAAATTGCAATTTAGGGAAGACAGACTGCGCAGTTTGGACCCAAACAACACATATTGTTGTAATTTTTCAAATTTATTTTGCTCTTTTCAATACCAACAACACAGAGCATTGTAAATGGGAAACCTTGTATATGCTATAAATCGAAAAATTTCACAGTGTGTGTACAGCTACAGAGAGAGAGATACAGAGACTCCGAACCATGCCCGAAACTTATCGCCTTATCGGGGAGGAATCATGGTCCGGCGATGGCCATCCAACATCTGTAAAACAACTGATCGGGGATTTTCTATAATAATATTTAGATGGGAACATTTGAATATGAACATTTCTAATTTTTAGAGATAGTTTTGTTCCAACAGTTTTTACTATATTTGTAGGAATGTTCTTCTTCTAATAAATATAGTACCTGTACAGCTCCAAGAATCCGCTAGGCGTCGCTTCCGATTACATCACTTTGTGTCGTAGGACCTGGAGCTCGATCGAGGATAATTCTACTGGACGCCATTAAAATCTTAATGTTCGAAAGGTGAGTAATTTATTCTTATTTTAATAAAAAAAATTTAAGAGAATCATATTCATGCTCAATTTACTTTTTTTATATTCGTTTGTTTCTGTTGTTAGTAAACAATTTGTCTAATCATTTAAGCGAAAGCTTTCCCGCTACTTGCCTCAAAGAACCCTTCAAAAATAACAATAATACTGCAGATATCTATATTATATTTCAGTGGCGAAGCTAACATGCTTTTAATGGGTAGACTTAAAATTTTCTGCATATTTTATTCCCGTAAATTTTGAGCAGTAACTCTAAATGTAAATGTTTCATTTTAACAACCTATCTTTCATTCGCTTCTGATTATTCTGTTTTCTGCGTTTATTCCTTCGTCAGTATATTGACTCCCTTTTAAGTAGCGATTGTAGAAAGATAACTGAAAGTTTTTTTTTTTTTTTTTTTTTTTTTTTTTTTTTTTTTAATGCAAGAAATACAATATATTTTCACGAGTAATTCTTAAAATTACTTTTACTACGTTTATGAATTTTCCATACGTGCTTTTTAAATATCAACTAAGAAAGAAAAAGTAGGTTGCTTAGTACGTATATTTCTATCACCGTTAGCATTCAAAACTTAGGTTTATTTCTCTTTTCTAAGAAATAATTAAAATCTCGTATTATTATCGGTTTATGTTGTTTTAGAACTTTATTTTTCAAACTCAAATATTCAAACAATTTTGAGATTACTAAACGTACGTCGGTAACAAAAGTGTCCGAACACTAGCAAAAATTCCTATGTAAAAAAAGTACACTTCATACGATTTTGTTAAATAAATCCTTATCGAATCATGTTCTTACACTGACTAAGAACAGGATTCGACAAGGATTTATTTAACAAAACCGTATGAAGTGTACTTTTTTTACATAGGAATTTTCGCTAGTGTTCGGACACTTTTGTTACCGACTGTACTTCCGATCTGAACAATAACAGTTAACGATTTCATAAATACAAAATCTGAAACTGTTGTTTATGTGCACTAATAGCTTTCTTTGCTTTTTCTTTAAAAATAAAATAAAATAAAATAAAACAGAAAGGTGGTCTATTTTTTTTTCTTTCTTATACCCTTACTGAGTAATATAACGCCTTACCACTTAAATATGATTGTGCAATAGAAGATCTTTATAACGCATATCTTGAGACCTGAAACTTTTTATTATAGGGAATTTTGCTGTATATGTAGAACATTTCACACATCACAAATTTTTCTTTGTAAATATGGCGATAACAAATTCTTAAATTCTTTAAAGCTTAAAAACTGCTCTTTGATAGAGTGCGTTAGTCAATAAGGCAGGGGTTATTCTGTTAAAAAAATTTAGAAAATTTGAGATAGTCTGTTCAGAAAATTTTAAGAAACCTGAATCAGTTTTTAAAAATTCAAATATAAAATACATATATGTGTTTTATGTATGTAAAGTATTATGTACATGTCTATATGTATATGTATTTTATGTATATAATGATATAAAACAGATTAATGCGCATATTTTTATGCCTTGTTTTTGTTTTAAATTGATTTTCCAATCTCTTTCAGAAAAATTGTTATAAATTTCAGAAAAATTTTATTTCGTACAGAATCACCCCTGCAATCAAACCTAAGTTTTTCTTCTTCAGAAAGAATTTTGAACATAATGACACAAGAGTTTATTAACATATTCGTAGATTTTTTTTCTTCTGGGGGGGGGGGATGGGGGAACAACATAAACCGATAATAAGCGAGATTTTAATTATTTCTTAGCAAAGAAAAATAAACCTAAGTTTTGAATACTAACGGTGATAGAAATGTGCGTACTAAACATCCTACTTTTTTTTTTTTTTTTAGTTGAGATTTAAAAAGCATGTATGGAAAATTCATAAACGTAGTAAAAGTAATTTTAAGAATTACTCGTGAAAATATATTGTATTTCTTGCATTAAAAAAAAAAGTTTGTTATTTTGCTACAATTGCTACTTAAAAGGGAGCCAATATACTGTCGAAGGAATAAATGCAGAAAACAGAATAATGAGAAGCGAATGAAAGATAGGTTGTTCAAACGAAACATTTACATTCAGAGTTACTGCTCAAAATTTACGGGATTAAATTATGCAGAAAATTTTAAGCCTACCCATTAAAAACATGTTAGCTTCGCCACTGAAAAATAATATAGATATCTGCAGTATTATTGTTATTATTGAAGGGTTCTTTGAGACAAGTAGCGAGAAAACTTTCGCTTAAATGGTTAGACAAATTGTTTAGTAACAACAGAAATAAACGAATATAAAAAATTAAATTGAACATGAATATGATTCTTTTAAAAAAAATTATTAGAAGAGAATAAATTACTCATAAAATATCTTGGTGATCGATTTATTTTTACATAAGTGAGGGCCTAACATTGCATTCAAACTTTTTATGTGTCACTGTAAAAAACTGCATAATTTATAATAATAATTCTTGATACACGAACTAGCATTTATAAATAATCAAATTATACCAAAATTCCGTAATCGCTTGGTTTTATGAAATTAAAGCCCAACAATACATTCAAGATTTTTATGTGGCCCTGTAAAAAGTATCTGACATACGATCACAATTTTTGGTGTACGAACTAAGGTTACTTACTTCCAAAACATATCCAAATTTCGTGAAAATTGATCAAATTTTTACATGATTTATACATATACTCAAGATTTTGATGTGACCCTGTAAAAAGTATCTGACATACAATCACAATTTTTAATGTTCAAACTAAGGTTATTTACTTCCAAAACATATCCAAATTTCATTACAATTGATCAATTTGCACGTGATTTATTGCCCAAACAAATACTGAAGATTTTGATGTGACCCTGTAAAATGTTTGTAACATACGATTACAATTTTTAGTGTACAAACTAAGCTTATTGACTTCCAAAACATACCCAAATTTTGTGACAATTGATCAATTTTTACATGACTTATAGCCCAAACAAATATTTAGACAGACAGACAAACTTTAAATTGTCGCATGACAACAAAATTAACAATGGTACCTAAATAAAAACGAGACAAAAACGGGAAAAAAAAAAGAATTATGAAAATCGGAGCTCACGTTCAAAAGTTGTCATTGAACAATCTTTTCTCATTCCAATTTTCTATAATTCCTTTAGATATTATGTACTTTTTTTTTATTATTTGGGTGGTCTTCGTTTTTGATCAGAATAATTGTTTGAATACTGAAATTAAATCATCTTTAAATTTCAAATGTTTGCACTGATAATATTATATTACTATATATATATATATATATATATTTATATATATATCTCGGCGAATTCTATAACCTTCCTTCATTTTTGAAGTCTGTTAAAAATTGATTTTCCCCCCTTATATTCAAAGTTCTAAATATAAACTTTCAAAAGGTCAATCGTTTTTAGATGTAAAAATTTATCTAGAAGTTGAAAATCATAAGAAACCATTAAAAATTCCGGTGAAAAAAAGCAGGTCCTGTTAAAAATAAAGCATTTGCTGTAAATAAACAGCTAGTACTGTAACATAGACAGCAATTGCTGTAAATGGTTAAACAACATATGCTATTGAAAAACAACACATGTTGTTATTGTTACACAAATAAAAAAAAATGTTATGTTAAATTGCAGCATTTGCTGTAAAATGTTGAAACAACAAGTGATGTTAAATTAAAAACCACACATTGAAACTTTCAGCATTACAGCACACTGTCATGGCACAAATGTGACCATGACAGTGTATTGTTTTCAGGTTGATTTTTTTTACCGTGCATGCACTGACTACACAATAGAGTAAGGAAAGAAGAAGAAAAAAAGTTGAGTCACGTTCTCTTACCGATTTATAGTAGATAAATTATTGTTTTTGAGTCAAATTTTCAAAAATGGGATTTTTAATATATTTACACATTTTGAGGTCCCCTGCATCTAATGATCAAGTTTTTAGCTATCAAATTTATCTTTCTGTCTGTTCGTATGTCTTTCTGTGTGATAGTTATCAACATCACTTAAAAACAAATATTATTTGAACGGCTTATATCAGTTTGAAAGTTCGTAATAAAAGTATTTTAAAATATTTTACAATGATAGATTATAATTAATTTAATCTTAATTATAATTGGAGATACTAAAATTTTAAGATATTAAAGCGCTATCTGGTGACAGATTTGCGACACATGCACTTCAATTCTAATTCAAATAAGTTTAAAAATGATATATTACTTATGAGATTTTGTTAAGTAGAAGCTGAGATACAAAAGTAATATAATCATTATTATAAAAAGATTTGTGTCTGACTTTTCCTTAGTTTTCTCCGAAACTTGCGTATTTCAGGGCTAAATACCGATAAAAGTCATTAGTACGAAATGTGAACGTAGTATCGGAGTTCGAAAATTTGCAAAATATAAAAGAAAAAGCCTTTCTGAATTTTCCGTCATTTTTTCCGAAATTCCAATACAAAATTTGAACGATGTACATAATTTTTTAAGTCCATAAAATATAAAAGAAATATAATCCATTACACTTTCTCTCACGTGAACTAACATAGTAAAAATTCTGCAAAGCATAAAAGAATAAAGGCGTTCTGACTTTTCTGTAGTTTCTACGAAATTTTCATATAAAATTTGAACGGTGTATATGATGATTACATTGCACATTTAAATTTCTATGTAATCTATTATAAGTAACTATGTAATCTGTTGTGCATTTCTGTGCAACCATGTTACATTAACTTCACTCACGTTTTAGCAATAAATAAGCGCCATGTAGTTTTACACAAGAAAAAATAAATAAAAATAAAAATAAAGTTTTAATGTTTGTATTACATAGATACAATATCATATAGATGCAACAATTATCAAATAAAGTGAAAGAAATGTTGTACACAAGGGAAACTAGATTTTTCGAAATCACACCTGTAATATTTAAACCATTTGGACATGTACGCAAGTGTCACTATGTTCACCTTGTACGCAAGTTTTCGTACGCATCTGTCACAACACCTTTTCATTTTATTCAAATCGATTTATGCTCTTTTAAATCACGAATTTTTCTTAAATGACAGGAGATTAATTCATAAGATAAAAAAAATTTCAAATTGTATGAATCTAAAAAATAATTATACTATAAAAATTTTATAAATGACTAATAAATACAAATGTGATCCCATTTATTCACATTATTACATAAATTCTGATTCAAAAATTAAAGGATAACTTTTCCCCGTATACAATGTTAAAAATGGTTTCTTAAAAATCAGCTAAATTGTCTCAAAATAGCTCCGAAACAATATATACTTAAATTTGAAAACCCATGTACTCATTTTTAAGTATATTGACATGCTCAAAAGTGGGATTGACCAATAAGAATCCCAATATCCCCATGTTTGACATGTCAATATACTCAGAAATGAGTACATGGGTTTTCAAATTTAAGTATATATTGTTTAGGAGCTATTTTGAGACAATTTAGCTCTTTTTTAAGAAACTATTTTTGAGAGTGTAGAAAATGTACGAAGTAGTAAATGCAAAAATTTCCCTTAATCAATACGGAACTATTTTTAACGTTTTGTTTTGTTATTTACACATAAAAAGTTAATTTTAAGATTTCAAAAATGTATAGAATTTCAATTACATTAATAATTTGCTAAACGATATATATATATATATATATATATATATATATATTTTAAGTTTTAATTAATAGAAAAATATAATGAAAAATTTTGGGGGCTGTTTTCGAAATGATATATTTTTGTAAACTTTTTCAAATAATTTAGAAAAAAAAAAAAAAAGGAAAAAAGATCTAGGAATACAACAAATTGGTTTCATATCTTTCAACTTCCTGAAATTTTAACGTAGCTCTGACATTACTTACCATGCTACGGGCATTATCTTTTTAAAAGCTTTTTCGCAGAATCTCTCACTTATATTTTATGAAAAATGTTTCAAAAATGTGCCTTTTGATATTTTTCTTGCTTTAAAACTTCAAAAGTTAAAGTAAATTTATAGACGGCCACTTTTATACATTGTTTTTCGCTAACGTAAATTCACCAATGGATGTACTCTAGAATATTGGTGGATTTTAAAACATTGTAAAAGCTTTTCTAGATTCATATAGAGATGATAAAATTTAAACGATAAGAAAAATATAATTGAAAAGGCAATATAATTTGCGAAATTAATGTTTAATGTTAAAGAAATTCTTCAAGTTTTATTATTTGATTATATCAAAATATTACATTTCATTTCGTTAAATTTATGGGAATTATCACAAATTTTGCTTCAAAATCTTTAAATAACCCACCCCATAAAAAAAAATTCTTATTACAGATATTTAAATATACTTTTACAGCATTCCAGTTAATTTTGTTTTACAAATTACAGGGATCCTCACAAATTTTACTAACAAATATGTTATTTTAAAAAACGAGTTTTGCGAATAAAAGCCTCATTTAATAACTTTCTTAGAAAATTATACAAAATATGTACTGGAATTTATGCATATCTATAATGTGCGATTTAATTAATTTACTAAAGGATAATACTAATCCAATAGCTAATTTAGATAAAAATCTAATCAACAAGTCCTTCCGGTTCATTCGAAAAGGTAGGTTCATTTTTTCTTTTTTTTTTTTTTTTATGAAGTAGACGCCATTAGGAAAAAAAATGGCGGCTAAAAATTATTAATGGACTTAATAGAAATAGTTATGTGGGCTATGTACATATGGAGTTTTAAGCAAATCGATTCATAAATAGGGCCAAGATGGCAAACAAATACATCAAATGCATTTGTGAGATAAGTCTACTGTACAAATTTAGTTCGAATTAATTCAGAATTTCAGATTTTATCGTGTTGACAAATTTAGTGGCTGCCACTTGGATCAAAATGGGGGAGCAAGTTGCTCAGTGAACTGATCCAAGATCAGTCCACTGTTCAACTTTCGTTCAAATAAATTCAATATTTCAAAAGTTATCGCAATAACAAATTCTTAAGTAGCAGTGTTCAAGTGGCCAGAACGTGGAAATAAAATTGCAGAGAAACTTTCTCACCGAAATCATAGATATTTAGATGATAAATCCATTTTTCAACTTTGGTTCGAATTTATTAAGTATTTCAAAAGGCGTCGTCATAGCAAATTTTCAAGTGGCCACCACTTGGAAACAATATGACGGAGCAAATTGCCCAGTAAACACATCCAAGATATTTGAAGCCTAAGTTCATTGTCCAACTTTGGTTCGAATCAGTGCAATATTTCAAAAGTTATTGTTATGACAAATTTTCAAGAGGCAGTCTAAGTGGCTGTAAATTGGAAACCAACTGGCGGAGCCACTTACTCAGCAAAATCTTCCAAGATATTTGTATGATAATTTCACTGTACTACTTTGATTCAAATTAAGTTAGTATTTCAAAAATTATCGTGATAAGAAATTTTCAAGTGGCACAATGATTTCAAGTGCGGAGTGAGATGTCCAGCGAACTTATTTGAGATATTTGAATGATAAATCCTATATCCAAATTTAATACGAATTGATTCAGTACGACAAAAGTTATCATAATGACAAATCTTCAAGCCGCACTTGGAAATAAAATGGCAGAACAAGTTACCATGCGAACTTATCCAAGATATTTGAACCATAAATTTACTATCCAAGTTTGGTTTGAATCAGTTTAGTATTTTAAAAGTTATCGTGATGGCACATTTTCAAGTAGCAGCCTGTTGGAAATAAAATTTCGGAACAAGTTGGCTAGTGAACTCATCCAAAATAATTATATGATAAGTTCACTGTCCAACTTAAGCTTGAATTGAATCAGAATTTAAAAAGTTATCATGATTATAAATTTTCAAGTGATAGACAGACTATAAATTTCTCGCTTGGTTTATAACATCCGCACTTTAATAAAATTGGCGGATAAAGGTCATTAATAAGCTTTGATGAGACCCTTATATGGTCTATGTATATATCAAAATTCAAGCAAATGTGGTCTTAAATACGTTTTTACAATATGAATTTGAAATTTTCAAGAGGCTTCTACTTGAAAACAAAATGTCGGAGCAACTTGGTTAATAAACTCATTCAAGATATTTTATTTATACGACAAATTCGCTGTCCAAATTTGTTTCGATTTGGAGTATTATTTCGGAAGTTATCGGAATTATAAATTTTCAAATGGTAGCCTGATTTCAAGTGGCTCCACTTGGTTTAAGATATCCGTCACTTTGTTAAAAATGCCGATTAATGTTCATTAATAAACTTCGATGAGACGCTTATATTGTCTATATATATATCAAAATGCAATCATGTTCGGTCTTAAATGTGCTTTTTATTATGTGAATTTCAAATTTTAAAGTGTCCTCCACTTGAAAACAAAATTGCGGAGAAACTTGGTAAATAAACTCATTCAAGATGTTTTATTTATAAGATAAATTCGCTGTCCGAATTTGGTTCGATTTGGAGTATTATTTTGGAAGTTATCGCGGAATTATAAATTTTCAAGTGGTAGCCTGATTTCAAGTGCGTCCACTTATTTTAAGCTATACGCCATTTTATTAAAAATGTTGGATAAAGTTCATTAATAAACTTGGTTAACACTTATATGGTCTATATTTACATCAAGATTCAAGCAAATCCGGCCTTAAATACGGTTTTTACAATGTAGATTAGAAATTTTCAAGTAGCCGCCTCTTGAAAACAAAAAGAAAGAGTAACTTGGTTCATAAACTCAATCAAGATATTTTATTTATGAGTTCACTGTCCAAATATGGTACGATTTGGAGTATTATTTCGGAGGTTATCGTGGTGTTAAATTTTCATGTCCTATCCTGATTTCGTGTGGCCCCGCTTAACATAAGATATCCACCACTTTATTAAAGAGTACGGTAGAGTTCATTAGTTAACTTGGTTGAGACTCTTATGTTGTCTAATTACATCATAATTCAAACAAATCCGGCCTTAAATGCGCTTTTTACAATGTGGATTTGAAATTTTCAAGTGGCCACCACTTGAAAAAAGAAACGGCAGAACAACTTGGTTAACAAACTCATCCAAGATGAGTTCGCTGTCCAAATTTGGTCCAATTTGAAGTATTATTTTTGGAGTTATCGCAATGACAAAATTTTCATTATAGATAGATAGATCGATAGATATATAGATAGATAAACGAAGTGATTGCAAGAGGTCGATTTCTAAAGAAATCAACCTAATATTAAACATTAACTTTAACGTTTTGTATTTGATTTCGGATTTGGTAGGCGTATCCACTGACTAGAACTCTTCTGAAATGACTTCAATGCTTTTCAGACTACTTATTAATTAAAAAAAAGAAAATTCCTTTCATTTTTTGGTAAAGTTTAAATAAATATGTTTCCTATTTTCTGCTATTATTTTTAGGTAAGTCAAAATACCATAAGCAAATAATGTATACATTTCTTTTCTTCCTAATTTTCAAAGTGCTATTTTATACTTTATACAATTGCTATGTATTTTTATCTTACTGTCGAGACAATTTGCAAACCAAAATCACCTAAATTATTCCTAATTTGACTAATTATAAATGTTGGTCATGAAATAATGAACCATTACTATCGCTGTGACATTTGATATAGAGTAATATTTGATGTTCCATTTATTTTAACTATTGTGTTACCAACATATTTTACTTATAGATGTGTATAATGTGTATAAAATGTATTTATACATTGTATAGCATGTGTTGTTTTCTATCCATTATTAGTAAGTAAAGTAGGCTGGTGTTTTTAAAAACGATGATGAAGAACGAAAGAATAATTTCAATATTTTAATCAAATTTCACATACTTCACAAAAACAGGTATTAAGATATTATGCTTCACATAGCTATTAATATTTAAAACCTATAAGATATATGTACAAAGGACCCAAATAAATTTAAATTCGGAGGTAATTCTTTACGCATGCTAAACAGCAGCATATCATTACGATGAGAGCTTCCTTCTCCAACTGCCTGTAAACAGTAAACAGAAACATCCTGCTTCTACTCGAGACGAGTTTAGTTGTTCTGCTGAGTTTTGAAGTTGTCGCTGACCTTGGGGGAGGAAAGATTCTAGCTGCTCTACTTTTCAAACATCCTTCCCACTTGAGCTCGTGAAAGATGCTCAACAGAAATCATGTGACACTGTAAAATACTATAGAAAGGTTAACAAATGACAATATTTATCAGTTGCATTAAACATCTAATAAAAAAAAATACTTAAAAAGATATTTAGAGTTTAATTTCTAAAGAAATCAAAGGAAAAAAAATGTTCACATAGTCTTTGAATGTCCTAATGTCAAAAATGCACAGCAAGTCTTTTTAAGCCTAACTACCCTGCCGAAGCGTACCTGAATTGGAGCTTCATCTTTAAGCTTTTCACCAGTTTCATAATTTGTTTTCGGTGTAAGATTTGACACAAGTTCTTCAAGTCCTTGTGTAATTTCAAGAGGACAGAGTCTCTGGATTGGTCGTAATAAAATTCCGTTCGATGTTTTTAGCTTAACCAGTCTGACAGTTCCATCTTTACTAGGAAAGAGTTCGATGACCTTTTCCAAGGGCCATAATAAATGTTTCTTATCGTCACTGCCAATCAAAACTATAATCTCCCACTTGAACTGTGTCGTGACTTTTAGGGATCGATGATCGTAGAAATCCCAGATATTCTCTTCTAAATATTCTCTTCAAAGGTTCTCTTACTCTCTGAATGTATTTATATCTTTCAACAATGTCAGTTTTCTCAATTTGATCTAAGTCTGGTACATCATTTGTTCGTAATTCTTGAAGGAACAATGAAGGTGTTAGAATATTTAGATCTTGATCTTCAGATATGCAGGTTAACGGTCTATTATTCATTATAGATTCTTATTCACACACAAGAGTATGTAGTTCTTCTTGAATCAGAGAAGCTCTTTATTAACTTGGTGGGTAATATTTATTCTATATATTATTAAAAACATAATAATTAAAATCTATCAATATGTTAAATATATATATATGTGTGTGTGTGCGTGTGTATCAGAATTTATATAAATGAAATGTTTTTAAATAAATAATTTTCATTTTTCATATACTAATCTTACATTTAGAAGAATGTTATTGAAATTCTAAATAAACATTTCTATATTCATAATCCTAATTCCAGACTGATTAACTTTAAATTCCCTTTAATTATAATGTGATAATTCCAATTCCTCAGCGACTTTCTTGAGAACTTTATTATATTACAAATGAGGAATGGGAAAATAATTAAGGGAATTCCTACGAATTTAAACTAATAATGCATTGCTATATTTCAAACACATATAATCATCTGTTGAAATTCATTACTATTTATTAACATTCAATAATATTTCGTACCTGAATTATTTTTGATCAAACTGCTTAATTCTACTTAATGTTTTACTTTACAATATTTACGTTTGATTTAGTGTGTTATTTCTTTTCTTTTCTCTTTTTTTTTTTTTTTTTTTTTTTTTTTTAAGCGTTGATAGATACAATGATACCTAATAAAAATAACTTTAGGAAATATAGACATAGCTGTATGTAAAATCATTCCAGAAGATATGAAATAAATGTTTTGGTTTCCAGCAAAATTTAGACAGTGTACACTGTACATGAGGGAAAAAAACAGTTTTGTTAAAAATGTATTAAATTGATCAATAGAATATTTTTTCCCTTTTAAAAACTATTTTTTGTGAAAACACGTATACCAGCACTTCTATGGTAACTTTTTTTTTTTTTTTAGAAGATTCGTACGGATCTGCTTTTATTTAAGTGTTCTTTCAACCACTATTCACGAAGAATAGACTTTTTTTTTTAAGTTATGAATACATTTCATGAAAAATATTAACATTTATAATTTCCCGTAGATAAACGTAAAGCCATTCGAGTCCTACCTTAATTGCACAAAAATGTTTTTTTTTTTTTTTTTTTTCTTTGACCTATTTTTTCTTTTTTTTCTTTTCTTTTCTTTTTTTTTTTTTTTTTTTTAAGTGAATTTGTACGGATTTTGTTTTTATTTAAGTATTCTTTCAACCACTATTCGCCAACAATAGATTTTTTTTAAAGTTATGAATAAATTTCATGAAAAATATTAGCATTTATAATTTCCTTTAGAGAAACGTAAAAGCTATTCGAACCCTATCTTAATTGTACAAAAATGTATTTATTATTATTTTTTTTTTTTTCCTTCCTTGAAAGTCATTTTAAGGAGCCTGAATCTGTAATTCTCAAAATTATACTTATCAGATAAAAATGTATGTGCAACATAACATTAAAAATAATGTTCTAAAACATTAACACTTCCACAGCAGGTCACACCAACTTGGTGCCATTTAGAGCAGTAAAGTTCCACCTTTGAGTGCTCCTCTAAAACGTTACATTATTTTATAAAAGTAATTTTCATATTTGTGTAAAATCCCTTAAGTACATTTGATGTACACATATGTAAGCAGCATTTGATTCATAGATTCCTAAAAATAAAATTGGAATGATTTAGGGAAGATCCGTGTAATATGCACCGGGACCCCCTAAGCAAGAATGCTCATAAAACTATAATTAATAAAATAAAGAGATTTAATTTGTTGGATGCTCATTACAATCGTATAATTGCATGGTTCGAGCTTAGTAAAGCACTCTAGGAAGTAATTATAATTGCAGGAAATAATTATTTTATTTATGTGTCGGTGGTCCATATTACATATACGTTCGTGTAATATGGACCAAGTGGTTCATAGTGGTTCTTCCCGAACAATTGACACACTGTTGGAATTTTTAAACGAACTGTCCAGCATGTCCTCCCATACACTTGTCCATCTCTTGGGAATAGTAGAAATGTACGACAAAAAATAATAGTTAATGGACGAATAAAAGGAGGTCCAAAGGTTATATTCAATGGATAGTATGCGAAGGAAGTGATTGATTGATTATCCCTGCTTCTCTTGCCTATTCTATAGCCTCAAGATTTTGAGTGTGCGACATATGTACGCTGAGCATTAACAAAACCTCTCTGTTTTTATCATGGATCACTCGTCCATATTACACAACAGAGCATGGTCCATATTACACGCATAAACACAGCAACGTTTTTTCCAATCACATATTGCTATGCAAAATGGCGCTCATCAAACACATGTCTGAATTGATTAGAAAATAAGTACATTTGCTACTGTTAACGCGAAAATTATATTACAATTACCTAACAGTATAAAGCAATGCTTTCATTTTAACATAATTGTTACATCAATGATCATGTAAACTGAAAACTCAATTTCATAATCGTCCAAATACGGGTACGCATGTACAAGTCACTTCTTGCTTTGGATAACAATAATATTCACCAAAGGCAATGAGATGATTTCACCATCTAGTGTTGAACATATAAATTTCCTCATGGTCCGTATTGCACGATGGTCCATCTTTACACGGTTCTCCCCTAAACAAGAATACGTAACAGTTTCGCTAAATAATGTTGCGTTTTAGAGAAATGGCAAAAAATAGAGCTTACTTAAAAAAAAAAAAAAAAAAAAAAACATGTGGACGTGAATTATTGATTATTGATTTTTTTTTGTTTATTTCAATTGTTTAATACAATCAATACACTTTAATAAATTTTTAAATACTTCGTAAAATTTACGACGTTAACAATTTTGATTTTCTTCTTTTTTTTTTTTTTTTTTTTTTTTTTTTTTGATTAACATAAAATTTCCTTCGAGTACTAAATATACTCAAATTAGTTAAAGAAAATATTACATTATATGTGTTTAAAAAAATAGCTTAAATTAATTTTAAAAATTTATGGTTAATTTGATATAAATAAAACTATTTTTCGATGACTTGAAATGACTGAAAATAAGTTTTATTATTATTATTATTATTATTATTATTATTATTATTATTATTATTTATTTTTATTTTGAGAAAGGCTCTCTTGTAAAACACGTTTTTTGGGATCTTGCGACAAATCATTTCTTAAATTATGAAACAAATTCGGCAGATTTTTTTTCTAATTATGAGAGATACTTGTAGAAAAAAAGATATTGTATTGGCAGTTTTTTTTTTTAACATTATTCTAATTAAATATATCCAAATTTGGGAAAATTTGACAAAAATTGAAACAGTAATTATGTTGTGGGACCTATAACTAATAATATTAGTAATACTAATAAAAGCCTTTTTACAGTAACTGATAACAAGTAATCCTTAAAAAATCGATTAAATTGGTCAAAATGTTAACAAGAAAACATGTCTTTAAGTTGCATTTTCGAAATAACAGCTCTTTAAAGGCTAGTTTCTACTCATATCTGAAGATTTCACGTTGGAGCAGAATCAAATAGCTGATATTGTTAACTAAATATTACTAATCAAAATTCCTCAAGTGGTTCAAGAGAAACGAAACACTAAAGTTGAGCCCACATGGAGTTTGCATGTAGGAATCGCGAAAGCGCTAAATTCCCTTCAAAAATAAAAGAATTTAATTTTTTTTTTTTTTTTTTTTTTTTTTTTTTTTTTTTTTTACATTTATGTATTAAGTTATTGAAAATACATCTATGTAAAAAAATGAAATTTTAGTATGTGTCCTTTATAAACTCAAAAACTACCGGTTTTTTACGAAATGATTTGTATAATGATTGATCTGACAAATAGATAGGAAGTTAGAAGGTTTTTCAAAAATTTTATACAGGCGTCAAAATAATCCAAATAATCCGAACTGACCATTTAAATTAAATTATTTTAATTAGTTAAAAGGCTTTAACTAAAACCCTCATAATAGCTTTATAATTCTTGAATATTTTTTATAAAGTTGCTGCCAATTAAAAACAAAAAAAAAAAACTTTACACCATTATTTATTATATATATATATATATATATATTTATATAAAAATAAATATATTTAATACGTGTAAAACAATTTAAATAAAAATGAGAAAAAATTACGAAAAGCTAAAATTATACGAAATAGAAAATTCTTGCAACTAGCAGATTTTTCTCACATCACTGATCACTATATTTAAATGATTTTTTTAGTTGAATAATTGGAACGTTTAAATAAATACATTTCGATCGGCGATTATATACAGGAAATCAGAACCAGTAAATTTCAATACCATTTAAATACTCAAGTTCCATTATGTTGATTAAAAACATGATTGATTTTAAATAAACTAAACGTGCATTCGTATTAAAAAACAGCTTTAACAGGACCCCATTGACTAAATTTGAAATCTGACACCGAAGATGCTCGGATGTTTTTTGCCAAGGTCTTTACTTTCGAAATTGCGAAAAATGGCATAAAATATTAAAAGTCACCAAGGGGATCCTGTCCATATTTTATATTTAAACATGATTAACTTAAACACAGTGACCAGAAAAGCGAGCGAAGCCCACTAGTATTATATAAATATGCGTTCTATATTTTAAAAGGGAATATAATATATTAAAAAAGCTAGATAAATAATGACATTTAAAAATCGGTTTTTACAATAGAGAATTTTCATTTCATTTACCTTCCGATAAAATGACAGTTATTTTAAGTTCAGTGTGTTCCACAGAGAATATTGAAAAAGTATACTTTCTTTTCTTTTCTTTCTTTCTTTCTTTTTCTTTTTTCTTTTTTTTTTTTTTTTTTTTTTTTATTTTGACGCTTGGAACAGGGATAAAAGACATTTTCTCACAGAGAAAATTTTTGAAATACATGCTTGTATTTTATGGTTTTAATTGCTTTTAAAATTACCTAAAATCAGAACCTAAAATTAGAAAGGAATCTTTTGAAGCATATAATAATTGATTTAAAATCAACCATCATATATTTCTTCTACAAAGATAATCGTACAAGTCCATAATAATTAAATACATATGAAAATATTCATTATTAATTTTTATGAAATTTTCTTTAAAAAAATTAGTAATTTTAATTTAAAAATATTCAAGAATTAGTATTATTCATTTTCTCACGCAAAAATTACATATCTGAAATTTCGCATTTAGAATGTTTTACAAAAGTGACTAAAAATTATATAATGTATATATGATTTACAATGTATGTCAAGCACAACACATTAGAATATCTTTCTGAAAAAAAAAAAAAACTAAGACTTTTCAACCAGAGTAAGCATCAATATTAAGAGCAAAACTTTGAACAAACACCCTAAAATGCAATAAACTCGCAACAATTGTTTCGGGTCGAAAGAAAACACGACCCTTCGTCAGGCGAACAAAGTAGGAACGAGTGCTGCAGTCAAAGCGGCAACGCATGCAGCACTAGTGATACTGCCTGACGAAGGCTCGTGTTTTCTTTCGACCCGAAACAATTGTTTACGAGTTTATTGCATTTTATGGTGTTTGTTAAAAGTTTTGTTCTTATTACTTTAAAATGCCAGTACTGTGGATTTATTACTACAGAGTAAGCATCGTTAATTTTCTGTAAAAGACTTTGCAACAAATTTAAATAAATTATACAAAGGAATTACAAATGCTGTACGAAGACGCTTTACAACACCACTTCACCGGCTATCCCGAGATAACTCGGGGGAAATTTAGCCTTCCACACACAACAGTGACCAGTGAAGTGATTAAATATCAAATTCATTTAAAATTTAATTAAAGTATGTTTAAAATAAATTCTTACGATTTTATAATTTTTAAAGAGCATTTTAACATTCTGAAATGTTAATCGAAAAAAATTACTTTAACTTTAATTAGTTTAAAACCGACTACCCTGTACTTAAACTTCTTATTGCTTTCCTTTTCATGTCGCAAATATTAGTAATTTTTAATAATGGTTTCTTTTCCAAGTCATTCTTTTACTCTTATTTTGTAAAATTAATTTTAAGTTTTAATTAATTTTCGGTTTATTTTACTCATTCATTCGCTTAATATTCCCATTGGTGCATTTTCGCTCATTATTTTTCTCGATACAATTTTGCTCATAATTCAGTTCTGTTTTCTATATGTTGAAGACGTTTCCCATGTTTTATTATTAAATGTCGTTATTGACGTATATAATGTTCCTTGCCTGTCAGAAAATTTTTATTCCAGTTTTATAACATCAGTCATTCCAAGCAGGATAATCTCTGAAAGTTTAAATAGTCACGTCAGCATGTAACCAACGAAACTGAAAATGATCTAGAAAGTAACTTCGACTCAAAAATCAATAGGTCATTTGTGCTGCAAAAAATCTAATAATTTTTCGGTGGTAGGAGAGCTGTTTCTGCTGTGCAAGCTGCTCTTATTATAGCAGGTCCAGGTCGACTCCTCATGTTCCTTTGTTTTCAATTTTAATTTTCTGGTTACCAAAGAAACAAAAGATAGAATGTACCTCAAAATCAAGTATTGATTTAACCCCCTCCTGCTTTTTTTTTTTTTTTTTTTTTTTATCAAATTTTACTTTTTCTGGAAAGGGGGGGGGGGGGTTGGAAATAAGTTTTTGAATTTTCCTGCTTTTTTTTTTTTTTTTTTTTTTTTAATGTATGGATGAAATATACCTTGTACGTGGGGTACCGTAAAGTATTATTTATTACTAAAAATAAATCGTGATAGCACCTAAATTCTCTACTTGGTTACCATCCAGAGTTACAAATACCTTCCAGCTTTATCTTGAACTTTCGAGCGTCTTCATATTAGAATATGATGGATATAGATTATTCTAATCTACTATTTCCCGAAAGAAGCAAATCCATATCAATAGATGATATTTACAGCATTGAATTAAAAAAAATTAATTAATCGGCAAAAAATTCATATTTCTCTACAATTTCTTAACAATAATAAAAAGTTTACGATATCCAATGTATTCAAATTATCTAAATGTGAAAAAAAAAATTCATAATGATATTGAATTAATCAGGTGAGTATAAAAATGAAGAACAAAATTTAGAAAGAAAGCATATACATATAAAAACATTCTCTAAAAAATTCGGAAAACTTAAACTCATTTATTTAATAAACTTAATAAAAATATAAATATGATACTCAAATAAGTGACAAAATCCTACTTTACATTATATTACTCCATAAACCTACATTCAAGCAAAATATTAGAGTGGAAATATGATATTTTTATAGAGCAGTAATGGATTCTACGATAATCATTCGAGATGAATTATAGATTGAATATATAGAGAGTAATGAGATTGGAAAAGGCTAATTTGTTTTGCGGAAAAAAAAAAAAGTTTTTACATTAAATAGAATAGAAAATAGAAAATTACGCAAATAAAAATGTTTATTTTTGTTGATAAGCGAAAATTCTGAAAATGTATATGTTTACTAAAAGTAACAGGAAAGGTGATCCTCTGCTTTGTCTGAATATTTTATAACCAACAGTTTTCTAAAGAGTCTTCGATTTATTAGTTTTAAAGAAAATTGTGAATATCTATTTTACTCTAAAACACTCTCTTAAAAATGCTAATTCAAATAAATTTTTACATATATAATAATAAATATGCTTTCTATATAAGAAACAGGTTAAAGTTTCCCCGTCAGTATTTGTAGTATAACATAATTTGTTGTTAAAGGGAATTTTAAAAATATAATAATTATAAGATAAAAAAAAACCTTTTTATATACCACGTTTTTAAATTTTCTCATGAATTATTAATAAAATACGCGATTATAAAAAAATAATTTAAGAGCAATGTTTAAGCACGCGGACTCAGTTCAGTAAACTAAAAATAATAATAATGAAAAAAAAAAGTTTTCAAAAATAAAATATTACTCCTTTTAGAACAACGTATATTATTAGCATCATGAACTACATTAGCACTTATCAATGTGCATAAAATTTTTAAACTGATAATGACGTCAATTTATGTGAGATGCATCATTTAACTTTTTATAATTTTTTAACGTGCACGTTTAATTAAATGTATTTATTTTTATGTCGAAAGAAAATGAACTCGTAAATTGTTTTTAGCAACAATTAAATTATAGCTAATATTTTAATGGCTATTTTTATCGCTATTAGGAGCTTATTATTTTCATATTTTACTTAATTAAAAGAAAACTCTTCGAAAATTCGAAAATCTGACTTCGAAGTATTGTGTTGTCACCGGGTTCAGAGCTATTGTGAAAGTTTCAAATGTCTAGCTAGTAGGGAAGTTAGTTAAAAATAGATTGCAAGATTTGTACCGGACAAACAAACAAACAAGAATAATAAAAATTTAATTAAAACATGGTAAAAATGGCACATATTTTTTTCAAATAAGGCTGTGTTTCATTTTAAAGAAACAATTGCGCTAAAATATAAATGTTTTAGCGCATTGATTATTCGTCCACTGAATATCATGAATCATCTTAATAATAAAACCTCAAGTTTCACGAAACTGACCATAGAATCTGATGTCACATAAGCTATAACAATTTATTTAATTAAGAAAGTAAAAATTTATCCATGTTTTCAATGCGTGCATTTCAACAAAATAAAATAGTAATGAAAAATATCCCTTTTTAGGGAGAATGGGGGGATGAGGCTACATTAACCATGAAATGTGATTGCTGATTCTCTATTTCCCTGTGAATTTCTCCATAGGATACAAAATTTTCATTATAGAATATGAATTATTTCCCAGTATAACATAAATATAAGTATTTTAACGATAAAGTTTTCCCTGCATTGATGTTACGTGTGAAGAATTTTATGACGTAACATAGATAAAGTCAATTTAATGGAAAAAGTTACACCCCAATCGAAACAATGCATTGGAATATTTAAAATAAAATTTTATCCATGGTTTGCATGGTTTCGGAAGATTTGATTACTGATCTAAATATAGAAAATTCATTGGACGATTTACAGAGATTTGTTTTTAAAATTTATTTCAGCATAGTTTATAATAAAGTTGCTATTATCACAGAAAAACAAAACTTGAATAACCAGAATTTATTTATACATAAAACAAATAAAGTTCTATTTTTAAAATAAATTACTTTCATTACTATGCAGAATTTTAATACGGGGAAAATAATAATAATAATAATAATAATGTAGAATTCAACTACGAAAAAAAAATTATAATAAAGTACATATAAATAGACAATAAAATTTGAATAAAATTTTATTATTGTTATAAAATTTGAATTAAAAGACTTCTATGTAATTTCTAATTTCTTGGATGTGTTTGTAATATCATATAAATATCATAATGTAAAAGATGAAGCCATACATTTTAAATAACATGTAAACCAATTTTTAAGCAATTTCAACTTGCAAGGAGAAATAAATTTGGAAATACATGTGTAAAAATCAAGGTATATTATAAATTGTAATATAAAGAATAAAAATAGCATCTTTTCTAACAAATGTAATAGATTTAAATTACATTAAAAGTAATTTTTTTATATATATCAACCCAGATACGTGGTTACTTTGTTGAAATTCGAGAAATATTAAAGAAAATACAGTAACCGCCGCTTAATAAATTCATTGGTTAATAAAATCAGCCGCTTAATCTGATCAAATTGCCAGGACCGGAGTCAAATCAATACAAAACTACATTTAAAACCGACGCTTAATAAATTCAGCATCGCCGGTTAATGAAGTAAAAAAAAACAAAAAATCTCTTCAGCAGCAAAAATATCGTTTCTGCACACTATTTTTTTTTTTTTTTTTTTTTACATTGTGATTATTATTATTATTATTATTATTATTGAAAAAGAAATTAAAGCACAACAATCTCACCGTTATCTGTAATTGTCGAAAATTTTACAAATGCTGCACAGTTACAAATTAAACACGCTCCATAATTTATAACAATTTCAAGGAACATATTCTTCAAAGCACAGTAATAAGTTACAAACTTGATATGATTTACAAATGGTATATATTTTTTTTAATTTTTAAATATTATAAAACAATTTCTAGTTCTTATTTTGAAATAACTATAAATCGGGAGGTTTAAACGGAAAGGTTTTTAATTTATAAGAAAATCGTGAACTTTTGGTAAAGTAATGATGATTTTCCTCAAAGGAAAGAGCATAGAAACATGGAATGAGTTTATTTTTTTTATTGAAGGAACAATTAATTAATTATCTGGATATAAAAATCAGCCGCTTTATAAAATCGCTTTGGCTTAGGACGAACGTGATTTTAATAAGCGGCGGGTACTGCATACATTTAAAAGTTTAAGAAAAGTTCATAACAATAAATAAATAAATAAAATAAACCTTTTTTTAAAAAAAAATCGAACAAATATTTCGTGCACACGGCCATCCAAGAGAATTTAAATACATTACGTCTATAGACGAAATGTTTGGCAGGTAGCGATTAACATCCATAGATTGCACTAAACAAAATGAAATGCGTATATATTTTTAAATGCATAAAAGCAAGTTTTGTGTCGAATATGGTATGGAAATCATTCTAAGATTCTAAGACGGAAGGTGGTCGCTCTGCCAGAGGCGGCTCGTGAACCGAAAATAGGTGAAAAGCTCAAAAATAATATTTAAGTATTTTGAATCATAATTTTTATTAATCATGGTTTTAACTAAAATTAACTAAAAATACTTATTTAAATGTACATTTATATTCTATAAAGGAATACAGCGTAAAATACAGTGTGCTTCTTCACCAATTTTTGGTGCACGAGCCGCCACTGCACTATCCAGCAGTTTTGAGCGATTTCAACCTTTAGAGAGGGTCTCTGATGGCACTGTGGAGATTCAAAAGAGCCCGTTTTTTTATTGCAGAAACAGAAAAAAAATCATTGATTATTCGTTTACAGGACTGCCGAAAAGAATTTGGAAATACTTGCGCACCACTTAGTAATTTCTGGAAATGCATTTCAAGTTGAGCTAGGTATTTTCATATAGATTTATGTCAAGTCTTTATATATGTAACGTATAGACAACATATAGAGATACTCAAAATTAAGCGAAAGCATTCTTTTCTATTGAATGTAATTGATGAAATCGCTTTGCTATATTTTTTTATGTCGACGAAAGCTGTTCAGGAAGGAAAATTAATTTCTAATACCTATATATTATAAAAAAAAAAAAATTTACCATTCAATTTTCAGCTCTGGTTTTTTGTATAATATCGCGTTTTAAAATTCCCTGAATACGAAAATAAAGTTTTTTAAAATTTACCTGAGTGTATGTATGTTATCAGCAAAACTTAAAAAGAAATAACTGCATGAAATTCAAATTTGTATTTTGAAGTTCATGTGAGTTTGCCACTTTAACTGTTTGGTTAAGATTATTAAGTTTCAAGATGTAATAATTTGAAATAAACTTTAAAATTTGTTGCTTTTATTAGTAAATACTTTAGTACCTTGGTAGTGTGTCATTAAGTCGACATTTACAGTTTCCTTTTGACTAATATCATTTTCTGGTTTTTCTTGTAATGAGAGTTTAGAGTTTTGATTTTCTATGAATTTAATCGTTCTTGCAATAATAATAACTTTTCCTCCCGTGTAAATCCTGTATCCCTTTGATCTATAGCCATAACCTACGAAAATTCCCTCTTGCGCTTTATTATCAAATTTTCTTCTTATTTGTTTGTTTATGTACGCAAAAGTTTTACACCCGAATACTCTCAAATGAGATAAATTAGGTTTAATTCCATTCCAAAATTCATAGGGACTTTTATTATTTCCTTTTGTGGGGAGTCTATTAATAAGATATTTTGCTGTATTAACGGCTTCACCGTGAAATTTCCTATCTAGATTTGCTTCTGACAGCATACTTCTCACCATTTCTACCAGTGTTCTGTTCTTCCTTTCAGCCACTCCGTTTTGTGCTTAACAATAAGGAACTGTAAGTTCGTGTTTAATTCCCATTTGTTTTAGGTAATTTTCTATTTCTCTTCCCGCATATTCTCTGCCATTATCAGATCTGACTCTTTCAGGTAATTTTCCAAACTTATTTTTGACTAATGCTATATATTGTTTGAGCATGGTTAATACCTCACTTTTATGTTTCAAGAGATAAATCATGCAGAATCTGGTGTAGTCATCAATGAATGTTAAAAAATATGTTTTTCCCCCTATGGAGGGTGTTTGAAATGGCCCACAGATGTCTGTATGTATTAATTCAAGTACTCTATTAGTCCTGTATTTAGATCGCTGTGGATATGGTAAATCTGTAAGTTTTCCTTTAATACATGTTTCGCATGTTTTGTTATGTTTGCAGAAATTTATATTCCCATTGCTAGTTGCTTATCCATAATGTGTTTTATGTCAGCATAATTTCTATGCCCGAGTCTCTTGTGCCAAAGCGTGATGCAAGTTTTATTGTTACATTCGTGTGTTAAATTAATATATTCATTTGAACTGTTTTGGGGTTGTTTCACTTCATATAACTTACCTTTTAGTTCCCCTTCAAGGAAGGTTTTTCCGAATTTTTGTAGCTACATTTATCATTTTTGAAAATTAACGTGCAGCCGTTTTTAGTAGCCTTACTGACTGAGATTAAATTTTTTTCGAGGTCTGGAACAAAAAGTACGTCGAGTAACTTTATTTTGTTTATTTCCCCCTCAGCTGTTTTGGTAGTTATAACTACATCGTTTGAGCCCTGTGATATTAAAATGTTTCCGTTTGCTATAACAACGTTTGAATTGTCATAATTTTTTATTTCAGTGAATAAATTTTTATCATTTGTGATATGTGAGAAGGAGCCGCTATCGACGATCCAATTGTTTTATTTTCATTACAGGCAATGAAAGCTAAGTTTTTTAATTTGTTTCTTGTATCAGTTTCATCGTCGAATGCATTTGTTTCATCCCTGTCATGTTTCATTGTTGGTTCATTGTACTTTCAAAACATAAAGATGAATTAAATTTTTTCTTTTTATTGTAATTACCTTCCGATTAATAATTTTGTTATTTATTTTTGTCTTTTCTGTACCAACAGTCGTTGGTATTATGATTTTTCATCTTGCAGTATGTGCAGATTTTATTGACTCGTTTTTTCTGAAAATTGCTTTTGTGTTTTTTTATTTGATATGCTACAGCATTTTCATCAACTTGTAACGCATTGTTGTTACAAGCTCTTCTGTTATATTCATCTATCAGTTTGCTTTGAATATAACTTGATGTAAGATCCTCTTCAGATTTTGCTTCTAAAGCAGTAATAAGAGGATCATATGACGGAGGTAGCGAACACAGTAGTAAAGCTGATAAATGAGAATCATTAATGTTTTCACCAATGGCAGTAAGTTTTTCTTTTATTTATAAAATGTGTGTTATATGTTTTATTATATTACCACCTTCAGCTAATTTGCAGCTTTATAAATTTTTTAATAAGTATAGCTTGCTGGAAAGATTGGTGCGTTCGTGTAAATTTTTGAGTTTGAGCCATAGCTCTTTTGACGTGGACAAACCCTTAACGTGCACTATTTGGTCATCACTTATAAACAAATTTATCATTGCTTTAGCTTTTCTATCCTTTTTGGACCACTCTGCAGTGATAGGCTCTGGTGGAGTTTCTGTGATGACATCAAAAATGTCTTCTTTTACCAGTAACATCTCTAATTTAAAAGACCAGGTGGCATAATTAGATGCCTTTAGCTTATCAATAATTGTATTTTCTTTGTACGATGCCATCGTTAAATTTAATTTAAATTTGTAATAATTACTTCCACCATTAAGAGCTTATGTAATATGAATTTAATTATTTCACTACTTACATATTAATTATTAAGATGCCAGAAATATTTTTAAATAAGCTCTCATAATTAAAATGTTGCTTTTATTAGTAAATACTTTAGTACCTTGGTAGTTTTATACTTGATAGAAGGTAAGACTTTAAAGAAAAAACAATAAACTCTTCACTTACCTCGTATACAGTAGTTCAGTAGCAGCTTCATCTCTTGGCGTCAAACATCCCAATTGGTCTTCTTAAGGCTGATGAATTTTCCAGTCCTTTTCATTTGTTAACTATTCTCTAATAAGCTTATGTTTTTAACTAATAATGAAAAAATAATAATTATTTAAATTAGTTTAAATGATTCTGCAACTAATTCGATGTTTTAATTAGCTTTATTAGGATATATTTTAAGGAGTGCATTTTTATGCATCCTTTCTGGTTGAAAACTTATTACAGACTACAAGAAGAATTTAAATTACAATTTTGAGTATATTATTATGCATCATAAATTATTATATTATATTATATTATGACATTTGATGAGAAAAAATCAATATCTTATTTTTTTATACAATCATTAAATTATATTGTTGAATGAAATGAAATAGTTTTGTAAATGTTTATTTAGAGAGAAAAGTCATTATCTATATATATAAAATCGTTCTTCCTGACTGACTGAGGGGGGTGATTCATCATCGCCCAGACCAAACCCCTAGACCTAGAAGCATGAAATTTTGTGACAATGTTCGTTCTATGACGTAGGCATCCACTAAGAAGCGATTTTACAAAATTCGAGGGAGGGGGGGGGGGGGTCAAAACGCGATTTCACCAAATCCATCATATCTCAAACAAAAAAACAGATATCCGTAAAATTTTTGCTTTAAAATATAGCTAATACAAATGTCTAAAAATCAACTTCTGGAATTTTCAAAATTCGGTCCCCAAGGGGGGCAAAACGTGATTTCGCATAATCCTATATATCTCAAACAAAAAAAAAATAGATATACGTGAAAATTTTGCTCTAAAATATAGCTAATGCAAATATCTAAAAACCAATTTCTGGAAATTAGAAATTCAGCCCCCAGGTGGGGCAGCAGGGGTGGGGGGCTATGGGGCAAAAACAAATAGAAATACAGTTATGGCGTTCAAAATTGGTACATATACGTTTTAGAGGCCTGCAAGTCGAATGAGGATATTTTCGATTGTGTAAAGTTATTAGGAGGACCGGGATGGTGGGGGGGGGGGGGTGAGGGGCAAAAAAATAAAATAGAGCTAGATCATTCAAAATTGGTACATAGAAGTTTCCGATACCTACAAATCGATTGCGGATATTTTCGATTTTTTAAAATTATTGAGAGGGGCGGGAAGGGAGGGTGAGCAGAGGGGCAAAAAATAAAAATAGAGATATATCGTTCAAAACTGGTGCATAGAGGTTTTTGATACTTACAAATCGATTGCAGATATTTTCGAATTTGTAAAATTATTAGGATAGACGGAAGGGGAGGGGAGGGGGGCGAAGGGGGAAAATAAATAAGAGTTAGAGCATTTTGGGATTTTTTCCGAAGGCAGTGAGAACCCGGTGCGACATTTTTCCTAATCAGAATTTGTTTCTCTTTTTTTTTTCCACGTGATAAAAATCAATGCATTTTTAAGAATTCAGTATTTATAGTGATTCATTTAAAAATAGGGACCAGCGAAGCGGTCAGGCTATAAATCTTTTCTCCCACGCACTTATCATAATACTTCAATGTTCAAGGTTACATTTAATTATAGAAGAAATTTATTTGTCCATATTTCCGGAATAGATGACAATAAAAGAATGAAAAAATTTATGGAGGTGATGAAATATTTATAAAAATTTAATAAGAGTTTTGAATTCTTTTTAAATGTGTGTACTATATTTAAACGGAGGTTGAAGGGGTGGTAGCCCCCCTTGACACATAATTATGTGCCGAATACAATTCTTCCGAAACATATTTTAAATTGTTTTTAAACTAGGCTCATAGGCGCACTACTTGTTATCTTACCTATTAATCTGCAAACTGTTTTTTAAAGCATTGAAATGCATGTCAGAGAAAGTTGTGTGAGTGACACACCAGATTTTTCTTTTTCAAAATTAATTTAGCCGAATCTTTAAAAATGCAGTTTTTTTTTTTTTTTTTTTTTTTTTTTTTCGAATTATTAATTTAAATTGGCTTTTGAAAATAAAAAAAAAAACGTAATCAGAATCATGGATTAATTATAAAATTGCAGTTATATTTACTGAAGAAATTCATATAGACAAGAATTTCACCAGAAGAGAAAATCTCATCTTCTTTACCAGTTATTCAAATATTACAAAATCTGTAAGTATACAAAATACAATCCGACAAAGTTCACAGTATTAGAATTAATAAATGCGATAAAATATTTTTTTTATTTAATTAAAACTGTTATAAAGATATACATCAGTACATCTGGAGATCATTTACTAAAATCTGCACATTCTGTGACTGGAATAATACATGTCCGGACAATATTTTTAAATTAATGTATATCCTCAGCTAGGAAATCATTAATAAATAGATTACAGGCTGTTCGCACATTTTTTAGACGATTTTATTTCGTAGTAAGAAAAATCGTTTGCATGGAGAATTTTATTTTCACAACAGTTATATTTTTGGCAGTTTTATTTATCTTCTGATATTTATAATTTTTGTTTAGATGCAAAAATGCGCTTTTAAAATGGCAGTGGATGGAAGGATAGGTTTCCACTCTTTTCAAAGATAGTTTTTAGTGAAATCTTTATGAAAAGCATTTATCAGGAGAAAAATGGAAAAATGTTGCAACAACAGATGAATCTTGGGTCTATTTAAGTGGTTGCAATAAAAAAAGATCAATTTATTATCACAAAAGTGGAGAAAAAAAAATTGCTACATGGCTCAAAGCATCAAAAGAGAGTTTTTCTAAAGGATTTATGATTGCCACTGGTTTTTTCATAAAAGCGCAAGATAAAAGCAAAAAAAAAAAAAAAAAAAAAAAAAAAAAAAAAAAAGTGTGACAAAAATGTCAAAATCAACTCTAAGTACTCCCAAGAACATATTTTAATTCCAATTTTAAAAAATGAAAATCCAGATCTTTATCCACAATGCTATCAATCCGTTGAACTGCATCAAGACAAAACAAGCAGCCACACATCGCAATCCGCAATTTCTTTTCTAGAAAAAAATGGAACAAAAAACGGGAATTAAAACCATACCCTTCACTGACATTCCTACTAAATCTTCTGATGTATCGCTGTTGGATTTTTGTGTTTTTCGACTCTTAGAATCAACATTATCCAAACACCGACCTACAATGCTTTGTGGACTCTGGAATGCGGTTCAAGAGGAGTAGAAAAATATACCTCTTCCGATATTATAAAAAGCATTATTATCATAGAAATTATGATGTAGAATGTTAGTTAAGAACAAGGGCTATCAAACTGAACAAATAAAACACGAAATATGAGGGAAATTGCTGCAGTACACTCCATCAAAATCGTCTAAAAAATGTGCGAACAGCCTCTGTATTCTAAACAAATCTATTAATAGATTTATTTACTTATTTATTTATTTATTTTTAATAAAAAATTACAGTTTAGCGCGTAAAACTATTTTTAAATAACATAGAATACTTAAATTTTTTAAAGTAATTTAATTGAAAAAATCTTTTTAAACATAAAATATGGAATGTTTTACTGAATATACAAATGTTTTTTCTTTGATAAATGATTGATTGAGTTTTAAACTCCATACTTAAGTAATAAATTAAAAAATAATTTATTTATAACTAATATTGACAGAGAAATATTTTTTATCCAATGCGAAAAAGTGTGTACTTTTTGGGGTAATTTAGATTGTTTTAGCTTTCTAATTAATGTAAGATACATATTTAAATGTATATGTGTGTATATATATATATATATACTATGAATATTAGAAGCTTTTTATTAAAATTGAATTTTGTTATCGCGTCTTCGTGTCAAGCTAAAAAATAAGGCGCCTCCACTTTAAAAAAGTGTAAGGAAATCATTTCGACTCTTGTTGGTTCAGTTGGTTAGAGCGTCATGCTGATAGAGCGAGAGTCGTGCGTTCGATCCACGAAAAGCCAAAGTGTTAATTTTTGAAGATAATTAACAGAAAAGATGGCAATTGATTTTAAAAAAAAAAAAGCCATTGTCTACTCAGTAATTTTTGAAGAATTTTTTAAACAGCTTTTTATCTAGTTACTAAAAAGCGCAAAATAAAAATTTAAGTAAAAATAAAAAAATAAATTTTATTTAAAGCTTTTGTATTGAAATTAGAAGCTTTTTAGAAGCGTTTTTATTGAAATTGGATTTTGTCATCGCGTCTTCGTGTCACGCCAAAAAACAAGGCGCCTCCACATTAAAGTAAACGTAAGCAAACGTTTGTGGCGCTCGTTGGATCAGTTCGTTAGAGTGTCATGTTAATAACGCGATGGTCCCGAGTTCGATGGTCGATGTCTTGCTTTTTTGCAGACAATTAATAGAAAAGACGTCAATTGTTAAAAGAAAACCTTTTATTGTCTGCACAATATCCTGAGAAATTTTATTATTTTTTTTAAGAAGCTTTATTTTAGCTACTAAAACGCACAAAAGAAAAAATTAAGTTAAAAAAAAAAAAAAAAAAAAAAAAAAACTAGAAGCATTTTATCTTGAAGCCCTAAAAAGCATAAAATGGAAATTTATTCAATAAAAGGCTCAACAATAAGAAAATTTTATAGAAAAATACAGATATTTATCTTTTGCAAGTGGTGAAAAATTTTAAATATTCAAAATATTTTAAAAAGCATTCAAGAACAATATTCTTTTTTCATTTGTGAGAATTTTTTTGGCATATCTATGACTTTTCTTGATTGTTCTTTGACTTTTGGTTAGAGCGTCATGCTGATAACGCGATGGTCATAGGTTCGATCTTCGAAGGCCGATGCGTTGCTATTTTGCAGATAATTAAAAGGAAAGATATTAATTGGTAAAAGAAAATCTTTCGTTGACCACACAGTGTTCTAAGAAATTTTTATTAGTTTTTTAAAAAGCTGATTTTTGTAACTAAAAGTACAAAATGAAAATTTAAGTAAAAAGCATTTTTTAACATTAGAACCTTTTTTTTTTTTTTCTGTGGAGCCCCAAAAAGCATAAAATATAAATTTATTCTGGAAAACACATGCTATGAAGAAATGAAAGTTTCAACAGAAAATTTTAGAGAAAAATATAGATATTTCGCTTTTGCAAGAGATGAAATTTTTTTAATATTCAGAATATTTTAAAAAGTTTTTGGGACCTTTGAAATTTATGGCTTAACGAATAATTATCAAAACTAAGAATTATTCTTTGTTATTAAAAATTAATAACTAAGAATGTTGGTCTCAAATGCTTTTTAAAATATTTTGAAATTTTAAAATTTTTTATCGCTTGCAAAAGCGAAATATCTATATTTTTCTCTAAATCTTTCTTAGTGTTGAAACTTTCATTTCTTTATAGCATGTTTTGCCAGAATGAATTTTTATTTTATGTTTTTTGAAGCTCCACAATAAAGAGCTTTTAATGTAAAAAACGTTTTTTTTTTTTTTTTTTTTTACTTAAATTTTTATTTATTTATTATATATTTTTCTGTCTTACATACATTTAATTTATACTTCTTTATTTAACATGAAATAGATAATTAATTTTGCACGTAATTACATCTTAATTCTAATTGTTAAATAAAGACCTTATTTAAATAAATTAACTATATTATTAGTTGTATGAAGTGCTCAAAATTTAATTGGTGTCCTTTGCATTATGCAACTTTGAAAATATATAATAATAATAATAATAAAAGAAAGAAAGAAAGAAATGGAACTTGATGTTGAACTGTTTGAAGATATTTAAAAATGGATAGTTATTTTTTATTCACTTTGATGCACATATATATATATAATTTTATAACAAAAATATTTAAGAGCACCTAATTTCACTAAATATTTACCCATCGTATAAAGCTTTATCTGAAAACGTATTTTAGAAAAATTATCCAATCTAAATACTGAAGGATGTGAAATATAGGGCTAATTAAAATTGCTACAACACGAAATGTAATACAGGAAAACTACCATGAAATAAATTCTGGCAAAGATAAAAATTTTCCTTGTAGTTTGGATATAAAATTCTTCTTTTCCTTTGGCTATAAAGTTCCTCTTCACAGAACAAATATCTCACTGGCACAAAAAGTACTAAAATATAGATTTTTTTTTTTTTTTTTAAATATTTATTATGAATCAGCATTTTTCGTCTTAAGAGAGTTTGTGATAAGTTAAAAAATTGAAAAGATCAATCATCCGCATTTTTCTCATATACAATACATTTCAGAAGTAAGACTTTAGTAATAATCATAAATAACAAAATTGAAATATTGAACATGGCAGTTAAAAAAATAAAATAAAATAAAATAAAATTTAGAATAATGGAATTTAAGAAATATTATATTTCCATGTTCTTTCCACATATAAATTTACAGAGTTAATTTTTTTTTTCTAGGTTGTCATTTGTTTCAAATCCACGTGTTTCATGAAAGAGGAAAAAAACTATGGCATACAGATGCAAACTTTGGCAACTTTTTTTCGATTATTCACGATGAATAGTGTAAGAAGTTTTATGGTTTTAAAAGTCAAAAACTTTCTTGTGCATCAAAATCAATGCATTTATATTTTAAAAAAATATGTATTCTTGCAATGTATTTCATGAGAAATATTTATATTTATTTATTTATTTTTCATCGAATCATGTAAATAATGTAGCTATGTTAATTATTAAATTATTTATTCAACGTATTTAAAAAAGTCCAAAGTAAAACAAATTTTGGATTCATTTCAGTATTCATTTCTTATTTATGTTTTCATTTCTTATTTATTCAATTTATTTATTGTCTTATTGTCTGAAAATTTGAATATAATGAACCAATATTAATCAAGTAACATGAATACAACAAAAAAGTAAAAAATGAAATTTCAAGGTGAAAATGAAATTTCAATTCATAAATGATGCAAATTAAATTTATATATTTATTGTTAGGATAGTGCATATTGGCGACTAGTTGATGTAAAACTTGTGGATGAACTCATAAAGCTATTTCTTTAAAAATGACAAAAAGTTAGAAATAATAATAGACCTAAATATTAAAAGACAAGAAAATTATTCTCAGACTGTATCTAAAAAGGTGATTCTCATTATATGCGTATATATATATGTGTGTGTGTGTGTGTGTGTGTGTGTGTACTAGATAATATAACTAGAATAAATTCTTTAGTATTCAGTAATATGATATTTAATAAGCATGATGTAACATAGAAAAGTTTAAAATACCTCATTTGTTTGTAAGAGATTTTAATAACAAGGAAACATTCAAAAAGTGTCGTCTTCAAAAAATATTGAACAAAATATATGTAATTCTACTCTTTATAAAACAACAGAAAGTGAAAAAATTATCGGCTTAAATGAAACACAGGAACCACAAAAAAATTGTCAAAATTAAGCATATTTGGCGATTTCACACTGTTAGGCGATTGATTTTCAGTACTTGGCGGCGAAGCAAAACGCTGTTCTAATCGTACACGGCAATCTCAGTGCTAGCGTAATTATCGCCTAATAGCGCTAAATCGCCAAAAATGCTTAATTTTGATAATTTTTTGTGGTCGCTGTAATTCATTTAAGCCGATAATTTTTTCACTTTCTTGTGTTTTATGAAGAGTAGAATCACATATATTTTTTTCAATATTTTTTGAAGACGACACCTTTTGAATGTTTCCTTGTAAGAAGTTACTCCCATTTTCTATTTTCTTATCTATTCTTTAAATGATTTCAAAAGAGGAGGTTCTCAAGTAAAATCATATATATATATATTTTATTATTATTATTAACTCATGACAAATTTAACAAATGCTTCGTTATTGATTCTTTTTCTTTCTTTCTTTTCTTTTCTTTTTTCTTTTTTGTTATTATTGTTAAATAGGTCTTGGCTTAAAAAAGGCCCCATTATAATATCAGTAAGATTTAAACAAAATACAGGGTGCACATAAAAGTCCGTTCTCACACTTTTAACTTCCAAACGGCTACAGCTATCATCATACATTTGTTATGTAGATTTAGTAAAGTGGCCATGCGCTACAAGATACGACCACTTAAAGCGCCATTTGCTGGAAAACAGTTAAGATAGCGTTCCTATCTCGAAAACGATACGAGATAGGAAGATAGAAGTAAATTACAAAGTTGTAGAGTATCATCGATTTAAAACAAAAAGAAAACCTGTAGTCATGAATGTTGAAAACAGAAGAATAAAAACGCCCCCCCCCCCGTTCCATTATTTCTTACACCGCAAAATGTCGATGCGATCTTAGTAAAGAAAAAACAACTTTTTATCCCAAAATACCTTTATTTTCCAATTTCATATCCCTGTACGTAAGATTCATTACATATTTGTACCCATGTTGAACACGCCCATGTTGAACTTTATGTTGAACACGCTATAGCGTAGAAAATGCAGTATTTCGAAAAATAAACATAAAGATAACGATAATGTATTGACTGACATTATAATAAAGTTGACACAACTTCCTCCTTGGTTGATAATTTATGAGATAAAGATGTAACTTTTTTTTTCACATTGAGGCAATTCATGCACAGTTTTCAGTGACATAAAATTTACATGTTTTAAATTGTGTCACTTTTCTTTCTGGTGTGGTATATCTAATGCCGCCTTCGAACGTCTTCTCATGTTCTGCAATGTGAATACATTTTCAATAAAAAGAAAAAAAAAATAGAACAACTCCAAAAATCAGTTATAAATTAAACGATGAAAAATAAATTTATAACTTACATAAAACCGAATTGTAAATTGCGCCTAAAAGTGTAAAGTAAACTCCTTCACCAGACAACTTAAACACTATTATTAATCATAAGTTTTGAAATCGGCGCAAAATTAAACAAAAGTTGATGTTTTTTTGTATTCAGCATGTAAATTACTTTGAATTCTAAATATACATTTCACTTTGGCGCTTGCAAAACATAGGAAAAAAAAAATACTTAGATTCGAATGAAACTATTAAAATTTTGCAGGCAGCAAAAATTGGCAACAAAAACTGTAGTAACTTCGTAAAAACATAAATCTCAAATTGCGAAGGATGTTCTCTGATCTGTATAGATATTGCTATTGGATCAAATGTATAAAGAGATAAAACAATAAACTATAAAGATTGATAATTCGAGACAACAGCATTTGTAGCTATCGGTCACAAAGCAAATAAATAATAATAATTAAAAAAAAAAAAAAAAGTAATTTTTATTTAGTTTTGTACCAAAGTAATGATTAATAGTAGTGTTCATATTGTTTGGCGAATTAATTTATTTTATACATTTAGACGCAATTTACTTTTCCATTTTATATCGATTTTATTTTTAGTAGTTTGAATCAATATTTCTTTTTGAAGTCGGTTCTGATTATTCTCTTTTATTTTTATTTTTTTATTTTTTTTTAAACACAAAATTTTTACAAAACTTTAATTCACAATAAAAACCTCACTGAATATTTAAAAGATTTCTACTTTCGTTAAAACCTTTAAACAAAATATCACCTTTTTCCCCATTTATATAATTTTCTATTCGTATATTTATTACAACGTAAGATATTGCTATACTTTTGCAAAAACATGACAAAATCATGTTGCAATTAAAAACAACAACAAAAAAAAAAAATTAAAATAATTTATTTCAGTTTGTAACTTTAAAATACTTTAATACTTTAAAACCTCGTGGCCTTTTCAGGTGTTTATGAAATTGTTAAACATTTCTCTCATTTAAATTTTTATTTTTCGTAACAATGTTCTTTAAAACTTTTAAACTAGTTTCAACATCATTACTGATAAACGGGATTTCTATAATATAAAAAAATAAATATCGGAGTTTGTAGGAAGTTTATTTTGAAATCAATTTTCGTTTTAAACGCTGCTTAAAAGAAACTTTTTGGAGGAAATAAAAGATAATGATTTTGATCTGAATAAATTAGAAAATCATTACACAAAATCAATATCGAAAGTCAAACAGATATTTTCACTAATTTTCTAATTGAACACTTTATAATTGGTTTTTTGTTGTCTAATATTTAAAATCTTTACAAAACTTTCATGCCAACAGTTAAAATTTGTGTACTATTACCATTTGCCTTTGCATGCAATCATTAATTTCTTAAAAATATGTTAAAATTATAAAGTATTTAATTAAGTGTTTAAACATATTGTCAATATAAATCTTACTATTTATCTTAAAAATGATATTTATCTCAATTTAACATTAAATGTTCTAATACTATTCGGCGGTCTTAAAACTTGAATAAATAATGTGCATTATTATTTATGTAATATTTGATAGTTATCAAATCTTATATCAATTAAAACAGTAGTGGAAGCTTAATTAGATAATTTCCATATGTAAACTTAGGTTTGAAAAATGCTATAAATAGTTTCAGTTCCAATTTTTGTAGAAATATGTACGCGTATTTTTTAATTATGAATTAAAAAATCTAAATATTTTTATGTCTTCAAATTTCATTGTGAAAATACTTCATATTTTCTTTTCCAAAAATTAATCCTTAGCTAAAAGTTTAAGTTTAACCGAAAATTCTTCGTAACCAAAACGAATCTTTGGAATAACTTTCTACAATGCTGGACCCCATTCTCATGTACGAAATCGGTGTTCAGCAAATGAAGCCATTCTACATTTTCCCGGAGATTTGAAAAAAAAAAACATGTAATCTACATTTCATAAAACCAGATGAAATAAATTCACATAATCTTAGAACAGATAACTCATTTTTACAACAGCTGCTTTATTTAAGTTTAAAACTCACATATTGGATAATTTAATCATTTTTTATTAAATTTATTTATTTGTTTAACTTCTCGTAACGAATGGTTAGTTATTCTTTTTCATAGCGAATTTTTAATCACCTTCAAAATTTTAATAAAATAGTAATTTAAAATTCAAGCAATAATGTCATAAAGAAAATATGAGTGATTCGCCCTAAACACAGCCCTGTATCTAAAACGGACAAACCAAATTGCCAACAAATTTGGTATGAGGATGATTCAGGATTTACAGCCTACAAAAGAAAAAACTTAAAAACTTCGGTTAATTCATAATAATTTTATGTACGGTAGACCTGCTAACTATGCTAGTTTATCCGTAATCGTATTAGGCCCCGCCTTTTTTTCACACCAGAATACTTGTAGAGTAATATTCAGCAATATGTTCGCATGATTAAATAAGAAGACTATATTGCTCTACAATTATTCTGGTGTGAAAAGGGCGGGGCTTAATACCATTACAGATAAACTAGCGCAGTTAGCAGGTATACGTGTCTCGCTTTAAATCGCTTTAAAAATAAAACGTAATATTCAAAGTTAGCTATTTTATTTTATAAGCAATTAACTCGAGCATGTTAGACATAAGTCACAATCTTTATATTAAAAACTATACTAATAACTAAATAACAATTCGTAATGAATTTTAATTTTTTTTTTGGAAATTTTACCTATTGTAAAATAAAGGACTAAATTGATTTTTAAAATATCTTATCGATCGCTTATGCTATAACTGTTTAGCTATTGATACCTTTTTTCATAAATTCGAAAAATTTTCAGAAAATATTTAACGTTGCCCAATAAATGTATCAATAAACTGGACATTAAACCTTATGAGCTAAATTACACTTATGTTCTTCATATTTTTCCATACTTTACAGAACGCTCTGTTCATTGGAAAATGTACTATAAAAGTAATCAATATTTATGTCATTAACAATTACTTACTTATAAATTTTAGTGTGTTAATATACATAATTACATAAATATATATTACGTAAATACTTAACACTTTCGCGACCGCATAATTTTGTCTTTTTGACTGTAAGACCCACCTATGGGCGTTATTCTCCCAATTTACAATATTTCAGAACAAAATATACTGTATTCACACTTATATTACAAATGGATATATATTATAATTATATTCTTTCTAATCAAAATATTTATATCCATAGTACATTTCATTGTAAAAATATGAATATTGGGTAAATATTTAAGAAATAAATAACATACAAATTGAGAAAGAAACGCCCACTGGGGGAGTTACAGATTTTCAAATGACGTGAATCTATGTCAGCGGTAGCGAAAGTGTTAACATGTTGAAAGGTAAACCATCTTACAGTTCAAAACAAATCTAAATGCTCAATTGATTATTGACACATAAAAATATATATTACGAATTATTTAAACACAAAAATAATTAGTCGTAGACAGGTAAAAGGTATAGTACTTGAATGAAAATTAATCAAATATATTTTAAGTCTTATAGATCATGCATTGATGACATTAAATTATAAGATAAGCTCTTTATCTAAACAATAAATACAGGGGCATTGTTTGAACTCATGTTTATTCTTATGTAAATACTTTATTATTTTTAAAGTTAAAAAATTGTCGTTTGAAATCATATTTCTTATAAAATAGCATTTAGGAAAATTTTAAAATATTTAAATAATTTTTTTTTTCTTCGCGTAAATATTTTTATTATTAACAAAAAGTAAATATATATATATATATATATACTGTAAATGAGAAAAACCACCCGCTTGTTAAAAATGGCTGATTTTTCTTTTTAAATGAATCTGTATAAAATATTTGGTTGTAACTTTAAACATATGAGAGGGATAAGAAAGAAAAGGACTGTCATGAAATGAAACAATCTTTCTTACTGCTTTCTATAAATTTTCCAGATGGTTTTACTGTATGAGGGAGATTTTTTTTACATAACTGTTTTGAGTTTAGATTGAGCAGGATATATTTTATTATTCTTTTACTTCTTGTTTTATGCTACAATAAAGAAGCTAGACCATAATAATAGCATTCATAAATTTGCTGAATTAAACGTTTCTTTTTCTTTATTTATTTTTCAATATGTTGAAAAATAAAAAGATATGAATACATAGATAAGAAAATTATTATTAATACAAAAAATGTCTTGTATTATCCTGTTTTTATTTTATTTATTTATTTTTAGATTAATGGCTTAGTGAAATCAAATTTATTTTATTCTATTTTGATTTAAAGTTTGAATAACAAAAGGATATGCACTAAATTACTTTTTAGTTCCCCATCATACTATAGGTATGGGGAACTTAGGTAATCGTGAAAATTTTCGACCTCGTTTTTTTTTAATTTTTTATACGTTTTCAGGTGTCATACGTTTTCAAGGAATCCGAAAATGACAAAATTTGTATGGTGTCCGTCTGTAGGGTGCCTGTTAGTGTGTTAGTGTGTTAGTCCGTTAGTGTGTTAGAGCGTTAGTCCGTCAGTTTGTTAGGCTGTTTACACTAGGCTGACCATATGTCTTCGAATCTCGAGGACAAAACACCTTCGTCCCCAAAAAATAACAACACATTTGGGGACGCCGGTTATAAAGTTATTAATGTTTTGTTATAGTAATATATTATGTGTATAATAAATAAACTTAAATAGGTTCTTTTAGGTGTTTTATACATAAAAATTACTAACATTTTACAATTTAAGGTGATTTAAATTTTTTTTTTTTTTTTTTTTTTTTTTTTGTCCTCGAAATTCGAGTACACCGCCATCTTTGTGCCCAAATTCAATGAAAAAAATATGGTCACTCTAGTTTACACGATATCTCACGAACAAATGATCGCAGAGGGGTCAGACCAGTTTTAAAATATTTTTTATGACATTGGCAAGAACCCTGTTTATTTGCAACATTCTAATTAAAAAACTTCAGAAGTTATTTGAAATTTACAATTTTCTTAACATGGGAGAATAGGGGAAAATTTCACTTAAACATGCATGAAAATAAATATTTTTATCGAAAAGATGTAAAAGAACAGATCTTAAATATCGTTTTGATGCCGGGATGAACATCATTAACTATAAACATGCGACTTTGAAAATTTCGCAAGGCAGAAAAATTTGTGTTCGCTTTTAACCCTTTATCGGCCAATTGTATCATATAGCAGAAACTGGGTTTACTCGGAAATGGATACAGCGATTTTCAAAAAAGTTTGTAATTAAATGTTTTTTGGAGTGCTTGGATTAACCCTCATCTTCAGAAAAAATTGCGTTCGCTGTTAACCCTTTACTGGCCAATGGCAGCAAATGGCAGAAATTGGGTTTATTCGGAAATGGTTATAGGGATTTTGGTGAAAGTTTGGAATTAGGTGTTTTTGGGGGTGCTTAAACGATTGGAATTGTCCTCAACGCCAGAAAAATTCGTGTTCACAGTTAAACCTTAAATGGCCAATTGCAACGTATGGCAGAAATTGGGTTTACACGGAAATGGAGAAGGCGATTTTGATAAAAGTTTGGAGTTAGGGATTTTTGATGAGGAAAAAAACGATTGGATCTCATCTTCAGATAAATTCGCGTTCACAGTTAATCCTTTATAGGTCAGTTGCAAAACACAGCAGAGATTGGGTTTACTCGGAAATGGATATAGCGATTTCGTTGAAAGTTCGGGATTAAGTGTTTTCGGGGAGGTGCTAAAACGATTGGATTTACCCTCATGTTCAGAAAAATTTGTGTTGTCAGTCAACCCTTTATCGGCCAATTTCAACATATGGCTGAAATTGGGTTTACTCGGAAATCGATATAGAGATTTTGGATGAAAGTTTTGGGGTACATAAATGATTGGAAATATTTTCATGTTCAGAAACTGTCGCGTTCGCTGTTAAACCTTTAAAAGCCAATTGCAACGTATGGCAAAAATATGGTTTATACCAAATTGGACATAGCGATTTTGATGAAAGTTTGGAGTTAGGGAATTTTTGGTGAGAAAAAGCGATTGGAAATATCATGGCAGATAAAATTCATTTTTAAACTTTGTTGAGACCCTTACTTGGTCTATGCATACATCGCCACTTGAAAACAAAATTGTGGAGCAACTTGGTTAACGAACTTATCCAAGATATTTATAAGATAAATTCGCTGTGCAAATTTGGTTCGATTTGGAGTATTATTTCGGGAGTTACCATAATGATAAGATTTCTATTATTTATATATATATATATATATATATATATATATACAGGGTGTTTATAAAGTCCCGGGCCCATTTTGATGTTTAATAACTCATAAAATAATAAAGATAGATTAAAATTAATAACATAAATGGTTAGATAGACTCAAAAAGTTTCATGACCCTTGTCAATGAACTTCCACGTGTGCCTCCTTCGTTGCACGGAGAATATCAAGTCGATAGTCAATTTCACGCCAGGTAGCGGCAAGCATGTCAGTATCCACAGAGGCTATTGCGGTTGTAATTCTGACTTTTAGGTCATCAATGTTCGACACTCTCCTCCTGTAAACATTGTCCTTTACAAATCCCCAAAGGAAAAAGTCCAGCGGCGTTATATCAGGTGATCTGGGTGGCCAAGGAATTGGACCACCTCGCCCAATCCATCTTCCTGGAAAATGGTCATTCAAAGAACTACGAACGATGGTACCCCAATGAGGTGGTGCACCATCTTGTTGCAAAAAGACATGTGGCTGAAGCTCTTCTAGTTGTGGAAATACGAAGTTTTCCAACATGTCTAAGTATACGACTGATGAGACCGTCTTTTCTGTAAAAAAAAAAAAAAAAAAAGGCCCAATGTCTCGGTCGTGCATTAGTCCACACCACACATTAACCTTTGTGGAATCCCTTTGTGCCTCACGGTATTCATGGGGGTTTTCAAAAGAGTCAAAGAGTAAAAAAAAAAGTCAAAAGAGAGAAAAATGCAATTAATAAGCAGACGATATTTAGAAAAGTACAGATATTTAGACTGGAAAATGAAATTATCTGAAATTAACCACACGCGCAGACGATATTTACAAAAGTAAAGATATTCAAACCTGAAAAGAAAATATATGAGTTATTCCATCAATAAATGCCATAAGTTTGTTTATATCTTCATTATTTTATGAGTTATTAAACATCAAATTGGGTCCGGGACTTTATAAACACCCTGTATATATATATGGAGAGAGAGAGAGAGATAAACGAAGTGATTGGAATATTTCGATTTCCAAAGAAATCAACCTAAAATGGCTAATTTGGGTTTATGTTTTGAAAAATGCATATAAAATGACCCCAATGAGCGCGGAAAATGTCGCATCTATAACTCTCAATTCATCCACCTGAGAGGAGAGGCATTCATGTTAGTTTTATTATAGCCAAGTTTTTTCTTTATACCATCTATAAGTTGATTCTTCTCAAATATTGCATTTTTAAGTTGTGTCCTTTTTCTTGCCGAGATGCGATATGTCAATTTTACTTTGATAGTTTTTAACAATAATTGAAATGTGTGGAAACAAATACATGATGGGGAACTGCACGGAGTCCACCTATGCCAACTAGTTAAATAAATGCTATTCTTCAAGTTAAAGTCAGGAGTCAGTGAATTATTATTATTTTTTTAATAACAAATTTGAATATTAATTCAATATTATGTATGAATGCAATTGTAAATAACAATTTATTATAAAACGATGATTTGAATTTATTTTTATTTTCCTTTAATTATATATATATATATATAGATAGATAGATATTGTACCATAAATATGGTAGAGATAGTTGTTTTTTTTTCCCCTTTGGCAGGAGGTGGTGGAGGGGTGTCAAATTTTCGATATTACTTTCTTATCATATTTGCATGTTTTGAGGATCCTTGATTCAGAAAATCATATTTAATCATATTTCTAATGGTTAGTCTGTGCTTGTGTCTGCCTACGTGTGACCGTTATCCCTATATCTCAAGAACAAATAGTAGCAAAAAAGCCCAAACTTGGTATTAATCTGTATGATATGTTACACTAAAGTTTTTGCTGAGGTAAAACAATTTATTCATGTACAGGGACATTCAAGAAAATTAAAATAAATTACATCGCTAACTTTCTGGTAAGTTCAGTGTAACATCTATAAGCTGTCATAAACAAAACAGAATAGACATATTTTTATGTGCATAACAGCATGTTTCGTGTAGATAGTGGTATAGGAACCATTTATTATTCATTTACAGGGCTACCAATGTATCTGAATATATTGAGGCTAAATTGGAAAATTGCTGGAAGTGTGTATGTTGTTTTCATATAGGACTAAATTTTCGTATGTAGTGTAATGTGAATATGTACTTTATAGACAATATACAGGGCTATTCAAATTAAGCTAAATATTCTTTTCTATTGAATGTAATTGATGGAAGTGTTTTGCTACATTTTACAATATCGACGAACACTGCTCAGAAAGAAAAAATAATTTTTCATACCCACTGTAAACACATTATTTTTTAAAGTTCGATTTTCCACTCTGTTCTTTTTTAATTATATCATGCTTTGAGGTCCCATTGTGAGGTCGAGACTATAGACCGTCACCAAAGTTGGGACGGAAATCACTTCGTCGCCAATGACTCGGCGAAAGTCTTGGTCAAGTTTGTTTTATGTCGGCATGGTGCTGCAGTGAAATAATTAGGTTCTGAGTGTTAGATGAATTAGAAGTAATTTTAAAAGTATGGATTGAAATGAAGAGAAAGGAAGTTGTTGAATGTAGTATAAGATGAAGAGTGAATTGATAGTGAATTGCTAGCGGTAATGAATTGGTAGCTGCTTAGCGTGTGAGGAGGTGAAGTTAAGTGATGGTAGAGAGGTGTAGCGTAAAGTAATAGAAGAATCTATCGCGCTTCGGGAATCCGGCCGATAGTGCTAGTGTGAGATTAGCTAGTGATAAAAGAGAGCCGTCATCGACAAGATCAGTATTTGTGAGATAAACTACCTTTTATGTTATGCTTTGTTAAAGTTATTATCTGAGGTCATTTAAGTTATAACGGAGTTAGCCCAACACCCTCCTTGATATTGAATGCTAAATAAACTTTGTTATTTATTTGTCTCGAGATCTTATTACTATCTAATTAAGTGATTAAGTAATTAAGTTCATCTTTAAGATCTAAGATTGAGGAATTGAATTATGGCCCACACGAATTCCTCACAGTGGCGCCCAAACGAGTTCGACACCCCCCCCCCCTCTCGAGCGTATTTTACCGGCTCAAATAACGTGCTTAACTTTTTTGAGGAACTTGAGGAATATTTTGATGTATGTCATATTGATATTTCTGATCGATTTAACTGGTTAAAATACTCCTTAAAAGGAGAACCTAAAATGTTATTTGACCTCATTGCCTCTCATTCTTTGGGTCAAAATCCCACCTAGGAACAGTTAAAAATCAAAATTATAAACACATTTTCCTCGAGTGCTGATATAGCAAAATTAATGCAGGAACTGTATACAACGAAAATGTCTAGATTTGACAAGCCGACAAACTTATTTCTGCGTAAGCTCGATTTAATTAAACAACTGGAGTTAACTTTATCATTCTTGGAAATATTGGATATTATCAGTGGCGTACCGTGACATTTGAATCTGGACATGCTCTGAAGCGAACTATGGAAAGAACAATACTGATCAAGGCGATATCATTTCATCAAATTTAAACTTGCATTTTTCCAGTTTCTTGGTTGTTTGGTTGGTAGAATTCAAGTCCGATTGACTACACTTGGGTCCTAGGCCTATGGGTGGAATGCCGTCCGTCATGGGTCTTTCTAAGGGGTCCTAGCCTTAGCCTTATTTACGCGTCTTTCGGAGAAAACCATGGAACCCGACACTTCCCATCTACCAACTTTGAGAGCAGAACCGTTCGGACGCTGGTGGGCCTCCAATTTCTTGGTAATTTTAGATGTATCATATATCTAAAGGACTCTTATATTAACTTATTGAAGGCCCATTTGGTCGCTTCATTGATCGCTGTATTTAAATGAATTTTCAAAGAAATTTAGTCACAATTTTTTTATATCACTTTAGAAACAAAAAGAGAAAAAAAAAAAAAAAAAAAAAAAAAAGAAAGAAAGAAAGAAAGAAAGAACAAATAGTGAGAACCGGCAAGAAAAAATCCACTGAAATCGCTGAAAACTTGGCTTCAGGTGTTCGCTGCTAACTGCTGTGTCTTCCACGACCACACTATGTCAGATTGGTGACCCCACTGCTGGTGGCAGCGCCTTAAGCGAGCGTTTCAATGTAGGTGCTTATCTGATCTCTGATAGTTCTTACACAAGAAGTTAATTGTTGCAATTTTTAATAAAGTTAAAAATGTAATAAGTTTAATTCTCTCTATAATATTACCATTTGATTTCGATAGAAACAATACATTAAAAATAATAAACATTCTTCTTCAAAAGAGGGTATTACGCCTTTACATAAACAATTTTTGAAAACGCAACTATTATGTGTATTAAAAAAAAAAAAAGAAAAGAAAGAAAGAAACAGCATTAAAATTTTATCATATAAAAACTATTTGATCGCATGACTTAATGCGAAAGAAGCAAAAATAAATAGAACAGCGATCTTTAATAAGAAATGCAGGTGGATGAAAAAAAAAAAAAAAAAAAAAAACACGCAATTTAAATAAAATTTAAGAAAAAAAAAGCAGAAAAATTAACGGAACATTCCAAAATAAATAAATAAATAAACAAATAAAATAATTAATTTAAGAAATGCAGATTTGAAAATAAGGAAAGAAAATAAGCACACACATACACACACACACAAAAAAAAAAAAAAAAGTAAAAGAAAGAAAGAAAAAATTCTATGCACACCTGCATGATCAAAGCTACGCATCTGTTAATTTTTTGTAAATCTGCGTCAGTGGCCTGACCTTCATAGCGCATACAGGCACACATGAAGAAGACATTTTGCTTTATTCATATTATTGAATAAACAAAATTTGTACATACTTTTATTTCTGGTGGAAGTCTTCGCTTAGAATAAGTCATTTAGATTTAAAATAATAATAATACTAATAATAAATAAATACATAAAATAAAAGCAACTTTTCTGGCACATAAAACAACTTTTGGAAATTTATCCAAATTTTATTTTGCAATTTAATCATCATTTTCAAATCAATTCTTTTTTTTTCTTCACTATTGTAAAATAAAGTATAAGTTTTAATTTATCAATCAGTCTGAAAAGACAGCTCTCCTCTATGCGAACATCTTTACCGAAGGTAACAAAATCCCTACGCTTTAAAAAAATATCCCCAAACTCCAGAATATGCTCTCCTAGGGTAGCATGCCTTGGGTCGTTTATATAGCGGAACTCCCCTTGTAGTTTCTACGAGTGAAAATTAAAGGGACGTTGAATAATCCCTCAAATAGCAAAAAATCCCTATATCAGGGCATGCTTTAGAAAGGCAGCATGACCTAAGCAATAACCGGTCAGCAGAAGAGAGGGAGGGTATCTCCGGGACGATACTGGTCAGCAGATGTCTCCTAAAAAAAGTGGGAGGGAAGTAACGACAATAGTAAGAAAAAAAAAAAAAAAAAAAAAAAAAAAACTCGGATTTATCCAGGAATAATGTAACAAAAGAAATTTCCTTTCACTATAATTTTTCAAAACTGAATGATTGATACTGTATAAATGGAAGAGAGTGTTTAACAAAATTAGGTCAAATAATGTATTTTTAAATAAATTCTGTTTAAAGTTTAGATAGTTTTTAGTGGGTATGCGGCGCATGCCTAGCATACCCAGAGAATACGCCACTGGATATTATAAACCCGCTGTTTACAGTCCAACTCCAAGATTACCTCGATTTAAAGCCAACCGCATCTGTTTATACTCTTTCGAATTCTCGATAAATATCAAGCGCGTCACGCTGCTACACCTGCGAATACCTCCAATCACCCGCAGGAACCTGTAAATGTTCAAAGTTAACAGCGAGAAAATTTCGCCCCCCTCAAAATGTTAATTTCAATCATCTGCAACATACTAACTTTTTACAAGCAAGACCCAGTGACTTAAATCAACCTGGAAATGTTGCAAGAAATCAACCAAGCTCTCATAGTACCAAAGTGAAATCTATATTTCTAAATTCTCTTACTACATGTCCAGTAAACCGGCCGCATTTAAATTCTTCTTCTCAATGCGTTTCTAATTTGAACTCTCCGTTACCTGCTAATTTAAAGAAGAATGAAATCCCATTAAATGTACCGGCTAATCCTTTCGGCAATAAATCAAATTTATGTTTTGAAACTGTTAAGTCAACAGACCTTTCTAGTAGTTTAAATGCACCTCATAATAACCTACATTTGAGTTCTAAAACTGTCAAGTCGGCAGAATCGGCTATTTGTAATGATAAATCATATTCAAATGCGCGACCGATCAAATCCGGGGAGTTATCTAATTTCACAGAAACTGTGTTAAAAGAAAGTGGAAGGTTAAACAGCGGTCCTTCTCAAGAACTGATAGCTAATTTACATAAAAATGTAGGGAATAAAAGTGACAGTTTAAAACATTTCCACGTTAATTCTTCATCTGTTAGCTCTAAACTTGAGCATACGGGTTCGGATGTTCTTTCCCGAACCATTTCTACAGAGGCTGTTCGCACATTTTTAGACGATTTTGATGGAGTGTACTAAAGCAATTTCCCTCATATTTCGTGTTTTATTTGTTCAGTTTGATAGCCCTTGTTCTTAACTAACATTCTACATCATAATTTCTATGATAATAATGCTTTTTATAATATCGGAAGAGGTATATTTTTTTACTCCTCTTGAACGGCTTTCCAGAGTCCACAAAGCGTTGTAGGTCGGTGTTTGGATAATGTTGATTTTAAGAGTCGAAAAACACAAAAATCCAACAGTGATACATCAGAAGATTTAGCAGGAATGTCAGTGAAGGGTATGGTTTTAATTCCCGTTTTTTGTTCCATTTTTTTCTAGAAAAGCAATTGCGGATTGCGATGTGTGGCTGCTTGTTTTTTCTTGATGCAGTTCAACGGATTGATAGCATTGTGGATAAGGATCTGGATTTTCATTTTTTTAAATTGGAATTGAAATATGTTCTTGAGAGTATTTAGAGTTGATTTTGACATTTTTGCCACATTTTTTTTTGCTTTTATCTTGCGCTTGTATGAAAAAACCAGTGGCAATCATAAATCCTTTAGAAAAACTCTCTTTTAATGCTTTGAGCCATGTAGCAATTTTTTTTTCTCCACTTTTGTGATAATAAATTGATCTTTTTTTATTGCAACCACTTAAATAGACCCAAGATTCATCTGTTGTTGCAACATTTTTCCATTTTTCTCCTGATAAATGCTTTTCATAAAGATTTCACTAAAATCTATCTCTGGAAAGAGTGGAAACCTATCCTTCCATCCACTGCCATTTTAAAAGCGCATTTTTGCATCTAAATAAAAATATCAGAAGATAAATAAAACTTCCAAAAATATAACTGTTGTGAAAATAAAATTCTCCATGCAAACGATTACTGCGAAATAAAATCGTCTAAAAAATGTGCGAACAGCCTGTAGTAACTGTGGTTTCGATAACATAAGAGAGACTACCTCACTTCATAAGACTTTGCACTTTAATCTCAGGAGATTTTTTATAGAACCAGCTGAACCTTCTCCTGGAACTGTGGACAGTAACAAGATGCCGGGTTCGATCCCATCCCAGGAAGGTGCTTTTGCAACGCCTGACCTCCGGCTGCAAGCCTCCAGGCCTATGATTTCTGCAACGAGTGAAATGACTAGCACTTCTAACATGTTTAATACTAATGCTGTTACAGCGGAAACCTTCAGTCAGGTCGTACCGTTCCTTATTTTATTTTTTCTCAAGTATTTGTTTATCAGAGCTGTACCAAAATGTGCGACATGTGTTGAAGCCTTTTGTACTTGTGAACCTTTTCTGAAAGCAACGAACTTTCTTAAACAAAAAACTGTAAAATTCAAAATTTGTGCATGAACTTTCACGTTGAAATGCATGTTTAAGCTTCATTGTCAACATTTTTGTTCTCTCTTAATATATATTTTATGTATGTACACTAAGTTCTTTTATTTTGCAGCCATCACCTGCAGAGCGGGTAATATACAATGTTTTTTTTAGCCTTTCTAAATATTCCCCCCCTTTTTTCGTATCTCTATAAATGATGCATCTATATATATAAACTGAATATTTATGTTTGTAAACTTTTGTATTTATTCTAAAAATTCTCTGTATGTATATGTTTTGAGTGGGGAAATATTTTTTTGGCGCTATGCATAAATCACGCTTAACTTTTAACTAAAACCACTAACAAATTAATTTTTTGTCTTTTCGCATGCTATAGCCCAGGAGGGAAAATTATTGTATGTAAACTATTTTATGTATTTAGAGAAAATTTGTCTCGTTTATCTGTCTGCAAGACGCACTTTAATTTCGTATATTCTTTTATACTGTTCAAGTCTTTTCATTTTAGAAACTCTCCAATTGGACAGTTATTTCAAACTAATTTGATGTCCAAACTAGTATTCTGATGCCTGCCGTATTCTGATGTCCCATCTCGTTGTCTGCAATATTAAACCATACAGCATCTGAATGAATTTGTCTTCAATCTACACTCTCAAGTTACTTGGACTAGCTGATGTTTTTGGGCCTAGACTGGCTCTCTGATGGATAAAGAAATTCCTCTTCTAAGTTTCGAAGGATGGTTCACTTAAAAAGAAATTTCAAGATTTTGTTTTCAATAAAAATTATTTTCTTCATGTTGCTAGTTTATGTTAAAGCCCCCCCCCCCCCCCTGTACTTTAATCCTCCTACAACTCAAGTTTAAAATTAAGTTTTTTCCTTTCTGAATTAACATAAAGATGTTTTTAATCCCCGCTGTACTGTTGGGCTACGTATTAGTTGTAGAGATGGGATAAATAGTTACTTTTCAGTAATAGGTTACTTCGTTCCATACTTCCTTTAGTAATAGGTTTTTGCAACATATTATTTTTATAACCTATTACTTTTTAATTTACATATGGCTAATATCTTTCTAATCCTTTCTGGATGATATACAATATATTATACACATGTGTCCTACATAGTGGATGCGGTTCATGTTTTTAAGTCCCAATGCTTTCGAATAGTAATCTTCACTTTATTTAACACTAGAATTTCTTTAATTAGAAAAAAAAAAAAAAAACGCTGATATGAAATAGTGGTAGAGTCAAAATTTTACACAAACGTTTGTCCCAATCGAGTAAGCTTAAGGTTCATTAAACCAATTCCTTTAACCAGGAAAACAGAATATTTCAAATAATATCAAGAAACACGTACACGAGAGCCGTTTTCTGAAAGAAAAAAAAGAATTCTCATATTATAAGCCATATATGTAATTAAAAAACAATTAAATAATAATAGCAAATTTTTAAGAAACATATTTAAGGCATCCCAAGTTTTAAACTACCGAGTGACTGTTTCTTTTGATTTTCCGAAGAACTTGAACTTTCCAGATTGACAAGAATATTAGCGTTTTTCACACATACTTAGCAAACAGTCACTTTGAATATGTTTTCTAAAATTAGAAACACTTGTTAAAAAATATAGATTTTGCTTACAAAAATTGCATAAAATGATGTATTTTCTCAGACACTTAATTTTAACATAAGAGCATAATTAGCTATTCTTAACACCTTTACTCGTTTTAAATCTAAAAAAATAGTTTCAAGAAAAAATCAGATTTAAAAAAAAAAAAAAAAAAAAAGAAAGAAAGAAAAAGGAAAGCTAAACCGTAAAAATAAATAAATAAATAAATATTCAATTTTCTTCTCAAATTATTCTTAATAAAACCACAATAAATGCTGTATGCCATTACGCATTTTCAATTCCATCTGCTATAAGCAATTAAAATATAAAAAAAAACTCCTTTCTTTCAATTATCAAACATCTGTTTCCAATACGCAAGCGAATCCAAACCTAGCAAGCGTAATGTAATTCCTCACCTTCATGACGAAATAGTAATCAACATCTAATAATCACCCGTTACCTATCTCACGCTAGCTGAATAAATTAACACTATGTCGTTAAACCGTGGTATCAAAGTTTTTTATTCAAACGATTTTATGTAGTATCCCATGAAAAATAATCAACACCAAATAAAATCATTTCTAAATTATTATGAGCACGATGTTATTTGTCCTAAACGTTAAAATTATCTTGCTTATTAAAATTATTTTGATTAATATATTTCACAAGGAATATTCCGTAATACATTCTAGAAAATATTATCATTACAAAATTATCGTTGAAAAAATAATACATCTGCTGCTGTATTATTTTTTTGACGATAATTTGATGAACTTGGAAATGGAAAGATATTATTGATTCAGAATATCACTGAGTAACAGATTGCATGAAATCGTCTGTATTCCTTACTGAGATTTCAGACCTATTTTTTTTTTCAGATGTGAAGTAACGAATCGATTCGAACATCTGCGCGGAAAGTCTGATGCGAGTCTTTAGCCGGCGTTCATAATATTGTTTTTGTCTTTTGTAAATAAAATAAAATAAAATAAAAAAGTAATTATATAAAAGAAATAATTCAAGCTTTTTACTTGTATAATGGTGTATTATATCAGTTTTATCGCCAGAAATTTCTTGTCTATTTCGCGTGCAGAGATAAAGTTGAAAATATTTTTTAATAGGATATTTTTTGTAATACATTACAGTGCTAATAGGCTACAATGCAATAATAATATTACTTATTATGTTACGTGAAATAACACCCATCTCTAATTAGTTGAGGCTTTTTTTTCCGGAGTTTCCGGCCGTAAAGGGTCCCCATTTTTAATTTAAAATTTAAATTTCTTTTTTCGGAGTTGGTCCGGTTTTCCACTCATGGAAATTTTTTTTTTAATCGCCATTGTATTTGAAGCTGTAAGCAGTTCATTGCTCAGCAAATTAAACTTTCATTTTTTTTTTTCTAACCTATTCTAAAGTTTGGTTTCAGAAATTTAAATTGTGGCTGCACTCGCACCTACGAGATATGGTATTAGTGTTTAAAATTACTCGTTAAAACCCGTTGGGGATTTTCCCAACTAAATTTTTTTTTCTTGGAGGGGGACTGTGAGGTCGAGACTATAGACCGTCCCCAAAGTTGGGACGGAAATCACTTCGTCGCCAGTGACTCGGCGAAGTCTTGGTGGAATTTGTTTTATGTCGGCATGGTGCTGCAGTGAAATAATTAGGTTCTGAGTGTTAGATGAATTAGAAGTGATTTTAAAAGTATTGATTGAAATGAAGAGAAAGGAAGTTGTTGAATGTAGTATAAGATGAAGAGTAAATTGATAGTGAATTGCTAGCGGTAATGAATTGGTAGCTGCTTAGTGTGTGAGGAGGTGAAGTTAAGTGATGGTAGAGAGGTGTAGCGTAAAGTAATAGAAGAATCTATCGCGCTTCGGGAATCCGGCCGATAGTGCTAGTGTGAGATTAGCTAGTGGTAACAGAGAGTCGTCATCGACAATATCAGTATTGGTGAGATAAACTACCTTTTATGTTATGCTTTGTTAAAGTTATTATCTGAGGTCATTTAAGTTATAACGGAGTTAACCCAACACCCTCCTTGATATTAAATGCTAAATAAACTTTGTTATTTATTTGTTAACTTTGTCTCGAGCTCTTATCACTATCTAATTAAGTGATTAAGTAATTTAGTTCATCTTTAAGATCTAAGATTATGGCTCACACGTATTCCTTACACCATGAATACGAAAGTCAAATTTTTGGCGGTTGATCGGTATGTATATTTGCAAAGATAATTCAAATTTTGTTATTTGATGTTCGTATAAGGTTACCACTTGAAAAGATTGATTAATATTGATAAGTTTCAAGACAAATTAATAACAACCTTGATTTTTTTAAAATAAATGTAAGCACTATAATTCTACGGGGGAGGGGGGGGGGGGTTATGGAGGCGGTAAATCCCTCATACAAATTTATATGTCAAATAAAACGGTTTATAAACCTAATTTACATTTTTTAAAAGTAGATTGAACTTAATTAATCTTACGTCGTAATTTGAAATTTGCTTTTGTAGTATTGAAATGCAGGGTAAAAGAAAGTTGTGTCAGTGATACTTCAGATGTATATATATATCTTTTTTTCAGTTACTTTTTTTCAGTTACGGAGAAATCTACGTTCGGTTACTTTGTTATTTACTTCAACTTTTGACCCCTTTAAGATATATATGTATATAACTTTAGTTTTTAATTTTAAAATATATAAAAGGAATTAAAAGAAGACTGTTTATGCAATACAAATTTTATGTAAAAATTGTTTTTATAAAAATTGTTTATTTCTTTGAAGGTATTTTTACATAAATAAATTTGTTATAATAAGTCCATACTTTATTCAGTTTTTTCGTTAAGTGCTTTAGATGAAATTTATAAAAAATGTTTTCTCTCTTTAGTAAAAAGATTGAAAGTTGGCCTCTTAAATATAATATATATCAACTACAATTGATGTTTTTTTATTCAGATAGTTTTACTGTTAAATTTCAATAAACTAAAACAAGTATATTTCAGCCATCATAGAATTTTTTTTATATCACTCTATAGAAAAAGGGCATATAATAGTCATCATAAACAATTATTTAATCTTAGCCTTGTCACAGTGTAAATTGTACATAAGCAGATTGGTATAACTTAAACCAACAAATGATGAGATCTAAGCATAAAGACATACAGATATCTAGTCACTAAAGGAGTTAAATGATATGGAAACTAGAAGAAAGAGAGTATAATAGCAGGACCACCTGTCAGCCGAAATACACATAATTGCATTCAATATGCATAAAGGTGAAACTAGCTAGAAATTTGTATGAAATTCTGTGTATTAGTATTTGAGATTTTAGCTACGTTAACGTTTTTGTCACACTCAGATAGACAAACGCAGATATTTTTTAAAAAATCCTCAGATCACGTTCAGAACATCTCAATTGGTGTTTGGTATTAAGGCCGATTGACCGCACGAGGGCTCTGAGCCTGAGTTAGTATGCCCACCGTGTCGGGTGTTATGAAAGCACCTCAAAAAGTATATATCCATCAGAAGTCGAAAATTTTTTACAGTAATACATTTTTAAAAGTAAAAAAATTTAATTAATAACAAAAAGTGTTGTAATTTATTCCAAATCTTTGACGTTTAGCAGAAAAATTTATTTCTTATAGGAATATACTTTTCTAAGATGCACAATTTAAAAAAAAAAAAAAAAGTGAGGTTTTTATTTTAAAATACTTCTAAATGAAAGATAATAATAATCATTGATAAAAGAAAATGACATTTTTTTATCTAATTGTATTTTTCATCTTACTATTAAAAATTAAAAAACATTTAATTAATTAATCAATTAATTAATTTATTTATTTTTAATTATTATTACAGTGATTGGATTTTTCTTTTCACTTGAATCAAGTAGAAATATATATATATATCATGTTCAATCTAAAGTTCTAAACAGAAATTCAGAAAAATCTCCCACTTGTAATAAGAACCTCTAAAAAATTTATTTGTAGGTTTATACATATAATTTATTTTATAATTTATAATTTATATAAAATATTTGCAATAAAATTATTTTAAATTTGATGCCCAAAAAAGTAGTGTTTCACATTTTTCCATGTTTTTATTGTATTATAAATCCTTTTTTTATTCATTTTCTGAGAAATTTAATAATATAAACAGTTTCGTTTCATACTTTAATGGAGAATATGTCCTGTGTAATTTTAACAATTTCAAAAACTCATGATAAAATCACATATGAAAACTTTATCAAAGAAGCAGTTTTTCAGTTATCATTTTATACTTATTTTTTAAGCGTTACCTTTGCATATCTAAATAAAAAGTAATTTTTAAAATAGTATTTGCACTCAAAATGTGTTCTCGACTTCCTGATTTTTTAATATATTTCACAAGCAGCTTGCGAAATTCTCAATTATTAGGAATTGCATGAATGCGTGGAAATCATTCTTTTTTTCATTTAATGTAGAAGTAAACTTTATTTTATGTATAAAATATATTTTTTTCTATATAATTTACTTTCTATATTATTACTTTCTGCTTTCAACATTAAACTTACAAGGAAACATTCAAAAGGTGTCATCTTCAAAAAGTATTGAAAAAAATATATGTGATTCTACTCTTCATAAAACATCAGAAAATGAAAAAAAATATCGACTGAAGTTAATTACAGCGACCACAAAAAATTATCAAAATTAAGCATATTTGGCGATTTCCTACTGCTAGGCGATTGATTTTGAGTACTTGCGGAAAAGCAAAACACGGTTCTGTTCTTACACGGCAATCTCGGTGCTAGCAAACGTATCTCCTAACAGCGCTAAATCGCCAAATATGCTTAATTTTGATAATTTTTTGTGGTCGCTGTAATTAACTTCAGCTGATAATTTTTTTCATTTTCTGGTGTTTTATGAAGAGTAGAATCACATATATTTTTTTCAATACTTTCTGAAGAAGACACCTTTTGAATGTTTCCTTGTTAGTATTGAAATGTGCATTATACATAACATAAACCCTTATGTACACTTTAAATAAATAAATACAAACTTTTGCACTGAAATTTAGAAAAATGTAGCAAAATATAAAAACTGATTAACATAATCGGGTAATTTATATCATAATTCTGTTTCTGACGTACCATGTCTGTTATTTTCATAAGAATAAATAATGTGACGAACTTTATCCAAGTTCTTTATTCCTATATATGAAATAAAATTTCATTCAAAATAAACAGAAACGAAATATACATAAAAAAACTAGTATGTTGTGGCCACCACAAGACTTCCTTCTATATTTTCCTATACAAATTCACTCAATAACAATAAAAAAAAGATATATATATATATATGATATTTTTTTCCAAGTTTTTTTTCGTTAAAAGTAAAAAAAAAAAAGGAATCGATAACTTTGTTTTAAATTATCACATATTTATAGTTCAACCATTCGTTTTAAAGGTATTGGCGAGACCTTTTGAAAGATACTCATCTCGAAAATTTACCTCCTCCCCCCCCCCGGGGGTACTTCCCCCCAGGGGTGTGAAGCGATGCCCCCACATGTACAATTTTTTTTTTTACTAATTAACTACTACTATTATCAATAATTCATATTAATATTACAATCACAGGTTAAGAATAACTCTCATTATGTACATTTATACGAAATTTTGTCCTACACTGCCATGTTAAAAATTTAGAAAAAATACGATCACAGCGCCACCTGTTGAGCGATTGATCCCCAAATCTAATCAGCACCAGTTTATGTCAGGGGCCAACTAAATACCATGTTTGGTTAAATTTCGTTAAAAAAAAAAATACGATTTTTTTCTAAGTTTTTTTCGTTAAAAGTAAAAAAAAATCGATAACTTTGTTTTAAATTATCACAGATTTATAATTCAACCATTCGTTTTAAATGTATTGACGAGACCTTTCGAAAGATACCCATCTTGAAAATTTACTCCCCTCGAGGGGGGTCTTCCCCCCCAGGGGGAGTGGCGAGGCTCCTACACATACATAAATTTTTTCCCAGTTGACTATCTCTATTATAAATAATTCTTGTAATTTTCATAATGATTACTAAAAAATAATTCCTTTTATGCACATTTATGCAAGATTTTGTCCTATATCACCATGTTAAAAATTTAGAAAAAGTGGGATGGCAACGCAACCTGCAAGACAATTTTTACCAAAAGTTGATAGGCACTAATTTATGTCAAGGCGCAACTACATACCAACTTGTATGAAATTCTGTGCAGTAGTTCCTGAGATACATTTGCCGCAAAATTTTGTCACACACACACACACACACACACAGACAGGCAGACATTTTCTAAAAATGGCCAAACCGTGTTCTACAGATCTCGAAACGTGTAAATCCTTCAAAAACCCGGGTCGAAAATTTTTACGAATCCAATACTTTCTTCTAGTGAATATAGAAGAAAGTAATAAATTAGAAGATGAATATATAGATAGATATATTTTTAACTTTTATTATTTTTTAAAAGAGACCTTTTAATGTGTCATATTATTTTAGAAAAATGAGCTTGCTTTAATTGAATTGAACACTTCATTATTTATTTATTTATTTATTTATTTATTTATTTATTATTATTGTTATTTCTTATTCAAAAATTAAAATGTATTGGTGAAACAAAACTCATTTATAAATTTCTGAAGTGCCATAAAAACTGGTATAGGCAGGCGTGTGCAAATACCAGAGGTATGCAACCAATCGGCGTAAAACAGTGCCTTTATAAGGCAACAGTTGGTTGTGAAAGCTCTTTCGTGGGTTTCTTCTACTACATTGGCAAATAATCAAAACTTAGGTGGCTTTAAATGCAGAATTTTACTATATAGTCGACGCACAAGAGAGAGGGACATAGCATCTCCGAGGTATCGAAAAAATATCCAGGTGACTATAGGGACTACTGTTTAGTATTAAATATTGAAATTTTTATAAAATCGCAAAAAAACAATTTTAATAAAAAAATTTCCATTGGCAAATAATCAAAACTGAGGTGGCTTTAAATGAAGAATTATTCTACAGAGTCGACGTACAATAGAGGAGACATAGCATCTCCGAGGTATCGAAAAGATATCGAGGTAGTTGTAGGGAGTATTTAGTATTTAGATGGCTTTAACATTGGCAATAACACTGACTTACATTTCAAAATAAGGTCAAATAAAGTAATTTTTAGATTTTTTATTATCTACTTGTCTGATTAAGAGTTATTAATCAAAATTTAGACATTGACATTTTCAAAAGAAATCAAAGAATTAAATCGTTTTTATCGATTTGTAAATTTATTTATTTTATATAAAATGTAAAATTCATTGAAATTTTGTTGATATACAAAATCTTGATAACCATTTAATCATTGTATAATTACATTGCATATGTGAGATAATTTTAAATAGTTATGATTACATGATTTATAGTTCAAAGAAGTTAAATGAAGTCTTCATAGCTGCATTATATACATTCATGCACAGAATATACTATAAAGAAATAATCTGATGTGACACTCACACGACTTTCTCTTACCCTGAAATTTAATACTATAAATACAGGTTGAAGATTAAAAGGTAAGATAACGAGTACTGTTATGTAAACCTGTGTTAAACAATTCATATTAGGCTTCTGAAGAGTTTTATATGATAATTAGCTCTGTGTGAGGGGGGGCTACCGCCCCCCTCAACCCCCCGTTTCATTAATGCACCTACATTTATACAGAATTTAATCCGGTTATTAAAAAATAATTCTGTTTTTAAAAAATTATTTATTAAAATTATTATTTAAAAAAATTATCTTTTATGATAATGCAGACGATTTCCATGCACGAAATATCCAAAAAGAGTCTATTTTATTCTCAATATCAAAAAAAAAAAAAAAGATTTTTTTTTTTTTTTTTTTCGTTAAAAGTAAAAAAAAAAGAAATCGATAAATTTGTTTTAAATTATCGCAGATCGATGGTTCAACCATTCGTTTTAAAGGTATTGGTGAGCTCTTTTGAAAGATACCCATCAGGAAAATTTACTCACCTCGAGGGGGGGGGATTTCCACCCCAGGGGGGGAGGAGGCGAGGCTACTAGATACACAAAATTTTTTTTTATCAGTTAACTATCTTTATTACAAAAAATATATATTCGTTTCATTTAGTTTAGTGCAGTCTATAGACATTAAACTCTACTTACCTGCAATTTCCCCCGTAGACGTAATGTATTAGAATTCTCTTGATTGTCCCTGTACACGAACCATTTGCTTAATCTTAACGAAAAGTTTACTGTAGCATCACTATATGATACACATTTAGAATACCAAGTTTGAAATTTCTGCCATAATTTGTTTTTGAGATATGCTGATAACAGACAGACACACACACACACACACAAACACACACACACAGACATACACGCAGACCATTTGCTAAAAACATGGTTTTCGTATTCAGGGGACCTCAAAACGTGTAAATATAACAAAATCTCGCGTTCGTAAATTTGACCCAAAAACAATACTTTCTCTACCTTATGGGTAAGAGAAAGTAAAAAAAATAAATAAATAAATAAAAATAAGTTACACCTATTACTTTCTCTTGAAAAAATCCGTGATATAATTGAGAAATTAGTGTGTTGGGGTCAAATATTCGAAATTGAAATTTCAATATATTTGCACGTCTTGAAGTCAACTGAATTTATAAATAAGACCATTCACGAACTATCGGTAAAAATTAGATGAACTGTGTGTGTGTGCCTGTTATCAGCATACCTCGAAAACGAATGTTAGCTGAAAGTTCATATTCGGTATTGTAAATCTATATCACACAGGAATGCTGCATTTACTTTCATCAAGATTTAGCAAATGGTTCACGTGGGGTATGCATAGTATACCCTTGTAAGTTGCATAGTATGTTCGAAAAGTAAAAGTGTTCTTAATTGTAATACGTGACTGACATTTTGCTTTCCGAACGTACTATGTAAAGAAAGTATTGTAATAATGACAAAAATTCAACATCGAGATTTTGGTGTACCTATACGTCTTAAGGTCTCCCGAATTTACTATTTTCGCGGTGATGTGTGTATGTGTGTGAATGAACCCGATAACGTCTACACGCTTTATTCGAAAGAGTTGAAAGTTGGTACTTACGAGTTGTTGTAAATCCCCGTGGCACGAACTCTATTGAATTTGGGGAGTTACAAAATTTATATAAAGGTTTTAATTCACCGACTTAAATTTCAAAATGAGTTGAAATAAAAATGATTTCAGATTGTCTAAAAATCACGTATAATATTTTTACAGGGACGCAAAAAGAAATTATTTATCATTATGACCTACGAAATCAAGTAATTTAAATTACGATGGTGTCTAAACGCCTTATTCAAACAAACTAAAAGTTTGTACACTTGTTATTGGTCACCATCACATGAACTGTATAGATTTTAATAACTCTAGTAAATGTATTTTTTTTTTTTTTTTTTTTTTTTTATTTACAGGGACACAAATATTTCTTTATCATTATAGCCTACTAGCTGAAATTATTTAAAATGCGATAGCATCTAAATACCATGCCCGATTGAGATGAAAATTTATAGATATGTTATAGGTCACAATCGCAAGAGTTGTATAGATTACAATGACTCAACCACTTATAGATTTTTACAAGGACACAAAGAAAAATCCTTTATCATTTTGGCCTATAGGCTCAAATTATTTAAAATTCGATAGCGTCTAAGAGCCTTTTTCAAATTAACTGAAAATTTATACACAGTTTATAGGTCAACATCACAGGAAATGTATGAATTTTAGAGAATCTACACCTTACACTTTTTTTTTTTTTTTTTTTTTTTTTTTTTTTTTAAACAGGAACAAAACAAAAATTCTTTATTATATTATGACCTATAGGCTGAAATTATTTAAAATGCTGTAGCGTCTAAATGCCTTATCCGATTAAGCTGATAACTTATATACATGTTATAGGTTATGAGAATTTAGTGCTTATAGAGTTTTTACATGGACACAACAAAAATTATTTATCGTTATGGCTTACGTGCTGAAATTATTTAAAGTGCGATAGCGTCTAAATGTGTTATCTGATTGGGCTGAAAACTGATATACACATTATTGGTCACTTTTACAAGAACTTTATGGACTTTGGTGAATCTAGCACTTATAGGGATTACTCATATATTCTACAGAAACATAATGAAAAATTCTTTATCTTTATGACTTATGGGCTCAAATGATTTGAAGTACAATACAGTTAATCCTTAAATGCCGAGTGTTTCCTTTCGGCAACATATTCAATTTTGTCTTCTAAAGTGTTATTAGAATAATATTGAAGCTCTAATGCCACATATTTACCGATTGTCAACAACTTGCTTTTTAGCTTTAAACTCTAGTTAAAACTAGTATGTTGTGGCCACCACAAGACTTTCTTCTATATTTTCCTATACAAATTCACTCAGTAACAATATTTAAAAAAAAAAAAATTCAAAGGGTTTTTTTTTTGTTTTTTTGTTAAAAGTAAAAAAATTGATAACTTTGTTTTAGATTATCACATATTTATAGTTCAACCATTCGTTTTAAAGGTATTGACGAGACCTTTCGAAATATACCCATCTTTAAAATTTACCCCCCCCCCCCCGGGCGGAAGCGATGCCCCCACATGCACAAATTTATTTTCCTAATTAACTACTACTATTATCAATAATTCATATTAATTTCAAAATCATAGGTTAAGAATAACTCTCATTATGTACATTTATACGAAATAATTTTGTCCTATACAGCCATGTTAAAAATTTTGAAAAAATACGATCGCAGCGTCAGCTGTTGAGCGATTGATCCCCAAATCTAATCAGCACCAGTTTATGTCAGGGGCCAACTAAATACCAAGTTTGGTTAAATTTCGGAAAAAAAAAAAAAAAAAAAAAAAAAAAAAAAAGTTTTTTTTTTTCATTAAAAGTAAAAAAAAAAAATCGATAACTTTGTTTTAAATTATCACAGAATTATTGTTCAACCATTCGTTTTAAAGGTATTGACGAGACCTTTCGAAAGATACCAATCTTGAAAATTTACGCCCCTCGAGGGAAGACTTCTCCCCCAGGGGGGTTGGAGAGGCTCCTACACATACAAAAAAAATTTCCCAGTTGACTATCTCTATTATAAATAATTCTTGTAAATTTCATAATGATTACTAAAAAATAATTCTCTTTATGCACATTTATAGAAAATTTTGTCCTTTATCACCATGTTAAAATTTTAGAAAAAGCGGGATGGCAACACAACCTGTAAGACAATTTTTACCAAAAGGTGATAGGCACTAATTTATGTCAAGGTGCAACTACGTACCAATTTGTATGAAATTCTGTGCAGTAGTTCCTGAGATACAGTTGCCACAAAATTTTGTCACACACACACACAGAGACAGACAGACATACATTTTCTAAAAATGGTCAAATCGTGTTCTACAGCTCTCAAAACGTGTAAATCTATCAAAAACCCGAGGTCGAAAATTTTTACGAATCCAATACTTTCTTCTATTGAATATAGAAGAAAGTAATAATGTATGTTTTTTAAAAATATTTTTCTGTGATTTTTTTTTTTTACAGGAAAGAATAAAAGATTTTCAAATTGATTTAAAAATAATTATTTAATTATCATTCATTTATTTAATTATCATTTAAATAATATTGAAGCTCTAATTCCACATATTTGCCGATTGTCAACAACTTGCTTTTTAGCTTTAAACCATAGTTAAAATAACGTATGATTTTTAAAAATATTTTTCCGTGATTTATTTACGAAAGGAAAGAATAAAACATTTTTAAATTGATTTTAAAATAATCTGGCATTTAACAAATTAAATAACATACTATGTGGAAAAAAATGCTGTAACATCTTATTATGATTTTCTCTTTTGTTTATATATATAGCGGCTTTTCTTACTTTATATATACAACCGTAAATTACTTAATGTTCGAAAATCAAGTGGTGTCACTCAAGTTTTTTTTTTTTTTTTTTTTTGGGGGGGGGGGACGAGAAAATTTTAAATTTGGTTTCACATCTATTTAAGAGGATTTGTTTCTTACTCAGCAGTAATTTTTTACACACTACGGAAAATTATACAGGTACTTATGGACTCCGTAACGCCATATACATCTACACATGAGCCAAAATTCGAATACGGTACCTGGCAACTGAAGAGATGAGCCCAAACAATTCGACATTGGTTGACATTTAATGGGTTGCAATGTTAGTATAAACTTTAGCTATTATATTTTTAAAGAATGCCAAAATCAATAGGATTCATATTCCAGTGACCTATAACACACGTACCAATTTGTAACTTACACAAAGAAAGCGTTTAGACGCTATAGTGTTCACTCTCTCTCTCACGCACATACACACAATTTTTGTGATATCTAGTACAAAAAATATGATAATAAGAACAAGGCGGGGTGAATTGTGAATTTTACAGGAAGTTTACATGTCATGTATTTAGCTAAAGGGTTTTAAGATAAATTTATATCTGGCTTTTTTATTTCTAAGTAATTTTAAATTGAATTTTACTATTTATATTTTAATTAATGCAGTTAATGCTTTTTTATTATATTTAATCACATTGAAATTTTTGCTCTATTCAATGTATAAAAAGTTAAATTTACATCAGATTTTTTTTTTATTTCTATGAAATTTTAAATTGAATTTATATATATATATATATATATATATATATATAAAATCATGCAATTAGTGATTTTTTTTTAAATTATATTTAATCATAATAAAATTTTTGCTCTATTCAATGTATAAATTTATTTATTTATTTATGCAATAAATAAATAAATAACGTGTTTTCATTTCGTAGTTCATAAAAATTACTTTAAAAATTAGTATTAGCTTTACTTACTTTTTAGATTACGGTTTTTACTTTCCGAACACTATAGTGAGGAAAGTATTGTAATCATGTCAAAAATCCGAATTCGAGATTTTGATGTTTCTATACGTTTTGAGGTCCCCTGAGTCCGTTTTCACTATTTTTACGATGATGTATGTATGTGTGTATGTGTGTATGTCTGTGAACACGCTAGCGTCTAAAGGCTTTGTTCGATTAACCTGAAAGTTGGTACGTATATTGTAAGTCACCATAGTACGAACCCTATAGATTTTGGTGAATCTAGCACTTATAGTTTTTTTACAGGGACACAAAGAAAAATTCTTTATCATTATGGCCTATGGGACCAAAATCTTAAAAGTGCGATAGCATCTAAACGCCTTATTCAATTGAGCAAAAATTTTATACCCATATTATAGGTCACAGATACTCAATCTGTATAGATTTTGGAGAATCTAGCACTTATAGTTTTTTTACAAGGACACAAAGAAAAATTCTTTATCATTAAGGCCAATGGGGCCAAATTTTTAAAAGTGTGATAGCGTCTAAACGCCTTATTAATCTGAGCAAAAAAATTGTACACATGTTATAGGTCGCATTTGCACCAACTGTATAGATTTTGGTGAATCTAGCACTACAGTTTTTTTACAGGGACACAAAGAAAAATTCTTTATCATTATGGCCTATGAGACCAAATTTTTAAAAGTGCGATAGCATCTAAACGCCTTATTCAATTGAGCTGAAAATTTGTATGAATATTATAAATCACTGTTGCACTAACTATAAGCATTTTGGTGAATCTAGCATCTATAGATTTTTACAGGGACAAAACGAAAAATTCTTTATCATTATGATCTAAGGGCTCAAAGTTCAGTAGCGTTAAATAAAACCTCGTGTGATATATGGAGAAAAAAACACTCTATTATGGTTTTCTCTCTTTTGTTTGTTTAGCAATTCCTCTTTCTTTATTTTATCTACAAAACTGTTAGTTACTCAATGTTCGGAAAGTCGAGTGGAGTCACTCCAGATTTTTTTTTTTTTTTTTTTTTTTTTTTCAGATTCTATATTGCTTCTTTTAATGCCATTTATTTTTCCTTATTAATGCTATGAAGTTAATTTAAAATTCAAAATTTAAATACATAAAAAATGCTGCATGCATTTAAAAAACAAGATACATGCACTGTATAAATGACTAAAATATAGTAAGAGACATGCTCCTCATTATTTGTATTTTTCTTTTACATTCTTGCTCATGAAATAAACTCTATTTTTTTTCATATAAATAATTAAAATAAATAATTAAAATGATTTCCAATAATCATTGCAGATTCACTTCTAACGCTTTATTTGTTTAATTATATTTAAAATATATATATATTAAACATTTTAAGATTTCAAATATGCATGAAATGTGAATAACTTTATAATTTCGTTAAATGATTTTTTATTGTTATTATTATTATTGTAATATTCCATAATTCTTCTTCTTCTTTTTTTTTTTTTTTTTTTTTTAATATTCCATAATTCTTCTTTTTTTTATATATATATTTTAATATTCCATAATTCTTCTTATTTTTTTTTAATACTTTAATACTTTTAAATACTTTTATCCTTTTTATAACCTTTTAGAAATTACTTATAAAGAAAAATCTCGTTAAGTTATTACCTAACCCATTACATATGTCAAGTTAATTTACTATTTTTCTACATTTTGAAAATGTTACGTAAGTTTGGTGTTACTTACGATGTTTCGGGCATCATGTTTTTAAAAGCCTTTTACCCCAAAACTTTTATTTAAATTTTATGAAAAATGTTTCAAACATGTATCTCTTAAATTTTTTCTTGCTTTGAAAATTTCAAAGTTAAAGTTAAAGTTAAAGTTAAAGTAACGAGCATTTTATACATTGTTTTTCCTCTAACATAAATTTAAGCATTGAAAGAACTCTAAAATATTTCTAAATTTTAGAATAAAAAAATAAAATAAAATAAAAACTTTTCTAGAATGATATTGAGATTGATAATAATTAAAGGATAAAAAAAAAAGTATAATTAAAATATAATTTTATTTGTTAAATCAATATTTTATTTTTTATCTTTTGCTGGTATTTTTTGTAAAATTTATAGATTGTTTGTAAATTTTATATATTTCTATTTCTGGTGAAAATCATAAACTTTTATAATTGATGATTTCGGAAATTTCATAAAAAACATTGCAAATATATTTAATTTTGTATGAACTATCACTAATTTTACCACACAAAAAAAAAAAAAAAAAAAAAAAAAAAATCATTCCCTTATCCCCACTTTTCAAAAATATTTTTATATAAAATACCTAGATATTTGTTTAGAAAGCATTTCAGTTGATTTTTATTCATAAATTACATGAACTTTCTGTCGCGTTTCTTTGAAAGATTTATCCCAAAGAATGTATGCTTTTGCGATTAAATGTCTCATTTAATCGCTTCATCAGAAAAATTTACTTGAATATATACTAGATTCTAAATTTACCAATGTTATAACGTTTGTCCAATTTATTAACAGAGTACTCATTCAATAGATAATTTTGGTAATAATCTAACGACTCATGAGTATTATCACTATAACGTTTTGCATTTGAATTTGGATTTGATAAGCGAATGCACTGATTGTCGTTCTTCCGAAATACTTATGATTTAGAGTCCTGCACCGAGTCGGGTACTCGCGGTTTACCCGCTTTGCGGGTTGGGTGCGGGTCAATTTAGCATCAATTTTTTGACCTGCGGGTCTACCTGCAAAATATTTTTCTTCGAAGAATATTTTATGTTGCTTTTTTATGAATAAAATCTTTTAAATGCCGAAATTGGATGACATTCTCTTCCTTCATAGCAGTTTAAAGCAACATGACTCATAACATAAGTTTAACTGATAAAGAAGAAATGCATAATTATTAATATTTGATATTTGGAACGTTATGTGAGAAAATTATTTGCTTTAAAAATTATATTTTCTAGCTTATTTTACCTCTTTTAATATACTGTGATATTTAAAACAGTAGATTTTTAAAAGTAAGTGCAACACACAAGAAATTTTATATTATACACTGAAGTTTTGTTTATAATTGAACTAGTTATTTTAAATGTAATTTTAACTATACACTAGCCTTAATATAATTATGATTCTTGCAATATTTCTAATTAATTCTCTGAAAATTTTGTTCAATAATGTAACTGCATTTCGTGAAATAGAATTTTAATTCAGGTTCTATTAAAATGCAGATTGAATAATATTTTTTTGAGGGTCGCGGGTCGAGTTGCAGGTCAAAAGCTGTGGATTCGGATCGAAAGTTTTCTTGCGGGTCGGATGCGGGTCAAGTTTACACAACCCGTGCAGGACTTTATTATGATTACAGTAAATTTCAAACTGCTTACTAAATTAATAACTTATATAATTTATTTTTGAATAAATTTTAAATACTTTTAGGGGTTTTATTATTATTATTTTTATTATTATAAAATACTAGCTATACTCTGCCACGCTTTGCAGTGGAACATGTATGTAGACTGCCTATGTATGAAGAAGGTAAAATAGTTAGTTTCCAACGTTGGTTGTATTACCTTCATTCACAACCGCATCTCGCAAATGAATGTATACTTCGGAGCGGAGTTTGGTCTGATTCAAACGAAAAAATAGCAAACGTTCCGTTTCAATTTTTGCATGCATATTCACAATGTACTGGTGAAACAACTGACAGCATTTCAAAATATAATTGTCCTCGTTGCTCCGAATCATTAAGCGGTATGCGTAAAAGTTCATTGCACTGCACTTTTTATTGATTTCTGCACCATTTACTGTACTGATCATCTTCACATTGAAATGATATTCATCGGCACCATCCCAGAAGATAACTGGATACTGCAAAGCATCGTAACAACAGTGAATTTTTGCGACGTTTATCCACTGATTGTTTCTTCGATGGAGAACAATATCTCTAGGTTGGAACTGATCTCCGACTATGACAATTGTTACTTGTCTATAGTTGGAGCATTATATCTTCGGACATGTTCTCCAGCGGGCGTTTTGTCTGCGTGAATGACATTCTTGTGTTTGACATTCTGATGGCATCATATCAATTGCCGTTTTGAACAAACGCACCAAATTGTTTCTTTCCTGAAAGAGCTTCTGCAGTTGCGAAATGATTGATCTTCTTAGCGACGTATGCATTCCACAACATGCATCGACCCGACTTGAACTATAATTAGCAGCTGGATTGTACCGGAATGCAATTGTCAGAAAAACTGTAATTTTAGAAATTATTTCAAAAATGGTAAGGATAATGCAGTTAACGAGGTCATAAAAAGTATTAATTTTAGAATGAAAATCGAAAAATATTTTAATACGTGAGATGGCAAAATAATTGAATGTTAATGAAATTTTGGTAAGATGGTTTTAGCAAAATATAAATTTTTTTGACCGTTTAAACTGGAAATTTGGCTTTAGGTGGCCATATTGTTCATCAGATCAAGATGACCGCAAATTAAAAAGCAAATGATTAAAAAATCGATTTGTATTACGTTCAGAACTTAGAAAAGATTAAAAAAAGTGTACAGCAAAATACTTTCTTCAAAAATAGTGCGGAAGCAATTAAACAAAGCAGGTTAAAAAACAGGAGATCTCCAAAAAGCCATTATTAAAGACAAGTATTTAAAAAAAAAAAAAAAAAAAAAAAAAAAAATAGCAGTTAATTATTGGGTTGAACTCAGTTTCTCTGATGAGTCAAGTTTAATTTATTAAAAAACTACTAAGACGGTAAATATGGGACTGACTTAATGAAAATTTTTCTCTGGAAACAGTGACACATTCTCTGTACATTATGGCACGGAGGTGCGTAATTTTTCATAGAATCAGACAAATTTTCGTGCTCAAGGGATCAATCAACTCAAAATAAAACACGGTGACTATAAAAGTGACGCCTGTCCGGCTATTTTGGAGGTATTTCAGACTTTTTTTCAAAAAGCATTTCAAGATGATAATACACCTTGTTATATGGTGTCTGTGTTACGTTAATTTGAATCAAATTGTTAAAATTACCTATCCATTCCCATGAGCACCTATAATTCTGTAAGTAATTTTTTTTTTTCACTTTAAGTTAAATCCCACAAAGAATATCGTAGAATTCGTTCTTTATTAGACTTGGAAATAATACTAATCTCAATTCGCTCGAAAATGTTTAGTCATAGAAAGGCGTGGGGAGAGGAAGAAGGATTCGAAACTTGCAGCCTACAACTCTGCAAGAACTAGAAAAATTATTTACAATATTTAGAACAGTGAAATTTCTGAGATTTATATCAAAAAATAGTATAATACTATGCCACTGCGCATTAAAGTAGTAATTCTCCATACAGATGGAATTAACCCACCTTTAAGTGGAATACATATTTTTATTTAAAAAAAATTTAAACCTAACAAATAAATAGTTTTATTTCATATATTAAAATATAACTTGTTTATTTCATATAATAAATCATAATAGAATACAAAGTATATGGTTATTGCATTATTGTTATAAAAATCTACATAAAACTTTCTTTTTAAGAAAGTTTTGTGTACACTGCAAAAAATAAACTGTTAAAAGTACAAGAAAAATCTGGCAGCTGGAGTACCAGTATTTTTCCGTCAAATATACAGTTTAAAACCGTAAAATTGTATCACTGACGTATATTTCACGCAGGAATCCTGTAAATCAAACAGGTTTTTCGTTAAAAGTACAGTTTGGTCCTGTATATTTGACGGAGAAATACTGGCACCCCAGCTACCAGACTTTTCCTGTAATTTTAACGGGTTTTTTTTTTTTTCTTTTTGCAGTGTAAATTTTTATAAAGTACTTCGTACAGTGTAATAAAGTGAAGTACTAAATCGAAAATGTACATAGGTATCATTTCATATCTTTGATTTTATGCAAACATGACAATTTTATTTGTTTCAACCATTAGTTTTGAAGTTATTACAAATAAAAAAGGTCAATTTTTCTGCAGTGCGGCTCTTTTTTTTTTTCTTTTCTTGTCCCTTAGTGTTATTAAAGCTGATTCAAATTTCTGTCATAATTTTAACTTCCTTGTATGAGTATATATACAAGAAGAAAGTATGGGATTCGTAAATCTTCCTGTTTTTTATGTATTTGCAATTTTTGAGGTCTCCTTAACACAAGTGGATGATTTTTAGAAAATGTCTGTTTGTGTATCTATATGTGTCAAAATTTTTGTGGACGCTGTATCTCATAAATCAATCAAAGAAGCTTAATAAAATTTGGTATTTAGTTTGACCTCACACGTGTTCATTTTATTTGAAGGTAAATTGATCAAAAAGGGGCGCTGGCAGTTTTCTTTTCTTTTCTTTTTTTTTTTTTTTTTTTTTTCTTTATATTTAATATGAGAGTATAGGACAAAATGTCGAATAAATGTACATAATGGTAACTATTTTTAGCTTATGTATGATAGCAATAGTTAACCAGAAATTTCTTTTTTGTATACGTAGAAGCGTCGGTTCCTCTCCTGCGGGAAGGTATACTCCCTTAGTTGAAAAATTTCAATATGTGTATATTTGGAAAGTTCTCGTCAATATCTTTAAAACGAATGGTTGAACCATTGATTTGTGATAATTTTACCATTGATCGGTAATAATTTTACTATTGATCTGTGATAATTTTAACCTCGTTATAATTTTTTCCATAGAAAAAAAAAAAAAAAAAAAAATTAAGAAATAAAGAAATACGCATAAATTAAAATATCTTATGCGTAGTCGAAAATTTATTTTCTTTGGACATTTAATGTTATTTTTCTGTGTAATGAAAATAGTTTACATTAGTCATGGAAAATAATTTTGATAAATAATAATTTCATTAAGTAATATGTAATGTGTGCATGTATAAGAAAATACAGAAGAAAGTTTGTGATATCCATAACGTACTGGTTTCCATTAAGTTTAATTATGATTAACTTTGAATTCTTTATCACCAAACAAACTATTAAACTATTTATTTATAATAATGAATACACAATATATGTATTTATTATAGAGAATTTTTTTTAACGTAAAGAAGCATCAAAATGTGCATAATGCTTTCGATATTAATCTTTAAAAATACTTTTCTATAATGTGTATTAAAAAGAAAACGGGGCCGAAACGCAAAGATGATTTATCAATTTTCCCAGTTGTAATTTATTTCAGAAGAAAACTTTTATTTATGGTAATAAATAACAGAATCTGAATATTAGTCATATAAAGCTTTTCAATAACAGCTAGCATGTTCTATAATAATGGAATTCATAAACTATCATATTTCAATGTTCTTTTCTTATGCATGTTTGTGTAGTCTTTCATTGTTACAGTTCTTTTTATTGTTATGTGCTTTATAAACTGACAAAAACTCAGGAAATAGGGTTTCTGTTTTATTTATTTGTTTATTTATTTATTTATTTATTTTTATTTATTTTTATTTTTTTCCATAGAAATACGTCCAAAGAAAAGAAAGAAGTTTTAAGCCATTTGAATCATGAGCTTTGAAAAAGCACTGCATTTATTTTATAATATATATATTTACAAATATATGTCATTATTTAAAGTCCCGTTTTTGGGAATTTCTCACAAAGTTTACCCTTATTGATATAAAAAATATGTAAATACTATTCTCTTATTGAGATTCTTAGATACTTAAACTATAAAAACTATAAATAAAATAGCAAAACAACAAATATAACAGATAAATTTAAGTGGCAATAGATTAACGACACATACGGTTTTCACAGGTATGCTCTGAAAAATTCTGTTATACTTTAGAAAATCCTGTCAGCAAAGCTGAAAGAAAATGTCCGTGTGCTATGTAAAAAATGCGTTCCAAAAGTTTTGTCTAACAGAAAAATACAGAACGTATTCGTACGCAATAAATTTTTCCGTAGGGCACAATATAAAACATCTCTCATTAAATAAAATTTGCCAGATATTGGGATCGAACTAGAGTCCACCACACAGTAAGCGACAAGTTACTTTATGACCAAAGCAAACACAGATTTTATTCTTACTCAAAACTTTCCAATCCTTCTTTAATACCAAATTCTCCGTTTGCAAAACAGAAAAAGCGTGCAACCACTGGATAAAATCGGTATGAATGGTTACAAATATTAACTGGTTACAGAAAAATGGTTGCTTTTACAGATTGAGATGTAATTTTACACTATTTCTGAAGTTTAAAAAAAAAAAAAAAAAAACAGAAATTTTTTGTATGAAAGTTATGGAAATTTTCTAATTTTTAGCAGAACTTTTATTAACAGAGTGTATCATTCAATTAATTGGGAAATGATTGAAATTTTGTTTTTCAATATTTAGTGTATTTATTTAATTTTTATGAAATTAAGGACGACAAATTAATCAAAAATTTATTTTCAGTAGAAAAACTCAGTTTGAGCTTCACTGGAAGATTTTCTTTTAAAGTTAAGTTTTGTTGATTGATAACCTAAAGACAGTTTTTGAACAATACTTCTTGCTATACAAATTCAATTTTTTCCCCTTAATCAATGTACATAGATACGATTCTTACATCTATGTACACCTATACATAAAACAAATAATATGAACACCCGTTTGGATGTATTCTGCATTTTGATCGTCCGATACAGCTCCACCCAAATGAATCAACAACCTGTATTTAATGACGGCTCTAAGGCAACGGGACAGCTGTATGAGATAATTCTGTTCCCAGTAAAGTACTGCAATTTTCGAACTTTCTGACTTCTAAATTTACGCTAATTATTGCAGTTCACTTTGATTCAGTGCTTATGTCATGAATCCAAGTGAACCAATGAAAAGTCAATCTTCTGGTTGTTCCAAGAACTACTATGCTAAGTTTTATTTTTCCTTTGCCCTACAAAAACTTGAGATAGTTGTCTTCTGCAAAACAAAACAGTATGAACATGTCGTAATTGAAATTCCATAAAAATTATTAGTCTAAAAATACAACTTAAACACACATTGAATATTAAATAAATAGAAGGCAAAAAGACTACACTGCTATAGGTAACCTTCGAAATGAACACTCATCTGCAAAACCCCATATTTATCAAAACTTTTCAAAGGCAGCTGCATGCTGTGAACATTCATTGTTGAATGGGTAGTCCAAAGCCATTAGTTTCGCCATGGATTGCTATAAAGTAACTAAAAATAGTTTCTTATCCAACAGCAAAGAGGAAACAAGTGATCTTGTCTAAGGAAAAGATATTTATAATTGCATTATCGGTCGCGTGTGCGTCTTGCAAACATTAGTAGAAGCATTTCACGTTAAATGTAAGGTTCGTTGCATTATGTTTTGATTTTAGTATGGGATGTTGAGGAGAAAAATCGTAACCGAGTATTATTACAGTATTCTCAGTGATAACTTCAACTCAATGCTTTATATTCTGGGGGAATTTCCTGAGTTCCAAAATTAAAACGCCTTTGTTCGCATGACTCAAACGTGGTTAGATGAACATGATGAGGAAATATTACTTCTCTTGTGATGGCCTTAGTCCTCTGATCTCAAGACCATTTAATCTTAGAAGGGTTTTTATTGATATCAGTGTTCATATGTTGTTCCTTCTTAGATGCACACTACCTCATCTTGAGATGGATTTGCTTTCCCACTGAAGTTTGTGAATTAATATAACTTTTTAATCCCACATGGAATTTTAGCTGCAGTTAAGGTTAAAGCGCCACAATCCCTGTTTATAAATAAAAAAAAGATTTAATTTGCAATCATTCCATTTAAAGCAGCAGCCGTTAACCTTTTTGACATCACGGACCATTAAATTTACAGTTTAAAATCCTACGGACTTCTAAATTCGTAATTTTAAATGGATCACTAATATCATTGATTAAGAAGGGAAAGTATTTTTCTAAAATAATCATTAGAAAATACCCATTTTATAAACAAAAACTAAGCCTATTTAATATAAAACATTACAAATTTTTATTTTATCATAGGGAAATGCGTAAATAATCATAAGAACGAGGCTTAAAGGTTGTAGGTTTTAATAAAATAACTGTAGGCAAAGAATGTGAATACCTTCTTATTGCTTTCGTATTATAAGAAACTTACATTAAAGGTTGAAATACGATGCTAAATTACTCTTTCCATTTATAAAACTACATTTACTAAATTTAGTAATATATTATATTCTTAGATTATTATAATCAAATGGGAAATTATATTTTTTTACGTACATTTTAAAATTTTGAAAAATATTCTAATAAATTTAGAACAATTCGTAGCTAAACGCAGGTCAGGAATTCAAAGCTACAGTCGGGAGCAAAAGTATCCGAGCACTAGCCAATAATTCCAATATCAAAAAAGTACACTTAATGCTATTTTGTTAAGTAAATTCTTGTCGAATCATGTTCTTAGACTAAGAACATGACTCGACAAGGATTTATTTAACAAAACAGTATTAAGTGCACTCTTTTTAGACAGGGATTATTGCTAGTGCTCGGATATTTTTACTGCCATTTGTATAACTATAATTACAGCTGCCTGATACTCAAAACAAAATTGTTGTGATTAAAAAAAAAAAAAAAAAAAATCTGTGTATCTTCTCTCTCATCTAAGAATGTTTGAAGTGTAATATTGCGAGTATGCATGACTAAAAAAATCCTGAAGTTAAAATTAATATCACTATAATTTCTAATAAAACACTTAAAAATGCAAATAATTTCAAAAGTTTTCTACGGACCACTAGTAGTCCACGGACCGACGGACCACCGGTTGGCGACCACTGATTTAAAGCATCATATAACTGTGCAAGACATTCTACGCTCAGTCATCATTTACAACGTCTTTAAATTATACTGTCGATTGAATAATTTTTGTTTACATTTAGATACTATCTTTTCATGAGTTAAAAATAGGCCATTTAGTGTAAAAAAAAGAAATGATTTGTGTACAGTCGGCAGAAAAAGTATTCGAGCACTAGCAATAATCCCTGTCTAAAAAATGTGCATTTAATACTGCTTTGTTGAATAAATCCTTGTCGAATCGTGTTATTAGTCAGTCTAAGAACAGGATTCGACAAGGATTTATTTAACAAAACAGTTTTAAGAGTACCTTTTTGATATCGGAATTATTGGCTAGTGCTCGGATACTTTTGCTGCCGACTGTACTTTTGACTTTTTTAAATCTATGTAAAAATCGTGTTTTGTAAGCATTATTCAAATTTCCAAATGTCCATCCTTTTTGAAGCCATGTAAAACGACTATAAATATTAATGATACTTTGTTATATATTGTTCTTACGTCCAATAAGATATATATTTTTTTAACCTTTTATCTACGGATGTACAGTCGGTAACAAAAGTCTCCAAACACTAGCAAAAATTCCTATGTAAAAAAAGTACACTTAATACAGTTTTGTTATATAAATCCTTGTCGAATCATGTTCTTAGTCAGTCTAAGAACATGATTCGACAAGGATTTATTTAACATAACAGTATTAAGTGTACATTTTTATATAGGAGTTTTTGCTAGTGTTTGGAGACTTTTGTTATCGACTGTACTTTCACGTACCATAAGTTTTAAAAGCGTATAAAATCGAATGTATGGAAGAAATGGCAAAGGTATTTATAAAAATACAATGTATATACCTCACATTAGTCTCTCCACAAGGCACTAGAGGCTACGAGCAGTCGTTTTTATTAAAGAAAGGATTTTATAGAGTGCTTTTACAATTTTTGTTTGGTATTTTTTACGATCTTCATGAGCATTATAATTAATTCCTATATTATCACAAGAATCTCAAATCAATTTTAGAAAAAGCATAGGGAAAACAAAAAGTAAATACATTTTTACACTTTTTTAAGGGCCAAATATCTTTTTCGATCTGTACGTATCAGTGGTACACTAAATAACCACCTCACAAAATACTCATTAATGACTATGATGAGATAATGTGCATAATTTTTATTGCAAATACAAATATTCTTAAGTAACTAAAAAATATGTTTCAAGTACTTTTTTTTTGTCTGTTTCATAATGCAGTAGATAAAGGGTTAATTTCAATTTTAAGTAGATAAAAGCTTTAAAATATTCTTTTAAATAATTACTGTCTCTAAAACATAAAATATTCGAATTATTTTCCGTGTCTTACCAAAACAATCATTAGCTCTAAATACACTATGAGAGTTAAGCTAATTTCGAAATAGCTTATAATTGTTCAATTTACATCAAATGATTATCGACCACGAAAATAAGAGATGCTTACCATTCCCTTTAAAAAATTATAAATATTACACATATTACTTGCAATAAGGAACACTATGTAGTTGTACTAATAATACGCTTAAATTACACTTATCTTGAGCATTTTTATTTTTTTTTCCTCTCTCTCTCTCTCTCTCTCTCTATATACATATATATATATATATATATATATATATATAGAGAGAGAGAGAGAGAGAGAGAGAGAGATACAGAAGAATGTATTGGATTCGAGAAAATATTCGATGTCCAGTTTTTGACGGATTTACACGTTTTAAGATGTCCTGAACATGATTTGACTGTTTTTAGAAAATGTCTGTGTTTATCACAAACATTTTGGATGCTGTATATTATGAATCAATAAACGGAATTTAACTAAACTTGGTATTTAGTTGGACATTGACTTATACTGGTGCTGATTACATTTCGGGATCAATTTCTCAACAGGTGGCGTTGCCATACTCTTTTTTTCAGTATAGGACAAATTTTCTTTTGAATATACATAATGAGAGTTATTTTTAACGCATGATTGTAAAATTACTATAAATTTTTGGAAATAGTAGTAATAAATGAGGAGAAAGTGTGTGTTTGTATGAGCATTGCTACAGGCCCCCGGGGCCTCCGTATGGGTATCTATCGAAAGAACTCGTTAATACCATTAAAACAAATGGTCGAGTCATAGATCTATAATAATTCAAAGCAAAGTTTTCGATTTTTTCTTTTTTCATTTTTAACGAAAAAAAAAAATAATAATAATAATAAAAACTTTAAAATAAAAATCGCATTTTTTCGGATAGTGGCACAAAATTGAATTGTGTTATACTTCTCTGGGATAAAAATCGTCCGCATTCATTTTCGAAAACAGTTTCAATAAATAACAATTTAATAAATAACGCTGCTCGGCATGAAAATTGCCCCTATCACCATTCTCGCAAATTCTTATGTAAAATGGCCTCCAGATTCCGAATCTGAAGCCCATTTTGCCCTATCACCCACCGTTTTTTAGAGACGGTCCCCTATTTTTATCACTTTTCGGTGATTTTATGGGTAGAAATTTTATTTTTATGGGGGGGGGGGGGTCATTTTAAGTGTTAAATATCTTCTGGGGGCTACAGAGTTGGAAAATTTTAAAACATGAACATTTGAAGCAAGGAAAAAATTTAGGGGGGGGGGGGATTTACCACTGAAATTATGTATTGCATTTCTTATATATATATATATATATATATATATATATATATTTTAAGTCTATTATTAATGTTATTTATTAAACATTATAAATTTTTGTTTTTAGGTGTTAAATTAATTCTTTTTCATTCTCCGAATCAAATTCATGGTCATAAAATTACAGTACAGTGATAAAAATCGTGGGAGGGGCTAGTGTCCCTAGAACACGGTGGGTGACAGGGCAAAATGGGAGTCATATTGGGATTCAGCAAGTCATTTTATATAAGAATCAGCAATAATGGCATCAGAGCTCCATTTTTTTTTTCTCAGCACAGTGTAATTTGTATTGCGTGAATTTGTGCAAGATTATATAGAAGAAAGTCATGCGGTGGTCACACCATACTAGTTATCAAAGTTAAGAGAGTAAACAGACAAACTACTCATAAAGATTATTTCGGAACTGACATGGCTGACAATGTCCATGTTATTACATTTTGTTTGCTACGTATGAATTATTTTATATTTATTCCTCAGTAAAATAATCTGGTGTGTCACTCATACGACTTTCTTTTACCCTGAAATTTATTACTATAAATATTGGTTAGATATTAAGAGGTAAAATATCAAAAACTGATACGTAAACCTACTTTAAAATAATTCAATTAGGCTTCGGAAGAGTTTTATGTGATAAGTAGTTATGTGTGAGGGGGGGGGGGGGTCTCAACCCTCCCTTTCATTACTGCACCTACATTTATATACAATTTAAATCTTTTATTAAAATTAAAAGTTCACTTAAAATTCTGAAATTATTCGTTTTTAAGTTACTCTAATAGACAAAGATCAAATGTTAAAAAATTGATTTCGGTAATAAGGAAGCCTCAAACCATGTAAATATACGAAAAATGAGCGAAGAATATTTAGCTTAAAAAATACATTATTTACCATATCTCTATGAGGAATTCCTTTCAATTCCTGAGCAGCTTTCCAGGACATGATAAAATATTATATTAAAGAACTTCCACTAATAATTAAAAAGAGGGTATCGCTTAAATATTTGCAGCCCTGTATATCTTTTGAAGATTATGTATAGATCACATGGTGCACCTAAATATAATCCTATGATAATAATACACGGCAAATCCTGAAATACATTTCCATCAGTTTTCAGCTATTGTGGCACTATAACCGAGTTCTTTTGTGTAGCCCTGTAAACGAACAGTGAATGATTTCCCAACCATATTCCACATGAGACATGTTTTTACACATATCAAAAATATATATTCATTCCATTTGTTTTAGTGCAGTCTACAGCTGTTAAACTCTACTTACCTGAAATTTCCCCCATAGACGTAATGTATTTGAATTCTCTTGGGTGTCCCTGTACACGAACCATTTGCTTCATCTCAACGAAAAGCTTAGTGTAGCATCCTTATATCATACACATTTAGAATACCAAGTTTGGACTTTTTGCTATCCTTTGTTCTTGAGATATGCTGATAACAGACAGACACACAGACTAACCGCTAAAAACATGATTTTCGGATTCAGGGGACCTCAAAACGTGTAAATATAACAAAAACTCGCTTTCGAAAATTTAACCCAAAAACAATACATTCTCTACCTTATAGGTAAGAGAGAGTTAAAAGTGCTAGGTATCGATTAGTATTCTTTTTTAAAGAAAATATATTTCAGAATAAAAATAATCCGCTGATTGAGATTTAGTAAAGAAATAGAATTTTACGAAAACTTTGTTTATTCGAAGACATGTGTTTGCCACAAACTAATTTAACGGTAGCCGCACACTTAAGTGAAAAATTAGCGCTAATGGTAGCTATTATTTGTCTTATAAGGCTTTAATAATTTAGCTTATCATGGAGCAGCTGTTGTTTTTGAAAGATTAATCAAATATGAAGTAACAAATGTGTTTTGGATTCTGTAGTTATTTGGAAAGTATAAAAAAAGAATATTATGTATATCGCAAAGCTTGAAAAAGAAACGCCTATTTTGTGGAAAAATACATGCTTCTTAATTGTTATTTACACTAATATATATTCTTAAAATTATAGATCGTTTTTCATGTTATTGTATGATATTTTAATATGTATACGGAATTATTTATTATATTGAATTTACAATTTGAATATGAGAACTATGTGTTTCTTTCTTTTATTATTATTATTTTTTTTCTTATAGGAAAATGAGTACCTTATTTCAATCAAAAATCGATGATTTTTTATAATACAAATATATACAAAATGATTGTTCAGTTTTTTTTGTTAAAGGATGTTTTAATCTTGATCTATAGAAAATACAAACACATTAAATCGTTGACAATAATTTCAACTTTATTAATTTTTTTATATAAGGTGTAAGAATAAATGTTAAAACTTTGTAATTAAATTTAAAAATGTAACTTAACCAACAACAAGCAAACCTGATCTACAAATAATTCTCCCCAAAATGTTTCCATTTTTAACTTTTTTAAAATATTATACATATACATTTATTTAGACATTTTAAAGGTAAAACTTCGCATAAATGAAATTTTTCACTTGAAATTTAAATGCATGTAGTTTAATAAATTTATTTACCTAGAGTTCAAACAGATGTGTTTCATTTATTGCATTTTTTATTACAGAACGCAGCACTTCAGCGTTAATTTAGGTATTTATAACATGCAATGTACAGATTAATAACAATCAAGGTTCTGATATTAAAAACATCTTTCAGCGAAAACAGACAAGCGGATTGACACCAAATTTGAAATGGGAATTAATCATGAGATAAGGAATTAGTATATATATATATATATATATTGGAGGGGGGGGGGAGAGAGAGAGGGTCAATTAATGATCACCGAGTTGTGTTTTTTATGGAAAATGGTAAATTTAACAATTAAAAACTATTCAATATATGTTGAAATTATTTATCAATTTAGTATGAGTAACTTCATCCATATATTTCAACTTTCATGTAAATTGAAATCTGCAGAAGAAACAAAATCTAGTATGTTTGTCAACGGAAGATGGAAAAAAAAAATTATATTTTGAAAAAAAAAAAAAAAAAAAAAAAAAAAAAATCCATCTGTTAACGTATAGCATACTCAATCGCCATATGCTGTACAATTGTTAAATAATTATACTTTTAAGTAAAAAATCCTAAAAATCAAAATATAACAAAAATATAATAAGTAAAAAATATAGTAAGCAAAATATAATAAGTTTATTATTGTTTAAGTAGCTTATGCCAATTTATATATATATATATATATATATATATATATATATATATATATAATATGAATTTAATGAACGAAGATCATTTAAGAATAATGTGCATAAATTTTTATTGTGCTTTTGAAATACACACGATATAGCCATTGCATATCATTTATAAAAGGTAAACAAAGAAAAAAAAAATTGTATTTATGTCGCATGGGGATGTTGGTGTTGGAAATGATAAATGGATTTTTGGAATTCTATGGCCGTTGATACTAGAAATCAGTCTTTCAATTAGCTTGATGCATTACTTCTTAAAAATTGGCAAAGTTATTTAAAAGTATAGTGGCATTTAAAATTCGTATAAAAGTTGGTTTTATCTTTTTAAATTAGTAGGAATTAAGATCAGGCAAAAAGTTAATTAGATACGTTGCGTCCGCTGAAACCAGGCAATTCGTGATGGCTCGCTATATAACCGAATTCCAAAGTTCAAAGGAAAATAATGAAAATAAGTTCTTACTTTGTTATGAAATTAGTTGAATCCAAGTACACATTAATAAAGAGGAAACTTCTTTGGAGAGAATTTCACTTTATTTATCGGCTTCGTATTTGGAGGAAGGATGGCTATTATTTCAGAGGCGATGACTTCAGCTTCATTAGTAAACGAATGAGGGTAATGCCGAATTTGAGTAAGTACTTGAAAAGTTGTTCTATAATTATGAATTGATTATTTGCAATACTCTGTATAATCCATCATAGTTTTAGACAAAATTATCATTGATAGTCAAGTTATATTTAAAACTGGCGCCGTGGCCATCGCTCAAAACGAACGATTGCGCCCCAGCGCTGAATATCGTGGCTTCTTTACATCACCGCATCCCAAACGTAAGTGACGCTTGTTTTCAAACTCAAAACGCGGCAAGCGGAGCTACGCGCTGCATCGGCGAATCAGCTCCGGAGAAATTTAAACTTGATCACGTGACAAGCGACGCTGTCCTTTTTGAACCCACGCTTCATCGGAACGGGAATCGGGAGCGTCGTGCAATATGGCTAGGAGAGGGAAGGCTGATCTGCCGAAAATGAAGAGAAAATTTGCGATCTGGTTTTGCAAAACGGAACCAAAGAGATCGCGCGCTACGGAAAGTTTCTCGCGGTTTCGTTAAATGCCGAAACGCATTTAAAATGCTAAGGATGGCAATATTAATGATTAACTAATAACCAATTACGGCAAGTAGACAATTAATTTCTTACTTAATTAAATTTTAAAGTTATTCGTAAGCGGAATCAATTTTAAAAAATGTGAATTAAGGATAAAGGATTATTTTAATTGATTACTTTAAAGTGTTTAACTAAAACGAAATTATTAAAATTAATTAATTAGAAAAAAAACATTGTCATGCAACATGACATTCTCCCCCACAGATAGGTAATTGAAAATTGTCAAAATCGGGTGAGAATAGCCCAAAACAATTTTGGTAAATTTTAAAATTGTACTGGAATCATCGCCTCTAACTTTTGCCGTATACAGGGGATTACATGCAGGCATACATCATGCCAAGTTTGAAATCACTTGACTTCAACAAGTATGAGTTGACATGAATAAGGCACGTTTTATCAACATAGATAATTGTATAAAAATATTCCTAAAGGTGCCATTTCTTTGTATAATTACATTAAATCTTTTTATTTTGAAGTGACAATAGTAAATTGATTATACAAGTTGTACATGCAGGTAAGTATAACATCTGCATCAAATGAAATGTAACTTTTGTTGAATAAAATATTTTCATACCATAATGTGTCTTATTTTCTGTGTATATTATTTATAACACATAACTATCTTTCCATAATATAAGATAACTTGAGACACATACATTTGTTTTGTTTTACATATAATTATCATGTAAGAAAGTATGAAAATTGCACCAGAGAACAAATAGGAGACGTAATGTTGCAATAACATGAGAAATTGTGTTCAAGTAACTTTTTAAAACATTGAAAAAAAAGATTTTTTTTTTTTTAATTATTATTACTATTATTATTAATAAATACGTTAAAGTAAGTGAAATTGATAATAAAACTTTTGTATAATGATCACTTTATTGTAGTAGCCAAAAAAAAAAATAAATAACCATAAAAATAATATTGAACAAGGCATATCCTCAAAATAGGAAAAGGGACCGGTATATTTCCATTTGGAAGACAATACCAAGTACAATAAATTTAATAAAAATTTGTGAATTACATTTCTGCAGCAATGTAACTCATAAGAAAAAATATTTTTTATTTTTGAAGAAAAAAAATTTGATTATACTATGTAAGCAAAATCAAGTCTTGTGAAAAAAAATATGAACGAGACACTGAGAAAAATAAGTACTTGAGTTTTTTTTTTTTTTTTTTTTTTTTTTGCAACGTCTCTCTGTATGTGCGACAAAATTATAATTTGCACATACCTTTTTATTTTCATTTATTTTATCATTTTCTTTATAAATGGTGCAAAACAAAGGGTCACTTCATATAATTGAAACTCATACATATCTCTCCAAAAATATTTTCAAATATAACTTTCAAATACATATAACATAAAAATGTGTTTCCTGGTATCAACGAGTATATTTCATTGAAAAGTTCGACAATATCAAATTATCTTGAAAACAAACAAAATAACCTAGTAGTCAGAAGTGATATAACAATTTGCAGATAAGTTCATTTATCTGGAGCTGAAAAAAATTTTTGTTTATCCATTTATTTATTTTATTTTATTTTCAAAGTTCTTTTTGAATGTGTTTTGCTCACATTTTATAACTAGTGCATTTGGGAAAAATAAACAAACTGGAAGACTATAACCAGTAGATATGCTTTAGCCAGTGTAAATGTAACATAGTGTAAGGTAAGTATGATTATTGCATTTAAAAAATAAATACAACCAAAAAAAATTCAACATAAACAAGTTTTGATGTGTGCTTGTGTGTAAATAAAATAACAAAACAACAATATTATTATATCAAGAAAAAGAGAATTTGCAATTGTAAGTATTGATTGCAATAAAGTAACATCATATTATTAAAATGATTGTATTATAGAGCATGACATAATCTTTGGAACGTAATTATGCAGTATTATGAAAACGTAATAATTGAGTAGGTATATGTGTAAGAATAATAAACAAAGTGGTAGGTGTGTAAAGACAGATGTTATTAGCTGAACGGTAATGTGATAAAATGACATAGAAAATAAACAAATAAAATCTGTCAAAAAAAATTGAATGAGTGTTGTCTGATATGTGAGCATGCAAATGAACGATAATTGTATTGTAACAGTATATATAAAATGCAAATATAAAAAGTGTGTAATACATAATAAACAATACAATAATATAAAAATTATGCAGACTAACATTTACCTTGACTTTAGGTCAACGCTGCATAGCAAAAGTTTGTAATAGGTAATGTGTGATAAAATAAAAAAAACAGTTCCCGAACATTGCATGACACAAACGAAACATATAGAAATTTGTAAGTGTATCAAAAAAAATTAAATTACTGTAGAAAAAGAACTGATATGATAATGAAAGTTTGAATAAAGTAAGTGTGAGATTGCAGTGCAGTACATACATATACATATCTAATTTTTAGTTTTATAATTTTTTTTTTTTTTTTTTTTTTTTTTTTATGTACGTGTGGCAATACAACATGTAATATAAATGTAAAAACATGCTAGCATATCGCTCATGCTAAAGTACCGTCTTACTTCACGTAATAATTTTTCTAATTTTAACAATTTTTTTTTAGTTTAAACATAAATATACATGCAGAGCACTGTTAGTAGAAATTTAAGCTGTAATTTCTATTGTAAAATGTTTGAGTGTGTTTCACATAAGGATATACAAATAATCAAAAGTTGAGTAGCACATAAAAAGATCATGCACTGACTGTGTAACATGTCACTGTCACCCACAAACAGATCAATGCAACACAACAGTAAATGAATGTGTGAAAACGAAAATATATATATGCAGTATGATTATAAATATGACAATGTGTGTGTGAGTGCCACAAACAAACTAGTGATTAAAGTATCTGGTATATGAAAAACTTTGAGGCTATTGAGCCAAAAATTGAAAATTAAGTTGATAATTACGTGTTTATCAGACATATGTTGAACATGGCGTTATCACAGATTGAAATTGCATTACTTTCTCAAAATGACTTATGAGAAATGAAAGTGAAAAAAATGAGTGTATAAAAATCTAAATCAATAAAGAAATTTGACTATTGAATATAAAAATTTTGCAAATTGAGAGCACTGGCGAACAAAACATATACATAAACAAATTGTGTAAAAGCACAGCTATCTAGTTATCCTTAAAACCGATGCTGTAAAGAAGAAAATGTGTAAGTATGGAAAAAATGAAATACATATATATCAAAATAAACAATTGTATGAATGTGTGCAGACATTTACTTTCTGCAAGATAAATGCTGTATAAATAGTGTGTAAATTTGTAATATACATATACAATAATATAAATAAAAAAACTTCAAAATATGAATACTGCTCTCAAAATGCATAAACTGTGTAAAAAAAATATAAAAATCACTATTTACCTGAAATAAAAATAAAACTATATGTGTAACAATGAGAAAAAGGAATTTTATTATCATGTCTTTTTTCAAAATGTAAATGAAAAAGGAAGAAATAAATACATAAATAGTTCTATTGCAAAATGTGTAATTATTAAGCTGTCACCTAAATTTGAGTAATAGTGTAAACAGGTAAATGAAATATGTAAACAACAATAATATAATGTAAAAAAAAACATAAAATAGTAAATGTGATAATTTGTTTTTAGAAATAATAAAGTGAAAAGTGCAAGACTGGGGTGTAGAACACTGAAAAGTAAGTGATAATATGAAATGAAAAAAAAAAATTGTTTCATCAAAATATGATTTCACTGTAAAGCAGAAAATGTAATCTGTAGTGTACTAAATGAGAAAAAAAATGAGAGAAATATGATTATATGTATATAATAATTCATGAGATTGTGGTGCAACATATAACTATTGAATAACTTTCAACAAAGTGTAAAATATTTCAAAAATAAAATATAATGTGTTGAGTTTATAAACATGACAAAAATAGGAACTTGAAAAAAATGTACAAGATAGATGTTATTCTTATTAGTATATAAACAAGCAATGGGATTTCAAAAATGAGAAAAAAAAATCTTTTTAGCTAGGTGATTGTACAATTCAAAGTAAGATACCAGGTAAACAAAAAATGTTGACTCACGCCTGGGGCAATAAAAAGAGAGCTTTATGTTATACATTATGTGCAAGAGTTACTCAAATATATAAACAAAATCTTAGTTTATTTGAATTTCATGGTACTATTTTATTTTATATTTATTTTTGGAAAAAAAATGAGATAAGAAATCATTTTTATGGGATAAATAAAGTATTAAAACTTTGCAACTATTATCATTGTTAAAATTGTAAAAATAAAGAATGAAAGCAGTGAGGAAATATGACATGTAAGAAAAAATAATACTGAAGAAATCTTGGTAATTACCTGAAAAATTGTAATGCATAAAAAAAAACCATATATATATTTTAAACAAATGTATAAAAGTAGGGAGAAAATATTTAATAGCAACAGTTTATTTTATTTTATTTGTAGTTGCTGAGTTAAATGATATACTATTATTATGATAATTACAAACTTAAAGTAAATTAATCATGACTAAACCAATAAATATAAAATCAATAAATATGGTTATACAAAACAAAGGAAATATAGATAGTTTGGGTGGTTATATGTATTGTGGAACACTTAGTATGCAGTAATATGTTAAAACTAAAAAAAATTATACTGCTTTTGCAAATTTTTTTTTTCCTTTTTTTTTTTTGCACAATAAATAATTAAGATATGACTTGACAAGTCTCTGAAAAAGAAATAAAAGTTAAATCATACCTTATAAGAACTATTATTATTAAATAAAATTTGTTAAAATAATATTTTTATTATGAAAAGGATACGTTCTTGGCTCTAAAAAAGGTAGTGGTTCATGTTTAAAAGTTTTTGAAACGTCATGTTTATGTTATGAACTTTGGTAATGTCATTCCTGTCATTTTTTTTTTTTTTTTTTTTTTTTGACCAGCAAAGATAAATCACATAAACAACAAATTTGTCAGTCACAGTGTACACGAGCTGTAACTTCTAAATGTCGACCTCTGTTCACAACATATAACATGTCACTATTGTCTCTTTAAATGGATGGAAAAAATAGTTATTATTGTACTAGTTGATTTGTGAAGCGATGATAACGTTCATTTTGCTGTGAATTTCAGGATCTATCAAGTTTGAAATTTTTATTATTATTGTTTCCATATTTCTTCTTACTTCATATTCCATGGCATATCCCTTTCAAAACACATTATCATTGGGTTATAACTAAAGTGTAAGAGTTCATCTTGTGCTGAAATAGTATTAAATGCACTTAAAATCTTCAAGGGAACTCTCATAAAAAATCTTCAAGTGTAATAAAAATTTCTTCATAGGCAGTTGTGAATAAATTAAAAAGAATTCTTTAAGTACAGGGAGTCAAAACTAATATCTTCATCTGTTATTTTTTTTTTTTTACTATTATGATTTAAGACTAGCGATCCGGTTATTACTGCGAGACTGGCGTACGGCGCCATATGTCGCATGGGGATGTTGGTGTTGGAAATGATAAATGGATTTTTGGAATTCTATGGCCGTTGATACTAGAAATCAGTCTTTCAATTAGCTTGATGCATTACTTCTTAAAAATTGGCAAAGTTATTTAAAAGTATAGTGGCATTTAAAATTCGTATAAAAGTTGGTTTTATCTTTTTAAATTAGTAGGAATTAAGATCAGGCAAAAAGTTAATTAGATACGTTGCGTCCGCTGAAACCAGGCAATTCGTGATGGCTCGCTATATAACCGAATTCCAAAGTTCAAAGGAAAATAATGAAAATAAGTTCTTACTTTGTTATGAAATTAGTTGAATCCAAGTACACATTAATAAAGAGGAAACTTCTTTGGAGAGAATTTCACTTTATTTATCGGCTTCGTATTTGGAGGAAGGATGGCTATTATTTCAGAGGCGATGACTTCAGCTTCATTAGTAAACGAATGAGGGTAATGCCGAATTTGAGTAAGTACTTGAAAAGTTGTTCTATAATTATGAATTGATTATTTGCAATACTCTGTATAATCCATCATAGTTTTAGACAAAATTATCATTGATAGTCAAGTTATATTTAAAACTGGCGCCGTGGCCATCGCTCAAAACGAACGATTGCGCCCCAGCGCTGAATATCGTGGCTTCTTTACATCACCGCATCCCAAACGTAAGTGACGCTTGTTTTCAAACTCAAAACGCGGCAAGCGGAGCTACGCGCTGCATCGGCGAATCAGCTCCGGAGAAATTTAAACTTGATCACGTGACAAGCGACGCTGTCCTTTTTGAACCCACGCTTGATCGGAACGGGAATCGGGAGCGTCGTGCAATATGGCTAGGAGAGGGAAGGCTGATCTGCCGAAAATGAAGAGAAAATTTGCGATCTGGTTTTGCAAAACGGAACCAAAGAGATCGCGCGCTACGGAAAGTTTCTCGCGGTTTCGTTAAATGCCGAAACGCATTTAAAATGCTAAGGATGGCAATATTAATGATTAACTAATAACCAATTACGGCAAGTAGACAATTAATTTCTTACTTAATTAAATTTTAAAGTTATTCGTAAGCGGAATCAATTTTAAAAAATGTGAATTAAGGATAAAGGATTATTTTAATTGATTACTTTAAAGTGTTTTTCTAAAACGAAATTATTAAAATTAATTAATTAGAAAAAAAAACATTGTCATGCAACATGACATTCTCCCCCACAGATAGGTAATTGAAAATTGTCAAAATCGGGTGAGAATAGCCCAAAACAATTTTGGTAAATTTTAAAATTGTACTGGAATCATCGCCTCTAATTTTTGCCGTATACAGGGGATTACATGCAGGCATACATCATGCCAAGTTTGAAATCACTTGACTTCAACAAGTATGAGTTGACATGAATAAGGCACGTTTTATCAACATAGATAATTGTATAAAAATATTCCTAAAGGTGCCATTTCTTTGTATAATTACATTAAATCTTTTTATTTTGAAGTGACAATAGTAAATTGATTATACAAGTTGTACATGCAGGTAAGTATAACATCTGCATCAAATGAAATGTAACTTTTGTTGAATAAAATATTTTCATACCATAATGTGTCTTATTTTCTGTGTATATTATTTATAACACATAACTATCTTTCCATAATATAAGATAACTTGAGACACATACATTTGTTTTGTTTTACATATAATTATCATGTAAGAAAGTATGAAAATTGCACCAGAGAACAAATAGGAGACGTAATGTTGCAATAACATGAGAAATTGTGTTCAAGTAACTTTTTAAAACATTGAAAAAAAAGATTTTTTTTTTTTTAATTATTATTACTATTATTATTAATAAATACGTTAAAGTAAGTGAAATTGATAATAAAACTTTTGTATAATGATCACTTTATTGTAGTAGCCAAAAAAAAAAATAAATAACCATAAAAATAATATTGAACAAGGCATATCCTCAAAATAGGAAAAGGGACCGGTATATTTCCATTTGGAAGACAATACCAAGTACAATAAATTTAATAAAAATTTGTGAATTACATTTCTGCAGCAATGTAACTCATAAGAAAAAATATTTTTTATTTTTGAAGAAAAAAAATTTGATTATACTATGTAAGCAAAATCAAGTCTTGTGAAAAAAAATATGAACGAGACACTGAGAAAAATAAGTACTTGAGTTTTTTTTTTTTTTTTTTTTTTTTTTTTTTTTTGCAACGTCTCTCTGTATGTGCGACAAAATTATAATTTGCACATACCTTTTTATTTTCATTTATTTTATCATTTTCTTTATAAATGGTGCAAAACAAAGGGTCACTTCATATAATTGAAACTCATACATATCTCTCCAAAAATATTTTCAAATATAACTTTCAAATACATATAACATAAAAATGTGTTTCCTGGTATCAACGAGTATATTTCATTGAAAAGTTCGACAATATCAAATTATCTTGAAAACAAACAAAATAACCTAGTAGTCAGAAGTGATATAACAATTTGCAGATAAGTTCATTTATCTGGAGCTGAAAAAAATTTTTGTTTATCCATTTATTTATTTTATTTTATTTTCAAAGTTCTTTTTGAATGTGTTTTGCTCACATTTTATAACTAGTGCATTTGGGAAAAATAAACAAACTGGAAGACTATAACCAGTAGATATGCTTTAGCCAGTGTAAATGTAACATAGTGTAAGGTAAGTATGATTATTGCATTTAAAAAATAAATACAACCAAAAAAAATTCAACATAAACAAGTTTTGATGTGTGCTTGTGTGTAAATAAAATAACAAAACAACAATATTATTATATCAAGAAAAAGAGAATTTGCAATTGTAAGTATTGATTGCAATAAAGTAACATCATATTATTAAAATGATTGTATTATAGAGCATGACATAATCTTTGGAACGTAATTATGCAGTATTATGAAAACGTAATAATTGAGTAGGTATATGTGTAAGAATAATAAACAAAGTGGTAGGTGTGTAAAGACAGATGTTATTAGCTGAACGGTAATGTGATAAAATGACATAGAAAATAAACAAATAAAATCTGTCAAAAAAAATTGAATGAGTGTTGTCTGATATGTGAGCATGCAAATGAACGATAATTGTATTGTAACAGTATATATAAAATGCAAATATAAAAAGTGTGTAATACATAATAAACAATACAATAATATAAAAATTATGCAGACTAACATTTACCTTGACTTTAGGTCAACGCTGCATAGCAAAAGTTTGTAATAGGTAATGTGTGATAAAATAAAAAAAACAGTTCCCGAACATTGCATGACACAAACGAAACATATAGAAATTTGTAAATGTATCAAAAAAAATTAAATTACTGTAGAAAAAGAACTGATATGATAATGAAAGTTTGAATAAAGTAAGTGTGAGATTGCAGTGCAGTACATACATATACATATCTAATTTTTAGTTTTATAATTTTTTTTTTTTTTTTTTTTTTTTTTTTTTATGTACGTGTGGCAATACAACATGTAATATAAATGTAAAAACATGCTAGCATATCGCTCATGCTAAAGTACCGTCTTACTTCACGTAATAATTTTCTAATTTTAACAATTTTTTTTTAGTTTAAACATAAATATACATGCAGAGCACTGTTAGTAGAAATTTAAGCTGTAATTTCTATTGTAAAATGTTTGAGTGTGTTTCACATAAGGATATACAAATAATCAAAAGTTGAGTAGCACATAAAAAGATCATGCACTGACTGTGTAACATGTCACTGTCACCCACAAACAGATCAATGCAACACAACAGTAAATGAATGTGTGAAAACGAAAATATATATATGCAGTATGATTATAAATATGACAATGTGTGTGTGAGTGCCACAAACAAACTAGTGATTAAAGTATCTGGTATATGAAAAACTTTGAGGCTATTGAGCCAAAAATTGAAAATTAAGTTGATAATTACGTGTTTATCAGACATATGTTGAACATGGCGTTATCACAGATTGAAATTGCATTACTTTCTCAAAATGACTTATGAGAAATGAAAGTGAAAAAAATGAGTGTATAAAAATCTAAATCAATAAAGAAATTTGACTATTGAATATAAAAATTTTGCAAATTGAGAGCACTGGCGAACAAAACATATACATAAACAAATTGTGTAAAAGCACAGCTATCTAGTTATCCTTAAAACCGATGCTGTAAAGAAGAAAATGTGTAAGTATGGAAAAAATGAAATACATATATATCAAAATAAACAATTGTATGAATGTGTGCAGACATTTACTTTCTGCAAGATAAATGCTGTATAAATAGTGTGTAAATTTGTAATATACATATACAATAATATAAATAAAAAAACTTCAAAATATGAATACTGCTCTCAAAATGCATAAACTGTGTAAAAAAAATATAAAAATCACTATTTACCTGAAATAAAAATAAAACTATATGTGTAACAATGAGAAAAAGGAATTTTATTATCATGTCTTTTTTCAAAATGTAAATGAAAAAGGAAGAAATAAATACATAAATAGTTCTATTGCAAAATGTGTAATTATTAAGCTGTCACCTAAATTTGAGTAATAGTGTAAACAGGTAAATGAAATATGTAAACAACAATAATATAATGTAAAAAAAAACATAAAATAGTAAATGTGATAATTTGTTTTTAGAAATAATAAAGTGAAAAGTGCAAGACTGGGGTGTAGAACACTGAAAAGTAAGTGATAATATGAAATGAAAAAAAAAAAATTGTTTCATCAAAATATGATTTCACTGTAAAGCAGAAAATGTAATCTGTAGTGTACTAAATGAGAAAAAAAATGAGAGAAATATGATTATATGTATATAATAATTCATGAGATTGTGGTGCAACATATAACTATTGAATAACTTTCAACAAAGTGTAAAATATTTCAAAAATAAAATATAATGTGTTGAGTTTATAAACATGACAAAAATAGGAACTTGAAAAAAATGTACAAGATAGATGTTATTCTTATTAGTATATAAACAAGCAATGGGATTTCAAAAATGAGAAAAAAAAATCTTTTTAGCTAGGTGATTGTACAATTCAAAGTAAGATACCAGGTAAACAAAAAATGTTGACTCACGCCTGGGGCAATAAAAAGAGAGCTTTATGTTATACATTATGTGCAAGAGTTACTCAAATATATAAACAAAATCTTAGTTTAATTGAATTTCATGGTACTATTTTATTTTATATTTATTTTTGGAAAAAAAATGAGATAAGAAATCATTTTTATGGGATAAATAAAGTATTAAAACTTTGCAACTATTATCATTGTTAAAATTGTAAAAATAAAGAATGAAAGCAGTGAGGAAATATGACATGTAAGAAAAAATAATACTGAAGAAATCTTGGTAATTACCTGAAAAATTGTAATGCATAAAAAAAAACAATATATATATTTTAAACAAATGTATAAAAGTAGGGAGAAAATATTTAATAGCAACAGTTTATTTTATTTTATTTGTAGTTGCTGAGTTAAATGATATACTATTATTATGATAATTACAAACTTAAAGTAAATTAATCATGACTAAACCAATAAATATAAAATCAATAAATATGGTTATACAAAACAAAGGAAATATAGATAGTTTGGGTGGTTATATGTATTGTGGAACACTTAGTATGCAGTAATATGTTAAAACTAAAAAAAATTATACTGCTTTTGCAAATTTTTTTTTTCCTTTTTTTTTTTGCACAATAAATAATTAAGATATGACTTGACAAGTCTCTGAAAAAGAAATAAAAGTTAAATCATACCTTATAAGAACTATTATTATTAAATAAAATTTGTTAAAATAATATTTTTATTATGAAAAGGATACGTTCTTGGCTCTAAAAAAGGTAGTGGTTCATGTTTAAAAGTTTTTGAAACGTCATGTTTATGTTATGAACTTTGGTAATGTCATTCCTGTCATTTTTTTTTTTTTTTTTTTTTTTTTTTTGACCAGCAAAGATAAATCATATAAACAACAAATTTGTCAGTCACAGTGTACACGAGCTGTAACTTCTAAATGTCGACCTCTGTTCACAACATATAACATGTCACTATTGTCTCTTTAAATGGATGGAAAAAATAGTTATTATTGTACTAGTTGATTTGTGAAGCGATGATAACGTTCATTTTGCTGTGAATTTCAGGATCTATCAAGTTTGAAATTTTTATTATTATTGTTTCCATATTTCTTCTTACTTCATATTCCATGGCATATCCCTTTCAAAACACATTATCATTGGGTTATAACTAAAGTGTAAGAGTTCATCTTGTGCTGAAATAGTATTAAATGCACTTAAAATCTTCAAGGGAACTCTCATAAAAAATCTTCAAGTGTAATAAAAATTTCTTCATAGGCAGTTGTGAATAAATTAAAAAGAATTCTTTAAGTACAGGGAGTCAAAACTAATATCTTCATCTGTTATTTTTTTTTTTACTATTATGATTTAAGACTAGCGATCCGGTTATTACTGCGAGACTGGCGTACGGCGCCATATGTCGCATGGGGATGTTGGTGTTGGAAATGATAAATGGATTTTTGGAATTCTATGGCCGTTGATACTAGAAATCAGTCTTTCAATTAGCTTGATGCATTACTTCTTAAAAATTGGCAAAGTTATTTAAAAGTATAGTGGCATTTAAAATTCGTATAAAAGTTGGTTTTATCTTTTTAAATTAGTAGGAATTAAGATCAGGCAAAAAGTTAATTAGATACGTTGCGTCCGCTGAAACCAGGCAATTCGTGATGGCTCGCTATATAACCGAATTCCAAAGTTCAAAGGAAAATAATGAAAATAAGTTCTTACTTTGTTATGAAATTAGTTGAATCCAAGTACACATTAATAAAGAGGAAACTTCTTTGGAGAGAATTTCACTTTATTTATCGGCTTCGTATTTGGAGGAAGGATGGCTATTATTTCAGAGGCGATGACTTCAGCTTCATTAGTAAACGAATGAGGGTAATGCCGAATTTGAGTAAGTACTTGAAAAGTTGTTCTATAATTATGAATTGATTATTTGCAATACTCTGTATAATCCATCATAGTTTTAGACAAAATTATCATTGATAGTCAAGTTATATTTAAAACTGGCGCCGTGGCCATCGCTCAAAACGAACGATTGCGCCCCAGCGCTGAATATCGTGGCTTCTTTACATCACCGCATCCCAAACGTAAGTGACGCTTGTTTTCAAACTCAAAACGCGGCAAGCGGAGCTACGCGCTGCATCGGCGAATCAGCTCCGGAGAAATTTAAACTTGATCACGTGACAAGCGACGCTGTCCTTTTTGAACCCACGCTTGATCGGAACGGGAATCGGGAGCGTCGTGCAATATGGCTAGGAGAGGGAAGGCTGATCTGCCGAAAATGAAGAGAAAATTTGCGATCTGGTTTTGCAAAACGGAACCAAAGAGATCGCGCGCTACGGAAAGTTTCTCGCGGTTTCGTTAAATGCCGAAACGCATTTAAAATGCTAAGGATGGCAATATTAATGATTAACTAATAACCAATTACGGCAAGTAGACAATTAATTTCTTACTTAATTAAATTTTAAAGTTATTCGTAAGCGGAATCAATTTTAAAAAATGTGAATTAAGGATAAAGGATTATTTTAATTGATTACTTTAAAGTGTTTTTCTAAAACGAAATTATTAAAATTAATTAATTAGAAAAAAAACATTGTCATGCAACATGACAATTTACATGGCGGATATATCAATTTTTAATTCTGTCACTGCAATTCGTTCAACTGTAAATTCAACTGTAGTTTCAACTTTTAATTCTTTCAAATGTAACTGTATGCATGAGCAAAATAGATGGATGTATTGTTAACTGCTTAGTAAAAATAAAACTTACATATTTTTATTTCATTTTCAAATTAATTTTATTTATTTTTTAACCTGTGATGAACTCAATAAATAAAGATGGATTAATATACAATCACTTTTTAATGAGAAACTAATGACTCTTTTAACCTCATTATTTCCTTATCTCCTTCCTGCACCACATACCCGATAAGGGTATTTCAAGAAAAATATTATAATAGTAAAAACCTTGGGTCATTTTGTATGCATAAAATCTAAAAAAAAATAACTGTAAAATTCATAACTTGCTATTTTGTATTTGAAAATCTTTTTTTCCCACGAATAGTAATGCATAAATATTTGAAGAAAAATCATTAAAAAAGTTTTACGATTAATATGCAATTTTTTATTATGAATAATAATATTAGCATTTCATTTGTATTATTATTTTTAGAAAAAGCAAATTTTCTACTCCATTAGTTTTTTCTTTTTCTTCTTTTTTTTTTTTTTTTTTTTAATATTCTACATCTATTTGATTGAGCTACCCCAATAATTTAATATTTGTAAACCTTAAAATTAAGTACAGGGTGGTTATAATTAAACTTCCCCTATAAGCAGCATCCTACAGCGCAAACGGGTGAACGCAATGCAACGAAATTTGGTATATAGACTATACACGAGATGCGCTCACGGAATTAAAAAAAAAAAAAATAGTTCCAAAATGTCCACCAGAGGACGCCTTTTTCGGAAAAACATTAAATTTAACACAATAAACAACCAAAATGGAATACAGAAACACTATTAACAATCCAGAACAAGAATTATGACTAATAAAATGTAAAACCGGAAAAAGCTGTCAGTTCTAGGGGGAAAATGTCGAGATTTGCATGCTTGTGAAGAAGAGGAAACTTTATGCAAAACAGGTTAGGGTATAAATCGTTTGCAGACATTGTCATGTTTTATGTCGATATTTCCGGCTGTAATGATGATGGTATCTTTAGATAAACGAGCGTTATTGGTGAAGCTGTTTTACGAAAACGGGGAATGCTTTTCCTGCAGTTCGGGAATTTCATCGTATAAAGAAACTACGGCGTGGACCAATGTCTACTAAAGGCATCCGGGCCATAATTAAGAGATCTGAAGAGACGGAGAAATTAGGAGTTCAATCTGGAAGAGGCCGTAAACCTGTCACACCAATACTTGTTGATGCCGTCAACACAGCTGTTGCCGCACAGTCACAGAGATCAGAGTTTGGGGGCTGTAGCGCACGTGCAGTTTCTCGACAGACAGGCCATTCTTACAGCTCCGTCCAAAAAGTGCTCAGAACATAAGGCACTACTTCCCATACAAGATCCACCATACCCAAGAGCTGCTTGATAGGGACAAGTCACAACGTCTGTCATTCGCAGTCAGTTTTTTAAACAGAATGACTGTTGATCTGTCATAGCCTTGGAATATTCAGTGGAGTGATGAGGCTCATTTCTACCTCAATGGGACAGTCAACAGACAGAATTGTCGCATTTGGGCTAAGAAAAATACTCATATTCACACTGAAATTCCCCTACATTCTCCATAGGTGACTGTCTGGTGTGGATTCACAGCGACATTCATCCTTGGGCAATTCTTCTTTGAGGAAATAACTGCACGTGGTCCTGTCACATGTTCCATTACGAGCCTTCGGTATCATGACATGCTGCAGACGTTTGTTTTGCCGCAATTACAGCAAAGGCGGGTCCTTACCTCAACCCCTTTCATGCAGGATGGTGTGTCCCCACATATCCATGAGTCCGTGAAGGAGCTAGTCCTCCAACACTTCACAGACGAACGTGTTATTAGTCACTTCTTTCGTGTTATTAGCCGCGTTCGACGGATCTAAATCCGTGCGATTTCTGGTTATGGGGCCACTTAAAAAGTGTGGTGAATCGTGAAGGTGTTGCGATATTGAATGACTTAAAAAACTCCATAACGCTTCATGTGCTAAGCATTACAGCTGATCACTTACGATCTGTTGTTGAAGACACTGTCCATCGACTTGAAATTTTGCAGATGAATGAGAATGGTCACATGGAGCACCTTTCCCTACATCTTCCTGGACACGATTAACAACTGCTCCTCTTGTGCAGTTTCGTCCTAATCTGTTCTTGTTTCTGCAAATTGAACTGTTTTGTTTTTTCAAACTGCGTACTATTATTTTTTTCTTACTTTTACTTAATGTGGTTCCATGACAAAGTGATCAGAAACTGGTCAAGAAGAATTAATATCGTTTCTGTATTCCGTTTTGGTCGTTTACTGTGTTTAATTCAATGTTTTTCCGGAAAAGGCGCCCTCTGGTGGACATTTTGGAACGAATTCTTTTTTCGAAATTTACGTTAGCACATCTCGTGTACAGTCGGTAGCAAATGTGTCCGAACACTAGCGAAAATTCCTATGTAAAAAAGGAACACTTCATACGGTTTTCGTAAATAAATCCTTGCCCAATCCTGTTCTGAGTCAGTGTAAGAATATGATTCGATAAGGATTTATTTAACAAAACCGTATAAAGTGTACATTTTTACATAGGAATTTTTGCTAGTGTTCGGACACTTTTGTTACCGACTGTATAGTCTATATACCAAATTTTGTTGCATTCCGTTCACCCGTCTGCGTTGTAGGATACTGTTTATAGGGGAAGTTTAATTATAACCACACCCTGTATGTTGTTTTATCTAGTTTTACCTATATATATATATATATATATACACACACATTAATTCCGTACTCTTTTTAAAAATTTGTTTTAAATTATATATTCAGATTGATTTTATAAGTGATAAATTCTAATTTGCAAACAGTTTCCATACAATTGAGACTCTATAGTTTTTAAACGATAAAACACGATTAATTAATTTCTACTATTAGTAATTATTTATTATTATTATTTTCATCTATATACATAAAAAGAAATTTATAGATTCGAGTAAATTTTTGACATCACATTTTTAAAATATTTTCATATTGAGAGATGTTCCGAATAAAAATTGGCCATTTTTAGAAACTATCTGTTTGTCTGTGTGTCTTTTTTTTTCTGTCTATGTGTCTGCGTGTGTACAAATTTTATATTTCTGTAGACCTCAAAATAAATTTATTCCGAACAATAAATGAGTCTGTTATGCTACAATTTCTCCCATTTACGATCTCAGCTTCTATAGTGTATAAGTTCACAAAACTTGATATACGAGCTATGAAAAGCTATGTTGATTCAATTTGAATGCATTTCACCAGATAATTCATGCTTCCATTCTTTAATTTTCCCCATGTGCGGGAAGGTTATATTACATCTATTATATATCAGTACGCCAAATTTGATACTTAAAATGGATATTACGAAAAGTTATTTTGATTCAAATTTGATAAGTATCGGCCAACAGGTGGCACCAATATTATTTATATTTTTCGCTTTGCCAGAGTGCTACATATAATTATTTATGAATTAAATTTACATCAAACTGCATGTACCCTTTTCAGAATAAAGGTTTATTTGCATTTTTATAGTGAGAAGCCATGTTAGCTACATTTTTTGTGCAAGTTAACAGGCATTTGGATTGGTTATATAAAAGGGACTTTATTCACGTGACATAACTTGTGGTATGTGGCTCATTACGCCCACTCTTAAGCCGAGGTTCCATAACATTAAATAATTTGCAATCACTTTCCCGTATGTTAACACTGGCATTCAAAAAGTAGACTTAGAAGAAAAGGTATCCACGAGAGGCGTGACTTCTGTCTATCGTTACCACTCTTGATTAATGTCCATTATATCGAAGAAAGTTTTGTGATGGCTACAGCTTATTAGTTATTCAATTTTTTTTTCTGCATATTTTATCCCTTAAATTCTGAGGCATATTTACCTTTTTTTATGAAGTAAAAGTAGTTATATGATCACGAAAAACAAAACATATGTTTTATCTAACGTAACCCAAAATAAGTTAGTACTAAAATTCTGAAATTTTTTATTTAAGAATGTTATAATGCACTTATTTCCTTAATCACTACATGGCTACTTTTGAGATATCTTCTATTTTTCTAGAATATTTTGTAATATCTGCATGTAAGCTTTCGGAACCATTGGTTGAGGGAATTCACAGTCAGCCGTTGCAGTGTCTTTAAACATCCACAAACACCCAATATAGTTATAAAGAAAAAATAAACTGCGTGATAGAACTACAACTACATTCGTCCTGTAACGGCAATTTCACGCCGTTTGCCTAATCAATGGATTCAGTAATATAAAGGGATGATTGGCGATATATGGGCTCAGAACTTTAATATCATTTCGCTGACTGACTTGGATAGTCTTTCAAGGCCGTAGCCAGAAAAAAAAAAAAATTGGTAAATGTTCAAATTTTAGTACATAATGTTGAATATTAAAAATAATATATAACTCAAAAATTTTCGACAATTTTCTCAATTTCGGGAAAGGTAAGGGTTGAACCCCTCCCTCCATCCCACCAACCCCCATCTCGTTGGCTACAACCTTTTACTCTTCCCCTTTTCTCAACACAATTTATCTGCGCAATGATTTCGCTCAAAATGAAGTTGGACAGCATCCAAGTAGAAGAATGTCATCTTTAGCGACGAAAATCACTCTTTACTCTTTACATTCATGTGGAAAAACAAGGGATCAACGGCTGAGATGTTAATAATTCATTTACCTTTTATGTTTTCATATTTTAATTTATTTTATTAATATTTTTAATTTTAATTATCAAAAGAATTTCGTTATTGAGGAATCAAAAACCTCATGGCGTACATTGCATTTTGACCGCTAACCCTTTTGTTCTTTGGGTCAGAATGTCAAATATTTTTATTTACTTAAGAGAAAAGAGGAATAAATTTACTTATTGGCTAGAATGCTGTAAAAAGAAAAATGCATACAAAAATAATGTTTGTAATAAAACTAAACTGCTGCATCAAAATTAATTTCTTTATTTTCAAAACCACACTAGTAATTCCAAATTAAGTAGGATATAAAAATTAATGGTTTTTAAAATTTGAATATGTATTCATATAAACTAATATATATATATTTATTATTAATAAGTAGGCACTCTCTCTCCAAATGATAAAATGGTCATTATTTTAAAACAGAAGAAAAACAAATCTTTCTCACCCCATGTTCTTCTCTTGAGAGCTGCTCAAACCCAACTGAATTTTAAAACTGCCGGATAACAGAAGGGTCAGAACCATCACCCTATTGGTTCTCAGCATGGTGTGATATGACATCACCACTAGGAAAGAAGAACCAATTTTTCTCCTGTGTGTGTATTGCAGTAAAGCAAACACAACAGGGTGAGTTGAGCCAGCTGAGAGACAGAATGCATTTAAGTGCAGAAAAACGATCTTATTTAAAATTTAAAAAGAAGTGATGTTTTTAACATCACATTACCCCTAACGACCATTAAAAAAATTTGGAAGACTAAAAATGTGAATGGAGAGTGCATACCTACATTTACATGAAGGATTACAAATTTTTTTTTTTTTTTTTATTTACATGTGAAAAAAAAATGTTCATATTGACTACATAATATTGTTAGAACGGCCGTTAAAGGCATGCATGTAACAAATTAAATTTTTAAGCAAATGAAAGGTCTTACAATACTCTTAATAACATGCATTTCATAAAAAAAAAATTTCAGAAATTTTGAGAGCAATGTACATGTGCCACAATATTAATCTGAACCATACATAATACAGAATCGATATGTAAAGCTGAAACAATAAAATTCCGACAAACAATCTAATATCAACGCCTACCCTTGTAGGTGATCAATTCTACAAAAATAGGCGAGGAATACACCATTTCATCAAAAACAATACTATTTCAGCACTGTGGTTACAGACATTCTCAAAGAAAAGATTTTATTGATACAAAAGCGGTCAGTATCATATTTATGTATAACAAACTTTATTAGGATATTGACAACTAATAAAATATATCTATAAATGTAAACATGACACAGCTTTTATCAACAAGTGACATGAGTAAAAAAAAAAAACATTGATACCTTTTAAAGAAAATAGTATTATAACAGAAATATTGAAAAGCATGTTAATTGCTGTAAAATCTGTTTTCTTATAAATTTGTAAAAATAATTAGTTAACGAGAATAAAAAAATGTATGACATGACAAAAGAATTTCAGTGGATGTGCAATTTCAACAAAAATATTTAACCAATAATCTTGATATTAAATACCATCTACTGATTAATCAATGTATATACACATGAAAGAACAACTATACTAAATAAATGTCAAAGAAATCTTGTTAACAACTGATAAAACAAAATCAGTTATATTTCAGTATAAAATATTTACAGATGACCTCTTGAAGCATTATTATGAAGGAGAAAAAAAAATCAAAATAAGTATCAATACAAATGTCAAAATAATCTTACAGATAAATATTACACTAGATACGGAAAAGGCATTCCAAGTACTCGAGTATAATATTCGAATAAGATTTTTTAAAATTTATCATTACCATTATTATTATTATTATTTAAAGAATATACATATTATAAATGGAAATAATAAATGTGAGTGGCTACTGAGGCCACCAAGTTAGATTACTAAACAAAATCAAAAATGCACTTAATATAAACGTCAAGTAATACTCAAATAAACATACTATCAGATATAACCAAAACAAAACTGCAATGTCAATAATCACAATAAACAAAAAATTTTATCAAACATTTTACACATTTATATACATATCATGTGTGGATTGTGTATTAATTTGATTGTGTAATAGTGTGGATGTTGTGTATACTTGTGTTGTATAAGTGATGTTTGTGTCTGTGAAAATGGTGTGGAAGCTTCCAGAAATTGTATTTAATAACCCAATATATCCATAAACATGACAATGTGTATTAATTAATATATGAAAAGAAAGAAGAAAAATTATGTATGCACATATAAATATGCAAGTTTCCGATACATATAACATACACATACTGTACATTTTGAGCAGAAATTACTTATAGTATATTTATCAAATTTAACAAATCAGACAATATATAAAATAAAACAGCATAACAGAAGGTTTATATTCATATTAAATACAATACACACTGCACTAAGTTGTAGATACTCAACATTTGCCACAGGAAAAAAAAATATGTATATATATAATTACACAATATATAACAGGACAATATATATAACACAACTTATAAAATATACCTGTACAAAATCACCTTTGTTTACAACAGGCAACTTTGGCGAATCACCTGATTAAGTCCCCTAAAAAAAACTTAAAAAAAAAAAAAAAAACATGTTAAAAGAACATTTGTGAAAATGGAAACAAAAAAAAAATTAAGTTTTGCATCTTGGTCTGAGATCATAATGAGACTGCGGTTGAACAATCTCAGCTGGTTGACCTGTCTGAATTGTTTGTGGAATGAGATGTTGCTTTCTTTTATGAGCCAGGATGACACGGTCTATGTTGATAGTGAATGGTTCAGCCCCTTCATTTTCGAATTCTCTGACGGAGAGTAACACATCAGATATTACTTTTTGAACTGAATATGGGCCTATGAATCTTGGTTTAAAAGTATCTTTGGTTTTTATAAAGACCATATCATTTTCTTTGAATTTCCGGAGAACTGTTTTTTATGTTGTCTAGTGTTACGTTGGTTTTGGTAAAACTTCATGTTATGATGCACTTGCCTAAAGATCTGTTTCATTGATTCCATGTATTTATGGTATTCATATGGAAATTCCAGTGTTTCTAACTGAGGAGCTTCAAACAAGTCAAAGATGCTTGTTAGTGACCTGCCAAAATGCAGAAAGGCTGGAGAATATCCAGTTGAAGAATGAACGGTGGTGTTATACAGGTTCTTGTGTATCATCAAAGCCTGATGAAAATCAAATCCTTCCTTGGTAAGAGTGGAAATTGAGGATTTGATGCTGGTATTAATTCTTTCTGATGAGCCTTGTGTTTGCGGGTGTCCTGATGATGAATGGGAGATTGTAATTTTCAATGTCTGTGCCAAGTTGTTAAAGATGTTTGCTGTGAACTGTGGGCCTAAGTCTGAGAGTATCGCAGAGGGTCGACCAAAGGTAGTAATGTATCCCGTAATGGCTTTAACTACAGCTTGTGCTGTTGCATTTTTTACTGGTACCAATTCAATATGTTTAGAAAAATGATCGAGGAATGTTAACACATGGAAGCCATTAGAGAAAGGACCCAAAAAGTCCATGGAAACTAACATACTCGGCGCAGAAGGAACAAACATTTCCTGCAGTAGAGCAGGTGGAATTCTCTGCGGTTTATATTGAATACATAATGTACAGGACAGAACAAAGTTTTTCACATCTTCAAATAATCCTGTCCAATAAAAGTGTTCAAGTATTCTTCTGTATGTATTTCTAATTCCAAAGTGAGGCATGTGACAAATTTTTAATACTTTTGGTTTTAACTTCTGTGGTACTACAATTTTTGTTTTTGGAGAGTTTTCAGGCTGGTGAAACTTTCGTTTGATCATTAACAGACCTGTGTCCGGATGGACAAAATAATTTTTATATTTAGGAGAAGGTTTCTCCGAAGTGATATCGACAATAATTTTTAGCAGAAAGTCATCTTCTCTTTGCTCTTTAAAAAAACATTCTTCCGAGATTTCCATCATAAGATTATCTGCGTCAGAGCTGTTTAAGGAACGACTGAGTGGAGCAGCATCGTTGCTTAACAACTGAGGTAAGGAAGAACGATGAGGCTCTGATGAGGTGAGTGACTTATCAGATTTTTGTGTGACATTGAAATGATGGAGTTCAATTGTTGGAGAAGCTGAAGAAATGGGTAAATTGTTAGCCTCTTTAATTAATTCTGGGTTTGAGTTAAGATCTTGAGTGTATGCAGAAAAGTCTTCTCTTGAAAAATAGTCAGCCAAAACATTTGTTTTACCTTTTACATATCTGAATGTGTATTGATAGTTTGATAACTCAATTAGCCATTTAGTAGTTAGATCAGCAGGAGAGGAAATTTTCTTATAGTGTTCGAGTGGTCTGCTATCGCTGAGAATGGTGAAAGGTCGGTTGAAAAGGAAAAATTTAAATGCACTGACTGACTTAGCTATGGCCATCAGCTCAAGCTTGATGGCTGAATATCGCTGTTCTGATTTAGATAGTATTTTACTAAAGTAACTAACCGGAAGCAGAATGCCTTCCTTTTCTTGTAGAAGAACCTCTGAAATAGCCATTTTGCTAGCATCTGTATTAAGAAAAAATTGTTTTGACCAATCGGGTAAAGAAAGAAAAGGTTTAGAGAAAAAAACTTTCTGTATTTGTTTAAAGACTTCAGCATGTTGCTCTGTCCATTTAAATGTAGTTTTCGGAGATGTTAATTTTATCAAAGGATCAATTAATCGCGAGTAGCAGGGAATGAGTTTTCTGTAGAATCCACACAATCCTATAAATCTTTTTAGTTGTTTTCTGGTTGCTGGGATAGGAAATTGAGTAATTTTTGTAATGTTGGAAGAAATAGGATGTATTTTTTGATTTTGGATGCTGAAACCGAGATATTCAATAGATGACTGATGGAATTTACATTTCTTTGGAGACAATGTCAGATTGTACTTTTGTAGAGTAGCTAAAAGTGTTTGTAATTTTTCTGTTGTTTCCTGGAAAGAGTCACTTCCTATAATGATGTCGTCATGGTAAGCATATATGCCTGAACAATTGCACTCTTGTATAATTGTGTCAATAAGCATTTGGAATGTTGATGCGGCTGATCTCAGCCCAAACATTAATCTTTTAAATGAATAAGTTCCCCATTGTGTAGTAAATGAGAGACGTCGTCTGTATTCTTTAGGTAATGAAATTTGATGATACGCTGAGGGAAAGTCTAATGTTGTAAAATATTTAAATTTTGAGATGTTATTTATTATCGTATCAATTCTTGGAAGAGGATAAGTGGAGCATCGAATCATAGAGTTGATTAACCTTAAATCTAGGGCCAGTCTAAAGGAAGGTTTATCCTCCTTAGACACAGCTTTCTTTTTAACCATAAGCATTGGGCATGCCCATTCAGAGATATTTCTCTCAATGATCCCTGCATCCAGTAATTTGTCAAGTTGATCTTTTGCCTCTTCTTGAATAGCTTGTGGAATAGGAAAAGGGTAAGTTTTTAAGGGAATATCTGAAATGAATTTTATATGTGGAGTAATATGATCGGTGTGTCCAATCGACTTTAGTGAACATGAAAATACAGAGTTAAATTTCTGAAGAATATCTTGCATTATTACCCTTTCTGTAGGTTTTAAATGCTGAATAGAAAAATTATTTACATTAAATTCTTTCTGTCTTAAGGATAAAACTTCTGGTGTAGCCTTAATTAGATTACACATGTGATCAGGTGTATTTGTTGCAAGATCCAAGGTATTTTCTTCTATTTTATCTATCTCTGAAATGTATCCGCAAACGGTATTTTTATTTATATGCAGTTTCTTGCTCGAATTATTATACATAGGAATAAAAAATTGAATTAATTCTTTTTTAGTAGAATTTTCCTTGATATGTTGTACCTCCATAAGAGAAGGATAGGACGCAAGTGGACAGTGCTTGTTAGATGATGTAAACATTACTAACTGATTTTCTGGAATAAGCGTGGACCGCACAGGCACATATATAGTATCCTGTGGATCAATCATAATTTTCTGGGAAAGCCAACATTTTTGACAAGAGGGCAAATTATCTTTATAAACATCAATTTTAGATTTTTTATATCCAGTTTGGATGAAATCCGTATGAGTATCAATTCTATGCGATACCCGATTCATATCAGATTCAGATAGAAGACTGCAAGAGGGTACAGTGTCTAGAATATGTAAAGCATTTTCATTAATTTGTATCTTGTTATTATGTAAATTGATAACTACGTGATGGGACTTTAAAAAATCAAAGCCAAGTATACCAATAAATTTGGATTCAGTTGGTATTTAAATAAGAAAAAATGTGTGTTTGTAAAAAGTTTTCCCTATTTTAAAGGAAATGCAAACACATCCATCACATTGTACAATAGAGTTTACTGTAGATATTTGGACTCTTGAAGCAATTCTTTTGTAATATAATTTGTCTTGATTTTGTAAAAAATAGTGTTTTGAGAGTAATGACACAGAAGCTCCTGAGTCGAGAAGAAAATTCTTTAATGTTTTGTTTAACATTAATTGTATGATGGGGAGATTGGGCAGATCATTGTCTGTGTGTAACAAGAATTCCAGTGAATTAACTAATATACAATCTCCATTTTCCTCCACACTCGGGGACGTTACCAGCACTGGAGATGTTGTCTGTATTGCAACAGATTTTACTTTGCGTTCTAATGACAAAGGGAACTTTGCCTGTGTGTCTGGAGATCTCAGAATGATTTCATTGTTATTTACAAAAAAATTATTAGGTAGATTAGAATATGTTGAGTTAGTCTGTGAAAAGTTGTTATGATAATTGACTTTATTCAAACCTGACCTATATGAGGAACTCTTTGTACTTAGGAGTTTAGTGTCACTTCTACCATTCTCCACTTCTAGTCATTGTGAATGACTACTTTTGGTTTGAGGGGAGTTGGATTTAAATGTTTTAGGGGCCCTGGCTCTCCGTGACATGTCTCTATAAGGTCTAGAGAAAGTTTGCCCATTACGATATCTGTGAGAAAACTTATTATTTTGTAATTTTCTGAGTGCAAAGCACCTCTGAGCAGAATGTCCAGGTCTTTCACACCATTGGCATTGAATCGTGTGCGAACCTTTATTTTGTGGAAATTTATTGTATGGCCGCTTGCTATAAGATGAATTGTTAATCTTAGTCAAATTGTTTTCTGAGTTTGTACCTATCACTTCACTATCTATTTTATGATTGAAGTTCTGAATAGTAGCAAAAGATGTTCTTGGTAAGACAGGATTTACTTGCAAGTTATAAATTTCCTGGAATTTTTCGAGACATTCCACCATCTGATAAAAGGTTGTGGCTTTTTGTGATAGTAGATGAATTCTAAAGTGGGGCGGAATGAGATCATTGAATTTTGCGATTAGTAATTGTTCAAGGGCTTTTTCTTCCATATCAGGAAATCGTTTTCTCACTAAATTTTCAAGCTTATTAGCAAAAATATTAATATTGACTTCGGACTCAAACTTAAATTCATTAAATTGTTGTGCTATTGAAGTTTCCGACTCTACCTTAAAATATTTCTTAAATATATTAAATAATTCTTTGATATTTTTGGCTTTTTGGCAAGCTGGGGAGGAGACATAAAACTTAAGAGCAGTATCTGCTAATTTTGATTTCACAAAAGCCAAGGCATGGGATTCATCCCATTTGCTGTTCTCGGTTTTAAATTTCACTTGTTCAATAAAGAAATCCAATAATTGAGTGTCTCCAGAAAATGGCGTTACTAAAGTTTTGAATGGTAAACATCTTGTCAATCCTTTGTTAGAAGCCATTACTTTTTTGTATATATATGAAACTACTATATTGGTTTAAAAAAACAACACAGATGTATGAAGCTTGTTATTTAAATTTCTTGATTTTTACATGTGTTGATAGCTATTTGCATATAATAAATTCACGTAGTTGAGGAAAGAGAGACATACCTAGAATTTTTTCTTTTTAAAGGCCAACACTACAAAGTTCTGTTGGTTATTATTTATTTAATCAGTTATTCAAAATATATTGAACCAAAAAATTTTTCATTTGTACAAAGTTCCAGCATATCACAATTTTTGAAACAGGGAATTGTCTTATAGGTCACTTGGTATATATTCAATCACAAAAAAATGTTATTGGTTGTGTGACCTTAAAAATAATTTCAGTAATTCTAGCAATAAAAATAAAATAACTTATTCAAAATAAACAATCTCTACAGTATCATTTATTCTTAAGAACAATAATCAAGTATTCCTTTCATTTTCCATTTTTATTTATTTTCATGCATATATTCTTCAAAATTGCAGCTTATAGAAACATGTTAGGTAATATAAGTCATACTAATTCAATAAACATTTAAATTAACCTAATATTTTCTTCTTCCATCGGATCACAATTTGACATAACCGGCACCAAATGTGATGTTAATAATTCATTTACCTTTTATGTTTTCATATTTTAATTTATTTTATTAATATTTTTAATTTTAATTATCAAAAGAATTTCGTTATTGAGGAATCAAAAACCTCATGGCGTACATTGCATTTTGACCGCTAACCCTTTTGTTCTTTGGGTCAGAATGTCAAATATTTTTATTTACTTAAGAGAAAAGAGGAATAAATTTACTTATTGGCTAGAATGCTGTAAAAAGAAAAATGCATACAAAAATAATGTTTGTAATAAAACTAAACTGCTGCATCAAAATTAATTTCTTTATTTTCAAAACCACACTAGTAATTCCAAATTAAGTAGGATATAAAAATTAATGGTTTTTAAAATTTGAATATGTATTCATATAAACTAATATATATATATTTATTATTAATAAGTAGGCACTCTCTCTCCAAATGATAAAATGATCATTATTTTAAAACAGAAGAAAAACAAATCTTTCTCACCCCATGTTCTTCTCTTGAGAGCTGCTCAAACCCAACTGAATTTTAAAACTGCCGGATAACAGAAGGTGGGGTCAGAACCATCACCCTATTGGTTCTCAGCATGGTGTGATATGACATCACCACTAGGAAAGAAGAACCAATTTTTCTCCTGTGTGTGTATTGCAGTAAAGCAAACAGAACAGGGTGAGTTGAGCCAGCTGAGAGGCACAATGCATTTAAGTGCAGAAAAACGATCTTATTTAAAATTTAAAAAGAAGTGATGTTTTTAACATCACAGAAGTTGGACCGCATCCAAGTAGAAGAATGTCATCTTTAGCGACGAAAATCACTCTTTACTCTTTACATTCATGTGGAAAAACAAGGGATCAACGGCCGAATGCAATATTTATAACAGTGTGTTACACAGACTAAATCATCCTGTGTAACAGTATGGAAAGCACTTTTCTTTGGTATTGAGATACGATTATTAATTGTGACACGATGCATTTTCACCATTCGTAGGTACATCAACGAAATTTTTCAGTCGATAGTACTGCGTACTGTATTTGTCCTTCTAAGTTTATGTTTAAAGCAAGACAACGATCAGCTATATACAAATCCAGTATCGAAACAATACCTTCTAGATGTTAAAACTCTACACGTTCTCCATATTTTCTCGCCAATCTAATATGGTTGAGATATGTTAGCAGGAGGATTTATGCGCTCTTAAAATACCTTAAAACTATTCAGCAAATTGCTTCATTTGTGGCAAATTCTACTATAATCGGGCACTGTCCGTTTACTCAGCTTCATTAATAAAGAATGATAAACTTGTATAGCCATCAAGAGTAATTTTACAAATAGATAAAAGCACATTCTTTGTATTTTTATGTATTCATAAACTGTGTTTTGATCAGATACCCTGACGCCCTGTTTAAGAACTATACATATGCCGAATTTCGTAATTGTAGCTCAATTCATTGTGTTTTTTTTTTTTATTATTATTATTGTTTTTATTTATTTATTTATTTATTTATTAACAGAGTCTATTTGTTCGAATAATTATATTAATTTTGAAAAATTACTTCATGGGCTAATATATCTATTTATTTATTTATTTTTTAAACTGTTCTAGCACGTGCGTATTACATTTTTAAATATTTTTCAAAACTCTCCCCATTTTCGAAAATCAATAATAATAACTATTGTTATTGCTTAACTTTACTTTATCAGTTATTAAATAATAATAATAATAATAATAATAATAATAAGACAAAGCATCTTTCACAGCTTTTTTATTTCCAACGTAAATTTGCTAGAGTCATTTAGAAATTACAATCGTAAATAAAGTTTTTTGTAACATAAATTTACATATTCCTAATGTTATTTTTATTAAATTTTTAAATTATTCATTTTTTCAAATTATATTGAGAATCTTAATATAACATCTAATTTAAAAATTACTAATACATTATTTTACACTTGATTTGTGATAAAAGAGAAGTGTGTTACATGTAATAGAATATTAAATTTATACTTCGCATTGGTTATTTAAAATAATAATAATAATAATAATGCGATGTGAAAAATATTAAATGATCCAAAAGCATAAAACAGGTATATTCCACCAAACATTTTAAATTTCTCGCGCGTGTTTTTATTTAAAAAAAAAATCTGTACATTAATATAAAACAGCTTTAAAAATATTTCTTACGGCTTTTAAAGCTTCGGATTATGGAGTATAGTTCGAACTCAACTTATCTGAAAAATATACATATTACTATTAAGATTATTTTTCTAATTTATTTCGATTAGCTGACTTAATTTAAATTGTAACAGTTCTCTGAATTACAAGGGTTTAACTTATCAATTTGTTGATAGTACAATTTGTTAAAGAAAGAGCTATAAAACTAATTTTTACAGATTTATCAAGTCTATCCCCAATGCTCATTAATAAGTACTGTTAAAAGAATAGAAAATTTTTATAATTAATTCTGGTTTATAGATATTACATTTTATTCTGCTGAAAAATTGGTGCTTGTATCGGACAAAAAACAAGACACAGGTGAAGCGAATATGCAATGGATTTGTTTATTTGTTTGTTTCATGAGTACTAAGATTTTTGCTTGTCTCTAGAACCGCTTATATCTCGAATAATCTAGACCATAAAGGTTTACACTTTTTATTAGAAAAACATTTACACGTACACATTTCACAGATAAGTGACACCATAAACTCCCCTGCTTCGACCGAAGTTTCAACCCTGGGACGTGCGCCTCCAGAGGACGATTCTTTACCGACTATTCCACCCAATGCATGTTTCCAAAAGAAGCAAGCCAACCAATAAGGACATTTGCATCATTGTACCACCGCAGGTGATAAAAGGCATAGTTAGAGCAAAAGGAATAGTGTCTCTTGAACAACAATCTGAGTCAACATATGTCATTAGATGTGATTTAACAACACAAAAGTGATTCTGCTAAGCATCTATTGTTGCGATTGCCGTTGATTCTAAAAAAAAAATATATATATATATATCAAATTGTAATGAATACTATTATTTAGAATGATTTCATCAATTTAATTTGTATATCTTTTTAATAATTACTTTTCTCCATATACTTCTTCTCAGATTGCTGTCAATAATAATTATTTAGTTAAAAAGTAGTATTTTGTATGATACATTATCCTGATATATGAATACTCTGGGTAAAGAAAGTAAGAATTCATTTTTTATATATACATTAGAAAGACATTTGTAATATATCTAGAAAAAAAAAAAGTTTTTCGCATATCATGAAAAACATTTTTTCTAAAGAAACCGAATACATATCATTCATTTATCTTATCCAATTATGTTCAGCTTGATGCCCATAGAAGAATTCATACAGAGGCTATCATGATTCTGAAATAAACAAGTAATGTTTTGATTGACGATACCCATAAAAAGTATTGTTGCCATAAGTTGTCAAATTTATGCTTTCTGCATTATCTGCTTATAGAGTTCAATTACTAATTATTAATGATCATCCATCTTTTTTTCGTTATGAAAACAGACGTTAGATATTTGTGTCAATGACATCATCCATCTGAAAGACGGGGCAAATGTTTGAAAAGAAAAAAAATATATTATTTAAGGACTAAAATCCCTATATTCAAATTTAGCAATACTCTTTGACATTACAGCCATTTAAACGATTATGTAAACGTATTTAATGCTGCTAGAGAAGAACTAATTATTATCTAATTATTATTATATATCATATAATTTTTGCATGATTATTTTATACCTAGAGAAATGTTTTTAAAGCTTTATTTTTTTCCTTTTAGTGCTTCTTAAAATTTAATATTTTTTATTTTTATGAAATTAAAATGCTCCTAAATGGTTTAGCAAATTACATTTTTGAAACAGGGAGAAAAAAAATTACCTTTGCATTTGTAACAATTTTATTGTTTTTAGTTTTTTTGATGGAAATTGTTTCAGTAATATAACCTATAATTGATTTATCTTTCCGCGATATAAAATATAATATGAGACGTAGCATTTTATGAAACAATACGATTATCTAAATGCCAGATTTTGGAATGTCATAACATTACGAAATGCTTCTCACATAGCAACGGTACTTGAATTTGAGCTACATTTTTAATTATAAAACAATCGATCGCTTCACTCGCTGTTTTGTTACTTCAGTAAAGTGATCTATCAAAAATCATGTTCTTAATCTATGTATGAGTGACAGATAAAGTGATTTAAAATTATCATTTTGACAAAAAAGACTAGTTGTACACTGAAAAGTTCAATAATAATTTTTCTAATGCATACCATTGAAAATATTTAAAAAATCTTCACGTTGTATTATGAAAGTAAAAAAAAAAAAAAAAAAAAAAAAAAACGCTACTTATAATATCTTATGAGAAAATATTCTTTAGTTACATTTCGATACTATGCAGTGATTTTAGTAATACATAAGTAATTATATAATAATATATTATGTATAAAATCTAAATAATTAATATAAAGAATATAAAGAATATATATTTGCAGATGCAAAAGTTGAAATTTTAAAGTATTTATTATATTATAAATAAATTAAATCAAGAGACAGGTATTCCTGGAAATTGAAAATTTAATGGAGTATGAAAACTTAATTTTGAAATAATGCCCCGATTCTACGAGTTTTTGATCTGTGACCAAAAAAGAGGCTTGTTATAAGCTTGAAGTCGTTGTCTGTGTGTGGTTATACAGTTCCCAAATGGATAGACCAATATAAATGCTACTTAGTCTGTTAAAATTTTGATTTAGTTGGCATAGTTCTTTACTATGTTTGATTATAATCTCTTTGCTAGACTTTTTTAATTAATAAAAATATAATTTTTTAAGACCGCGTGGCTTTTTTTTTTTTTTTTTTTTTTTTAAGAGTTGGCGAAATTCTACATTTCAAATCATCTTAGAAGATGAATGACTCGTTTTATTTTTATTTATTTACTTATTTATTTTTTAAATAGAATAGAAGAATGATTTTTAAGCTGATTTTGAATCACGATTTTTAAGCCGATTTTGATAATAGTTTAAAAAAATTTTATTATACACTACTCAAAAAAATTAGTGAAGCATATCGTTTTAACGAAATTACGCAAATACTTATACCGATAACTAATGTTAAATGAAACATCCATAATTTAAAGCGTAACATAAAACAGAAAAAAATACTTTATATGAAAATCAACGTTCACGACTTTAAAAAACCAGAAAAAGAATATAAGTGTAGAAATTGTGATTTCACAGAAGCTCCTTTTTCTCAGTGTTTCAGTGGTGAAATTCAACCGTTCGTCTTTTGTTTTCAGAAAAGCTGACTTTAAAATGTCGTGAAAACGAGATCTACCGCAATCCATGGCTTCACGTATTATTGGGAGACTTGAATCCGGCCAAACATAAAGAAGTGTAGTGGACATTGTTGGAGTGGCAAGAAGTATTGTTTCAACAGTGTGGAATCGATTCCAAGAAACAGAGATTGCTAGACGTTGACCAGGACAAGGAGACAAGGTTGTTCACATGCTGCCACAGCAAATAATAACTGACATATCCTGTCAACAGCTCTTCGGGACAGAACAAATAATGCTACTCAGCTGCAAAGACAATTTTTTTTGACAACAGAACGAATGGTCTTAAGCTAAACAATACGAAGTAGACTTTATCAGGGTGGTCACTATGTACGTAGGACAATGATGTGTATTTCGTTGATATTAAGACATCGTGTGTACGGACGAAGGTAGACTGTTGAACATAGAGATTGGATGCAAAGTGATTGGAGTAAAGTGCTGTTTACTGACAAATCCCGATTCATTTTAAAGTGTGACACGAGACGTGTTTTGGTATGGCGAGAAAAGGGCACTCGAAATATGCCTATATTCTTTCGATACAGATCACATTACTCGGGAGGTGGTTTGATGGTTTGGGCTGGCATCAACATAGGACCTATGTTGATGCCAGCTATGTCATAGGTGAACATTAGGACTGGGCGATACATCGATACATCGCGAAACATCAATTTAAAACCATGCAATTTGAAACCGATAACGAAATCTTTCTGTTGGCGATATATCGCAAGCGCCACGATTATCAGGAACTCAGCTGCGAACGTACTGCGAGCGACCATATCAGTTTCCGTGAACCCAACGTTTCACTCCGTGAAAGTCGGTAATCGCTGATACGAAGGAGAGTGGATGATACACGTATAACGCATGCGTGATGCTAGACATTGATTTAATCTGAAATCGCTACTCACAGCTACGATCTGAATATTCGTTATCGCCTTTTCTGATCATGATCTTGCTTTATCGGGAATCGATTAACAGCTAATCAATAACGCATGCGTGATATGAGACTCTGATATGACTGAGACACTGCATGATCGTCATCCCATATCTTTATTCGCTGCTACGATATGAATATTTATTGTCGCCATTACAATATTGATCCAAAACTATTATTGCCTATAAATACAATTAATATTAGTTGATGTCATTAATTTTATTAAGAAACAACTGAATAATTTCGTCATTTATTTGCGTCCATATTTGTTTTTAAAAAAAGTTTTAATATATATATATATATTTTTTTAAAGATTTTAACTGTTTTGATTTAAATAAATTTTTAAAAGCTATGTCATCAATTTATACTGAATTTGTTTTTAATATTTTAACAATTATTTCATTTCTTTCAAATATTTTATTATATCTGATCAATATAGCGAAAATTTTGTGTTATTTATATTTATATTTTTATTTTAATAAACAAACCAAAGCAAATTCTTTACTTAGTATACTGATTGTTTTCCACTGTGAATCTAATTTCAGAGACAGCAGGAAGGAAGCGCCTTTATTTTAGAAATCTTAATATTCTATAGTATAATCTATAGATATAAAAGAGTAAATTCACAGATTCACTGATCACTGGCTCAACATAGCCGTGGCTATTCTATGGGAGATAAAGATAAAAAAATTTGTGAGCAAGTTGGTTTTAGGACCCTAACGGGACACAAGACGGGATTTTGTGAAATACCTCCCCTCCCCCGTTTCCCCCGGGGCAAGGCAGAAGGCAAATCACCTTTATAAGCATAACTCGGCTCCAAATAGCTTCACGGTGAATAAATTGCAGAGGTTACCGAAAGAGAATGATATAATAATATACACACGCACAGACAAAGAAAAGCTCATACGCATACACAAACGGGCCTTGATTAACTTCATGATAGGCCCCGAGGAACACATATTTTCGTGAGCCCGTCTCCCTCTTGCTCTGTGCACCAATCAGCACATATATAGATATACCTGTTTATAGGACTAATATGGCAGAAATTGCATTATGACACCATTTTTTCTTTTCATTTTTAGTCGTAAAAGGCAAAATGGTATTTTCAGGGCCAGTTTTATGGCCTTCGGCTACTCAGGTCACATGCCCCGAATGCCTCTTGTTAATCGGCTCTTGCACGCAAATTTTTCTTCTATATTTTTCTATACAAATTCACTCAAAATAAATAACTTTATTAAAATTAAAAAAAAAAAAATACTTTTATTTAAAGTATCACAGATCAATAGTTCAATTATTCGTTTTAAAGATATTGACGAAATTTTTTAAAAGGTGCCCATATCGAAAATTTGCCCTCTCGGAGGGGAATTATTCCCAGGAGAAAAGCGTCTCTCCTGTATATCCAATTTCTTTTTTTTTTTTCTACTTGATTATTACTATTATAAACAAATCTTTTTAATTTCATAATGATTCGTTAAAAATAATTTTCATTGTGTACGTTTATAAGAAATTTCGGTCTATACCACCAAGTTAAGAACTTAGAAAAATCCGGATTGGAACGCCACCTGATGGACGATTATCACCAAAAAGCAATAAGAACTATTTTATGTCATGGTGCAATTGCATAAAAGTTTACATGCAATTCTGTGCAGTATAATAGTTCCTGAGATACAATTGGAACAAAATTCGTTTTAAAGATATTGACGAAATTTTTTAAAAGGTGCCCATATCGAAAATTTGCCCTCTCGGAGGGGACTTATCCCCAGGAGAAAAGCGTCGCTCCTGTATGTCCAATTTCTTTTTTTTTTTTTTTTCTACTTGATTATTACTATTATAAACAAATCTTTTTAATTTCATAATAATTCGTTAAAAATTATTTTCATTGTGTACGTTTATAAGAAATTTCGGTCTGTACCACCAAGTTAAGAACTTAGAAAAATACGGATTGGAACGCCACCTGATGAACGATTATCACCAAAAAGCAATAAGAACTATTTTATGTCTTGGTGCAATTGCATAAAAGTTTACATGCAATTCTGTGCAGTGTAATAGTTCCTGAGATATAATTGGAACAAAATTTTGCTCACACACAGATAGGCATTTTCTAAAATTTTCTAAAAATGGTCATTCATGTTCTAGATATCGCAAAACATGTAAATCCATCGAAAACTGGAAGTTGAAATTTTTTATGAATTCAATGCTTTCTTCTGTTGAGTACGGAAGAAAGTAAAAAGATTGAATTCATGACGCAGGATAATATATTATAGCTATAGTACGAAGGTGGATGAAATTAAGCGAAAAAATATAGCAAGATTAAGGGAGAATGGGTTTTAAGACGCTCTAGAGTTTAAATATAGAAAAAAAAAGGACATAATGGGAAAATCTCTTAAACTGAATTTGTGATTTTTAAAAAGTTATTTGTATGTGGGTTAGTATTTTTTAAACATCTTTTTAGGCAGCAGTGTTTGCTATATACTTGAGACTACACGAAAACAACCATTCATCATTTATTTCTGTGGGAGGGGGAGTGGACCGTCCCTTTGCCTACGTCCTTGCACATAACATCACATTAATACAAATCATTCCCATTTTTTTTTTTTTATGAAAGTGAGTGACTACAAATAATTATTTTCTTAACTTGTTTATCGTTGGTTCTCTAAACTCTCTCGTGGTTAAAGTTTTAATGGATAAAATGGTACTTCTATCTTGTTTGTTTACACTGCCGACTTGAACGAAAATTAATCTAATAATTCTCAGAAAATTAGAAAATAAATCCTAAATTAAAAGTATTCCCTGATATTAAACTATAATACGATTTTGTTATTTCTTACAGGTACTACTTTTATAGAATTTGGTTAATATAACACATTTTAAAGTTTTGAACTTTTTTGACGTGAACAATTCAGCTTAAGAATGCTCAAAAAATAAATTTTGATGTAGTTTTATCTGAATAAATGATATTTTTTCCATGTAAAATTCTAATGCGTCAGTTTAATTTTACTTTAAAATTAATAATATCCAGTTTCAAGTAGGTTATAAATATACGAAAAATGGAAATTTCCGAAATTTGTAATTTAAATAGCGGATATTCATTATAGAAAAAATTGGGTATGTGTTATAACAATAATCATAACACACACGCATACGCGCAAACGAAACCTTATAATAACAACATTATCTAAATTAAATGTGCATGGCTGTTAGCGTTACCCGAGAAACACCAGGTGGAGGTCGCCATGCATCGTTTCTCATGGGGAGTTTTGATAAGGCAGGTCCCATAGCCTACTGCCAGCAAGCATCCCGAGGTAATTTATTCTTTTACACTTCGAATGCAACAACAACAACATATTTTCATAAAATTCCTCAATTTCCGGAATTTCTTTTTTTTATGATGTTGTGGAGAAACAGAAACTGGTTGATTTTCAATAACCGTTTCCACTGTCTGAGAATGAACTGATTCCACTTCGATAAACGGAGGTTCGTCAGTAGAATTATCAGGCAGTGCAGAACGGAAACGAACGGAAACGAACGGCAGAGATGGAAAAGAAACTGTTTCTTTTCCATCGAGTGCGTTCACTACCTGAGACTGAACTGAGTCTACTTCGGTTTGGAACGGAGGTTCATCAGTAACAGTATAAGGCAGTGAAATAATATTACCAACTTTTGGCAGTTTTTTTATATCCAACTTTGGATGCTTGCAAACATGAGCTTTATATAAAGCTGGGTTATAAAATTTTTGACAATCATTATTCATTGACAAATAACGTCCAGCAAAGATGGAAGTCACTGGACACGCATACCTTTCCCGAGCATCCTCCATAGGATGATGCTCGAAAAGTTTAAAAATAAACCACATGAGGAACTTTTTTAAAAAGTAACTCACGAAGAGAACACCTAAGAACGAAAGATACATCATTCTCAGATAAGGGTCAGTAATTAGACTGAAGAAAATTGTTAAAAAAAGAAACTTTTCATTGTTGTAAAAATATATATATAAACATTGTTGTTTATCAAACAATTATTTTTAATTAAATATTTGTTGCAATTGTTCATTCAATTGTTGAACTAAAATATTGGATACATTGTTTAAAAAACAAATGATGGCAAAAATTCGTATAACATGAAAATTAATTTTGTATTCCATGTCATGTGAAAATTTCGATCAAATTAAAATATGTCATTAATATAACGATAAAGTTAACAGGAAATGATAGCATATCAAATAGATAAATTATTCTATAAACTGGGTTGTAGCCATAGATATAGTAATAAGACATAGATTGATCATTGGGAGGGAAAAACTGATTCTTTTTTACTCGGAGAAAAGTCCACAATATGGCCGTCTTTCGTCGAGTGAATACACACAGATAACTTAGAAAATAAAATTTATGAATAATTTATGTACTAAAGATGAATGAAAAACTGCAGATACAATTAAAAATTAATTTTTCTTTTTCTTTCTTTCTTTCTTTTTTTCTTTTATATATTTGTTAATTTAGTTAATATTTAAACTCTTTTAAATGCTAAAACTAAACTACGCCACGCCGCTGCTAACTATATTTAAAAGAATTTTGAAAATTCTATATTACTTACTAATGTAAAATCTTAAAAAATATCAAACTTTTTAAAAGTATTCCATTAAAAATCAAACCAGTTATTATTTCATAATTATATCAAGGCAACTGATTATAAAATTTATTTTTTTCATAATTTAGTCAAATATATTTTACTTTTATAATAACTTATCCATTTCTTTTAATAAATTTATTTGAAGAATTAAAAGACTCAATATTTCAACATTTTGAAAATTCATCAACATTCTATTCTATTCTATTACAATTGCCGAATTTCAATGGTTTCTATGCCACTATATGGCTGATGCCATAAAAATTTTTCAGCATCAAACATTTTTGCGTGATAACAATGGGATGATAGATTTATATAAATTACTATATCTATGGTTACAGCAAGTATTAAAACTCCTGTTATTTTTCATTATATGCTGCTAAAAATCTGTTGCCAGATAGTATGAAATTTCGAAACTTCATCAGTTGCAACTATATCAAGATGAAAAATTTCACCATAACTAAATTTCAGGACGCCCATAATGCACAAAAATGTGTCAAAACATTTAACAGTCTTATGGCAGTGTCTACTAAAGACTCTAAATTTATGTGCTGCGCTGTGTTGTGTTGTACATTTTAAAGCCGACTACAACGCGATTGGCTTAAGTCCTAGTGAAGTACCCTTCGTGGAGATCTTTCTAAGCAGTTTTTTCTATATACCTTGAGAGTGGGGGGGGGGGGGGGGGAATAAACCCGTGTCCAAAAATAACTTCGCTTCAAATTATCTCAGCAAGATTTATTTTTATGTGTAGGTTGTTTATGTCTTCCCAACACGCACTGTAAAATGATTTTAAGAAATTTCTCACTGGCCCCCTTTAAGGGCGGGGGGAGGCAAAAATACGTTTATAAGTGCAACTCTGCTCCAAATTAACTCAGGATAGTGATTTTTAACATGTCGATTGGTACTCAAGACGCATACTACAAAGAGATGTTGTAAGATTTCGTCCTATCCTCTCCTTGGGGGTGGGGGGCAAAAAACTTGTTTCCAAGTACATATAATTTTGCTTCAAATTATCTCAGTAAGAATAATTTTTACGTGTGGGTTATTTATGAGTTCCGAACACGCGTTATAAAGAGATTTTGGGAAATTTTCCCTTTTCACCATTTTGAGGGCAAGAGGGGAGGGGGAAAAACACATTTTAAAGAGTAACTCTGCTCCAAATTATCTCAGGAAAGCATTATTTTGACATGTTGATTGGTTATGCGTACTCAACACACACAAGCTACAAAGTGATTATTTTAAATTCTGTGATCCCCCCCCTTGGGGGGAACGTTTCCATGCGTAACTCTGTTCCAAATTATCTTAGAATGGCAATTTTTGATGAGTGGACTTCTTATGCGTATTCAACACACACTACAAAGTGATTTTGTGAAATTCCACCCTACCGCCCATTATAAGGCGGAGGAGGGGGGTAAACATGTATTTATGCGTAACTCTGCAGTAAATTACCTTAGGAAAGATATTTTCGATGTGTGTCAGTTACATATATCTAAATTATAATATAAAGATATTTTGCGAAATTCCCTCCTCCTTCTTACCTTTAAGTGCGGGGTGGGGGGGGGGGACTAAAAAACACGTTTTAAAACATCACTCTGCTTCAAATAAACTGAGGATCCCGATTTCCTAATGTATCGGATAGGTATGTGTATGCAACATGCGCAATAAAGGGATTTTGTGAAGTGTGGCGAGTAGGAAAACCGCTACTGAATGTAGCGAAAAATTTAACTTAGATTTTGTCTAAGTTAGTTAAGTTATTTAAGTAATTTAAGTTAAGATTTTGTCTAAGATATTTTGTTCTGATTTCAATAATATTTTTTATTATTATTAATTATATGGTATTTTAAAAATTCATTTCAATATAATGACCAGCGAAGCGGGCAAAGCCTGCTAGTCTATAATAAAAGAACTTATATCGTTATTTTTATATATGATCATTCACTTATTTACTTATTTTGCGTGTGTTTGAATTTAGGTTTCATGTTTTTATTAATGTCTATTGTTTACAAAAGACGAAAATGTTGGAGTTCATGAGAATTTTTAATTATCAGTTTTCAATGAATATTTATTTATTTTCAGGTGTCTTAACATAGTATTTGGCCATTTTTAGAAAACATGTGTCGTGCGATAGCACCGGTATACAATTTCCACCATGGAAGATAAGGCTATATCGCAGTTTCTATAGCGTATCAATGCACGAAACTTGATAGGAATGAGAGTCGTGACGAAAACCTATGCTTATTCAATTAGTGTGCATATTTGCTGAGAAATAATGCTGTTATGATGCAATGTAACCCTGTTTACGGGAATGCAATATATTAACTTCTATTATATACAAATGCAGCAAACTTAGAATGTAAAATGGATATTTTGAAAAACTATGCTATGTCAATTTGGCAATTTATAATGGTGGCCGAGAAAGAAAATCGGTATATCATTAATTGATGGTCCTTACATAGAATTACATCTATTCATTTAAATTGTCTTTTATTCTTGATTTATTTGTTTCATATCGCAGGTAAAATTTATTTTTCTCAATACATTGTTGCAATTGTGACGTCAATCGTTTTCTGTTGAATCATCCTTCTTCAGTTATTTTATTCATCCTCCAAACCACGAAAAAAAAAATATTTATTTTTGTAGCTATGACATTAGTTTCAGCATTATGTCGGGCAAATTTGAGATTTATTTTATTAAGAAGATTTTGTAAAAGTTTATTGCCTTAATTATGTATTTTAAAAACATTTTTTAGTGAAATTCTGAGACTGTTGAACGTGTTTAAATGTCATAATGCTACTACATGACAACACAGTAATGTATGAATTAAATTTGTGCATAAATGTATTTCCATTATTTGTTTTTCTATATTGATGTTGATTTGGTGTTGCATTAATAGGAAGTTGTACATATAAAAGAAGTTAGTGTATTCTATATATTTTATGATGTAATGAGCTTGTCACATTCAATTCGAGTTTTTTTTTTAATATATATATCTAGAATTGTCATTTAAATTAGCATTATGAAAGGGATTAAAAAATATTGGAGTCCAATATCGTGATATATCGTGATATCGCGATTTTGAATTGACAATATATATGAAATGATGAATATGATATTGAATATGAATATGATATTGAAATAGTGGCATCGCCCACTCCTAGTGAACATACGGACCTATATATTATCTGGAATGGCAATTTCACGGCCAAGAGGTATGCAAACGTAATTCTGAGACCTCATATCGTGCCTTATGTTGTAGAAAATGGTAATTCCTTTAGTTTAATGCATGATAAGGGCAGACCTCATACAGTTCCTCTTGTGGAGAAATTTCTTGATGCTGAAACAGTACAGAGTATAGAGTGGCCAGCATGCTTTACTCATCTTAATCAGATCGATCATGTTTGGGACTCACTCAAATGGAGCGTTTCTGCAAGATCAAAGCCTCTTTTTACTGTCCAAGAATTAGAGATAGCCCTTCTTCAAGAGTGAAAGAGTATTCCCGAATTCTTATCGATAATCTCACCGCATCCATGTTAAACACGGGTGCGGAAGTCTTAGCAGTTTGGGGAAAGCACATTCCATCCTGTATCATTTTCAAACATTATGTTTTTTGTCATTTACATGTAACCAAATTGTTTCCCTGAAGCATCAATTCATGTTCTTTCTGTCATTTCAAAGAAGTAAAATTCTCATATAATTGTTTTTTCCTTTTTTTTTTTTTTTCTGTATGGCATTTTATTATATGTGTATTCTCCTTTTTTTTTTTTTTTTTTTACCCATATATAGATAGCTGTTGTGCAACTGTTTCTTCATTTTTTTTCTTGCTCCCCGAATTTTTCTTAGCAGTGTAGTTTTATAATTATGAAGGCCCAATCAAATATATATATTGCTTTATAAAATAAAGATTTTATAGCGATATTTAAAATAAATTTATTTTTATAGGTCACTCTATATCGGTATTCTGAATTTCACAAACTGTCAGTCTTCCACCTTTAACTCATGTTAAATAATAAATCCTTTTATTATTATTATTATTAATGTACGTTTTTTTATCGCGAATTTTCAACCGATTTTGACAAAAAGTAAATTGACTATAATTTGTGATCTTTGAGTTTCTATTACAAAAATCGATGAATTCAGTAGACAATTATAGATATTGAAGAAAAATAACATTTAATTAAATTAAAGACTAGTCCTAAGTTGACATTTTATAACTTGCAAGCTGTCGTTTTTACAGTTAAAATCACACAAATTACAGAAATAAAATATTTAATTAAATTCAAAGAACGGGATTTTCATGAAGTTAGCTTTTCACTTACATTTAGATTGCAAATTCTTATACAAAAAAAAAAAAAAAAAAAAAGTAAAGTAAAGTAAAAAAATAAAGAAAAAAAGACTCTTCATTTCTTTGTAAAAAAAAAAAAAAAAAAAATACTGATTTGTGAAACATTAAAGACATTTTAATTCGCCTTTCTGCCTATAAAGACGTATTTTTTTGGACACTCTTTAAAGAAGCGTATAAATATTAATTTTAATTGCTGACATAATGTCAAAATTAAGCAAACCTATTTATCAAATATAAATTCGCTTAGAAGAATATTATAGTAGGAACTGGAATAGTATCTTCTGGGAGACTTTAAATGATCTATTACAGAAAATATCTGTCCTTTTATTTTTTGTGTGTGTGTGTATGTGTGTGTGTGTGTGTAGTTTCTATTTATTAAAAGAAAATGTTACTTAACTGTAAACAATTATAAATCTATCACTTCTTAGCAATTACATTTTTTTTTTTTTTTTTTTTTTTTTTTGTGAATTTTATTTATTTAGTTAGCTTAGTTTAGTTTTTCAGAAATTTTTAGTACATGAAACTTAAAAAAAAAAAACGAGTGAAGTATAAAAATTCAATTTTATAGTTATTACAGATCTAACTTTATTGAATATTATAGATTTGAAAATTTTAAACATTATTTTTTTTAACTGCAAGTGCAAGGTAGGCCAAAATTCTCTGACATGTTTTAAGCTTTAATGTACAATCTATTAACTCGCGTATAAAAGTGAAATTTGCAGTACAACGCTTTTTACAGTGTTGGTTTAAGAAAAAAAAATGCTCAAAATCTTTTCCTCAAATTGAACTTTTGTACCTATATTTGGTTAATATACTGCATCTTATACTTTTGCCATGGCTACACTGATGTGCATTTAACCCCACGTGCTTTATTATTGTGAGACTATGTAAAAACAATTTGTGTAGACTTCCCTTGTAGCTATCACTGAAGCTTTGAAAATGGGAACGCATGTAATCCAGCATCTTCCATTATTCGTACTGGCGAACTTATATTGAATTATCATGTCAATGTGATTCAAGCTATAAACGGCGCACATATTGAAGTATTGAAACAAGTTTTACAATATAAATAATCTTTAATTGTTTGCTTTAATTTTGGTGATTTTCCCTGATGTTTTGTGTTACAGTGATGAAGTTACTATGAGCAAAATCTGAAATTAACTTTCTTTATTTTCTTAAACATTTCTCTCCTTAGTAAGTAAAATTCTAGCACAAATCTCCGTCTCGTACATAATATTCTTAATTTTATATTCAAGTGTGAAATGAGTCATGGATTTTTGACCCAATATGTGATAAATAGTTTAGGAAATAGAAGTTAGAGACACAGTTGGCAGCAAAATTATTCGAGCACGGTACTAATTATCATATAAAACTCTTCCGAAGCCTAATTTGAACTGTTTAACATAAGTTTACACAACAGTACTCGTTATCTTACCTCTTAATCTCCAACCTGTATTTATAATATTAAATTTCATGGTAAAAGAAAGTCGTGTGACTGAAACACCAGATTATTTATATAGGAATTATTTCTAGCACTCGAATAATTTTACTGACAACTGTAGATAGGGCTTAACACTTAATTTAATCAGAAATTTATCATAATTCGGAACAACTTTAAACTATACGAAATACCTTTATTTTACGAAATATAAATTATAAAAGAAATCAAAAATGATAAATTACGTTTCTATATTGTTTGACGTGGAGATTTTCTTTAAGCACCATTGAAGAAGATCCACATAAAGTTACGGTCAAAAATAATTATTTCTTCCTAAAAAATGTATATAAATGTATATTTTCTTTCTTTCAATAAGAGTATTTAGCTGACAATTAAAGAAAACTCACGCGAATCTTCACGGTTTTTATTTTATTGTTATTTACTAACGTGATTTGAAGTGATTTCACCTGTAAAGAAAAATATTTTACCTTAAAAGATCTTACACACGCTACCGAAATCCACAATATATTTTATTTACTATTGATATTTTACAGTATTTCTAAATTTCATAATAAGTCACATGTGTTCTTAGAAACATTTACAATTTTGTTTAAGATCCAAATTATCTCGAAAACACAGTTTTTAATCCCTCAATTTGATATTTTATTGATTGTAATTATCGAACAAAAGTGTATTATCATGTACTATATATATATGTGTGTGTAGGGGAGGGTAAATTTTTACAAATTTACTTTTGCTGGTACAACACTGTAAGTTTCAGAGAAACAAATTGAAACACTTTAACATCTTTTAAAAATATAAATTTTATGGTAATTATTAAAATATTAATTTTATAAGCCAATTAACATAGTCATAAAAATGTCCCATCCCTCATTTATATGAGGGAGAGATGGGACATGTTTATAAAGTTAAAATAAATACATAATATACAGACATACTATGAAAAATGACAAAAACAGTGGGACACGATGTATGTAACGTTAATTAATTACGAATACCAGGTATTTTATCCAACATTAGACTATAATGTACCACTTAAATAAAAATTTCTAAATGCTCAATCAGTTAGTTCATCTTATTTATTTATTTATTTTTTTTTTTTTATTTTTTTACTTCCAGCAGAGAAAATATTGTTTTTTAGTTAAAATATTCAAAATTAAGTTTTTGTTATATTTATATGTTTTCTGGTTTACCTGAATGTTAATAAAGTTTTTAGTGGCTAGCCTGGGTGTGTTTCAGCATATCCAAACATTGCCAAGCAATCCTAACTGCAATTGGTGAGTGTAATTTCTTTTGTATATTTTACCATGTCCAGGAAAACTGCTCAGGAATGAAAGTAAATTCCTCATACATATATGGTAAATAAAGTATTTTTAAAAGTTAAAGAGTAAACAAGAGTCGCGTGAATGCCACACCAATTATTTTCCATAATTTTGAATTTTCTTTCGTGCATTTTTTTCTTCCATCTATTCATTCATTTGCCTCTTCATATTTTCTGTTTAAGGAGTATGAGACTCTTCATTCTTCTTCCTTTTCCTTACATGTCCCATCCCTCCCTTTTCATTATTTTTCAAAAAATAGTTTATTATTAGACACTTGCTACTTTTAGGCTTAATTTAGGTACTAATTCATAAAAGTTATATTATTAGGTATATAAAATATGAAAAGTGATTAGGCTGACATCAGTGAGTGAAGTTGAAAACTTGCCTTGAAAATTAAGCAATTGTTTACTTTTAGTGTTATAAAATCTTTTTTTTTTTTTGTGTGTGTGTGTGTGTGTTACATAAACTTACAGAGTTCTCAAACTAAAATGATACATAGCAACAAATATGGGGCTGTAGTTGCTTCACCTGGTGGAAGTGTCAAAAATTAAAAACAATGTTTATTTTAAGAATAATTTTAGGTGTTCCATCCCACCCAATGTCCCATCCCTCCCGATTCTCCCCTCTATATATATATATATATATATATATATATATATATATCATTAAACATAGATTAAAAACCATACATAGTTTTTAGGGGTTTATTTTGTTTATTTTATATATAAAATTTCAAATTAAACATAACATTTAAAACAATTAATTGGGAGAAAAATACAGAAATTTTTTAACGTTGTTTATTTTAATGAACTTGTTTTTGTTGACCATTCTTTGAACATTGCTTATTTTGAGAACTTTATTGAACTTCCTTATATATAGCATCTTCCCGATTTACCTTTTTTTTTTTATTATTATAATTACCGTTGCTAATAATTTAATTTTTAATAACAAAAGAGTAATAATAGGAAATATTTTCTATATGTATTTCAATATAACAATAATGATTCTGTTAATATTTTTATGTCACGTACAATCGGTAACAAAAGTGTCCGAACATTAGCAAAAATTCCTATGTAAAAAAAGTACACTTCATACGGTTTTGTTAAATAAATCCTTATCAAATCATGTTCTTACACTGACTAAGAACAGGATTCGACAAGGATTTATTTAACAAAACCGTATGAAGTTTACTTTTTTTACATAGGAATTTTTACAAGTATTCGGACACTTTTGTTACCGACTGTATATGCATCAATAACATTCTTAACCTGTTAACCGGGGAATAAACTTTTGCCAGTCGTGAGTGGCAAAGATTGATTGACGGAGCATTTGTTTGTAAACATGCCTTTTCCTTATATGCTCTCATATAACCACGCTAGGATAAGAACTACAGTCGGCTGCAAAATTATTCGAGCACTAGCCAATAATTCCTATATTTAAAAAGTACACTTAAGACTGTTTTGCAAAGTAAATCCTTGTCGAATCATGTTCTTAGACTGATTAAAAACATGACTCGACAAGGATTTATTTAACAAAGCTGTATTAAGTGTACTTTTTTTTTTGGCAAGAATTATTGCTAGTGCTCGAATAATTTTGCAGCCGACTGTGCATAAAACTTAATGCGTTCAAAATATTACGGCAAATTTCCATGGCGAAAAATGTCGTCATGCCCATTGCAGCAGTAGTTCGTGATTTCGTTATACCCAGTTAACAGGTTAATGTCACAAATAATAGAAATAGTACAATAACTTGGGATGAATTTGGAGTTATTTATTAATGAATTTAAGAAATAATATAATTGTATGGTTTTTGTCTGCAGAATTTTTATTTTATTTTATTTTTTTATTTTATTAATTGTTTATAGATATGTTTACCTTCCAAAGTAAATTTTTTAGTTATATTTTTACTTAAGTTGAAGTTCAAAAGTCAGTGTTTCTTGTTTTTACTTAATTAAAAACAAAATTCAAAAAAAAAAAAAAAAAAACCATGAAAATCCTGCCATGTTCATAACTCTTCATTAATTAGTTTTATGCAAAAACAGCACATTGATAAATCGATAAATTGCCAAATTTCTTATCATAGTCTAATGTTCTATGCAACAATTAGGTAATAGGATTGTATGTAACAAACTTTTTATTATTTTTTATTTATATACAACATAAAACTAAAAAATCATTATAAACCGTACACATGTGAATAAACTTGTTTTGAAAAGATTAAATTTAAGAAATACTTAAATAACTTTTGGTTTTAAGAATTTGAATTAGGATGTTAACATGTTTCTAAAAGGGGAAGTTCTATAAATATGCTACCGTAGAAAGATAACTAAAAAGAAAAATATTCAATTTTGTTATACATTCATTCATCATATTCTTCCAAATTGAAATAAGTGACTTTCAATTAACTTGTTGTCAACATTGTTGACAAGGTTATAAATAATAGAATTTCTTTGACTACCAAAGAAAACATTTTTTATAATAGTGTTATAGAGAGATATATCTTAAGCAAGAAAAAATTTTCATGTACAGTCGGTAACAAAAGTGTCCGAGTACTAGCAAAAATTCCCATGTAAAAAATGTACACTTCATACGGTTTTGTTAAATAAATCCTTGTCGAATCCTGTACTTAGTCAGTGTAAGAACATGATTCGATAAGGATTTATTTAACAAAACCGTATGAAGTGTACTTTTTTTACATAGGAATTTTTGCTAGTGTTCGGTCACTTTTGTTACCGACTGTATATATATTTTATTTCTATTTCTATCACATTAAAAAAAAAAAAAAAAAAAAATGAATTCGATTATTTCAATCCGATATATAAGAAGTAGTTTTACAGTAAATTAAAGTAGATCCTAAATGAAATAAAATAAAGTTGCGCTTTTAGTTTACAAAAACCCCAGATTTTAATTTTGTTTAAACTAGTAAATTTATGTTTAAACATAAAAACTTCTGCACACATCAAAGAACAAAGGTTCCGATTTCGAAAGGACGTGGACTTTCTTCTTCAAGTGGAAAAAACACGTGCTACAACCTTGAAGATAAACATTTATTATGCACTAATAGCACTATATTCTTTAATATTTGCGTGTATACTTTTCACGATGACTATCTAAATACGCTGACAGAAATTTTCCGTATCAGAACAATACAGAAAATACTCACCCACAATTTATGTTAACACACTGTAAAAAAAAAAAAAAAAAAAAAAAAAAAAAAAAAATCGCATTAAATAAAATAAATTTCCCAGTTCTATTAGCTAGAATCGAACCAGGGCCTACGGAACAGAAGGCAATGATGTCATCACTGAGACACTGAATCATGGTTTATTTTGTTATTTAGCACTTTTCAGTCCAGCTTCAGTACCAAATTATCTGTATACAAAACAGAAAAAGTTAAAACCATAATCTTAAAAAAAAAAAAAAGAAAGAAAGAAATCTGTAGATTTAACAGAAAAAAAACTGGCAGAACTACAGGAAAGTAATACAGAGATAATACTTCTGGAAAATACTACAGAAAAACGGCTAAATGAACTTCACTCAAACATGAAGGATATTAGAAGTTTGAAAGAAACTGCGTCGAAGTAAAGGTTTTATACTGGGTACAGAAAAAGCCTGTATACTTTTCATGAAACGGAGATGTCTCGTTAAAAATAAGAAAAATAGTTGTTAAAATATTTTTTTTTTCTTTTTTAATTGCATCGGATAAAATCTGTAGCAATCGTTACAAAAATTATCTGGTTTAAAAGAAAATATTAAAAGAAAAAGTGTTTTTTCACAGATTGAGATGTAATTTTATAGTACAGGGTGATTATAAAAAAAAAAACTACCCCGATATATGAGACCATAGCTACCATACCGTTCCGAGAAACTGAATAAAAATTTGGTGGTAGGTTATTTTGTGGTATGCGCTCAAGAAATACATAAAAAACAACAGTTAAACTCTAACAGTTACGGTTACAGGGACAAAATTTCGAAAATTTCAAATGACAACACCATTTTTCCCCCCCTTTTTTTTTTAACTGAAATGGGATTTCCATAGCAAAAAAAAAAAACATAAATAGCATTGGAGCGGTACCTCTAGCATGAAAATCACCAACGCTAGGCATACTAAGAAAAAAAGAGAAAACAGCTGTGATGTGCCTACCAGAATACGACTTTCATTTTCTTAATGACGCCACATATCACACTGAGTGTTCGGCTCTCACTAAAGTCTACTGATTCTGCTTCGAAACGAGAAGAAGAGACCATGGTATCCTTAATTTTATGTAGGTCTACTGAATACTTAATTTCGTTGTTACTCGTAAGACACCGTCATGACTGACGTCATCACACTAAGTGAAAAGTAAGGCATTGTGAAATGCGTGAGGTGTATCTTGCTTTCTTGCTCTGTGAACAATATGCCACTTACTGGGAAACATCATTATCCTAATCAAAATCGACTTTGATTGCCATTTCACAATGCCTTTTTTTTTTTCACGCAGTGCAATGACGTCAGTCATGACGGTGTCTTACAACTAACAACGAAATTAAAGCCATTATCCCGTAGCCTTAAATGAAATTAAGGATACCGTGATCTCTTCTTTTTGTTTCGAAGCAGAATCAGTAGACTTTCGTCTGGACCGAAGACTCAATGTAAAATGTGACGTCATTAAAAAAATGAAAGTCGTGCTCTGGTAGGCACATAATAGTTGCTATTTTTTCTTTTTTTCTTAGCCTGCTAGCGCTGGCGATTTTCGTGCTACAGGTACCGTTCCAACGTTATTTATGGTTTTTTGCTATGGATATTCCATTTCAATAAAAAAAAAGTAGGTGTTGCCATTTGAAATTTTTGAAATTTTGTCACTGTAACCGTAACTGTTAGAGTTTAACTGCTATTTTTTGTATAATTCTTGAGCGCATACCTCAAAATACCTTCCACCAAACTTTTATTCAGTTACTGTGAACGGTATTACAGCTATGGTCTCATATATCGAGGTAGTTTTTTTATAATCACCATGTACTTTGCATATTTAGAAAAGAAAAACTTTCTGTATAAAAGTTACAAGAATTTTCTGCTTTTTTTCTGAAAGTTATGGAAATTTTCTGTTTTTCGACAGTAAATTCACTTAGACTAAAAACAGAGATTTGTATTGATTACGAAAATTTAATTTCCCTTTATCAGAAATTTATCACAGCACTATGATAATTTATCTGCATTTTTAACTCACTGCAGTTAAATTATCAAATTTTTAAGCGTAAAATGTTGGATAATAATTTAGTCCATGTGCTTTCATGTGTGATACTATAAACATATTCTAAAGAAAAACAATTAAGCACCATTTAATTATCATTAAAAAATAATGACAAAAAAGAGATTATTCAGCAAAAATATACTATGTACTTGTCGTAGATAAATGCAGACTTACATAATTGAAACGTATAATTTATAGTACTTCTGAATTTGAAATACAATGAAATCACAACACATAAATCACTCTCTATTTTTTTTTCATTGTAATGCTTAAAATTGCTACTTATTTTTATAGTTTTTAACTTACTTTACTGCTTACAATAATATTTTTTCATGCATATTTATGTAAACATATACACTTATTTCAGGAATATTGGGTTTCGAGAAAAATAAACTATTCAGCGAATTTTGATAAAATTTACTAGTGCGTGACAAAAGGTCCAATTAAACTCTCTAAATAGTTTTTTTTTTTTTTTTTTTTTTTTTTTTTTTTTTTATCAGGAATTATACACTCGTGTATTATGTATTGTACAAGTATTTGAATTTTGTACTCGGAATAAACATGAGTTTTTATAAGTTTATAAAAATACCATCAATAAGGGTTAATAATGACAATTATTTTTATAAATTTTAAAATGATTTATAAATATTTAATAAATAAATAAATAAATAAATCTGAAAACCTATTATAATTGAAATTATTCCATGTTTATATTTAAAACTTTCATATATTTCTGATAAACTATACTCTATAACAAAAAAAGTGACGCACCAAGAAGGAGTAATGCAAACTGGCTACAAATTGGCATACATACAGGTTTTGATAGAATCAAGCACCAGTTCATCATTATCGTCGATCCTACGTATAACTGGTATTCATTGACTTCAAATACCTTTAATAGCTGGCTCGGTGAAATGGGGTTGAGCTCAGTCCCCGGATCTCTCTTCCACTGAGGACGTTTGGAGCATCATTAAAAGGGTCTTACAACCAGCATGGGATTTTATCAATCTAATGCAACAATTGGACAGAATTTGGCACGATACTTCACAGGAGCACATTGCCAACTCTATCAATTATTACAAAGCCGAATTACTGCGTACATAAGGGCCAGAAGTGGACCACCGCATTATTGACTTGTTTACTTTGTGAGAGTCTTACTCTTGATTAAATCATTCAAATTTTCTGAAACTGTAATCAATTGTTTTCTCCACATGTACATCACATCTACCAATTTTTGTCCCCACTTCTTCTTGACGCGTCTTTTTTTTTTTTTTTTTTTTTTTTGTTATAGAGTTTATTTTATTTCTACTTCCGAATATACAGATTATTGTCGTATTGAAAAATGGTATGGCACTAAAGGTTCGTTTTTCAACCAATTTTTTTACGAGCATTTAGTTTACTTTAAAACCTACTGTGATTGTCATTGATCGTGTTTATACCAATATTTATCAAGGTATAGTGCGAGAACAGAAGATTATCGGTTCTCGGATTATCCGTGAATTCTATACGGAAAAATCGGGTTCGATAATTATGGAAATTCATTATAAGTACCGATGTAATAATTTAAAAGCTATCCATTGAGTTAATCTAATAAGGCTTTTTTTTTTTTTTTATGTATCCGTTTTCTCAATCTATTACTAGTTTAATAATGTATTGTGCCCCATATTTTTTCACAAATTTATTATATATATATATATTTTTTTTTTGAATTAAGTTTTTAAATATTTTCGTGTAATGTTATCAACGTCACAATAATTAAAATGTTTGCTATGCATTAATATATTTAAAAGTACATTTAAATAAATCACATTGCTTTTAAAAGTGTAAAAATAATTACTCATTTCGAGTTTACTTAATTTTATAAATGTAAAAACATTAATGACAAAAAAAAAAAAAAAAAAAAAAAAAAAACTTAAAAATTGAGTTTGCATAGAAACATCCTCTTTAAAGCATTATGTTACATTGAAATCATTCCTTTTCGGCATGCGTTTATAAATAGTATATAATTGTACATGGTCTGGTTGATATCTAATTACCTTTAATGAAATAACAAAGTGTCTTTACCATTCCAAAAAACAGCAACACTGTAATTAACTATCGGACAAAATAGTTTTTCTAAGAATAACAGAAAAAGTATTTGTTTTTTAGTTATTTCCTTCAGCAGTATTTATGTTGAATAAACAGGTAAAAGACTACTCTGTAAAGAACGACAATGAAAAAAAAAAATTAAATGGATTCATTATGATTAATTTTATTTGCTTTTCTAATAATGAAAAAAATTATTTCAATAAATCTAAACAAAGATTTTTTTTTTTTTTACTTACTAAAAATATAAATAAATAAATTATTTTCTGAATAAAATCTAGGAAAAATAGCTGTCTTTGTTAAAACATCCCCAAAATAATCTCAAATATAAAACACATTTTTATAAAAAAAAAAAAAAAAAATAGCATTTAAAACCAGGAAATTTACCTTTTAATCCAAAATGTATGGTTAATAGATTTAAAAATAAATTAAAAACAAAGAAATAAAGTAAAACATTATATATATATATATATATATATATATATATATACAGGGCCAGATTATGGCACGGGCACACAGGACACTGGCCCAGAGCCTCCAAATTTAGTGGGCCTCATTTCCAAAAATTGAGAAGTAATTGTACAATTTTTTTCATTATATGTCTATTAAAAACAAAAATTGATTAATTTTTTCTTTCTATATTTTATTAGATAGCTTAAACAATTATTAAATTTTGTAACAACTTTCCTAAGCATTGGCTGATCAATGTGCTTCAGTTTTTCATTTGTCTTGGACATAAAACTAATGATTTTGTTATAGGTTGCTAAAAAAATGTGGAAATAGAAGGTATAATTGAAGGAAAAATTTATAAAAGGCGACTTTTTTTAATTATTTATTCTTGTTTTTGAGAATGGGTCCTTTTGGCGAGCTCTTTAGAGCAGGGTAGGGGGGGGCCTCCAAATAGCATCAGTGCCCCGGGTCTTCAAAAAGCATAGTCGGGCTCTGTATATATATATATATATCCCAGCAAAACTTATACTGATGGGCTCGTTATGGCCTACAGCCGGCATCCTGTACTTGCCATCAGTTGCTGGCTGCCCCACTTAACTCCAGCAGTGGGCCGTTTATGGCTGCCAGCAGTATTGAAGGCCTAAAGAAAAATGGTCGGTGGCCCAGAAGTGGCATAAACACAGTTGGCCTTATGCAGGCTATCACTATAAGGCCAACATCATGTTTTTCATGTTGTGGCCACAAATTATTAGGCCATAATCAATTTGTATGCCTAGAGGGCGCTGTGATTTATTTACTGTTGATTTGAAATTCGCTCGCCGTCTGCCATTTCATACGAAGTTTGTTCGTTATTGTAGTCTGCAGGTGTAGCTGCGAGCCTCAAAGATATTAAATCATGAAAAAAGAACATATGAGTAAGTAATTCAATTATTAATTTGATTTTCTATTACTTTTTAAATACTATTTGTTAAAAGTGTTTGAATCTAAAGCCATTTTTATAATAAAAGGATTTCTAGAAAGTTAATATTCAGTTGATCCGTTTTAAGTAAGTTATGATAGTCGTTAACTTTCTTGTTACATTTTAATTATTATTTTAATAAAAATAATAAAATAAAAATTATGGTCTTAATTTATATATTTATATTAAATGGACGGTAGAAAGTTATTATAATAATAATAAATATTTATAATTAATGTTTTATTTTTATTTTTTCTTCCTTAAGTGTATTTAAGAAGAAAGCATTAGATTCGGGAAAATTTTCGGCATCCGGTTTTCGATAGATTTTACACGTTTTGGGTTGTTCTGATAAACTTAATTTGAAAAATTGTCTATCTATCTCTCGGTGTGTGCACAGAAATTTATGAAAGTGCTAGTAGTCCAAAAATTTTACTTCTTCTACTTTTTTTTTTTTTTTTTTTTTTTTTTTAATGTACAAACATTGCTTCCTCCACCCTGAGGGAGAAGTATACCAGATTAAGTAAATTTGGATTAAGTAAATTTCCAATATGGGTATGCTTGAAAAGAATTTGTCAATATCTTTGAAACGAACGGTTTAATTATATATCTGTGATATTTTTAAGCAAATTTATTGATTTTTTTTTTTTTTTTTTTTTTTTTTTTTTGACAGAAACTAGTATGTTGCAGCACCACAAAACTTTCTTTTATATTTTTTATTATGGAAATTCGCGTTGTGCAGATAATTTGATAAGATTATTTTCTCGAATGCATGCAAATGATTTTCATCTTAGAACAATGTTTCTCAATATCGGGAAAAAAAAAAAAAAAAAAATGTGCCAACATCTTAAAAAATGCCTTTTTTATTTAATTGAATATAATTTATAACTTTGTTTTAATTTACCACAAATTTGGTTCAGTTATTTATTTAAAAGGTACTGACGAGTTCTTTTGAAAAATACAAGCATTGGAAATTTAGTCCCTCGCGGAAAAAGCCGAGCGATTCCTCAACTTCTACAAAAAGAAAAAAAAAATCCTGGTTGGTTGTTCATTATTTAAATATTTATTTTTTAATTCATTTTAAAAATTAAAAAAATAATTATCATTAGTACATTTATATGAAATTTCCTCCTATACTGCGTCCTACTGAAAATTTACGAATAAGTAGAAATATAGAGCTATGTATTGAGTGAAGGATCCACAAATGTAATCGGGAAAGATTTTAATCATGGCCTGACCATATTAAGTTTGGTTAAATTTCGTCCATTGGTTCGTGAGATACAGCGTCTACAATTTTTTTTATGCACCTTGACAGAGAGAAATTTTCTAAAAATAGTCAGATTATGTTCTGGAATCTCAAAACATGAAAATACATCGAAAACCGGAAGTCGAAATTTTTCTTCCTATACATATAAGAAAGTAAAATACTTAAAAATGTAAATAAAATTATTTTCTCAAATTTTGGTATAAAATTGATTTTCTTTCGAAATTTAGTACAGTATGCTTCTTTGAAATGAAAATCAAATCGACTGCCTTCATCGCCGGAAATAATTTTAATAATATGTAATTTCTATAAACCATTATAAACAGAAAAAAAAGTGGTAACCATAACAAACTATTTATTTATAATAATAATATTAATTATTATTATTATTATTTTTATTCAAGTAAGAAAAATAATTTCACTTTTACGAAACTGAAATAGTTCTCCCATCAATTTTCCGTAACGTATAAGAATATTTTTATGCACCGCTAATAAATGAATCACAAATATTTATTTTATTATTTTTAATTGGAAACATTTTTTACTGCATCTTGTTGTATAAAAGATTTTACGTGCGCTGATAAGAAATTTCTCCTAGACTGTAATGTATCAATTTTTATTCTTTATAAAATTTTATACTTAAACCATTTGTGCTACCTGTACAACTTTTAATGACAAGCTTCCTACAATAAATCTGGAAAACCTGTAATAACATATATGAGTTTTATGGAATTCTAAAAATATTTTTAAAAAGGAAATTAACGGATACATGAACAGAGGTCTAAGCAATTTTATATTTTGTTGAAAAATGTAAAAAACACACCCCAAAATATATTTGAAATAAAATTATACATTATATTAACAAGTGAAATTATTTTTCTTGAATTTTTCCACGCATAAGAAATACTACACACACGTGCACACTTATATCTCTAACAACACGTTAAATCAGAAAACCAGCTGTACTTAAAAGCAACATGTAACTGATAGTTGCCTGATCAGCGTTTATTTGGATTGGCTATTAGGCAGGAAGCAGATTTGCTTATCAAGTTGAAGAGAAACAGCGTTCACAAAATAAAGGAGAAAAAATGTAGAAGAAAAGTCAATTCATCAATTATTATTTTCTCTCACCCATAAGGTAGAGAAAGTATTGTTTTTGGGTCAAATTTTCGAACGCGAGATTTTGTTATATTTACACGTTTTGAGGTCCCCTGAATACGAAAATCATGTTTTTAGCAAATAGTCTGTGTGTATGCCTGTGTGTCTGTGTGTGTGTATGTGTGTATGTCTGTGTGTGTGTCTGTCTGTTATCAGTGTATCTAAAGAACAAATAGTAGCAGACAACTGATAAAAGTCGTGCAGATTATTATTATTATTATTATTATTATTTTAAAGTGGGTCGATTTGACTGAACTTATTTTACAGCACGATTGCAGCAAATTACTTTTGCTGCACTCGTGCCCACTTTGTTTCGCCTGATGAAGGGTCTTCGTGCTATTTCAACCGGAAACAATTGCTGCAATTTTTTATTTTTATTTTATATTATTTTTATTTTATGGTGTTTTTTACAATGCTCTCTTTATAACAATTTTTGTTTCAATATTTTATAATTTTCACATGTAAAGTTACATTTATTTATATCAAATAGCGTAACAAAGTTAAACATATTGAAATTTGAACACTTAAAAAAAAAAAAAAAATAAAAAATAAAAAATACTCTCCTTTATTCCAAAAAATGTAATATAGAGAAATATTTGCACTGAAAAAAAAAAAAAAAAAAAAATTAAACTTTTATCATAAGGAAAATGGATCAACTGAATATTTCCTATATGCTGCACTAGAAATCCTGAATTTACAACCATAGTGTATGAATCAAATACTTGTAAATAGTATTTAAAAATGAATATGTACAAAATCAAATTAAATATTGGATGCATAGAAAAAACTGGCTGCTACTTCATCAGAAAAAAAAAAAAAAAAGAAGAAGAAGAAGAAAGAAAGAAAGAAAAAGAAAAAAGCACTAATAAAATTAAAGGTATCCCCAATAAAATAAATATACTAGCTATAACTAAATCACTGCTGGCCTATTAACGGCCCTCTTCACTTACCGTCTCCGGAAGTCCGAGACAATGTTATTCTATGGGAAATTTTCTTTACAAATAACTTATTAACTAATACATATTTTTAAATTCTGTTTTCACATTCAGAAAATTCCCAACTGTTAAATTGATGGACCTTTTTTAAAAATGTATTTTTTTAGTTTTTAATATTTTATTTTGAATTTGCAAGATGAAAACTTTCACATATTGAAAAATCGTATTTTGCAGCTTCAAAATAAAATATAAAAAAATAATTTTTTAAAAAAGGTCCGTCAATTTAACAGTTGGGAATTTTCAGAATATGAAAACAGAATTTAAAAATATGTATTAGTTAATAAGTTATTTGTAAAGAAAATTTCCCATAGAATAACATTGGCTTCGGCTTCCGGCGACGGTGAGTGAAGCGGGCCTTTAATGGGAAAATATAAAGGACCAATGAAGATTGCCGGCAGTAATATAATTTTTTATTTTTGCCACAGCTGGCCCACTGCAGGCTGCCAGCAATAACATAGAAAAAATTATGTTTGCCACCAGGTAGTCCAACACTGGCCCACTAACAATTTCCAACCTAATGTCGGTTGCCAACAGTGGCCCATTACCTATTTTCATCATACTGCTAGCTGCCAGAAGCGATCCATTCACTGGCCCACTAACTTATTTTTAACTTACTACAGGCTGCCAACAGTGGATCGATTGAATATGGCCTACTGACGGCCGGCGTAACATATTCCCTGCGGCACCGTAACTTTTGCCACCGACGGCCCAGCTGCAGCTACTGTTGGCAACCAGCACTTGGCCTCGTGTTGGCCGTCATCTGTGGTTTTGCTGGGAATATACAGGGTGTCCCATAAGTCTGAAGATATTTTAAAAATTCATAACAATTGAATGAATTAATAAAACAGAACGTTGTTTGCAAAAAAGTCATTCTTTTGTAGTTTTTTTTTTTTTTTTTTTTTTTTTAAGAAAAAATAGAGTTAAATTTTTTTCGACGATAGTTAGACAAATCATTAAATTTTTCGCAAGGATGTGAAAGAAAAATATGCAAATGAAAGTCCCATAAATTGCATAATTTTAAGATTAGAAACAATTTACTTATTATTTTGCCTCCTACTTGTACATACATGAAGTTTTAATTGCGATGCTAACTTGGTGGGTAAAGCATTATTGGGGAAAATGTTTTCCCTCAGGTAAGAACTGCCGACTGAAGAAGATGCAGTTAGCAGTGTTATAACTCGTTTGCAAACTGTAATTTGTGGTGACGACGGACACATAGAATGGATTTTATATGCCTATAAACATTTGCATGCGAATAAGTACAGTTTTTCATGAAATGTGTGATCTGGTCACTCACAACGTCTTCTATCGATAAATAGCTTAATTATTATTTTTCCTTTACCAAAAAAAAAAAAAAAAAGAAAATCCCTTCACGAGAATGATTGTTTCGCAAACCAGGTTCAATTCTATCAACTCATTCAACAGTAGACCAACAGTTTCATTAATGGATACTCTCTTGCGTACATAAAACCTCTAAAAAGTAAATAAATAAAAAAAAAAAAAAATGTTTTGCAAAATATTGATCGGGCCGCTTGGTTCGGTCAAGCCTGATTTTATCAGTTTTCGCTCGGGCCGAACTTTTACATGTTGCCAGTAATGCCGTTTAAGTAAAGTTTCTTTACGCGCCGGACCTCAAAATTTCGGCCCGTAAACATACCGGCTCGGAATCGTTCGGGCTAGCTCAATCGTAGAGCATTGGCAATTTAAGCGATATGTCCCAGGCTCATTTCAAGGTCTTGAAGCATTTATCGCTCCGATAAAATACTCATTTTCGACACTTAAATTTATAATTAACCAATTTAAAGTGAAACAACCAATTCTTAATGCATATGTCACAATTCAGTGTAGTTTGTGAGTTTTGTCGGTTGTTTTTCTTATTTGTCGTTAAGAATATTCTGTTAGAAGATGGAAAGTTTCTGTTATTTTCCTATACATAAATTTCTATTTCTAAAACTACAGAAATTTAGTATAAAATTACATTTGAATCTACGAATACCCTGTTTAACTGCTAAAAGTGTAGTTTAAAAGTCAAAAAGTTAAAATGTCAGAATATGTTTTCGATACCATTCCGTATCTTTCTCAAGACTGATTTAATTAGTACACAACCTTTGCATTTTTTACGTTTTCATTTTCCATTTCAGCGACTTTTATTGGATTCTCAGAAAAGTTCAGTTTTTCTCAATCGCATTTCTGCAGTAGCTTTAACTATATTTTCCGCAAATTAAAGATGTCGTTTCCTTATACACGGTATTAAGCTGTTTTATTCCTAACTGGCAAACCCGTGCGAAATATTCGCGCTTTATTTCTTTTCATATTTACCTTTAAAATTTTAAACTCATAAATGTTGTACCAATTTCATCATCTAATTAAAATTTTAATTTACTAGAAATCAAAACCAAATTAATATTGTACAATAGCGAAATCAAAATCATTCAAAGAAAGGTTTTCAAGTAAAATTCATGGTTCACGACCCAATTTTCATACTTCCACAGGCAGTACAGTTTTAATATAGAACTCCCACAACTCCTTTTAAATTTTTGCCGTCATTTCGGCGATGACTTATTATTAATTTTCATTTTTTTTTTTTTTTTTTTTTTTTATAAATAAATAAAATAAAACAAACTAATTACTATTTTGATTATATTTTTATGATTGTGTTTTTTAGTCAATTTATGACTAAATATATTTTAAAAATATTTTAAAATGACTAAATATATTTTAACAATATTTTAAACATATTCTGTATATATGTTTAAAATATTCCTAGGTTTAAAATGACGCTTGCAAAGATTATGAAGAAACAACTGTTAAAAATACGTTTTTTCGTAAAATAATCTCATCAGACAAATGTCCTCATTTTTTTTCTTATTAGTCCATTGAGCTAAGTTCGCGTGCTTAAATATTGTCCATGTATAAATATTATTTTTTTATACTCGAGTATCGTATCGTTTCGACAAAAAATATTTGAAACTGGTCCATGTTAGAAAAATATTGTGTAGATAGTGAAAAAGAAAAAAAATCAATGTATCAGAAATAACACTTTTTTTTTTTTTTTTTTTTTTTTTGTAACAAGATAAAATCTGTAATCATTGATACAGATTTTATCTGATATTTTATACATGTACGTTGTTTTGCATGCTTGTCTGTTTTCTTGGTATCAAAGTGAGATTGCCAAATGCTAAACAACAGCACAAATTATGCTTCTGGAACAGGTAACATATTGTTGTCACAGTGCGGTGAACCCTGGTTCGATCCTGCCTAGTAGAACTGGGGAATTTCATTTAATGCTAGGTATTTTAGAGTGTGTATTACGGAATCTGTTGTTTACGAACATTTTCTGTTGCGAAAAATTTTTGTGAATGTTATTTTGCATAGAATGCATATAGAGTACTTTGCTGCCAGGAATTTCCTGTAATATAACGAGATTATTTTTACAGTTTACAAGTATGTTGAAATACAGAATGAGAGGATGAAATCGGCCGTGAATTTTCTAAAAATAACTCCGTGGTAGAGAGTCAGCATGTTAAACTGGAGTACGCAGGATCGATCTCAGATCAAGATATTTTTCGCTTGAAAAAAAATTATTTTAAGTTTCAATTGTTAAATTTATTAATATAGCATTATTTGCATAGATATATATTTGATAAAAAGATGCATTTTTTGCATCATTTCTATTAATACAATACAATACAATACAGCAACAATAAATACAGCAATATGATTGAATTAAACATACATAGAAAAGCGATAAATCAAAAAAAAGATAATATAATCAGTAATAATACATATAATAAATTTTATCATAATGCTAAAAGAAAAAACACAGAAAGAAAAAAAAAACATTTTTAAAGATTAAAATATGTATCTATGAAAGTTTAGAAAATTATTTAACTTAAGACAGAATTATTATTATTATTATTATTATTATTTTTTTTTTTTTTTTTTTCAATGTTGTAAAACAAATGAACCCGCGATTTAAAAACAAAATTCAAGAATACTTTTGAGTGCTTAAATGTAGAATTTTGTAATATACTTGAAAAGTTAAATGGATATGCTCAATATATACACATTTACTTCAAAATGTGATGTATAAAAGTGATTTATGTAACTTATAAAAAATTTATAATAATAATTTTAATATTAAACTTTAGATTTTAAAAATATTGCAACTTGTTTCTATGCGAACTTAGTATATATTTCTGCGTTGTTAAAATATATTTTATAAATATTTAACTTGTTTTAAATAAATAAAGCTTCCTAAATCTACAATATCAAACGAAGTTAATTATCAATTTTTTCGCCCAAATTTACTAGCTCTTTCGTTTGTTCTAAATAGTAATTAAATATAGTAGTTTTCTATAGTTTAGCCATTCTGAGAAAGATATATACTGTCGATAAATACTATATATACATATTTATATATAAAGATTTGTACTTAATTTCTCTTAACATACCATGACTTACTAAGATTATATTAGAAAGTATAAATTTTTCATGATATTTCCTTAAAAAACAAACAATAAGGTTTAAAAATGAATCACATAAGGAACAAATAGATGATAGTGTTGATGAGAAATTGGAAAGTTACGTTGTTTGTTAGAAGAACGTACATTTTTAAAAATACCATTTTTAAGCTTTTTAAAATTATCAATCTTTACTTTTAAGATAAACTTCCATACCTAAGAACTCCGAAATATTTTGATGTAAAGTTTTGTAATATATTTTAATCAAATAAGTTGCTTAAAACAATTTTTAAATTTTAGGCATTCATTTTTAAATGATAATTAAACAAAATTATTAATCATAACATAATGTATGTATTGTAAATTAAATATTATAGAAAGTTATTTGGAAATTTACTATTTGCGCTTTTTAAATTTTAATATGTTATAAAAATTTAAATTTCGCATTTCAAATATGAATTTTATAGAGTATATTAAAATGATGACATGAATTAACTTTTAGCCACGTTTATTTCCCCTTTATGCTTGACATTTAAATAATTAAATTAATTTTTAAATACCTATTAAATAAAGTTAAAAACATATAAATTCATAAGAAAAATTGTAATATAGATAATAATATTTCTAATACGTTATTTCAATACAATCAACTATTACTTGTTCCTTTATAAGGTTTAAAAAAAAAACAGCTTTTGATGGTCAGTTTAAATATATATATACTCTATAACGAAAAAAAAAAAAAAAAAAAAAAAAAAGACGCACCAAGAAGCTGTACTGCAAACTCTACACAAATTGACATACGTACAGGTTCCGATGGAAAATGGAAATGTTTAAAGTTTGGCTGCCGTCGAATGAGCACGCGGCGCTGCAGCGCATTTTAACTACGCAATTGGCAGAATATTAAAAATGAGCGATTTTGATTCCAGATCATAAATTCTTCGAGAATTTTATTCCGTCTACTCAGAAAAACAGTAACTATGCCGCCTCGCATACAGGTGCGCAAACAACATGCGCAGATGTCAGCATTTGAGTGTGGTGTATAGTTGGGCTCAAAGAAGCCGGTTGGTCTAATCTGCGAATTTTTTTACAATTGGATAGAATCGGTGCCACTATTAGGTGATATTGACAGGAATGTGTGAACCATGGCCGAAAACAGCGTCAGGGAGGAAGCGGTCGGCCTAAAGAGAGGACAGAGAGTGAGAACCAGTCAATCAACAAAGCGGTGCTCAAAGCTCTGTTACGATGAGAAAGTTTGATTGTTCTTACTCTCTCTCATCGTTGGTTTAAGCTAATTTATTTTTATCTTTTAAATTTTCCTCATCCTACTACTACATCACATTAAAGCGCGTTGTGTTAAATTTGCAATACCCCAGGTTACCCAACAAAAACTAAAGTTTGTGCAATGAACTTGCACACTAGAACTTGTGTCAGTTCTGTTGTGATTTTTTTTACACACTGTAGGTGTAAAGATAATTTTTCCTACATTATGGTCTATGGCAGCCTCTGTCCCAGCACAACCCACTTTAAACTTTCTTAGGTTATTATGAACAGACAGAGACTCTCATAGCCAACCCTTTTCAATATTATACATGATACTAGTTAAAGAAAAATAATAAAAAGAAAAACAAACTGGGCAATTTTCCACCCCCCAAAAATAAAAAAAATTATTCATGTATCCTGCTGTGGGTTATGGGAAGTCAGCACTAACATATAAAATAGATCTCATTATACAACAATACAGATATATATATATTTTTTTTTCTTACATCCTAAGACTTACATAAGTAAATCTATCTTTTAATTTACTATTCAATTTTAATCTCTTTTGACTCCTTTAGCCAAAAACTTCCCTCACAGCAGGGTACTACATTGCCCATAAAATAAAACATGTAAATATATATATAACTTTTCCTTTCCCCCCTTTTTTAAAAAAAAAAAACTGACAGTTATCAGCCAAAAGATACCAACAAACAAAAGGAATTTAAATGGTCACAGTTGTTCATTTAAACATTCTGCCCAAAATTAAGAGTTTAGGTAAATTATATACATCTCTTTAAATTTATCTCATTAAATTTTCATACAATTTGTTTTCTAGCCAGTTTTTAAATCAATTAATAGCTTCCTACAATTATCTAATAAATACAAAATTGTTAATTAAAGAATTAAACCGAACTGAACAACTGTGACCTAAACTGCCAGTCACTTTCTGAATCCAAATATATGAAACTATGCATTTTTCAAATAACAACATGCTGTGAGGTGCTGTTTGTCAATTTAAATAAACTTCTTTAAGTACATAGTTACTTTAAACCACATCACTAGAATTATTTACCTACCAATGAAACATAAATCTCAACCAAACAGGTAGGTGAGATCAAACATTTTCTCGCAAACAGCAACTCACATACGTAAGTAAAATGTTTAACCGTATTACTAAATTAAACTTTCATTGCTTTACATAATTCTCTCCAAAATCCCTAGTATTACAAAAATAAAGTTCAGATCCAATAAGATTTTAAGTCTATGGTATTGTTAAGGCTCAAGAAGACAGAGTCTCTTTACCACCATTTCAAAGGCTTTATTTAATATAAACATAGTTGATAAAGTAATTACAGTATTACTCTTCTGTTAACCTACGAATCACTTTTAATCTTTCAACTTGCCTTACAAACTACATTTAATAGCAATTCTACTAATTGCAAAGTCTACCAATAGAAAGACACAAATACATCTAAAGGAATAAATAAAATAATAGTTACCTCCATTAATTTGTAGACATGGGATATTCGTGGATGTCTGGAGGATCCTAAATTAGATTACGTACGAATTAGACTATCAAATACATTCTTTATGCCAGGAGTCCTTCTTATCCCGTGTTCGTGCTCACAAGTTATTTCACATAACGATTTTTTTGTAAATCCTTTATAACACGTTTCTTGCACATATAGCTTTTCTCCCGACTGAATGCAGAGCTATAAATCGGTAAACACGAATTTCGGTTTTTTTTTAACAGCCTAAACTCGTAGAAAATAAATTTCTTTACACACATACAGCTTTTTCTTCTGAGTGGATGTCCCGATGACTATATACACCTTTCAGTAAATCCTATAGAGCCAAAGTCACACAGATGCGATTTTTCTCCGGCATGATTTCCAATACCATCTTCACTAGTAAGGATGGACACTTCAGATGTTACACCGCTCAGACAAAGTAGATGTCGTTTTCGTTTCCTTCTCCAGTACATCTTTTTCCTTGTCTTCAAGACATGCATAACTCTTCAAAATTCAATGGACGTGGTCCTCAGCAATGCAGCACTTCTCATCTAGTTGCTTCGGTATTAGAGAACAAATCATTACGACGTAAGTTGTGTAAACCATTCTTGTCCTCATAGTCCCAAAAGAAACAGTACAGGAGTTATACTAGTAATACAGTTTATTTGTTCCTCGAAGGCCCTTTTCTTGCACCCCCTAAGTCATCCATCGCCGAAAATCCTGTTGCAAGGGGCCCAGAAAAGGGCTGGGCCCCGCGCTAAATCCTCGCTTCTTTTTCAACCAACTTACTTCCACCGGTCAAGCAGCCAGAGTCCCCGTGCCTTCTTCTTTCCCGCCTTCAACTCGGCGTCCTTTTTTCCCCCTGTTGCCACAACACCAAACTAACGTCCGAAAAGGTTTCTTATTCAACCATAACGGCGTGAAATCCGGAAGTATCTTACTCTGTCACTTTCTCTTGGGTTTTTCCTGACACGCGAGGGGGGAGAGAGAATATCTGCCTCCCTGACCCTCCAAGGTCAATCTTCCCTTCCCGAGTCAGAAGGAAGCGAAAAGTTATTTTCTCTTTTTCTCTCTCATCTGCGGCAAAGCGCAGATATCTTTTTCCTTTTTTCTTACACGCTGACTAAGTAGGGGATTTAATTATTTTTATTTATTTACGTTGTTAAACTATTTCATTATTAATTATTTTACACAGTTGCAGAAAACTCTTCAACAACACCCTCCGTCTTCCGGAAAAAAAAATTGGCACAATTTTTTTTTTAAAGGATGCCAGATACCCAGCAAATGCCCCGAATCCAAGAGAAGTCAAACACCGACCCCGTGAGGACAGGTAGCAAACACTAAGAACTGTAATAGCTACATGAAACGTATGAAACATACGTGGCCACATTCAGCAGCAAAACATCCCACAAAAAAAATGTCCACCTTAATCTTACATTACACAAAAAAAAAATCAGTTATAATAATTTTTTTTTTTTTTTAATTTAACTATCTACTATTATCAACTTATTTTCATCTAAAGTACCCAGCCATGGGTGACATCTGCGAAATTTAAACTCCCTAGCACCAGACGAAATGAAGGAAAGAAGAAAAAAAAAAATCTAAAATCTAATTAATTTAAATTACTACTATGAAAGACCCCAACTTCCTACATTTGACAACTGGTAACTGCCTATATTTTGTTTCACAACAGCACACTAAACTTCATTCCTCTGAACACGTCCTCATTCCCCACAGTCATTTAAACAATATTCACCAACCTCAGGGTTAGTTACATTAACATACTGATCTACATAACTCGCACATGACCCCTGTAAAACAAAAATTTAAACAAACACAAAAATTTCAAACCACCAGCGAGATGACTGTCTTCCAAGAGCAGGATACCGATAGCTCTACAAGGCACTAAAAAAAACAAAATTGCAATTTAAGGGCTCTTCGACATGTCCTATAAGGGTAAAGAAAGCGACCACCAGCGAGATGACTGTCTTCCAAGAGCAGGATATCGATAGCTCCACAAGACACTAAAAAAAAACAAAATTGCAATTTAAGGGCTCTTCGACATGTCCTATAAGGGTAAAGAAAGCGACCACCAGCCATTCACTGACCTCCCTATTACAAAATACAAAAACACATTACATGGCATAGAAATACTATCAACAACAGGATAAGACAAGATCTGGAATAAATAACAATATTACATCAAACTAAATTTTTCAGCCACACTCGTACTTTTTTTCTAAATTTGTACTTAAACATAAAATCAAAACTTAAAGTTTTTTTTTTTTTTTTTTTTTTGAACTTCCCAGTGCACATATTACCTCCACCATGTAAAGCATACCCACACCAGTACCAAAATTTTTCATACAAAACAAGAGTTTTCATCTTCGCCAACCATATACCAAAAGCAAGTTTTATTTTTTTCAAATTTTTACTTTTTTTTTTTTTTTTTTTTTTTTTCAAATTTACTATTTTTATCATCAAGATATACAGTTGTATCCGCGCTCAAGTGCCTGTGTACCTACATCTGGCACAGGTTAACATATGCTTATTTTAAAATTTCTTACTAAATTTTAAATCTAAATTTTGTCTCGAAAGTGAATACATGCACTGAGAAGTAGCAAAGTGACTGATTAAAGGCAATATAAGAACATATACACAACGAAAATAACAGGAATTTATCAAAAATTTTTTTTTTTTTTTTTTTTTTTTTTAACAAAGTCTGTATGACCAAGCACACACTGATATATAATTAAACTTGCAATTAAAATTTTTAATGAAATTCTACTGACAATCTCTTCTTTTAAAGTCCTGTAATACACGTACCTACATTGACAAGAATTTTGTGAAATTTGTAAAATCCTAAAAAAAAATTTACATGACATCTAAGGCATTGTAATATTAAAAAAAAATCTACCTTAAAAGTTTTACTGAAAAAATTATTAACTCTCCAAGTACATATCCAAAAACACAAACAAATTTAACTGAAAATTTTAATGCCAGATTGTAAATCCCCTTTTCACCCACACTCGCATAAAATTAAAATCACAGCATCTTTTAACCTAATGTAATATTAGTTAAATAATTTAAAAACAAACAGAAGAGACAGCTCATGTCCCGAGCAAAGTGTATAAAGTCAAACACCGACCCTACTACACCAAAGCCCAGAACACAACTACTCTCTAAAAACTCAAAATCTGTTTACAATGTGCACCTTGCAAGCAGAAGTTAAGTTACAATTTTGATTAACAATTTAAACACTAACATTTAGAAGCAAAATAAGTTTTTGTAAAACTCCCCCCAATATTTACTGTACTCGAGAACTCATAAACAACCTCTTTTCCATATTAGCATTACAAATTTCATAACAGAAACCTTAATGCAAATTAAAATTTTGTATAAATCACCAATGCGAGTGAGCAAATGAAAAAGAAATCCACTTATATGCTATTAGACATTTAGTAATTGACATTTTACCCCAAAATTTTCTTCCTTTTTTCACACAATTTGAAGAGAAAAAAAAAAACACTGAAATATGTATATAAAACAAATTTCTTTGGCAGAAACACAAACAAACAAAATTTAAGTTATTTTTACAGAATGTGCCAGGGTGGTTTTATTGTTCTTATTTTATTTCTCTACCCCACTATAAGTACAGATTGAGTCTTAATTATTGCTCTCTCAGTGCATCACATATGCGGTAAACAAAGATTTGTTTTGCAATTTACACAAAATTCATTGTCCACCCCTTATCACAATTCCTAGTCAGTAAATTGTAAACTACTCTAGAAGCTAAATATTAAAAAAAAAATTTATATTTTTACACTTTTTTTTTTTTTTTTTGACTCACATTTTTCTATTTTTATTATTTTTAACACTTAGACCCCAGTTTACTCCAAACTAACAGAATTTACCGCCATTACTAATCATTTAAGAAACCAATATGTACTGAGAGACCTCACTATTTCATAACCAAGTACCTACATGTACAAAATTCTGTACCTCACAAAACTCAATTTTTATTATGTAATGCAGAAAAAAATTGTAAGCTTTCATAACTTTTCTATAAAAAAAATTTCAACCAATACTATTAAATTGAAGGATATTTGAATAAGCTTATATGGAATAAACAACATGGGCAGCTCGAGAAAAAAAAATTCTGAATATTCACTACTTTCTCATTCAACTTTGCATAACCACCAATCTATTCTACCTCCAAATTTTCACTAAGTAAATTCACCTTTTTTCCCAACATAAACTTCTCTTCCCGAGAAAAATTTCATCATGATAATTCTTTAACACTAACACTATATCACTATCAACATTTCATACTTTCAAGAGCATAACCCTGTCAGTGAGAACTTTGTAAAGTATTAGCAACAAAAATTGTCGCCCCAATAGGTAAACTCCTAGCCATTTAAGAAAATTCAGTGGGAGACCCACAACAGACTTATTTCATATCTGCGAGGCAAAGAGTTTTCTGGCATACTCCAGTTCTCACACCAACATATCCCAACATTTCACATTTTCCCATTCAAAATATCCAACAAAATTCTAAAATTTACTTTTTTATGTCAGATTGTACCTAAATTGAGAAAAAATCCATTTATAGAAGCAAAAATGATTTCTGTTTTATTGGCAGTTTAAATTTTTTGGAAAAATTTCATGATTAACTGTAAACAATTAAATGTGAGATCAAAATAATGACAAATATTTAATTTAACTCTGCCTAGCAAGAAAAATTTTATTACCATCCCAACACATTCCCTAATTTTCTGTTGAAAGAGGTACTATACTCATATGAAGACTTTGTTTACATTTTTGAAAAATTTAAAAGACTTTTACAGCTGATCTAGGTGAAATGCTTACTCGTGTAGTTTTCTAAAATTTATATCCTGCCACCCTGAGAGCTGGTCACAAAACTTAACTAGGTGGTCGCATTTTTTTTTTTTTTTTTTTTTTTTTTTTTTTTCATTTTAATTATTTTACTTTCAATTATTAGCATATTACTCATATTTTTATTTTTCTTCTAAAAAACAGAAAATATTCAGATGCTGGGACAATTATTCTCTATTTATATAAGCAGGTAAACAAATGCCCTATCAGAGCTGGTACACAAAATTCAAAATCATGCACTTAGGCATTCAATACAGGCACTTCCCCCCCCCCCCCCCCCCCCAAAAAAAAAAAAAAAATCAAGTCAACCTGAGGACAAACACAACAGAGCTAAGTTAGTTCTGCGTGCAAGGGAGAGGTTAGCCAGCATTGGAATATCAGCTCAAAACAATATAAAAATAAAACCGCACCCAGCAAATAAATAATCTTATCTTTTTCTGTATGATCCTCCACCTAGTAGCTTTTTTTTTTTTTTTTTTTTTTTTGCTAAATTTTAAAATTGTGACCCACACTCAGAGTGATAACTTTTCTCATACATTGAAAAAAGAAAACACAAAATTTCAAATTTAAAGAGCACTGAAAACACTTGATTTAGTATTTAAATTATAACTCAAATAAACAAACTAAAATTTTACATGCAAACATTAATTAAAAACTGATAAAATATATTTAAAAAAAAAATTGAAATATTTATATATGTACACAACAGAACAGCAACACAAATTCCAGAACTGGTCTCGGCTCCAGTTGTTACGATGAGAAAGTTATTTTTTGTTCTTACTCTCTCTCATCGTTGGTTTAAGCTAATTTATTTTTATCTTTTAAATTTTCCTCATCCTACTACTACATCACATTAAAGCGCGTTGTGTTAAATTTGCAATACCCCAGGTTACCCAACAAAAACTAAAGTTTGTGCAATGAACTTGCACACTAGAACTTGTGTCAGTTCTGTCGTGATTTTTTTTACACACTGTAGGTGTAAAGATAATTTTTCCTACATTATGGTCTATGGCAGCCTCTGTCCCAGCACAACCCACTTTAAACTTTCTTAGGTTATTATGAACAGACAGAGACTCTCATAGCCAACCCTTTTCAATATTATACATGATACTAGTTAAAGAAAAATAATAAAAAGAAAAACAAACTGGGCAATTTTCCACCCCCCAAAAATAAAAAAAATTATTCATGTATCCTGCTGTGGGTTATGGGAAGTCAGCACTAACATATAAAATAGATCTCATTATACAACAATACAGATATATATATATTTTTTTTTCTTACATCCTAAGACTTACATAAGTAAATCTATCTTTTAATTTACTATTCAATTTTAATCTCTTTTGACTCCTTTAGCCAAAAACTTCCCTCACAGCAGGGTACTACATTGCCCATAAAATAAAACATGTAAATATATATATAACTTTTCCTTTCCCCCCTTTTTTTTAAAAAAAAAACTGACAGTTATCAGCCAAAAGATACCAACAAACAAAAGGAATTTAAATGGTCACAGTTGTTCATTTAAACATTCTGCCCAAAATTAAGAGTTTAGGTAAATTATATACATCTCTTTAAATTTATCTCATTAAATTTTCATACAATTTGTTTTCTAGCCAGTTTTTAAATCAATTAATAGCTTCCTACAATTATCTAATAAATACAAAATTGTTAATTAAAGAATTAAACCGAACTGAACAACTGTGACCTAAACTGCCAGTCACTTTCTGAATCCAAATATATGAAACTATGCATTTTTCAAATAACAACATGCTGTGAGGTGCTGTTTGTCAATTTAAATAAACTTCTTTAAGTACATAGTTACTTTAAACCACATCACTAGAATTATTTACCTACCAATGAAACATAAATCTCAACCAAACAGGTAGGTGAGATCAAACATTTTCTCGCAAACAGCAACTCACATACGTAAGTAAAATGTTTAACCGTATTACTAAATTAAACTTTCATTGCTTTACATAATTCTCTCCAAAATCCCTAGTATTACAAAAATAAAGTTCAGATCCAATAAGATTTTAAGTCTATGGTATTGTTAAGGCTCAAGAAGACAGAGTCTCTTTACCACCATTTCAAAGGCTTTATTTAATATAAACATAGTTGATAAAGTAATTACAGTATTACTCTTCTGTTAACCTACGAATCACTTTTAATCTTACAACTTGCCTTACAAACTACATTTAATAGCAATTCTACTAATTGCAAAGTCTACCAATAGAAAGACACAAATACATCTAAAGGAATAAATAAAATAATAGTTACCTCCATTAATTTGTAGACATGGGATATTCGTGGATGCCTGGAGGATCCTAAATTAGATTGCGTACGAATTAGACTATCAAATACACTGTTAAAAATTTCTGTAAAAATACAGAAAAAGTATTGAGAATCTCCGTAAATGTACATGAGTTCACTGTTAAAAGCAGTGAATCAAGAAACTCGGTTCACTGTCAAAAATTTCTGTAAAAGTACAGAAAAAGTATTGAGACTCTCCGTAAATTTACATGAGTTCTCTGTTAAAAGCATTGAACCAAGAAACTCAGTTCTTAATTTACAGATATTTCCCTTTTCAAAACAACGTTTTCCCTGTAGGGGTTTTGACTGATCCATTAAATAAAAAACTATGTAAATGCATAACCTTAAATTATTTTTATATTAAAGTAAATACCTATATATATATATATATAAGTTTTGCAGGCAAAAATATACTGAATGGTTTGTTTCATTGCAGTGTACTATTACGTAAAAAGGGGGGAAAAAGGGAACGTTAGGGAAAATTAGATTGTTTCTGCGGGATGTTTATCTTCGTATCTACACATTAAAAGTTTGTTGTTGTCTGTATTGAAGAACTTAAAGCAATTCATGTTTTCATTTGGAATTCATAATTAGGTAAGTCAAATTTTATATAATCTTTTATCCTATTTTAATAATCAACAAAAACAATGACTGTTCATGTTAGTTATATTAGCGGTTTTCTTTTTTTTTATATTTAAATCCTGAAACTTATAAACAGAGTTATTCAATTTAAAAATACCTAGAATCTAGTATGTAGTATCTAGCTTCGTATTTCTGTTACATAATACTTTATGTATTTACTGCGGAGGGCAAAATTATAGAAATTATTTCCTATAATCTGAGCCGCTTTTTCTTCTAGAGTTTAGAAGAAAATTGCTTTAGCAGAAGATATACAAAATAAACATAGATATATTAATGTGTTAGAAAGCAGTTATTGTAAAGGATGAAAAAAGTGTGTGTGTGGGGGGGGGGGGGTTAAACACAGTTTAGCACATCCATAAAAACAGAGAAACATTATTACAAATTATATATGAGTATTGGATGTTAAACACTATTTTTTCGGGGGAGGGGAGTTGTACATCAACCCAGCAATGTTTTTAGTTTTTTTTTTTTTTTTTTTTTTTTTTTGTGAGTGTTAACATTTAATATATAAATTAATAAACAATGCAAGAAAAACGTTAAAATTATTTTTTCCCACAGCGATAATATTGAAAGGGCGAGGGAAGGGAGATTAGATTAAATTTTCAAACTAGTAGCACAATCTACTCACAAATTGATGTTTAAAGATTAAATGTATAGTTTATGAATCAAGCTGAGTAGAGAAATGTTTAATACTAAATTTTACACAGGCTACATTCTGTGAATAAATTCAAAACGAAGTTTAAAAAAGTTCAATTTAATTCGGAATTATTTTGAAGTATAAAAACAACTGGATTGTCGAATTACACTAGATAAATGTTTCCTAACCATACGTTGCCGAAACTACACCTACACGCTTATACAGCGGGGCGGAGACGTTGATTACAGGTTAACTGCAATTAAAAAAATACTTTTTTGTTGAAATAAGTCAAACTTACACTGTTATATCAACACAAAGTCCGAAAACTTTCCGACAAGATTTTTGGTCTGAATTAAAACATTGTTTCTTAAGCGTTCCTTTTCTTTTCTTTATTTTTTGAGAAGAGCATATGTCTAATGGCCAGAAAAGTTTATTAAATGAGCAATGTTTTTCTCCGAAAGGAATAAGGTTAAATTTGAATTAGAACGATAAAGACCAGAAATATCATTGAAAATTATATAGATCTTTGATACTAAACATTTTTTAGTGTGTGTGTGTGGGGGGGGGGGGAGAGGGGCTAATGGAAATGATTTGTATGGATACCAACACAATATTTTCAGTTTTGTTTTCTTAAATGTTTGAAAATCTGTTTGTGTGTACAATATTTATATATTTGATATAACAAAACAAAAACAAGCAACATAGAAAAACTAATGTTTCTTTACCCGCAGCGGGAATGAATAGGGAAAGTAGGGAAGAAGTTAAATTACACTTTCAAACTTGTTAATTTTCTGTGTACAAACTGAAATTCAAAGATTGAAAACATAACATTAAGTTGTGCGAAGAAATGTTTAAATGAATGCGAAATTTTATCAAGGTTACATTTTTCGAACCAATTCAAAACAACAACTTTCAAAAGTCACACACACACACACACACACACACAAAAAAAAATAATAATAATAATATTAAGCATCATTTTTTTTTCTTTGTGAGGTGTATGTGTGTGTGTGTGGGGGGATTTTAAAGAACCAGAAAATTTTGTTCTGAGGATTAGACAGTTTAGACTGTTTTTAGAAAATCTCTGTCTCTGTGTGTGTGTATCACAAATTTTGTGGACGCTGTATCTCACGAACCAATGAACGAAATTTAGCCAAACTGGGTGTTTAGTTGGACCCTGACATTAACTAGTGCATATTAGATTTATGGAACAATGGCTCAACAGGTGGTGCTGTGATCGCATTTTTAACACTTTCCAACAAGGTTGAAAAGTGTTTATGACTTCGGTCTGACTGTCTGAGCTCTAACTCCCGTAAATATTTATCAAATTTCTTGAAACTCACATATGTTATTCAGGTTCTATCGGACAGTCCCTATTGAAAATGGAGTTTATACCTCTACTGGTTTGTGTACAGGGACACCCGAAAGTATTTCAAAGCATTAAGTTATATGAGAGGTATTTCTATAAACCATATTTTCATGACTTTACTGTAGACATATCTTAATGAAATTGAAATATGTTATTCAAGTTCCCTATCGGACGTAACCTATTGAAAATGGAGTTTATACCTCTACTGCGGTTTGTGTTCAGGGACACCCAAAATTATTTAAAAGCATTGCTTCTATGAGAGGTATTTCTAAAACCATATTTCCATACCTATACTGTAGACACATCTTAATGAAATTGAAATAAGTTATTCAAATTCCCTATCGGACGTTCCCTATTGAAAATGGAGTCTATACCTCTACTGGTTTGTGTACAGGGACACCCGAAAGTATTCCAAAGCACTGTGTTCTATGAGAGGTATTTCTATAAACCTTATTTTCATACCTTTACTGTAGACATATCTTAATGAAATTGAAATATGTTATTCAAGTTCACTATTGGATGTTTCCTGTATCAAATGGAGGAAATGCCACCATCGGTTTATGTACAAGGACACTCAAAAGTATTCCAAAGCATTGAGTTCTATGAGAGCTATTTCTATAAATTAAATTTTAATAACTTTACTATCCACGAAGTTTTAGGAAATTGTAATATGGTATTTACATGCACAAAAGAATGCTTTGCATAGAGTGTAGCATGATTAACATTAGATTTACAGGGTGGCACAAAAATATCTAGTTACATTAAGAGGTATTAATAAAAAATTGCTAGAATTGCACTTTCGTTTACGTTAAGCGTTTTTAATAATTTCTAGCATTTTTTATGTGTGAATAGGATTTCAGTTTTGTGTATCTGCCTGTCCGTCCGTCTGTTGTCTGTCTGTCTGTCCGATCTCTAACTCCCGTAAATATTTATGGAATTTCTTAAAACTGATATAGTTCACTATCGGATGTTCCCTATTGAGAATGGAGTTTATACCTCTACTGGTTTGTGTACAGGGGCACCCGAAAGTATTTCAAAGCATTGTGTTCTATGAAAGCTATTTCTATAAACCATATTTTCATACCTTTACTGTAGACATATCTTAATGAAATTGAAATATGTTATTCAAATTCCCTACTGGATGTTTCCTGTATAAAATGGAGGAAATACCACCACCGGTTTATATACAGGGACACTCAAAAGTATTCCAAAGCATTGCGTTCTATGAGAGATGTTTCTATAAATCAAATTTTAATTACTTTCCACGAAGCTTTAGGAAATTGAATTATGTTATTTATCTGCACAAAAAAATGCTTTGCGTAGAATATAGCATAATTAGCATTAGATTTACAGGGTGACAGAAAAATATCCATTTATTTTAAGAGCTACTAATAAAAAATTGCTAAAATTGTGCTTTCGTTTACATTAAGCGTTTTTAACACTTTCTAACATTTTTAAGTGTGAATATTATTTCCGTTTGTGTATCTGTCCATCTGTCTGTCTGTCTGTCTGTAAGCCCCGCTCTGACTCCTGTAATTATTTATGGAATTTCTCGAAACTGATATATTTTATTGAAGTTCACTATCGGATGTTCCATATTGAAAATGGAGTGAATATCTCTTCTGGTTTGTGTACAGGGACACCCAAAAGCATTCGAAAGCATTGTGTTCTATGAGTGTTATTTTTATAAACATTAATTCCCTATAGAATGTTCCCTATTTAAAATGACATTAATAGGACCTGTACAACTAGTTTGTTTACAGGGACAACAGAAAAAAAAATGTCAATGCTTTACGTTTTAGGACAGAATTTCTTCAAAGTTATATTTAAACCTTTCTACTGTGAAAATCATAAATATATTGAAATTTATTGTTAATACTCTAAAATAATGTTTTGTATAGAATGTGATACGATTAACTTTCTGATTTACAGGGCTGCACTAAAATATTCAGAAAGATCAAAAGCTTTAATTATAATCTAATGGCTGCATTTTATTTTGCGTTAAGCCTTTTTAACACTTTTCAAAATGCCTCCTAAGAGTAATTTTAAAATCAATTAGTCTATCTGTATATTTTTCAGTCCTTCTGTCTATTGTGTGATAACATAGGCAAAGAATATTAAAAGTTATTCGATACAACAATTACGTACAGTTGGAAAGTGTTACTAATCAATGCATACTGCATGATTTTTCATTCTTGTTCTAAATTTTCAACATGACAATATAGGACAAAATTTCGTATAAATGTACACAATGAGAGTTATTTTAATCGTGTGATTGTAAAATTAATATGAATTATTGATAATAGTAGTAGTTAACTAGGGGGAAAAAATTGCATGGGGGCATCGCTCCCCCCTGGGGGTTAAGTACCCCCCAGGGGGAGTAAATTTTCAAGATGGGTATCTTTCGAAAGATATCGTCAATACCTTTAAAACTACTGGTTGAACTATAGATCTGTGATAATTTAAAACAAAAGTTATCCATTTTTCCTTTTTTTTTTTTTTTTTTTTTTCTTTTAACGAAAAAAAAACTTGGGAAGAAGTCATTTCTTTTGATTTGGAAAAAAACTGACATCTTTCGGCATTTTGTGATAATTCTATCAGGTAAAAATCTTCTGCATTTATAACTGAAAAGAATTTGATAATTTAATAAGTAATTTTTATTGTATAAGTTTTGTGTAATATTATATAGAAGAAATTCATGTGGTGGCCACATCCTACTAGTTTTTAGTTTAATATCGTCTGAAACTTCTATACGTTTTCTTATATATTCTTTTTACAGCCTCTTCCTGTAATTAAAAGTGTTTGCTGGCATTTGCTGAAAGACTGAAAAATAATATAGATTACCTTAAATCAAAATAGTAGGAATAGAGGAAAAAGTAAGTCATTTCCACATTATATAATTAATAGTTTAAATAATAAAAAATAAGTACATTTAAAAATCAAAATACAAACTAAAGATTTTATTGATGGGAGTTTTAACCGACATTTTTTAAAATTATTTTTTAATGGAGGGGAGGACGTTTTGTATTCTAAATCGTCCAATGTTATTAATTTTGCTTTCAAAAAATTTTGAAAATCTGCTTGCGTGTGTATATGTATGCATTTATATGCACAAGTTAAAAAAACACAATGTAAGAAAAAGAAAACTATTGTTGCAGTTGCCGAGCAATGGTAATAGAGGGGTGGGTTGGGGGACAAATTAAATTTTCTGACAAGTTAATATTTTTCAGAATACAGTTTGATATTTAAGAATTCAAAGTACAGAGTGTATATTAAATTGAGTGAGGAAATGTTTAAATTAATACGAAAATTGACGAGTGATGAAATGTTTAAATTAATACGAAATTTTATCTAGGCTGTTATATGTTGCGGACTAATTTATATCTCAAAATAACCGATCCACATAAAACGTTACTTTTAAGTACAAAATCCAACTGTATTTTTGAATTATCCTGGATGAATATACCATAATCATAAGCATGCCAAGACTGCGATTACATGTTTATGTAGGGAGGCGGACGCAGACGGTTGTGGAGCAACTGCAATTTAAAAATACATTTTCACTGAAATATAGCTAATAGACGATAGATTCTGCTTAGTAATGCATTGTCAAAAAACTTTCAGACAAGTTTTTGCATTGACAGAAATAATTTTTCTTATACATGTTTTTTTCTTTTTCTTTGTAAGGGGAAGATTTTAATAACTGGACAGTTTTTAATTCGGAGTATTATAAAGTTCAGAGAGCGCTTGGAACTAAGGCCGAGTCCCCCAGTTTCTAACATTTGTTAAAAAAAAAGAAGAGGAAAAAAAGGAGGGGGGAGGGAAACACGGGGGCAAACTTTAAAATTTCATATAGGAAGGGGGGGGGAGTCATTTAAAAGCTCGGAGATAAAGTCTTTTCAAAGTAGGCCTAGGACTTACAGCTGTCAATCGGCCTTATTCCCAAATCCAGTCCAATTCATACTTATTTTTAATATAAAATATTTCAAAAATATTCTGTTACACTGGCGTTCATAAAATGGTGCTTAAATATCTTATGATTTCATTATATAAGTGATTTTTTCCTGTATTAATGATTTAAAATACCATGTATATCTACTTTTATTTTCTTTAGAGGATTTTTTATTAGATTCTATTTAGATGGAGTATATAAGATACACTTTAAAATTCGCGTATGTATACTTAATTTTTTTTTAGTGCCATGGAATTACAATCCTTTCTTTTCATTATTTGCTTAAAATGTCATAGGATGCAGATTTCGTTTTAAAAATTTATAGTTAGTGTTTTCCAACAATAGTAACTTTCATCATTTTTCTTTTTTCTAGTTATAATGGAAATTGATCCTGATATCAGAAACGAAACAAGTTGTCTAAGAAATATGAAAATAGAAAATGCCGTAAAATACCCTCATCAAAGACATTTACAAATACCAAATATTTATCCTGTTAAAGAATTTTTCACCATTTATCTTTTATTAATGTGTGTATGTTAGTAAAATAAAGTTTAATTTAAATCTAATTCAGTATGTTTTATTTTTTAATTATTTTTAATTGTATGTTTTCTTTGCAGCAAAGATGTTTTTCTTCTTAAGTGAGCTTTTTGCAATGATTCTAGTAAATTACCAGGATGCTTTCATGTGTAAAAGCGTAAAATTTGTTTCTTCTTTAGATCCTATTTTGTAGAAGAAAAATGTTTTAAAATTTGTTTTTGTAAAGAAAAAAAAAGTCAAAATATTTTTAATTCAAAATACCTAATGGCTTCTTTAACAAAAAGTTATATATTTTAAAAATTTGAATTTTATGGAACTAGTGACGAAAACCAAAAGAGTATCCGATTTTCATCTGCATTGAACCCTAAATTAATATTTAAAAATATTAAAAACTCTATATTTCTTTATATACTATTTAATACGTATGAACATTTTCCCTCCACTTGCCGTCGATTTAAAAATATTTATATCCCAGAAACTGAAGTAATTAAGGAAATTATTCTACACATTGCAATGAATTAATTATAAAAAATAAAATTATTTAGGTATCGAACCTTTAATATGTTCCTATACTTCTACGATTACGTATTAGAAATCTGATCTGAAATGAGAATTTTTATTTTCTAATAAAATAACTTTTAAAAACCAATTTCATTAAAAACAGAATATTGAAAAATGTTCAAAATTTATTACAGTTTGAAATAAAATTTGCATGAAATCTCTTAGTCTTGATTTAAGTGACAAGTTATGCATTGCATTAATATGTTGCACAAATTTACCTTTTTAATTAACTACCAAAATTGTATGCATAGTTTTTAGAGAGACCTTTATATGGAAATGAATTAGTAATTTTTTTTTTTCTTTAGCTAATATAAAAATCAATGTGAGTATTTAAAAATTCAAATTCATTTACTACACTACAGTTTCCATAAATGACCGGACACTTTCGATTTCAGGTGCGTTTTAAAATAACTCAAAAAGTACTATACAAATCATCTTGAAACTTCAGGAGTGTAAGAAACATGTTGTACCTCATGTACTTCAGTTATTTGTTTGTGCCAAAAGTGAAAAGAAGACCAGTAAAAAAATTAAAGAAAAATAAGAGTATTTGGCATCACCCAGTATAAAGTAATGCTCGAAATACAATCTGGCTGTAGCACATGATTATGGGGCTCATCCTCATTTACTGTATAAATTTTTAAGTCTCTACCGTATGTAATCAGGGAGATATAATGATTTCTTTAAAAAATTGCTGAACTTTTTTTTTTTTTTTTTTTTTGTTATAACATGCAAGGTATTAAATACAGTACAAAGCTATGTTCGGGAAACCCAATATACAACATTAGACACAACATACTGCAATCAGAATGAAAAAAAATATTAAATATATAATGAAATGTGAGCATTTTTACTAAATAATTTTTAACTGCATATGATTAAGTTTTAGCTAAATTTCATTTGTATAATTTAGTAGCCAAATGCATTAAACTACTTATATAAAAACTCCAAACAAGTATTGTGTAAACTCAAAGTTCTACGCCAAAGAATGAACTGGTCTTCAGTTTCTCTCGAAGAAACGCTAAAGTATAAGGAGTTTTACTCACATTTTTATTTTTATTCGATGAACGGTAATGCAATTTTCTGTGATTGTAAATAAATATTGGGAAAGCCCTGTTAACAATTTCTTTGTTGGGGAACAGCTGAAATTTAGTTTATTCTATGACGTAGAACTTTTTGAGTTTACACGATTTTTGTTTGGGGTTTTTACATAAGTAGCTCAATAAATTTGACTGTTAAATTTTAAAAAGGAAATGTCACTGAACATTTACGCATGCGCAGTTAGAAATTTAGTAAAAATACTCATATTTCATTAGATATTTAATATTTTTTTCATTGTGATTGCAGTATGCAGTGTTTATTATTGTATGTCGAGTTTCCTGAAAAAAACTTTGCACTGTCTTTTCATGCTTTGCGTGTTATAGCTAAAAAAAATGGGAAATTTTTTGCAATTTTTTAAAGAAACCTTTATCTCCCTGATTATATGCGGTAGAGACATATAAACTTAGAGTTAATGAGAAAGAGTCCTATAATCACATGCTACTACCAGAACGTATTTCAAGCATTAATTATTACAGGGTGAAGCCAAATACTTACATTTTACTTTAATTTTTTTTTACCGGTCCTCCTTTCACACCTCTGAAGTTTCAAAATGATTTGTTTAACATTTTTTGAATTACTTTAAAAAATGTCTGAAATCGAAAGTGTACGGTCATTATGGAAAGGTAGTGTACCTAACAAATTTTTAGTACTTCCTTCCCCCCCCCCCCCAATTTAGAAAGTTTACACCTTTTTAAGAGCATAATGCATTTGGAACGATTAGTGTTTTAATATGTAATATATATATATATATATATATATATATATATACATACATACATACATACATACATACATATATTTGTTAAAATATTTTTTTTAAGTGTATTTACAAAGTGGATGTATGTTTTGAATGGAAGAAACTGAGGTTGTTAACACAGATCTACAAATATGATGTTGGCAAAATTTAATTTATTTTAGTTGATAAATATATTTTTAATGTGCTGAAGCCGAAGAGGAAGCCAATTTTCCTCTGTTACACATAGCCTTTGCCAATACAGGGTGTCTACCAACACAATTCCTTCTATTTCGGTAGTTTCTAGTATGATTCCATGATTAATTGTAATCAATCATGGAATCATACTAAAAAGTAACCGTATAGTTATATTGGTGGAAGAGTCATGAAAAAAAAAAAAAAAAAAAACAGCGCACCCTGTATTGATAAAAATATGTGATAGAGTAAAATCTAGTTTCGGTTTCAGCCGAGCAAAAACCATCAATATCAGTCATAATTATCAAATCAATATTTTAGATTTAGACCTGTGAGATCTTTCACTATTGAGTCATATTCTACATATTGAGTCATATTCTACTTAAATGAGGCGATTAAGTTTTTATTTTGATATGGACTAAATATAACCGAGCAATATTAAGCAAATTAACCGAGCAATATTAAGCATATTTTGCAATTATTTCTGATAATTTTATTAGAAATACCATAATATAAATCAGCTTCTTTTTTAAATTTTTTATTAAAAGTTGAATGTTTGCAAAATGTACCACAACATTAATAAAAATTGTAGTTAAAAACCTGTTGAAGCGCATCATTACAAATCCTACCAAAGGTAATACAAGCTTAACCAACTTTATACCTCTGAATTTTAATGTAGTTTTGATAAAAAATATATAGCATGTCTATATATATACTAAAGTCTGGTCTTCTTGTCCCATCAATTTCCGAGGAGTTCTTATCTCAAAGTTTGAAGGTGGGAGGTACGAAGTTCGATCTCAGGTTGAGATTTTCAGCCTACCCATTCGAAATTTTCCAAGGTTTTCTTAAAAAACTTTTGTAAATATGGAATAAAACATCTTAGAATGACCTACACATAAGGCATTCTATACAGGCCTAGAACTCTGAAGTAACCAATGTGATTTTACCACCGCAATAATATTATAATAATATATTTAGAAGCCTATTCAAAACACTCTAAACTGACGCGCATTTAAAATAAATCCCAAGGCTATGAACTTACAAGTGCAAAAACATCCAACTTTAAGTTTCTTTTCCTTAAGTTGAATAAGAATCTGTACTTATGTAACGTATTTACTAGATTCTTACCTATATTCATGAAGATAAACTTACTGTTGGATATTTTTGTACTTGTAAATTGATAATAATATAATTTATTTTAAGTATATGCCAATTTAGAGTGTCTTCGATACGCTTGTAAACATACTAATATTTAATCGTCGTTAGTTAAAGCCGATTGGATGTGCTAAGTTTCTAGACCTGTGAGGATTGCCGTAAGTGTAGGTCTTTCTAAAATGTCTTATCCCATACTTATACAAGTTTTGGAGATATCCGCGGAAAATTCCGAATGGGTAGGTGAAAAATCGCAACTTGGGATCGAACTATGCACCTTCCGCCTTCAAACGTTGAGAGCAGAGCTTCTCAGCCAATGGTGGGGCCTTCAAATATTAGGTATTTTTACATGGATAAATTTACTGAGATTTTCATAATATTATATGCGAAATTTACGGAGACTTGGATGTTCTTACGTAGGTAATTTTACAGAGACTTGGATGCTCTTCCATATGTAATTTTACAGAGATTTGGATGATTTTACATATGTAACCTTACAGAGACGTGGTTATTTTTACAATGGTAAATTTACAGAGACTTATATGCTTTTACATGCTCGAATTTACGGAGACTTGCATATTTTTACATATGTAGATTTACAGAGACTATGATGTTTCACAGATTTAAATTTACAGAGACTTGAATATTTTGATGTATGTAAATTTACAGAGACTATGATTGATTTGCAGAATAGTTTCTCTGCATTTTGACAGAATCTCTTTTTTTTAATTCTCTGTAAATTTACGTAAGACTTAATATAATTAATTACCAATAGATTCTCTGTAAATTTACAGAAAAATTTTTAACAGTGTACATTCACTATGCCAGGAGTCCTTCTTATCCCGTGTTCGTGCTCACAAGTTATTTCACATAACGATTTTTTTGTAAATCCTTTATAACACGTTTCTTGCACATATAGCTTTTCTCCCGACTGAATGCAGAGCTATAAATCGGTAAACACGAATTTCGGTTTTTTTTTAACAGCCTAAACTCGTAGAAAATAAATTTCTTTACACACATACAGCTTTTTCTTCTGAGTGGATGTCCCGATGACTATATACACCTTTCAGTAAATCCTATAGAGCCAAAGTCACACAGATGCGATTTTTCTCCGGCATGATTTCCAATACCATCTTCACTAGTAAGGATGGACACTTCAGATGTTACACCGCTCAGACAAAGTAGATGTCGTTTTCGTTTCCTTCTCCAGTACATCTTTTTCCTTGTCTTCAAGACATGCATAACTCTTCAAAATTCAATGGACGTGGTCCTCAGCAATGCAGCACTTCTCATCTAGTTGCTTCGGTATTGGAGAACAAATCATTACGACGTAAGTTGTGTAAACCATTCTTGTCCTCATAGTCCCAAAAGAAACAGTACAGGAGTTATACTAGTAATACAGTTTATTTGTTCCTCGAAGGCCCTTTTCTTGCACCCCTAAGTCATCCATCGCCGAAAATCCTGTTGCAAGGGGCCCAGAAAAGGGCTGGGCCCCGCGCTAAATCCTCGCTTCTTTTTCAACCAACTTACTTCCACCGGTCAAGCAGCCAGAGTCCCCGTGCCTTCTTCTTTCCCGCCTTCAACTCGGCGTCCTTTTTTCCCCCTGTTGCCACAACACCAAACTAACGTCCGAAAAGGTTTCTTATTCAACCATATCGGCGTGAAATCCGGAAGTATCTTACTCTGTCACTTTCTCTTGGGTTTTTCCTGACACGCGAGGGGGGGAGAGAGAATATCTGCCTCCCTGACCCTCCAAGGTCAATCTTCCCTTCCCAAGTCAGAAGGAAGCGAAAAGTTATTTTCTCTTTTTCTCTCTCATCTGCGGCAAAGCGCAGATATCTTTTTCCTTTTTTCTTACACGCTGACTAAGTAGGGGATTTAATTATTTTTATTTATTTACGTTATTAAACTATTTCATTATTAATTATTTTACACAGTTGCAGAAAACTCTTCAACAGCTCCAATTCATCATTATCGTCGATCCTACGTGCAACTGGTACTTCAGTGACTTCAAAGACCCTTAATAGCGGCTCAGTGAAATGGGGTTGAGCTCAGTCCCCGGATCTCTCTTCCACTGAGGAAGTTTAGAGCATCATAAAAAGGGTCCTACAACAAGCTCGGAATTTTGCTAATCTAACGCACCAATTCGACAGAATTTAGCACGATACTTCACATAAGCACATCTGCCAACTCTATCAATTAATACCAAGCCGAATAACTGCGTACATAAGGGCCAGAAGTGGACCAACGCGTTATTGATTTGTTTAACTTATGAGGCCCTTTCTCTTGATTAAATCATTCAAATTTTCTGAAACTGTAATCAATTGTTTTTCTCCACACGTACATAACATCTACCATTTTTTTTGCCCCATTCTTGGTGCGTCGTTATTTTTGTTATAGAGTGTATATATATGTATATACAATTAAAATGTTTATTTAACTTTTACATCGGACTTTGTCATGCAAAATTTCCCTTCTCTATGAATTAATTTGATTTAAGCATCACGATTTTCAAACACTACATGATTTAGACATCATGGCTGAAATAGATATTAATTGAATTTGTTGATGTCTGCTTAAACATTTCAAACGCGAAAAAGAAAAAAAAAAAAAAAAAAAAAAAAACATAAACATAAAAATCATTCTAGTAATTGGTTTCATATTCAAGTGCCTATTTTGAATCTTAATTTAGGCATGAATGGCCGTAATGGTACGGAAAATCTTTAAGCCGTAGATCCCGGGCTCATGAGCCTAAGTATGGAAAATAACGACTTTGAAGCACCATGTCAAACACACACCCTTTTGGAACAAATGGAATTAGCATATCATCGAAATTTAGGGTAGTCACTTTAAAAGAGAGTAAGTATCCGCTTGTTTTTAGCATCATAACTTATTAAATATGTGTATATAACGTATGGGTATCATTCATTTCACTTTCTAAATGTGAAGTCCCGTTTCTCAAAAAGGAAATTTGCATGAATATAATTATAAATTTTTAATTCGTTTTTCTAATTTCAAATGTAAAAAATTAAAAACGTTGAAAAAAGACTGACGATTTACTTAAATCATATCAGTAAAATCTGATTTAAAAATTTATAATGATGTTCATGAGTATTTCTGTTTATAAAATTTCTATGTATTTAGTAAATGAAACAAACGATGTCCGCATATTAAATATGCTCATATTAAGTAAGTTATTATTTAAAAATGTGACGCCACAATTAGACATGTAATTAATGTAAAAAACAAACGGGTACTTTTTTAAATGTTCATTTTTTATTTACAAACCTCAAGGGGAAAAAATACAATTTGTTATAATTTAAAAGATTTTTTTTTTTTTTGTCAATTCAGTACATGCAAAAACGGCATTTTAATGTTAATGTCATTGAGAGAACTTTTACAACACATTGATAAAGATTTTCTTAAAATATTGGGATGTAAAATTGGCCATGTGTTAACAAAGCCACTTACATTAAAAAATTTCTAATTCATACATATTACATAAATTTAATAGTTTATTTTAAACTTTTTAAATATATATATATTATATAAATGTGGTAACAAAGTAAATGTAGAGTTGTAGGTTGTGGAGATTAAGGCCGATTGACTGCATTAGGGTCCTTGGACTGAGAAGGAGTGCCCTCCGTGGGGGATCTTTCTGAGGAGTCCTAGCACTTATTTATGCGTTTCGGAGAAAATCACGCAAAACTCCAAACAACTAGGTGGAAGAGCTCCACCTGCGATCGAACCCGACACCTCACGTCTACCAGCTTTGAGCGCAGAACCTTTCGGCCACTGCTGGGCCAAGTAAATATAGAAAAAGGGATAATGAAATGCCATCAGAGTCCTCAAATACCAAAATAAAGAAATTAATTAATTAATTAATTAATTAATCGATAACTTTTAAAAAATTGGGAAAAAAATATCCAATAATAGTTTTCATAAATATATGAAAACATCCATTAAACTTGCCTAAACAGTATTCTTAGAAAAATGTCATAAATGATAACTTGAAATAAGATATTCAACAATAACGTGGTTATACTAAAACAAAAAGAATCACTGAAAACTTATTGAAGATTTAAACATTGGAATTACGCTCATACTAAAAGAGATTAATCATCAGTAAACATTGCAAGTTTTGTATTTTGATAAAAATGACCATCTAATTTTAAGAAAGTAAAATATCACGAGGCGACGATCAAAACTGGGTACTTTTGCTTAGAGTTATAGTAAAAGTTTGTTCACCAGTATTCGCAGAATATCTGTAACACTTTCACTTTCCAGTGATCGAATGGAGACTGACCAATACTATCGATTGGAATAACTTACTTAATACATTAAGCGAAAGAGTTTGAAGGTTTGAAGCCATACCCTATTTTTGTGACTTTTGAAATTTGTTAAAATTAATTCGAGCTTTTCATCAAAAGTAAAAACTCTGTTGTAGAAAATCAATTATGTGTTAATTTTTAATATTATAATGAAAATACTTTATACATATAAAAGCAGAAAAACATTGCTTTTACCCAAGCTAAAAATTCATAACTTTTAAAATACGAGAACATTTCAGAAACAGATGCATCCTATGTTAAAAATTGTGTATAGGCACTATACCGCCATCTGCTAAATTGTGCTGTGTTGAATCGTAATAATCAGAATCAAAACATAGGAATAGTATATTCACCTGAATATACTATCGAATTGTGTTAATTGTAGTTTGTTGATGTATTCTTCTCTCGAAATATTCATAATACAAATATTCACCTGAATTCCTCATGAATTTTTGGTGTGGAGATGAGGAAAAGAAAAGAAGACTATTTCACTTAGGAAAGCTTAGACACAAACGTACGCATGACAGTGTAAAAAGAGTTTTTCATCCACAACCGCATTCAAGCGCAAATATGTCTGAGGAGTGTAATTAGTCGTTATTCGACAATATAATTTTACAGAAGTCACACGAATCGGTATTAGTTTGATGACCTGTAGATATGCATCTCCCACAGCGTCGCAAGAGGAATATGTCTTAGGGCTGCACATGTATATCAGAAGCGCTACCGCAACTGACGCATGTCATAAGTAAGATGCATATGTGTAAATTCTTTAAACAAATACTGATAGTATTTAAACATACGTTCATTAAAATTATAGTTCATTAAACATGTATTCTGTAAAGTCACATTATTAATGAAGAAGTAGATGCAAACCTCAGATAGTTTAATACGAGGATGGATGGTTGGGTTTTACGTCGCACTAGTGCTGCGCAGATGGGCAATTGGCGACGGTCTGGGACACACCCCTAGAGGTGGTCCGGAGACATGCCAACACAATTTTGATCCTCCACGGAATTGATGGCTCTCCCGCTTCGGTAACCCCCAGAGGTATAATTTTTGATGGGAACATGGAGGACATTGCGGCCACGACAGATTTTACGTGCACCAGCCACCATTAATGTACACGACGGTCTTTAGCCGGCTCGAGTACCGAACCCGCAATCTTCCAATTACGAGGCCGGTGCTCTACCGACTGGGCTACCGCGGCCCTTGATAGTTTAATACGAGAATAAGGGTTTTGTAGACAGAAAGCGCCCTCTACAATATTATGTGTGCGCCCATGCTCTCCCGTGCAATATAGTTTTTTTTTTTTTTTTATTTACTCACTAAATATTAATGCTGAATTCTATAAGGATACACAATTCTCTATTAATTTCAAAAATATACAAATTGCATTAATTGTTCTTTGTTGATGTATTCCTCTCTCGATTTTGATTTTTCCCCTTCTCAAAGTGTTAATAATTTAAATGTTTATTTTCAATTCCATTGTCCTTTTCTTCAGTTCCATGGTTTATTTATTTATTTATTTATTTTTTATTAGTGCACTCATAATATGCGATCTTTTTTTTATCTCAAAAACCAATAACATGTTATTCTTGTTTCAAGATTATAACAAGATAATTTAAAATTACATTAACAAAATAATTTAATAATAATTCAAAATGTAATATATATATATACACCGTGACCAATAAGTTCTCATACACTTTCAAATTTTTATTACAAGAACACAAAATAAATCATACAAAAACTTTTTGTATCAAATTAAAGTAACAATCATTAAGTATCTTTACAATAAATCCTTTGGAATAATTCCGACTTTTAGTTTCTTAACGAGCTTAAGTCTTTTTTGAAATCGATCCCATGCGGCACGCACGGCTTCCATTGACATTTCCTACTATATCTTTTGAATTACAATTTTAAATTTGCTCAAATCAGTGATTTTATAGTTATTCAGTTAGGAGAGCAAATATGACCACGCAAAATAATGAAGGGGGTTGATATCGGGGGAGTTGGGGAGCCATTCATTCTTTGGCAAAAAGTCAGCTAAATTTTGACTGCACCACTCCTGAACCACACGTGCGGTATGAGAAGGGGTACCATCTTGTTTGAAGCAGAAATATTCCGCCCCATACATTCTCTGGACATTTGGGAGTAAAACGTTTTCCAAAACCTCAGTTTTATAATATTAGGCATTGATTTTTAACCCCTTATCAACGAAGACTAACGGGAGTTTTCCTCTTTTGGAAATAGCGGTCCAAACCATCACAGACGAAGCATTTTGATAACGCGGAACGTAATGTTGGTTCTCAGGGATGTTATCAATAGAAACTGATCATACTCTGTCATTTTCGGGGTTGAGACTTTGCTGTAAACTGAATAGTTTCTCGTCTGAAAAGACAAATTCATCCCCAGCGTGCCAAGCAAGAATTTCTTCCACCTTTTGCTTCCATTTCATCTTAGCAGACTCTAAAACTCCGTGAATTTTAAGTTTTCTATAAACCTTGCACCCAAGGTCCTTTTTCAGAATGTTTAGCATTGACTCATTCGATATTTTGAGCTCTCGTGCTAATCTTCTAGCAGATCTTTATCCGTTTCGTCGTATCCTTTCCCTGACCCTTTTCGCAGCCTCTTTTGTCCGAACGGACCTCGGCCTGCCAGATCTTTTTCTGTCATCGACATAGAACGTCTTATTATACCTTCTGATAGTTCTGTAAATGAAATCTCTCTTCACCCCCAGGGCTTTGAAGTCTCTGAAAATTTCACCGGCTGCTCTTCTTTGACGAATTTATTTATCACAATTTCTCTCAATTTCTTCATTCTACCTAATTAAAGAAAAATTATAATTACTACGTCATATACACTTGGAATAGCTTTATAACTTACACTAAATTGCCTGCAAAATATTTGGGACTACAGCAAGACATATGTATAACTTTTTAACGTGCTTCAAAAGTTGTATGAGAACTTATTGGTCACGGTGTATATATATGTATGCAATTATTTGTCAGGGTTGGGTACATTTCTACATAACAATGCATTTATTGATATAATCCGCAACGAAATGGTACAAAATGTATGAAAAATTGATAGATTATGTTTCATATGATCATTTGTTATTTTGACATTATAACAAATCTTACTTAATCAACGGAAAGAAAATATGTATTACATTCATGGAAAAGCCGTCTACATTATGGAAGACCTAATAAAATCAATAGAAATTTATCAAAGTTATTTTGATTTTTGCATTGAGGTAATAAATCTGCCTGAAGTATCTAAAAAATATCATTGAGAATGACAGAATTATTAATAAGTGCAATCTATCTGTTGCAAAATATTAGTTTAGCTTCAAAAATACGGAACAAAACTTTTACGGAAATATACATTTTTATAATTTATTATCGAAAGGTATTTCGGCAAAACGAAGTTGTTGTAGATTCTTTCCACTTTCATCTTAGTAATATATGCCTTATGAAAAGGTAAGGAAATAAATTTATTTTTTTATATATATTGAAATCTTCAAAATAGATAAACTTTTAAATAAATAGATGCATATTTTTATAAATCTAATTAATTGAATATCTGCATATGTCTTATTCACATACACGTATTTGCTTTAAAATACACTGGTTCAAATTCTATTACATTTTCATGAGAAACTGGATTTATTTTTTAAACCAGATATTAAAAAATAAATTCTTCATAAAATGTTTTATTGAATAAAAGTATGTAATACATATATCTATATATATACAGAGAGAGAGAGAGAGAGAGAGAGAGAGAGAGAGATAAGATATCAAAATTGTTTTTAATCATACACTACGTTAAAAATATCAAACAACAATGAAAACATTTTACAAATTTATGTGTCAACTAAAAATGTGAAAGAGAAACGGAATTAAAACATAATACAGCAGTCCAAAAACAAAGAAAACAAGAATTAAGTTTTATATATATTAATATATATATACATTGATAAATACCCGGGGTTTTTACAAACTTGTCTCTGTTAACTTGAGTCTACAACCAGTATTGAAAAACAATACAATTAATTTTAAATTTATAGGCTTGATTTATGATAAAAATTGCCATTTAAAATTATTCGGGGAAGACGCTAGAAAAAATATGACTTTACAAGCCCTGATAATATATACTTCAGCATATGTCAAGAGAACATTTTAATTAAATGTTAGATATGTTTCAGTGTGTACAACGTTACTGACCGAATTATAATGTGCATTTGCAGGTGGTTATCAAAATGGTTATCAAACGTCTGTGAAAAAAAGCCTGTTTATGTAGATGCCTCCTGGATGTAAATACCGACACGGGAGAATCCAGATACGGATTGAGCTCTGCGGTCACTTTGGCTGCTGTTGTTTTCTCTTTAGATATTGCAATTGCTTCCGCATTCATAGGTTTCTTTCAATCAGCTTCTCCTTCCGTCCACTATTTTCTTTTTCCGAGCTAGTTTTGCTGCGCTGTGTATACGCTACCATGGATAGACACTGGACTTGAAACGCTTCAAAGCTGGAATATTTCGGTCACAGTAGTTCTAGTTAGTGGGGCTTCTATAATTTGTCCTCCTCAACAATCTGTGTTATTTGACGTTTTACGCTTTTAACGAAGTTAGGCGTATACATCTTCCCTAAAGTTACTTCATAGGTACCATACGATATATGTTTTTTATGTTAAAAATACTGGTGGTTTGGATTATATGTAATACTTACGAAATTCATTCTTAAATGTCACTTTTATTCACAGATGTTTCCATTATTTTGATAATCACCTGTATATACATGGAAAACATATGGAAGTGCTATAATAACCAATCTTTCTTTGGCATGCTTTTTCTTGAAGCTAAAAATCCTCAGTTAAATAATATTTAATGTTTTATTGTTACTATTATTATTAAGCTCTAGTCATTTAGAATTTGACAATTATACTAATGAAGAGTTATGCTAGATATATTAACTAAATCAAAGATGTTTCCGAGCAATATTCTATATTTCTCTAGATATTCTATATTTCTCAATAACTTTGACAATGCTTGTGGTCCGTAAGTCGAATTACTAGGACTTTTAGTACTTTCGGGACGTAATAGGCAATTACAAAGATTTTCTTGTTATTTAAAAAAAAAAAATGCATAAAGTTATTTTATTATCGCTAAAATTAGTAAAACAAAATTCTGGTTAAATTTGGAGTAAAATATTTAGCTACATATAAACATGTTGAAATATAACATAGTGATTAATACTATTTCTTCTGGGTACTGCACTGTGCCACCTTTTGTATATGTATACAATACTTCTTTTTTAACCTTGAATAATCTTCGATTTTTGTTCACAATTCTGAAGTCATTGTATTTAATGTAACATATTATTTTATTATTTTACATAAATTAAAACTTAAGTAAAAAAAAAAAAAAAAAAAAAAAAAAATCTGTATTACATATAAATATCTGCGTAACACTAAATATCTTTGTAAATAAATGTATAATACTTAATTTTGTGCTACATACAACTTTCAATTAATAATTAAGTTCTATTTTTACGGAACATTTCTTTATTTAAAGCATATTTTCGACAAATTGTATAATAAAACATAAACTTCATATATGATGACGCGTAAAAACATCATGTTACATATTATTTATTTATATTTGAAGTTACTTATTTTACTTTAAAAATAATTTAATATTTATAAATACTATTTCTGTAAGAAGTAATCTACATTAAATAAATATTATTTTTACCCTTAAGAAAAATGGTGAAATTTTAAAGCAAACAAAATATATTGAAATCTGCTTACTTTAGTAGAATTTATTTAGAACTTAGTATCTACTTTTACGTATACTAAACATACCTTTAAAATAAAAATTATTTGTTTTATTTCAACAACAATTTGAAACAACATATATCTTTGCATTTCTGTATAAAACAGTAAACATCTGAAGAAAAATTTTATGTATTCTGTTTTTAAGGCAAATTTTTATATTTGAAATACATATTTTCTTTCTGAAGTATATTTTTAGAATAAATAAATCAGCATATATCATGCTATGATTTTCGATTTAAGATATTTATTTCTTAAAAATTAAAGAAAAAAATCACATGAGTGTATAAAAAATAATGAGTAATTTAAAGGTAAAATAATAATAATAAACTGAATTTCTGTTAATATGCTTAGACTAACAATGAATTTTATTTCGTCCCTTTAACTCAATATTTCTCTTATATCACTTTATAACTGCAAAATTATGGGAATATAAACTTTTCAAAATCAATCTGGAAATTTTAACACAAAATGCATTTATACGCAAGTCTAATAAATCTAATATTCCTGGTGTTCACTTTTAGAAACTGTAACCAGAAAACACAACGTGAAAAGTGGAATTTTTTTTCTGCTTCATTTTTTGATTGTAAATTTGACATTTTAAGAGATTCTCCACTTTCTAGATCCCGAGGAGGGCATCCGTCCTTATACCCAGTTCGCTGTATAGACAATTAGCCTCAATCCTAACGCACACGCCACTTTTTAGATTTCATGCATTTCCTGTAATATCAGGGCAAAATATTTCTCTATTTATCAGTGATAAAGCTACTGAAATTTTCAACCTAGGAAATCCTTTGTCTTTTAATTCCCTCACAATAGTTACAGCTACTTTAATAAACATATTACAAGATGCATTACTCAGACGCAAATACAATTAACTGTATGGCAAGAATGATTTTGCCTACACTCTCTAAAAGGGATACGAAAATTTCAGGGGAATTTCTTCATTTTTGACGAAAGTGTTTCTAGGGTTTTGCTCCGAGCGAATATTTCGTCAAATTGACGAAATTTGTTTCGTTACCTATTTGAGAATACGAATTTCAGCAAAAATAAAAAAATATTCTCTCCTTCTTATTTCGTCAAATTGAGAAAATTACTTTTGTCACTTGTTTGAACATTCGAATTTCGTCAAAAGTAAAGATACATTTTTTTCATCCTATTTTCGTAATACAGAATAAAATACAAATTAAAGAATTATAAAATTACTTTCAAGTTCGTTGCTTTAGGCTTTGTCTCAATTTATCCATATTTTTACAGAAATTCACAGAAATAAGCGCACACAATATTTTGTGGACATCACAAACATCCATACCCGCACCGCAATTCGAACCCGGGATTTCGGAATCCAGACGACAGCGTCCTACCGACCGAACCATCAGTCCGGCAAATAAAAGTCATTGTAACGTAAAGTCGAAACAACACAGGAAAAAAAAAACAATATGGTGGTAATGAAAGCTAGCACATGCTATTGTGAGTAAACAGCTTCGTCAAATATTTGAGAGTTCATGTTTCCTCAAAAATCACGTGATCGCTTGACAAAATGGTTGTCAAAAACAATGAAGTTAAACCCGAGATGTCTGAATATTCAAAATTGAGTATATTATTTCTGAGAGTGCATCCTTTTTTCCCGGATATAATGAATGAGAAATGTATATTAAACTTACAGTCGGTAACAAAAATGTCCGAACACTAGCAAAACTTCCTATGTAAAAAAAGTACACTTCACACGGTTTTGTTAAATAAATCCTTATCGAATCATGTTCTTACACTGACTAAGAACAGGAATCGACAAGGATTTAATTAACAAAACCGCATGAAGTGTACTTTTTTTACATAGGAATTTTTGCTAGTGTTCGAACACTTTTGTTACCGACTGTACGAACATCCTAATTTAAATAATAAATTTAAGCTTTTTTAAAATTACAATATATTTACTGTATACTATATACTGTGGGTGATCAAATTATAAGATTTTTTTTTTCTGCTTATTAACGAAATACTGGATGAAAAGGCCTTGAACTTCAAATATGCAAAAAACGTTTAGAAACTCACATTTTCTACTATCAATTAAGTCACGAGTGCAATAAAGGCACCAAGACAAATTAAAGAAAAACATAAATGCTTTGTTTTATCCTGTATCAGAAATGCTACAGAACATTAACACCATGGTCTCACTTACTATCTATAGTATTCGCATGCTTTTTTGTGGGAATCGCATCACATTTAGTGTGATACAAATTTACTTTTCAATAATTATTAAGTTTTTAAGTTTTTCCTTATAACAAGAACGAATTTAAAAACAAATTTACAAAACTTGTGAAGTTTTCGTTGCTGCAAACTCCATCTTAACTTAATTAGATCACTAAATGGATAAGTAAGAGAACACAAGACTTGAATTAACAATAAATAAAGTTTATTGGAGCAGATTAATGGGAGGGCGGCCTGGCAATCAAACTAGCTTAGTCAGCGTATTACTCAATCAAAATATATGCATCAACAATTAAATTAGAAAATCTTAAATATCTCACCCCAGTAAACAATTGAAGGTGTAGAGACGGTTGCACTCGTAACTCCACTGCTGCGACTTCACTTTCGATCAGAGGATTCCCTACAAATCGAAATTCACTTTCACGAGCGCTAGCAAATACTCGTACTAACACTCATCACGACTTATTCCTCACTCATTCCTCACTCCTCTAAATCTCAACTACTCAATACTCGCCAAAATAAGACTTTCCACAATTCACTATAATACTCCAATATCCACACTATAATATGCTCCGACATCCACTGTAATATACTCCAACATCCACTATAATATACTCCAATATCCACACTATCTACTAAAACCATCTCCATTTTATACTTCTTCCTACACCCTCCTTTCTCTCCATTTCAATCCGTCCTTTTAAAATCACTTCTAATTTATCTAACACTCAGAATCTAATTCTTTCATTGCAGCACCCTGCCGACACAAAACTAACCCGACCTCAACTTTCGCCGAGTCACTGGCGACGAAGCGATTTTAACCGTTCCCAATTTCTACTTTGCCGGATCCAGCTTAATTCAAACAACTGTGGTGACGTTCTGACGTCTGAACCTCACAGTCCCCCTCCAAGAAAAAAAAATTAGTCGGGGAAATCCCCAACGGGTTTCATCGAGTGATTTTAAAACAGTTTAATTCCATATCTAACTATCTGATATCTTGGAAGTGTGAGTGCAGCCGTCACTTAAATTTTAACCGGGTGAGAGAAACTTAAAAAAAATTGTTAAATCCCTGAGAGGAAAACTCGGGGACGCAAAAAAAATTAATTTTAAACTTTTAAATAAAAGGCGTTATTTTACCCCGAGAAACTCCGGGACCCTGACTGAGCTAAAACCAGGATTACAGTAGGATTAACAAACGTCTCCCTGTTATGCCAGGAAGGAAATATCTTAATTTTAAACTTGAGCTTGCTTGGCTTTACATAGTAAGTCGCTTTACAATGCGACATAAGAGTTGAACTGAAAATTTAAAAGTTCAGTAGGGGGAAAAAAAAAAAAAGGTGATGCTTCACAAAAAAAGTCTTTATTAAAAAAAATAATTCTTGCAGCGACTTGGATAAGAATGGGAGACCCAAACGAGCACAGGAGATGGCTAAACGAAGATCAGCATCAATTAGCTTCATAGATCAAACGAATGTGGCTAGGACAAAAGCAGCAAGGAATACAGATTGAAGACCTGGGATCTCAGAAAGACAGTCTGGGTGCAAGAAACTTCAGCTACTACTTAGGTCATCAAAAAAACGAGGCTTTCCATCTTTTGCTTACAGTAGAGTAACACTGTGGACATCAGATTAGACTCTGTAATTGCCGAAACGTCAGTGGAGGCCCTCTGTTGAGACTCAAAACGGTTTTGGGCTGTGTCTGTGTGTCTGTCTGTCGCGCGATAGCGGCCGCAAAAATAGCGCTATTGACTTGAAATTTGGTACACATGCTCATGAGCCCCACGAAATCAGCTGTATAGTTTTTGGTATGTATTCCATTTGTAGTTCGTATACAGGGACACGCCAAAGTTTTTCTTATCATTACGGCCTATGGGAGGAATTTGTATGTATCGCGGTAGTGGCCGCAAAAATAGCGCTATTGACTTGAAATTTGGTACACATGATCATGAGCCCCCCGAAATCAGCTGTATAGTTTTTGGTATGTATTCCATTTGTAGTTCGTATACAGGGACACGCCAAAGTTTTTCTTATCATTACGGCCTAAGGAAGGAATTTGTATGCATTGCGATAGCGGCCACAAAAATCACGCTATTAACTTGGAATTTGGTACACATATTCATGAGCCCAACGGAATTAGCTGTATAGTTTTAGGTGTGTATTCCATTTGTAGTTCGTGTACAGGGATACGCCAAAGTCATTCTATCATTACGGCCTATGGGAAGAATCTGTATGTACCGCGATAGCCACCGCAAAAATCAAGCTATTGACTTCCAATTTTTACCGAAAAGTCAGTGGAGGGCTTCCGCTGTGACTCTAAAGGATTTTGTGTTCGTCTGTCCGTCTGTCTGTCTGTCTATCGTGCGATAGCGGCCGCAAATATCACGCTATTGACTTGAAATTTGGTACACATGTTCATGATCCTCACAAAATTAGCTGTATAGTTTTTGGTATGTATTCCATTTGTAGTTCGTATACAGGGACACGCCAAAATTTTTCTTATCATTACGGCCTAAGGGAGGAATTTGTATGTATCGCAATAGCAGCCACAAAAATCACGCTATTGACTTGCAATTTGTTACACATATTCATGAGCCCAACGAAATTAGCTGTATAGTTTTAGGTGTGTATTCCATTTGTAGTTCGTGTACAGGGACACGCCAAAGTTTTTCTATCATTACGGCCTATGGGAAGAATCTGTATGTACCACGATAGCCACCGCAAAAATCAAGCTATTGACTTCCAATTTTTGCCGAAACGTCAGTGAAGGCCCTCTGTTGAGACTCAAAAGGATTTCGTGTTCCGTCTGTCCGTCTGTCTGTCTGTCTGTCGTGCGATAACGGCCGCAAATATTATGCTATTGACTTGAAATTTGGTACACATGTTCATGATCCCCACGAAATTAGCTGTATAGTTTTGGGTGTGCATTCCATTTGTAGTTCGTGTACAGGGACACGCCAAAGTTTTTTTTATCATTACGGCCTATGGGATGAATTTGTATGTACCGCAATAGCGGCCGCAAAGTTCTCCGATTGACTTGCAAATTGACACATATATTCAGGCTCGGTATAGAAATAGCTATTTATTTCCTTAGGTCTATACATTTTATGGCTTGTATACAGGGACACGCCAAAATTCTTACATTACGGCGTATGCGGGGAATTTCGTTTAGAGGTATTTTAACATCTTTACTTTGCAATCAAGAAAATTAAACTAGCGTACGTGAGTAAGATGTTTAAACTTATGTTGTTTGAAAAAAATATGTGCTCTTAAGCTTACTAATTAATGAACCTTACAAAAGTGTTCTGACAATGTCACGTAGTCATCCAAACGATCTTAAATTTGGAACAATTATTAATTTTAAACGCAAAGTAAGCTGAATAGTTTTTACTGGTGTATACAATGTTTATGGTTTGTTTACAGAGACACGCAAAAGAATTTCGTAGCATTAGAGCCTATGGACAAACTTTTATTTAAGCGCGCACTTTAATGCGTTTATGCTGAATTGAACTTAATAAAATTAACATACATTATAAAGATGCTTTAAATTATGTTTACTCTTAAAAAAGGTTATGTATAGACTAAATAGTTTATGGGACCACACAAAATAATTCCGAGTATGTACTGTAATCATCCAAATGATGTCAAATTAGTTTTAAAAATTAAAGAGTTATAATTAATTAGGTTTATTCTTATTATTGGCGTTTATAATGATTGTGGCTACTTTTCCCGGATACAAAAATAATTTCGTACTATTAAGGTCTATAGTCGGTATTTCTTAAAAGTTTATTTTAACATGGTTACACTTCATCAAATATAATGAAATTTTGTTAGAATTTTAAAAGCATGTTTTCTTGTTGATAATTGTGGACATAGAATTGGAAATTAGTTTAAAGGTTACGCAAAATATTTCCGATATGCTATGTAATTTTTTTGTATGAAATTTGGTAGTTATGAAATTTGGTATTTATGAATTTCAGGGAAATAATACAAGACCGTCGTTTATTAAGAATACATATTGTTGCGTACTTGGGGGGTCCGTAAGTTGTCCGAGAATGAAAGGCAAAACTTGCAAAAATTCAGTGATGTATTCACAGGAAGTTCCAGAAAAATACAGGTCTATAAACCAAGTATCAGCTTCAATTCAACCAGTAAACACAGCTTAAACAACAGCCTTTAACAGCAAATCAACAGTACAAACTGTTTTGCAATAACACATAAAGAAAGTCTCATCTAAAGAGGCTCAAAGCAAAGCAAGCATTTGACGAAACTGACACAGATCTGAGACTGACCGCCTTGGCGAAAAAATGCTCCTTTTATACTTTTCTATCAAACACAGACTGTTCTGGAAAATTCTCGTATCTCACAATGAGATTAGAGCTTCCATATTTGGTATATCCCTAATAAGGATTTTCTCGCCAAGATCGCCAAAACAAATCGCCAAGGAGAAAAACATTCGCCAAATTTGGCGCCAAATTCATTTCTTCCCTTTTTTGAGCTTTTTTAAGTGTTTTTAAAGGAAAATTAGGCTATTTTAACACTAAAACGACTAGAAATGCACAAAGTTAGCATTTTATTAATTTTACTAAACCTCTTTGAAAGAATTGATACAAAAATAAATGCAATTATTTACAATTCCGTAACACTTTATAAGATATGCAAATAGAGACACAGCGGGGGGTTGAGGGGGCGGCAGCCCCCCTCAGGAATGTATCTGATTATGGTAACAAGTCGATCGAATCAATATATACGATTATATAGTAAGGAATAAATAAAAATGACCTATTGAATAATTTCTGATGTAAATAGGACGTTGAGGCTCCTGATCTGCAGATCCACTAGTATAAAAGCTTTTTACAGTAACAAAGTCAAAGGGAGAAGTTAAATCCTCTTCTAGAAGAAACGGAGACATGTTCGTCTCTATTAACATAGTACATAGTTTAGAAACAGAAAAATTTCTCCCAACTGAGCTAAAGCATAAGCTGAAAAATTTAGCAGTTAGTCTTTTTAATGTTATATAATTAAACACGATTTTTATGCTTATAGCTAAAAAAAACATTTTCTCCCTCTAACAGTACATACAGATAAACTTTTAGTACTTATACAAAAGTTTTACAAATACAAATATTCAATTTATGCATACAGATACATCATTTATAGAAATACAAAAGAAAAAGGGGGGAATATTTACAAAGGGTCAAGAAAAACAATTTATGTTACCAGCTCTGCAGGTGTTGGCTACAAAGTAAAAGAACTTAATACATACATAAAATAGATATTAAGAGAGAACAAAAATGCTGACATCGAAGCTCAAACATAAATTTTAATTTGAAAGTTCATGGCTAAATTAAATTTTGCATTTTTAGTTTGGGAAAGTCCATTGCTTTCGTAATAGTTCTTAAAATATAAAGTCCCAAAAAGGCTTCAAAGTATGTCGAACATTTTGTACAGCTCTGACAGAAATGCACTTGTTAATAGAAAAAAAATATAGAATGGTATCATCTGATTTCAATTTGCAGTTGTAACGTCAGCAAGGTTAGAGGTCTTTGTGAATTTGCTAGTTGTACTCGTCAGCTAGGCCACAGGGTTGAAGGCTTTCTGACCGGGGTCTAGGGCTATCCCAAAAGGCTTGTACAAAGGCTTGTTCGGCAGGTGATTCATATGGAGGAGCTTGTTGCCGGAGTCTGGCTTGACGCCGGGTATTGAATCGGTGGTGCGGAAAGAACTCGTCCGTGCAGACCCAGTCAGGGGCCGCTAGGAATTTCTCTATGTGTTGTCCGCTAGCTGATGAAGAGGATGGAGATCTTTTTGGAACCCTTGCCTTTCTCTTAGGTCGGAAAGAGTCGGTGTGCACAGAATCTGGAACCGCCAATACCTTCTGTGGTGGATGTGTTCCAGAAGACTTTGAGGACGCCGCTTGAGGGCGTTTTAGACCTTTGTTCCAAGCATTTTTCTTTTTAATCTGCGGTAAAAAGAGCTATTAGTAAAAGAATAGTCGCGTTTGCGACCAGTTTGCCTAGGAAATTTCACATTAGAAAAGTTTGATGACCACGTACGAGCTCGCTTCTGTGCGACGGGTCTGCTAACACTGGATTGATCAGCGGAAATGCCCTGAACAGATTGTTCCGGTGTTGAAGGAGTAGGTGGTTTATCAGCTGTACAAGAATCAGGAGCACTAGGTTGGGAAGTGAGGTTAGGCGTAAAGACGGACTGTTCGTCAGGTGGGTTTGAACCCGGCACGCTATCACTATCAAGAGTTTCAGCATATGATTGAGTGCGCTCTTTAAATATTCGTATCTGATCCACGTTTATTGTAGTAGGTGTGCCGTTAAAGTCGATTGTGAGATTGTTATTCTCTACCTTTAAAACAGAGAAAGGCCCAATGAATTTTGGCCCAAATTTAGCTACTTTAGCATCTTTCTTTGAGCTAAGAAAATGTGATTCTAGGAGTATTTTATCACCCACATTTACTTCTAAAATTCTACGCTTTAGGTTGTAATATACAGCTTGCTGCTCTTCAGCTTTTCTCAAATCTCTCTGAACTTCTGGAAGCAATTCTTCAATATTTCGCGTAATAAATTGAGATGCATTTTGCTGTACTAAAACCAGTTTTTGAAAGAGGGTCAGAATCTTTCTGCCCAAAAATAATTCAGCGGGAGTTTTTCCTGTCGCATCACTTACCGCTGTACAAAACGCATAGCCAAAATGATAGAGAAACTGATCCCAATTTTCATGATTTTGATTAATGAACGTCGCAATCATATTAATTAAAGTTCTATTAACACGTTCGTCCTGATTAGCTTGCGGCCGATATGGAACCGTAAATACGTGTTTAATTTCGAGTGTATCGCAAAGTGCCTCTTAAAGACATTACTTATAAATTGAGGACCATGGTCCGTTACAATTTGAAGGAGGGCGCCGTAACGAGAAATATAATTATTAAAGAAGGCAGTGGCCACTGCTTGTGCCGAAGCTTTACGCAAAGGCACAAATTCAACCCATTTACTAAAATAATCCACCATAAATAACACATAACGAAATCTATTAGGTTTAGAGAGGGGGTAAGGACCGATTAAGTCGAGTCCAAGAATTTAATTTGGAAAATCAACTTTAATAGGAATTAATTTACCGGCCGGCTTTATATTTTTATAATTATATTGCTGGCACAAGCGACAACTCTAAAAATATTAATTAACAAACTTCCTCATTTTAGGAAAGTAACAGGCATCCTTGAGCTTTTTATTAGGTGTACCGGAAAGTTATGTTGTTTTGAATTAATAAAATGAAACCGGAAATTTTTGTTTAACAGTGTTTACATGGTACTTTACAAATAACCATCTTATAAGTTACCTAAGAATATCTTAAATTTTATCCAGGATAGATTTCCGATGTCAGTATTTTAATTCAAAACGACAGAACTTTCCGGTACACCTAATATAAGTTTTCCTAATGCCAAGGTGCCCTGAAATTGGAGAATCATGAAACTCAAATAGGATGGCTTGACGAAGAGATTGGGGAATTACAACTCGTAATTCGTCATAAGATGATAATGATTTTGAATAAAAAAGCAAGCCATCGATTAAAGAAAAAGATTGGGACCAGTTTAAGGCAATGGCTGATTCAATTATTGAAACTGACTCAGGATCTTCTAAATACTTATAGATTAATCCAAATTCAGGATAATTTTTTTTTGTTCTTGGATTAATGGATCTCTCGAATTTAACACAGAGGCTGGCATAAGCGGTAAAGCTACTTTTTCCTTATCAGATACGAAATTATCGTTTAAAGTAGTTACTAGATTTGTAGAAGCACATTGGTTTAATTGTTCGCTTTCAATTTCTTTTACTCGAGTTTCAGTTACATTTGATAACATTTCGTATTGAACCGGTTCAGCATTTAAATGCGAATGATGAATATATGAAGCTTGAACAGTAGAATTTAACTGAACATTCTTTTCATTTAAAGCAAGGGATTGATTTACACAATTAGATTCAATCGTATTTTCTTGAGTTGGAGTAGTACGTGTACGTGAAAGAACGTCCGCTACGATATAGCCAGAGCCAGGTCGGTGTTCAATGTTCATATTAAAGTTAGATAACTTAAGAGTCCATCAAATCATGCGAGGGGAGAGATTCTTTCCAGTTGTTAACCGAGTTAATGCAGCATGGTCCGTAACAACTGTTACTAGAAGTTGCGTAAAATATAAACGAAATTTTTGCAGTCCCTAAAGCACTGCTAAACATTCACGTTCAGTTACTGGATAATTTCTTTCTGCAGCGTTAAGCGTTCGGGACGCATATGCTATTGGGCGGCCTTTTTGGCTTAAAACGGCACCAATTCCGTTGGAAGAAGTATCCGTAGCTACTTGAAATTTTATATTATAATTAGGAGGAACTAGTACAGGAGGAGCGCTAAGTATAGTTTTTAACTTATCAAACGCTTCTTGTGCTTCATTTGACCAGTTAAATTTAATTCTTTTCCTTTTGAGTTTAAAGAGGGGCTCGCATATGTGAGCAAAATTAGGTACAAATTTTCCATACCAGGCACACATGCCTAGAAATCTAGAAACTTGTTTGGAAGTTGTAGGAGGGGGCATGTTTAAAACTGGCTGAACTTTTTCATCATCTACAGAAATACCAGCAGGCGTTATTTTGACGCCTATATACTTAATTTCCTGTCGTGCAAAATGGCACTTAGAAGAATTTAAAGTAATTCCTGCATTTTGTAGTAGAGTAAAAACAGTTTTTAAATGATTTAAATGCTCATTGTAAGATGAGGACGTGATTATTATATCATCGAGATAAACATGTACAAATTTATTCAAAACAGGTTTAAGTATAGTTTCCATAGCTTTTTGGAATGTTGCAACTGCCTCTGAACATCCGAAAGGCATTCGTTTAAAACCAAACATGCCTTTTTAGTTATAAATGCTGTTTTTGCTATATCAGCGGGTTTCATTGCAATTTGGAAATAACCCGATGTCAGATCGAGAGTAGACATAAAATTGGTCGTTGTAATATGTGCTAACAAATCATCAATTATAGGCAAGGGATACTGAGGATATTGTGTAATAGAATTGAGCTTACGATAATCTATAGCAAATCGCCATGCCTCAGGATCGGTAATAGGCTTACCATTTTTTTTACGACATAAAACAACAGGAGATGCGTAAGGAGAAGTTACAGGCATAATAATATCGTTTTTCAACATTTTGTCCATATGCCAATTTATAATATCTTGTTTGGCTTGATCATAACGATAAGGCTTGCTAAAGACTGGTTTATTAGTTCCAGTGTCGATTTCATGGCAAACAACATGGGTCAAGCCAAGTGTATCAGAAAATAACTGTTTAAACTGATTAAGAAAATTAACAAAATAATTTTTTTCAATATGAGTGAGGGCACTTTCCTCTAGATTAACAATTAACTCTGTCGGCTCGACAAGTTTAGAATTTGACTTAGAATCATCAATATGTAAAGATTTACTGGCAAAATTTATTTCAACGTTATTTGCTTTCATAAAATCTAACCCTATAATGCAGGGATGCTGAAGATTGTCTATGGCGTAAAAAGGCCAATTAACACTTAAATTATGAATTTTAACATTCAGGCTGACTTCGCTTCTATTAACACAGGACTGGCCTTGAGCCGTTGTAATATTTAAATTTGTCCGCTTTAAAGGTTTAAAGGCAAAATACTTTTTATAAGTTTCATATGCTAGAAAGGAACGTTTAACACCAGTGTCCCAATAAGTAGGTATGAAAATGTCATGAATTATTGCATTTAAATTAGGAAGGTCCACCGGACTGATACAAATTGTGTCTAAACATATGGAGGTGGTTGGGTTATTCAGTGACTGTTGACCCTCCTCACAAGAGCCACTTACTCGTTTAACTGACGACTCTGGTTATTACGAGAGTTACGAAGATTTCTGTTATTTCTATCAGCTCGAGAAAAGTTTTGAGACTGATTTTGATTAGAACGATTGTTCTGAGAATTTTGAAAGTTATTACGCCTTGGTTGCGGCGATTGACGTTCTTGTTGATATCGGTTGAAATTTTGAGGGGGGGGGGGTGAAATTTTCACGCCTAGAATTTTGCATATTTCCAGTGACTCGCTGGCGACTAAAGTTATTTTCCATCCTTGGAGGTTGACGTTCTTGGTACTTATCTAAGGTTTGAAACAGACTGTCGTAAGAAGTGACAGGTTTCAGATCAAGGTAATCTTGAATAGGAATAGTCAAAAGCGGGGTTATAATTTCCATTGCAGCGGCAAAAGATATCACTAAATCCAGCTGCTTTATAATATCTAATTTACGTAATAAAAATGTTGTAGGTTTATCGTAAAACGACATTTTAGTAGTATAAAGTTCATGACGAAGTCTGGTTTTATCAACGATAGAAGAGAATGAACTATTAATTTTAAGTTTCAAATCCTCATACCTGGAATTTTGGCCTAGAGCTCTAGAGGCAATAGTGTCGTACCAGATTTTAGCATCTCCTTTTAAGGAGTATTTTAATAAATTAAACTTGTCAGCTTCCTCAATTTTAGAAACATCAAAATATTGTTCAAGATCCTCAAACAATTCAAGTACATTATTTGAGCCGGTAAAATAAACCCGAGCGGGGGGATGTCGAACTGATTTGGGCGCCACTGTGAAGTTTTCGTTGCTGCAAACTCCATCTTAACTTAATTAGATACTAAATGGATAAGTAAGAGAACACAAGACTTGAATTAACAATAACTAAAGTTTATTGGAGCAGATTAATGGGAGGGCGGCCTGGCAATCAAACTAGCTCAGTCAGCGTATTACTCAATCAAAATATATGCATCAACAATTAAATTAGAAAATCTTAAATATCTCACCCCAGTAAACAACTGAAGGTGTAGAGACGGTTGCACTCGTAACTCCACTGCTGTGACTTCACTTTCGATCAGAGGATTCCCTACAGATCGAAATTCACTTTCACGAGCGCTAGCAAATACTCGTACTAACACTCATCACGACTTATTCCTCACTCCTCTAAACCTCAACTACTCAATACTCGCCAAAATAAGACTTTCCACAATTCACTATAATACTCCAATACCCACACTATAATATGCTCCGACATCCACTATAATATCCTCCAACATCTACTATAATATACTCCAACATCCACACTATCTACTAAAACCATCTCCATTTTATACTTCTTCCTACACCCTCCTTTCTCTTCATTTCAATCCGTCCTTTTAAAATCACTTCTAATTTATCTAACACTCAGAATCTAATTCTTTCATTGCAGCACCCTGCCGACACAAAACTAACCCGACCTCAACTTTCGTCGAGTCACTGGCGACGAAGCGATTTTAACCGTCCCCACTTTCTACTTTGCTGGATCCAGCTTAATTCAAACAACTGTGGTGACGTTCTGACGTCTCAACCTCACAAACTTCCAGAAAAATTGTCAGAATATTAGAAAAACTTAATTTTGAAACATAAAGCGTTCACGTGCAATTCTAGATAAATAAAAGTATTTCTAGTAGGGGAGAGTGGGAAAGAATGGGGATGAATGGGACGCAGGATGAATGAATGGAACAGTAGCAAAAGTTTTATGTTTTGCATGCACCAGGAACTTTACAATTTTTCTGATATATGGCAGTACTGAGGTGATTCATCAAGTGCAGTTCCAGAGTTGTGCTATCTATAGAAGGGCAGAAAAAAATTAAAGTGTCTTTTTCTGCTGCTAAAGTATCTTTTATTGATTCAATTAGGTAATAGTAAGAAAATTAACTATTTGCTGAAAGTTAATATAGCTCTTATATGATGAAAAGGCATAATCTTTTACTGTGTTTATGATATTCAAGAAGAATATTGACAATTGTTCATTAAACATATTTCCTGTTTTATATGATCATGTGGTGGTGGGGATGAATGGAACATTCACATTTGAAATCCATTCGTGTTATAAGCTAAAAATTTGCCAAAAATATTAACTTTGAAATAAAAAAAATATATATATATATCTAAATAATCGTACGATTCTCTGCAAAAACGCATACAAATATTGTACATAGTGAGTGAAATTATGTTTTAAAGTTACAAGTCATTTGCAGCTTTTTATGATGCAAAGTCATCCAAAGTATTTGCGCTTTTCTTGAGTCTGTGGTTAGTGCCTAACTGCAGTCGTGTCTAAACTGATAGTGGAAAATGTCAGTTTATAAATGTGTTTGGTATGTCTGAAATTCAAGGCCATTTCGTCCAGTATTTTATTTTTTATTTTGTTTATTTTGTTTATTTTTAAGGAAATAAAAATAATGTAAAAATGAAAATAAATTCTAGTAATTTTATTATCCGCTGGCTTTTAAATCTCATGTAATTGTTTTCTAGATAAAGTATTGTAAATATATATGGCATTATATAAAGTCAAGCATGCCTTCGGTTTTTTATTATTATTTTTTTAATACTTTAAAAATAATCACTTAAATTTCAGCGTCTTTATTTTTCTTTTTTAATTCTTAACATCACATTTAATATATTCATTATGTTAATGTCCTTATCGAATTTCGTTTTCTAAAGATTTAATAAAAACGGTAAAGTTATACGTGAAATAATTAGCTCATTAATCACTTAACTATATCACGTTGCGTAATTAGACAGCGTACAGAATATAACACAGTTATTATTATTATTATTATTTATTTATTTATTTATTTTATTTTTTTGTTAGAAAATATTGTAAGAAACTAAAGGAGGTAATTGAAACGAAATAATAATAATAATAAAGGTTCTGCCTTTATAGGCAAGCGAAGTGATGACGTCACTAGCCGTCGGTGGATGCAAGAAAAAGATTTCCTATGTTAACCGCCCATTGGATTTTTTTGTAAAAAATTATTAAAAATCAAGAAAAGTTATTTCCCTGTTTTAATTCCCATATTTGGATATAGATATGTATTAGCTATCGTATGCATGTGTTAGATTGAGTTATTTTGCTATCAAATTGACGAAATTTTAATTTTAAATTTCAAGACTCTGCCGTCCTTGGCGTTTTTTGTATTTGGCGATCAAAAACAGAATACGAAAATGTACATGCCAGATGTATATTTTCGTGATATTTGTTGTACGAAATATTGTTTCATATTATTCATTAATCTCTTAATATAAGTTGTTAAAATAACCATGATTTTTGAAAGGAATTAAATATGTTGCCAGATAATTTGGCGATTTTTTTTCCCCAACCAAGGATGACACATATGAAATCTATTCTGCTGCAACATATTAGTATCTTATATCAGATACTTTATTTAGACATTTGAAAACAAATTTGACTTCAAATTATGATAGAATATTTATAATTTTCCTTTTAATTAGTATATTAGTTGGATATTTATTGTGTAAATATGGAATCCTTTGGAATGAAATGTTTATGTTCAATCGAATATAGAAGACTGCCATTTTTTTTCTAGAGTTTTGAAACTTAAAATTCAAATTTTATCAATTTTACTGCAAAAACAACTTAATCTAACGTATGCACACGATAACTAATGCATATCTATACCTAAATATGGGATTCAAATCGGAAAATAATTTTTCTGAATTTTTTATAATTTTTTATAAAAAGTCCAATGTGCGATTAATATAGGAAATTTTTTTCTTGCATCCACGGACGGTCAATGACGTCACACTTCGCTTGCGTATAGTGATTTTTTATTCATTCAAAATGATGTAACTTTGCGTTTTAAAAAATTCATATTGCCAGAAGCGATAGAACTTTTTTTATTTAGGCTCTAATCTCGAAAATTATCGGGTGTAACATTTACGGAGATCATCGACTCATTGTTATCTTTATGCAATAATTCGTTTTATATCGATAAATATATCATTTATTAACTTTGCTTTAAAATCCATTTATCAGGATGAAAATAAAAATGTATTAACTTTTGTTGACTTATTCTGATTAGGCTCCAATCTAGCAAATCATATGGTTGTAATCTCTGTAACCTTTACTAGGAAAATACTTTGATCACAAACTCATTGTTCTCTTTATGCAATAATTTGTTTTATATCGCTATACAGATCATTTATTGACCTTGATTTAAAATCTATAGAGTTCTAACAGATGACGTCACGAGCACGTTTGCTGAGGGACAGTTGACTTCACTGACCCATTTTATCAATGCGGAATAGTGTTACAAATTTATTGTAACACTGCTTTGTAAATGTATTTGCAAAAGCATAAAATAATTTGACTACTGCGCTTCCAAAGGCATGGAAAAATTAGCATTGTCCTTCAGCAAAGTACGGTTGCTAAGAGGAAAGTCACGTGGTTGTTAGAACTCTATATATACGGATGAAAAAAAAAATGTTAATCTAATTAGACTAATGTCGTCATTTTTTCTTATTATGTCATTGAACTGACAAGGGAAGTATGAATTAGTAAAATTGCTATTGAAACCAAACCACGCTTAAATTAAAGAGCATGGTCGAAAACATTGGGTAGCGTACAAATTTGCTGCAACAACTCCCATGGGGGTGAGATATGCCCTCTATTAGTTTTAGTTATTTCTATAAAAGCCAACAAAACACGCAGCGAAGTGTGACCAAATGGTGCAGTGCCAGCGTGCTTGAATTCGGATCTGCAGGTCGTGGGATCGAGTCCCCGCGAGGGCGTTTTGTATTTTTTTTTCAACTGAAATATTTATTTTCGACACTTTTAATTAAATTAAACCATTATTGTAAGAGAAAATATATTAATTATATTAAAAGAAGTTTTTTTTTTTTTTTTTTTTTTCTTTTTTGCAGCGCGGGTAATTCAATATTTTTTTTTTTTTAACCAATTCATTTACTTATTTATTAAATTTAAAGAAATTAATAATTTAACGGGAAATACTTTTATATTATATTTAGGTAAGATTTTGTTAATGATTACATTCAGATAAAATTTTGTTAATGATTGTTTTACATAAATTATTAATTACTATTTTTTATCGGCGACATTAATAGCAAGACTTAATCGTCTGCTCTCAATTGTATTATTTATTAATGCTATTTTTTGCATGAAAAATCCTGAATGATGAACAGCTGTTGCTTAACTATTAGACGTCGCATTTAACTTTTATTTCAAATATTTCATTAAACAACTATCAAGTTTCGTGGTGTCGGAAGAACTGACAATAATATTGAAGACAATGACAGATTTTCTCAAAATGATTTTACTAATTTATAATTAATTTACCTGTAAAAAAATTCAAAATCTCGGTAAACATGAGTTTTACAAATCAAGTAATCTCGACGAAAAGCCAAATATTTGACAAAATGTTCGTGATGAACAATAATTGACGGTGAACAAAATTGAAATTCAAATAATTGTGATCAATCATTTTATAATTCTTGTTCTAATTGTGAAAAATACTTATGGTTCCATGATTTTTCTACTTTTAATCATAATTGTTATAAATTAGAAACTATATTCGTAGCTTTAAAAGTGGTTTTCTTTTTATAAATACAAAATAAAAAAAAATGCATTTCTTACATTCATTCTCAATAATTTATTTATTAATTGGAATACTCAAAAAAAAAAAATATTCTTAATGTAATAAACATTTTCTCTTAAATTAATAATTTAATTTAATTAAAAACGTAAAGAGAAAAAAAATTGAAAAAATTAAAATACAAAACGCCCTCGCGGGGACTCGATCCCACGACCTACGGATGCGAAGTCAAGCACGCTGGCACTGCACCATTTGGTCGCACTACGCTGCGTTTTTTGTTGGCTTTTATAGAAATGACTAAATCTAATAGAGGGCATATCTCACCCCCATGGGAGTTGTTGCAGCAAATTTGTACGCTACCCAATGTTTTCGACCATGCTCTTTAATTTAAGCGTGGTTTGGTTTCAATAGCAATTTTACTAATTCATACTTCCCTTGTGAGTCCACGAGCATAAATATAGTCCATTTATAAATCTTATTTTATTTTTTATTTCATTTTTCACGCGCGTTTTTTATTTCCGAATTCAGAATTATTTAAAAAAACTTTTTCGATACTGTCCTTCTCAAAACTGACTATTATTAATTTTCTTTTCTTTTTCCTAAAAAAAAAAAAAAAAAAAAAAAAAATGATGAAGTTCTGGCGAAAGCAGAATTTAGTTTAGTACAGAGGACTTTTTTTTTTTTTTTTTTTTTTTTTTTTCAAATTATAATATCACTTTCAAATTATTCAATTATATTTTCGATAAATTTTCGATTTCGATAAATGTCCAATTATCGAAAACTGGTATCGTAAAAAACCGTACATTGAGACTAATAGTCCTCAGTCCTAATAATGGTTTTTTATACTGCGAAATTAAATGTAAATACAGGGTGGCCATAATTAAACTGCAAGTGTTCAAGGGGTGCTGGAGGGAAAACTACTGGGAATATTCCAGTGAAATTTGGTATCTACACGTTTCAGAACATGCGCAAATCAAATATGAAACAAAAACAAAATCGCCATTTTCACCCGATAGGTGGCGCTATACCGTATTTCAACGCTCACCGGTGGCATATACAACTTCCAAAACCGATAGACAGAGCATAATGACACTCTAAGAGGCATATAAACAATATAAAACATCACTTACAGTTTATAAAAATTTATGGATTGTTTAATTTGTGATCTTAATTTACGTTAATTTTTGATTACATGATACTGTAAAAATTTAATTACTGGGGCGAATTGTATGGAATTTTGATGAACTGTAAGTGATGTTTTATATTGTTTATATGCCTCTTAGAATGTCATTATGCTCTGTCTATCGGTCTTGGAAGTTGTATATGCCACCGGTGAGCGTTGGAATACGGTACAGTGCCATCTATCGGGTGAAAATGGCGATTTTTTTTTTTCATATTTGATTTGCGCATGTTCTGAAACGTGTAGATACGAAATTTCACTGGAATATTTCAAGTAGTTTTCTCTCCAGCACCCCTTGAACACTTGCAGTTTAATTATGGCCACCCTGTATATAAACAGATTGAGTTTTAGAATAGTTTCTTTACAATTTTTAATTTGAAGCTTTTTACATGAAATTGACGTTGTCATCATGTCTTCGTGTCACGCTAATAAACAAGGCGCCTCCATCTTAAAGTAAATATAAGCTGTTCCGTTTGTCGCTCCTTGGCTTAATTGGTTAGAGCGTCAAGGTAATAACGGGGTGGTCGAGATTTCGATCCCCGTAGGTCTAGCGTGTTAATTTTTGCAGATAATTAGTAGAAAAAGTGTCAGTTGATAAAAAAAAAAAAAAATTCCTTGCTTACACAGTATCCTAAGAACTTTTGAAGAGTTATTTTAAGAAGCTTTTTTTTCTTTTAGATGTTAAAAAACACAAAATATTTTAGGTATTAAAAACGCACAAGATAAAAAGTTTTAAGTAAAAAATACATAAAGATATATATTTCCAGAAGCTTTTCATGAAATTGGATTTTGTCATTGTTTCTTTGTGTCACGCTGAAAAACAAAACGCTTCCACTTAACGTAAATGTTAGCACCTGTTTTCATCACTTGTTAGCTCAACTGAATAGAGCGTCATGTTCATAGCGCAATGGCTGTAAGCTCGATTCTCGAAGGCTTAAGTGTTACTTTATTGCAGGTAACACTGCTCGGCATGAAAATTGCCTCTGACATCATTTCAGCATATTCTTATGTAAAATGACCTCCTGAATCTGAATAGGACGCCTATTTCGCCCTATCACCCACCGTTTTTCAGGAGTAACCCCCCCCCCCCCCATTTTTTATCATTTTTCAGTGATTTCATGGCTATAAATTTGATTTTTAGGAGGAGGATTATTTTAACCGTTAAATATCTTCTGAGGGGTTACAGAGTTGGGAAATTCTAAAACGTGGATATTTGCGACAAGGGAAAAAATTGGGGAGGGGGGGGGGGAATTTGCCACTGAAAATATGCATTACATACCTTATATAATTTTTTATTTGTTACTAATGTTATTTTCTAAAATTTATACTTTTTTGTTCTTAGGTGTTAAATTAATTATTTTTCATTCTTCAAATCAAATTATGGAACAGGGAAAGAAATTGAGGGAAGGGTGGTGTATCCAGAAAATGGAGGGTGACTGGACAAATGGGAGTCATATTCGGATTCAGGAGGTCTTTTTACATAAGAATCAGCAATAATAGTATCAGATCTAGATTTTTTTTTTTTTTTCAGAGCACTATAATTAACAGAAAAGAAGTCAAATGATAAAATAAAGGTCCTTCGTTGTCTACACACTATCCTAAAAAATTTTTGATTAATTTTTTTAAGAAGCTTCTTTTAGTTACTAAAACGCACAAAATAAAGACGTAATTTAAAAAAAAAAAAAAAAAAATGGAAGAAGCTGGAAGTTTTTAGTGTGTAACCCTAAAAAGCATTAAATATATATATATATTTTTGCAAGGACAATTCTATATAAAAAAAGTAAATAAAAGTTTCAACAGTAAGAAAATTGTTGAAACAAAATATAAATATTTAAAGAAAAAAATAAATATTTCACTTTGCAAGAAATGAAAATTTTTAAATATTCAAAATACTTTAAAATGCATTTGAGGACAATATTCTTCTTTGTATAAGTATTTCTTTGAAACTTTTAGCATGTTCTATGACTCTCCTTTACTGTTCTTTAATTTTCGGTTAATGCGTGTCGCGGGTTCGATAGAAACTTTTTTATAACTAAAAAGTAGAAAATAAAAGTTTAAGTAAAAAAATCATTTTTTAACAGTAGAAGCTTTTTATCGTGGAGCCCTGAAAAGCATAAAATAAAAATTTATTCTTGCAAAGACATGCTATAAATAAATGAATGTTTCAACACTAAAAAAAGTTTAGAGAAAAATATAAATGTATCACTCTTTCCAGAGATGAAAATTTTTAAATATTCAAAATATTTTAAAAAGCTTTCGAGACCTTTGAAATGTATAGCTTAACAAATACTTATGTAGAAAGTAATGATTAAGAATATTGGTCTCGATAGCTGTTTAAAATATTTTGAATATTTAAAAATATTCATCTCTGGCAAAAGTGATAAGTCTATATTTTTCTCTAAAATTTTCTTCGTGTTTGAACTTTCATTTATTTATAGCATGTCTTTGCAAGAATAAATTTTTATTTTATGCTTTTCAGGGCTCCACAATAAAAAGCTTCTACTGTTCAAAAAAAAAATTTTTTTTTACTTAAATTTTATTTTATTTGTCCAAAAAGTTTGTCCAAAAATGTGCAGTCAAATCTTGCTAATGAATATATAACAGTATAATAGCAATGGGTGGATAAATCTATAAAAAAATTTAGCAAGATTTTTTTTTTCGCTCGTTGTAACAAACAAAAATTAAATCTAATCAAAATCTTGTCATTAATAAAGCAGGTAAAGGTGGCCAGATTGGATTTAAGTTCCTGAAGATGCTCTTAAGGAACATAATTTAATCAAAATCTTGTCATTACTAAAGCAGATAAAGGTGGACAGATTGTTCTCATGGACAAAACTGATTATGTTGATAAAGTTAATTCTCTTTTAACTGAAGGACCTTATACTGAAATTAAAAAAGACCAAACTAAATCTCTTCTATACTCTGTCCAAAAAGCTGTTAAAAATTCCATTGTTCTTCATGACAATACCAAATTCTCGGTTTCCCCTTCTTCAGAAATTTGTGCTTGTTTTTATGCTTTACCTAAAGTTCATAAAAATTATGTTCCCCTCAGACCTATTGTTTCGAATATTGGTACCTGCTACTTATCCCCTCTCTAAATTTTTAGCTTCTATTTTTTCTCCTTTATACAGCACTAATAGTCATACTATAAAAAATTCCTATGATTTTGTGAAGAAGATAAATAATCTGAATCCTGTTAATTGCCCAATGTTATCTCTTGAAGTGAAGTCTTTATTTACTAATGTCCCCCCTGAAGGTGCGCTTAATTGTTTAAAAAAAGGGTTACCCGAATTTCATTATTCTGACATTGAAATCAAAGAATTTGTTAATCTAACTAAACTCTGTGTTTCCCAAACTACTTTTGAATTTAATAACAAATTTTATAAACAGTGTGATGGCTTAAGTATGGGTAATCCTTTATCTCCTATTCTTGCCGATATCTATATGCATTATTTTGAGGAAAAATTATTAAAGATGTTAAATTTAAAATGCTTGTCACGTTACGTAGATAACACTTTCATTCTTGCTGAAAATCCGTTTGACGTTTCTGCCATTCTTAATATTGCTAATGCTATTGATCCCATATTCAGTTTACTTTCGAGTTAGAAAATTGTAATCAACTTCCCTTTCTTGATGTTTTAGTTACTAGGTGCGATTCCTCTTTTAAAACCTCGGTGTACAGGAAACCTTTCTCTGTTTCTAACCCTCCCCATGCTCTCTCTAATCATCCGGCTAAACAAAAAATTGGCACCTTTTATACTTACGTACATCGTGGCCTTAAAATTTGTTCTGATATTTATTCTCTTAAAGAAAAACTCAATTATTTAAAGTCTGTTGCTATTAAAAGAGGTTTTAGACCCTCTATAATTCATAAAGCTCTCAAAAAGTTCAGTAGGCCAATTTATAATTCTACTCTTTCCATTGATGATAAAATTAAACCTGATAATCTTGTTGTCTTGCCTTTTTATTCCCCCTTATGTTTTAAATTAGCCAAAGTTTTGAAACGTTTCAATTTTCACGTTATTTTTAAACCTGTCAATGAATTCAGATTCACTTCAACTAAATCCCCTTTTCCCGAGCTTCAAAAGTGGGGTATCTGTAATTTCCCTTGTAATAATTGTGATTTCTCTTATATTGGTCAAACAAAAAGAAATCTTGAATGCCGTTTACGTGAACATTCTCGGTATGTTGTTAATCAAGAAATTTCTAAATCTTCTATTGCGAAGCATAGTTGGGAATTTGATCATAATTTTAATTTTAAGAGTGCCAAAATTATCTTTCATGCCAAACGCGTTTCCGAACTGGATTTTTTGGAAAATTTAGCTATTTACCTTAATCGTGATAAAATTGTCAATGAAAAATCTGATTCCTCTTTGCTGTCTACAGCCTGGAAAAATTTGTTTAATTCAATTAAATAATTTCCTTCATTATGTTTATAACATAATAGTAGCTATAATAAAATAATTCTAACAAGGAGAGGTCACGACATGGAAAATTCAGATCCTGACGAAATTGCGCAGGATTGTGGTATACTATTAAGGTAACAACATATTAAAGAAGTAGGACCCACTATCCACAAAATTTCGAGTAAAAAACGTTTAAAGTTTCAATAATCTTTAAATACAAGTTATTTCTGTAACTTGGCATAGCTTACGTGCCGGTGGCGTGAGCTTACAGCGTTAGTCTTTCACCTAGACGACCTGGGTTCGAGGCTACCTACGGGACTTTTTTTTTTTTTTTATGTAATTTAAATTATTTATTTATTTTTACTTTATTTTATAATTCAATTCAAAATTTTAATAAAAGATTATTTAATTTTTTTTTCTTTTTAATATAAAATAAATATTTTTTTACTATTTTGAATATTTATAGCTTAAAAATGCAATAAATTTCTATAACTTAAAAAGTAAATTTTATTTTTGTTTTAACTATAAACTAAGGTAAAACTACAGAAACTGTTTTTAATTATTTATCTAATTATTTAATTTTATTTTTGGTATGTTTAAAACAATACTAAATTTTGTTTTTAAATTACAAAAAATAAAAATAAAAATATTAAAGAGAAATGATGATTTTAATTGCATATAAAATTACTATCCAAATTAAATAATTACTTCTCCAATCAATACAGCTTCTTGAAAAATTAAAGCATAGGATTTCGATACTATTAAATTATTACAGGCAAAGAAATGTTATCCTTAAATGTAGATTTTAAATGTTAATCAACATACTTTCTTCTTCGACAACGACTTGCTTTTTCTTTTTATCATTCTGGCACGAAATAAAATTTCATTTGCTCTCTATTATTAACAAGCTAAAAGCGTTTACGTAATTTATATACATTAAAACCAAATCAGGATTCTCAAACCAAGATTTAAGTACATCTGCTAACTATTTTACAGCTTGCTTATTTTTTAATTTTTTTAAATTTTTGTCTGTTTTTCTTTATATTGTTGTTTAGTGTTTTGCAAACCTAAAATTTATTTTTTCAGTTATAGAAATTTATTGTATTTTTAAGTTATAAATATTATAAATAGAAAAATTTATTTATTTTATATTCAAGAAAATTAAAAATTTTTCTTATTAAAATTTTTAAATTTTGAATTGAATTATAAAATAAAGTATAAATAAATAAAAAATTTAAATTACGTAAAAAATTAAAGAAAAAAAAAAGAGTTCCGTAGGTAGCCTCGAACCCAGGTCGTCTGGGTGGAAGACTAGCGGTATAAGCTCACGCCACTGTGGCGCTATCTCGCTTGAGAAATAACTTGTATTTAAAGATTACTGAAACTTTAAACGCTTTTTTCTCGAAATTTTGTGGATAGTGGGTCCTACTGTTTCAATATGTTGTTACCTACATAGTATACTACAATCCTGCACAATTTTGTCCCGATCTGAATTTTCCATGTCGTGACCTCTCCTTGTAAGTAAAAAAAAAAAAAAAAAAAAAAAAAATTAATAAATGAATTTTATTAAATTTACTTATTAGTATAATATTAATTAAATAAATAAAACAAAAAAAAAATTAATTGATTATTCCTTCCCTCCCTCTTTTTTTTGTGTGTGTGTGTGTGTATGTGTGTTCCTCTCTGATTGGTTCTGCATGATGCTTCCTATTGACTGTTTGTGTTGCTCCACCCCCTCTGGATTTTGTCCTGCTTTCAGTCTTGCTTTTGCCTCCAAGGCAGTAGCACGTGTTCTTTTGCACCTGATGAAGAAAGGCTACGTCATTTCGAAACCAGTTGTGCTGGCTTGAAATTTAGTGTGTGTAAAGAAGTTTTAAAATCTAGTTACCGATATCATAATTGGTTGATTGCGAGTTCGATATTCGGGATGGCTGACGATCGCCGTGTACACTAATGGTGGCTGGTGCACGTCAAAACTGTTGTGGCTACCATGTTCCAAAATTATTACATTTCAGTATTACCGAAACGAAGGATCCATCTCCTTCAAAGAAGATTAGAATTATGATGGCATGTCTCCAGACCTTCGCCAATTTCTAATGCGCCGATTTCCCTACGACGTTAAAATTCATTCTCTCACTAATGATATAAACACTTCACAAATGCGAACTTTACATTAATTTATTGTAAAGCAACTTGGATTTACATTTAATGTCAGTACATTTTTCACATAAATGTATCTAAGGCAACATATCATAATTTAACTAACATTTAGAAGACAAATGAATATATAATGAATTTAACGCTACAAATGCATTTACAAATGCTAAAATTTTCATATCAACAAATTTTCCAAAATAAGCTTTTCAAAACTTAGCTTTTAAAGCACTCAAATTTCTTCAAAATTTAAAGGCAACTTGGATATTAATTTATGAGACGCATTCAAATTTTATAAATCTGACGTTAAGTGTTAACTTTCAAATGAAACAATGGATGCACAAAGCTCTAATTTCTACTAACGTTTCACGCTCCAAAGTGTCCATTAATCTATTTAAAGTTAAAAATGAAGGGAAGCGTATGAATGTTATTATGTGTAACAAGATATAACATATGTTGTATGTTTCGATTACTGAATTCAGAGAAAGTTTAACATAATTTATATCATATAACTGTAAACAGAAATTTTGTCTTGAAGTTTCTGTAACAATATTGAAAAATAAATGGATTTAGTAGAACAATGGATTAAAAAAAATAATTATTTAAAAAAATATTAAATTGGAGTTTTTAAAAGAAAATCTCTTTTTTTTCCCCATAAATAATATATTTAATTTAGAAATTTTTACTCATGAATTCATCAACCGTGAATATTTATTTAAATCAAATTGGAGTTTTATTTATTTATTTTTATTTATTACCAACTATGGTAATAAATAGTTGATATTTTTATTTATTACCAACTACGGTAAATAAATGAATAAAAAATTTCTAAATTGGAATGAATAAAAATTTCTAAATTGAAATTTCGTGGTCTATGGAGTTGTGCTTCGATTATTATTGTCTCACCTGATATATCTGCGTTTGCAGACTCGGTGACTTTGCCAACGATAATTATGTGAGAAGTGCCTAGCTGGTTGTCAGCCAGGGTAGCTCAGTGGTAGAGCACCCGTGCGTTAAGCGAAGGTGCCCCGGTTTGATTCTCAGCTCTGGTATTTTTCACATAGTTGGTAATAAATAAAAATATCAACCTTTACACTCCAATTTGATTTAAATTAATATATTTAAGTTTGAATTTAAAAGTTCAAGTGTGTGGGTTTTTTTTTTCCAACCAAGTTTGTGCACAGTGCCTCGCAAAATTATTTCAGTACACTACAGTCTATAACAGGAATTTTCTAAAAAACCTGTTTTAGTACTATAATACAGCATAAAACATAATAAAATTAGTATATATTATATATAATGTATAACACATTTATGTATATAACCGTATATTATAACTTATTGTGTATAATTATTGTTTTTGAGGGTCGATAAAATATTCGGGTGCATTATGAGACATACGTAGAAATAGCTCGATTGTATTATATTCATGTTCTTTTCTTCTTTCATTTTTCTTTATATTCTAAATTTTAGTGTACAATATTGAATATATTATATTTGTGCCACTTATTTGTTTACAGGTACTCACAAAGGAATTTAGAAATTTAGATATTTTATGGTCATTAAGAGGTATTTACTTAAAGCATATTAAATATTTTTATAACAAAATTAACATACATTATTCAAATTCATAAAAGCACGTTTTCTATGGGGAAAAAAGTGTCTGAGTACCATTAAAGATTATTTTACAAAATCTCACTGTGTAACAAGAATTTTTATGAGAACTTAAGTGGAAATAAATCGGAAGTTATTTTAAGCTATAGTAAACGTTTTTTTGTAAATTTTATTCTATTTTTAGCTAATATACAGGGCTACAAAAATCTATTTATTCTGATTTTTTTTTTATAAATTTATAAATATAACTTTTGTGTAATTTTCCACTCTATAACTCAAACAAAGACCTGATCAAAGAACCTCAAATAGTGTAAATTTAACAAAACTTTCAAAAATTTTAACATAAAATAATACTTTCCCTACTATATATATACATTATTTTGAACAACTAGTTGTTTTTGTCTCTTATTGGTTCTTAATATGTATCGCAACATTTTTGTGTCAGTCTTACCTATAAGTTAAAATCAGTTCTATTTTTGTTGTGTTGGTTTTGTTTTTAATCTATTAATTGCTAAGTTTTAAGGTTAAATTTTATTACGATATATATCATTTATATTTGTATTTAAATTCCATCTGCTGCTTATGCGCAATAAATTTAAATGTATTTTGTTTAATATAAACAGTTTTTTCATTAATTTTAAAATCTTGTTTATGTTTAACTGTATATATAATTATATATATACATAACTTTGCTAATTTGGCTTTACCATTATTTTTTATTACGATATATATCATTTATATTTGTATTTAAATTCCATCTGCTGCTTATGCGCAATAAATTTAAATGTATTTTGTTTAATATAAACAGTTTTTTCATTAATTTTAAAATCTTGTTTATGTTTAACTGTATATATAATTATATATATACATAACTTTGCTAATTTGGCTTTACCATTATTTTTTAAAACGTTTACATGCACTTTGATTAAAGCTGCAATTGCGCTTATTCTTATGTGTAATTATTTCAATTTTTAATCATTTACCCTATTTGGCTATTTGTGGATCTATGCTTTTACCAACTCTTTGATGTAGAATTGTTTTATCTATGATAAATATTGGGATATTCCTTTAGTGGTATAAATGTGCCTAATTGAGTCTTGACTTTTATCATTAAATTTAAAAGTTTTTTTTTTATTTTTTCATGCACAATATTCTGAACAACTAATTGTTTTTGTCTCTTATTGGTTCTTAATCTGTATCGCAGCATTTTTGTATCAGTCTTACCAGGGTTTAACCTGGCAAAAAAATTACTTTAGCATTTTAGCGAAAATAGGCAAGCACTATTTTAGCTTTTTCGAAAGTTAATTAATTCTCTGGATACCATTGATTTCTTTTACTTAGCTTTGTTATCCTCAGTTCTGTTTTCTATTCATTTTGTTCATTGATGATTTTAACCAAGCATCCATATTTGTGACTTTGAAAATATGAATCAGGGAAAATATGTTTTGATTTTATCAATAGAAAAAGAGGTATTCATATCATATGTGTAAAATGAAAAAGCAATTTAAAATTAAAGTAAAGTGTAGTGGTAGATAATCGTGAAATACTAGTGCTAAGAATGCTTCTATGAATCAAATTCTGAATTCTGACATACTTTTAAATATTTTTGCATTTAAATTCAATCATTAAAAATAAATCCAAATTACTATATAAATAATCATTCCCAAAAATTTCAGTCCTTTCGTAGTTTTTGCCTGCAAATATTACAATATATATATATATATATATATATATATATATGAGTTATTATATAGAGATATTTTATACAGTTATCCTGTTTTAGCTTTTTAACGAAATTCTGACCAACATGTTTTAGCAAAATATGATTCCTTTTAGCAAAATGCTAAAAAAACTAATGGCAGTTTAAACCCTGAGTCTTACCTATAAGTTAAAACCAGTTCTATTTTTGTTCTGTTGCTATTGTTTTGAATCTATTAAATGCTAAATTTTAAGCTTAAATTTTATTACGATATATATATATATATATATATATATATATATATATATATATATTAACAAGTTTTTAGAACGTAGTAAAAGCCGAGCAACAGAAGATTTAAGACTCCTGAAACCACATAGACCAATAAGAGTAAAATTTTGTCAAATTAAAATTACCTGTGAAGACTTTGTGTTAATAATTGAAACAGTTAATTTTTATTTTTATTTTTGAAACAATAAATTTTACTTATTGATTTTTTATTTAATTTAAACTTCAAACTTGCCTTAATATTATTCCTAGGTATAGTTAGTTGCTACTTAAATAATGTTGCCTTTACGTTAAAACGGCATGAAACCAAAACAAAAGAATCAAACAAGCAATGAAACAATGAGAGATTAAACAATTAAAACTTTTTTTGACAAATTATTTTTCAATTAAGAATAGCTCAGAACAGCGAAGAAAAAAAAAACTTTTCAAGAGAGACCTTTTTTACTGTTGAGCACCAATGTATGACTATATAGGAAAGAGAAAGTTAGGGAAAAAAGACAAGAAAAACTTTATGATGCAACAACATCGTGTTTCTTCTAGTTTGCTTGAATATTCAAAGCAAACAAACATGCACGATTTCTCTTGCACCTGCTTCTTCAAAAATAATAACTTTTCTCGCCACGTGTATAATTTAAAGGTATTAAAAAGGAATAATGCCTCTATCACAAAATAATATAACAATCGCAATAGTATCCGTAATTCTATTATTATTAATATTTCTTCATTTATTTGCATTGGAGGTAAGAATTTTTCTTCCTGATTTTCATCTATACATTTAGAAAGTTAAAAATATATTCGAATTTTGCCTTGTTAACATTAAGGTTCTTATGAAAATCGAAATGGAAAAAAATGAAAATTTTAAGATTAATTTCCCAATTTTGAGAATTATACTAAACAAAATTAATACTAAACTTGTAAATAAAATCATGTAAATTTAAAATAACATTACACACTTTTAGACTGTTAATTAAGGAAAGTTAAAACAAAGATAAATAAATAAATTTAAACAAATAAATAAATAAATAAATAGATAAAGACTAAATTGCATTTTAATGTTTCTTTTTACCATGTTTTTATTAACTTAGATTCTTGTTTGTTTGTTTGTCCAGTACAAATCTTGCAATAGATTTTTAACTAACTTCTCGACAAGCTAGATATTTGAAACTTTCAGGATAGCTCAGAACACGGTGACAATACATTTTTTAAATACTTTTAGTCAACTGTTCAGGTTCCGCTGCTTTTGGCAGCGTTTAAAAGATTGGACAGAAAATTTATTTAACTAACTTCCCGACTAGCTAGACATTTGAAACTTTCAGAATAGTTCAGAACACGGTAAAAATGTATTTTTTTAATACCTTTAGCCAACTGTTTCGGGTTCCTACTGCCTTCAGCAGCGTTATCAGTACAAAGCTTGCAAGCGATTTTTCACTAACTTCCCGACTAGCTAGACATTTGAAACTTTCAGGATAGCTCAGAACACGTGACAATACTTTTTTTAATACTTTTAGTAAACTGTTTCAGGTACCTACTGCATTCAGCAGCGTTTATATGATTCAACAGAAAATTTAACTAACTTCCCGACTAGCTAGACATTCAAAACTTTCAGAATAGTTCAGAACAAGGTGAAAATGTATTTTTTAAATATTTTTAATCAACTGCTTCGGAACCCTGCTGCCTTCGACAGCGTTACCAGTACATCGAATCTTTACTAACTTCCCGACTAGCTAGACATTTGAAACTTTCAGGATAGCTCAGAACACAGTGACAATATATTTTTTTTAATACTTTTAGTCAGCTGTTCCAGGTCCCTACTGCATTCTGCAGCGTTTATATGATTCAACAGAAAATTTAACTAACTTCCCGACTAGCTAGACATTTGAAACTTTCAGAATAGTTCAGAACACGGTGAAAATGCATTTTAAAAATATTTTTAACCAATTGCATCGCGACCCTGCTGCCCTCGGCAGCGTTACCATTACAAAGCTTGCAATCAATTTTTAACTAACTTCCCGGCTAGATAGCCATTTGAAACTTTTATAATAGCTTAAAACACGAAACCAATGAAATTTTTTATTACTTTTGTCTATATGCTCCGGGTTCCCGCTGACTTCGATAGCGTTTATATGATTTAACAGAAAATTTAAAAACATGGTACATAAAAAGTTCTTTTTATCTTGTAATTATTTTTTATCTACATTTCAATTTTTTTTTTTTTTTTTTTTTTTGTTGTTGTTGTTGTTGTTGTATTTACAAAGTACATACCTGCCAACAATGTAATTAATAGTTCGTACAATTGTTAGTACCTGCCTTTTATTTCACACTAATGTTTATTTTTAGAATATTTGTCTTCTCATTTAATCGTAATTACATTTGGAGAAAATTGCTCTAAAAATAAAATGCTATGGAAAAAGGGGCGGGCACTAGTAATTTTAAGGAATCTATATATTAATAGGCAAGCATAAAATTTGTTGTCCCTTTTTAACATATTAATTATGGGAGTAGAGGGTTGAAAATGGTATCATTCGAAAGGTATGGTTAGCCAGAAGGTGCGAATACAAATATTATTTTCTTACGATGTCAAGAAGGTATTTAAAAATACATTTATTTTTTATGCATTTTCCCCCATTTTTCCCTTTTATACACGTATTCCTTCACATTAAAAAATACCTAAAAGTAGAAAGTTGTTAAATCTGGCAATTTCATAAAGCTCAAATAAAACCATAGACACAGTAATTTGTATAACGTAGCATCACTATACGCAAGCGAAGTGATGACGTCACTGTCTGTCCATGGAGCCATGTAAAAGATTTTCTATGTTAATTGTCCATTGAATTTTTTGTAAAAAATTATTAAAAAATAACGTAAATTATCTGCCGATTTTAATTCCGATATTTGGGTATAGTTATATATAAATTACTGTCTACATGTGTTTGATTGAGTTATTTTTTCTGTAAAATTGATAAAATTTTAATTTCAAATCACAAAACTCCAGAAAAAAAAATGGCAAACTTCCAGTTTCGAATGTAAACATAAACATTTCATTTCAAAGGGTGATATTTAAACAATAAATATTCAACTAATATACTAAATAAAAGGAAAATGGATTTGTTACTAACTGATGCATGTATAAGTAGACGATACGGAAAAAATTCCGATTTCCGTTTTCTGCTGAATTTACATGTTTTGACCTTTCTTTACGTTTCAATTAACTGAAATTGGCAACTTATTTTTTAAAAAAGTGTCTTTATTGCTAGCTTTTGTGGGTAGAAGAAGCAAGTAGAAGATACATAAAAACTTTTGATTTCCAGTTTTCAATGAATTTACACGTTTTGAGATTTCCTTGCATTTTAATTAAGTGAAATTAGTGAAATTGACTGCTTATTTTTATTTTTTTAAAAGTGGATTTATTATTTTTTTCTCTGCATATATAAGTAGAAAATATAAGATTCAGAAATGTTTTAGATTTTCGGTTTTCGATAAAGTTACACGTTTTGAAATTTCCCGAACTCAATTCGACCATTTTTGAAAAATATCTTTTTTTTTTTTTTGTTCAAACACTGTACTTTATGAACCAATCGAATTAATTTAACAGAATTTGATACTTGGTTGGACCTTGGTCTGACATGGTACCTATTAGCTTCTGGGCTGTATCACACAACAAGGGGCGTTTTCACGTTGCGATTTTCTCTCATTTCAGGAAAGGCTAACATCTACAGAGAGAAATAGTTATATTAAGTAAAACTCTGCTGATTCAGTTAGAGTGAATATTGGCAAACAATTGCCGCAGCTGTGTTGCAATTATATTCCGTTTAGGACAAGGCAATAACTTTGCTTTGCCTCGCTTTGCAAAAAAAATGGTCGAGTTTCGACCACTGGGCGATACTAGTATTAATTAGAATGCTGGGAAATACGAAAGCAATTCAACAATTTAATTTTCTAAAATTAACTTTTGAAAATTTGTGACAATTGTGACATTTTATGAAATACTCTCTCTCTCTCTCTCTCTCTCTCTCTCTATATATATATATATATATATATATATATATATATATATATATATTTTTTTTTTTTTTTTTTTTTTTTATACTTTTTTTTTTTTTTTTTTTTTTTTTTAGATAAAACACTGATTTCAAAAACAAAAATATCTGGTTCTTCCAATATCCCCATATTACCGTGTTCGAGTACGAGTTCAAACTTGTACATTTACAACTCTTTATACCGTTGTGATATAAGATGGCCCCAATAGTGGCCGAGGGGTTTTTTCCCCACGAAGCTGGTAAATGAGAGGTGCCGGGTTGGATAACAGATTTTGCTTGTCGCAATAGTCGCTTAGAATTTTCTGTAGTTTTCTACGAAACTAGCATAAATATGGGCTTGGATCTCTTATAAAAATCTTCATGGAAGCTTTCCATGCATGCTTAACTCCCTCATGTAGACCATAGTTTTTACCCTCAACACCAATACCAAATGATGTAAGACAAGCTGACCTTTGCCTTAATGGCATTAAAATTATCAATTATACATTACAATGGTAAGATTCCATATATTGTAAAACATGTTTTCCATTTACATTGTATTGTATCTCGTCGAATGTAAAATCCTAAAAACAATTAACTTACTCTCTTGAAATGTGTGACTGAATTTGCTTACTCAAAAGCTAGTGAAATATTTTTTGCCATAATTTGAGAGGAATTTCTAGGAAAAATCAAATTTGAGTAAAATCAGTCTTTTCTGAACAAAAATATTTTCAGTCAAATTGATTGTTTAACTGTCAACTCCTTTCTGAACGAATTTCGATCATTTTTAATTTGGTTCAACAAAATTGCGTAATGATGGTGTCATCTAACGATCATATTTTAAATGACACAGGAAAAATATTTTATATATATATAATAAATTAATCTGTATATTGTTTTAAAAAATATGTTGAGGACTTTCGATAATTAGTAAATCAAACTATCAAAGATAATTTTTTCTTTCTATAAATATATGAAATGTTTTATACACAACTGAAAAAAAATAGTAGAGTTTTCAAATCACGGGTGTCAGTCAGAAACAACTAAAAATGAGCAGTGAATGGCTTTTTAAAAACTGTTTCTGAAAGAAATATATGAAGTACGAAGAAAAAGAACAATGTACACTGATGGATAATTGCTAAGAACGGATGACAATAGCTTAGTTATTGTCATCCGTCCTTAGCAATTGTCTACCAGTGTATTTATATGATGTAGAAATTTATTTATGTCTAAAGTTTTTGATATTTTTATTATAGTCATTAAAACTAATTTATTAAAATGCATGTAAATCGTTCAAAAAATGTGTTACAATATTTTAATTATAATTAAACTCAACATGGAGAATAATATGTATAAACAAACTAGTACATGCTGTTGTTTCAAATCATATTTATTCAAAAAATTCTGCAACATTGCATAGAAGAATACTTTTTTTTCTAAATTAACTAAATTATACATTATACAGAATTAATTTGCAAGCTTCTAAAATGTCAGTTTTTCATAGAGTTTCTGTTTTTTCCTCAATTTTAAATCAATAATGCTATTTTAAGGAAGTTTATTAGGTTTTCCATAGATTTATCTTATGTATAAAACAAGTAAAAATTGATAAAAAAATATTTTCTCCCTTTGAAAATGATTGAGAACGGCTATACGACTATTTTTTGTACGAAATCGTTTCGTTGTGGTAGCGCGTTTATTTGCCACCAAAGGGGACCCACGTTCAATTCCAGCGAAGGGAATCTGGTATTTTTTCCAGCATCAAACAGGTTCACTCAAATTTGGCCCAATTTCTCTCAAAAATAACTTGTTTCAGTTCGCTCATATCAGCTCAATGATTTGAGAGGATTTCTCTCAACGTGAGAAGTTGCCTTTCAACATGACGCTTGAGTGGAAGATGGCTCAATTTGAGAGAATTTTCTCTTTCCATTTTTAGAGAGTAAGTTTATCAAAGTAATTAAATGGATCCCATTTAATTTTCCCATTGTTCTTTACCCATTTAAGATTACAGATCTTAAATGGGTAAAGAACAACTTATACCAAAAAAAAAAAAAAAAAAGGGAAATGACATCAAAATTTTATAAAGTTCTAAAGACAAACAAAACATAGCTGATTTATGTACAGGGATGCCTGTAAATATTCCAAAGTACTGTGTTATATAAGAAGTATTTCTATAAACATATTTTAACGTCTTTCTTTTGCACAAATCTCAATAAAATTGAAATTTATTACTCATATGCACAAAATATTGCCTTTTTTAGTACAAAATATGATTATCATTCAGATTTACAGGGCCACACAAAAATATTCAGATACAATATGGATTACAATTAGAAAATGCAGCAATTATATTTTCCTTTTTAGTAAGCATTTTTAACATTTTCTAACAATGTTTAAGAGGGATTACGCTTTGAATTCGTCTATCTGCCTGTATTTCTGTCCGTCTGTCCCCCTTTAGCGTCCGTAAATATTTTCAGAATTTCTTCAAAGTGATTATTCAAGTTCCTTATGTAAAATGGCATTAATAGGATAATCCCTTGCATACACAAGCACTCAAAAGAATTTTCATGCTTTCTATGTTTTAAATACTCTATTAATTGAAAATACTTCTTTTTGTTTAAAATGCAGGTCCTGCTGGTTAATGAGTACACTTGTTTCAAAAATTTAAGCAGCAGGTTCATTTTACAAAGTGTCCAATAATCAGCCCCCGATTTTAAAGTTAAATTACTCCTAAATAAAGATAGGTAGAGGAATGAAACAAACGGCATGTTTATTTTGAAAATTTTAAAAATCTTTTATATGAGAAATAAAATTTCTTACAAGTATTGTCAAAAGATGACTCTTGTGTTGCCATTCACGTAAAAATGTGATTCGTCTATGAATCATATGCATCCACAGTCAAATCCTTCTTTATAAATCATTTTTAGCATGTTCTGCGCGAAAATTTTCTTTGTTGCACAGTTCGAGCTGCAATGACGTGGTGGCACTGAATCTTAAACAGAAACATGCGTAGATTATTTCTCAGAATTATAGCTTCCATCCTGATTCTGTAGCAATTCTTTTTATGGATTTTCTTACATACTTGTGCATATAATATTTTTACAGTTTTAAAAATAAACATACCGTTTGTTTCATTCTTCTATTTTTGTTTAGGAGTAATTTAATTTAAAAATAAGGGCCGCATTAGTAGACAACAAATATTTTCTCTTAACTCTTGCACACAAGAGCATAAAAACATGAAAATTGGCTTACATGTTCATTACCAATCATTTGGCATAAATTTTAACATGATAAATAATTTGTAAACTAAAGTTGTCTATAATATTTCTTAAAAAGTATGTTTAGGGAAAAGAAAAATTATAAATAAATATAAAAGTAAATATAGATAAGAAAAGATAATTTTTGAAAATTAAAATAAAATGGAAGATAGCAATAGAAGGCTTTATACTTATATAAAGATATACATACCTCCAAATGTTAAATTACGACCACCTTCATTATGGTTTTATTTATTTTTCTTTTACTTCTACAACGGAATTTTTGAAAAATAATTATTATTATACTTTTTATACAGTTGCAATTTGTAACCTATGAACACTGTAAAATAATAAAAGTTTCTATGAATAATTTTATAACGAATGCCTTACCTAAAAGTCTTGTACGTAAGTACTTTTTTGAAAAAATGTTTTTGTTTAAAAAGAATTTTTAAAAAAAGCGAAAGAAAGAAATATAAAAGTTTTAAGGTTTTGATTCAATATTTAAAATTATCTGCATTTTCCCTAATCCGTGAAAATTATTATCTGCCATTTCCAAAATAATTTATCTTTTTCCTTTTTGCAAAAATGTAGTTCAAAAATTAAATGAATATCAGTGTACATATCCTTCCCAATATAAATATGATATAAAATTTAAATAATAATTCGCGAATGAATATGCCATCCAAATTACACAATAATTTGCTGATTCTTTTAAGACTTATGAGCAAAAGAAGAAAGGAAAAAAAAAAAAAAGACTTTTGTTTAAGAAACCATTGTGTAATGTGGTTGATTCTGATATGCCGCTTTAACTAACAACTGTGTCGTTATTTTTGAGTTACACAGAACTGGTAACATTAACTGGGAACATTAACCCAAACAAATTTAATCACATTTAAATAGCTTTAAAAATAAATAATAATAATCAGTTTAGCGCACGCACTACTTTCTCTTATCTCATATTACTACAGTTTGAGGTGTCAGTTATAAGGTACTACAGTATTTCCTTTCTTAATGCACTTTCAAAAATTTTCAAAATAATTTTAAAAACAGTTTTATTTATCATAATTTCTGTGTGAGTGATATCCCCTTCAATCAGAAGCACTGAGTCACGGAGGACGCATAAATTTGTAATATAAATATAAAAAAAAATTAAAATTTACTTCAAATTATTTATAGAATTGTCAACCACAGAATACGTCGAAAGTTATTTCACTAATTTTGACAATCCATATCTATGGTTTATAAATTATATATATGTGCTTTTTTTTTTTTTTTTTTTTTTTTTTTTTAAGAATGTACTTAAATTTAGCGCAGAAAAATTTTCATGACGCAATTTAAAATGCACTTCGCACCATTTACAAACACAGTACTAATATATCAAAACTTGTTCTTATATAACACACAGATAATCAAATTTCGAAATTTCGAAATTTTTTTTTTATTACATTTATTTAAAAAGATAGAGTTTAAAGCAAAAATTCGCTTGATATGAGTAGATTTATAGGTTAAATGTCTATATTGACAACTAGTGGTTCAGAAATTAAGCCTTTATCAATGATATTATACGAAAATGCTTCATACGTTTAAATTATTCATATTCAATTTAAATAACAGAATGTAACTTAAATTGAAAATACTTAAATATATATATATATGTCATGTATTAAAAAAAAATCTGGAATGACTCCACTCGACTTTCCGAACATTGAGAAGTTAACAGTTTTGTAGATAAAAAAAAGAAAGAGGAGTTGTTAAACAAACAAAAGACAGAAAACCATAATAAAGTGTTTGAGTATTTTTCTCCATATATTACACGATGTTTTATTTAACGCTACTGAACTTTGAGCCCATAGATCATAATGTTAAAGAATTTTTCGTTGCGTCCCTGTAAAAACCTATAAATGCTAGAATCACCAAAATGCTTATAGTTAGAGAAATTTTATTTTTCCGACTGAGTGAAAATAATGCCTGGATCGGGAGTCGAACCCCGGAACTTTGACTTACAATGTCAAGGCTCTACCAATTGAGCTATCCAGGCCGATAAACCGGTCGGCATTACTCACTCAGACAACCTTTAGGCAGAAAAACCTTTGACCTTGTAAGTCAAAGTTCCGGGGTTCGACTTCCGGTCCAGGCATTATTTTCACTCAGTCGGAAAAATAAAATTTCAATAACTATGATTTTCTTCCAATCAGTTGATTGTGGGATTTTAATTAAAATTGCTTATAGTTAGTGCAACAGTTATTTATAATATTCATGTAAATTTTCAGCTAAATTGAATAAGGCGTTTAGATGCTATCGCACTTTTAAAAATTTGGTCCCATAGGCCATAATGATAAAGAATTTTTCTTTGTGTCCCTGTAAAAAAAATGTAAATGCTAGATTCACCAAAATCTATACAGTTGGTGCAACTGTGACCCATAACATGTGTACCATTTTTTTGTTCAGATTAATAAGGCGTTTAGACGCTATCACACTTTTAAAAATTTGGCCCCATAGGCCATAATGATAAAGAATATTTATTTGTGTCCCTGTAAAAAAACTACACTAAGTGCTAGATTCACCAAAATCTATAGGGCTCGTACTATGGTGACTTACAATATACGTAACAACTTTCAGCTTATTCGAACAAAGCGTTTAGACGCTATCGTGTTCACTTACATACATACACACATACATACACACACACATGCATACATTATCGCAAAAATAGTGAAAACGGACTCAGGGAACCTCTAAACGTATAGAAACATCAAAATCTCAAATTCGGATTTTCGAAATGATTACAATACTTTCCTCACTATAGTGTTCGGTAAGTAATTAGATAAGATGAAGAAATAAATGTTCTAAAAGAATAACTGTGAATTATCTCAATTAAGAACTATAACATTTTCCCCTATAGCTGATGGGAAGAAAACAATACATATATTAATAATAATATTTATTATTATAATTATAATAATAATTCACGATTATAATGATCAAAAACGAGGATGGAAAAGCTTGAAGTAGCGAGTTATCAATAAATTATTACAAGTGAAATCAAAGCATTACACAAAGCTAAATATATTTAAAAAGTTAATATAATAAGAAAAATAACTTTAAAATATTAAAAATTTTCCGAATTAAAAACACAACATAACGATTATTTAAGGAAAACATAAAACATGGATTTTTTTTTTTTTTTTTTTTTTTTTATTGGTTGCATAACGTATTTTTTGACGGAAAGTACAAATAAATTTCAACAAAATCAAAAATGACTATACTGTAAAATAAATAAATAAATCAAAAATCTGCCATTTTCGCTGTCCGTCTTTCTTTTTTTCTTTTTTTCCCAGACAATAACTGTTACTCTTAACAGATTTTAACTTTTTTAAAAGTTACGAATTACTGAAAAATAAGTATGTCAAGTAAGTACTCATTAAAATATAATATAATACCCCTCGATCAAATTTATACGGGGTTACTAAAATAAATAAATAAGTAGAAGATAAAAAGAACTTTTTATATACCATGTTTTTAAATTTTCTGTTGACTCATATAAACACTACCAAAGGAAGCGGGAACGCGGAACAATTGGCTAAAAGTATTAAAAAAAATCATTGCTATTGTGTTTTGGGCTAGCCGGGAAATTAGTTAAAAACCGATTGCAAGATTTGCACTGGTAATGCTGTCGAAGGCAACAGGGTCCCTTAAACAAATATTTAAAAAATGCATTTCCATCGTGTTCTAAACTATTCTGAAAGTTTCAAATGTCTAGCTAGTCGGGAAGTTAGTTAAATAAATTTTCTGTTGAATCATATAAACGCTGCCGAAGGCAGTAGGGGCCTGAAACAGTTAACTAACAGTATTTAAAAAATGTATTGTCACCGTGTTTTGAGCTATCCAAAAAGTTTCAGATGTCTAGCTAGTCGGGAAGTTAGTGAAAAGTGAATTGCAAGCTTTGTACTGGTAACGCCGCCGAGGGCAGCGGGAACCCGAAACGGTTGGCTAAAAGTATTAAAAAATACATTTACACCGTGTTCTGAACTATTCTGAAAGTTTCAAATTTCTAGGTAGTCGGGAAGTTAGTTAAATAAATTTTCTGTCGAAGCATATAAATGCTGCTGAAGGCAGTAGGGACCTGGAATAGTTAACTAAAATATTAAAAAAATGTATTGTCACCGTGTTCTGAGCTGTCCTGAAAGTTTCAAATGTCTATGTATTCGGGAAGTTAGTTTAAAATATTTTTCAATACTGGACAAACAAACAAATAAACAAACAAGAATCGAAGTTAATAAAAAAATAGTAAAATTAGAAAGCTATATATGCAATGCTGAAAGCTTATCATTATATCTGTCCGATTACTTAGATCTCTATACTGAACGACAGCAATCAACCGATCGCTACGAAAATTAGTACACTTATTAATCAGGATAAAACCTAGCTAACGCAGTATTTATTAGTGCAATCGGATAATTGGTTCAAAAGATATTAAATAAAAATCCTATTTTATCTTTAAAAATATTAAAATTAAAAAAATAATAATAATAATACCTAATACCATAAGTAAGTAAGTAAATTACACTTTTTTTTTTTTTTTTTCCCGAAACATAAAAGAACATTACACGTAAAGAAAAGAAAGTTTCAATTTCATCATTTACTTGTAAATAAATATATTTCTTTTTATGTCGAAATAAAAATAAACGTGCAAACTTTTTTTTTTTGACAAAAAAATTGTTTATTCGTGAATTTTTCGCTTAAGTTCTCACAATTAATTAAAATTGTTATAATCAGATTTTTATGGAGACAGTACATGTCGTGATTCCTTTTATTGCTCTTTTCTATTCCGTTAAATTTTTTTATTTATTTTAACGATTAAATAATTTTGACAGCAAAACTCAACGGCCAAATCACTAACCACGGCTGTAATAATCATAAACTTGGAAAATTTATTTTTTATTTTAATTTAGTTTTAATTCCATCTCATACTTTTTTATTTTATTTATTTATTTATTTATTTTTCTTTAATTCAAAAATTTTATATGCTCTGCTTCAACCCGATCAGCGCCGGTAGACCTACTAGTATTATAATAAAAATGAAGAAAAATGTATCAAATCTTGAAGGAGAAAAAGCACACGTAAGAATTTAGAAATCAGAAACTCACCTTTGTACTTCTACTAATATAAACAAAATGCTAACTAACACACACACACACACAAAAAAAAAAAAAAAAAAAAAAAAAAAAAAATCCAGTTTGGTTACAAATTAATATTCTTTATCATCCAATTCACTTGAAAGACTTTTCTTTTTCAATAGAAAAATATTATTTTCTTTTTCTCCAAAAACTGCTGTAGGCAAGGTTTAACAGATGTTTAATTGATGTTAAAATGAAAGCATTATACAAACTATGTTTAAAAATTTACATTTTTATTAAACATGGGGAAAAAAGTAAACATAAAGTTCATTATATTTTTATATTTTTGATGACTATTTTAAAATTAACAATATATATACATATATATATATATATAATTTCATGTATTCTAATAAGATCAAAGCATAATTAAAGAATCCATAAGTTTTGCAAGGAGTTAAATGATGTGATACAGCTGAATACACAATAATCCTACAGAAGATAATACTTTTTTCATTATAGTAAAGCGTACAATATAAAAGCAATTTAATTATTAAATAAAAAAAAAAGTATTTCATTAAAATACTCTATGTAAATTTGGCGTTGACTTCAAACTATCTCTTTTGCATTTCTGTTGCAGTGGATCGTCGATTTCTTCAAAGATGACTCAGAAGAAGGTCCCAAAAAGTACAGAGTGAGCGAATATTTTGACTTGTTACCATCTTTTGAGCATGCAGTTCGGCAATTAGTTCTTTCTAATTGGGACAGAAACCACTCCATGTGGAATTTGGATGTTATGGCGGTTGGATGATGGAGGAAAAATCATGTCAATATTAATATTGTTATTGATGTAGTAATTAATTTTATTTTGTAATTATTTATGCATTTTGGAGCTGTTTCAAAGAAATATAAATATCATAAATATTTATATTATACATACTAGTGTTTATTTCATTGGTATACCTTAATGTAATACGTAGCACACTAATGAAACAGATTAATTTATTAACATCATACATGTTGTATTATTTAATAAAAAAATTATATTAAAATTGACACTTTTTTTTTTTTCTTTTTTGAAAGAATTATCATAATACATGTTAATTTTATGTTGAATTATGCATATGCTTTGTATATGAAAATACTATTTTCAAAGAAAAGAAAACACTTAAAAATTTGAATATTTTTTTAGTGCATTGATAAAAACTAATCATATTACTCAAATAAAATAAAGTAATAACATTTTTTTCTTTTGTTGTTGTTGTTGTTGTTGTTGCTGCTGCTGTAACAATTTCTCGTAAATTTCATATTTTTTTTCAGAAATTGAAAATAAAATATTTAGTGTAGTTCTGATTTTGTTTTAAGTATGAAAATCCTTTAATATATATACCTATATATATATATGTGTGTGTGTGTGTGTGTTTGTGTGTATGTATATATGTATATATATTATGAAGAAAAATCACTTTAATTAATGCAAAATACAAAAGATCATGAATTATTATCACTGCTTGATGAGGTAAGTTTATAAATAAATAAATGAAAAGTTTTGTATTACATGTATTACATGTATGAATAGCTGAAAGTTGTTTTATAATCTAAGCAAACTACATAATATTTTTTCTTGTGTAAATTATTTATATTGATTACGATCCAAGCTGAATAATCATTATTCCTATTTGTTCTTGATGTAATTCAACTTCGTTTATAATCAACACCATTTCTCTAAGCACTAATTCTCTAAAGATATTAAAATACAGGCATTCATGTCACAAGTCACCTTTGTAGCAGAAATTAAAGCTTAATGACTGCAACCATAACTAGGTTCGAGTATTCCATAATGTGCAAATCGTGTTTGCAATGAAATAAACGCGAGAGAAGTTATTGACTTATTAGCTGTAACTGTGAAAGTCTGTCAACAGAAACTATACTTCAACCTGTTACAGATCAATTTAGATTATATTATTGTAGTTGATTTTGTTTGAAATAGTTTTATGTATCTTGTTAGAAAAATTTTTATAATGAATTTTGAAAGACTGAAAAACATTAAAATGCGTTTCATATACAGGGTGTCGAAGAATTATCTTTACAACTTTAAAATTTAATAACTATTGAAATAAAAAAGATATTCACATTCTGTGTTCTGCAGTTATTAGTGCAACTCATAAAGTTTTTTTCTGTTTTGGTTAGCCAGTTGTAACTGAGCATGTGGGCCCCACAGGTAAAAGCACAATGAGTGGCATGGTTCATTGAGAGCAAATCGGACACACAAGTTCAATGCAATTGCAGGACCAAATTTGGCAAGGCGCCACCATCCAGACCCACCATCCGTGCATGGGACACCAGCTTCCTGACCACAGGCTCAGTGTTACATAAGAAAGGAGCAGGACGACCCAGCACAAGTGATGAAACTGTTGACCGGGTTCACGAAGCATTCCAGCCCAGTTCAAAAAAAAAATCAGTTCGTTCGGCTGCTACACAATTAGAAATATCCAGATCAACAGTCCACAAGGTGGAAAATAAACTTTATGAGTTGCACTAATAACTGCAGAACACAGAATGTGAATATCCTTTTTATTTTAAAAGTTATTAAATTTCAAAGTTGTAAAGATAATTCTTGGACACCCTGTATTAAAAATGTAGAATTTTTTAATTTTCAATGGAGGAAATGAAAATAAAAATCAGAGCAATATAATTTCTTCTAACGAATATATCATTATTTGTGTTTTATATGGAATAGTTTACATATATAAGATGTAAAACAGCTGAATCCTTTTCATAAATAAAACACTTTTTTTTAAACTGGTAATATCGAATAAGGTACGAAAGCAACTTTGTCATGCCATCAAAGAAACCATTTTAATCTTAAGCAATTTATTACCATTAGTTAAACGTTTATAATAACTTTTGAAAATAATTTCAAAACAGTTAGTAAAAAAGACGCGTCATATTTCATGTATATATAGGATTACAATTCTTTTAAAAAACAAGTATTTATCGAAATTTTTTTTGTTTTAGTTCAAATTAGAATGCATTAAATGCTCTAAATTATTGTGAAGAAACATAATACAATACATTTTGAAAAGTGTATTTGTGATCTGATAAAAAACAATACTATTGTAAAAGTCACCAGCAAAAACTCTTACCTTTCTTAGGCTGCCAAAAAAACAGAATCGATATCAAAACTCTCCGCCGCTATTAATTCCCGGCAATTCAATGCCTTGCTTAATGAAGATCTGCCAATAAATCTGCATGTATCTTTCTACTATATCCTAATCGCTTTCAACATTCCTTGTTAGCTGTGTTAGTTTTCTGGCTGCATTATAAAGTTATAATTTAAAGTATTTTTATGATGAAATGCGTAAATAATATTTTTCACTTTACTAACTAATTTTTTATTACTTAAAACTTCTACATAGGGGGAGCACCCCGCCGTAAAAATACTTTAAATTATATCTTTATAATGTAGCCAAAAAAACTAACACAGCTAACAAGCAATGTTAAAAGCGATTAGGATTTGTTAGAAAGATACGTGCAGATTTATTGGCGGATATTCATTAAGCAAGACATTGAATTCGCGGGAATTAATAGCGGCGGAAAACTTTGAAATCAATCCTTTATTTTTTCTTTAACTGCCTAAGAAAGATAAGGGTTTTTGCTGGGCGGGGTAACTTTTACAATAGTATTGTTTATATGAAATTTAGGTACATATAGGTAGTGATAAATATATGTACATTGCCTATTTAACGCTTATATTTGTTTTGCTTTATATATTTTAGAACATATAATTCAGCATTAAAAAATGAAAAGAAAATTAAAGAAAGAAAAAGCAAAAAATGCATGACACGACTTGAAATGTTCATCAAACCATTTGCAACTAAGCAGTAACATATCAGAATTTTTAGTGTGTCACTGTAAACAAAACATAAATATTTTTTATACTGACTTATATGTGAAACATTGTGAAGTCTGCGCCCTGGTCTCATTTACAGTAGCAGATCCCATTTTAGTTAGATATTTAGATAGCTAAACAATATAAGTCGAGACTCTTTTAAAAGAAATAAGAAAGATTTATTTCACTTAAACTGTAAGGGGGGTAACTTGTCTCCGAGAAACCCAAATAATGATTAAATAAATAAGTAACAATCAAAATATAAAAGTGATTTCTCACCACTCTCGAATTACTTGCGAAGAAGCAAAACGCCACTCTCACAAGGAGAGGTCACGACATGGAAAATTCAAATCGGGACGAAATTGCGCAGGATTGTTGTATACTATGAGGGTAACAACATATTAAAGCAGTAGGACCCACTATCCACAAAATTTCGAGAAAAAAGCATTTAAAGTTTCAGTAATCTTTAAATAAAAGTTATTTCGGAAGCGTGCAAGCGCCCCAGTGGTGTGATCTTAAAGCGCGAGTCTGCTAGCCAGACGAGTTGGGTTCGAGGCTACCTCGAGACCACTTTTTTTTTTTTTAACTTTTTATTTAATCTAAACTTTTTATTTATTTTTACTTTATTTTACAATTCAATTCCAAATCTGAAAATTTTTATAAATTATTTAATTTTCTTGAGTATAAAATAACTTTTTCTATTTTTAATATTTATAACTTAAAAATGCAATAAATTTCTATAACTTAAAAAATAAAGTTTAGTTTTACAAAACCCTAAATAAGAAACATAAAGAAAAACAGACAAATATTTAAATAATTAAAAAATAAGCAAGCTGTAAACAAAGTAAAATAGTTAGCAGGTGTTACTTAAATCTTGGTTTGAACTTCCTGATTTTGTTTGAATGTGTATAAATTACGTAAACGCTTCTAGCTTGTTAATAATAAAGGGCAGGTGGGATTTTATTTTACGCAAGGAAGAATAAAAAAAAAAGGAAGTCGTTATCGAAATAACATTTAAAATCTACATTTAAAGATAACATTTCTTTACCTGTAATAATTTTACAGCATCGTAATCCTATACTATAATTTTTCAAGAAACTGTATTGATTGGAGAAGTAATTATTTAATTTGGATAGTAATTATATATGCAATTAAAATTATCATTTGTCTGTATTATTATTTTTTTTTTATTTAAAAAATAAAATTTAGTATTGTTTCAAGCATACCTAAAATAAAATAAAATATTTCTATAAATAATCAAAAACAGTTTCTTTAGTTTTACCTTATTTTACAGTTAAAATAAAACTAAAATTTATTTTTTAAGCTATAGAAATTTATTGTATTTTTAAGTTATAAATATTAAAAATAGAAAAATTTATTTATTTTATATTAAAAAAAAAAACAATATTTTATTAAAATTTTCAAATTTTAAATTGAATTATAAAATAAAGTAAAAATAAATAAAAGGTTTAGATTGCATAAAAAGTTAAAGAAAAAAAAAAAGTAGTCTCGAGGTAGCCTCGAGACCAAGTCGTCTGGCTAGCAGACTCGCGCTTTAGGATCACACCACTGGGGAGCTTACTCGCTTGCGAAATAACTTGCATTTAAAGATTACTGAAACTTTAAATGCTTTTTTCTCGAAATTTTGTGGATAGTGGGTCCTACTGCTTTAATATGTTGTTACCCTACATTCCTGCGGAATTTCGTCCCGATCTGAATTTTACATGTCGTGACCTCTCCTTGTCAGATACGTAAATAACTCACAGCCATCCTTCTCCGAAAACGTTAGACTCACTCGATCTACAATCTCCAAATACCTCAATCAATAACACAGTAAAGCTCGATAACTCTTACTCCGAACAACACTTCAGCTTGAATCTACCTACTTCATCCTCCACAACCAACACACACCTCTTACTACATTTGGTTTGGTTTGGTTTGGTTTGGTTTGATGAGTACTGAGATTTTTTGCTTACCTCTAAGGCCGCTTATATCTCGAAAAATCCACACCACAAGGGTTTACAAGTTTTTATTATACAAGTACACAATATTTTGAAGACATAAGACAACACAAACATCCATGCCCGCACCAGGATTCAAACCTGGGACCAGTAGATTCGTAAGGCAGCCAACCGAACCACCTGGCCGGCCCTTACTACATTCCGCTATATATTTACAATGAAACCGACAGCTTCTCTCACTTCACTTCCCCGATTCCAATAACTGATCGCATTCATACATCCATCGCAAACTACTTTCTCCTTAGTGACTCCCTTGCCGGCATAAAATCATTCCATCTTCAATCAACTACGCCACCGCTTTGCTGAGGTAAAATCATCCCAACCTCAAACAATTACGTCACTGGATGCTGGTACCAGACTTTAAATTCTCAAACTTCGGAGCTACGCTGCGATCTACTTTCCCACCGCTTACCTGCAGGGACCTACAATTGACTCAACCTCATGTCTTCAAAACATGCTTTTCTGCATATAAAAACATGTATTAATTACATGTTTTTTCAGCGCAATCCGCATATCAACGCAATGCATTTGATTACATTTGCATTCCCTAAGCTCAGTAAATTTTTTCAAGTAACAGACTCAAATAACACATATTTAACCACTGAATAAGACCACTGAGTTTAGACTTACTTCTAATCTCTGTTTTTTAACTATTCTGATTACAGATATGCAGACACAGACACACACACAGACAAAACACTAAAAACATGATTTGGGATTCAGAGCGCCTTAAAACGAGTAAATATATCAAAAATCCAATTTTAAAAATTTTAACCGAAAACGAAACTTTCTCTAACATACAGTCGGTAACAAAAGTGTCCGAACACTAGCAAAAATTCCTATGTAAAAAAGTTACACTTCATACTGTTGTGTTAAATAAATCCTTACCGAATCCTGATCTTAGTGTAAGAACATGATTCATTAGGATTTATTTTACAATACCGTATGAAGTGTACTTTTTTTACATAGGAATTTCTGCTGGTGTTCGGACACTTTTGTTAACGACTGTACGTGGATAAAGGAAAGTAAAATAAATAAAATAAAAACAAATAAAAACAAAATAATTTATATTTCAGAAATAACAATCACATTTCTCCATAGGAATTTTGGAATGAATAATCAGATATCATTTTTCATTTAAGACAAGACCAAAACGAGAAGCAGTAAAAATGTGTGTCACGTTTTACAAACAAATTTTATATCATGAATTATAGCCTCATTACTTTTAAACAAATTTTAAAGAGAACTGCTTTTAAATGAATTTTCTCTACATAAGCTATTAAACTAAAATTTATGCGTTTTCTGAGATTTTCATTCACCACACACAATTTACTTCTAATCTCACTTACATTTATTTTCATAAAAGCAAGCATTTACTTCTCATAACTTTTAAACCCTAAATAAATATTAAATATTAAAACGGATTTTTCCCTCACGTTTAACAATATTTTGCATTTGATAGCTTTTTGTAAACAAATCAAAATATTGTAGAGGAAACTATAAACGTAAAACATGGTTTTTAAATATATATTTTAAAATATTCAAAAATGTTTTTTTTTTTTTTTTTTTTTTTTTTTTTTTTTTTTAAATGAAATTAACTTCTCCTTATAAAATGTTACAAAAGACAAATCCATAGCTAAAATCAGTAATTAACGTTCTGATTTTGCACTTATTGAGATAGTTAGGTCTTTTATCGAATTTAAAAATTACTATTATAATTATTATTAAATATTATTAACATGTACGATTTTTATCACTTTAATGATTTATTTCCTAATATTTAAATTTAAATACGTGGTAAATATAGTTATATCTAAATCCTTTTAAAGTATCAATCATGTTTGAAAAAATTTAAATGATGCTGTATTTCATATTCTTAAGTTACAAACATAAGTACTACAATGTAAATATTCTTTTTTCTAATTTTGTTACTGACTTCACATAATTACTAATAACTTTATATAAAGTTCTATGATGATGATATATATTCATAATATCCCCATCATTATTATAATTGGCCAGAATGCCCCGTGTGGGTCAAAGACTTTAAATTTTTCTTTGCATTGACAGCTTGCTTATTTTCATCCTTACAAGTTGCCAAGTGGTTGAGCTTTTGAAACTGGTAGTCTGGAAGTACGGGTTTGACCCCATGTCGCGTTCGGAAATTTCAGTGGGATTATACGAAATTTGCTTAAGAATATTCTAAAATTCCTTAAAATAGCCCCTACAGAGCTCATTCTACTTAGGAATTGGTCCTATAGGTCCTATGTGTATTCAGTTGGTCTTAACCCCCTATACCACATTTTGTTTATTTACAATTTACAGTTTTTCTCATTAATTGTCAAAAAAATCCATCTCCAATAAATCAGAATATCTGAGTCGCGGTCATTCTCACTTTCGAGTTCGAGTGACCTTAACTTTCAAAAGGTTATGTCTGTGTGTGTGTATATATATATACAGACAGATAGATAGATAAATACATGAAATTTTTCGATTCGTTAGACAGACAGATCATTTCAACTTCCACAATTCTCATATCCATTCTTCACCTTCCAAATTGTTTCCGATAAGTCATCCTGTAATTTTCGTTCATTTGATTTCATAAGAAGAGTTTCTTTATAGAAAGATATGTTAGCTATACGTGCAATCCCGAACTTGGAGGGTGAGGTGTTCTAATTTATAAACACCAGGAAGCATAAGTATACAGCTCTACCCGTAGTAGATACTGGTTCTGGTTATCTATTTCATACAGCTCTCATATTATGAATGAAACGTACAAACTACTTTAGGACTATCCTTTCACACTCGGAAACTACCTCAATATTGTTTGCCCTGAATTACATTACTTTTTCTTTGTCATTTGTATCGTTGTGGCTATTTTCTTATATTCTATTTGATTTTTTCATTATATGTGTGAAATACCTTTGACTAAATTTTTATATTTCACTTCCTTTCGTACTTTATTTGGGTTGAGGAATTTTTAAATGGTGATTTAAATGTCAGCTTGATTTACACATTAAATATTGTATTTAAGGTTGAGAATTTTTCATTGTGCATTTCTTAATATTTATCATATTGAATATAAATGTTTTATTTTATTTTTTTTTTTTAATTTGTCTTCTTTTAATTAAAAATATTTTTGCTTTCAGTTATTTATTTTTTTATCTGTCAAATTGAATTTATTTGTTTTATAGATAATCAGGCATATACATCTGTTAAATCTTATCTTTACGTTTAATGTCCTATATTTTTGCATACGTAATATTCAATATATTCCCCTATAGACGTATTGTGTATTTTTATGTTTTCCTATTTTTATGGATTTTCTTCACCTTCTTTCTTATTTTATTTATTTGGAGGGGGGAAATTACACTTCTTTCAAAGTAATATACTATAGTATTTTATATACATCTATATATGTGCATGGTTGAATGTGTATAAAATGAGATATACATATATACACATACAACCATGCATGAATACATGAATACACATATAAACATACTGTCAGTTTCCTGTTATTTGTGAATGAAATCTTAACTATTTCACTACCAGTTTTTCCTTTCCAAACATAAGATAAATTATGGCTTTAGTAGGTCAAACAAAATAAAAATAGCAATATTCTCCCCCCTCCCCCCCCCAAAAAAAAAATAATAATAATGATAATAATAATAATGACAACTCTAGGGGCAATTGTAGAACTGGGACATATATGTTCCACTGATATTTCTAGATGACATACATGTGTCCCAATGGGGTTGATATGACGGTATAAAATGCAGAGAAAAGTTCAGTTCCCTAGTTCTAAATTAATTTTACAATTTAACTGAATTTTATGTAGCAAAATATATTAAACTACAACAACATATGGTATCGAGAAACAGCTATCTAGAAAAATCGGTAAATTAGTATCATAGCAGCAGTAAAGAGATTGAGATTTTGCTCTACGGTCATTTTTTCCACAAAAATCTCATTCGATTACGAATGACATCTTAAGTAGGAATATCGAGCCCCTAAGAAACCTATGCCTGTTCCTGGATGCAATTTTTGCTCCTGGCATGTAAAAGCCAGAGAATTAACCATTGGACTACCAGATGGGCACAACATTAAGATTATATATCTTATCAGTATATGTGATGATCAATCCAAAATAAACTTTATGAAATTTCGTGCATTATTTTTTAAGCTACAGCACCACAAAATTTTTGGAACTCGAAAATGCTCATAAATAGTCATTTTCTAAAAATGTCCAGGCAATCAATCTTTATAATATTTCTCTAAAGTGGAACAATTACTGTTAAATTTTATCGAAACTATATGATAGTGACGTAAGGTGTGATCTGATTGGTCAAATCAGACCCAAAACATAAAATTGTCTGCTAGAGATGAAGCGATTATAAGCACTTTGGTTGGAGATTTCGAGTACAAAATTATAACCTAATACACTTAAAATGCACATTTTCATAAAGAAATTAAAAAAATATTAACTGTTTCCTGAAACATAAGCTCAAAATATCATATTTAAAAGTATTTTTTGAAGAATTTAAAGCTAGTTTGGCTCGCATTTAATAGTGGCTATTCGGCAGCAATTTGGTGACGCCATGTATTATACTTTTTTAGATTGTTCATTCATTATAGATACAATGAACGCTATTTCTTTTTATTTATTTATTTATATTGTAGATATATTTATTAACTATGGAATTTCTGTTATGTATGGTGATATGGTATTTTAATTCTGTCACATTTTAGAAAATATTTGATTTTTAATACCTACTATTAATTCACACTCTCCTGTATATATCTTGTACAAATCTTGCAATCGATTTTTAACTAACTTCCAAAGTAGTACAAGCGGTTCTAAGAAATAAAAAACTAGCATCATTATCATTTAATTTAAGTTTTATAGCAACGTGTCCACTTATTCAATTCCTACTATTTGTTCACACTCCCCCTATATCTGGTACAAACCTTGCAATCGATTTTTAACTAACTTCTCGACTAGCTAGAAATTTGAAACTTTCAGGATTGCTTAGAACACGGTGACAACACAATACTTCGAAGTCCGATTTTCGAATTTTTTATTAGTTTTCTTATAATTAATTAAAATATGAAAACAATATCATCCTAATAGCGTTAAAATAGCCATTAAAATATTAGCTATAACTTGATTGTTGCCAAAAAAGAAAAAAAAAATACGAGTTCATTTTCTTTTGACATAAAAATAAATACATTTAATTAAATGTGAACATTAAAAAATATAAAAAGTTAAATTATGTATCTCAAAAATTGACGTCATTATCACTTTAAAAATTTCATGCACATTGGTAAAAGCTCTGTCATTCATCAGAAAATTTAAAACATGGTATGTAAAACGTTTTCTTTATCGTATAATTATTTTTATTTCATTTTGCACGCGCGCTTTTTATTTCCTAATTCAAAATTATTTAAAAAAAAAACTTTTTCGATAGTGTTTGTAAGTAGGAATTGACTTTAAGAAATTTTCTTTTATATTACTTGTTAATATAAAAATAAATTAATTTATTTCTATAAATTTTTAACTTAACAGCAGAACAAATTATTTTCTAAAATTGAAATTATAATGCAAATATCAAAGATTTAAATTTCTTAAAAAAATAAAATAAATAAAATAAAATAAAATAAACACGAAAATTTTCAGTGATTTTATTTATGAGATTTTTCTGAAAATCGCATTAAGTATGTAGTCACTATCACGCTGGTGTTTTGCGCGGGAAAGGCTAATATTTAAATATTTCGAAACATTCCAAGTGGTATAAATCCTCTTTAAAAAAGAAAACGGAGAAAGAAAGAAAGAAAAGATAAAACATTTTAACAAATCCAAAACTTTCCTTCTTTTTATTTATTTATTTACTTATTTAGCATGATATGAGAAATAGAACCTTATGGTATATAACAGAGGAAAGGGGGAGGGTGATGAACAGTACTTTTCAACTATCTTCCTCACTGCAATTTATTTCAACACAAATATACTACCTTACTGGGTATATAGTTGAAAAGATAAATTTTACAAAAATCATAAATGATTAGTTATAGCAATTATTTTCTAAAACAAATCTTTGGAAAAGTTGTATTTATTATATTAAACTTTAATTAAAGTCTACTAAATTCATCTAAATCAAAAGTAAAGTAAATCTAAATAAATTACGTGTAATTTATTTATATGATTGTATGCAGTGTATAGTGTTCAGATTATTTGAAAGTACAAGAAAATTATACATTGTATTATAAATAACAATGCTAGAAAATAACTTAAACAAAATAAAAGTTAATTATTAAAACTAATTTTGATTAAATGCGATGTCTTGGAAACGAAAGCAAATAAATCACTCGTGACCTTGATTTGTGTTTTGCAATTTTCAGGAAATTATTTCCTTAGGCTTAAATGATTTAGTATTCGTTTGATTTATACTTTTTTTTTTTTTTTTTTTTTTTTGTACCGTGATATGAAAGGTAAAAAAATGAAGAAAAAGGTGCCTGGAAGAAATGCAAGTTAAACAGCATAGAGAATTTCTAAATATCGTGAAAATTTAAACATTAATTATTTCAGATTGCGAATGTGTGGCAAAGAGCATCCGTTACAACGAAATAATGCAATTAACAGCACTCAAACACTCAAAATGTTTTATTAAATAATAATAATAATAATAAAATGTTGGGGCTGTTATAAGAATTAAGGTCGATTCCCGCAAACAAAGTTTATATGGACCAAACCTGAAATAACGGTGGGGTTTTTGATGGCCAACGGTTATAAATGGCTGTTGTTGGTTCGTGATGGTCCAATCTCCAATCGTTGGCAAACCGTTGTCCCATGTGCAATGTTTTACTCGGCAATACATTTTGATATTTATTGTTCGCTATTTTTATAATTTCTTGCAAATAATCAACATCCTCGACGATATTTTAGTGTGTGTAATAAAATTATATATTTTCATTGAATTTAAGCAGTGGCTAGAAATTAGCCATTATATGCAAATTTAAAACATTAATTATTGTTGGACTCATAACATTGTTCCTTATAATTGGCCACCCATAGCTACCTCCAATAAATAAAATGCCAACGTTAGGGGAAAAAAAAAAAGATGTTGGGCCAACTGCAACTACCCCCAACTAACTAAGTACCAACCGTGCGAATCTGCTGATGGGCCAACAACTGATGTTCGTAGGGATTAATTACAATTGATTCCTAGTCCTGGGTAAAATATCTTCCGTAGCGGTTATCAAACGAAAGTACATTCTAATAGCTCGTTCAGCTACTGTTGCATCACATCAAGAACTGAGCTGATGGCATCTGAGCGCAAAAAAAGTGGCGCTATTAATTGTTATTATTAATTATGCATGAAGGTGAATAGTGGATAAATTTCCCACACATACATTTAAATACTGTGATATATTATCTCTTTAAAAATGTAAGTTTTTATAAAATATTTATTTATTTTATTTTATTTTATTTTACTTGTTAATGGTGTAAAACAGTTTTCACTTAACATAAATATCATAAGATTTTCTTTATTTGGTAATATTTTGCAGATTTACAAAAGCATTTTTGCTTATAATATATTTGAAAATAGATTAAACAAGTTTATAGTATTTTAATGGAATTATACAGGGCAAATATTAGTGATTAAAAAGAACTAAAACTCTTTTGATATTTCATTATTAGAATATGAATATTTCAATGAACGTAAAATTCTTAGACTAGAAATCCCTTCATTTGTTAATTGAAATTTATAATTGATAGTTTTAAAAGAGCTACATTTCATACACACTCGCTTTTTGAAATAAAGGATAGTCAAAGTGAGATGAAATTATTAAAACACTCATTAAACTTGCGTTTGATATCTGAAATTTCTTTGATCCTTGATGATCATTTTATGATTAGATTTATCAAATTAATAATGTAAAGAAAATTTATTCGTTTTTAATTTAGAAGAACAGAAAATAGGGAATATTATTGAGAACCATGTTTTTAAACAAGTAACTGAATGTTTAATATATTTTCATTAGCAATTTTGTATTACAAAACGAATAACTAAATAAAATCCTATCAAGTTATTTAAAATTTGGTAGTTAAGAGAACTAAAGATTTTTAAAATATATCTGCTAAAATTATTTTTACTTTCTTCTATATTCAATAGTAGAAAGGTCCGCCAGCGGCCGAGTGGTTCTGCGTTCAAAGTTGGTAGACGTGAGGTACTGGGTTCGATCCCAGGTCGGCCTAGCCGTTTAGCGTTTTCTGTGGTTTTCTTCGAAACTGTCGTAAATACGGGCTGGGACCACTTAGAAAGACACCCCATGAAAGTCGAAATATTTGACTCTAGTCTTAGATGGATTTACATTTTTTGAGAGCCGTAAAAAACGATTTGACCATTTTTAGAAAACGTTTGTCGGTGTGTGTGACAAAAATTTTGTGGTAACTGTGTCTATGAAACTACTGCACAGAATTTCATATAAATTAAAATGCAATTGCAATTTGACACAAACTAGAGACTTCTCTTTTGGTAAAGATCCTCAAAAATCGTCAAACCTTGCCGACTTGTTTTTGTGAAATTTTTATCTTGGCAATATAGAAAAAAAGTTTTCTACAAATGTACGTTATAAGAATTATTTATGAGGAATCACTGTGAAATAAAAAAGAATTATTTATAAAAGTACTAGTCGACTAGGAAAATTTTTTTGAACACGTAGGAGCAATGCTTTGCACTCAGAGGGAAGTCCATCCCTAGGGAGGGGGGGGGGGATATTCAAAAAAAAGGTATCTTTGAAAAGAACTCGTCAATATACTATCGATTTCTTTTTTAATATTTAATGAAAAAGACTCGTTTTTTAAGATATTGTGTGTAATAATCGATCATACTATCGCCTTCCTTTGGACATTTACTGTTTACACTACTAGTGAAAAAAAAATCGTCTGTATTCACTGTGGAAAATAATTTTAATAAATTATATGTAGTGTGTGAATTTGCATAGGAAAATGAAGAAGAAAGTTTTTCAGTGGCCACAATATATTAGTTTTAATCTTATATTCAATATTTAAGAATAAAACCAAAAAAAAAAAAAAACTAATATGTTGTGACCAAAATAAATTAGTTCTATTTAGCTACGTCATCTAACATGCTCAAAAATTTAATCAACACAATTTCTTTTTTAAAAAATGACATTATAAGCGTAATTTGGTTCAATTTTAACCAATAAATGCTGAGAATTATTCATATGGAAAATCGCAGAAATTGAGTAATAGCAATGTCTCTTGTCTGTATGCACACAAAATTGAAAAAGCTTTGTTTTATATAATGGCCGTCATACATATCAAGGTTTGTGTAATCACATTGCAATTGCTAATATATATATATATATATATATGTTTTTTGTTAATGGAGATAAACAGCCTCCAATATGCCCACCTTTTGAGTCATAGGCACCAAAACTGAGACTCATTTTTTTTTTTTTTTTTTTTTTTTTTTTAAAGGTACAGTTATATATAAATTTTTCTGACGTTCTGCTTTAGATTATGATCTAACGCTGCCATTATTATTATTACTTTAAGACAGACAGGTACACGGACATTTTCTAAAAATTGACGAAATGACATCTCAAAACTTGTAAATCTATAGAAAAACGGGCGTCGAAAAATATTACGAATCCACTATCTTCTTCTACGAATAGAGAAATAAATAATAAAATAAGTCTTTAAAAAATTGTACATTAATGCGAATAAATGAGCAAAGATTGGGGTAAAATAATCTCATTTATTCTAAACAAAATTTAATGAATAGATAATAAAAGTCGCACGTGGTATTAAAAAAAAAAAAAAAAAAAAAGTAAATACTTTATTACACTTCATTACACTTACACTTCTCGAAAAATATTAGAATGTGCTATTTAAAGTATTATTTCCTCTCGTAAATTCTTCAGACTTAAGTCCTAAATTAATAATCCATGCAAATGTTGCTATAACCTAATTCAAACCTTATCTTGCATTAATGAACTTTCAAATCTACCACAAATATATATATAGCTACAGTAAATGTCAATCTTTTAAGGTAATTTACAAGTAATAAACTTCAAAACATGACATTCATACCAGAAAATTACCTTTTTAAATAGTTTACTTAAATTACGCAAGCTAAATTGCCATTTACGTAAAGCCGTGACACAGTTTCAATTACAATGTAAGCAATTTAACCTGTAATGAATCCGAAAAGAAAACTAAGGAAACAGGCTCATTATCATTGAAAGTAATATACGAGAAATTCTATTTCTCAAACAACAAGAAATCTGATTTTCTGAAGAAACGCATTATTTAGATTACAGCGAAAACTGATGCTTTCCCTTCCACATGCATGGAGAAATGCAAATGAATTCGAGGAAATAAAGTTTTCCATTTAGAAAACAAATGCGCTTATTTTTGTTTTTATTGTTTGTAGAAAATTTACACTGCCAGTGAAGTAAAATTAAGTGATGAGTATAGAAAAAAAAATCTTCGTAAAAAATTAATTATTTTAATTCGTAACTGCATAATTACCTTTTCGGGGACATAAAAGTTATTTTTTTCTTTATTATAAAAGTATTAAATAATATGAAAGGGGAAAATCTTCGATATGTTTATATACAGGGTGTCCCATAAGTCTGTAGACATTTTAAAATTCCACAACTATTGAATGAATTGATAGAATTGAATGCGGTTTGCGAAAAAATCATTCTCGTGAACAGGGATTTTTTTTTTTTTTTTTTTTTGGTAAAGAAAAAAAACTAGTTGGAATAGGTGGACTTTGCGCAGTTCCCCATCATATGTATGTTCTCACAAATTTCTTGTACAGAACATATTATATACATGTTAAAATAAATGAATTTGACCAAAGCTTGATACAGAGAAAGACTGAAATTCCCGCCTAATAGGCTATCCACCGTTCACTTCGATATATTTATCTTACTCTAATCTATTAATTTATTTTATCAGGGTCAATTCGGTTGTTTAGTTTTCATGCTACTATTTCCAGTGCAATAGTCCTCAAAATTCATATTTATATGAAAAATTTACAATTTCGCTATGTAGATAAAATCGTAAATTACGAATAATTTACGAAATTTTCCTATTAGAATATTTGTATTCAATCATGTTCAAGCAAATATCATAAATGTAATTTTGAAGTTGTCTAATGTATTCATGATCCTCAAAATGGAAGTTTATGTTCAATTTTGCCTTATTCTGACACGTTAAGTAAATCGTAAATTCCAAATAACTTACGAATTTTTTTAATTGGCAAAATCATAGTCTAGGATGTTCATGCCAGTATCCTAAATAATATTTCGAAAGTGGTTTGACATCTTTACGATGAAAATATCCCTCAAGATTGACGTTTATGTGAAATTTTGCTCTATTTTGCCATGTTAAGAAATTCGTAAATTTCGAATAACTTACGAAATTTTTCTGTTGGAAAATTCATACTTATTAATATTCATGCCATTGTCCTAAATAATATTCTTTACGATGAAAATGTCTCTCAAAATTGACGTTTATGTGAAATTTTGCCCTATACTGCCTTCTTACGAAATTCGTAAATTTCTAATAACTTGCTAAATTTTCAAAGTAGCATATTTATAGTTACTGATGTTCAAAACTGATATTTTAAAACTGGTCTGACATTTTTACAGTAAATGTTTCCATTTAATGCACGTTTAAGTGAAATTTTGTCCTATTCTCCCATGTTAAGAAAATCGTAAATTTCGAATAACTTCTGAAGTTTTTTAATTAGAATGTTGCAAATAAATAGGGTTCTTGCCAGCGCCTTCAATAATATTTTAAAACTAGTCTTACCTCTCTGCGATCATTTGTTCGTGAGATATCGTGTGAACAGACTAACAAACTTGCGGACTAACACACTAACGGACTAACACACTAACGGACTAACGCACTAACGGACTAAAACACTAACAGACACCTTACAGACAAACACCATACAAATTTTGTCATTTTCGGATTCCTTACACCTGAAAACGTGTAAAAAAGTCAAAAAACCGAGGTCGAACATTTTCACGATTACCTAAGTTCCCCATACCTATAGTATGATGGGGAACTAAAAAATAAAGTTATTTGTCGATAGAGGGCATAACACATTTTCATGAAAAACTCTACTTATTCGCATGCAGATGTTTCCAGGCATGTAAGTCCTATTCTATGTGTCCGTCGTCACCACAAATTACAGTTTGTATACAAATTATAACACTACTAACTGCGGCTTCAGTGGACGGTTCTTACCTAAAGGAAAACATCTTCGCCAATAACACTTTATCCACCAAGTCAGCATCGCAATTAAAACTTCATGTATGCACAAGTAGGAGGCAAAATAAGAAATAAACTGGTCTAATCACAAAATTGTGCATTTTATAGGACTTTTATGTATATATTTTTCTTTCACATCCGTGCGAAAAATTTAATTACTTGTTTTGCTATCGTCGACAAAAAATTTAACTATATTTTTTCCTTTACCGCCTCCCCCCCTCCCCCCCCCCCCCAAAAAAAAAAAAAAAAAAAAAAAAAAAATCCCCTTCCACGAGAATGACTTTTTCGCAAACCGCATTCAATTCTATCAATTCATTGAATGGACGACTAGAACGAGGCGGAGTTTCCTTTTGTTTCTGGGGAAAAGCTGCGCTATGATTGGCTATAGTCCTTCATTTGTGGGGTAAATTAAGACTGCTATAGGTTAAATTTCACCATGACGTCGAATGACGACAGAAGGTCAAGTCATCAATTGTTATGAATTTTTAAAATGTCTACAGACTTATTGAACACCCTGTATTTACTATATTATGCTCTACACATTTCATATGCATAAGATGTAAATAACTTATAAGTTTCAAAAAGTATGGATGAATTTATGTATAAAATGAATGAAGAAGATACACTGACTTATTTATGGGATGATTAAATAATCCTTTTCCAGACACGTTCTTATTTGAATAAAGTATGTTGTGTTTTGCATATGTATGTAAGAATCTTGTCATTTGCAATTGCACATGATTCTAAGTATAAAATTCAAAATACTTACTCTACATGTATGTATATTTTATATCTCTTACACATTTTATTTACATAAGATGTAATTACCTTATAAGTTGCATATCGCATTCATGGATTTGTTTACAAAATGAGTGAGGAGTGTACTCTTGTCATGGGTTGTTGATTTTATGATGATATGATTAAAACAATGTGCGAAAGAAAAAAGAAAAAAAGAAAAATTTCTACTGTTGAGATAAAAGATGTTCTGGAGAAAGTAAAACATTTTTTGATTTCTTTTTTCATTAATATTTCTTTTTATTTATAATTTATTCTTTTCATTTAACTGGTAAATATTAAAATAAAATTAATGAAAAATTTTTAGAATAAGTAAACCGAACAAATTTATGCGCTTTACTTTTATTGTTTATGCTAATGATAACTGTCTTAGAGAAGTTTCAAATAAAAGTAATTGTTTTAGAAGTTTTTTTTTTTTTTTTTTTACGTTTTAATTTAATTTACATGTACGAAATATTAAAAGATGTTGAATGCACTCCAAATATCAATTAAATAATAATTCCAGTGTACATTTATCTACTTTACAATGATATTATTATGTTAAATTGTTAGATTCTTAATTAAATTTAACAATAGTAAAATGTGATCACGGCAGAGGTCGAACTTTGCTCCTGGAAATAATGACACGGTATACTTACCAATTGAGCTAATTTTGTTAAATTATTTTTGATTTTCCATCTTAAATTTACTTGCATTTACTCAAAGTTATATATTCCAATTTTTTATTGTCATTCAGCATTTTTTAAGTTAATTAAATTTGAAACTCCTCTGTTATTCAGAGAACAGATGAATATGTCTATCTTTTAAATAAGCTCATAGTGATGGTCAAATGTCGACCGGTGTTCGTGGTGTTGTTAAAATTATGACCAATTGACTATACAAGAGCCTTAGGCCTGAGGTGTAATGGGGTTTTTTATAAGGGGTCCTATCCCACGTTTACGCAAGTTTCGGAGAAAAACATGGAAATCTTCGAACGGCTAGGCCAACGAGTGCGACTTGGGATCGAACCTTGCACCTCATGAAATGTTGTTCGAATAATTCACCTACAGAACACTAGCACGTTTTCCTAAGAAACCAGTTTCAATCCTTGATCATTTTTTTTTAGCACGGCTGTTGCTTTTAATCAGAATATTTGATTTGTCATCATTTGTTTTGTACCACCTTAAATGTGTCGAGATGTACACCAACATTCAATTTTACTATTTTATTTGTTCGCTTATCTTATACTGATATGTCCAAATGGTAAAAGCTTTTACATGTATGAAAAACGGATGTCAACTGTTCGATTGACAAATAATGAAAAAATTGAGCATCTTGCATTGAAAAACAAGCATCTCTTGTTTCTGAGAGGGGGAAAAAAATTCTTCACAACGTTCAAAAATTAAATTTAAAAAAAAGAACACACAATAAAGCGTGCGTTCGAATTACCCATTTTTCTAACTTAAATTATGGATATTAGTTCCGGTGTTATTTTCATTAACTGAAGATTTTTTATAAGCAATCGGATTCAAAATCATGGGTAAATTATTTTTAACTTGCTCTTGCAGATAAATAAAAATAAATAAATAAATAAATACATAAACTGAATGTAATTCATTTGGATTAATTTCGATTTATAGCTTTAAAATATATATATACTAGCTGACCCGTCCGGCTTCGCACTGATGAACAAATTTTAGTTAAAGATGGATTGATATGTAAAAAATCAAGAAATATATCAGTTTATATGTTATAGTCAGGCAATATTATTAACTGGAAAGTCAAAATATAATTTTACAATTATTTTTTTTAATTAGTTGTTAAATGTTGGCAATTTTTACTTAATGCTATTTATTTATTTATTTATTTCATAAAAAGAAACATTTCTTTACTCATGAATAAAAAATATTGAAAAATAAACCTATGACATGAAAATGTTTTTGATGAAATTGACGTCATAATAGCTTTAATTATTATTTATTTTTTCATTTCGCAAATATATTTAATTTTTTCCATAATTGATTATTATTTTAATAATGTATATTAAAGGAGAAATCAATAATATGAAACAATATTCGTACAATATATACTATTACAGAATCTGGTGTGAAACAACCACACGACTTCCATTACCTACTATTACACGTAATATATACAATTTTTTGGAGATATTACTTGCATTTTTTGAGATTTTCGAGTAAGAGAAACTTGATACACGTATAAAGACACATACAACAGAGTTTGCATAGCGAGTTAAAAAATAAGGGGGAAAAAATAGATAGTTATTTTTTTAAACACGAATTTCCGAGATCTAAAACTGAACTACCTAATCAGGATGACCGTTAATATTCCTGTAATAAGCACGTAATACTTGAGAAAGGTTATCTAAATTGGATTAAAGAAAAAATTTTCAAGAATACGTTAGAGCCGTTTTTGAGATACCAACTTTTACCAAAACTTAACATACTCACTTATTGACCTAACAACAATAATTACATACAAAAGGATATTTAATAGGAAGTTAACATGGCGAGTTTGAAAAAAATCCGTACAGGCGTTTTTAAAGGAACGCACTTGCGAAGTCTGAAATTGAGCTGTTTATAGAGGACGCCTATCAATTTTCCTGAACTAAGCAACTTTTCAATCGAAAGGGCATCTAATATATTATTTATATAGCAACTTTGAAGAAAATCATTAGAGGTGTTTTTGAATATGGGCTTAGGGTCCCATTTCTGGTTTTCGATGACCCAATTCCGGTTTTTCAATTTTCACGAAAATTTGGAAAATTTATCTGTACACCAGACCTGAATCATTTGTGAAGTTTAGTAGTTCTATTTTTATTAGTTTTGGAGATATGACAGCCAGAAGATTACACACACACGTGCACATATACACACACACTGACCAATTGCCAAAACCTATACAATACTTCCACTACCTACGGTAGTAGGGTAATTGAAGTAAACACATACATCTCGTATTTACTACGATAATATACAGATTTTCGTATTACGTTTTCGATCGCCAAATACAAAAATCACCAATGACGATAGATATCAAATCTATGCTTTGTTTTCAATTAAAATATTGAAAATTTTAATTAAAAATTTATTTTACCAAAATTTATTATAGCTTCTAGCACTTAGAGAGAGACAGTGTAACTTTTGATTATTGAAAGAAAAAAAAAAAAAAAAAGCAATCGGCTTTTTAGTTCTAGCGATCGTTCTCTACATATGCATATAAACCTTTCTTTTTTTTATATTAGTATAGCTATAGAGCATAGGTATATTAAATAGGTTTCCAGTCAACATAATGTAACTCAAATAATTAAATGCTATTTACATTTCAGTAATGGCTGTATGCGCTATGTATATTGAGCTACTTGCATAACTGTTAGTTGCTAAAAATAGTCGCCAAATAAATTTAAACATCTCAATACGCAAGCGAAGTATGACATAACTGACCGCCCGTGGATGCAAGAAAAAGATTTTCCATGTTAATCGCTCATTGGAATTTTTTTTTTTTTTTTTATTAAAATTCTAGAAGAATTATTTCCCGATTTTAATCCTCATATTTGGGTATAGATATGTATTAGTTATTGTATGCATGCGTTAGATTGAGTTATTTTTCTGTCAAATTGACAAAATTTTAATTTTAAATTTCAAAACTGTCACCCTTGTCGTTTTTTGTATTTGGCGATCAAAAACGTAATACGAAAATATACATGCCAGATGTATATTTTCGTAATATGTATTGTACGAAATATTGTTTCATATTATTCGTTACACTCTTAATGTAAGTTTTTAAAATAACCATGATTTTTGAAAGGAATTAAATTATATTCGCCAGATAATTTGGCGATATTTTTTTTTTCTGCCAAGGATGACGGATATCAAATCTATTCTGCTGCAACATATTAGTATATTATATCAGATACTTTATTTAGACATTTGAAAACAAATTTGACTTCAAATTATGATAGAATATTTATCCTTTCCCTTTTAATTAGTTTATTAGTTGGATGTTTATTGTGTAAATATCATCCTTTGAAATGAAATCTTTATGTTTTCAATCGAATATGGAAATTTGCCATTTTTTTTTTCTAGAGTTTTGAAATTTAAAATTCCAATTTTATCAATTTTACAACAAAAACAATTTAATCTAACGGATGCACATGATAACTAATACATATCTATATCCAAATATGGGGATTAAAATGGGGAAATAATTTTCCTCGATCTTTATTATTTTTTTACAAAAAATCCAGTTCACTTTTTATATTATTGTTCGCGTGAAAATATATTTTATTATATGTCTAAAAATAAATTAATTCGTAAATCTTTTTGGCAACAATTATAAATTAAAATAAATAATATTATAAAATAGAATTTCTTATTTTATTTTATTTTATTTATTTATTTATTTTTAAATTCCAATTTCGTTTACACACATCAGTTTAAACCACGGAGTAATAAAGACTCCGTGGTTTAAACATTGATGCTTAGATATTATAACATATCATATCAAATTAAATTATTAGAAAAATAAACACTTTTAATTCTATAATGACGTCAGATTTAACGTGTAAGTTTAACAATTAAAAAAGCTTTATATGAATTTCAATTTAAAGCACGTGCAAATATATTTCTTTTCTTTTCACGTCAAGATATTTTAAAAACGAAATGAATATGTAAATGTTTCTTTTATGTTGGCAGCAGCAAATTTTTTTAATATTTCATTATTTCCATTTCTATTACGGCTTTTATGGGGATTTTAATTAAAATGCTCAGATTTTAAACTAAAATTTATTTTATCAAAATTAAATATAGCCTATAACAATATGGCATACTGTAGCTTTCGGTCAGTGAAAGAAGTTTTTAAATCGGTTCAGTAGTTTCAGAGATTACCCTCCACAAACAAACAATTTTTTGCGCTTTATATAATGACTAGCTGACCCGTCCTACTTCGCACGGATGAACAAATTTTAGCTAACGATGAATTGATATGAAAAAAATATAAAAAATATCAGTTTATATGTTATAGTCAGGCAATATTATCAACTTAAAAGTCAAAATATAATTTTGCAATTATTTTTTTCAATCAGTTGTTAAATGTTGGTAATTTTTACTTTATGTTATTTATTTATTTATTTCATAAAAAGAAGCATGAAAAATAAACCTATAACAGGAATATGTGTTTGATAAAGTTTACGTCATAATTGCTTTAATTATTATTTATTTGTTCTTATAATATTAATTTCTATTAAACACAGAGCTTATGTGTTTTTAATTTTCTTAAATTTAACGTCCGCAAAGTAATCTGGTTATTGTTTTAGTAATGGTTCTCCATTAGTGATCGTTAATATTATTTGTGATTTTGGCGGTGAATTAAAAAGGTTATCGCAAATACGTAAAGTCCTTCGAGTGAAACGTCCTAGCTATTGCGTTGCCAAATTTTAAATATCGCCAAAGAAGCCCTATACAAAAGTAGATTTCTAACGCGAATGCACATTTAATTTATTTTAAATGAACCGTGTTTCCAATCAACATAATGAAACTTGCATAATCAAATGTCATTCGCAATTCCCTAGCGGCTGTATATTGCGCTACTTGCTTTCGGAAAAGATTTTATATCAATCATCCTTGGCGGGAAAAAAAAAAATGATTGCCAAGTTATCTCGCAAATATATTTAATTTTTTCCATAACTGATGGTTTTTAATAATGTATATTAAGGGAAAAATCAATAATATGAAACAATATTCGTATAACATATACTATTACAAAATCTGGTGTGAAACAACCACACGACTTCCATTACCCACTATTAAACGTATTATATACATTTCTTGGAGATATTAAGTACATGCATTTTTTTTTTTTAGATTTTCCAGTAAGAGAAACTTGATACACGTATAAAGACACTTACAACAAAGTTTACATAGTGAGTTAAAAAATAAGGGGAAAAAATAGATAGTTATTTTTTTAAACAAGAATTACCGAGATCTAAAACTGAACTTCCTAATCAAGATGACCGTTAGTATTCCTGTAATATGCACGTAATACTTGAGAAAGGTTATCTAAATTGAATTAATGAAACAATTTTCAAGAAAATCGTTAGAGCCGTTTTTGAGATACCAACTTTTATTGACCGGATTATTGACCTCAATTATTGACCGGAAAACAATAATTACATACAAAAGGATATTTAGTATTAAGTTAACAAGGCGGGTTTGAAAAAAATTCGTACAGACGTTTTTAAAGGAAGGCACTTATGCGATCTGAAATTGAGCTGTTTATAGAGGACGCCTATCAATTTTCCTGAACTAACCAATTATATCATTTGAAAGGACATCTAATAGGTTGTTTATATAGCAACTTTGAAGAAAATCGTTAGGGCTGTTTATGAGGTACGGGCTTACGGTCCCATTTCCGGTTTTCGATGACCCAGTTCCGGTTTTTCAATTTTCACCAAAATTTGGAAAATTCATCTGTACATCAGACCTGAATCAATTGTGAAGATTTGTAGTTCTATCTTTATTAATTTTGGAGATATGACACCCGGAAAATTTCACACATTCGTACACACACACACTGACCAATTGCCAAAAACTACTTTTTTTGGACTCAGGAGGCCTTAAAACATATAAATCAGGTGAAACTCTATATCAAATTTTTGGACCGAATACAATACTTCCACTACGTGCGGTAGTACGGTAATTGAAGTAAAAACATAGATCTCGTATTTAATATGAAAATATACAGATTTTCGTATTACGTTTTCGATCTCGAAATACAAAAATCGCCAAGGACGACCGATATCAAATCTATGCTTTGTTTTCAATTAAAATATTGAAAATTTGAATTAAAAATGCATTTTACCAAAATTTATTATAGCCTCTAGCACTTAGAGACTGTGTAACTTTTGATTAGTAAAAAAAAAAAAAAGAAAGAAATAGAAATGGGCTTTTTAGTTCTAGCGATCGTTCTCTACATATACATATAAACCTTTCCTCTTTATATATTAGTATAGAGCATAGATAGATTAAATAGGTTTCTAATCAACATAATGTAACTCAAATAATTAAATGCTATTTGCATTGCAGTAATGGTTGTATGCGCTATGTATATTGAGCTACTTGTCATAACTGTTAGTTGCTAAAAATAGTCGTCAAATAAATTTAAACTTCTCAATTATTCTTTTAACAAATGCATAATGAAATGCAGACGATATTTTTTTAATTCACTTTTTATATTATTATTCGCGAGAAAATATATTTTATTATATGTCGAAAAATGAATTAACCCGTAAATTTTTTGGGCAACAATTATAAAATAAATAATTTAATAAAAGTTTAGAAGTAACGCATAGATCATTACATTATATCATATCAAATTATATTATTAGAAAAATAAATACTTTAAATTTATAATGACGTCAGATTTAACGTGTAAGTTTAACATTTTGCAAAGCTTTATATGAATTTCAATTTAATTCACGTTCAAATATATTTCTTTTCTTTTCATGTCAAGATATTTTAAAAACAAAATGTAAATGTTTCTTTTATGTTGGCAACAGCTAAATTTTTAATATTTCATTATTTCTATTTCTATTATGGCTTTTATGGGGATTTTAATTAAAATGCTCAGATTTGAAACTAAAATTTATTTTATCAAAATTTAATATAGCCTATAACAATCAGGGATAGTGTAGCTTTCGATCAGTGAAAGAATTTTTTAAATCGGTTCAGTAGTTTCAGAGATTACCCTCCACAAACATACAATTTTTTGCGCTTTATATAATGATATAGATATAGATTCTATGGGGATTTTAATTAAAATGCTCAGATTTTAAACTAAAATTTATTTTATCAAAATTAAATATAGCCTATAACAATATGGCATACTGTAGCTTTCGGTCAGTGAAAGAAGTTTTTAAATCGGTTCAGTAGTTTCAGAGATTACCCTCCACAAACAAACAATTTTTTGCGCTTTATATAATGATATAGATAGATGATATAGATATAGATTAAATATAGCCTATAACAATATGGCATACTGTAGCTTTCGGTCAGTGAAAGGAGTTTTTAAATCGGTTCAGTAGTTTCAGAGATTACCCTCCACAAACAAACAATTTTTTGCGCTTTATATAATGATATAGATGATATAGATATAGATTAAATATAGCCTATAACAATATGGCATACTGTAGCTTTCGGTCAGTGAAAGAAGTTTTTAAATCGGTTCAGTAGTTTCAGAGATTACCCTCCACAAACAAACAATTTTTTGCGCTTTATATAATGATATAGATATAGATAAACTTAATAATATAAATTTCTAAAAAAAAAAAAAAAAAAAAAGATCTAATTGAGATCTAATTGAGATTTATTTAAATTAATATAGTAACCGTTGCTAACAAACGCAATTTTATAATTTAGAAAGAAGAATGAAACTATTTTTGAAACAAATGTATATTTCGAAATATTTCTATCGTAATAAATTAAATTTGATTTTTTCCCCCTAGCTTTTTCTCGCTTTTTTTCTTCTCTTAATAAAACTAAACAGTTGTAATAAAAGACAAAGAATTTAGATCGGTGCGTCAACGGGAGTGCCTAAATGTGGTCGTAACCAATGTTTACATCTATCGAAAATATAATAAACATAAAGATATTTATTCTGAAAAAGTCAAAAGTGTTTAAATTCAGAATTTTCCCTCTGAAAAAAACTTATTAGTTCCCCATGATACTATAGGTATGGGGAACTTAGGTAATCGTGAAAATTTTCGACCTCGGTTTTTTGACTTTTTTACACGTTTTCTGGTGTGAGGAATCCGAAAATGACAAAATTTCTATGGTGTCAGTATGTAGGGTGTCTGTTAGTCTGTTAGTCTGTTAGTGTGTAAGTCCGTTAGTCCGTTAGTTTGTTAGTCTGTGTACACGATATCTCAAGAACAAATTGTCGCAAAAGAGGTCAGATCAATTTTAAAATATTACTTTCGACACTGGCAAGAACCCTATTCATTTGCAACATTCGAATTTAAAAACTTCGTAAGTTATTAGAAATTTACGATTTTCTTAACATGGGAGAATAGGACAAAAATTCACTTAAACATGCATTAAATGGAAACTTTTTACTGTAAAAATGTCAGACCAGTTTTAAAATATCAGTTTTGATGCCGTAATGAACATCAGTAACTATGAATAAGCTACTTTGAAAATTTCGCAAGTTATTGGAAATTTACGAATTTCTTAACATGGCAGTATAGGGCAAAATTTCACATAAACGTCAATTTTGAGAGATATTTTCATCGTAAAGATGTCAGACTACTTTTGAAATATTATTTAGGACACTGGGATGAATATTAATGACTATGAATTTTCCAATATAAAAATTTCGTAAGTTATTGAAATTTACGAATTTCTTAACATGGCAGAATAGAGCAAAATTTCATATAAACGTCAATCTTGAGGGATATTTTCATCGTAAAGATGTCAAACCACTTTCGAAATATTATTTAGGATACTGGCATGAATATCATAGACTATGATTTTTCCAATTTAAAAAATTCGTAAGTTATTTGAAATTTACGATTTACTTGACATGTCAAGGCAAAATTGAGGCAAAATAAGGCAAAATTGAGCATAAACTTCCATTTTGAGGATCATAAATACATTAGACAACTTCAAAATTACATTTATGATATTTGTTTGAACATGATTGAATACAAATATTCTAATAGGAAAATTTCCTAAATTATTCGTAATTTACGATTTTACCAACATAGCGAAATTGTAAATTTTTCATATAAATATGAATTTTGAGGATTATTGCATTGGAAATAGTAGCATGAAAACTAAACAACGGAATTGATCCTGATAAAATAAATTAATAGATTAGAATCAGATAAATATATCGAAGTGAACGGCGGATAGCCTATTAGGCGGGGATTTCATTCGGTCACTGTATCAAGCTTTTGTCAAATTCATTTCTTTTAACATGATTATATATCTCAAACTAGAAATTTATGAGAACATAAATATGATGGGGAACTGAGCAGAGTCCACCTATGCCAACTAGTTTTTACTTTATTCTTTTAAAGCTAAAATTTATTTTTTGAAGTACAGAAAATTATAAAATTACAAATAGAAAATATAACTATAAAACCTACTTTTTTTTTCTTTTAATTCCCAAGTATATAATAATTATTGTTTATTAAATTTTCAAACTTATATATATAAAAGAAAGTTAATATAAAATAAAATGTTTAGATAAATAAATAATTTAAAAAAGAAATGTTGAATTTCGGTGAAATCAAACCGAGGACATCCAGGTAGCAACCACTTGAGTTACCTTGTGTGCCACTGGGCACTGGGGGGCATTAACGATTTGGCGAAATACTTTGTACTTAAGCAATTATAGAAACATTAACGGCTTTTTTTCTCAAGATTGTTTGGCTAGTGCGCGCTACTGCTTTAATATGTTGTTATCTTAATGGTAAACTACAATTCTGCACAATTTCGTCACGATCTGAATTTTCCATGCCATTACTTCTCCTTGTTCGACTGAAAACAAAAAGTTCGTTATGAAAATGTAATTTAAAAATATAAAAGAAAGAAGAAAAAAAAAAAGAAAAAAAAATCCTTTGTGGTATTAAATAAATTCTGCCCAAAATAGTTTCAATGATGTCTTCACAAATAAAAAATAATAATTATTTAAATTAAATTTCATAAATTAATATATATATATATATATTTTTTTTTTTTATTCAAAACATTTCAAAAAGGGAAGAACATGTTAAATTTTATTAACTGAAAATATTTCTTCAAATAAGAAACGTTTTTTACATAAAGATTATTGTTTAACATTTCAAAAATAACGTTTTTGAAAATTGTTCGATGGAAATTTATAAAGCAAAGTTTATGAAAACTGTCTTTCATATCTTCGGAAGACTGTTTTTAATATAAAATTAGATATATATATATATATATATATAGATAGATAGATAGATAGATATAGATATATATAAACTGAAACAGGCGCATATGTTTTTGATAGTATGGCAAAATTTTAATATCTCGAATATTTTTTGATAAATTCTAAACATCAATCATCAAAATATATACCGATTTTAGACATTTTGTCAAATGGAAAATACTAGATGAATAATGCAGAAACTTCGAGCGAATAAAAAACATGTTATTCCTCCTGTAGGATAAGAGTAGCAATGGATACCAGTTGTGGACACAACTAATGGACCCTGTAAGTGGACACTTTTTAAACTTGAACTCCAAAAAACAAGCTTTTTAGTTCTCGAATAGGTTACAGTAGCATTTAAGGTTAAATGTTACATTCCTGTTCAGTTAATATCTCGAACTACAAACAATTATAATCATAAGGTTTAAAACACGATTAGCTTAACTGAATATATATATATATATATATATATATATATAAATTTTCTGTCATTTTGATTTTCTTTCTTGTAGTTTTGAATAAGAAAATAGAATTTTCTATTTTTTACTTCTGCTTATTTTTAAATGATTTCATCAACTTTTATTTTCATATGACTAAAATTTCCCATACCATTTCCGTAGCACTAGTGCAATGTAAAACCCACTCACTCACTCATTCATATAACTAAAACAAGCACACAGAATTCATTTATCGTGCTAACTTTTTAATTTTGTATTAATTAAAAAAATATATATTAATATTTTTTTTGAGTGTTCACTACTGGTACCAAAAAATAGTCATCATGACCGTTAGTGGACAGCTCTGTCAACTAATGGCTCATTTGAGATTTAAGGCGAGAGCAGTAGTGGACACAGCTCAGTAATCTCTCAAATTTAGAAGGTGGTACTGAATGGGAATGCACTGCAACCAACAGATAATCTAGAAGTCACGGAGTAGAAAGAATTATCAGAGATTACATTTTAAAAATCGCAAAAGAAAAATTTTTACGTCGTTTCCCCTATACTTTTAAATTCTTGCCATACCTGTGGTGGAGAGATTCTGCTATCTCGAAGCTAGTAGACCGAAAGTGCGTTCGTCAAGATCGCGCTCGTCAATTTGGCCGATCGGAGTTTTCCGTGGTTTTCTCTGAAACTCGCACAAATACACAGGCTTGGAGACCTTAACCCTCCGTCGGGCGCACCCTGCCTGAGAGGCCCGTTCTGGTTTTTCTTCTCTAAATATCCTTCACATGATTTTTAATTCAAAAACACCCATATGGTGACCTTATTAGGAGTGAATAGAAAGTAATAAACGAAAATTTGATGCATAAGTACGAATTTATTGATTGTAGTACAAGTATTTTAACAATATAAAGTATTTACCTGACCATTTTTAGAAAATGTCTGTCTGTGCGTGTGTGTGTGTGACAAAATTTTGTGGCAACTGTATCTCAGGAACTACTGCACAGAATTTCATACAAATTGGTATGTAGTTGCACCTTGACATAAATTAGTGCCTTTCAACTTTGGGTAAAAATTGTCTTACAGGTTGCGTTGCCATCCAGCTTTTTCTAAATTTTTAGCATGATGATATAGGACAAAATTTTGTATAAATGTGCATAAAGAGAATTATTTTTTAGTAATTATGAAATTTACAAGAATTAATTATAATAGAGATAGTCAACTGGGGAAAAAATGTTGTATGTGTAGCAGCCTCGCCACCCGCTCCCCCCCCCCTGGGGAGGAAGTCCCCCCTCGAGGGCAGTAAATTTTTATGATGGTTATCTTTCAAAAGAGCTCGCCAATACCTTTAAAACGAATCGTTGAACCATCGATCTGCGATAATTTAAAATAAAGTTATGGATTTTTTTTTTTTTTTTTTTTTTTTTTTTTTTTTTGTAATAGTGACAGTAAAATTGACTTTTTATGGATATTTAGTGTTATACTACTTCTCTAGTATGGTAATCGTCTGCATTATCATGGAAGATAATTTTTTTAAATAATGATTTTAATAAATTATTTTTACTGAGTGAATTTGTATAGGAAAATACATCCTTCTATATTCAATCGAAGAAAGTATTGGATTCGTAAAAATTTTAGAACTCGGGTTTTTGATGGAATTACACGTTTTGAGAGCTGTAGAACACGACTTGACCATTTTTTAAAAATGTCTGTCTGTCTGTCTGTGTGTGTGTGACAAAATTTTGTGCTAACTGTTTCTCAGAAAATACTGCACAGAATTTCATACAATGTAGTTGCACATTGACATAAATTAGTGCCTATCAACTTTTGGTAAAAATTTTCTTACAGGTTGCGTTGCTATCCCGCTTTTTCTAAATTTTTAGCATGGTGATATAGGACAAAATTTTGTATAAATGTGCATAAAGAGAATTATTTTTTAGTAATCATTATCAAATTTATTACACAATTTTATTTATTAATCATTATTTGAAGAATTATTTATAATAGAGATAGTCAACTGGGAAAAAAATTCTGTATGTGTAGGAGCCTCCCCCCCCCTCGAGGGGAGTAAATTTTCATGATGGGTATCTTTCAAAAGAGCTCGTCAATACCTGCAAAACGAATGGTTGAACCATCGATCTGCTATAATTTAAAATAAAATTATCGATTTTTTTCATTTTTACCAAAAAAAAAAAAAAAAAAAATTTTAATTGTAATATTGACAATAAAATTGACTTTTGTTTTGGATATTTAGTGTTATACTACTTCTATAGTATGGAAATCATCTGCATTATCATGGAAGATAATTTTTTTTAAATAATAATTTTAATAAATAACTTTTACTGAGTGAATTTGTATAGGAAAATATAGAATAAAGTCATGTGGTGGCCACAACATACTGATCAATTAAATCGACTAGCGCTGCCTGGTATCAAGCCCGGCACTTCCCGTCTACCAGTTTTGCATGCAAAACCTTTCGGCTACTGCTTAATAAGGTGGTGGTCCTGCTGGTGTGAAGATTAAAGCCGATTGACTGCACGAGGGTCCAAGTCCTGGGTGATGTGCCCACCATGTTGATCTTGATTAGGGTCGTAGCTCGTATTTACGCGAGTTTTGGAGAAAACCGCAGAGACCTTCGAGCAGCTAGGTCGACGAGCGAACCCGGCACTTTTCATCTAATACATTTTAATCGCAGAATCACTTGGCAGCTGGCGAGGTTTTTAATAATTAGATATATGTAAATTAAAATACTTTTTTGATTTTTTAACATTTAAAAACTTAATAACTCAATCCGATATTTACACACAAACACACATTCGTTAAAAATGGATATGTTTTAAAATAGAAAATGACATATTGTTTTAAAAAATCACAATATTGAATATATACAGTAAAAGGAGGGAAGAAAGAGAGAGATGAATTTCCCTGTGATTTTTTAAAATGAAAATAAATTTAAATATATCTCCATACAATTTCTAAAATACGTCAAGTCACAGAAACTATCGTAATTTTTTTTTATTTATATTTAAATACATATATATTATATTACCTTAAAAAAATTAATAATTTCGTTAATTTTCTGTATTATAAATAAATCAAAATAATTCTTATTAAATTTAAAAGTTTGAAAAATAAATGGATAAAGTACAACAGATTTTATTTAATTATTTATAAATAATTTTCTTTTCTTTCTTTCTTTATTAATAATTTTCGTCTATTTATTTGTTTTTTCTTTCTTTCCTTAATTTTTAATATTCCTTATTAATGACATTTTTTACTTTGTATCACAGATTATTTGTACAGTACTGAAAAATTTTAAATGTCTTTTATTCTGATTTTAATCAATACGATCTCGTATTTTGTATAACCTCTTACAAAGTAATGAATAGTCAAACCGTTATAAAAAAAATATATGTTATTAGGAAGACCTTATATAGCATTATTTCTGTTTACTTGATTTTGTTAAAGTAAAAACTTTCCATAAAAAAATTAAATTAAATGCCGTTTTTTGCCATTGAAAATCATTACGGGAGCTTTTGGAAAGGGAGGTCCTCGACTGTGGCGCCATCTGTTGTGGTAAGATTAAAAAAAAAAAAAGCCAGATTTGGAAGCCTCTTTCGCATCCTCTTCTATTAATCCGTGCTAGAAGTACTCTTAACTGAATTTTTCCCGTCCGGTTCCGTTTTGGACTAGTTGGTTAATTTCGGTTCCCAGTGAAATAGCACTTACTGTGAACAGTATACGGAGGATTATGCCTCTCTTGACTATTCTACAAAAGGTGCGAAGGATTAGCGTTACTTCTTCCTCTTTATTCTGTTCTAATTCTCAACTGCTCGACTGTGAGCGTGGAACAAAAAGGGGGGTCTTTACTTTTATTATAGCATTAGTAAATTGCGAAATACAATCAAAATGAAAATTTTGAAGTTTTTCAGGCTTTATCTAAATAGGTTTTATGCGATATAATGATAAAATTAACGAATCTGACATCTTCATATTTTAATTATTTATCAATTTACTTATTATTTCACATGGAGAAAATTTTACAGTAATAGATGATCCGAATTTGTGATTTTGGTTCTTTTTTTTTTAATTTTGAGGTTAAACTAGATGCGTGGGTTTTAACGTCGCACTATGACTAGCATTGACCAGCTATAAGAAACGGTCTAGAAACTCAGCCTTAAGGATGTTCCTTTAGTGGTTTGGAATCTATTTCAAGACGCAGGTCCCAATCTAATGATCCTTAATGATAAATAAAAAAATACCGTAGAAAAACACTATTGAAAACCTCGAGGATCAGACAATTCAATCCAAAAATATTTTTGGCCCATTTAAAAAAATTCTAAGGTAGCTGGATATTCTAAAAAAAAGGGGGGAGAGGCGTGAACGCTATTATTTCAAGAATAATCAGTTTGAAACAATAGTTACTATAATATAAAATTTTATAGGTAAATTATGAAGAAGGTACGAGCAGAAATTAGGAAGAAGAAGAAGGAAGAAGAAGAGTAAGAAACTAGAAAAATGTTGCAAAAGAAAGGAAAAATGAAAAAGAAAATGAAGATAGCCAAACAAGAAGCAAAAAAAGGCTTTACAAAAGCGAAAAAAAAATCAAAATGAAATAAGGAAACCATTTTAAGAATACATTAATGTACCAGGAGTACTTTCATTAATTATTATTTTTATTTATTATATTTATATTTATTATTTATTCAAATAGAATCGCTTTTCATTTTGTCCATTTCCGCAAAATTTCAGAGATGTCCACTACTGAAACAATAAAGTATGTACAATAAGGAAAAGGCACGTGACGTCACTCGCAGTCATGTTATGGGTCGAGTGGCAAAACACTGGTATTTCCACCAATACAGGTTGATCTTTTGCCACTCGAGAATGGCAAAGACTGATTGATGGAGCGTTGTAAACATGCTCTTTCCTTATTGGATTATATCATGTACAGAACTGGCGAATGTTACGTTCACCGTGAAAAATTATTTTTGCATATAAAAATGCTACAATTAGCAATTTTCGCATTACAAACGTATATAGAGAGAGTTTATTGAACTCTGGTTAAAGAAACACAGGTTAAATTTACAGTCTCTAAAATTAAGAACAATACACAAAAAATAGCTGCTGGAAAATATCCTTAAAGTGTCCACTACCAAAGCAGTTACCCTATTTTAGTCAACCCTTTTACGCTCATTAGTTTCGCAGCGAAACCAAACGAAACCATTTAATATATTTTTATGCCAGAGATTTTTAATATCTTCCCCTTGTTTTAATGGATTTCTATAAATTCGTTCCTTCTCTGTTCGTTAGATAGCAGTACTACTCCAAAATTTAACAAACGATGTTTCAGATAAAGCTAAATGCATGAGTCGCTTGAAATTTCTTAGTAGACGCGATTGCGCTTTACTGGTTTGATGACGCATTCGTGTCTAGTTTTTCCTCTTAATAAAGGACTTGGCTAATAGTTTATATTGAAACAACTTTTGAAAATTTTTACAGTTTGTAATGTTTACTTACAAAATTTATTATTTTTTAAATTTAATGTTATTTAAATTTAATAAGGTTAACTTATAGATATATTAATGTAAGACTTGGTGTGGGATTGTAAAAATAAGGCAAAAAACAACGTCTAGAATGCCAAATATAAATAATAGGAAATCAGACAGCTGTTTCGGTAGAACTTAACGTACCGTCTTCAGTGCGTAAAGAAATGAGAGAGAAGTGCTCCTATATATAGAAAAAGAATCAGATTCAGCTCAAGAAGATCCCTTTCCTATGTATAAGAGCACTTCCCTCTCATTTCTTTATGCACTGAAGACGGTACGCTAAATGCTACCGAAACAGATATCAGCATTCCTATTATTTGTATTCGGTGTTCTAGACATTGTAGTTTGCCTTGTTTTTATAACTTATAGATATTTCAAATTAAGCATATCTCGAAAAATAAAAGTAGTATTTTTTTGCTTCTTTTGACTTTTAATTCATGATCAGCTGTGTGTCTAATAATCATTTTTGAAATTAGATTAGTTCTTTACAAAAGAATATAAGTCGTGAATATTAAATGGTTAAAAGATGTTTTTTTGCCCAATGAAAAAAAAAAAAAAAAAAAAAAAAACTGTTTGCTTGGCAGCAGCACCCTGCAAAAAATAATTCTTGAAATGCATTGCAGCTGTGGCATGCGATTATGGGGTTTCTTTTAATTATTTGCATGCATTTTTATACGAATACCACGTACAAATAAAAAATTTTCTTAAAAGAAAAATAAAGGGTTGATTTCTGAATATAATATGCAGGTATTAAACACAATTCAAATCAATTTTTAGGGAAATTGCCATAGTACGTTACACACATTATACTGCAATCAAAATATATGAATATATATTTATAACTAACTGATATAACATGAATATTTTAACAAAATAACTTTTAATTTCTCATGTCCGCAATTTCTTTTCATAATTTATAAGCCAAATGCATTTAACTACTTAAATGAAAACTCTAAGCAATTATCGTAAAGATACAAAAGTTATCGTCTATAGAATGAGCTGAATTTTAGTTCTTCTGGAAAAAAAAAAGTAAAATTTAAGGGGCTTTATGTAAATTTTTATTTAGATTCCCTGAATGGTTATATGGCGTACGTTGATTGTGAATCTTTCTTTCTTGTTTCTTTTTCAGTAAAACTGAAATTTAGTTCATTCTGTCAACAAGATTTTTTTTCAAGATTTTTCCTTTGAGTTTTCGTGTAAGAAACTCAAAACATTTGACAAATAAATTTTGCACACAAAAGTTATTTCATTAATTCTTGCGCATGTGCAATAAAATGTTATTCAGTAAAAGTGAATACATTTTATTAAATATTTAATATTTTTATTTTCTGTTTGTAGAATAATTTGTCGAATGTAGATGAATAGTGCTATTCTGTAACCTTACTTGTAGTTGGCGATCCTAAACATTTTATTTATTGTTTAATTTGTTGCTTGACCTCTTTTTGTCTCCGGGCCAAAACTTTTGCTGATAAGTATGGGATATATTACGTCCTCTACAACCCCAAAATTTCAGAATAATTCTTCAAGTATTTTTGTAGATATTTGACAAAATGTCTTAAATCGACATTGTCTAATCATTTATAAGTTATAACATGTTAGTGTATCTATAGCTATACAATCATGAAATGAATTAGAGTGTAAAAATAAGATATCAGTTAAGTATATATCACGATAATAAAAAGAAAATTTCATAAATTTTATCTTATTGAATATAAAACAATCGCGTGTCCTTTGAAAAATGTTTTGTTAAATACCATTAAATCACAATAAGTTAAATTGATTTAAATTTCATTCATTAACTTAAATAATTTGTAACACAAATGCTCATTATTGCAAACAGTTTACCAGCTATCATCATCTATTAAAACCAAACAATTTAATTTTAAAACATAATTTTCAATTAATCAAAATAACTTCAATCAATAATGTTAACGATAACAATAAATTCGTTGTTTGTCATTATTCGGGTGCTGAAAAGAGATAAATTATCTTTATTAACACATTTATTTTGAATATGGCACATTTCCTTCTTAATGATATCCGTTATATAAAGCTTAAACCTAGTTTTAATTACTAACGATTAAATAAATGTTGTTGCATGATTTTATTTCTCACTTAATTATATGTTATTGATAGATTTTCCTCTATATTGTGTTCTTACGGTAATGAGGGATATTAAACATATTAGAAAAGACATATTTAGAAACTAAATGACTTAGATAACAATTTTGTTGCCATTCAATATATACAATGAGTCTGTGAAAGTTTAGACACATTTTGCTGCCTGACAATTTATAAAACATTGAAGGTATAAATAAATCTATGACATTTATGAAGGGAATAACTCATATATATGGTGTTCTAAAAGTCCCCCCCCCCTTCTAACTCGAAATGAGTTGGAATTATGAAAAATGGCGAAACAAATGTTCAATAAATTCGAGAGGGACCTCTTTTGGTGTAAAAAGTTTGGGCCCGAGAGGGGCTAGGGAGGGCAACTTTAAAATTTCAAATGGTAAGGTATGTCATGTGATACATCCCTGGAAACGTTTCTTCAAAACAATGAATTTAAGATAAATAGTTTCGCCTTACGGTGATTATTAAAGGGGATACACAAGTAGAAAATTCACATTTCAAATGTCTAAAATCTCTTGTATCTCCCTTAATAATCATTGTATGGCAAAACTATTTACGCCAAATTCATTGTTTTGAAGAGACGTTTCCAGGGATGCTTCACAAGACATACATTCCTATTTGAAATTTTAAAGTTGCCCTCCCTAGCGGTCCCCTAAGCCCCCCCCCCCCCCGGGACCAAACTTTATACACCAAATGAGGTCCCTCTCGAATTCATTGAACACGTGTTTCGCCATTTTTCATAATTTCGACTAACTTTCGAGTTAGGAGGGGGGGGGATGGGATTTTTGGAACACCCTGTATATATATAATTAAACAGTCGGCAGCAAAATTATTCGAGAGCTAGAAATAATTCTTATATAAAAAAGATACTCTTAATACTGCTTTGTTAAATAAATCCTTGTCGAGTCATGTTCTTAGTCAGTCTAAGAACATGATTTGATGAGGATTTATTTGACAAGATAGTATTAAGTGTACTTTTTTTATATAGGAATTACTGCTAGCGCTCGAATAATTTTGCTGCCGACTGTATATACTATCGTTCGTAGTTCTTTCAATGAACATTTTACCGTAAAAGGAATTAAACCAGGAGGCCCAATTCCATGGCCAATCATGGTCTGATACAACAATGGTGAACTTTTTCTTTGGTTATTTATTAACCCTCGCTTTCCCAAAATCAAGGCGTTACTGTAGAAAAATTGCTTTCAGGTGCCACTTGGCACGTTTGGCGAAAAACACCAGCACCCCGCCTTTCTGTATCGTTTAGAAGTTGCAACATTCCACTGGTTACGTTTGCTATCTTTGGCGAATATAGCGCACTCTTTGAATGAAGCGGGCTTAACTAAATTTCAACTACAAAATGGGGTCAAAAGGACCCCATCTTGGGAAAGATAGGGTTAAAAAAAAACATCGTTTACAGACACAAAGTATCAAATATAAATGAACTAAAGACCAGGATGCCCGCGCTTAGGACATCATTGACATGGGCCATAAAACTTTTTCAAGTCTATCTAAACATTAGTGTTATTAATTCAAATCGTTGTTTTATAATTTATTAAACATCAAAATGTGTTACGCACACTTTATAGACACCCTGTATGTATATATAAAGGGTGAGTTTGACATAATCTGCCAAACGAAAGGAGGTGATAGAACAGCCCATGGGGAGCATAAAACACCATAGAAACCCTGTCCTATCTCTAACCGTATCCGAGTTATGGTAGATAGAAAAAAAAATCTGTTTTTTTTTCGTCCTGTCTGAAAAAACCCAAATTTGTGGACTTTCTGAAAGACTTACATGCAAAATATGCACATATTTGGAAAGAGCAGAAAAATTCTTATCGGGTGACACCATTTACATTAGAATACCTTAATTTGACGGCGAGCTACAAGCGCTAAAACATTGGCAAAGTTTAAAATCGAGTTGTCACTAAATTCTTTTACCAGCAATTCTGCAAACACCGTTCAAGCTACAATCGGTCAAATTTACCAAAAACTTCTCCATTCCACAAGCTTTAGAATGAGCCCACAATAAACCATATCGGTGTTCTAGTTCAGGAGAAATTTAGCCTTTTGTCTGAAATACATCACTGAAAACGGCGTTCGTCGAAATTCGGCAAACGAAAAGATGGTGAGTAAACGGAACGTATGAAATTCGTGACTATCTGCATATGGACTCTTAGTGATATGCAGATGCATTCCAACCTTTCTGAGCGCGCATCCCACACGCAGGTACAAAAGGCGAGTCAATCTGTAACAGCTCATTAGCTCGTCAGCTTCTTTTACGTTTTATGCTGCTTATTGCTTTAGCATTTTCTGGACTTTGCCTGAGCTCGGCCGATTCTTTTCACGCTGCTCTGACGTCTACTTGCTTTCTCTTAGTTAATACTTAGTATGTTTTCCTACATTGGTACGAATTAACCAAGCTGGTTCTTATTCCGTAGCACTTTTTTTCTTATAGTTTTGTAAATTAATATTAAAATTTCATCCCTTTTTGTTTACTCTTCTGAATTTTATTTTCAATTGAAGTCATCACGGGGATCAAATTGTCATACTTTCCAACCTGTAAACAGATACAGTCGGCTGCAAAATTATTCGAGCACTAGCAATAATTCCTGTCTAAAAAAAGTACACTTAATACTGCTTTGTAAAATAAATCCTTATCGAGTCGTGTTCTTAGTCAGTCTAAGAACATGATTCGACAAGGATTTATTTAACAAAACAGTCTTAAGTGTACATTTTTAATATAGGAATTATTGGCTAGTGCTCGAAGAATTATGCAGCCGACTGTATGCCTAGTTTTACAAATGAAGAGTACGCGAATATGCATTTTGTGTATGGATTTTGCGATGGTAACTCTCGGAGAACCGAAGAGTACCGTCTACGTTATCCACATCGTCGTGCGCCAAACCGTGCTGTATTTGCCGCAATTCATCGAAGTCTTAGGGAGAAAAGGGTCGTTCGGTAGGGTGTACGAAAGGGGCCATGGTCGCCGCTTCGCAACCGCCGAGGAGTCCTTACTCGACCGAGTGGAGCAAAATCCAAATATGAGTTCACGTATACTTGCGAGAGAAAGTGGAATCTCCCAAAGTAAAGTGATGAATGTTTTGCGCAAAAACCAATATCATCCAAACCACTTCACACCGGTACAAGAATTACGCCGCTCCGATTTCCAAAAGCGGGTAACATTCTGCCGCTGGCTTTTAGAGCGAGATATTGAGGAACACCATTTCCTTAGAACGATACTGTGGATAGATGAGTCACTTTTCACTCGGAATGGCATGTTAAATATACATAACTGGCACCATTACGCTCAACAAATTTGTAACACGAAACTCATCGTTCCAGACGCGGTTCAGCTTAAATGTTTGGCTTGGAGTGGTTGGCGATCGCTTGATAGGTCCACATGTGTTCCAAGGTCATCTGACGAGCAATACATATTTGGAGTTTCTGGAACATCATCTTCCAGGATTACTTGATGTCATTCCTGTACCCCAAAGAGCGGAAATCATTTTCCAACACGATGGGGCCCCTGCACATTCTTCCAATGCCGTTCGGGACTTCTTGACTCAGCAGTATCCGCGATGGATTGGTCGTAATGGACCAATTCCTTGGCCACCTAGATCGCCAGATCTCACTCCATTGGACTTCTATGTTTGGGGTTTCCTGAAGAAAGAAGTTTACCGCACAGAAGTTGCCAGTTTGCAAGATTTAAGCAGCCGGCTCGATGACGCAATAATGAAACTGTGGTATGAGCTTTCGCTAACAGCTACTAAGGATTCCGTTCGTAAGCGTGCAAGGGCATGTATCAGGTGTGGGGGTGATCAATTTCAGCAGCGGCACTTAATTTCACACATCCTTTCGAATGCATATGTGCTTTTTTCATAAACGTGAGATACGTCTTTTTTTTTTTTTTGCATATTCCTTTGTGAAAGACGTAAGAAACGTCATACTTCTTTTGTTTCCATTCCATTGTGTTTGTAAACTTAATACAACTGCTACTTTTCTTGTTTGTCTTTAAAACTTTCTTTTTTGCATCTGACAGAAGGCGGACATGAAATCAGGAACGACCATGGCACCCCGTGAGTCTCCTCCTTCTCGACGAACATCGAGTTCAGTGATGAATGTATTTGAAACAAAAGGCTAAATTTCTCCTGAACTAGAACACCGATATGGTTTATTGTGGGCTCATTCTAAAGCTTGTGGAATGGAGAAGTTTTTGGTAAATTTGACAGATTGTAGCTTGAACGTTGTTTGCAGAATTGTCGGTTAAAGAATTTGGTGACAACTCAATTTTAAACTTCGCCAATGTTTTAGCGCTTGTAGCTCACCGTCAAATTAAGGTATCCTGATGTAAATGGTGTCACCCGATAGGATTTTTCTGCTCTTTCCAAATAAAAGCTTATTTTGTGTGTAAGCCTTTCAGAAATCTCACAAATCTGGGTTCTTTTAGACGGGATGGGAAAAAACAGATTTTTCTATCTACCATAACTCTGATACGGTTAGAGATAGGACATGGTTTCTATGGTATTTTATGCTCCCCATGGGCTGTTCTATCAGCTCCTTTCGTTTGGCAGATTATGTTAAACTCACCCTGTCGATACAGGGGTTGCAGCGTTCCTATATTTTTAAGATCGTTTTGTTAAACTGATACTACAATTTTCAGAAAGAAAAGTTCCTTGAAGGTTTTTATAGTTATTTAACATGAAAATCTTCAGGAAAATTTTCGTTTTGAGAAGTGTGGTGGGAGTGCAATAAAATGATCGTAAATATATACGATCGTTGCGAACCTGTATATATATTTAATATATATATGTGGTTTCCAGTGGGTTGTGGGCGTTTAAGAACTTTAAGAACAATACTAATTCTATTATTTACTAATTACTTAAAATTTAATAAAGAAAGTTAAAATATATTACAATATTTACAGGAATGCTGATGAGCATTAAAATTGATTATCCAAAGTGAGTTTAACAGTTCGTCAAATTAATCATAATTCGTCTCATAAATAAATCACCTAGTACTTCAATAAATACGTCGAACATGAAAACCGAAGTTTATAAACAAGCCTTGCACCCATCTCGTGTGCAGCTTCGTCAAACTTTTCGTCGAAACTCAATCTCATTCCTCCAACGCTCTTAGCAGCAGCCCGTTCAGGAATTAGCGCCATCCACGTCATAAGCACGCACTTCCTTTAATATTCTGAGTACGGGAAATAAAAACTAAACTATGTAGCCTTGGATTCAGCAACTACGGCAAGCAAGGTCAGGGGAGAAGAAGAACTTGCTACTACAGGTTCGGCCGTCCTGCATCAGGCTGGTCCTCCAGGCGGTCACACTGAAAAATACAAAAAAAAAAAAAAAAAAAAGCAACACAAAATAATAACATACTTATTTACAGTTTTTTTTTTTTTAAATCTTCAATTTTTTTTTTTTTTTTTTTTGCTTTTAAGCTAAGTTATCCCACATTTGAGGATCTTAGCTTGAGTAAATGTGCAATAGGAGCCTTCATGGCGTCCATTTCTAACTTTTTCATCAATATTATCATTTTTCATTTTTATTGTTGCATAGTCACAGGAAAAAGTCAATTTTGGCTTTACGGCAACTTGGTTGCCTATGGTAACCGTTTTTGGTGGTTGTCTACTCAACTTGCATTTTGTTTTATTTTTCTTTTTAACTCTAGAAAATGTTTTTTTGTTATGTGTACTCAAATCTTTACTTTGGGGCTCAAAATTATTTTGGGACTCGAACTCGAGACCCTCTAATCGATCATTTTCAGTTTTAATGCCTTTTAAGGCTTCTGTTGTATCATGTTCAGTCGAAAAGTCTATAATGGCAGTCTTATATGTAGGGAAAACTTCTAATTTTATTTGTAGAGCTTTGGGAAATAATATGGCTATCTCGCTAATTGTGGTCGTCAATGGAAGTGATGGGATGAACACTTTTCTCAGATCTATACCGGCAGTCTCTTCTTTTGGAAAATTCTGTCTTTTACACTCGATGGAATCTATCGTCGATGGCTTTTTTCTCGATTTCTTCCTTTTAAGGAGTTTGGAATTTTCGTCAACTTTTCCTTTCAACTCTTTCAACTCTTCGGCTAACTGTGAAATTTTTCTAAGTAGGACTTGTTTTTCATCTTTCTTCAAATAAGTGTTTTCTTGCTTTAGCGACTTCATTCGGGAAACATTTGTCTGACTTCGTCCCTTTCGGCGCGGCTCCTCCTCGTCATCACTATCATCATCTATCTGGAAAATGCTCGTCTGATTTTGTTTCTGTCGTCGAGGCTCCTCTTCTTCATCACTGTCATCATTTACACTAATATCGTCCTCTAAAAGCATCTTATCGCCATCACTTTCGTCATTTTCGTCTTCATCGTCATTTTCACTTACGGCTTTTTCGGAGGATTCTAATGATTTTTTTTGACAGCATAATTGGTTGAGGGGTTACGTTTTCACACTTTTTAATACTATTCACTGTTTTATTTATTTCTGGGGATTTTTCAAAATTTTGTTCTCAAAGTTAATGGGGGTATCAATAACAACATTCGTTTTACTTTCTTTTTCATATGCATTTACTGGAAGTACTGTTACTAAATTTACCTCGAGAGAATTAGACTTATTTTTCACTAAGATACCTTTTTCATTAATTGTTGTTTCACCCAGCATTAATACATTCATACCGATTATTATATCATAGGGTATTGCGTCATTTTCTACAACATAAATGTCAGTTTCACATTACAATTCATCAATTTTAAGATTCACTTTAAATGAGCCTAACGGCTTTATTGAACTTTTCCCGATCCCCTTTAAAGTAGTACTCATAGTATATAATCTATTAACATACAATTTTTCAAAAGCATTTTTACGCAACAATGTTGCTTCACTTCCTGTGTCTCTTATACCTATGAAATTTATATCATTTACTTGTATAATTTTACTCATATTTTAATTTACACCAATACACAATGCCTCAACTTCTTGTTTCGAACCTGGGCACTCCGAACTTTTATGCCCGAATTGTTTGCAAGTAAAACACTTAAAACCTTTAGCTTTGTGGGGGCAGTCCCTAGACACATGGTTTTTATCACCACAATTATAGCATGTTTTATTAACTTCATTTCTAGGACTAAATTTTTCATATACATTATGTTTGATGGGTTTCAATTTTGCACTGTATTCTACTTTTTCAATTCTATCAAATTTAAATTTATTTTTCTCATTGTCTCTTTTATACATTTCATACAATTTAATTTTTTCTTTGAATTCACGAATATTTTTGGCACCATATAAAATTAGTTTATTTTCACTTTTATCATTTATTCCTTGGATCACGTAATGCATTAACGCGGCATCTTCAATGTGCCCGTTTTTTAACAATTCACGCATTTTAAAATAATATTCCGTAACTGTTTCATTAGTTTTCATTTTCTTTTTAACCGACTTCAAAAAAAGAAGGAAGGTTCTCAATTCAAACCGTATGTTTTTTTTATGTTTGTTAGCTCATAACTTCTGAAAGGATGCTCCGAGTTTGATACTTTTTGTTTTGTTGAAAAGGTCTTGGTCTACAATAGGTCCCATTGTAATATCTTTACGATCTAAAGAAAATACAGGGTGCCCAAAAAAATGAGTCCCACTCTTTTAACTGCTCAACGGCTGCAGCTATAGTGATAAAAATGGTATGTAAGTATAGTAAAGTGGCCATGCTGTACAAGGTTAAACCGCTTACAACACCACCTGGTGGAAAATAGCGGAGTTAGTGTTCCTATCTCGAAAACCGTTCTAAAGAAAAAGTAAATTACAAAGCTGAAGAGTATCACCGATTTAGTACAAAAAGATAGTTTATACATTCATGCTAATGTTCCTATCTCGGAAACGGTTCAAGACAGAGGGAAAAGGGGAATTATAAAATTGCAGAGCATCATCGATTTAGTACGAAAAGATAGTTTTGACATTGATGCTAAAAATGCAAGGCTAAAAACGTGCATTTTTTTGTTCGCAATTTTTTACACTATACATACTTGAGCTACATTGCTCACGTTGTAGCGTAGCTGGTGACATACGCTATATAGTTCAAAATACGATTACTTGATACTTTTTGTTTTGTTGTAGAGATCTTGATCTGAAGTAGGTCCCATTATAACTTCTTTACAATCTAAAGAAAATAAAGCGCCATCTGGTGAAAAACAGCGGAATTAGCGCTCCTATCTCAAAAACAGTTCAAGATGGGAGAAAAGTTAATTACGAAGTTGTAGAGCATCTTCGATTTACTACGAATAGACAGTTTTTAGACATTATTGCTAGAAATAGAACGCTTAAAACGTGCAGTTGTTTGTTCGCAATTTCCTACATTGTGCACACTTGAACTACGTTGCACACTTTGCAGCGTAGCGGATGACACACGTATACTCTGTGGTTCAAAGTACTGTTACTGTAAGTGGTCACATTGATTAGCGCAAAGTCGTTTTCAACCAACTTCAGAAAGGAGGGTGTTCTTAATTCAAGCTATGTGTTGTTTTTGGTGTTTATAAGCATATAACTTCGTAAGATATGCTCTAATTAACCGACTTCAAAAAGGAGCAGGTTCTCAATTCAAAGCGTATGTTTTTTGTTTTGTTTTTTTGTTTGTTAGCTCATAACGTCTGAACAGATGATCCGATTTTTATACTTTTTGTTTGATTGTAAAGGTCTTTGTCTGAAATAAATCCCATTGTAAGATCTTTACGATCAAAAGAAAATACAGGGTGCCCAAAAAAAGTCAGTCTCGACTCTTTTAACTGCTGAACAGCTGCAGCTATAGTTATAAAAGTGGTATGTAGGTATAGTTAAGTGGACACGTGCTACGCGATTCAACCGCCTAAAGCGCCATCTGGTGGAAAAGAGTGGAGTTAGCGATTCTATCCCGGAAACGTTTCAAGACAGGGGAAAAAAGTGAATTATAAAATTGCAGAGCATCATCGATGTACTACGCAAAGATAGTTTAGACATTAATCCTAAAAACAGAACGCTTAAAACGTGCATTTGTTTGTTCACATTTTTTTTTATTTTGTGCACTCTTGAACGACATTCCATATGTTGTAGCGTAGCGGGTGACATTCATGCTATGTAAAATTCAAAGTATGGTTATTTTAAACGGTCACATCGATTAACGCATAGACGTTTTAAACCGACTTCATAAAGGAAGAGGTTCTCAATGCAAACCATGTTTCTCGTTATTGTTGTTGAAATTTGTCAGTTTATAACTTCGTAAGAGACGATTTAATTTTAATACTTTTTTTGTTGTCTTAATGACCTTGGCCTGAAATAGGTTTCATTATGATTTCATTAAAATATAAACAAATTACAGGATACTCACCAGGGCCTGATTACCCAAAAGGCTCAGGAAGCACAAGCTTCCCCTTTAAAATTTAAAAGGGGGCCCCAAAATGACTAAAAACAGGTTCTTGGGATTTTCTGTTTTATATTTTCACCCTCAGATTGAATTTTTTCTGAGAAAGGTCGCCTAAAGCAAGGTAAAAAACTCACTATTTCGAGAAAAATCAGTTATTTAGCCTCAAAAATCTGAATGTTATTAATTAATAAGTTATACGATTTTAATGTTGTGTGTAGAAACCACAAAGGTATATGAATGAAAAAAAAAAAAAAAAATTCCGAAATGAGAAGGGGGCCCAGAAATTATACTGAGCTTCCCCTAGCTTCAGAGCTTAATCGGGCCCTGATACTCACAAAACTCTGTTCTCACTCTAACTGTTGAACGTATGCAGCTGCACTGGTAAAAGCAGTATGTAAGTATCGATGTTGAAACTTCTGTCCGTCAGCTGCAATGCATATTTTGCTCTTTGTTTGAACTTTACGCTGCGTAATTTCCAGCGCAGCGGGTAACACGTATTCACTGTAAAGTTCAATATAAAAGCCTAACAGAATTTTCGGTTACGAATACAGCGTATCCGTCCTTTACAATTATAAAGACTTTTTAATTTAACGTATGTTCGTTGAATAGATAGTTTTTTACTCATATCCGATAAAGGCAAGAAAAGTAGCACAATTTAAAAATGCAGCATTTGAGAAAAATCAACTTAAAAATAACTTGACTAGAATAAAACTGGCACAACTGTCTCTCGAGTGGATAATTTTCTAGATGGAGATGTAACTTTTTTGTTCACATTGGCTGCATTTCATGCATTTTTCAGTGACATAAACTATTTTTTGAGTAATGCCACTTTTCTTGGAACTTGTGATTTTTGAAATTTCCGTCGAACGCCTTCTGATGCTCTGCTATATAAATAAGTTTTCACTGAAAAGAGAAAAATAAAATCTTTTTGTAAAAAAATAGAACCGACTCCAAAAAGGAACTACTATTCAAACAACTAAAAATGAAAGAAAATTGGCAGAAAATGGAACTGTAAATTGCGCCTAAAAGTATAAAATAATTTCCTTCGCCATACAACCTATAACACTACAATTAATCATAACTTTTGAAGTCGGCGCAAAATTAAATAAAAATTGATACCTTTATTCAATACAAAAATCAAGTCCTATTCAAAATACACATCTCACATTGTTACCTGCAAAACTCAACCGAGAACTAATTTGATTCAAGGAAACAAATAAGATTTCGTAAGCAGCAAAAGTTGGCGAAGATGCTGGTATCTGACGTCCTTGGTGAAAGAAAAATCGCAAAATTATCTGGCAAACATATTTAATTTCTTTGGGATATCATGATTATTTTGATAAGGTATATCAAGGGAGAAATCAAGAATATGAAACGACACATCGTACAATATATATTATGAAAATATACATCTTGCGTGTATATTTTTGCAATACGTTTTGAACGCCAAATCCAAAAGCCACCAAGGATGATAGTTATCAAAGTTATACCAAATTTGCAAAGGAAACTCTAACTTCGTAGAAACATAAATACCGCATTGTGAAGAATGTTCACTGTTCTATGTAGATGCTACTAATGGACCAATTGTATACAGTGATAAAATAATAAAGGAAACATGAAAATGGATCATTCGAGACAACAGCATTTGTTGCTACCGATCTAAAGACAAACCTTTAAAAACTAATTAAATTTTATTTAGGTTTGCACCGACTTCAAAAGTTATGATTAATTGTAGTGTTATAGGTTGTTTGGCGAAGGAAATTATTTTATACTTTTAGGCGCAATTTACAGTTCCATTTTCTGCCAATTTTCTTTCATTTTTAGTTGTTTGAATAGTAGTTCCTTTTTGGAGTCGGTTCTATTTTTTTACAAAAAGATTTCATTACTCAACATTTCGTGTAAAGAGGCGGAATTTACCTCGATTTTAAACTCATTAATTAGTGCATTTTTTAGTTTTTTATAAGTCAATAATCCTTTTTCGGATTTAATGAAGAGAAGAGCGTTTCCGCTTCTTACAGAAAACAATTTTTTGTAGTTCACTTAGATTAAACATTATTGACAATTCTTCAAATTCGGAAAAAAATCAATAATATTTTCATGCGGTTCGCCGCTAAATTTAGACATGGAATTTTCAAAATCATCGAAAGAAACAGTTGCACCAAGTGATCCATTATTACAATTTCCAATTTTTTTAATTTTGCCATCATCATAATCACAATTATTTTCATAGCACTTATTATCATTCATATGGCATTGCACAGAGGAGTCAGTTTTCTCGACGTTATTATCACTACTTTCGTTTTCGGAATCATCATCTTCCGATTCATTTTCGGAGTTTTCTTCTTTTAGTAATTCGATATCATTTAATTTTAATAATAACCTGTCACGAATTTCTTCTTTCGTGCCGGTAAATGAAACACTTAATAGATTACTTATAATAATTAATTCATTCAACGAAAAATTTTCGTCGATGAATTTTTGCTTTTTTATATAATTTTCATCATCTACGGCAAAATTAAATCCTATAAATTTTCTTATTTTGCATCGGTTTTTTCTGTCACCTACATCATTAAATAAAAAGCGATGCAGAATTTTAATTTTACTCTAGCTCTCAGTCCTCAGTGCAACACCAATTTTAGGAATGTCCCCTAATGAGACCATCATGCAACAAAACAAAAGTTCACATACCTTAGAAGAACAGAAATAACGGCAGGTGCAGATTTCTTGTTCAAACCTCTATCCAGGCGATTCGTAGCTGTTCCGTAGAATCCACAGCCACTTCGTTGCTCTAATTTAAGTAGATTTCATAGGTGTGTAAATTTCTATAGATCATGAAGCATCACTACACACTTTAAAAACCATTCATCCAGTATGAATTAGCATATGAAGAAATTCCAACAGTTCAAAAATAGTCTATTACTAGTGCAGTCTGTGTTTTAAAAAACAGTTTATGCAGTTTATCCATTTAAAAGTTCAGTTCATATTTTAAGAACAGTTTTTTAAAATAAATAAATAAATAGTTCAGTTCATAAAGAGTTTATTTTAATTACTGTGTGTAGTGCGTTCAATCCGAAATTTAAGTTAAATTAAAATAATTGATTTATCCTTTATCTTTATTTTTATATTAAAATTTGCGTTCAATCCGAAGTTTAAGTCAAATTAAAACTTACGATTTATTCTTGATCCCACATTCTTGATCCAAACATTTACGAGCGATGAAAATAATTTATGTTAACTAAAAATTAAGGTTAATCCCACTTCTGAGATGTGGTTTCCAGTGGGTTGTGGGCGTTTAAGAACTTTAAGAACAATACTAATTCTATTATTTACTAATTACTTAAAATTTAATAAAGAAAGTTAAAACATATTACAATATTTACAGGAATGCTGATGAGCATTAAAATTGATTATCCAAAGTGAGTTTAACAGTTCGTCAAATTAATCATAATTCGTCACATAAATAAATCACCTAGTACTTCAATAAATACGTCGAACATGAAAACCGAAGTTTATAAACAAGCCTTGCACCCATATCGTGTGCAGCTTCGTCAAACTTTTCGTCGAAACTCAATCTCATTCCTCCAACGCTCTTAGCAGCAGCCCGTTCAGGAAGTAGCGCCATCCACGTCATAAGCACGCACTTCCTTTAATATTCTGAGTACGGGAAACAAAAACTAAACTATGTAGCCTTGGATTCAGCAGCTGCGGCAAGCAAGGTCAGGGGTGAAGAAGAACTTCCTACTACATATATGTTTATAAAACTGAAGTGATTATATAAAAGCTACGTCTCCTGTCTATTAAAAAACCCATTCTTATCATAAAAAATACTTTAAGTTTAATAAAGAAAACAAAAATATATTAATCTGGTATTAGTAATATCACGAAAATTTACATTTTAAAATTTCTGATATAACTTACAAATCCCACTATTTCTTATCTAATAAGCATGTAAATAAATAATAACGTTTCAAATTGAGGCGAATTTTCAATTACTAAGGACTGTCTGCTCGTTTTTAATTTTTTTTTTTTCTATTTAATAGGAGTAACAATTATTAAAAATAAGAATATTGGTTAGAAATCAAAATTCTTTACAGAATTATCTGTTTCACTGGAGCAATTCAAAATTTGACTTTTGTTCCTATAGAAAAAATAAATAAATATTTTAAGGGGAGATAAAATTTAAGTCTTCGCCATGAATAATTACTAAAAAATGTTTTAATTTCAAACAAATTTTATGAGAATTTGTATTTTCATATATTATGAAGTTTCTAAATAATTTTTTCTTAGATAGGGCATTTATAAGTTACAAGCAATGTAGTAAAGACTACTAAAAGAAACCAGAAGATACACAAGTGTATTGTCAGAAATGAGGATAAGAATCCGCTTTACGTAAAGAATGCGGGAAGCATAAAAAATTTCCAAAACCGTATGTTAACACGCATCGATTCTTTCGAATCTCAATATTTAAACACAACCCTTCACAAAAAAATAAATAAATAAATAAATAAATGTAAACTCTAATACATCTCTCTCAAAAGTAAACAAATACATATCTTTATAATTAAATGTTTCTTAAATGCGTTTACATTTTAACGAAATTTAAACATGTTACTTAATCTTGAGAGTCCATTCTCTGTTAAACTAGTTGGCATAGGTGGACTGTGCTCAGTTCCCCATCATATTTATGTTCTCATAAATTTCTAGTGCAAGATATATTATAATCATGTTAAAAGGAATGAATTTGACCAAAGTGATACAGTGATACAGTGACAGAATGAAATCCCCACCTAATAGGCTATCCACCGTTCACTTCGATATATTTATCTTATTCTAATCTATTAATTTATTTTATCAGAGTCAATTCCGTTGTTTAATTTTCATGCTACTATTTCCAATGCAATAATCCTCAAAATTCATATTTGTATGAATAATTTTCAATTTCGCTATGTTGACAAAATAGTAAATTACGAATAATTTACGAAAGTTTCCTATTAGAATATTTGTATTCTATCATGTTCAAACAAGTATATCATAAATGTAATTTTGAAGTTGTCTAATGTATTTACGATCCTCAAAATGGAAGTTTATGCTCAATTTTGCCTTATTCTGACATGTTAAGTAAATCGTAAATTCCAAATAACTTACGAATTTTTTTAATTGGAAAAATCATAGTCTATGATATTCATGCCAGTATCCTAAATAATATTTCGAAAGTGGTTTGACATCTTTACGATGAAAATATCCCTCAAGATTGACGTTTATGTGAAATTTTGCTCTATTCTGCCATGTTAAGAAATTCGTAAATTTCCAATAACTTACGAAATTTTTATATTGGAAAATTCATAGTCATTAATATTCTTGCCAGTGTCCTAAATAATATTTTAAAAGTAGTCTGACATCTTTACGATGAAAATATTTCTCAAAATTGACTTTTATGTGAAATTTTGCCCTATACTGCCATGTTAAGAAATTCGTAAATTTCCAATAGCTTGCGAAATTTTCAAAGTAGCATATTTATAGTTACTAATGTTCATTCCGGCATCGAAACTGATATTTTAAAACTAGTCTGACATTTTTACAGTAAAAAATTTCCATTTAATGCACGTTTAAGTGAATTTTTGTCCTATTCTCCCATGTTAAGAAAATCGTAAATTTCTCATAAATTACGAAGTTTTTTAATTCGAATGTTCCAAATAAATAAGGTTCTTGCGAGTGTCTAAAGTAATATTTTAAAACTGGTCTGACCTCTTTGCGATAATTCGTTCGTGAGATATCGTGTAAACAGACTAACAAACTAACGGTCTAACGGACTAACAGACACCCTATATAATAAAAAAGCACCACAAAACTGGATCCCATTCCCACCGAAAACCGTTCTGGAATTTATTTAATTCTGTGTTCGTCCTGCAACTTAGGTTATATTGGTCAAACTAGGAGGCGTTTGAAATACAGAATAAATGAGCACCGTCGGAATGTTCGTAATGAAGAGATTACCAAATCTTCTATTGCTTCCCACTGCTGGTCTCAAGGTCATCGTTTTGATTTTTCCAAAACTAACATAATTTCATCTCCTGTCTGTTCCTCCCATTTGGATATTCATGAAGCATTTTACATACTTAAAAATTCGAAAAATCTTGTTAATGATATTTCTTCCACTCCATTCTTCTCTGATGCTTGGAAATTACTCCCGTAACTTAGATCTTCGTTTAAATTTTGATATCCTTAAATTGTTATATGTTTAATCTCACTCATTTATTTATTTTCTTGTTCTCTTGTACAATTCTACTCACACCAGTAGCTATATTTACTTTCTACTTTATAAAGTTTTTCTTTTCATTTTAAACGATTTTGTGCGTTGCCGCTTTGACTGCAGCACTCGTGCTTCTTTATTCGCCTGATGAAGGGTCGTGTGTTTTTTCGACCCAAAACAATTGTTGCGAGTTTATTGCATTTTATGGTGTTTATTCAAAGTTTGTAAGTAATAACAGACACCCTACAAACAGACACCATAAAAATTTTGTCATTTTCGGATTCATCACACCTGAAAACATATAAAAAATTTAAAAAAACCGAGGTCGAAATTTTTCACGATTACTTAAGTTCCCCATACCTATAGTATGATGGGGAACTAAAATTATTTGCGTAATAGTTCTATTTTTTTTTTTTTTCAGAAAGTTATTTTAAAGTACGAGCAGTACTTTATGTTTTATTGGGTGATTTTTTATGTATGGTCTATTTCAAATAAAAAAGTGTAACGAACTGTATTACATTATATATTATATAGTAGTTTGCAAAAGCATCTCTTTCGCCCTACTTCTTATGATTATTTAACGATGGAAAATTGTCCACATATATTGTTATGAAAGTACACTTTCATTTTAAGTAGTTTTATTAATATCTAGGATAAAAAGAAACTAATAAAAAGAAACGAATTTATATTGCCAAATTAAAAAATTATGGATAATAAAATGAAACAATATTGCATCAATATTTCAATACGCAATTTTTTTATTACATTTTTCTATTGAAAAATTAAAAATAAATATCTGAAAATTAAATAGGGTTATACTGATGATACTTCAACTGTTTAACTGTCAATGCATTAATCTATGACACGTGGTAGTAAGTTTGGTGGAAAATTAAAAAAAAAAAAAAAAGTGTTAAATGAAGTGCAACTTAATATGAGTAATTATACAGACCTTTTTATTAATAATAATAACAACAATATTAATAGATGTAATTAGCAGTTTGGACATATTTTTAAAAGTAATTAAGAAAATTATATTTAAAAAAAAAAAAAAACATAATTTGTTTCGATCCTATTCTGAAAAATGTAAAATTCTCGTGCAATTTCAAACAATTTAAGATATACCCTAATGTAACTTAAAATTACAACACTCCATTATCATTTTTCAATTATGTTTATGATATTAATTAATGTATTGTCTGCTATTATTGGTGACACAATAAAATTAAATCAGTTCTAAAGACACATTTCGTGAATATGTAGTTCCTTTGTTTTTCGAGAGTCTCAAAGCAAAAACGTAAATATTAATTTAATTTAATTGTGTTTTGTAGAAGTGTTGCCTCATACATTTGTTTCTAACATTATTTTCTGTTTACTACTGGCTGGCTCAAGAAATTGTTTGCGTATTGAAATGGAGTTTTATAAAGAATAGTTTTATTTATAAATCGAACGACATCTAAATGCTATTTTTTTTTAAAACAAGTTTTTTTAGATAACGATTGCTGCACTTATTAGTTCGAAAAATGAAGAGAAATAATATTTACACAGTTAACAATTTATCGAAATATAAAAGACTAGCTGACCCGTCCTACTTCGCACGGATGAACAAATTTTAGTTAACGATGAATTGATATGCAAAAAAAAAAATATATATATCAGTTTATATGTTATAGTCAGGCAATATTATCAACTGAAAAGTCAAAATATAATTTTACAATTATTTTTTTCAATCAGTTGTTAAATGTTGGTAATTTTTACTTTATGTTATTTATTTCATAAAAAGAAGCATGTCTTTACTCATGAATAAAAAATATTGAAAAATAAACCTATAACATGAATATGTGTTTGATAAAGTTGACGTCATAATTGCTTTAATTATTATTTATTTGTTCTTATAATATTAATTTCTATTAAACACAGAGCTTATGTGTTTTTAATTTTCTTAAATTTAACGTCCGCAAAGTAATCTGGTTATTGTTTTAGTAATGGTTCTCCATTAGTGATCGGTAATATTTTTTTGTGATTTTGGCGGTGAATTAAAAAGGTTATCGCAAATACGTAAAGTCCTTCGAGTGACACGTCCTAGCTATTGCGTTGCCAAATTTTAAATATCGCCAAAGAAGCCCTATACAAAAGTAGATTTCTAACGCGAATGCACATTTAATTTATTTTAAATGAACCGTGTTTCCAATCAACATAATGAAACTTTTATAATCAAATGTCATTTGCGATTCCCTAGCGGCTGTATATTGCGCTACTTGCTTTCGGAAAAGATTTTATATCAATCATCCTTGGCGGGAAAAAAAATGATTGCCAAGTTATCTCGCAAATATATTTAATTTTTTCCATAACTGATGGTTTTTAATAATGTATATTAAGGGAAAAATCAATAATATGAAACAATATTCGTATAATATATACTATTACAAAATCTGGTGTGAAACAACCACACGACTTCCATTACCCACTATTAAACGTATTATATACATTTCTTGGAGATATTAAGTACATGCTTTTTTTTTTTTTTTAGATTTTCCACTAAGAGAAACTTGATACACATATAAAGACACCTACAACAAAGATTACATAGTGAGTTAAAAAATAAGGGGAAAAAATAGATAGTTATTTTTTTAAACACGAATTACCGAGATCTAAAACTGAACTTCCTAATCAGGATGACCGTTAATATTCCTGTAATATGCACGTAATACTTGAGAAAGGTTATCTAAATTGAATTAATGAAACAATTTTCAAGAAAATCGTTGGAGTAGTTTTTGAGATACCAACTTTTACCAAAACTTGGCATACTCAATTATTGACCGGAAAACAATAATTACATACAAAAGGATATTTAGTATTAAGTTAACATGGCGAGTTTGAAAAAAATTCGTACAGCCCTTTTTAAAGGAAGGCACTTATGAGATCTGAAATTGAGCTGTTTATAGAGGACGCCTATCAATTTTCCTGAACTAACCAATTATATCATTCGAAAGGACATCTAATAGATTGTTTATGTAGCAACTTTGAAGAAAATCGTTAGGGCTGTTTATGAGGTACGGGCTTACGGTCCCATTTCCGGTTTTCGATGACCCAGTTCCGGTTTTTCAATTTTCACCAAAATTTGGAAAATTCATCTGTACATCAGACCTGAATCAATTGTGAAGATTTGTAGTTCTATCTTTATTAATTTTGGAGATATGACACCCGGAAAATTTCACACATTCGTACACACACACACACACACACACTGACCAATTGCCAAAAACTACTTTTTTGGACTCAGGAGGCCTTAAAACATATAAATCAGGTGAAACTCTATATCAAATTTTTGGACCGAATACAATACTTCCACTACCTACGGTAGTACGGTAATTGAAGTAAAAACATAGATCTCGTATTTAATACGAAAATATACAGATTTTCGTATTACGTTTTCGATCTCAAAATACAAAAATCGCCAAGGACGACCGATATCAAATCTACGGTTTGTTACTCTTTGGCGCGGCCGTTTTGGCGCTGCCGTTTTGGCGCGGCCGTTTCGGCGCCGGCCGTTTTGGCGCCGGCCGTTTTGGCGCCGGCCGTTTCGGCGCCAGATGTTTACATTCCGAACTTTTTAAGTATAAGATTTTTTTTTTTTTTTTTTTTTTTTCCAAAAACTTAATAAATAGTCGGGAATATTCAAGAATTTTATAACTGTTTATTATTATATGGATTAAAATAAACCCGCGAGTTAATCATTATTGACTTTATTTAAGTGAAGGCAGTTTAAGAATTGGTTAAGAATGCATACCTTTTCTTTATCCTGTTTCTTGCTAAAGTTAACTTTTATTTTATCTCAGCAAGCTTTATTATATAGGAAATTTTAATACGCAAACTGTAAATAAAAATAAACAGAAGTCTTTAATAATTAAATTCTGTGTAACAACAACAACAAAAAGAAAAAAAAAAAAAAGAAGAAGAAGAAGAAGAATAGCAGTGATAACTTTAAGATAATGAAAACTTTATAGAAAGTTATTTTTTATTTTTATGAATTTTTTTTTTAATAACTGGTGGAGATTTAAAAGTACAGGATATTTTCATCTGGCACTTCTAAACGTAAATTGCTCATTTTTCTTTTTGTACAGTTGATTTTTACTGATTTAGTGATTAATGAACCTAAGTCTACATTTTAACTGTGGGGAGTTACTAAGTTACAATAAATAAAGTAAATAGTAAGCTGAGGGGGGGGGGGATGGTATTAAAAATTAATAAGTTGTATGGAACTATTCTACTATGTGTAATAAGTTTCAGAAATTTAGAGCAATGCGAGCTTTAAGTAAGTTATTAAAAAAAAAAAAAAAAAAAAAAAAATTAAAGCAGGTGTGTATTACCGTGTAATGGTTTTTGCCGGTTTTTACTATCTGGGCCAAAACATGTTTTTCCCATGGTTTTTACCACCTTCAGAAAAAATAATATTCCTATTTTTTTATTTATTTTTGTTTTTTAATTTACCCCCAAAAACCTTCAGGACATATTTTAAAATTTTTAGTTCTCATTTTCCCAATATTATTTACTATGAAATTTCCATTCTTTCATCCATTTCTAACAACAATATTTTGAAAATAAAAATAAATAAATAAAAAAAAGCAATGTTGACGTCATGAAATTTGTTTTATTACATGATCAGTTTAACCCTTTATCAGTTACAAACATTTTTTCTGTCACTCAATAGTTGAAATAAAAGGCTAATGTGACAATCTTTAAAAAAAAAAAAAAAAAAAAAAAAAAAATGGAAAATAAGATTATTATTTTCATAGTAATAAGTTTAATAAATTTTAACTACAAAAATCAAGTTCTTTTCTCAGATTATCACTGGCTCCTTTAAATTACGATTAATTCATCAGTAATATCATTAATAAATAATTAAAATATTTTTTTGGTTCATGCATAAAATAAATAAATAAATAAATAATAATAATAATAATCAGAAATGACATTGTTTATTTTATTACGCAAAGAACCGCCCGACGATAAGTTTAATAAGTTTTAACTAGAAAAATCGAGATTTTTTTCTAAGGTTATCACTGGCTTCTTTAAATTGCGAAAAGTTCTATTCATCATTAATATCATTAATAAAATATTAAAAATATTTATTGATTTAAGCATTAAAAAAAATAATAATAATCTGGTGTGTCACTCACTCGACTTTCTCTCACCCTAAAATTTAATACTATAAATACAGGTTGGATATTAAGAGGTAAGAAAACGATGTTATGTAAACCTATGTTAAACAATTCAAAGGGAGACTTTTATATGATAATTAGTTCTGCGTGAGGGGGGGGGGGAGGCTACCGCTCCCCCAACCCCCCGTTTCATTGTCATATTTATATAGAACCTCCGTCACATTTATATAGAATTTAATTCGGTTATTAAAAAATAATTCTGTTTTTAAAAAATAATTTATTAAAATTATTATTTTAAAAAATTATCTTTTATGAAAATGAAGACGATTTCCATAATACACAAGTAGTATAACACCAATATCCAAAAAAAGTCCACTTTATTCGCACTCTCTCTCTCTCTCTCTCTCTCTCTAAATATATATATATATATTTAAAAAAAAAAAAAAAAGATTTTTTTTCTAAGTTTTTTTTTTTTCGTTAAAAGTAAAAAAAAATCGATAACTTCGTTTTAAATTATCGCAGATCGATGGTTCAACCATTCGTTTTAAAGGTATTGGCGAGCTCTTTTGAAAGATACCCATCATGAAAATTTACTCCCCTCGAGGTGGGACTTGCCCCCCAGGGGGAGAGGCGAGGCTCCTACATACACAAATGACTAATTTTAATAATTTTTAATTGTAAAAATCTAGTTTCTCACCTTATCATTGGCTCTTTTAAATCACGCAAAATTCTATTCATCATTAATATATTTAGAAAATAATTTAAAATATTTTTTTGTTTACGCATAATATATATATATATATACATAAAGTCAGAAATTACATTGTTTATTTTATTACCCAAAGAACCGCACGGCAATAGGTTTAATAAGTTTTAACTACAAAAATCGAGTTCTTTTCTCAGATTACCACTGACTTCTTTAAATTACGAAAAATCCTGTTCATCATTAATGTCATTAATAAAAAATTAAAAATATTTTTTGGTTCAAACATTTAAAAAAAAAAAAAAAAATCAGAAATTACATTGTTTATTTTATTCCCCAAAGAACCTCCATCACCAAATTGGTTAGAATCTTTAGAATTGCTGCGTATGTGTTGCCATCTGATGACTAAGTTTAATAAAAAACAAGTTTCTAATCTTATCATTGGCTCCTTTAAATTAAGCAAAATTCTATTCATCATTAATGTATTTAATAAATAATTTAAAATAGTTTTTTCTTCACGCATAATAAATAAATAAATAAGAAATCATATCTATCATTAAATAAATTTTAACTGAAAAGGCTGAGACGAAAGCCGCGGCCATTTCGTGAAGGACAGGCTGCGCAAAAACGGCCTCTCCGAAATGGATCTCGCGCCAAAACGGCGGCGCCAAAACGGCCGCGCCAAAACGTCCCATTCCGTCAAATCTATGCTTTGTTTTCAATTAAAATATTGAAAATATTAAAATATTGAATTAAAAATGTATTTTACCAAAATTTATTATAGCCTCTAGCACTTAGAGACAGTGTAACTTTTGATTAGTATAAAAAAAGAAAGAAATAGAAATCGGCTTTTTAGTTCTAGCGATCGTTCTCTACATATACATATAAACCTTTCCTCTTTATATATTAGTATAGAGCATAGATAGATTAAATAGGTTTCTAATCAACATAATGTAACTCAAATAATTAAATGCTATTTGCATTGCAGTAATGGTTGTATGCGCTATGTATATTGAGCTACTTCTCATAACTGTTAGTTGCTAAAAATAGTCGTCAAATAAATTTAAACTTCTCAATTATTCTTTTAACAAATGCATAATGAAATGCAGACGATATTTTTTTAATTCACTTTTTATATTATTATTCGCGAGAAAATATATTTTATTATATGTCGAAAAATGAATTAACCCGTAAATTTTTTGGGCAACAATTATAAAATAAATAATTTAATAAAAGTTTAGAAGTAACGCTTAGATCATTACATTATATCATATCATATCAAATTATATTATTAGAAAAATAAATACTTTAAATTTATAATGATATCAGATTTAACGTGTAAGTTTAACATTTTGCAAAGCTTTATATGAATTTCAATTTAATTCACGTGCAAATATATTTCTTTTCTTTTCATGTCAACATATTTTAAAAACAAAATGTAAATGTTTCTTTTACGTTGGCAACAGCTAATTTTTTTAATATTTCATTAATTCCATTTCTATTATGGCTTTTATGGGGATTTTAATTAAAATGCGCAGATTTTAAACTAAAATTTATTTTATCAAAATTTAATATAGCCTATAACAATCAGGGATAGTGTAGCTTTTGATCAGTGAAAGAATTTTTTAAATCGGTTCAGTAGTTTCAGAGATTACCCTCCACAAACATACATTTTTTTGCGCTTTATATAATGATATAGATAATATACGATAAGGAGTTGAACAAATGTTTGAATAAAAGTTTTAAAATGGATATTTGCAGATTACTAGAGTTTTTTTTATCTTTTTTTATGTACGGTTATACTTAACCCATTATCGTTACAGGAATAAAATAATTTGGTTGATCATGTACCAGGTTTCGAAATAAAAGAGACAAGATTTGAAATATATTTCTATTTATCCGTATGTAATAAAATATTACATCTAGGAGTATAATACTGGTAGTATGATCCATATACAAAACGTAACACCCTAAGATATTTTATTTTCAAATAAATCAGCTACTTTACTAATTCGGTTATAAATATTTTCCTTATATATATATATATATATATAGTAGTATTAGTGTTTAATTCGTTTAACCTATATATTTTTTGTCTAAAAATAAAACTGACTCCTTTTTGATATAGTTATTATATTGTTTTGGTGTGCTGATTATTATTTGCCTTAAATAGAATTAGATTTAAAAGTAGGATGGAAATCATTGTTCACTACTAGAACCCGTGGAAGACCGACGCATAAACCGCTATTTATTCTGCCTCGTAAGACGCCAACTTTATTGCATGGCGCATTTATCGCGGTTATGCAGGGCTTGATTACTCAAAAGGCTCGGGAAGTACAAGCTTCCCCTCTAAAATTTAAGATAAGGCCCCAAAATAACTAAAAACGAGGTCTTGAATTTTCTGTTTTATATTTTCATACTGAGATTGAACTTTTCTGGGAAAATTCGTCTAAAGCAAGATAAAATACTCAGTATTTCGGGAAAAATCTATTGTTTAACCTCAAAAACCTGAATGTTCCTAATCAATAAGTTATACGATTTTAATGTTGTCTGTAGAAACCACCCAGATATATGAGTGAAAAAAAAAAAAAAACTATAAACACACACTAATTTTTGGTCTATAGCATTTTTATATTACAATATGTAACAGGAAAACAAGATTTTCTGAAATGAAAGAGGGCCCCGAAATGATACTGAGCTTCCCCTAGCTTCAAAGCTTAATCGGGCCCTGAGGTTATGTCTTCCGTCTCGTGGGATCTGATGGAAGTTTACACATTTTACATCCTTTTCATGTGTGATTTAAGCAAATTATTGCTGAAAAACCTATTATATCGCATTCGCTAAAATTGCAAAAAAAAAAAAAAAAAAAGTAACTCACATAAATGAAACACGTGATGACGATGACCGAAATTGTGGCTTCAACTTAAGAATTTACGCACTTGCTAGGTACATGTGACAACCGTAAGGCAAAAAAATGTTGGATGCTTCAGCTTTTATTTCAAGGAGTCTTATTAATTATTAATTTTTATCCATCTCTAGTAAAATTGCCTTTCTTCTGGACTTATCTGCTAAAGTATATGACTATTCGTATGACAAGCATTAACGCCCATATTTATTTATTTTTAAGAAAACACTTATGAATAATTTATTATCTGAAAGTTTCTTTTTGAACATTTTAGTTGTATTTTTGATTTTGTTTTTTTCGATGTTTAAATGTATGCATTTATTCTTTAAAAAATTTTTTTTTTACTTTCAGTCTTATAAACAAGCATGTATGTACATACACCTAAATTCTACGATATTCTTACCAGGGTTTGTACGCTCCTATATTTTCCTTGATCTTTTCAACCACCAATTTCATATTGTAAATTTGTTATAATAGAAGTCTATAAATTTAAAAGTAAATTCGTCGTTAAAAATTACTGGTGTAAGACTCCTACAAAAAAGACGTGGTCGTACAAACTCTACTTACGGGAGAAAAGCTTGTGTAATTGGTATACCTATTTTTTTGAGCGAATCTCGATAAAAATATATATTGTAAAATAAATATTCAGTATCAAACTAGCATATTTATTCTATCAGAAATGGATGCTCTCTTATCTTTACAATTACGTATATTTCATAACATTTTATATAAAAAATATTCTGCAGAAACCTTTATACCATGTCGATTTTGCTGAATCTGAAACACATTAATATGTTAATTTTTTTCTTAAAACATCACCGCTCATAGGACATAACAAATTTGAATTCAAAAATCTAAAACCTATCTACACAGAATTTACTTTATGCAATATTTATTTTTTGTATTTTTTAATAACTTATTTATTTACATACCGCAATCTAGGCATATTTACGAAAAGACAGATAATTACGGAAAAATGTGTAGACAATTCACCAAAGTAATAAACTTTCAATTTTGATGTAATTTTTTAAATAAGAAAAAAAAAAACTTTTATAACTTATACCTAATTGCTTCAGAGATGTATGAAAAAAAAAAAAAAATACTTTAATAGTTGTAGAACAGTTTATATTTCGGATAAAACGATATATTAACGAATTTAGAATTGAAAGGAAAATTTATTTATTTATTGTGTACTAATAAATAAAATATCATCATAGATATTCTTTGTTTAATTCGCTGTCATTTTCAGTCTGATATAACTCGACTTTCGAACAATGTTTTTTCTTTAAGAATCCTTGAACACGCAAGGAGATGAAAACCACTCGTTAAAATTTAAATTATGACGAGGAATATGGGAAATTAAGTTTCATAATAGAAAGTATAGAATGTATTTTAATATTTTCTGCTTCTATTTTTATTAGTTTTTGCTTTTGAAATACGACCCGTGTCACAAGCTTCAAAAATGATACAACCTCGATAATGAGTGCTTTTTGGGTCAAATCATAAAATGTAGAAACACGACTTTGTCACATTTAGAAAGAGTTGTATATGTTATATACGGGTAGCATTGAAGTTTTGTGTTCTAGCAAAATCTATTTACTAGTAAAAATAAAATGCCTTTTCATTTCTATTTCGTTTCGTGCTTCTCCATTATTGTAATTTTTTGCCAGGCTTTCAAAATAAATGGACAAGTATTTAGGCCCGGTAAGTGCAAAAATTATTATTTTTCTTTCATTAAAGTTTTTATAAAGTATGTGACCGTTAAAATGATTCACTTGAATATTTTTTTGCTACTCGATGTACAGGATGGTCGATACTTAAGGGCCCTCTTCACTCACCGCCGCCGGAAGCCGAAACCAATGTTATTCTGTGGGAAATTTTTCTTTACAAATAACTTATTAACTAATACATATTTTTAAATTCTGTTTTCACATTCTGAAAATTCCCAGATGTTAAATTGACGCACCTTTTTTAAAAAAATATTTTTTTAATTTTTTATACTTTATTTTGAAGCTGCAAAATACGAATTTTCAATATGTGAATTTTTTTCATTTTGCAAATTCAAAATAAAATAATAAAAATTAAAAAAATACATTTTTAAAAAGGGTCCATCAATTTAACAGTTGGGAATTTTCTGAATGTGAAAACAAAATTTAAAAATATGTATTAGTTAATAAGTTATTTGTAAAGAAATTTTCCCCATAGAATAACATTGGCTCGGGCTTCCGGCGACGGTAAGTGAAGAGGGCCGTTAAACTGACAGTGCTTGCAGTGTTCTGTAGAGCGGTCTAATCGAAAGAATAGCCCTAAACTATGTAGGAAGATTAAACAAGATGAGGGACAAAAATTTTCGTCAAAACATAATAAAAAAATAAATTCCAAAAATTACCGCTATGGGAATATGTGGCGCTGTTTTTCTAAGTAAAGCTTTTCTTGCGGACAAATTAGTGGGGTGTCTCCGATTTCAAAATAATAAATGGGACAAAAACAGTGCTTAAAAAAGTGCGCATTCATCAGTTTTAAATTTGCGAAAAAAAGCTTTTCTTAGAGAAACAATGCCAAATATTCCCCAAGCTGAAAATTTTGTATCTTAAAAAAAATATTATTATTATTATTATTATTATTATTACTATTATTATTACTATTATTATTGTTATTTGAGTGAAATCCTTCGTCCCCCGTCTTGCTTAATCTAATCTTTCTTGTTTAACTTTGGTGCCATTCTTGCAATTAGGGCGCACAACAGAACGCTGCCAGTTAAACGCATTGCCAGTTTAATTTTGGACTCCCTGTATTTTACATATTTAAATTTTCTTATTAAATTTTACAGTTCCTATTTTTTTTCCTAGATCGATATTTCTGATTTATTTATTTTTATTTATTATTGTGTATATATATATATTCTATTATACATAGTGCCAAATTGTACTGTATTTTAACATCAGTATGTCTTCGAAAAAAAAATATTATAATTAATCGAAGGAAACTGCTGAAAAGATTGTTAAAAAATTCTATAAAAAAATTTCCCGTAGCGGAAAAACGTACAAGTTGGCAACTATGTGTTATACGTTACAAAATATTGATACATTCTTTACATTAAAAGTTTCCATTTTTCAATGCACAAAAATTAGTATTGTTTTTTTTCCTTCTTCTTCAAGAGGATTTTTTAAAAAAAAGTGTTTTAATGTTTATAAACTAAATAAAATAATAATATAATTATACGATTCATATTTTAACAAAAGAAATATGCGTGTAATAAAATTATAAAATCTGCTTTATTCGTTAAAATTTGTTTCATTTTGCAGAAAATAAAAATAAAAATAAATATTTTTTAAAACTGTAATTAAATTTTTTAAGCACTTATATTTTCAAAATTATTTCCTTTAGTTGCATAAATTAGAAAGTTTTCTTCATTATTTCTGACACAAAACTATGAAATTAATTTGATTTTTAAAAAAAGACGGATACTTTAAAGCTGCTTTATTTTACATTTCAGAATATTATCTGAAAGTTTAACTTGATTTTATAACATACATTTCTAACTTCTGTACTTTCAGTTTATAAAAGTGTTAAAATAAAAATTAAAATAACAAATATTTACTGCATTTCTTAGTATTTTTTAAAAAAATGATACTATCAAATAAACAGACATTAAAGAATAATTACATTTAAAATATCAAAGGGTACTGTCGAATGCATTTTGAAAGTAAAACATTTTTAATTAAAAAGCTGAAAGTTTATTTAAAATTAAATAAAACATTTCATACTTACGCTTTATCAAGTAATGTTTCATGAGTAAAATAATAAAAGAGTACTTCATCAAAGCTATATTCCCATTAGCTATTTTTGTTTTTTAAAATAAGTTTCAGTAGTTTGTTTTCAATAAATTTTCTGATTTTCATTTTATATATATATATATATATATATATACATTTTAGGACAACCTTTAACAGATGAAGAATTTTTCGAAGCGTCAAAACTAAAAAGTAAGTTGTTAGCTATACCATAATTTTTAATAGAAATGAACGAAAAACATCATTTAAAAATTTAATAATAAACATTTTAATGTCATTATGTTTTTATCTAATGCTGCGACTAAACGTCATTTGTTTTACGATAAAAATTAAATATTAAGTTATTTTTATGTCAACACACTGAGAAAAAATTCTATAACTGACATCTAGAATCTAAGTTGTGGCTCTAGAAAAAATAGTTCCATATCATCCTTATAAATTCTAGTCCCTTTCGAAAGCGAGTTCCAGAAGCCCTATTAGAATTCTAGAGCGTTTGCCTATATTCTCGAGGGCAAAGTTATTTAAAAATCTCTGCAAATAAATGAGACTACAAGAGGCGGGTTTCATCAACTATAATCTTGGTTTATTACCAAATTCTAGAAAATCAAGCGAGAATTTCTCGCAATACAAATGATTCAGAATATTTAAAGTATTCAGAATATTGGTTCACCATCTAGAAATGTGTACACTAGAAATTCTCGATCATTTCGTCTATTCAGTTTATTGGCGTGCCTTACGCGCATAGCTCGGAAATCTATATTTCTAGTTAAGACAATGGCCACTTATTCATTCTAGAGGAAAGCGGTATATTTTTTTTCTCAGTGCACTTTTTTTGCTCAAATAAATTTAATTATAAAAATACGAAAGAAAAATTATGCGGTTCACTTAGACTATTAACACTTTCCATCTATATGTGCTGTTGCGTTCTCTAACATCCAATATGCTTTGCTTACGTAAATAACACACCATACAGAGATGAGGATAAATAGACAAATAGACAAACTAACAGAATAATTGAATTTATAATCAATTTGGATATTATTGGAAAATGTAAAAAAATCTTAACAAAAACGGAACAGCAACTCCAGCAATTTTCAACTGTAGGATATGTGAATATTTTAGTCTCTCTGAATCTTAATGTATCTTAAAATTTTAGTATAACTCTATTAATCTTAATGCTAATCAACTTTTATTTTATGGAATTTTTTTTATGCATTTGAAAAATAAATATCAAATTCATTATGATGTGTAGTTCTGTACAAAGTTACTTAAATATGATTAATAATAATATTTTAGTTTTAAAAAATTAAAGAACACGCTTTTATAGGAATGTGAACTAAAAAGCACAAAATATCTATTTTAGTATTAAAATGCAGGGCAAGAGAAAATCGTGTGAAGAGACACACCATAATATTTACATACATTTAAATCTTTAATTAAAATAATTTAGACTGAAACAAAAACCATTTTTAAAAAATCTCCCCTGACTGGGCTCGAACGCTAGACCTTTAGGCTCGTAGCGCAGAGCTTTACCTCATAGCCACAGCGTTCACGTAGGGAAAGTCTTTTTTTACAATATAGATTTTCTGTTTGCTCCCAGAGCCGTTACAAAAATATATTATACATACAAACATACAAACATACATACAGGTGAAGCTAAGAAAAGCGTGTTAAAAATACCTCCCATTAAATTATTTAGGCAAATTTATTTAGGCAGGATTTATTTAGGATTTATTTTGCTTAATTATTTAGGCAGATATATGTATATATATATATATATTAAAAATTATTAATTTTTTCAGCAAGTCTTTTTCTTTTAACTAGAACAGATTTTCATTAAATTTTACAAAACTTGCAGAAAAATTGACAAAATATTAGAAAAACGTTATCCTGAAACATAAAATTCACACGTATAATATTTGCTGAACATGAGCATTTATAGTAAATATTATTTTACTGCGCGTGTGCGAAACATTAAAAAAAAAAAAAATCATAGGTTGAGAGCTAGATATATTTCGCAACTTTTGAAAAAGGTCCTTTGAATGAGTAAAGTGATTAAGTAATGATTAAGTAAATTTTCTCAAAAAGAACAAGCTAGATTTTAGGTATTTTCGACATTTTAAATTTCATAAAGGTATTTTCACATATCGCGTAATTAATTTAAAGATCCAACTATTTCAACAACGCTACAAAAGCTTTTTTGTGAATAAAAAATGATATGGGGTTACAAATAATGGATGTTTTTTGAACCCCTTATAAAGTCATAAATCTTAAAAAAAAATATATATATATATATATATGTTAGAGTTACAAACCTATAAAGCCTGCGAAGCAAAATTCATGTGTATAGAAAGAAATTCTTATTTGAGGTGCTATAAATTTTTTTTAAAGTAAGGCCATAAAGTACCATTCATGCTCATGATTTTGAATATCTCCAGTTATATATAATAGATTAATTTGTATGTTTAATTATTAAATAGTTTTTTTTTTTTTTTTTTTCTGAAGAAAATTATACCACCGAATTGCTTTTATATATTACAATTTTTTATAGATACAGATTTGCGAAATTCTTCAGAAGTTGATTTAGACTTATCTTATGATGATATTATGAAAAGCGATGTGGTTTGTATAATTTTATAGTAATTGCATTATATGTGTTTTCAATGTCTTACTTTATTTTATTTATTTATTTATATATTTTTTTTACTTTCGTTAAACTTTAAATGATATTGTTTGTAGTGTTTGTTAATATAGTCAAATGAATTAATACTTTATAGTTGTTGCTTTTAACTGCAACTTCTTTACTGTGGAATGTAATTATTTATTATTTTTTTTTTCCTTTTAATTTTTAGCATTATGCCATTTTATGGTTGGTTGTGGGGGTTAAGACCGATTGAAAGACCGAACACTAAGATCCTAAGCCTATAGGTATCCCACCAGCGACGAGCGGTTCTGCGCTTAAGGCTGGTAGACGTGAGGCGTTGGGATCGATCCCAGGTCACACTCGTTGGCCTAGCCGTTTGGAGTTTTCCGTGGTTTTCTCCAAATCTTGCGTAAATATGGGCTAGGACTCCTTAGAATGACCCCTTTGGAGAGCACTCCCCCTCAGACCTAGGACCCTTGTGCAATCAATCGGTCTTAATTCTCATAACCTAGGCCTATAGGTGGAATGCCCTTCGTGGGGGAGGGTCTTTCTAAGGTATCCTAGTCTGTATTTACGCGGGTTTCGTAGAAAAACATGAAAAGTTGTGAACGGTTAGCATGACCTGGTATTGAGCCTACATTTTCCGTCTACCAGGTTTGCGCACAGCACCGCTTGGTTACTGATGGAGCTATATCATTTTATGAAATTAAAATGGATTTTCGTTTAGATTATTAAGTAACCTCTATTTTTATAACTCGCAGAAAATGTTGGTTTACCTTAGAAGTATGACCTTTTTGACCAATACCGCCAAAGCAGCGTGAAATCAAAATTAGGACTCTATTATACTAAATTTTCGGCATTTAAAAAACAAAATCTACAGTAAAACAAGTATAATTAACAATTTCCTCGGCGAGAATTCTAAATTTTGCATTTTTCATCCATTTCGCAGGCTTTCAGCTTACCAAACAAATGACAGATGCCTGAATTTGAGTTATGTATAGGTATATATATATATATATATATATATTTAGAGATTATTTTTTTTAAACACTTATATTTTTAAAATGTTATTCTTTTCAATTTCTTCATTTGTTTTAAAAAATACAGTCGGTAACAAAAGTCTCCGAACACTATCAAAAATTTATATATAAAAAAAGTACACTTAATACAGTTTTGTTAAATAAATCCTTATCGAATCCTGTTCTTAACCAGTCTAAAAACAGGATTCGACAAGGATTTATTTTAAAAACCTGTATTAAGTCTACTTTTTTTTATAAAGGAATTTTTGCTAGTGTTCGGAGACTTTTGTTACCGACTGTACTATAATATATATATTTTAAAAAAGCTCGATACACAGGCCAAACAAAGTAACTAGTTATCTTAAATTGATTTAATTTTTAAGATTAATAATATTATATATAGAAATAGAAATAGAAAGTTAGTAAAAGCACTTATGATATGAATAAAAAGTGACAGTTACACAAAACTTAAAATAATAATAATAAATAAGTAGCATTTAAAAAATAAATAAATAAAAAGCATTTTACTCAGAAAAGTACGCTTTAGGGTTTAAACTACTGTTATAAGTTTGTATATGATAGTTAAAATGTTGTGCGATATCAAATTAATTGTACTGAAAATTATGCAAAATTTTCAACACATTTCTAAATTTTTAGCCTCAGAAAATAAACAAATTTTAAGATAGCTTTTAAAATGTAGTTCAAAATCTGGATAATAACACTGTAAACATGTATGCTAAAACTTAGAACTTTTGAAACAAGAGTGTAAGAAATATCTCGTTTTGCGTTAAGTCGTATACATAAAAAATATTTTGTTATGCTGTCGTGTATCTTTTAAAATGACATAACTTGAGTTCTATTTAAGAAAAATTAAATAAAATTACCTCACTAAGGGAAAAAAAGAATCTAAAAAATGTAAAGTTTTCAATGACATATTTTAAATTTAAAATGAGTTTTAATTTATAAGGAATATTTTTTATTACTCCCGTAGAGTGACAGTTTTATAAACACCAAGGACAGTCATTTTTTTTTTCTCAGATATTTTCTGTAATTTTGCGTATGATTTATAAAATTTGAAATATTTCTCAAAATTCGAAAAATATATCCCATACGAATATATTAAAAAATTCCAATCTGATTTTGAGAGAAATGAATTGATATTCCGTTTCGTATTACAAATTTGGAAGAAAAAGGCCCTGAGCTTAATATTGATTCTCCCCCTAAGAATTAAATAACCCAGTACCGGACAATCCTGTCTATTACTCAGGCATCCATAAAAAAGTTATGTTCAATTACAAAATCAAAATTTTGTAGCTGAATTTATGCATGAAATTAGTTATTTTTGTATTAAAAAAAGGGGGGTGGATTGATAAATTTAGAATTATACCCTATTTTTACATCCAGGAAGCAGTTACGTTAATATTCCTATTTAATAGGTCCAGAATCTTTATGATAATTTTATAAAATGAAACATGTTTTCTTTCAAAAACGTACCAACAATATGTATATATATATAAAATATATATATAGAGATAGATATTTCTTTTTTTCAATTACAGATACGACATGCGATCTCTATAGAGAATTCTTTATGGCTAGATGGAATTGTTCCTTACATTCTGGATGAAAAATTCGGTAATATTTTTTCCTTTTTTCCTATATATATCAGACCTATAGGATTTCAAACAACAACTTTAAACGATATGTTTCGTATAATATACTATATCAAAAGAATTTTTTTTTTTCTTTAAATCCGTTAAAAGCTTTTTTTTCTCTTCATTTTGCTTCAGTTTAAAGAAAAGTAAATTTAATCTGAAATTCTGAAACTTGTTTTCTCCCGATTTGTACTAGTTTTTGTATCAATAAATATAGTTACATAACTTCAAATCTTTTTGTTGCATAAGAACGAAAGAATTTTCCATGTGAAAAAAATATGTATTCCCTATCCTATTAAAAATTTCTTTAATATATTTCTTACCCATATTTTATTTTCTCCACGTTCACTAAACATGCATACGTACGTATATGTATATAATGCATATATAAGGCGATATATAAATTTGTAAATAGTTTGAAAATTCATAAAAATTAAAAGAATTGGAATAATAATTTAATGCGCTTTCAAAACAATTATTTTTTACAAAGTTTTTTTTTTTTTTTTTTTTTTTTTTTTTTTAATAATAAAAATTAGTAAAATGATTTGAAATTAGAGGTCACTAACTACAAACAATCACAATTCTATAAAATGAAGAACATATTGTTAATTACTCAGTTTGGAATCTTTTTCCTATTACTCGCGTTTGAATACTACCTATTTTCCCTGAGATATTGAGACTTAGAAAAAAAAAAGCGATATAAGTGAGGTTTTTTGTAGTTTCAGTCATGAGTCGCTGATTTCGCTTTACTAAGAATTCGAACACAGACAAAACTGAAAAAAGGTTCCAATTGACATTTGTAGAGATAGCAAAGGCTTACTACCAGTAAAATATCTGGAATATAAGTTCAGGAATTTAATAGAAGTAGTACCGTTATAATACACTTGTTCTAAAGACCAAAGAAAACTAGTTGGCATAGGTGGACTCTGCTCAGTTCCCCATTATATTTATATTCTCATAAATTTCTAGTTTGAGAGATATAATCATGTTAAAAGAAATGAATTTGACAAAAGCTTGATACAGTGACAGAATGAAAACCCCGCCTAATAGGCTATCCACCGTTCACTTCGATATATTTATCTTATTCTAATCTATTAGTTTATTTTATCAGGGTCAATTCCGTTGTTTAGTTTTCATGCTACTATTTCCAATGCAATAATCCTCAAAATTCATATTTATATGAAAAATTTACAATTTCGCTATGTTGGTAAAATCGTAAATTACGAATAATTTACGAAATTTTCCTATTAGAATATTTGTATTCAATCATGTTCAAACAAATATCATAAATGTAATTTTGAAGTTGTCTAATGTATTCATGAGCCTCAAAATGAAAGTTTATGCTCAATTTTACCTTATTCTGGCATGTTAAGTAAATCGTAAATTCCAAATAACTTACGAATTTTTTTAAATTGGAAAAATCATAGTCTATGATATTCATGCCAGTATCCTAAATAATATTTCGAAAGTGGTTTGACATCTTTACGATGAAAATATCCCTCAAGATTGACGTTTATGTGAAATTTTGCTCTATGCTGCCATGTTAAGAAATTCGTAAATTTCCAATAACTTACGAAATTTTTATATTGGAAAATTCATAGTCATTAATATTCATACCAGTGTCCTAAATAATATTTCAAAAGTAGACTGACATCTTTACGATGCAAATATCTCTCAAAATTGACGTTTATGTAAAATTTTGCCCTATACTGCCATGTTAAGAAATTCGTAAATTTCCAATAACTTGCGAAATTTTCAAAGTAGCATATTTATAGTTACTGATGTTCCTTCCGGCATCAAAACTGATATTTTAAAACTGGTCTGACATTTTTACAGTAAAAAGTTTCCATTTAATGCACGTTTAAGTTAATTTGTGTCCTATTCGCCCATGTTAAGAAAATCGTAAATTTCTAATAACTTACGAAGTTTTTAAATTCGAATGTTGCGAATAAATAGGGTTCTTGCCAGTGTCGAAAGTAATATTTTAAAACTTATCTGACCTCTCTGCGACAATTTGTTCTTGAGATATCGTGCACACAGACTAACAAACTAACGGACTTACACACTAACAGACTAACAGACTAACACACTAACAGACACCCTACAGACAGACACCATAGAAATTTTGTCATTTTCGGATTCCTCACACCTGAAAACGTGTAAAAAAGTAAAAAAACCGAGGTCGAAATTTTTCACGATTACCTAAGTTCCCCATACCTATAGTATGATGGGGAACTAAAAAATAGAATCTACTTGTCCAAAAATCGATCGTTCAAGGTATATGGAACATTTTCTTCACATTTGAGGAAAATAATTAAATAAATAAGACTAAAACTAAAAAAAGAAATAGATAATATGTAACGAATGACGTGCCTTTATGTAAAGATTAAAGCAGATTGACTGCACGTGGTTCCAAGGCCTAGGTGAAATGCCTCCATAGGGGTCTTTTTAATAGTTCCTAACCCATACTTACACGAGATTCGGTAGGAACCAAAGAAAACTCCAGAAGTCTAGGTCGATATGCTTACCTGGAATCAAACACAACACTTCTCGTCTACTAGCTGCAAGAACAGAATCTCTTAGCCACTGATGGAAACCTTCTAAGATATGTATGATTACAGGGAAAAATATTTATGAAACAAAATAAATCCTTCCATTAACGATGTTAATGTTTGACCGATTAGATCTGCTGGAGTCATAATTGTTACATCTAGTACCAAGAACACACGATTAATGAATTTTTTTGCACAGTTGAACTACGCACTTTTTCTTAAAACTAAAAGTATCTGTTTTACTTCGCTGTTACAGGAATAATTTGTTATATTAAAAATTTCTTAAAGGGATTTCGGCTCATATTATCGAAAGTTAGGGTGTGAAGGGAACTGATTGTATGCTAAATAATGCAAGGGCAGAATTCTATCCCTAATGGTTAAATCCATCGTTCTGCAGATGTCATTAACCCGTTAGTAGTCGCTAGTTGGTCGATTTGCCGCCCATCCTTCAGTTTTGCAAGATTTTTTTATTCAATAGCCACCAAAAATATTTAAAAGTGGTCGTTGATATACATAAAACGCGAATAAAATCGAAGAAACGTTGCTCACGTCACTTCTTAAAATTTTTGGTGGCAGTTAAATAAAAAGTGCGCAATCTGTAATAGGTGGCGCTGTGTATAGCGACTACTAACGGGTTAAGAGTCCTTGAATACTTAAATATACTTTCCACCAAGTATTTATAGACCTGGAAAAAGTACACACCTGTGATAGCAATTATTTTGCTGTTCTAGGAGGTAGGAATAAAAACTCAATATTATCACCTGATTTTGTATTAGAAAAATCTTTGTTACACTAGTCCAAGAGTACATCAAGAAAATTCTTTGTCACTAAACGACTTCTTTATATTTTCGAAATATATTCTACTTATTTCTCATTGTTCAGATGCCACAGATGTTCGTTCACTCAAAAAAAAAAAAAAAAAAAAAAAAAATTCTTTTTTTTTCCCTTGTAAAATGATCAACAAAGGACTAAAAAACTTACCGGCTGCTTTAATTGTTAATTTAACAGTTTACGAGTGTATCGTCTTGTGCTTAACAATCATATACACCTTCTCGTTTTTAATACACTTCATATTAAGAGTTATTTTGGACACTATCTATTATTGGTAGCTACTTTTATAATTGTGAATAGATAAATGTCTATAATTTTTCTGATTTATATTTTACAGTGAATTATTTTTTTTAATTATCTATAATATAGGCTGCAATGTTATTTCTGGAAAGAAATTTCTTTTTGTCACCATGGGTGTCGCTTCATGGCTTCGAACTTGAATTTGGTTATAAAAATGCAGCTTCCTTTGAAGTCAAGAATGATAAGTTCATCAGCTTTATTGACGCGAATCCTTTCATTATCCCAGTCATGTATAATTGCTTTCAATTTTGGAAGATAGCTAATTAAATCACATTATAAACGTTGCTTTAAAAGTTGTGTCTTCTGCGGGATTTTGCTTCATATTTTCAAATTCAAATACGTTCTTTGATCATTAAGTACCTAGATGTTGTGTTACTGTTCCTCTACGGGAAGTACTTTGAAACAGTGCCACTTTTATCTAAATCTAAAACAAATAGTTCATGTAATTTCCTATTCAGAAGGAGTTTTAATATGTTTATAAATAAATATTCAAATGAACATAAACATGCTTCGCAGCTGTCAGTATAGAGCTTCTGGATTTATCATATAAATGAACTGCATTTTTGTATTGTTTTGTTATTTACATATGGTTGCTTTGATTGCTTTGAAAGTGCCATATCGGGATTGAAATTTGGAATGTGTTGGAATTTATAGATATCTAAAAATGATTTCTGATAAATATCAATTGAATTAAAAATTTCATTTTCAATCATACCTTTTTTAACGTTAAACGTCGCTTGTTGAAGATTTCCTCGTAAGACGTCCATTTTCTTTGTTCTGATTAGCTAAAGGGAAAAAGAGCTGATTACAGGAGTTCTTGTAATTATTGCCTTGTTGGTTATAAAGTAGTAATCGGAAGGCTCATCGACGAAACCGCCTGACCAGTGGCGGATCCAGAACTTGACTTTTGGGGGGGGGGGGGGGGGGGCTAAGATTTTTCAAAGTGTTATTCTAGACCAATAAAAAATTTACAATTGCAATATTCAATTGTGAATGTCAGTGTTTTGGGAGGGGCTTCAGCCCCCTAGCCCCCCCCCCCTTAAATCCGCCACTGCGCCTGACATTGACAGAGATGCGTTCCACCTCTTAATCAGTACGTATTGAACTCGAATTACGGATAATACAATGATTCAAAATGGTTGAGTGCCTAGGAATTGTATCCTTCACATCTTGTTTGTACCCTTATTTCATCCCATAGGACCAAGTGAGGACTTAGATCTTTCTAATCAGAAACAGACAAGTAAGAGTGCTATGTTCCATAAGATTGAAACCTTCTCAATGAACACAGCCTTAGCCTTCGCCTTTATTTATGTCAAATAATTGAAAATAACATCCAATATCTTGAAAACGATTGGTTTCGAACATGTAGTTCTACAAACCCTACAGGATATGCTTTCCAACGGTACCAATTTTATGGATATTAAGAACATATATTCCATGTGCTTTTAGTTAGAAGGTATTGTAATATGTTTTTAAGCATTTATTTATATGAATATAAACGTAGGTTTCGAAAGTCCACTATGGGTTGTAACGTGCAAAGTCCTACAGGCAAAAATTTAAGTAATAATAATAATTTCTTTTTTATAAAAAGAAAAATCTCTATTCGTGAGAGTGAGCTTTTCACAAACCGAATTTAAGTATATAATTTTCATTAATTTTTATAGACTTGAAATTTACAAATTTACTGATCTTCTATTATAAATATTGATGCTATAAATACTGACTCAAAATCAATAATAAAAATATGATTGATTATAAGGGGGGGGGGGATCTCACTCTTTCTGTGTTAAAGACATTTTAACAAACCGAATTTAGATATACTAATTTCATTCATTATTACAAATTATAAAATTAATTTATAATTTTATAAGTCCCCTGGTAAAAATGTTGAAACGGTAAATATTAAGTCAAAATTAGTAAATAAAGTATTATCAATTATAAGAAAAGAAAAAAACGAAACAGTGTTTAATAATAAATAATCTATCTTTGAGCAGAGTTGTCAAAATGGTTTTAAAATTTTATATGTATATTCCAAGATAGGTGTGTCTGTCTGTGTGTCTATGCGTGTTTGACAAAAACTTGCTCCAACTGTATCTCAGAAACTGCTGCGCAAAATTTCATACAAACTGATATGTAGTTGCACCTTGACATAAATTATTTTTATCAACTTTTGGTGAAAATCGTCCAGGAAATAGCGTTGCTACCCTTTATTTTATAAATTTTTAAATGGCACCATAGGATAAAATTTCCTGTGGACATATACAGTGAGAATTATTTATAATAGTCATAGTCAAGTAGGACAAATTTTTGGACACACATGAGCAAAGCTACCCCCTTCCGAAAGGGGTAAATTTTCGATACGGATATCTTTTAAAAGAACTCATCAGTACCTTTAAAACGACAGTTTGAAGGATTGATTTTCGATAATTTAAAACAAAGTCTTCTTGTTTTATATATCTTGCACAAATCTTGCAATCAATTTTTAATTACCTTCCCGACTAGCTAGAAATTTGAAATTTTCAGGGTTGTTCAGAACACGGTGACAACACAATACTTCCAAGTCCGATTTTCGAATTTTTTATTAGTTTTCTTATAATTAATTAAAATATGAAAATAATAACATCCTAATAGCGTTAAAATAGCCATTAAAATATTAGCTATAATTTAATTGTTGCCAAAAAAAATTTACGGGTTCATTTCCTTTCGACATAAAAATAAATACATTTAGTTAAACGTGAACATTAAAAAATTATGAAAAGTTAAATTTTGCATCTCACAAAAATGGACGTCATTATTACTTTAAAAATTTTATGCACATTGGTAAGAGCTCTTTGATTCATCAGAAAATTTAAAACATGGTATATAAAAAGTTTTTTTTTTTTTTTCTTTTTTTTTATCTTATAAGTATTTTTATTTCATTTTGCACGCGCGCTTCTTATTTTCCAATTCAAAATTATTTTAAAAAAAACTTTTTCGATAGTGTTTGTAAGTAGGAATTTAAAAAATTTTCTTTTATATTACTTGTTTTCCTTTTTTAACACACATACACAAGAACAGAAAAAAAAAAAAAAAAAAAAAAAAAGAAAAGAAAAAGAAAGAAAATCTTAAGAAGAAAAGAGCATTTTTTAAGGTACAGCACAAGTTACAACACTTTAAGCATTGTATAGAATGGACATTCTTTGGACATTTAGTGTTATACCGGGTGATCTAAAAGTCACAGAAAAAAAGAAAATTAAATATATATTATTCCAAAATTTTGACTGTAGCACTAAGCGGTTTTCACTGAAATGCACAGAAAAACATGAGATTTTCTTAGGTAACAAAAGACTTATTAGCAAATTAGTTTAAATTTTCTTCGTCAGGGGGCGCTTTAATTGTAAAATTACTTTCTTTTTTTTTTACAGTGGCACAGTACATTCAACAACATAACTAGGACTATAAATACTCAGTGTAACAACCATCATTCATTAGAATGACCGTCAGACGTAGCGCATTGGAAATTCTCCCACTGTAAAAAAAAAAACTGTTAAAAGTACAGGAAAAATCTGGCAGCTGGGGTGCCAGTATTTCTCCGTGAAATATACAGGACAAAAGTGTACTTTTACCAAAAAACCTGTTTGATTTACAGGATTCCTGTGTAAAATATGTGTCAGTGATACAATTTTATGGTTTTAAACTGTATATTGGACGGAGAAATACTGGCACCTCAGCTGCCAGATTTTTCCTGTACTTTTAACAGTTTTTTTTTTTTTTTTTTTTTTCTTTTGCAGTGTAAAAGAATCTTCAATATTCGAAATATGGCGTCATTTGTTTAAGCAAATCTGTTTAAAATGTGAGAAGATACTGCTAATACAACGCGATTTGTTGGTGAAAAATGTAACTAATATTTTTTCTTTTATATGGAAAACATTTCCGTGCTTTTCTGCACATTTTTCAGTAAAAACTGCTTAGAGCCACACTCAGTAATTTTTGGATAATGTTTTTTTTTTATTTATTTTTATTTATTTATTTATTTATTTATTTATTTTTGTGACTTTTAGATCATCCGGTACTTTTAAGAGAAAAAAAATCATCTTCATTTATCATGAAAAAAAATTAATAAATAATAATTTTGATAAATTATTTGTATTGAGTGAATATTTATAGAAAAATATAGAAGAGAGTTCTGTTATGGCCACAATATACTAGTTGTGTAATCTTATTGGGATATCATTATACTAAAGCACATTTCATTTTGAAACAAAGCACTCATTTAAATATTTTGCTTCCTTTGTATATGTAATATGCGATAACAGAAATAAAACTTCATATGTACAAAAGATTAATTATTCATTAAATTAATTCAAATGACTCACTCTTCACATATATCAATCATAAAATACTGCATTGATATAAATAACATAAACGAGAAAATTAATTAATTTTCTTTTGTAATATGAATACTATAATTTAAAATGGTTTTTGATGAGAAAAATTAAATTATATATCTCTCTTTAAAAAGTCTTTAAACGACAATGGTACTTAATTAAATTAGAATTTAATTCAAAAGAAATAAGAAATTCTTTATCCGTAACTCTAATGTGTTTTTTTTTTTCTTTTTGTTACAAATAACCTTGTAAAAGTATTACACGAGTTTAATTACAAAGGTTAATTTTCTCACCGTTATCTGATTACCGATTCTTTTCAAGTCGCAAGAAATAAATTAACCTCTTTGTTCAGAAATCCCTTTTATGTAGAGCCATTCATGTATATTCATTTCCTAAGTAAGAAATTGTGTTTGCTGATTTATTAAATGCATTTATTCTTCACTTCATGTTTCTATTTATTTTAACCGAACTTTTTTTCCCCTTTTTAGATAAAAAGGGTAGAATTCTCATAGCTAAGGCTTTTCAAGAATTTCAAAATAAGACATGTATAAGATTCGTGCCAAAATCTAATGAGAAAGATTATATTTTCATTGAAAAGGGAAAAGGGTAAGATGATATTAAGGTTTTTTTCCTTTTTATAAAAATCGAAAGTTTTTTATGGGGCATGCATTTGTTATTCAAAATGTTGCAGGTTAATAAAAAGTTTATAATTGATTCATTGACATAATTTTCTAAAATAAAAAAATAAAAAACCTAACAACACACTTGTCCATAATACATCCTGAAGATGGCCACGGGACGTCCTTTCATCCATAAGACATCCTGAGGACATCATTTGGAGAAGGTGTGCTTTTAGGGAAGGGGAGGGGGGGGGTAATCCTATGTTTTGCAGTGATTATTAATGATCATACTGGTCATTACAAACTACTGTATCCTGATTTTTTTCTTTTTAAATACAAAAAGGATAACACATTTTTACTGACAGGGATACTGTATAGACCACAGTATTTAAATATTTTCAAATTTCAACGTTTTGTCGAATATATATATATATAAAATAAAATACTTCAAGAATTTTCTTGGAAATTATGGGCGTGAAGAACATGTTATATTACATATATTTCATGGACGTTTTTGTCCCAAAAGGCAAAAGAAGGACCAATTACAAGTTTAAAAAGATGACTTTTGTTTTCCAAAAAGTAACTTTTAGGATTATTTTGTTTCAAATATTGCAAGAAATGTGTTATATCTGCGTAGCTATAGTGCCATGTTAAATTCACTCAACTGAAATCAACTTTGTATAATTCTATTCAAATCATGTTTTTTTTTTTTTTTTTTTTTTTTTCTTTTCTTTTTTCGAGATGGTCATTTCTAAGAAGGCAACATTGTTAATATTTTACGTATGATATATAAATCTTCAGTCGGATCTATCTTTAGTATCGCACATAACTTCATCAGATGTGTATTTGAAAAAAAAAAAATCTGCATACGTGTTATGAAAAACTTTTTTTTTTTTTGTCAAAACATATCTAACTATGCATAATCAATAAGAAATATTATTTAATAAAATTTTAACACATTAACTGAAATAAAAGAAATATGGATGCTTCATGAAGCATTTAAATTGCTTAAATAACGCCAACTTTGTGAAAAATGATTATAAAGAACAAAAAATAAATATGTTGCAATGATGTCAAATACAATAAAACTAGGTTACTTCCGTGAAATTTACAACACTCCAATGCAATATTTATGGCACGAAACATCTGTTTTGCATTCAAAATATAAAAAGAGTGTTCTATTATAAGGTATTGCCACCTGATCAAAAACTTTCCCTCTCCATCATTCTAACAACTTTTTAAATTAAACCAGAAAATCATCAGTAAAAATTTCTTTTAGAGACAAACGAAAAACTTTTTCGGCAAAAAAACATTACTTCTAGCTGTAAAAGTAGATTAAGAAAATTACAAAAATAATTTTTTAATAGAGTACTTGAGATACAAAAGCGCTTCGATCTGTTTTTTTAAGGTATTTATAATGATATATAGAAATAAATTGTTGAATGGGTTTTTTTTCGTACTTTGTATAGGGTAGGTGCTCCAATGATTGGCATGCGCCAGTAATTGACATCTATCCCGAAATAATTAATAAATAAGAAAAATAAGAAAATCATATAATTTACATATAAGAATTTTAACATTTTATGTCAAACACTGGAGCATAGGGTGCTAATAACTGGTAAAATGAATAACTAGCAGTGTCAAACACTGGAACATAGGGTGCCAATTACTGATAAAATGAAAAACTGGCAATGTCAATTACTGGAACACTGAAAGGGTGTCAAATAAAAATTCATAAAAAAAATAATTGTTATAAAATGTATATAATTTAACATATATGTGGTTCTGAATGTCTTTCATACCATATGTACTAACTTAAGATGTCTAAAAATATTTTCTGATCATTAGAGCATTAAGAACATCAGACATTGCTCTAAAAGTGTCAATCACTGGTGCACTTACCCTATATGTTGCATTAGTACTTACGTTATTAAAATTACATTGTATAACTAATTTATAGATCCAGCAGCTTTACTTACCAAATTTAGAGCATACTATAACACATTTTTTTACCACTATAAATTTTTTATGTAGCAATACGGGTGTTATTATTATTATTTTTTTTTTTTTTTTTTTAAGTCGAAAGTTAAAGGATAAGTATGTTCAATCTTGTGAAAATAATCAAACTTATTTGATTTTCTCAAGCTAAAATTTAATTATTTTGTAATTTTGCAGACATAATTGTATCAAAAAATTTTCCTCATACGGAAAATCTGTTATTAAAATAGATACAGTTAACTCTATTCATAGTATAAAGAACGTTTATTTAAGTTTGCAATGTATGCTTTCAATTTCATTCTAAAAGCTTTTCTTTTCTTTTTTTTTTTTACTGAATTTTTATATTTTGCATGTCCTATAAATGTGTATAAAATTTTAAATATTTCAATAAATGTACTTAAAGTATATTAACTGAATACCAATCCAACTAATTCTTTAAACTTGTTAATCTGAATTTGGAAATTTTCATCGAAGGTACAGTTATTTAAAAGTAAAAACTATTTCTGGGGGTCTATTCTCCGATCCGACTATATCTCAATTCTGACTGTCAAAGTCGTTATTTTGATCACGTGACGTGACATTCCGACCTTTTGCTATTCTCCCCTCTCAGTCATAGAAATTTTCGGCGAAGATCCGGTTTGTTTCAGTCCTTATGATAACGACTCCTTCATGCGGTCCTTATAAAGATGACTTGTCCCTATTTTCTTCAATTCTCGTGAATGATTTTTTGGGAAAGATCAGTTTATCCATATATAAATTGGAATTGTGAGTTTACCTTCCCTCTCCCCAATATTATTTTTGAAAAAGCAGTCCTATATAATTAAAGAAATTTTTAATAATAATATAAAAGAATAAGCTTTTCAAAATTAAAAAGTAACCGAACAGAATGCTACATTTAAATTCTAACTGAAGTGATAACATGAAAATATGATTTTCCAACTGTGCAGTGTGGATATATACTTATATATAATTATAATAGTTTTAACTAATAGTTTAAAAAAAAAAAAAATCGCCATTTATAGCACAAATTGAGCATTATCGGAAAATCAGAAAAAAATTTCCTTTTTAAATGATTATTTTTTAAAAAATGTGTACTTTATTCATTCAATTTCTTTTTTTCTTTGTTTTAATAGCTTTTAAACTGAATGTACACTATTTTTTAAAAGTATTTTTGCTAAAAAGTTCTTGAATTTTACAGTTTTTCGGAATGTTATTTTCAAAACATGCAAATGTTTTATGCAATTTCTTTTAATGATTTTTTTTACTTATTAAGGATAAATATTTTTCAATTGTAATAATTATGTACCAGTATTCTGTATTTTGTTGGTTGAAAAAGAGTTATTTCCCGGTGTATTCAACATAATTAAAAAAAAAAAAAGCATAAAATCTTTTAAACATATACGCATTATATTCAGTTAGAATTTATTTATTAATCATAGATAGATTTTCAAATTAATAACTTTTCAGATTTTTAACAAATTTGATTTTGGAGTAGGATGATATTTCCAATATGGGAATAGTTAAAACAAATAATAATTCTAAAGGTGCTTTTATGCTATGAATAAAATAAAACTTGATATAAAGTTAAGAAAAAAAAAAAAAATGGCAGAGATGCCAACTTCTAATGACAAAAAAGCAGGAGATTTTTTTAACAGAAATCACGAGACTTTTTCCAACAAGAAAGTTTGTAAGAAAAAGGAGTAAAATAATGCAAATTTAATTTTAAGTAAAGCTTTATAAGCTTAGGAGGTATTTACAAAGCATCAGTATTAAAATTAATAATATATGTTTCTTGCTGTAAAACAAACTATCAAAAAAAAAAAAAAAAAAAAAAAAAAACCTCAGACATACAGTTGTTTAAAATTTAAGTCAAAATAGACAGATTTGATCATTTTGCTCCTAATATAAAACAATAAGAACCTTAATTATCTTTGTAAAAGAAAAGGTAATAAAGAAATGAAAATATCAGCTATATTCTAATGAAATTTGAATTCTTTAAGTTTTCAATAGTTATGGTATTTAAAAAAAAAACCTTTTGATAAGAAGACATTTTTCATTATGCAAAAATGAAAGTTAAAAATTTATTCCTAGCAAAAATTAGTTTCAAAACATTGTATAGTAATTCATATTCAAACTGAACTTGATAAATTGCAGGACAAGATAAATTTCAATTTTCTTTACCCAATCCCACAAATTTTAAGCCTAAATGATGCTAAGAGGGATAGATAAAAATTACATCAGAAAAGCTGGAGAAATGAGTGGAAAATCAGGAGCATAGAAAAAAAATCAAAAAGCAGGAGACTCCTGCCAAAAGCAGGAGACTTGTCATGTCTGAAATGGATTGCCATTTTGTTTAATTTTTCCTCTCTCTCTGAATATATCTATACATTAAGTAGTAAAAGCCGCGAAACAAAAGATTTTAGACACATATTAAACATTTTCGGAAAATCAGAAAAACTCTTCCTTTTAAAATGATCATTGTTTAAAAAATATGTAATTTATTCATTCGATTTTTTTTTCTTTCAAATTAACTGTTAAACTGAAGTTACATATAGTTTATTTACTCACTCTTTATATATATATTAAATATTTCTAATGAAAAGTTTTTGAACTTTACTGGTTTTCAGAATGTTACTAAAAAAAAAAAAAAAAAAAAATCGAAAATGTTTAATGCAATTTTTTAATGCTTTTTATTACTTATTATTTAAGGCTAAATATTTTTTGAACTATAATAATTACCTATATTAATCTGTATTTTGTTTATGTAAAAATTATTTTCCTTGTGTATTCAATATAATTGGAAAATCTTTGTATTCTTAATCCTATGAAAAACACATTTCTTTTTAAATAAAAATGCATAAAATCTTCTAAGTAAAAACGCAGTATTTATTTATAATATATTTATTAAGCATAGATAGAGAGAGGTTCGAATTAACAAATTTTCAGATTTTTTTTTTAAAAAGTCAGTTTTAGAGTAATGAAGCTCCCAGTAGGAGATGTTTAAAAAATAATAATATTAATTCTAAAAGTGCATTTATGCTACGCATAAAATGAAATTTCCTATAAAGTTAAAATTAAAAAAAATTCAGATTTCTATCATGTTTAGTTTCAATATATAACATAAATAAATAATAATAATAGTAAACTAAATTCAGTTTACCACTATTTGTGAATAAAATAAAATGATTAAATCAGCTAAATAGTTTTATAATGGTGTTCATTTGAATATAAGGAGTTTGAAAAATTAATTTAATTTTGCTTCAAAATAATCTACTTATATTTTACTCGTATTGTGGGCAAAACATTTCCTTTCTACATCTTATTTCCATGTTGAATTTTATTTATTATTTAACAGACACTTTAATATATTGTAGATTTTATTAATAAATTAAGCGAAAATTTATGTTATGAAATAAGTAGGTTAATACAAATAATAAATATATATATAATAATAATTGCATTACATATAGATTTGAGTTGAATTACATTTTCTAATAAGTAATCTTACTTCTGCAGATGAAAACATTTTTTAAATAAACAAACATATCAAAATAATTTAAACTGCTAAAAGAAAATAAATAAATAGAAATAAGAGAGAGAGAGAGAGATAAGAAATAGAAAAAAAAGAAAAAACCATATTAAAAAAAGAACTTTGTGGTACTTTAGTTTATTTTTCTCCTATTAAATTTGTACACTCTAACAGCTTTATCCCCTCATATTAGTAAAGATAAAATTTTAACATATAATAATTCTTGTAATGAAATTTTTACACAGTATTGATAATAAAGAAACGCAAACTCTGAACAATGATTTTTTTTAGAACGCGCATTTCTGGATGTGCGATCCTCATATTGCCTTGCAATGTTGCTTTTCTTACACGACGTCTATTCACATGTGTAGTGTCTACTTCAACACGCCATTGGCTGAAATCACTGACATCCTTAGCCTCGGAAGAAGACTGCTTCGATTACTACCTTAGATAACAACCTTGGGGGGAGAATCGCTCTTTAGCAGTGGGAGGAAAGAAAGTCGGTAAAAGTGGAATTTAACGACTGTCGTTGTTTAAGGACGGTCGCTATGGCGGTCGGATCGGAGAATAGATGCCCTGGGGGTCTATTCTCCGATCCGACTGTATCCCAATTCCGACTGTCAAAGTCGTTATTTTGATCACGTGACGTGACATTCCGACTTTTTGCTATTCTCCCCTCTCAGTCATAGAAATTTGCTGTGAAGAGCCGGTTTGTTTCAGTCCTTATGATAACGACTCCTTCATGCTGTCCTTATAATAAAGACTCGTCCCTATTTTCTTCAATTCTCGTGAATGATTTTTTGGGAAATATCAGTTAATCAATATATAAATTGGTATTGTGAGGTTAGTTTATCCTCCCTCTCCCCAATATTATTTTTGAAAAAGCAGACCTATATAATTAAAGAAATTTTTAATAATAATATAAGAGAATAAGCTTTTCAAAATTAAAAAGTAACCGAACAGAATGCTACATTTTAATCCTAACTGAAGTGATAACATGAAAATATGATTTTCCAACTGTGCAATCTGGATATGTGCTAAAAGATAGTTAAAATAGTTTTAACTAACAGTTTAATAATTTTTCAAAAAAAAAAATTTTTTTTTCGCCATTTATAGCACAAATTGAGCATTATCGGAAAATCAGAAAAAAATTTCCTTTTTAAATGATTATTGTTTAAAAAATGTGTACTTTATTCATTCAATTTCTTTTTTTCTTTGTTTTAATAGCTTTTAAACTGAATTTACATTATTTTTTAAAAGTATTTTTGCTGAAAAGTTTTTGAATTTTACAGTTTTTCGGAACGTTATTTTCAAAAAATGCAAATGTTTTATGCAATTTCTTTTAATGATTTTTATTACTTATTAAGGATAAATATTTTTCAATTGTAATAATTATGTACCAGTATTCTGTATTTTGTTAGTTGAAAAAGAGTTATTTCCCGGTGTATTCAACATAATTTACAAAAAAAAAAAAAAAAAAAAAAAAAAAAAGCATAAAATCTTTTAAACAAATACGCATTATATTCAGTTAGAATTTATTTATTAATCATAAACAGAGGTTCTAATTAACAACTTTTCAGATTTTTAACAAAGTTGATTTTGGAGTAGGAGGATATTTCCAATATGGGAATAGTTAAAACAAATAATAATTCTAAATGTGCTTTTATGCTATGAATAAAATAAAACTTGATATAAAGTTAAAAAAAAAAAAAAAAAAAAAAAAAAAAAAAAATCTGATTGCCATTTTGTTTAATTTTTCCTCTCTTTCTGAATATATATATGTATATATATATTAAGTAGTTAATGCCGAGAAACAAACAATTTTAGACACATATTAAACATTTTCGGAAAATCAGAAAAACTCTTCCTTTTAAAATGATCATTGTTTAAAAAATATGTAAATTATTCATTCGATTTTTTTTCTTTCAAAGTAACTGTTAAACTGAAGTTACATGTAGTTTATTTACTCACTCTTTATATATATATATTAAATATTTCTAATGAAATGTTTTTGAACTTTACTGGTTTTCAGAATGTTATTTTTAAAAAAAGTCGAATTTGTTTAATGCATTTTTTTAATGCTTTTTATTACTTATTATTTAAGGCTAAATATTTTTTGAACTATAATAATTACCTATATTAGTCTGTAATTTGTTTATGTAAAACTTATTTTCCTTGTATATTCAATATAATTGGAAAATCTGTGTATTCTTAATCCTATGAAAAACATATTACTTTTTATATAAAAATGCATAAAATCTTCTAGGTAAAAACGCAGTATTTATTTATAATATATGTATTAAGCACAGATAGAGAGAGGTTCGAATTAACAAATTTTCAGATTTTTTTTTAAAAAGTCAGTTTTGGAGTAATGAAGCTCCCAATAGGAGATGTTTAAAAAGTAATATTATTAATTCTAAAAGAGCATTTATGCTACGCATAAAATGAAATTTCATATAAAGTTAAAAAAAAAAAAAAAAAAAAAAAAAAAAAATCAGATTTCTATAATGTTTAGTTTCAATATATAACATAAATAAATAAATAAATAAATAATAATAATAAACTAAATTTAAGTTCAGTTTACCAGCCATTTGTGAATAAAATAAAATGATTAAATCATTTAAATAGTTTTATAATAGTGTTGGTTTGAATATAAGGAGTTCGAAAAATTAATTTAACTTTGCTTCAAAATAATCTATTTATATTTTACTCGTATTGTGGGCAAAACATTTCATTTCTACATCTTATTTCCATGTTGAATTTTATTTATTATTTAACAGACACCTTAATATACTGTAGATTTTATTAATAGATTAAGCGAAATTTTATGTTATGAAACAAGCAGGTTAACACAAATAATAAAAAAATATATAATAATAATTGCATTATATCGGTACTGATAAGTATAAAGGATTTAAGTCCAAAAATGTCGATTTTGAGTTAAGTACATAGTTAGACTCAGAAAAAAATTCTCTATCGATTGGTATAAAGGATTTAAATCCATGTCATTTAGTCTTTGAGAAAATCCATTGGTAAAAAAAAGATTCAATTCTGAAACTTAGCATTAATCTTTGGTATAAAATATTTAATTCAATTTTTTCCCTTTATTAAATGAAGATTGGCAATCACTGAATGGTATAAAGCGTATAAACCAACATAATCCCTTTTCCCTAATCGATTCTGCTGATTAGTTTTTAGTTAGTTTAACTTTATTTTTCGTCTCCTGAAAAATCAAGAAAATGGACTTAAATCCTTTATACTTATCAGTACAGATATATAGATTTGAGTTGAATTACATTTTCTAATAAGTAATCTTACTTCTGCAGATGAAAACATTTTTTAAATAAACAAACTTATCAAAATAATTTAAACCGCCAAAAGAAAAAAAAGAAAAATAAGAGAGAGATAAGAAATAGAAAAAAAAAGAAAAAACGAAAAAGCCATATTAAAAAAAGAACTTTGTGGTACTTTAGTTTATTTTTCTCCTATTAAATTTGTACACTCTAACAGCTTTATCTCCTCATATTAGTAAAGATAAAATTTTAACATATAATAATTCTTGTAATGAAATTTTTTACGCAGTATTGATAATAAAGGAACGCAAACTCTGAACAATGAATTTTTTTAGAATGCGCATTTCTGGATGTGCGATCCTCATATTGCCTTGCAATGTTGTTTTTCTTACACGACGTCTATTCACAGGTATAGCGTCTACTTTAACACGCCATTGGCTGAAATCACTGACATCCTTAGCCTCGGAAGAAGACTGCTTCGATTACTACCTTAGATAACAACCTTGGGGGGAGAATCGTTCTTTAGCAGTGGGAGGAAAGAAAGTCGGTAAAAGTGGAATTTAACGACTGTCGTTGTTTAAGGACGGTCGCTATGGCGGTCGGATCGGAGAATAGATACCCTGGATTCTAAAAACCTATAAGGTTGGAGTCACGTCAGCATGGCGCTGCAGCGAAGAAAACAAGTTGCGAAGCGCGAGTGAATACGGAGCGGTTTTAGAGTTGTTAAATGAAGTGAGTGGAGTTGATGAAGATGAATTATAAATATGAATGAGTGTTGTGAAGAAAAGCGTGTGACGTAGAGGCGAAGAAGAACAGAATTTTCTTAAGTGATCTTTTGTGGTAGTGTGGGGGTGATGTAGAATGTGAAATAGAACAGAATTGTTCTTGGGTGATTAAGTTCTTAGTTCGATAAATGTTGGGGTGATTTTGAAGGTGTTAATTTATAGTATAGAGTTAGGCGAATTCAGAGAATCCTTTTCGCCCTTAGCCAACATTAGTAAAGTGACGTGGATCAGCGAGAGAGATCATTTTATTACATTATCTACTGTGGGTGAGATTTCATCTGAATTTATTTAAATTGTTTATTGAAGTTATCTTTCTTAAAGTATTTAAGATTTGATATTGAGTTTGGCCCAAGTGTCCTCCCTGCACTTAAGCTTTAATAAAACTTTATTTGTGTTTAATTTTGAGTCTCGTACTATTTCTTACTTACTGCTTAAGTTAATTAAGTTAATCTTTGAGGAATGGAGTCCACTAATTCCTCACAAACCCTATTCATTTTTATAACTATACTGCACAATAAAATTTACATGCTTTTGGAAATTTACTATAAATCATAATATATTTTCCATCATTTTTCAGATGCTCATCAAACATTGGTCGTCAAGGTGGATTTCAATCAGTAACTCTGGGAAAAGGATGTCATTCATTAGGAATAATAATGCATGAAATAATGCACACGTTGGGATTCATCCATGAACATAGCCGAGATGATCGAGATACATATATTTCAGTTATATGGGAAAATATTAAAACAGGTAGAGAATTAAATAAATTTATTGAATGTATTCAATTGAATAAATATGAATAAAAGTTTTTACAACATATAATTCACTTTATTTGTGAACATTTCCATAAAATATTAAAAATAATCTGGTTAACGTTTTAATACCGATAAATACCTTTATATAAGCATTAATATTAATCGAATTATTAAAGAAACCTAGAATACATGGTCAGATAATGGTAAAAAATTAATAATAATTGATAAGTTTTAGTGGAGCATTTAGAATTTAAGCTATAATGGTTAGCAAAATCAAAAATAGTTTGTATTCAAATGAGAATTTTCAAAGTTTTTTATAGAGCATTTACTGTTAAAAATGGAAAGCTTAAAAATGAGTAAAGAGACATATTCATTTTTAAATGAATAGTATTATTTCATAAAAGAAAACATGCCTGTCTCATTTATGAAATATCGCACGTTTTCAAACTGATAGCTGTTCACTTCATAATTTATTATTAATACGCTGAACGAAAAGACATTAATAGTATTTCTACATATTTAAACGGAAAGAGTTCAAAAGCAAATTTCATTCCCTGAAAAATTTAGACCTATATTTCGTGACGGTTTTATACTAGGGTGCAGAAAACTACGTCAATGAGAATCTATGTTTGGGATAGAGCCCCTTAAACAAAGTACATAAGCAGGCGCATCGCCGCCATTTTTTGCCTTGGAAGAGGATAGCATTCCCGCTTGGCGTCCTTATCGCTTTCCTGGTATTTTTAAGAAATCTTGATCTGAAGCTACGGTCGACCAACAAAAGAAATAAGCAACATTAATATTCCTAAAAACACTTTTTTTTTTCACATTACATTATCAGGATATCTTGTGGTTGTATTGGAAAGAGATGTGTTATGAGAGCTGTTTCTGTTTCTTATACAAAATGTCGCCAAAGCTTAAATACACAGTAATAAAAGGTCTTCTTAAATCGATTTATCAATATTAATATAAATAATATGATTAAAATAACACTATTCTCTGTATTTTTACATTGACACATGTCAGAAATGCAAAGAAAAATATAAGTAAATATAAGTATTTTGTTTTATTCGTCTTTAATTATCTTATGGAAATCTGAACATTTTATGTTCTTTTCTTGAGTGATTATAGCAGTTTATCGTTAAACAAACTCCCATATCATAATAATGAAATATAACAAAAGACGTAACTCTAAAGTAACACAAGAAGATAGAAATAATGACTGCCGTTTATTTATCAATGAAACGCACTGGGTACACGTGGCAACCCTAAGGCAACAAAATGCCTGATGCGCCAGCTCGTATCCTTAGTTTGAGATATTAAGATTCCCGATGGTCGACGCTTTTTTTGAGCATGTCAGTATACTCAATAATAAGTACATGGGATATAAAAAAGTACCACAAAACTGGCTTTTAAAAGTAATAAATACAAAACTTTGAATAAACACCATAAAATGCTAGAATTCGCCACAATTACTTCGAGTTGAAAAAGAAGACACGACCTTTCGTCAGGCGAACAAAGTGAGCACGAATAATGTTGCTGCATTATTTGCAGTCTTTGTTCGCCTGACGAAGAGTCGTATCTTCTTTCGGTACGAAACAGTTGTTGCGAGTTCTTGTATTTTATGGTGTTTATTAAAGTTTTGTGCTTATTAAGTACATGGAATTTTCAAATATGTGACATAATCAAAATCGACACAATTTTGCTCATATTTGAAAAAACCTTTCCGTATTATTACTTTCTTCTATATGTAATATAGAGAAAGTATTGGATTCGTAAAAATTTTCGACCTCGGGTTTTTGATGGATTTACACGTTTTGAGAGCTGTAGAACACGATTTGACCATTTTTAGAAAATGTCTGTCTGTCTGTGTGTGTGTGTGTGTGACAAAATTTTGTGGCAACTGTATCTCAGGAACTACTATACAGAATTTCATACAAATTGGAGTGTAGTTGCACCATGACATAAATTAGTGCCTATCAACTTTTGGTAAAAATTGTCTTACAGTTTCCGTTGCCATCCCGCTTTTTCTAAATTTTTAACATGGTGATATAGGACAAAATTTTGTATAAATGTGCATAAAGAGAATTATATTTTAGTAATCATTATGAAATTTACAAGAATTATTTATAATAGAGATAGTCAACTGGGAAAATTTTTTTGTATGCGTAGGAGCCTCGCCACCCCCCCTGGGGGGGAAGTCACCCCTCGAGGGGAGTAAATTTTCAAGATGGGTATCTTTCGAAAGGTCTCGTCAATACCTTTAAAACGAATGGTTGAACTATAAATCTGTGATAATTTAAAACAAAGTTATCGATTTTTTTTACTTTTAACGAAAAAAAAAAACTTAGAAAAAAAAATCGTTTTTATTTTTTTATTTTTTTAAACGAAATTTAACCAGACTTGGTATTTAGTTGGCCCCTGACATAAACTGAGGCTGATTAGATTTGGGGATCAATCGCTCAACAGTCAATCGCTGTGATCGTATTTTTTCTAAATTTTTAACATGGACAAAAGTAGTACAAAATTTCGTATAAATGTACATAATGAGAGTATTCTTAACCTGTGATTGTGAAATTAATATGAATTATTGATAATAGTAGTAGTTAATTAGGAAAAAAATTTGGGGCATCGCTTCCCCCCCCTAGGGGGAAGTACCCCCCCCCGGGGGGGGGGTAAATTTTCAAGATCGGTATCTTTCGAAAGGTCTCGTCAATACCTTTAAAACGAATGGTTGAACTATAAATATGTGATAATTTAAAACAAAGTTATCGATTTTTTTTACTATTAACGAAAAAAAACTTTGGAAAAAAATCATATATATATATTTTTTTAAATGTTGTTACTGCGTGAATTTGTATAAGAAAATATAGAAGAAAGTCTTGTGGTGGCCACAACATACTAGTTTTTAGCCTGCCATTGTAAAACTGAAAAATTTTGTTGATAATAAGAATTAACCAGGATAATATGTACGAGCATTGCTTCCCCCTGCGGGGAGTAGTACCTCCTACCTTGAGGGTGAAATTTTTAATATGAGTATTTCTCAAAAGAACTTGTTGATACCTTTAAAATGAATGGTTGAATCATTCATTTCATATCCAAGCATATGTGATGATTTGAAACAAAGTTAATTATTTTTCGTTAAAGAAAAAATGCCCATATTTGAAATATTTCCAATGTAAAATGCAGTGGTGATTATTTTGATCTAAATTACAGGAATTTGTAAAAGAAAATATAGAAGAGAGTTTGGTGATAGTCACTACATAGTTTTATTTTTTTAATATTCATTTCGTACCTAATACGTAAAAAGATCAAAAACTCTTAAATGTATGTAACATAAATAATAATATTTTTATATCTAGCACCCTCATGTGCTGTTCGCTATAATGGACGTACAAAAAACCGTTTTCCTTATACCGGCAATGCTAACAATAACAACATGAGAATGCAATAATGATTTAAGCGGTTATTGTACAGATTTTGTTTCCTTTATCAACCAAATCGATCATCATATTAAAGATAGATACTCCGCCTAGTTATTTCTCATTTCGTAGAGAATTAATCCAGAAAAATCTTATCAAATTTAGGTATCTAATATTTTTAAAATTTTAGTCGTCACTTAGAAAAAAAAAATGAAGAATAAATTTGACTAATGACCAATAATTTTGTGAAAAAAATGTATATAAAGAACAGTAACTATTGAAATGAAAAGTAAAATAAGTATAACATGGAAGTAAATATTATAACAAAAAGCTTTCTCCACCCGCATGTATATAATTCCGTCGTTTTCAATGTATTCCTACGAAATTTTCTGTACAAGTGGAATATTGCTATGGTTTAGGTTGCATCAGTAAAAATAAATTCTATTACATTTCAATAAACTGTCGTTTACCATGTGAACAAAATTTAATACGCTGATTATAAGAAATTTAATCAATTGCTTAAATATACTTCTATTGATAATAGGCTTTAGAGTTTATGCCATTTTTATGTACAAACATCCTAAATTAAACACCACGCATTTTTAAGTAGTTAGAGATGTTTTAAAATATTAGTTAAACTAAAACTAAATATTACAAATATACCGTCAGTGTAGTGAAGATGAATGTGTATACGTATATTAGATTTAAAAATTATTCTTAGTTGGAATTTGACTTGTATGATAAACATAAAAGATTTCATAATTTTTATAATTGAGGACTAAGGTCGTTCTTCGTTAGTTATTAAAATATAAATATTAAAAATAAATTAATAAATTAATTAAAAATTGTTTTGTAATCTCAGTACGGATGACAGCACTAAATAAGTAATTTTTTTCTTGTACTATAGTTTATTCTTCCTAGTACAGGTGTCAGCATTAAAATCTCCTTATTTAATATTGGTTCGCAGTAACTAAAATTTTAATCTAAATTTTTATTTTCTTGAACTTACGATTTCTGAAAAAATTGCATCTTTTGCACTGATAAATTTTCTAATATATTTGCCAATATATTTTCTTATCAATTGTTGCATACTCTCATTTTACTCTATGTTCTCTTAGCCATTAACTGCAGTTTTAACAGCTTACATGTGGTTGTTTTGGAAATATATAATTTCTGGGGAATTCTTTTTGTGGTGTTATAGTGACTGTACTTTGACGGATATTTCTTTTAATATTTTGCTCTTTTTTTTTTTTTTTTTATTATTGTGGATCAATATTGCTTGCAATTTGATACATTGTTTATGGTTATCAATTATTCGATTAGTGGTGAATTCGCTGTCTGTGTTTGTTGTGTAGTGGTAAGTTTACTTTGATAGCCGATTCTTTCAATCCTTGTTTGAACTTTTTATTTCTTGTTTTGTAGGAAGTAAAAGCTTCGGTCATGGTGCAAAGAAATATTTAGCTTATGCTATCGTTGCGACAGAAAAACATTTACTTTGCATTCTTTGTATTCTACCAAGCCCTTGATAACGTTAGAATGCAAACATGCTGTTATCTATTTCCGAATGTCTTGTTTTATTTCAATTTTGGTTTGATTTTGGTAGCTTATGCGATTGATCATATTTATTGTTTGAACTAATAATAATCTTAATTAAAATTGAACAGTTTTGATATTTAATATCTATTATGTATATAAATGATAGAAACTAGGAAACAGATCATTACAGAAATCATTAAGAATTCTAATTATATATATTATACACATTGTGGAAATGTCAAAGTAATTATTTTCCTCATATACAGGGTGCATAGGAAAGTCCCTTTAACCTGAAAATACTTGCGAACGGAGAGTGCTACAGCCACGCAAGTGAGGTAACGGTATAGTAAAGTGACTATGCCCGACCTAATGCAAACGACAGCAGCGCCCCTAGTGGCAAAATTTGGAAGTTAGCCATTGCAAATCGAAAACGAAAAGAGATAGAGCAAAATTTCCATTTAGAAAGTTTTAGAGCATCAATTAATTAGTACGAAACGATATTTTGTTCACACGGATAACATAAATTGGCGCCTGTATACCCAAAAATGTCCGTAATCTATGTCCGACTGTTCTACTCTACATATTCATATTTCGGAAATGTAGCAGTGTGAAAATGCAGTTTGTGACTTTGTATTGCACTGTAATGTCTGAAAACTTTAATTTCCAATGCATTTAAAATTTTAGTTTAAAAGGTGTTGGCGCTCACTTGATACAAACTACATAATCCCATAGCATAAAATTATTGATGGCAGACGATAATTTTATTCCTAATGTGCGAGCGCTTTCATTTAAAAAATTTTATTTTCTGTGTTGTGGCAGTTTCAATCGTTGCCTAGCGACGGGTAGAAAATATGTGTTCTTTTTTTAGAGTGACAAAACAAATGGAATTTTGAATGATCCTAAATGAATGAGATCCTACAAAAGATATATTTCTTAAAATTAAACGTTTGGATTTAGAATTTTGGAGCTGTGTGAGAATGTCAAGCTTCACTAACTTTCAATATTGCGAGATGGGGCTTATTTATGGCGAATGTCAACGAAACGCAACGCATGCTGCACGGAAGTATGCCGTTCGTTTTCCAGGTGGACCACATCCAAGTGCAGTTACCATCGCAAATGTAGTGCGAGGGCTCATGGAGACAGGAAGCATTAAAAGTCGTCCGCGTTCTGGGAGGCCAGTGAGTGCAGGTATGCGTATACCGCCAGAGAGTATTTTGGCATGCACTAGCCCATCCACACAGCAGTACAAAAGAAATCAACATGTAATAATAAATCAGCATGGCTTGTGGCTTAACACGGGCCCGAGTATGGCAAATACTGCATAGTCAACATGCACATCCCTATCATGTCACTCTGCAGCAAGAACTGTTGCCCCGGGATAATGAGCGTCGATTTGATTGGTGCAACTGGGCATTAAATAATGTTGAAGATAAATCAGATTTTTTGTTCAACATTGTTTGGTCGGGCGAGGCACTGTTTCAGCGTACCGGAGTACTTAACCGACATAATGCCCACTACTGGGCGCTGGAAAATCCCTCGTGGGAATTATCCACAAAACACCAAGTGCGTTGGTCCATTAATGTGTGGGGCGGTATCTGGAAGGATCTCTTACTGGGACCTGTGTTCTACGAAGGCACATTAAACGGACAGAGGTACCTCCAACTATTACAGGATATCATACCCGACTTTTTGATTGATAGTCTCCTGTCCGCATTACGGGACATGTGGTTCCAACATGACGGTGCTCCTGCACACCTGCCAGCTGGAGTGCGAAGCTTTCTAAAAGCTTGCTTTGGACAACAAATTATTGGGTATGGTAGTAGTATTGAATGGCCTCCACGATTGCCGGACCTGACTCCGATGGATTTCTTCCTGTGGGGTTACATAAAAGATCAGGTTTATGCAACTCCACATACAAGTCTGCTGGATCTACGTCATCATATTATAGATGCTTTCAATAGTGTAACACCTTCCATGCTGAGAAATGTGCTCACACGACTACAAACGTGTATTGTGAGCAATGGCGAACTTTTCGAACATTCTCAACATTAACTTTTTATCACTATGAGACTTAGAGTTTAGTTTACCTATTTTGTTTTTGTGTGTGATGTTATCAAAATGTATTGATGTAAGTACATAGTATTTATTCGTTAAATTGTGCATATTTCTTCTTTCCTCTGGCTATTCCTTTCAAATATTTACACAAAATGGAGTGCATCGATTTTGGATATTTTTGGGGTATACAGGCGCTAATTTATCTTATCCGTGTAAACCAAATATCGTTTCGTACTAATTAATTTATGCTCTAAAACTTTCTAATTGGAAATTTTGCTCTATCTCTTTTCGTTTTCGATTTGCAATGGCTAACTTCCAAATTTCGCCACTAGGGGCGCTGCTGTCGTTTGCATTAGGTCGGGCATAGTCGCTTTACTATGCCGTTACCTCACTTGCGTGGCTGTAGCACTCTCCGTTCGCAAGTATTTTCAGGTTAAAAGGACTTTCCTATGCCTGTATATACGGGTTTTCTTGTAGTAAGTAGTATGTAATCTTCAGAGTAAGTAGCTTCAAACAACTATGCTCAAATATTTTTAAAGAAATCTTAAATTGGTAGAAATTAGTACTACTGCAAAACAAAGTGAAATATAAATCAAAGTTCAAGTAGTAAAGAAAAGAAAATTAAAAAAAAAAAATACACCAAACTGTTTAATTGAGGAGAAAACGTCTATTATATACAGAAACATTAAAACCATTCAAACAGAATAATTTGTACATTAAAATATTTTTATAATTTTTACTTGCAGTGAATTGTAATATCAATATACGTTCTTTTTTATTAGAATGATTTTAAAAAGTTCTATTTATATATAATTCACATATTATCAATTTATTCTATAAAATACAGTTTTAAGATTCTTATAAAGCGCAATTAATGGGATATATATATATTTACATTCTAAGTTAAGTTTTAATGCAAAAAATGTGTAAATTATTATAATTTATGTTAGTTGAGTTTTTGTTATTATTATTACTATTATTATTATTATAGCAAATCTACTATTGCAATCTACTAAGATTGCTTTTTACTTTCACACATACACACACACACACACTCATATATATATATATATATGAAGAAAGTATTGGATTCACGAAAATTTTCAACCTCCGGTTTTCTATTGATTTACAAGTGTTGAAATGTCCTGAATATGATTTGACCATTTTTAGAAAATGTCTGTCCGTCAGTCTGTATGTATGTATGAATCACAAATTTTGGGGACACTATATCTTGCGGACCAATGAATGAAATTCAACTAGACTTGTTACATAGTTGAAATTTGTCCTAAATTGGTGCTGGTTACATTTTAAAATCCATCGCTCAACAGGTAGTGCTGTCATCCACCACCACACCCCCTCCCCTTTTTTATTCGAAATTTTTAGCATGGCAGTATAGGAAAAAATTTCATATAAATGTGCATAAAAAGAATTATTTTTAACGAATAATTATGAAATTAATCAGAAATATTGATAATAGTAATAATAAACTAGGAAAACGCTGTGTGTATATGGGAACATTCCTACCCCGAGGATATAAATTTTCAATATGGAGACCATTCAAAAGAACTTGTTAATTCTTTTAAAACGATTGATTGAACCATAGATCTGTGATAATTTAAAATAAAATTATCGATTTTTTTTTTCATTAAAAATAAATTTGAAAAATCAGATTTTTGCACAAAATGGATTTTCCTTCAGCATTTAATGTTTATACTTCTCTGAAATTAAAACCGACTGCAGACATCATTAAAAATAGTTTGATTAAATAATTTGCACAGCACGATATTGTATAAGGAAATATAGAAGAAAGTCTTGTGGTGGCCACAACATACTAGTTTATCATATTTTTAAAATACGATTGTGTGTATCCGGCTACTACTAAACAAAGGAAAACGAAGAAAGTACTAGAAGATGCGAAATAACTTAAAGATTCTAGGTTAATTATTTAAATTATATTATTTCAAATAGTTAAAAAGATATCAACTTAAAGGTAAATCAAGTACAAGATAAGCTGTACAATGCACGGTAAAAAATGTCCGCCTACAGCAGCGCCAACTGTAGGAAGGTACTGGGGGGAGGGCAAAATAAAACCACCACAGCGGGATAGATTAAAGAAACTTTAAAGTCCAATATTATAGTAATCGACCTAAACGGGGTTTGAGGTGATTTCAGAAAAAAAGTTTCGATATAAAAATAGGTGATACAATTTATTTTTAATTCATTTAAATATAGTGGCCAGAGCATAAAGCAAAACCTGCTGTATTTTTTTAAATATTGAAATGCATATAAAATATCTTACAAGTCCATATGCAATTAAAAAAAATATTTAAAAATTCATGATGAACAAAATAACGTCTTCTAACTTTTGTGAAGCAAACAATTCGAAGTAGAAGTACTGTACTTGTTATTTTTTATTATCATTTCTAAAGGAAGTTTTTTCTATTCTTTTAAATAATATTTCTTTAAAATTCTAAAACAGAAATGAAATATATTGCGAATTTTTAGACAATTTGAGGTATTTTCAATTAGCATTTAGACTCTTATGATCAGTAAATCCTGTTATCCTTTTTATCTACATTGATAATCTTTTTGTAATATAAAATTCAATAAATAATTTTATATAAAAATTGGTTGTAGCATATATCGAGTCTCGGCAAATTTTGCTACTTTTTAAATTTATCTATCTAAGATCGTCGTAACAGGTATTTCTTGATATATTATTTTATGGATAATTTTTTTTAATACTATATTATATCTATACTATGTCGTAAAAACGTTCTCCCGATGATGCTTTGTTAATCAAATAGAAAAGCTTTGAAATGCATTTTTATTTTAAATAAGTTGTTAACTAAATCTAATGTAGATTTAATGTATATTTAATGTTTATTTTATTTATGCGAGAAGAGCCTAGCTGGTTGTCAGCCAGGGTAGCTCAGTGGTAGAGCATCCGTGCGTTAAGCGGAGGTGCCCGGGTTCGATTCCCGGCTCTGGTATTTTTCGCATAGTTGGTAATAAATAAAAATATCAACCTTTACACTCCAATTTGATTTAAATAAATATTCACGGTTGATGATTTCATGAATAAAAATTTCTAAATCTAATGTTTTTATATCTACGTGTTTTCAAAGTGCCTTTTAACACATAATAATATACTATATACTTTTACCTTTTTACAGGTCGAGAAGATAATTTTAAAATCTGGACATGGTATTCAAAACGGATCCTCGAAGGAAAATATGATTATTCATCAATTCTGCATTATAATCGATTTGCATTTAGCAAAGATCCTAAAAACAAACCTACATTGGTACCAAAGATGGAGAATATTGATATAGGACAGAGATCATTTTTAAGCAAGGGAGATATTAGCAAAATAAACAGAGCTTACAGATGCCAAAGGAAAAAATATTTATAAATAAAACTATATTTTTCGAATAATGTATTCTTCATTTGTATTTCTCATTAATTCCCACCAAAAAATATAACAAAGATAATGTTTTTAATTTCCCTTGTAGCAAATCTATCAGTAGAAATTCCTCAGGTGCTACATGGAAGACATGTGCACTACAGGGCATCCCCAAAATATCCACAGAAGAGCGTGTTCTATATGGGTTGGTACTATATGAAGAAGCACATGGTTTCTTAAACGATTATCAAATGCCAATGAAATAAATGCTGTCTATAGAACAGATTCATTGAGATCCTTTTGTAGAATTCAGTTCATTTCATGTAACACATAAATATTTGTACCAAATTTTTACTTAACTTATCAGTATTCTTTTATGTGGTTCTGTAGATTAATTATTTAGTCCATATACACCTTTTTATGCAGAAAACCTGCTTTGTTGCCGTATGCCACTCGGAAATTCCGAGTCCCGGTAGTGGAACTATCCGGATTTAAGGCAAGAGGGGTGCGCCTTCCGTTATTAGGAGCGCCGCATAGGGAGGAAGAATGACTTTAGCTCCAGAAGCTGATGAAAGATGGCAGCACCTCGGCAAGCAAACAACAGGCAGCAGAGATGGCAGCAAACAACAAGAACTCGAATTTTGATCCAGATCAGGGGCGAGATAAACCAGTACCCCCAGAGGCATAATTTTTGATGGGAACTTAGAGGACTTTGCGACCACGACGGAATTTAACGTGCACCAGTCGCCATTAGAATACACGATGGTCTTCGGCCAGCTCGAGGACCGAGCCCGCAATCTATCGATCACGAACTCGCTGCTCTTACCGACCAGGCTACCACGGCCAATCATATTAATGATGTATGTTAATATCATTATGTTCAAAGTAATCTAATAACTATGTTAAAATGCTCTTTGAAAAATTCCGTACATAGACGGCAATGATATAAAATACATTGGATTGCTCTTATACGCGAATTGCACATACACGATATACACCAAAAAGTATATAGCTATTCCCGTGTAGCCCATAAACATTTGTATCAGTTTGCAAGTCAGTCGGATCCTTTTTTGCGACCCCTGTCGCAATGTATACACGTACATACAGACACAGAAAAACCAAAATCTTTTTTAGTCTCAATACGGAGGTCTCAAATGACGCTTCGGTAATTATTATTTTTATTCTTTTCGAATAAACTATACTTTATTTATCATTTCTTAAATATTTTGCCTTTATATATAAAACTAATATTGCATTACCCACATACTAGACAAGCATAATTAACGCATTTAAGAATATAATATTTCAGATTGAGCTAATACCTGTCAAGAAAATTTCTCGTATAAAAGCGTCATTGTCCTTAATTAAAAGTCAACTGTAAACTTTAGATATCATATTTTCATGCACTGATAAACAATCAGTGCATGAATATACCATACTAAAGTTAGAGAAATTATTTATTTCCTTAAAGGTTTACTGGGTTTTTATGTGTAATTTACATTTTACGCGGTAATCTACATTTACCTCATAATTTAATACTATTTAATAAATTGAAACATTTAAATTTCTTCAAACAGACTAAAAATTCCAAAAATCCTTTATGTACTCATATGAATTATAAAAATAATTTAGGACATCTTAATAGATATTTTAAATTCTGAGATCGAAAATGAATAATTCAAATAAATAAATAAATAAAAATAAAAAATAAAAAAAGCATAGCTATATTCTTATATTTCAACACAAAGAATGTTAGTGCTTTGGAAAAAAAAAGATGATTTTCGTTTTTAAAGTTTGCGCATTCGATTTTGTAGAAAGAGGATGTGGAAAATTTTCATAAAATTTAAATAAATAACTGTTTAAATATTTTTGTAGCACGTTTTTAAAAAATTCCGAAATTTTAAGTGACTGGAAGTTTATTTTGTTTCGATAGTTATAATAAAATTTTCCCTTTATAAAAATTTGTCTATCTGTAAACATATATATATATATATATATATATATATTTTTTTTTTTTTTTTTTTTAGTTAGCTTATGCGATCATGTAAACGGTCTCGTCGATTACGTGAGCATGTTCTTTCACTAGAAAATATTGAGAAAGTATCATTGAATTATGAAGAATAAGAAATTTGTAAAGAAACATCACAATATATCCGAATTCACAACAATTGTTTTGGATAGAAGTAATTAATCCCGACCTTTCATCGATAAACGGTAAACAATTGTGCATTACGATAGCACACATGCTTGATTCTGAGCATAGCCCTGTTTCAATGCATCAAATTACGAAAAATTATACTTACATTTTTTATTTAAATTTACCGCTTATATATATATACATATATTTTTTTTTAAGAAATCAAATTAGAAGTATTTAACTATTTTTCCAAAAATTTTGTATAAGTTAATTAAATCACTTTTAAAACGGCAACCTTTATGACTTTCATGAATTTATGGTTCTGAAATAGCCGTCATTCTTCAAACACTGGTTCAAATACTTTAACATATAGTATAAACGCTACATGTTTACTATTAAACTTGCTCTCATTTAACAGTATACTTAAAAAATATATATATCTAAGCTTACTGAAATGTTTACCTAGAGTCTCTGTAACTTTAATTAAATTAATAATAAATAATCTTAAGTTTCCCGGATGTAACGCTGAATACTGAACGGATTGGGATAAAGAAAGTAAAAATTTATACGTGGTTTTCATGTGTACATTCCAAATGAATAAAATAATGAAACAAGTCTTTCCGGCTCATTCGAAAGGGTAGATTGATTTCTTTCCCCTCATCAAGTAACCGCAATTTTGTAACGAAATGGCGGCTACAAATTATTAATAGACTGGTAGAAATATTGATGCAGACTATCTACATATGGAGTTTTAAGCAAATTAGTTCATAAATACATTTTTATGTAAATTTAAAATTTTCAAGCAACCGGCACTTGGAAACAAGATAGCACACCAAATTGGCAAACAAATATATCAAATGCAGTTGTGAGATAAGTCTACTGTACTTATTTAGTTCGAATTAATTCAGAATCTCAAAAGTCATCGGGTTGAAAAATTAAGTGGCAGCCACTTTGATCAAAATGGAGGAGCAAGTTGCTCAGTGGACTAATCCAAGATATTTGTAAGATAAGTCCACTATCAAACTGTGGTTCAAAAAAATTCAGTATTTAAAAATTTATCATGATAACAAAGTTTCAAGTGGCAGCGTTTCAAGTGGACGCAACTTGGAATGAAAATTGCAATGAAACATGTCCACCGAAACAAAAGATATTTGAATGATGAATCCATTTTTCAATTTTAGTTTGAATTGATTACTTATTTCAAAAGTTACCGTGATAACAAATTTTGAAGTGGCCACTACTTGAAAACAATATAATGGAGCAAGTTGCACAGCAAACTCATCCAAGATATTTGGAATATTTCAAAAGTTACTGTTATAACAAATTTTCAAGTGACAGTCTAAGTGGCAGAGACTTGAAAACAAAATGGCGAAGCAATTTTCCCATCGAAATCATCCAAGATATTTGCATGGTAAGTTAATTGTCTAACTTTAGTTCAAACTAAATCAGTATTTCAAAAACTATCGTGATAAAAAAAACTTTCAATTGGCACTATGATCTCAAATGGCCACCACTTGTAAGTAAAAAAGCGGAGTGAGATGCCCAGAGAACTTATCTGAGACATTTGAATGATAAATCCAATACCCAAATTCGATGCGAATTGATTCAGTATTATAAAAGTTATCATAATGGCGAATTTTCAAGTGGCCACCACTTAGAAATAAAATTGCGGATCAAGTTACCAAGCGAACTTATCCAAGATATTTAAGCCATAAATTCACTATCCAAATTTGTTGGAATCCGTTTAGTATTTTAAATGTTATAGTGATAGTACATTTTCAAGTGGAAGCATGATTTCAAGTAGTCGCAACGTGGAAGCATGATGCCAGAACAAGTTGCCTTGTGAACTCATCCAAAATAATTATATGATAAGATCATTGTCCAAATTTGGTTCGATTTGTAGTATTATTTCGGAAAGTATCGTGATTTTAAATTTTCAAGTGGTAACCTGATTTCAAGTGGTCCCGCTGAACTTAAGATATCCGCCACTTTGTTAAAAATGGTGGATGAGATTTATTAATAAACTTGATTCAGACACTTATGTGTTTATGTATACATTAAAATTCAAACAAATTCAGAATACGTTTTTTACAATGTGAATTTGAAATTTTTAAGTGGTCTCCACTTCAAAAAAAGAAAATGGCAGAGCAACTTGGCTAACGAACACATCCAAGATATTAATAACATAAGTTCCCTGTCCAAATTTGGTCTGATTTGGAGTATTATTTCGGAAATTATCGTGATTTTAAATTTTTAAGTGGTAGCCTGATTTCAAGTTGCCCCGCTCAGCTTAAGATATCCACCACTTTGTTAAAAATAGGCGGATAAAGTCCATTAATAAACTTGATTGAGACATTTCTATGTCTATGTATACATTAAAATTCAAACAAATTCGGAATAAGCTTTTACAATTTAAATTTGAAAATTTCAAGTGATCTCCACTTGAAAACAAAATGGCGGAGAAATTTAGTTAAAAAAACGTATTCAAGATATTTATAAAATAAGTTCACTGTCCAAATTTGATTCGATTTGAAGTATTAATTCTGAAGTTATCGTGATTTTAAATTTTCAAGTTGTAGCCTGATTTCAAGTGGCCCCGCTTAACTTTAGATATCTGCCACTTTGTTAAAAATGACGGATAAAGCTCATTAATAAACTTTATTGAGACTCTTATGTGGTCTATATTTATATCGAAATTCAAGGAAATCCGGCTTTAAACACGTTTTTTATAACGTCGATTTGAAATTTTCAAGTGGTCCCCACTTGAAAACAAAACGTCCGAGCAACTTGGTTACCGAACTCATCCAAGATATTTATAAGATAAGTTCACTGTCCAAATTTTGTTCAATTTGGAGTATTATTTCGAGAGTTATCGTGATGACAAAATTTCCATTATAGATAGATATAAAGGTAAACGAAGTGATTGCAATAGGTCGATTTGTAAAGAAGTCAACCTAAAAAGGGTAATTTAACGGAAAAACTTGCATCACCATTGCAACAATGTATTGAGATAAAAAAAAAAATTGTCTTTGGAAGATTCTTTCATTGACTTAAATAATAAATTAATCATACAGTGAGAAAAAAAATTTACCGTTTTTCTCTAGAATGAATAAGAGGTCATTTTCTAAATCCCTTAACTAGAAATATAGATTTCCAAGCTATGCGCATAAGGCACGCCAATAAACTGAATAGACGAAATTATCGAGAATTTCTAGTGTACACATTTCTAGATGGTGAAACAATTAATATTCTGAATACTCTAAATATTCTGAATCATTTATGTTGCGAGAAATTCTCGCTTGATTTTCTAGAATTTGGTAATAAACCAAGATTATAGTTGCAGAAACCCGCCTTTTGTAGTCTCATTTATTTGCAGAGATTTTTAAATAAATTTACCCTCGAGAATATAGGCAAACGCTCTAGAATTCTAATAGGGGCTTCTAAAACTCGCTTTCGAAGGGGACTAGAATTTATAAGGACACCATGGAACTATTTTTTCTAGAGCCACAATTTAGATTCTAGATGTCAGTTACAGAAATTTTCCTCTGTGTACAAAATTCATTGGTTTATTTACAGAGATAATTTTTTTTCAAAAATTTATTTCAGCATAGTGTAATTGTTACCATCGCAAAAAACAAAGCTTGAATAACCTGATAATTTTTCAGACTCTATTAATTCATTTAAAAAAAACTTAACCCCTTAACTGGGAGATATATTTCAGGAAAATGTACCAAAAGTATAAAAAGATTTTTAACTATTTAATTTTGTTCTTTATATCATTATAAAAGTTAGAAAATGGTTATATAGTAAAAAAAAAATAGAATTTTAAATGTAGTAACTACTGTATTTAATATTTTGACATATACATAAAAAAGAAATTAATTAGAAACACAGGTTATTCAATTACAGCAAATTAAACAAATTTCGATGCTAAATGTAATGTAAACCAATGTTAAACTTAATACAACAATATGTTTTTGAATACTGAACTTTCACAAATCTTTTACAGTATGATATATTATGGCAAAACACGCTACTGTACGCAAGCCTGAAAAACCTAAATTATATTCTTCACCGACATCTGAATCAGACGTTGGAAGTAAAGAAAACCATTTGGAATAAAATTCACGGTAAAACAACCTAAATAACAAACGAAACTAAATGTACGAAAGCGAAACTCTCATTCTCAACGCATGTTTTTCTTTAGCGGAGTAGCTGAACGCGCTCACAAATATCCCTGACTAAAATCGGTGAGAAAGAAGGACCAATAATGCCATTGATTAGGAAAATAGTGAATTAAATCTTAAATGAATATTTTTAAAGCGAAAACGAATTCAGTTCGGGTTTCACGATATAAAAACAATAATCTTCCTTCTGCCCGAAATCAGTTCGGGCGTCACAAATACTGCTCGTAAGTAGTTGCTGGAACTAGATTCGGGCGACACTGGTAAGGGATTAAATAAAACAATTTTTTTTTTTTTTTTAGAACAAGCTCTTTTCTTTGCTATGTGGATTTTTAAACGTGAGGAGAAATTAATAAATTAACTATGTATAGTTCTGCTACGTCAAATTAATAATGTAAATAAATTAACAAGTAATAGAAAAGAAAAACTTTTTAAGTCAATTTCAACTTACAAGTTTTATATATATATATATATATATATATATATATATATATATATAATTTTGAATTAGGAAATAAAAAGCGCGCGTGAAAAATGAAATAAAAATAATTATAAGATTAAAAATAACTTTTTATATACCATGTTTTAAATTTTCTGATGAATCATAGAGCGCTTATCAATGTGCATAAAATTTTTAAAGTGATAATGACGTCAATTTTTGTGAGATGCATAATTTAACTTTTTATAATTTTTTTTTTGACGTATAATTAAATGTATTTATTTTTATGTCGAAAGAAAATGAACTCGTATTTTTTTTTTTTTTTTTTTTTTTTTTTTTTAACGCTATTAGGATGTTATTATTTGAATTAATATTAGAAAACTAATAAAAAATTCGAAAATCGGACTTCGAAGTATTGTGTTGTCACCATGTTCTGAGCAATTCTGAAAGTTTCAAATTTCTAGCTAGTCGAGAAGTTAGTTAAAAATCGATTGCAAGGTTTGTACCAGATATAGGGAGAGTGTGAAATAATAGTAGGAATTGAAATAGTGGACACGTTGCTATAAAACTTAAATTAAATGGTAATGATGCTAGTTTTTTATTTATTAGAACCGCTTGTACTACATGTAAATATTATGGTGCAAAAGATATCATTAAAAAATATATCATGTAAACCAGTGTTTAGTATTTTGAACTGACAAGGAGAAATGAATTTGGAAATACATACGTTAAAATCAAGCACTCAAGTGCAGCAAACCCAACTAGTTAATAATAATTTGCAATTAATAATAAGTAATGGATATTCTTAAACATTATTACAAAATTTTTTCAACTGTCTTATTTCTCATACTACCGCAGAAAAAACATTATAAAAAAAACTAATACATCCCGACCATATTTAATACAATTCCATTACATTAGAATGTATATATAAAATAGATTTTTTAACATATCCGTTTACTTTACGCTGTAATTTCATATAAGATTGAAAATTTTTCCAATACTTTTTCTGTTGAATTTTTTAACAGTATAATATGCTTTTATTATAAGTTATGAAATATTACGTTTCCATTAAACGAATTTTACAACGCGTAGTTTTAGTTCCCCATCATACTATAGGCATGGGGAACTTAGGTAATCGTGAAAAATTTCGACCTCAGTTTTTTGACTTTTTTATACGTTTTGAGGTGTGAGGAATCCGAAAATGACAAAATTTGTATGGTGTCTGTTAGTGTGTCAGTCCGTTAGTGTGTCAGTCCGTTCGTGTGTTAGTCCGTTAGTTTGTTAGTCTGTTAACACGATATCTCACGAACAAATGATCGGCAGAGAGGTCAGATCAGTTTTAAAATATCACTTTCGATATTGGCAAGAACCCTATTCATTTGCAACATTCGAATTAAAAAACTTCGTAAGTTATGAGAAATTTACGATTTTCTTAACATGGGAGAATATGACAAAATTTACCTTAAACGTGCATTAAATGGAAAATTTTTACTGTAAAAATGTCCGACCAGTTTAAAATATCAGTTTTGATGCCGGAATGAACATCAGTAACTATAAATATGCTACACTGAAAATTTCGCAAGTTATTGGAAATTTACGAATTTCTTGACATGGCAGTATAGGGCAAAATTTCACATAAGCGTCAATTTTGAGAGATATTTTCATCGTAAAGATGTCAGACTACTTTTGAAATATTATTTAGGACACTGGCATGAATATTAATGACTATGAATTTTCCAATATAAAAATTCGTAAGTTATTTGGAATTTACGATTTACTTAAAATGGCAGAATAAGGCAAAACTGAGCATAAACTTCCATTTTGAGGATCATAAATACATTAGACAACTTTAAAATTACATTTATGATATTTGTTTGAACATGATTGAATACAAATATTCTAATAGGAAAATTTCGTAAATTATTCGTAATTTACGATTTTATCAACATAGCGAAATTGTAAATTTTTCATATAAATATGAATTTTGAGGATTATTGCATTGGAAATAGTAGCATGAAAACTAAACAACAGAACTGACCCTGATAAAATAAATTAATAGATTAGAATAAGATAAATATATCGAAGTGAACGGTGGGTAGCCTATTAGGCGGAGATTTCATTCTGTCACTGTATCAAGCTTTGGTCAAATTCATTTCTTTTAACATGATTATAATATGTCTCCCACTAGAAGTTTATGAGAACATAAATATGATGGGGAACTGAACAGTGTCCACCTATGCCAACTAGTTTTGGAATATTTTTGGTACGGAAAATGGCTATGTTCCATACAGAATTAGCAACATAACAGTTTGTTTAGAAAGCACATTAATTGAAATACAGTATTCCTATGTCAATACACCTTTTCCATATGGATACAAAATTTATAAATTTCGATGATATTTTAACGGAACAAAGACATATCATCTAGACTAATTTATGTTTACTTACCCTACACTTAAGCAAAACTGTTACTCATAATTAACGTCGAATCAAGAAACTTATTGCTTCCTCCATAAACGTCTGAAGAGTATCATAAACGTCAAATGCCTCATAACTGCGTTATTAGATAGTTGAAAATTATTATCTAACGCTTCAGAATTTCAAAATATAATTTTGATTTCAAAACGAATTGCAGTTGTTCTATTCCTATAGCAACTGATTACTTCGAGAAATTCATTTCACATAAATGTCATATTCTCTGACATTTAGATATTTCATTAAACTGAAACTACCATTCTAAAAATGTCTACATGAAAGTATTTATGAAACAAATATAATAGCATGAAATAACATAAAAGGTCACTTATATATATGTTTTAATTTTTTAGAAGTATTACTTAGTACATTGAAATGAAAATACGCTAAATCTGACGCAAGAGGAGAAAATATAGTATATTTTCATTTTTTGACTTACCAATTAAAGATGATTTATTGTTATAAAATAAAACCTATTTTACTTAAAATTGTGAGAGTTTAAATAATTCCACTAAGTAAGAAAGTTTTTATTTATTTATTTATTTTTTCACCTTAACGAGTATAATTTTTATAATAACATTAATCTTGTAGATATTTTGTTGAAATTTTCTGTCTCCTTCGCGTCGAACATGAGCCATATTGACAACGTTATAGCTTTAAAACAAATATCAAAACCATTAACCGGTTGTCAGAAAAACTATCTATTGCTTTTTAAAACCTTTACCAAAAAAAAAAAAAAAAAAAAAAAAAACGAAGTCAATATGTAAAAAAGAAAAGCAAAAATGCAAAGTAATAACAGGTTGAAAAGCAATATTGCCAGATGGGCGATTTCGAGTAATTATTTATTTGGGGTATTACTTCTTTATAATCGATTTCATCGCATATTCCGTGACATATATTTCGTGACTTATTTTGCCATACTTGTGGGACGCATATGTCTACTTACATATATATATGTCGTGTATACTAAGAAAATTAAAAATTAGAAGACATATTTAGAAGACACCTTTTTGGGATCGTCCCATTTCGTCCAAAAACTCCCTTAATGGCCACATTTGATGGATCGCAAAAAACATGCTATAAACCAAACCTTATAGAGCGCCATTTTTGAACGAGCTAGAGGAATACACATCTGTTTGAAGTGATTTCTTTCTTCTCTCCCTAAATTCTTCCCCAGGTGGTCCACACATAACTGGAAAAAATCCCTATTTTAAGAGGGGTGAATACTGTGAATACATTCAGTGGTTCATATTTGTTCCTCGGTCTTTAGAAATGTCAAAGCTTGAACTAATTTATAGCAAAAGAGGCGGCAAGCCTTTTATGCATGATAACTTTCTCTTTAAAATTAAAAAATAATAATAAAACTAGCTCTATAAACGGGCTATCACCCATTTGTAGAGCTAGTGAATGATATCATATCAAGTACTACTCCTAAAAATAAATTAAATTAAATTAAAAATAAAAAAATTGTATTTATCATCTAGATATCATTAAACATAAGCTGTTGTCTCCCTAACCCTTTCCGACCCAGGCCTTACGATCGTGCAGGTTAGACATCCACGACATCCACATATATTTTTGCCTCTGAAACAGTCGTATGTAATGAAATCAGGAAATGAACGATCGAGCTAATTATCAGAAAGTATAAAGTACAATTTTCAATCAACAATTGTCGGTTATAATCCATGTTTTTTTTTTTTTTTTTTTTTTTTCATTTAAAGCATAAAAATATTTAAATTATTTTTCCAACGTTGGGTTATAAAGTAAGTTATAAATTCGACATTTTCTTTTTTCAAAATCTCTTACTTGAAAACATACTTGCCAACATTCTAATTAATATTCCGCAGTCCTGTAGTATCCGCAATTGCTTTCTACACCAGTCATTTTTACTTTCTTCTATCTTCAATAGAAGAAAGTATTGGATTCGTAAAAATTTTCGATTTTGGGTTTTTGATGGATTTACACGTTTTGAGAGCTGCAGAACACGATTTTACCATTTTTAGAAAATGTCTGTCTGTCTGTCTGTGTGTGTGTGTGTGTGTGACAAAATTTTGTGGCAACTGTATCTCTGGAATTACTGCACAGAATTTCATACAAATTGGTATGTAGTTGCACCTTGACATAAATTAGTGCCTATCAACTTTTGGTAAAAATCGTCTTACAGGTTACGTTGCCATCCCGCTTTTTCTAAATTTTTAACAGGGTGATATAGGGCAAAAATTTTCAAGATGGGTATCTTTCGAAAGGTCTCGTCAGTACCTTTAAAACGAATGGTTGAACTATAAATCTGTGATAATTTAAAACAAAGTTATCGATTTTTTTTACTTTTTACGAAAAAAAACTTAGAATTTTTTTTCTTTTTTCTCCCCTTAATTTTATCAAACTCCCACGGTTTCCGTGTTCTGACAAACTTAAACTAATTTTTGTTTTTTTCACCTAATTTTGTCAAAGTCCTACGGTTTCCGTGTCTTGACAAACTTTAACATATTTTTGCATTTTTCCCCTAATTTTGTCAAAGTCCCACGGTTTCCGTGTTTTGACAAACTTTGACAAAATTTTGGGTAAAATGTGAAAATTATTCTAAGTTTGTCAAAACACGGAAACCGTGGGACTTTGACAAAATTGGGGGAAAAATGCAAAAATTTGTTTAAGTTTGTCAGAACACGGAAACCGTGGGAGTTTGATAGAATTAAGGGGAGAGAGAAAAAAAAAAAAAAAAAGTGGGACTTTGACAAAATTTTGGGTAAAATGTGAAAATTTGATAAAGTCCCACTTTTTTTTTTCCCCCTCTCCCCTTAATTCTATACTTTTTTTTTTTTTTTTTTTTTTTTTAATTATTATTGTTACTGAGTGAATTTGTATAGGAAAAGATAGAAGAAAGTCTCGTGGTGGCCACAACATACTAGTTTCAGAATATTTTTCTTCTTGTTTAACCCGTTAGTAGTCGCTAGTTGGTCGATTCGACGCCCATCCTTTCAGTGTTTATTCAACAGCCACCAAAAATTTTTAGAAGTGGCATTTGATATACATAAAAGGCGAATCGACTGGAATAATCATCGATTATGTATATCAAATACCGCTTTTAAAATTTTTTGGTGGCTGTTAAATAAACACTGAAGGAATGGGTGGCGAATCGATAAACTAGCGACTACTAACGGGTTAAGCGTAATTAAATTTAGAGAAATTTACTCTAAAAATAAAGTGGTGTAGAAAAAGGGGCGGTACTAATAATACTACGGAATATTAATTAGAATGTTGCATAAGTATGCTTGAAAATATTTTGAATGGTAGCTTATATTGGTGTGAATACGTTAACTGCATATTTAGACTACAGGAGTGCAAGACAGTCTTACTGGATATTTATTTAAAAAGAAATCTGATGCTTCATATCGTGTTTCAATTAAAAATAAAACCCTGCGAGGTTGAGCAAAATTTTTTATTTGAAAAATATGCAAATCTGCAATTTGTTGCTTTGTATTTTCAGAGTATCTCGTTCAAAAATAAAGTTTTTCGAATTCTATTGTTTAAATTCAACTCTACAAACATGTCGCTTTTCTTTCTTAAGAAAGTAATTTAAATATATATATATATATATATATATATATATATATATTAAGTATTTTATTTCACTAAGCAAACTTAAGGGTACAATTTTCAATATCAAAAATTATTTACTGATTTATTTATTTTTAACACGCTTTTATTAGCTTCACTTGTATGTATGTTTGTATGTATGTTTGTTTGTATGTTTGTAACCGCTCTGGGAACAAACAAAAATCTATATTGTAAAAAAAAAGAATTTCCCTACGAGAACGCTGTAGTCGTGAGGTAAAGCACCGCGCTACGAACCTAATGGTCTAGCGTACCATCCCAGTCAGGGGAGATTTTTTAAAAATGGTTTTTGTTTAATTCTAAATTATTTTAATTAAAGATTTAAATGTATGTAAATATTGTGGTGTGTCACTCACACGATTTTCTCTTACCCTGCATTTTAATACTAAGATAGATATTTTGTGCTTTTTAGTTCACATTTCTATAAAAGCATGTTCTTTAATTTTTTAAAACTATAATATTATTTTATTTTTAATTTGTTTACTAAGGTAAAAGGTGACATGTTTTCCAAGAGAGTAATTCAAAAAACAGCATTCGAAAAACTTTATTTTTCTGGACGAGATATTCTAATAATACAAAGCAACAAAAATGCTATTGGATTACATGGGGAAGGAGAAATGAAGGTATCTGACTACTCGGGACCCTTAAGGACCTATTTCACTACATATAAAAAATTAAATCTAAAAATTTTGCTTAACTCTGATAATTAAAAAAAAAAAAAAGTATTATGACTTAAACAATAAATATGGTGAAAGCAGATTTTAACAGGTTTTTATTAACTCTCTTTCTTATTTGTTTGTCCAGTACAAATCTTGCAATCGATTTTTAACTAACTTCCCGACTAGCTAGACATTTGAAAATTTTAGAATAGCTCAGAACACGATGACAATGCCTTCTTTTAATACTTTTATTCAACTAATAAATGTTTGAAAATTTCTTATAATTGCTCTCTTAATTATGCATTTGATCATTTTCTTCCAAGTTGATGGGATAATTCATCAAACAAATTTTAAAAAATTACTTATTTATTTGTAGAATTTTCAAGTTTATATGATTTAACAGAAAATTTAAAAACGTGGTATATAAAAAGTTCTTTATATCTTGTAATTATTTAATATTCAAAAAATGGTAACTATCCTTAATTTTTTTTGCAACAAAAGGTGCTCCAACTCTTGAGAACAAAATCAATTTCTATTGAATTTATTCTTCATATGGTAATGTTTTAACCATAACATATTTTCTCATTTATTAAAGAAATTATGCAAAATATTCTCAAAGTTTAGACTCGGATAATTTTAGTTTAAAATTTAATTTTCGCATCACTTTATGCCACAATAAAGTACGTCCCAAAAGTTTATAGACCACCGTTTTTTGTTTTTTGTTTTTTAAGAGCAAATTAAACGAGTAAGAAAGGCGAGATAAATTATGCACATATGTATTGACGTAATAAAAAACTTTAAACAATCATGAATTTAATATAAAAAATAAAAACAAAATAATGCTGTCCCAAAAGTACATAGACAACCGGTGTTAAAAGTTAATTGAAGTACTGATCTCCAAATTGCATTTTTCACGGTCACATACTTGTGACGTAGTAGTTTTCTGAGATAAAAGTGAAGGTCTCTTTGTTTCCTCGACTGATTGTAAAGATGCCTCGCAACGTGCAGTTTTCCAGAAATGAAATTTTGCAAACTTATCGTTTGAAAGCTCGTGGAATGAAAATTGTGAACATTACAAGAAAAAATGGACGCAGCAGGGCTGATATGTACCAAATTTTGTCAAATATGACAATTTTGAAACAAAATCACGTTCTGAGTGGCCAAAGAAAACAACTAAATGGCAAACAGAGGGATTTTCATATTAGTTTCAACCCAGAACCTGTCTGTACAGTCAATTTCTAGAGAAGTGACAGTTCCAGTATCAAAATACACGGTGCATCGACAGCTATAGTGAAATAAATTGCTTGTTTATTGAATAATGCGTCGCTCACCAAAGTTGACAAAACGACATAAAGTCGCTCGTGTTCAGTGAGGTCGAAATCCTATGAATTGAACGGATGAGTGATTGAAGGTTCTATTTAGTGAAGAAAAGAAGTTCAATATAGATGGCCCTGATGATTGAGCATATTATTGGCACAGTATTCGCAAGGAACCTCAAATGTTTTTCAGCAGACTATAAGGGGAGAGCTCATTCATGGTGTGTGGAGCATTTTCTTTTAATGGAAGTACCGATATTGTTTCTTTAAAAGGTCGTCGATGTTCCGAAGATTACCAGAAAATGCTAGAAGTACAGTTAATTCCATTTGGGAAGTTGCTGGGGGGTGGGGGGGTGGACGAATGCATATATCAGCAAGACTTAGACAATTGCGCTCCATTCACGGGTCAAACTCTACAATGCAGTGGTTTAGATAAAACCAAGTAAATGTTATGGACTGGCCAGCCCTAAGTCTTCACCTGAACTCAGTGGAAAACATTTGGGGAATATTATCTAGAGACGTATATGCTAATGGCCGTGAATTTGCTACAATTCAAGATCTAAAGCTGCAAATTGAATGAAGTCGGTTTTCTCTAAAGCCAGAATGTCTTCAAACTCTTGTTTTGAGCATGCCTGATCGAGATTTTGAAGTGATTAGGAAAAATGGCTCAAAAATTTGAATGTTAAAGAAAAAAAAAAGTTGTCTATAAACTTTTGGGACAGTAAATTTTTATTTTTAGTTTCTATCACAATGTCTGTGATTGTAAGATATTATTTTTGTATAGTATTATTATTTCCTTAAAATTACATATAATTAAAAATGATTTTGAAAATTTTATTCATCTTTTTCAATTGTAAAAAAGAAAAAAGTCCCGTTTTCTATAAACTTTTGGGATGCACTGTATTATCTTGAGAGTATGAAGATTGACCTTAAAAAATCTTAATTAAGAATGCCTTAATAATCTAATATACATCCATTTTTATTTTGAAAAAAACATTATAATATTAAAGCTAATTTACAAAAACTAATTACGAAAAATGAAATTCATTAATCATGTTATCGAGAAAAACATAATATTTACTAGATTTTCATAGAATCAGACATTTTTTACATTATATGTTATTTTCAATGGATAACATGAAAACGAGATCACGAGAAATAAAATTAAATTACCAGGCATTGATTATAAAATATTTTTTACTAAATAATCTTACAGTTGCAGTAAAATGAAATCTATACAAATTCAATTTTAACGTCTAAAAAGTATTATATATATTCTTAAATATTTATCTCCTGTAATTTAATTAATATCCGTCAGTTGCAGCACACTACTTGTTATTTATAACGATACACATTGCAATTAGAAAATTACAAAAAAAATATTAAAAAAAATTATAAAATTTAAAAGCTAAGTATGCAAGAAAATTGCTAGTTTACAAATGGTCGAAGATTTAAATACGAAATTATTATGGATAATTCAATTGTTATATAATATAGATTTCTTAAATTTTCAAAAAATAGATAAATAAATAATAAAAGTTTGCCTATTTATTTATCTTACTTAATCTTTATACAAGAGAACACATTATATTTCATTTCCACAAGTATAACTAAAACGTCTTGTTTAATTACAATAATATATTATACGTGAAGTACTTTAACATTTTGTAACCAAAATAATATTTCATCCACTTGAAAAACAGGGAACTACAATGATTATTTTCTCAAACATTCATGAAATTAAATTATTCAAATTTAAATATTCCTTCATACCATAATATTTTAACAGTTACATATCTTCTCATTTATTTAAGAATTTATGTAAAATAGTCAAAGTTTAGACTCAGGCATTTTTAGTCAAACGTTTAATTTTCATATTACTTTGAGCCAGAATAATACCTAGAGGTGGAGAATGGAGATTAGCCTAAAAATCCTTAATTAAGAATACCTTTATAAACCAGTATATATTAATTTTTATATGAACAAAAGAAAAAAAATTGTCATTGTAAAAGCGAATTTAATTTTGCAAAAACCAATTACAAAATAATAATATTTACAATTATTATAGTTATCATAATTATCGTGTTTTAGAGAAAAAGTAACACTTATTAAAATTCACATAATCAGATTATTTAATTAATTTTTTTTATATATATTTATGGACATAACTACGAGATAAAAACTGGTATGCTTCAGCTCCCATAAAACGTTTTTTCTATATTTTCGAATACAAATTCATGGAGTGCAAATTATTTATTATTTTTTTTTCCCATTATGAATGATACTATTTTAATCTCAGAGGGGGGTACTATTACGCAAAATTATTTTAGAAGTAAATAATTTTGCCGAGTTTTTGCACTGTTTAAAACAGTGTGTGATGTCATTGTCGAGAGATTTTCATCAAGAATACCGACATTCTTGATAGTAGTTTTGGAAAAGACTGCTAATACTTGACGGATATTCCCGAGCAACTTCTAACTTTCTGCAAATAAATAAATATATAAAAAGCAGTGTGATAAGTTTGAAATAATCTATCATTTTACTGATCAAGTATAGCTATATTTCATAACATTTTTACAGTATAATATGAAAAATATCTGATAAACATCTTGAAAATCCAGAGAAAATTTTAATAGCATAATAAAATAATAAATAAATAAATAAATAAATAAATAATAAACGTAGCACTTTTTAAATTTAACTAGTTTTTCAAAACAGATAATCGATGAAATGACATTTTTTTTTTTTTTTTTCCATTCCCGAAAAAACCAAATAGGAACAGAAGGTTAATATCTGGATTTGAGTCGTTCAGTTCTAATTCAAACAATGAATGCTCATTATTACTGTGCATTTCAAAATCACTCTTTTTTTTTTTTTTTTTTTAACTGTTAGTACGACTTTATTTGAGAGTAAACACTACTTTATTTGATATTCCTTAAAGATATTGTCTTCGATAAAATCTAACTTATCATTGTCTGCAAACTAGAAAGACACAATTAAAGCATTTAAGAATATAATATTTCAGATTAAGCCAATATCTGTCAAGAAAATTTCGCACACAATAGCCCCATTATCCTTAATTACCTACCATAATCTACCATGATTAAAATGCTCAATCTTCAAGCATCATAATTTCATATTCTTGCAAATTATTTTAATTTGGATAAGAATATAACATATTAAATCAGTAGAAATTATTTATTAGGCTAAATATTACACTCGTAGTTTTATGCTATGATTTATATTAATTCCTAATCGTTTAATGCTCTTTAATAATTTTCAGAGGTTAGGTATCTTCGAATAGATTTTTGAAAAAGTGAAAAATTCTTTTTTTATTCATATGAAATTTTTAATTTATTTATAATATTTTTAACAAAAAACGTCGTTATATTCAGTTAGAATAATGGCAATGCTTAAAAATCAATGAATATAGCCGTTTTTAATATAATGAATGTTTATATTTAAGACTTTTTTTTTTTTTTTTTTCAAAATATTCATTTTAAAGTTTGTCCAATGGCACATTCAATTCTTGTGGACTGATTTAATAAAACGTTACTTTTGATTAAGCATAAAAACTTAAGTATGAGTGCAGTGTGAAAACACGACGAACGCCTGATTATAATCCTTCTGGCATCCATTAAGCTTTGAGATGTTATACTTTTGTTTGTCCTTTAAATTTGGCATGAAATCTACTTCATATCTTAAGAATTTGAATTTAGAAAAGTAAAAGTATCTAACATTTTTTTTTTTTTTTCAAAGTTTTGTACAACTTCTTTAAATCACATTCAACATCGCAAATCTTCAATACTTTCGCAAATTCTTGTTTATGAAAATTCTTTCAACCATCTACAGGATTAATAAAATATTTATGAAAGGTAAGCATAGTCATAGTTAAAAGTTTTTGCATTTCATTGTAGTAAATAATTATTGTAAGTAGTTACATTTGTTTTTTATTCAAAAATATTATGAAAAAATTATAGAAATATAGTGTTTAAATCTGTAAATCAGTCAGATTCTATTTTTCCTCTTACCAATGTTATCCTACACTGTAAAAAAAAAAAAAAAAAAAAAAAAAAAACTGCAACTTTGCTGCCAGAAATTTTCTGTAATTTGAGAAAATGTGTTCTGACAACGAATTTTTTTTTTCGTAAATTGTGCGTATTTTCTCAAATTACAGAGAATTTCTGGCAGCAAATAGAACATATTTTTTACAGTGTGGCAGCAAAGTTGCTTTTTTATTTATTTTATTTTTTCACAGTGTATGAGATTTTTATTATATCGTATTGTAAGGATATCCCATTCAAAAAAGAAGCATTTCGATTTTATTTATTTATTTATTTATTTATTTATTTTTAAATTACACTCTTTGAACATTTCACTTTTAGCTTATTGAGCAATTTCTTTAAGAAATAAAATTGAAATACATTATTTTATTAAGTAGATTTTGGAATATCTAATTTTCAATATCTAAAAGAAATATTTAAATTCATTTCTTTGTTTCATTAAGTAAACTTAGGACTTTAGTTTTCCTTTTTTAAAAGAAAAATATTTTAATTTAGTTCTTAAAACAATCACTTACTAAATTAAAAGGCGACATGCTTAAAGAGAAATATTCAGAAATGATAATTCGAAAAACTTAATTGTTGAATGAGCTATCTTTATAATGCGAAGCAACAAAAATCTCATAGAATAACATGTGAAGGACGAAAGGGTGAATTTAACTGATGTACAGTCTTAAATTAAAAGAATTTTATAATGCATTGTTTTAAGGGAATCCTTTTAGTACGGAAAGTTTCACACTAAATCAGCTACACTGTAAAAAATTTGCATTTTTTGTTGCCAGAAATTCTCTGTAATTTGAGAAAATACGTTCTGACAACGTAATGTTTTCGTAAATTACGCGTATTTTCTCAAATTACAGAGAATTTCAATTTGAGAAAATACGTTCTGACAACGCAATGTTTTCGTAAATTACAGGTACTTTCTCAAATTACAGAGAATTTCTGGCAACAAAAAAGGCAAATATTTTACAGTGTACAAAATAATTTTTGCGTAAAATCAGTATTATTTCAAGTACTGTTTTTCCATATCGTTGTAAAATCTCAGTATTCCAGTGACATTCCATCTGAACAAAAACATATCATCTAATCTAATTTTATACACTGTTAAAAATTTGACGTTAGTTCGAACCAAAACTTGGTACTGAAGTAGCTTCAACCACCCGGTGGTTTAACCTTTTACCACGATTTGGTAATTTTATGCTGAACCAAATATTGGCATTATGTTTAATTTAAAAAAAGAAAAGAAATCGTCCGACACAGGGATACAAATTGAAGACCTTCTTGCCTTAAGTCAAACCTAACTGGCACCACTGTAAAAAAATTTGCCTTTTTTATTGTCAGAAATTCTCTGTAATTTGAAAAAATACGTTCTGACAAAGAAATTTTTTCGTAAATTACGCGTATTTTCTCAAATTACAGAGACTTTCTGGCGACAAAAAAGGCGAAATTTTACAGAGTATGCCACACTTTCTTACCCGCTTGTTCTGTTTCGTTGATTTTGATAGAAGGGACTAAATTTTCCAGGGTCTTATCTTGGTCTATGAATGAGTTGTTACGTAAAATTTGCACGTTACCCTATGTTTTCGACCACGTTCTTTAATTTAAGCTTGGTTTGGTTTCAATAGGAATTTTACTGATTCGTACTTCCGTTGTGAGTGGATGTATAGTAGCTCCAAATTTTGGTGCAACTTAAATTCGTTTGCAAGAAGTAGAAAACTTAAAAGTGAAGTTGAACCATATTATGGTATTACTTATCTATTAACTTTACTCCAAGTTTAAACTGAATTTTTTAACAATGTATTTGCCTTATTCTTAAGCAAAGCTATTTCTTCTAATTAATATCACATCAAGAAATGCATTACTTCTCCCCTAACTGTAGCTGAAAAATATTATAAATGTCAAATATAGTATAACTACAGTAGCAGATATTTCATAATTGTGATTTAATGCTCTGAAATCTTTTGTGATTTGTGTTTTATTAATATAATTTTGATTACAAAACGACTTTCAGTTGTTCTGTTTCTACTACAACTGATCATTTCGAGAAATACATTTCATAAAAATATCATACTCACTGACATTTAAGTATTTTATTAAATTAGAATTAACGATCGTTGTAAATATAATCGTAGGGAAACTTTATAAAACTATTATTATTGGATAAATCAACAAAGAAAGCCATATTTATAATGTGTATATGTATGTATGTTTAAAATAAATGCTTTTATACTTTTAAATGAAGTTTAAAATTTTTTTGCAAATTTTTAAATAATGCTTGAGAAGCTGTAAACTGATATTATTTTTAAAATAATGCAATAACTTAGCACATTCTGTAATAAATATCTAGATATTTTTGATTGCATCGATTTAATTTTCATCATCACTTATCCCATTAAAGTTCGCTAAATATGACTAGTAAAAGAAAGATATATTAATTGCTAATTTTCTTGCATCAGCAGGCCTACTAGTGACCGAGAGGTTCTGTCCTCAAAGCAGGTAGACGTGAGGTGCCGAGTTCGATCCCACATCGTGCTCGTCGGCCTAACGGTTTGAAGTTTTTCGTGGTTTTCTCCGAAACTTGCATGAAAACTGGTCAGGAACCCTTATGAAGGTACCCACAGAGATCACACCATCCAGACCTAGGATCCTCACGCAGTTAGCCTTAATCCTAACACCAACACCCAATGAATATCATTTGTAGAAGTGTCAACAAAATCAAAACTGAATCTGGGCATTTTGTCATATTCGTAATAATCGCCGTACTAATAATAATCACGTAACTAATTTCGCCGTAAATTATCGTAGAAACTGATTCCGATCGATTTGTAATAACGTCAAGTTATTAATTCAATAGTTACATTTTGCCTAGAAGGTCGTCTATATATTAAAATATACCTCAACTTCATTTTTACTTTCTCTTAAACATAGGGTCGAGATAGTATTGTTTTAGGGTCAAATTTTCGAACGTGAGTTTTTGTTATATTTACATGTTCTCAGGTCCCCAGAATACGAAAATCATGTTTTAAGCAAATGGCCTGTGTATCTGTCTGTGTGTCTGTTATCAGCATATCTCAAGAACAAATTGTAGCAGAAATTCTAAACTCGGTATTCTAAATGTGTATCATATAGGGATGCTACAGTAAGATTTTTGTTGAGATAAAGCAAATGGTTCATGTACAGGGACACTCAAAAGTATTTAAATACATTACGTCTATGGGGGAAATTCCAGGTAAGTAGAGTGTAATGTCTATAGACTGCACTAAACCAAATAAAACGAATATATATTTTTTGTAATAGAGATAGTCAACTGGGAAAAAAATTTTGTGTGTGTAGGAGCCTCCCTCCCCCCCTGGGAGGGAAGTTCCCCCTCGAGGGGAGTAAATTTTCATGATGGGTATCTTTCAAAAGAGCTCGCCAGTACCTTTAAAACGAATGGTTGAACCATCGATCTGCGATAATTTAAAATAAAGTTATCGATTTTTTTTCCCTTTTTAACAATGTAATATTGAGAATAAATTCAACTTTTTTTTTTTTTTTTTTTTTTTTTTTGGATATTTAGAGTTATACTACTTCTCTAATATGAAAATCGTCTGCATTATAATAAAAGATAATTTATCTAAATAATAATTTTAATAAATTATTTTAAAAAGTAGAATTATTTTTTAATAACCGAATTAAATTCTATATAAATGTAGGTGCATTAATGAAACGGAGGGTTGAGGGGGGCGGTAGCCCTCCTCACACAGAACTAATTATCATATAAAACACTTCCGAAGCCTAATTTGAATTGTTTAACATAGGTTTACGTAACAGTACCCGTTATCTTTCCTCTTAATCTCCAACCTGTGTTTATAGTATTAAATTTCAGGGTAAGAGAAAGTCGTGGGAGTGACACACCAGATTATTTCAAACGGTAACACACATTTTTGACTCCTTATTAGAATTCCTGAGATCAAAACAGTTCGGAAAAAGGTACAGTTTATGTATTTTATTAATTCTTGATACGGTTACAAACGAAAATACATTAGGAGTTCATTCTTACATTAAAAGTAATAATAATAATAATAAATTAAAATCTCGCCCAGAAGAGTTAACATCTATTCAGATAATAACCGGTAAAGAAGTATGACAATTTTAAATATAAAATAATACTATAAAGTAATACTAATTATGAAATGATGTGTGCATCTAAACTTATTTGAATAGCTCTTTTAATTCATGTATATGAAAGATTACAGATGATACAATAATAACAAGTGATACCCCTCCTAACAGCAATAAAAAATGAAATATCACTATAACTCAAAAAATAATGATAAAAATAAACTATAAATTTGGAAACCCATACTTTTGACTGTGCCCGTTCTATTCGTGCAAAAATTAATATAGGTCATAGTTCATAATTTTTTCGAATATAAATATATTCATAAATTTCATAATTCAAAAAATGTCTTATAATCAAAAATATGCATGGAACATGTTTGGGTTACTTCATGCTAACGCAGAAAAAAATGAAATATGAATACAATAATATTTCAGGAAGACATTAATTCATGTTTGTCATGTTTAATCTAGAATATAAACACTTTCCAACGTTACTTACCCGTTATATCGTATAACTTTTTTTTGTATATTTCCAAGTATTTTACCTTCATGAATCATACCTTAAAATATATTTCGTTTTTTATTATGCTGCAATGAAATTTTCAAAATTATCTTTTTAGTTATATTTTTAAAGAAAATCATTAAAAAACACATTGCTTTATATTCTCTGTAAATATTGCCTATATATTCTTATATAGCCTATGTAATCTCTGAAAAGGAAAAGACAATAAAAATATACACTATTTTTAACTTTTTCATAAAGCGTTTCACAAAATCATTTTTTAGTTTTATTTCTAAACGTAATGTATTAAATGATTACTTTTTCTATAGCCCTGTATATCGTCTAAACTTTACATACGTCCTATAGAACATATAATGTACTAAAAGTTCCCTTCAAACTGAAAATTTGCACTGAACATTTTCCCTTTATATTCCATAGCTAATTTCACGATTTTTTTTTTTACTTTAACAATATACAGAGTAAGTCAAAATGAATATAGCGATTACAAACGACTATAACTATTTAATGGAAAATAATTTATCGATACGATTAACACAGAATGTAGATGGAACTTCAAAATTTTGTATACATACTTCATAGATGTTCTATGTGACTTCCCTTGGTCACACGGACAGCATCTAGGCGGTAGTCCATTTCACGCCATACATTCTAAAGCATTTGTTCAGTCACCGACGCAAGCGCATTACAAATTCGTACTTTCAGTTCTTCAATTGTTTTGGACATGGGAGGCACATACACCCTGTCTTTCACATTCACATAAACCCATAGATAAAAATCGCAGGGTCTCAAAGTACGCATTTGTAATGCGCTTGCGCCGGTGACTGCAGCCCTGCTTAAGAATGTATGGCGTGAAATGGGCAACCGTCTAAATGTTGTCCGTGTGACCAAGGGAAGTCACATAGAACATCTATGACGTATGTATACAAAATTTTGGAGTTCCGTCTACGTTCTGTGTTAATCTTATCCATAAATTCTTTTCCATTAAGTAGTTATAGCCGTTTGTAATCGCTATATTCATTTTGACTTACCCTGTATATTAATGATATTATTTTGAGTGTAATATGCAGTTAATAAATTATACTTTAGAAATATCTCTCATAGGTCGTAATATTTTGTGAGTCATAGTACATAAATCCATAAAATAAACCCGTGCTGTTAATACCATTATGAAAAGATAACATGCTATAGTTAACTTGAACAACATGAAATTTCAAAATCTTCTACAAATATTTACTGAAACTGCACCGCGGAGAGACTTACTGAAGACATATTTTCACTTAAACATCATTGGAAAAATCTTAAAAACGTCTAATACAACTGAAAATTTCAAATTATAACCATTATTTGATTATTTTTGGATGACCTTGTAAATTTTAATTCTAACGATACCATATTCTATAGAAAATATAATTTTGTGCATATGAATAACGAATGTTAACTTCAATATATATATATATATATATATATACATATTGTAAAAAGTTATTAAAACATGCTCTTTAAAAATTCCTTTCATAGATGAAATGCATTGAAACATTTTTTAATGTCCCTGTACGTAAACCACTGGTGATGACATTTAAATCAGCTTCAATAGAGATAGAGAACATGCCTTAGAGAACTTAAATATGTTTTATCAGTTTGAAGATATTCTAAAAACGTTTACGGAAATTAGAGCAAAAATACGCGTACAGACAAGCCGATGTCATAAACATTTATCATCTTTATTGGAAAGTCTAACAGAAATAGGGAAATAAAATAACTATGTAAAAACAGAAAAAAAATTCAATCCAGTTTCTTTAACTCAATATCATCAAAACAGAAATTTGTTTCTGACAGACTAAATTAAATCAAAGGGGAAAGATTTATACAAGAAAAAATACATTTTATTTAAAAAAAAAAAAAAAAAAAATCAAATTTTATTCATCAAAATGACTAAAGCAATTGAAAATTCTTTGATTGTTAAATTTTGAAATTAATCAGAACTGTTGATTTAATAGCTTATGATAACATATTGTGAAAATGTCCTTTTGATTATGATTTGTTTTTAATTAACTTCAAATACACACGAAACCCATGAGGGTAGAGAATAATAGATTTTAATAAAAAGTGACATGAAAATTTGCTTTGTGTTCAGGATTCAGCAATTTATTCTTTATATGTCAAAAAGGAATTTGCGATTATGCTGGTGAAAAGCTTAATTCCGATTTTTATTTTATTTAAACACTAGCTTTCAGAAAAGTATTAAAAAAAGAAATGAAATGAAATTTTTTTATGAATAAAATAAAAACAGAAGTCTGTCAGTAAATTGTTTAGCAAAATTAACTTGAAAGCTGTGTTCAATTCGGGTGTCAATGTGACAATTCCGTCATTTGATATTAAAATTTTTCTATGTACCATTCACATATTAAAAAGAAAAGGGTTTAGGCTTTCTAAAATACTAATAATAGTACTAATAATAACAAACAAATAAAATAAATAAAGAGCGCTAAGAGAAAGTTATAAATTTCAAAGTCGTTTATAATTAAAAGGAAAACCTTGTGAAAATAAACAAACAAATAAATCACAAGAATTGTCAAAATTTGAATTAGGTCAAAGACTCTGTTTTAATCATTTTTAATGCAATATTCTTTTTTCTATATTTTCTTATACAAATTCACGCAGTATGTTAATATGTTAAACTGATTATTACAATCATTAATTAATAAATAAACTTTGTATGTAAACATTAAAAATTGCAAAATCTCGTAACATTTGTTACAGGTCAAAATTGTAACACGGCCCTTTATCAGATGAAGGTATTACTTTATGGGTAATCCCTTTATTGATGTTTTTTGCGAGTGCACCCTTAAGGTTCATTCGTTAGTACTAAGAAATTTAAAGTAACTTCTTTATACGGCTTCCTCTCAAATATCATTTGTTAATTTCGGAGTAGTGCTGCTATCAACCGAACAGATAATAAACAAAAATTTAAAAATTGATTATAACAGTTTTTCTATATTTGATATAATTTATTTTTCATTCTTCAAAAATAATTCAGAGGATATTTTTAACACTTTGTAACAAAGTTTTAAAATATTTATGACTACAATTTTCCAGTCGGTGCACGTTTTTATTTCTATAAGTATTTTTAGAATTCCATAAAGCTGACTAAAGTTACTTTGTCTTTCTTTTCTTTTCAAATTTATTGTAGAATGTTTCCTATTAAAAGAGGTATGTGTAGTTTAACTGGTTTCTATACAAGAATTCGAAAAATAATTCAAATACATTGCAGTCTAAAAGACACATTTTTATAATTACTATACTCTATAACTATAGTTAAAGAATAAATTATATTAACAAGTTATTTATTTTTCTATAATTATAGCATGATTAAAAAATAAAACAAAAATAAATAAATAAGAATTTACAATTATAATAATAATTTTAAACTCTTGTAATCTTGTAACACGGTTTAGTTTTACTGGTAGTTTTACATGTTTTACTGGTAGTTTTACATTTTTTAGTTTTACATGTAGTTTAACTGGTTTCTATACAAGGATTCGAAAAATAATTCAAATACATTGCAGTCTAAAAGACACATTTTTATAATCACTATACTCTATAACTATAGTTAAAGAACAATTTATATTAACAAGTTAACTTTTTTTTTCTATAATTATAGCATGATTAAAAAATAAAACAAAAATAAATAAATAAGAATTCACAATTATAATAATAATTTCAAACGCTTGTAATCTTGTAAAATCGATCTTATTATTTTTTCTGCTGTGATTAATTTTTGAATAACGGGAAATATCTTTCCTTGTCGATATTAATATTTTGTTGGTTACCTAATAAATATGAAATTTGGAATCCTAGGATTTGTACAAATTCATTATACTTACACTATTTTCTCACATAATGAACTTTCGAATTTAGAGTTGAAATATTCTCATATATATATATATATATATATATATATATACAATACTACCTATTTCCATAACTTTCTATTAAAAGATACTAAAATTAAATTTTGCTTTAAACTTACATAAGTTTAATACACACAATAAGTTGCAATATATATATATATATATATATATATATAAACAAAAAAACTTATGTTAAACCTTTAACGTTCATTCCATACTTTCTTTTGAAAATTGTTAAACTAATTTCAAAATGACTACTATCTAAATAGTTGATCATAAATGTGTGAAAAGAAGGAAAGAAAAAGAATGGGTAGTTTTTTAGAAAATATTTGTTTGAACCATATATAAGTTAACCATATTAAATTAAAACAGTTATTAATTTAATTTTAAAAAAAGCAGTTTTGAAAGTAAAAAATTATTAATTGGAAAAACTTGAAAAAATTGTTTCAGGTAAAATAAATAACAACGCTTTTCATCAGGTGAAAAAACTAGCCACAAGTGAATCATCAAATTAACAAGATACACTCGAGCCAACTAAGAAATGTATCGTGGCTTCTGCATAACCCTTCTTCTGAAACATCATGTGTTACATTTAGGAGTAGTGCTGCTATCTATCGAGCAAAAAAGGAACAAAAGTTTAAAAATCAATTAAAACCAGAAAAACTAGTTGGCATAGGTGGACTCTGCTCAGTTCCCCATTATATTTATGTTCTCATAAATTTCTAGTTCGAGACACATCATAATCATGTTAAAAGAAATGAATTTGACCAAAGCTTGATAGAGTGACAGAATGAAAGCCCCGCCTAATAGGCTATCCACCGTTCACTTCGATATATTTATCTCATTCTAATCTATTAATTTATTTTATCAGGATCCATTCCGTTGTTCAGTTTTAATGCTACTATTTCCAATGCAATAATCCTCAAAATTCATATTTATATGAAAAAATTACAATTTCGCAATGTTGATAAAATCGTAAATTACGAATAATTTACGAAATTTTCATATTAGAATATTTGTATTCAATCATGTTCAAACAAATATCATAAATGTAATTTTGTAGTTGTCTAATGTATTTATGATCCTCAAAATGGAAGTTTATGCTCAATTTTGCCTTATTCTGACATGTTAAGTAAATCGTAAATTCCAAATAACTTACGAATTTTTTAAATTGGAAAAATCATAGTCTGTGATATTCATGCCAGTATCCTAAATAATATTTCGAAAGTGGTTTGACATCTTTAAGATGAAAATATCCCTCAAGATTGACGTTTATGTGAAATTCTGCTCTATTCTGCCATGTTAAGAAATTCGTAAATTTCCAATAACTTACGAAATTTTTATATTGGAAATTTCATAGTCATTAATATTCATGCCAGTGTCTTAAATATTACTTCAAAAGTAGTCTGACATCTATACTATGAAAATATTTCTAAAATATTAACGTTTATGTGAAATTTTGCCCTATACCGCCATGTTAAGAAAATCGTAAATTTCCAATACCTTGCGAAATTTTCAAAGTAGCATATTTATAGTTACTGATGTTCATTCTGGCATCAAAACTGATATTTTAAAACTGGTCTGACATTTTTACAGTAAAAGGTTTCCATTTAATGCACGTTTAAGTGAATTTTTTGTCCTATTCTCTCATGTTAAGAAAATCGTAAATTTCTAATAACTTACGAAGTTTTCAAAAGAATAGGGTTCTTGCCAGTGTCGAAAGTAATATTTTAAAGCTGATCTGACCTCTCTGCGATCATTTGTTCGTGAGATATCGTGTACACAGACTGACAAACTAACGGACTAACACACTAACACATTAACAGACACCCTACAGATAGACACCATACAAATTTTGTCATTTTCGGATTCCTCACACCTGAAAACGTGTAAAAAAGTAAAAAAACCGAGGTCGAAAATTTTCACGATTACCTAAGTTCCCCATACCTATAGTATGATGGGGAACTAAAAAAAAATTGTTGCATAAAAAATATTAAATGACCGAATTCATTGCGAAACCAATGAAAGTTAAAGAGTTAAATGGTGATATTTAAAATATTTGTAATGTATATGTAAAAACTTTCCCGTCACACTCATACATTTTTTTTCTCTTGCTGAAGAATCATGTTTAATTATTTAGAGCCAAAACAATTGTTCGATGCGTACGTATATTTTATAAAGAAAGTACAAGTACGATCTAAATTGGAAGCGGAGAAATGTGTTATGCACAAACGCGAGAATAAGCCCCGAACGAACCAGCCAAGATAGCTAGATGAGACGAACCAGCAAGATGTAGGAGAGGAGTAGGGAGCTAATGTACTAGTGTCTTTTCTTTGACACATATGCATTGTCATGAATTGCTTTATCAAACTATTTGGCATAGGTGGACTCTGTGCAGTTCCCCATCACATATTTGTTTCCACACATTTTAATTATACAAGCCTTATTCTCCCATGTTAAGAAAATCGTAAATTTCGTATAACTTGCGAAGTTTTTAAATTATAATGTTGCAAATCAATAGGGTTCTTGCCAATATCTTAAGTTATATTTTAAAAGCAGTCTGATATCTTTATGATGAAATTATCCCTCAAAATGGACATTTATGTAAAATTTTGCTCTATTCTGCCATGTTAAGAAATTCGTAAATTTCCAATAACTTACGAAATTTTTATATTGGAAATTTCATAGTCATTAATATTCATGCCAGTGTCTTAAATATTACTTCAAAAGTAGTCTGACATCTATACTATGAAAATATTTCTAAAATATTAACGTTTATGTGAAATTTTGCCCTATACCGCCATGTTAAGAAAATCGTAAATTTCCAATACCTTGCGAAATTTTCAAAGTAGCATATTTATAGTTACTGATGTTCATTCTGGCATCAAAACTGATATTTTAAAACTGGTCTGACATTTTTACAGTAAAAGGTTTCCATTTAATGCACGTTTAAGTGAATTTTTTGTCCTATTCTCTCATGTTAAGAAAATCGTAAATTTCTAATAACTTACGAAGTTTTCAAAAGAATAGGGTTCTTGCCAGTGTCGAAAGTAATATTTTAAAGCTGATCTGACCTCTCTGCGATCATTTGTTCGTGAGATATCGTGTACACAGACTGACAAACTAACGGACTAACACACTAACACATTAACAGACACCCTACAGATAGACACCATACAAATTTTGTCATTTTCGGATTCCTCACACCTGAAAACGTGTAAAAAAGTAAAAAAACCGAGGTCGAAAATTTTCACGATTACCTAAGTTCCCCATACCTATAGTATGATGGGGAACTAAAAAAAAATTGTTGCATAAAAAATATTAAATGACCGAATTCATTGCGAAACCAATGAAAGTTAAAGAGTTAAATGGTGATATTTAAAATATTTGTAATGTATATGTAAAAACTTTCCCGTCACACTCATACATTTTTTTTCTCTTGCTGAAGAATCATGTTTAATTATTTAGAGCCAAAACAATTGTTCGATGCGTACGTATATTTTATAAAGAAAGTACAAGTACGATCTAAATTGGAAGCGGAGAAATGTGTTATGCACAAACGCGAGAATAAGCCCCGAACGAACCAGCCAAGATAGCTAGATGAGACGAACCAGCAAGATGTAGGAGAGGAGTAGGGAGCTAATGTACTAGTGTCTTTTCTTTGACACATATGCATTGTCATGAATTGCTTTATCAAACTATTTGGCATAGGTGGACTCTGTGCAGTTCCCCATCACATATTTGTTTCCACACATTTTAATTATACAAGCCTTATTCTCCCATGTTAAGAAAATCGTAAATTTCGTATAACTTGCGAAGTTTTTAAATTATAATGTTGCAAATCAATAGGGTTCTTGCCAATATCTTAAGTTATATTTTAAAAGCAGTCTGATATCTTTATGATGAAATTATCCCTCAAAATGGACATTTATGTAAAATTTTGCTCTATTCTGTCATGTTAAGAAATTTGTACATTTCCAATAACTTGAGACATTTTCAAATTTGCATGTTTGCAGTTAATGATGTGCATCCCAGCATTAAAACTGATACTAAAAAGCTGTTCTTACATCATTGCGATAAAAATATTTCTTTTCGTGTACGTTTAAGTGAAATTTTGCCCTATTCTCCCATGTTAAGAAAATCATAAATTTCGAATAACTTTTAAAGTGTTTTAATTAGAATGTTACAAATGAATAGGGTTCTTACCAGTGTCATAAATAATAATTTAAAAGTGGTCCGACCTCTCTACGATCATTTGTTCGTGAGATATCGTGAACACAAACAAACTAACACATTAACACACAAACATTCTAACAAACTAATAGACACACTACAGACGGACACCATACCAATTTTGATATTTTCGGTTTCCTCACACCTGAAAACGTGTAAAAAAGTCGAAAAACCGAGGTCGAAAATTTTCACAATTACCTAAGTTTTCCATACCTATAGTATGATGGGAAACTAAAAACTTACCTCTAAAGCACTCAAAACTTTTGAAGGCATGGAAAAATCCATTACGGAGAATCGTGCAAAATTTAATTATCGGACTTACACATGTTTTCAAAATTTCATTTCATTTGTTTGAGAGTAAGTAGATTAATATCTAGATAATAACAGGAGACTTGGCGTTGGAATATTAAAACCCGAATAAACTACTACGTCAGAAACGCCAAAGAAAAATATTTCAAATGCATACAGCTGTTTCGGTAGACTTAAGCGTACCGTCTTCAGCGCAAAAAGAATTCTGATACTGGAGAAGTGCTCGTATATATAGGAGAGGGACCGAATTTAGTTCAACCAGTAGGATTACGGAAAAGGTGGGGAGTGTGGCCAAAAGGAATTTAGGAATGTGTAGCTGTGTAAACAGTAGAAAACTTAAGAAAATGTGGACTGAATGTAAAATTTCCAACAATCAGACAAATAGCGAACAGCGAAATCACAATTTACAAGGTTTTTTAAATTTTTATAAATATGAAAAGCTTCAAAGAAATCGAGTTCATGAATGGATTTCGGTCTGAAAATTATTTTAGCTGAATTAAATTTAAAATTATGATTTTCCTCCCAGCAATGTTTAGAAATAGTCGATTTATTGGTTTCTTGTTTGCGGACGTAATTCATATGTTCTTTTAGACGAAATTTAAGACTGCGTTTAGTTTGGCCAATATATGATAAACCACACTGACAGGAAATACTATAAATGACCCAAGAATTATGCATATGAATGGGATCTTTTAACTGAGAAAAGGTGAGTTTATTGGAAGGCGGAAATATTATTTGAAAATCATATTATTTGAAAATTTTAGCTATGGTTTGACTGGTTTTAGGAAAATAGGGTAAAACAATACTGATATTAAAAGGGACTGATTTAGTAGACGAAATACGAGGGACTTGAAATTTTTGGCCACACTCCCCATCTTTTCCGTCATCCTGGTTGAAGTAAATTCGGTCCCTCTCCTATATATACGAGCACTTCTCCAGTTTCAGAATTCTTTTTGCACTGAAGACGGTATGCTTAAGTCTACCGAAACAGCTGTATGCATTCCAAATATTTTTCTTTGGCGTTTCTGACGTAGTAGTTTATTCGGGTTTTAGATTAATATCTGCTTGTAAGGTTTAACCCTGACATCTAAAACACGAAGTTAAATAAAAGCGAGTAAAATCAAGTTAGCCCCTTTAGGAGCCATCTTTTTTGTTAAAAATACTACATGCTATTTTTAAGAATCCTCATTTACGGTTTTTCTTGAAAAATTCCCCTTGCGAAGTAAATGTCTGTTATATTTAATGCATTTTTCGACACTGACAATATATATAATATTGCTAGCAAGGTCATTTATAATTACTTTAGCACCTAAATGAGAAAGCATTTAGCTAAAAGTATACAACACATGGGAGAAAATAATTAGCTGAAATTATATAATTTCTTTAACTTTTAATCGTTTCCATGCGCGAGTTGATAAAAACGAATAACTGTTGTTTGAGATCTTAATATAATATTAAAAAATATAAAAATTGTTTAAAAATATTCTATAAGCGTTTTCTCTTTTAAGTACTAAAATTCTCTTAAATGTTTTTCTTTTTTACTTTCTTATACAAAGTATAAGGAAGTATAGAAATCTCGATTTGCGAAATGGATTTTGCATTTCGCATAGCTCAAAAATGAATGATCGTAGAATGTTACAAATTTATATATGCAACTGTTATGATGTCTATTTATACACCTGCAACTCTGGTTTTAATACGAGTTCCCGTTTCAGAGATATCAATGACATTACATGAATTTTCGTGACGTCTGTATGTAAGTATGTGTGTGGGTGTGTGCGGGTGTGTATCTCGCATAACTCAAAAACGGTTGGACGAAGACCGCTGCAAATTGGTATATAGGTTTCTTATAACATTCTAGTTTTGCAAATTCCTTTTTGGACTTTTTGTAATTTTCCGTTTTCGATATATTTAGGAAAATTATATTCATAATGACCAAAAATACAAAGGTTTTGGCCAATATATATGACCTAGCATCATAGAGATTTCAAAATAAGCTAATGATAGAGCTAGTAATGATATATTGTTATGAAAATTGAAGACTTTTTGCATGTAGAAAGTTATGGTTAAAGAAATAAGCAGGTTCTTGTCGACGAATGCACTTTATTTAATGAATATTCAGCCTGTAGATAGAGACCGTAATTTTATTGTTGTGAAATTGATTCTTTAAGACAGACCTACTTCTAGTCGACGAATCTATTTCATTTAATGAATGTTCAGCCCGTAGATAGAACCTGTAATGATATTGATCGTGACCCGTCAAATAAGCCCAAGACAAAACGGCCCCGACAAAAAAGCCCCGACAAAAGAGCCCAAAGGACAAAACAGCCCCGACAAAATAGCTCCAGACAAAATAGCCCCACACAAAACAGCCCCAAGACAAAATAGCCCCGACAAAACAGCCCCGACAAAATAGCCCCCGACAAAATAGCCCCGACAAAATAGCCTCCGACAAAATAGCCCCAGACAAAATAGCCCCGACAAAACAGCCCCGACAAAATAGCCCCCGACAAAATAGCCCCCGACAAAACAGCCCCGACAAAATAGCCCCGACAAAACAGCCCCGACAAATAGCTCCCGACAAAATAGCCCCGACAAAATAGCCCCCGACAAAACAGCCCCGACAAAACAGCCGCCGACAAAATTTGTATGTATCTTTCTGTGTACATGGAAAATCTTCTGACTATCATATCTCAAATAAAAAAAAAAAAAGAGATAGAACTACGAAATTTCAGAATTGAGGCAGGTCTGGTGTACATATGATTTTTCGAACTTTTGGTGAAAATTGGATAACCGGAAGTGTGTCATATAGTTTTTTCAGAATCAAAGAAAAATACAGCGTATTAGCGGCTTATACACACAAAAACTTAAACATCAGTAGGAAAAAATGGTGCACTTATAAACAATAGATTTTGATGTGTAGTATTTCATAGGCAAGGAAAATTCAGAGACATTTACAACAGAAAACGCTACCTTCCGACCGATAACAAACAACATTTCGTGTAATATTCACAGAATTTAAAAAATGATGCTGTTATGACCGTTATATTTTAAGATAAACTTTTTCATAAACAAAGAAAATGACTGCATATCAACATCAGCGCTACCTTTCGGTCGATATAAACACAAATTTAAACAAAATTTACAACGTAACTACACCACTTTTCAGTCATTTTTTTTTTTCGTTGTTGTTGTTGTTGTTGCTTAAAATTACACAAGATTAAATTATTTCAGTGAAGCATAACACTGACGTCTGCCGTCGATGTACACATAATGTTGAAGTGGTTGCTGATTAAATCATTTTTATCTTAAAACAAAATTATGCATTTTTTTTTTTTTTAATTATGAAAGTGTAAAGTTATTTGGAGGATAGATTAAGGGACAGTAGGCCCCAAATGAGAAATCGCCACGGCCTTAGAATAAATAAGTTAAATCGCTGGATGAAAGCTCACCTGTTTGGCGATGTATCACAAAAGTTAATCAGAACAAATTTAACTCAAGATGAAAAAAAAAAAAAATCAAGTATTGTTGAATTCTGCTTATTGATTTAGTTACAGCGACCAGAACTTTTGCTGACACACACAGACAGATATCTCGAAATGTGCAAATTCATAGAAAACCTTAAATCAAAAATTTTTAGGAATATTTCATTCCCTATTTAGGTATATAAAAGAAAATAACAAATCCACATTTAAAAAAAATAGACATTTACAATTTATGATAATACATTATGTTTTACAATAAATAATTACAAGATAAAAAGAACTTTTTATATACAATGTTTTTAAATTTTTCTGTTGAATCATATAAACATACAGTCGGTAACAAAAGTCTCCGAACACTAGCAAAAATTCCTATATAAAAAAAGTACACTTAATACAGTTTTGTTAAATAAATCCTTGTCGAATCCTGTTCTTAGTCAGTCTAAGAACATGATTCGACAAGGATTTATTTAACAAAACAGTATTAACTTTACTTTTTTTACATAGGAATTTTTGCTAGTGTTCGGAGACTTTTGTTACCGACTGTACCTGGTAACTTTTATAATTTATTCCGGAGTACTGTTAACCTCGCCCTTTATTCATACCAGTATATTTTAAAAGCACTTTTCTTCTTATTTCATCGTAATTACATATTGGATAAAATTTCTCTACAATCATACTGGTGTGAAAAAAGGGCGAAGCTAACAGTACTCCGGAATAAATTATAAAAGTTACCAGGTATGTTTAAACGATACCGAAGGCAGCGGAGACCCATAATAATTGGCTGAAAGTAATAAAAAAATGCATTGTCCTCGTGTTCTGAGCTTTTCTAAAAGTTTCAAATTTCTAGCTAGTCAAGATAGCACGGGCTGAAATTTTGAGGCCCAAGCCCCTCCCGGCCCGTTTCAAAAATATGTAAAAAAAAAAAAAAAAAATGCATGTTTTTCTATGAAAAAAATTTTTAGTATGTGTTTTGTAGAGATTTTATACAGCCAATTAACAGAATGTCCTTTAACAAAGCTGCTGAACTTTTACAAGATAATTATATATAAACAGAAATTCATTATTACAGACGTACAAAAGACTCAAAGGACGACAGAAAATCGAGTCGAAAATATTAGCATTCATCAAACAATATAGGACAGTATTTAAAATAATTAATACTACTAAAAATGTATTTTCAACCATTTACTCTTATATACCGTAATGTATCTGAATTTTTCATGTGATCCGATAAACAAAACTTTAATGCTAATCCAACCATATTCAATAGAAAAGATGCTTTTGCACATGCTAGAAATGGTGCTACTTTCATCCAGTGCACAGGAGATAAGAAAAAGGAGCTTTCGCGAAAAAGTTACAGTGGAATGATTTTTACTGCCTTTATACAACCTAAACTCTTCAGACCGTAGGACACAAAGCCTTATACACAGTAACGTATCTAATTTCTTTTGTTTGTAGATGTGTGCAAACTAATAATGACATGCATACTATTTTGAATAAGAACCATCTAATATTACATGAAATAAAATATATTAATTTCGAGACATGCTAAAAATATCTGCGGAAAATGAAATCTCAAACAGGCACATTGATATTCATTTTAATTGAAGTTATAGACATTTTTTAACAAAATAAAATTTTATGTGCTACACAAGCCTGTGAAATTATGTAAAATAAATGACTGAAGAAATATTTTATCTTTTTCATTTTCCTTGATCAACGAGGAAACTAAAAAAAGATTCGGTCTGACACGGACCGGAAAAAAATATCATCCACGCCGGCCCGGCACGAGTATACACAAAATAACTGAGCACGAGCGCAAATTTAAAAATTCGCCCCAAACCCGGCCCGTGCAGACCTTTAAGTCAGGAAGTTATATGATTATTGAATCATAAAATCGCTACCGAAGGCAGCGGGGACCCAAAACAATTGGCTAAAAGTATTAAAAAAATGCATTGTCATCGTATTTTGAGCTATTCTAAATATCTAGCTAGTCGAGAAGTTATTTAAATAAATTTTCTGTTAAATCATATAAATGCTTCCAGGCTATTTTGTTGGGGCTATTTTGTCGAGGCTGTTTTGTCGGGGCTATTTTGTCTGGGGCTATTTTGCTGAGGCAATTCTGTCTTGGGCTATTTTGTTGGGGCTATTTTGTCGGGGCTGTTTTGTCGGGGCTATTTTGTCGGGGGCTATTTTGTCGGGGGCTTTTTTGTCGGGGCTATTTTGTCGGGGGCTATTTTGTCGGGGCTGTTTTGTCCTGGAGCTATTTTGTCGGGGGGCTGTTTTGTCGGGAGCTATTTTGTCGGGGCTGTTTTGTCGGGAGCTATTTTGTCCTGGGGCTTTTTTGTCGGGGCTATTTTGTCCTGGGGCTATTTTGTCCTGGGGCTATTTTGTCGGGGCTATTTTGTCGGGGGCTATTTTGTCGGGGCTCTTTTGTCGGGGCCGTTTTGTCGAGGCTATTTTGACGGGGCTCTTTTGTTGTCAAGGCTCTTTTGTCGGGGTTCTTTTGTCGGGGCTATTTTGTCTTGGGCTATTTTGACGGGGTACCGATATTGATAAAAAAAAGTCTACATTTTATCTCGTAGAAAATAATTTTTTAAGAACTAAGCAAGTTCTAGTCGACGAATGCACTTTATTTAATTAATATTCATTAAACAGTTGAATAAATCTCTTTTTTGTGTTACAAAAATTAATTTTATTGAAACAATCCAATGAAATGGTTATTTTTACTACAGAAATCAAATAAACATTGTTAAATACACTGCAGAACATAAATTTCGCTAAATCAGAAACAACCGAATATTTCGAAGTCTGAATGGAATTTGAATTCATCGAAAGTATTGTGAGTGGTTTATGGAATTTTCAAGGTAGTTCTGCGCGAGAAACCAATGCGTCATTACAAAATGTCCAGAACTAGACTCCTATTGAGGTAAAGTTTACAAATTTTGTAAATCCCTTACTATCATTTTTCACCGTATTTGAATGTTTAATTTGACGCTAAGTCAAAGCCCACTTTCATAGAAATGAAAAACGTCCATATGTTTCCACTTTTACTATAATACCGTGTAGATAATAATACCGTAAAGATATATTTAAGTTCTACTCTACAATCCTCAATAATCACTCTTCTTTTTTTCTAGTCTTGTGAGTAATTTATAGAAATTTCGAAGAATTTAGTTCTGCGAAATAAACCAATGAATTTTTCCAGAATATTCCAGAGCTCTGATATTATTGAAGTTAGAGCTTCCAAACTTTGTCAACCCCAAACTACAAATTTTCGCCAAGTCGCCAAATTCGCCGCTGAATCGCCGAATTCGGTGCTAAGACCAAAAACCTACTCTGGCTACTAATTTGTAGTATGGCGAGATTAGCGATAAAATTTTGCGGCATATATTGTTTCAGAATAGCCAGAAACCCTTTCTCAATTTTAACTGAATCAATTAGTTTGGTAAAATTTATCGTTTCCTGCCATTTTGCCAAAGAGAAACAAAACGGGGTCATCTATTTTCCAATGATTTTCACTGTACTCTAAGCTGTACAATTGCCAATGAGGTATTCTGTAACAAATCCTTGAGTACTATTCCTAAAAAAAAAAAAACTAGTATATTTGTTTCGGCGGCATATATAATCGTATTATCGTGACGTTTTTGTTTCGAGTAGTAGTTTTTATTTTATTTTTATTTTTTAAGTACTGTTCACGGACTGGAACCTGACTTTTTATTTACGAATCAGTTACCTCACACAAAATTGTCAATGTTTTCATAAAAATATGTATATTCCTACGGTTGCATAAGGAAGTCATGGGGTGTCCACATCAGATTTTTTTCATTTTAGTGCTAACATAACTTTGACTAATCCTTCTTGATAAAAATAAAATACAGAAACTTAATCCAAAGATTTTTTTTTTTAATAAGTGCATAGATTACTTTTAACTATTGATTTTTATATAAATGCATCATTTTATAAATCGCGATTTTTATCGAATTCAAACTTTAAGAATACCTATATTCGATATTTATATACTAAATTTTAAATAAATTAGTATTCAACAAAATTGATTCTACAAATCTTCATCTAATCAAAAATTTCGTATTAAAAAACAAATAGAATCATTTATATTTCTTTTCAATAATAAAAGGTAAGAAAAACTTACCTTCCTTCATCTGTCTTGTTCGAGGGATGAAATATTAGTTCTTAATTCAATAATAAGTGGAAACTTTCACTCATTGAACAGTCATTTTCTTTAAATAAACGCATTTTATCTGGTAAATACACAATCACAAATTATTAAAGACATAATACTGATAAAATTACATAAATACTTAACGCGCGCTAACAATACACAATATTTACATTTAGAAACTTAGAACATTCTTCTTCTTGCTATCGAACGCACAATTCCTCTCGTGCGCGCAGGCGCAGACGATCGGATTACAAAAAGTTGAAGTGGAAGTAGCGATTTTCGCAACACACTCCCACCTTTGAGTTTCGAGGATTTTTAGAGAAACTCAAACTTCACTTTTGGCTTTAACAAACGTCCATATTTGGATCGTTTTTCAAGTGGAACAGTCTCTATAGGAATGTCCTTTACAGAACTTTTGTCAACTGGCTCAGTAGGTTCAGTCACTGGAACAGACTCAGTTGGAGGAGTCACTGGAACAGATTCAGTTGGAACAGTCACTGGAACAAAGTTATTTTCAGGAGGTTGGATATTCGACTTAGATATTCGTGATGAAAAAAGTAAATCTGCACAACTTTTAGGAGTTACTTCTAGAGGAATTAATCTTAGCACTGGACGGAAAAATTCACCACCTTTCATTTTCACTTTTACTAGTCGAACATGGCCATCTTTAGATGGACAGAGTTCAATAACTTTACCGAGAGGCCAGTCAATTTTCTTGATGTTCTCACTGGATACTATAACGATATCACCAATTTGGATGGGTCGTTGATTTTTAGTAAATTTCGAAGATTGCCTTAAATGCCCCAAATATTCAATTCGAAACCTTTTTCGTAAATCTTCTTTTATTCGTTGTCTATAGGCATATCTTTTATTGAGAGATGATGAATCTAAAACATCAAGATCGGGAATGCCTGATTCTTTAATATCCCGTAAAAACATAGCAGGAGTAAGCGGAGTTAGATCATTAACATCTTCGGAGAGGTAAGTTAAAGGACGTTGGTTAACAATTCCTTCAGTATCACAAATAACAGTATTCATTTCTTCTAAATTCAACGAACTTCTTCCTAAGACTTTTCGAAGAATTCCCTTGATTATACCAATCAAATGTTCCCACCACCCACCCCACCACGGTGCAGATGGAGGGTTGAACTTCCAAATGATCTTCTGAGCTTCACTGTATTGAGAAATGATATCCCAATTGATTTTCTTAAGTAAATTTTCCGCACCAACGAAATTTGAGCCATTATCACAGTAAATTATTGTGGGTCTTCCTCTTCGAGCTATGAATCTTCGGAGAGCCTGTAGAAAATTTTCAGTTGACATGGATCTATCTCTAAATGCAAGGCTCGGTAGACGGCACAAGTGAAGATGACTATCCAGACTTTTTGACCTCCTCGAAGAATTAGAGGACCGGCATAATCAATTCCTATGACCTCAAACACTGCTGCTTCCTTTATTCTGTCAACTGGGAGAGGTGCTTCTATGATGGGCTTTGGTCTAGCATCATATCTTTTGCAGCGTACACAATTTCTGATAACTTTTCTTACTGTCTTCCGATACTTTAAAATCCAAAAATCTTCTCTTAAATTATTCATTAGAATCTGGACACCAGCATGATTCAAATTTAAATGTCTGGTTCGGATGAGTTTTTCTACCACTGGATGATTGGATGGCAATATTATCGGATATCGGAAACTTTGTGTATCTTCTCTCATGATGATTCTAGTCTTCATTTTCATAAGTTCATTTGTATCCATAAAACAGTTAAGGGATTTCAGGCGTTTATCTTCAGGACCCGAGAATGATTCTTTTTGTACATTTTTCAACATAACAGTATCGTGGCGGGATACGATTCAACAATTTCCCGTGCCCTTGAGCCTTTTATTGTGGCCTGCAACAAATACTGATATTTATCTTCATTTGGTATCTCTTCATCGTTGTGTATTTTCTCAAACTGTGCCCCGAATGGCAACCATTCTTTTATTTCACCCCCGAACAATTTAAATTCTATTTCAGGAAGTATGAATTTTCGTTTCATTATATTTTCATTTGATTGAAAACTGTTTTCAATTTCAGAATTTTTCAAAAGTTTTTCAACTTTTGTTCTTAATTTAATAAATTTTTCTTCATAAGAACTAAAACCTTCATACTCTTTATCATAATTATCTTGTGTACACTTATCATCTTTAACAAAAACATCTAATATTTCTTTTTCTTTTGGACATAACATTGCCCATTTTTCATTTAATTGAGCATATAAAACTTCAATTTCTTCTATATTCTTATCTTCCTCTATTAAATTATTCTCTAATAAATTAGCGATACGTGTAAACGCACTTCTTAAAGGTGTTCTTTCTTTAGCTAATTTTTCCATTTTAATCCTAGGTAAACAGATCCCGGCAGTAGGATGCCAATAAATATCGAATTCAAACTTTAAGAATACCTATATTCGATATTTATATACTAAATTTTAAATAAATTAGTATTCAACAAAATTGATTCTACAAATCTTCATCTAATCAAAAATTTCGTATTAAAAAACAAATAGAATCATTTATGTTTCTTTTCAATAATAAAAGGTAAGAAAAACTTACCTTCCTTCATCTGTCTTGTTCGAGGGATGAAATATTAGTTCTTAATTCAATAATAAGTGGAAACTTTCACTCATTGAACAGTCATTTTCTTTAAATAAACGCATTTTATCTGGTAAATACACAATCACAAATTATTAAAGACATAATACTGATAAAATTACATAAATACTTAACGCGCGCTAACAATACACAATATTTACATTTAGAAACTTAGAACATTCTTCTTCTTGCTATCGAACGCACAATTCCTCTCGTGCGCGCAGGCGCAGACGATCGGATTACAAAAAGTTGAAGTGGAAGTAGCGATTTTCGCAACAATTTTTAAAAGAAGATGAAATCAGTAAATTTCAAACTGTGGCAAATCGTTGTAAGATTAAAAAAAAAAAAAAGAACCCGAACGAGCATTTTTACGGAAAAAATCCATAAATTTCAAAAGAAAAAACTTTTTTTAGCCTTCAGATGCCAAAGAATATTAAATTATAAGGGTAAATAATTATAAAGTCTATTTTTCACTGTATCCGCCAGGAAAACTTTATGTTTGTAAAAGTGTAAGAGAAAACTTTTCAGAGTGCTTACATAAGTTTTCTCCCCAAAAATCTCAATGTAAATTTCCTTGTATTTATAATAATATGTCCTATTTTTGTTATAATAACCCTATAAAATACTTATCGATGTAGTATTACAATGTATTTTAAAAATTATCTCATGCTTATTTTTGTAACTTGTATATTAATGTAATATTGTCTTTGTTATTATGTGTAAGTGGAAACTGTTGAAAAATTGAAAATCCGTGGAACAAATTGCAGGTTGGTCCACAATTGAATTTGGCGATTTTTCTTTGGCGATTATAGTGAAATGCCATTTTTGGAAGTAGTTGCGATAGATTCCAAGCGTAAACAACAGCAAAACGCGTTTTTCAAAATGGCGTCATTTGTAATGTACAAAATTAAAAGGCCTATTTTTAATATTAATAAAAGAAATATTTAAAATTAAATTACCTCACTGTGCATGATAAAATATCTTCATAAATTTTGATACTTCAAGGGCGATAAATATGTATAAATATATATGCTTCTCGTACATTTATACAATTTAAACGTTCTACACATGGCGTTAAAATACGATTATATAAATTAGAATTCCACTTACCATTTCTTTTAAAAATTTTTAGAACATACTTTTAAAAATAAGCTACCTTACGTAACATAAAAGGAAAAATGCATGAAATTCCGCATTTTACCAGTAATACGCATCCTACTACATTCACCTCTACCACATTCTCCTCTTCCAAAAATAGGCTTCTTTCGCCACAACCATTCTAACATTATATCTTTCAACAAATCCTTATATTTTTCAACAATTTCATTCTCTGATTCGCTGCTTCTAGATGCCATACTTAAACAAACAAACAAAAAAAAAAATCTGACATTGACAGATTTTAATTTAGTGCCAGAGGCCTACTGCTAAACTTGTTAATATCGACAAATTCTTCTTTAGTTAATTCGTGACGATCTAAATTCCATGATAAAGTTTTCATTAAATCAAACCAATGTGTTTCAGCTGCAGATACTGTAACAAATAACGTTGGAAGTCCAAGCTGTCTTATAGCCGCAAAACAACGTTTTTTCTCTTTTTCCCAATGAGGGGGAGGTGTGCCTTGGGGGGACTCATGTCAAAGGTGTGCCTTGGGGGGGGGCTCATGTCAAAGTTGTACCATGGGGGGGGACTCATGTCAAAGTTGGGCCTTGGGGGGACTCGTGTCAAAGTTGGGCCTGGGGGGGGGACTCATGTCAAAGGTGTGCCTTGGGGGGGGGGACTCATGTCAAAGTTGTACCTTGGGGGGGGACTCATGTCAAAGTTGTGCCTGGGGGGACTCATGTCAAAGTTGTGCCTTGGGGGGACTTCATTCGATGAATCCCCATTCAATAAACCGATTGAAATAGGCCCTTAGCACTATTAAGAGTGACGTATAAAAATTCGACAACGCTGGGCCTTGGGGGGACTCATGTCAAAGTTGGGCCTGGGGGGGGGGACTCATGTCAAAGTTGGGCCTTGGGGGGACTCATGTCAAAGTTGTACCTTGGGGGGGACTCATGTCAAAGTTGGGCCTGGGGGGGGGACTCATGTCAAAATTGTGCCTTGGGGGGGGGGACTCATGTCAAAGTTGTACCTTTGGGGGGGGACTCATGTCAAAGTTGTACCTTGGGGGGGGGTTATATTTTTTAAAAACTTGTAACCTTCGTTATGAGTAATCAAATTATCTACAAAATCTTCATTCAATAAATCCCCATTCAATAAACCGACTGAAATAGGCCCTTAGCACTATTAAGAGTGACGTATAAAAATTCGAGAACGCTGTACCGACTGGAATAGGCCTCAAGCACTAATAAATTAAATAAACAAAATAAACTAATAATAAAGAATAAAAATACAACCGTTTCATATAATAGTGCTTCACCAGCTGTAAAATAATGAATAATTAAAGTTTTCTTTATAATTAATTGCAATGCTGGTTGCCGTTGTGATAAAAAATAAACAGAAAGCTGGTTGGTATGGGCATAAAAAATAAACAACAAGCAGATTGCCATATCATATTACAAAGAATCAAGAGCGACATCGTTATCGTTCTAAACGGCTCAAAAAAAAAAAAAAAAAATCGCCAAATCCAGTTGTGGACCAACTTGCAACTTGTACCAAATCGGTAAAAAATAACAGTTTTCCTGGGAAATAAACAGGGGAAAAAGTCAGTTAATAAACAAGCTTTTTCTTTAAATTTAACAGGATTTTTTTTTTTTTTTTTCAAGCAGGCTTTCTAGCGTTCATTTACGATGGAGGTTCTTTAAAGTGCACAAATGGACTGAACTTCTTATCTGGGGAAGCAGTGAAATACAAAACGGTAGTAGATGCATGAAATTTCTAACAATTTTGGAAGAAAAAACGGAAAAAAAGAAAATAAAAAATCATGAAGAGATACGGAAAAACCAATTACTAACTCCGGTCGGAAAATAAAGGAAAAATAGTCGAATAAACGACACCAAAAAGCGGAAAGGGTGGGCACTAGAACTATCCACATAGGCCTTGAAACTATAAACGAAACTCGCTACGTCTCGTATACTATTACTCTTAATTCTATTCTTTCTTTGACAAAATAAGCTTTAATCCTTTTCTTTCTTTCTGAATTAAATTCAAATATAACTTCGATAATGCATTTCGTATACTATTACTCTTTATTATATTCTTTCTTCGACAAAATAAGCTTTAATCCTTTTCTTTCTTTCTGAATTAAATTCAAATATAACTTCGATAATGCATTTCTTATACTATTACTCTTTATTATATTCTTTCATCGACAAAATAAGCTTTAATCCTTTTCTTTCTTTCTGAATTAAATTCAAATATAACTTCGATAATGCATTTCGTATACTATTACTCTTTATTATATTCTTTCATCGACAAAATAAGCTTTAATCCTTTTCTTTCTTTCTGAATTAAATTCAAATATAACTTCGATAATGCATTTCGTATACTATTACTCTTTATTATATTCTTTCTTCGACAAAATAAGCTTTAATCCTTTTCTTTCTTTCTGAATTAAATTCAAATATAACTTCGATAATGCATTTCGTATACTATTACTCTTTATTATATTCTTTCATCGACAAAATAAGCTTTAATCCTTTTCTTTCTTTCTGAATTAAATTCAAAGATAACTTGGATAATGCAATCTTGATAATCCCATAGGAGCTATTCACAAACTGGCCCAATCCTTCACTCAATTATTCAAAACGTGTGTTGATTCTTACTTTCAGAAGAGATTCAGAAATGTACTTCTTATCAGGTTATAAAAGCTTTTCTCACTTTCTATATAATATGGTAGATAAAATTATAACGATCGAAAAATACTACAGAACTTAATATTTTTAGCCATTACTCACTTATTGCTTAATCAGTTCTTTAATTCAGGTTTCTCCACATTTTTTTTTTTTTTTTTTTTTTTTCTAAATATAATATGAAAATATGCCCAACTAACTTTTAATAAAGGAAATTAAAATTAATATTACATTTGCTATAGATCATAATAATAAATTATATTTTTCTTGTCGTACAAACATTGATTAAATGTGCTGCTTAAAACACCAATTATTAAATACACCAATATGACTGACATTAAATATTGCGCTTATCTGCTATTAGATTTCATTACTGTTTTACTTCAAATAGTTTGTTCAAAATAAGTTTGTTCAAAAATTCTTAAGCTTACTAATTTGTAGCTCTTACTTTTAATATATTTATTTTTATTTTATTTTTTATGTATGCATGCATAAGGCATTTCTTGTTATTCATTCAAGGAATGCTGACCTTCCCTCTCTTTTGGTTTAAATTTTTTACTAGGCTTTATCTTTTCAACAGCAGCCTAATGTGGATGATAGGATATAGTATGCGTATGATAATTTTGAAGCATTGGATTGGGGAGTAATGCCGATTGACTGCTCTGGGGTTCTAGGCCTGAGGGAGAGTGCCCTCCGTGGGGTCTTTCTAAGGAGTCTTAGCACGTATTTACTCAAGTTTCGGAGAAAACCACGGAAAACCACTGATAGGCCGACAAGCATGACCAGAGATCGAAACCGGCACCTCACGTCTACCAGCTTTGAGCGCGGAATCGCTCGGCCGCTGGTGGGCGCTATGATAATTTCGAATACAATGTATTAAAATTCAGCTCATCCTAAAAATAAATAATATGAAAACACCATAAATTTCAAAAGCACTTAACAATTATTTCGGATTAAACTAACTATTCACGATCATTTTTAAATTGAAAATTATTAGGCACGAGATTAGCATGAATGTGGCTACTCACATATGTAGTGTGCCACTGATGTCCCGTTGCACTCGTGTTTATTTTTTTTTTTTCATCTGATCAAGGATCTTGTATATCAGTACATCAATCTGAAACAGTTATCCTATAATTTTCTCAGTTTAAGGTGTTTCTTTCTAAGTTATTTTTGCTTATCATACAATAACAGCTTTCTTATAAATTTTACTGCATTGTAACACTACATAAAAAAAAAAACACTTAAAAATTATCATATATTTCTATTATAAGAAACAAAAGAAATACTCACTTATAGTTCTTAATCCCTTAAGCAATATTATTCTAAATTGTTTTCTATTTTATAAAAAATCTATTTTTAATTAAAATGACAATTTAAATAATAAGAAACAATTTCAGTGGCAGTCAATTTGATGTTGCTTAAATTAAAAATATGGATATTTTATTCTTCTTAACATATCAATTTCCAATTTAATTTTAAGTAACAGATGCAATTGTCATTTCAGTTACTTGAATAACACCTTAACATATTTTGAAAATTATAATCATTTAAATGATTGAAAAATAGGAAATATAAATACTATAATTAACGAGACATTTAACAAATACAGGACAAAAAAATTTCATCAGAATTTTCAACATTAATTTTAATTGGATTTTACAAAGTTCTTGTGCAATAGAAAATTCGTTTTCAAAGATCTGGAGAGTCTTTTCTAAGAAGAGAAATGAGACGATTTATCTATTTTAGAAAATTAAATAAAAGATCGATTCCGAATTCTTTTGAATATTTCATTTTAAATGTTCAATGATAGTGTTCAATGTAAGTGATATTCAAAATAATTTCCATTTTATAAAAATCATTTTGACAAAAATACTTCTGTAAAAGATGGAAGAATTCATTTTATTTTCGTGATTTAAACGTATAATTTTTCGACGTTATTCTAATAAACATTATAATTTACCTTAGAATGAAATAATAATGAAAATATTTAATTTTCATTCAAAAAAAGGATTTTTACTTTTATAAGCAGACACAATACCTGTCCTTGCCGCAGACGCATAGTAATTCAAAAATCGTGGGAGAAGCTAAAACAATTTTATATTAAAAATGATTCGAAATTATTTTCAAGAAAATCAATTAATAATTAAATGTTTATTATTCACTAATTATTGGTATTAATTACAAAAATAAATCATTATTAATGAATATTTATGAGACTGAAATTTTGGTTTTAAAATGGTGATTCTTTCCACACGTGCGTCGGTCAAATTATAAACAAAGTTAATAGATGGTGCATTGCAAATTCATGTTTCACTGCTCCATATTGTTAAATAAATTTAAGTAATAGCTGTTGTAAAATTTTTGTAATTGTCTTCGAGGCTATATATTACTAAACATTGTATGGAATTTTATTTAAATTTATGTATAAAAGCTTTATTCTGAGCAATGATATTGATTAAAATTTTTATCATCCAAGAGATGATGCAAGTGTTCCATATTTTTCAAAAATTGCTTGGTAGCTATATATCAGTTTCCGTGGCACTTTATCACCTTAAATTAGATCTATAATAGGGTGGTTATGTAAAAGTATTTCAAATTAATTTTATTCTATCAATAAGTGCAAGGCTATGCTTAAAAAAGAAGGAAAGAAAACTCAGATTACAGTTGACGAAAATGATAAATAATCTAATAACAGCACTGGTACTGATGAAAAATAACACTTTTTTTTTTAGCTGAATTCAAAAATGAAAATTAGATATATAGTTCAGAATAATAAGCAGCATAAAAATAAAAACATCCCATGGCAATGCATAAAATATTTCATTTGAAATATTAATTCACCGTAACTTACCTTATAAAACGTTATTCAATATTAAAATATTTTTACTAAGAATTCTCTTCATTTTTTTAATTAAAATAAAATTATTATGATAATTAATAAAAGCATATTCAATTATGATAATAAAAAAAAACTTTTTTTTTTTTTTTTTTTTTTAACAAAAATATATTATTTTGAAACTTTGTTTATAATTGGATGACTTCAGAAAAGTAGCTTATTTTATTGCCTATGAAATTATCAGCTAACAGATTGAGTTTAAATTAAAGTCTTTTGAGACTATAAAATGTTGAAGTGCTTCTCCAATTTAGCACTACTATCTCAAGTTTCTAAACATCCAGAATCAGTTATTAATGAGTGAATACAATGCTAAATTTACGGTTGAACAGTATACTGAAGAACTTTCCACATGCTGTTAAAGCTTTTACTTATGTCATTACAAAATGCGAAGGTGAAATTCAAAATGAGACATGTGGGGTTAAAAGTGTTACCTTGCAATAATCAAACAATAAACGTTTAATGTTTTGATTTTTCATTTTTATTAGACACAAGTTTAAGGAAAAACGAATATATTTAAATTGATCATGTACTTTTCATTCTTATTTTTTAACAACTGCGCAATATCTCAAATATCATAATATGAGGAAATGAAAGAAAAAAAAGTTGCTTAAGTATTAAAATTTAATTTAAAATTATTATTAGAATTACAAAGTACAAAATTATTACGTGAAACATATTAAAAAATAAATAAATAAATAAAAATACTATGTGATTTTAGTGCTTAATTTTATTAATGTTATAATTAAAACAGAAGTATGCGAGAAAAATATTTCTTAATATACTAAATATACTAAATTTACTTCTTAGTATGCTTCTTATACTTCGTCTTGTTAAAGAAAAATAAGCTGGTATGGCACTCACACGACTTGCTCTTACACTGCATTACTTTATTATAATGAGAGACTGCAGAGTAATGGTTAAAATAATAAGAATTATACTTAACATAATTCTGTGTGACGGGGACTACAGACCATCTCAAACCCGCTGCTTGAATATAATAAATACATGTAATTAGAATTCATGACTGTTAAGTATTTTAAGTTACACTGATAACAAGCATACACAAATATCAGCCCTTATAAAACTTGACTTTAGTATTCAGGGAACCACAAAAGAGTAGTTATACAAAAAACAAATATTGAAAATTTAACTTAAAAAATATTTTACTTACCATATGAGTATGAGAAATTAATTTTTATTCCTGAGCAGTTTTGGACACGGTAAAAAATAGTAAAGCACTTTCATTCAGTAGAAAAGAATGCTTTTTCTTAACTTTTGGTAGACATATATGTTATCTATAAATTATGTATACACCACATTGAGCACTTTCTTTTGAGTAGCCCTGTAAACGAATGGATGATTTTCATACCATATTCTACACGAAACGTGCATTTATGCATATAAATGTATATGTTCATTTGGTTTGGTTTGGTGCAGCTTATAAATGTTTAACTGTACCTGCCAATAATTTCTCACATAAACATAATGTATTTGAATTCTTTTGGATTGCCCTTTACACGAACCATTAGCTTGACACCAACAAAAAGTTTAATGCAGTATACATACTTAGAATACTAAATTTGGACTTTCTGCTATAATTTGTTCTTGAGATATGCTTATAACAAACACGCACAGAGACAGACACATAGACACACACAGAGACCAACTGCAAAAAACATGTTTTCCAGATTCAGGTGACCTTAAATTGTGTAAATACAACAAAAACTCAATTTAAAAAAAATGACCCAAAAGCATTATTTCTCTACCATATACATGAATGAGTAAGAGAAAGTAAAAATCAATAATTTTAAATTCTATAAGACTTTATATTCTTTGTAAAAGGGATGAAAGTAAAATTACATTACATGTAGCTGAAAATAATTCAACATAAGACTGAAATAAATTAAAATGAAATAAACTCTTAATGAAATAACGAAACGATTCTTTTTAACATCAACCCCCCCCCCCCCACCACCACCACCACCACCACCAAAAAAAAAAAAAAAAAAAGCGAAACGATGAATCAACGGAAAGCAAACCCAATGGAAAAAGATACATAGGGAAAAAGAAAATTACAGCCATTCACTCAGGAAAAAAATAATACTGGACAGGTACATGCCTACAACCAATCACACAAGAAAGTTTTTTAAAAAAAATTATCACATAAAAAAAAGGAAAAATGTTAATATAATTTCTTGCTAAAGGGCTCTCTCTCTCTCTCTCTCTCTCTTTCTCTTTTGAATTCTGTCTTCTAGAACAGCAGACTGTACGAACTGCTAAGAGGAGATACTGTTGTGAAAAGAAAGTCAAATGATGATGCGACTGAATTTCTGAATAAAAAACTACCAGTTCCCTTGCCTTTATGTGCAAACATCATCGGTTCGAGAGCCTGAATTGAAATGACGTGGAATCATTTAATTTCTATTAATTAATCGGTAAATACTACAACTATGAGAAATAAGTAAAATTATATTATCATGCCAAAATGGGCACATTATCGTGAACTTAATATGTGCTGCTATGCCTATACTGATGAGTTATGTCACACTGACGATAGACAATGAGTTATAGTGCTATAGCCAAGGTAACATAAAGATGATATTTTTCTTATCTATAAAATCTTTAAAGTTTGATTTTCATCTATTATTGTTAGTGCCCTGAAAATTGATGCGATTTGCACCCCACGTATTTTAAACAATTCAAATTCGGCACCCTTCCCGAATTAAAATCCAGGGTATGTTCTAGACCAGGCTATGGTATTACACTTAAAAAATGTCACTCATTCTGAATATATCCTAATATCATACGAATTTTTACTTAAACCATAATTGTAGTTGACTGGACTTGATCGGACGATCTGTCGGTCAGCACACGTTATCACTTGCGGTTTTATTCCATTCAATGATTATACTTGATCATGTGTGCATGTAAAATTATGCTCCACCTTACAGAATTATAGAGTCAGTCGGATAAACAGTGATAAGAGTAAATATACGTTTTACAATCGTTTTTTTGATACCCTGCAATAACAGTTTCAGGTATTCAATAATATGCATTTCTGAGATTATCGAATATTGCTTCTCGGTAATGAGAAATATTTTTTCACATATTTCTAAGGCAATTTTTTCTTAGTATTCAATTATGTTTATTTCTAATATTTCCGAATACCAGTCTATATTAATTGAGCAATTTTTTTAATATAGTTATTTATTTCTAAAATAATAAAATGTATTTTATTGAGTGAGATATTTAAGATAATGCATTAAGAAGAAATTATGATTATTATTATTTTATAATAATAAAAAATTAAATTATTATTATTTAATAATAATAAAATTTACACCAATTATATATATCGTTTCAAACTAGGCTATTGACAAGCAATAAATATTTTATTTTTTATATTTTATATTGGCCTGCTGGGTGCTGATCATGCCAAAACATATAATTGATATTGATTATATTATTTCTATTTTAGGTTGAATTTATTTACAGATACCAGAAGGGTGAATACCACCATCACTGTTTTTCTTGCAACTAAAATATGCCATAGTATGAAAGAATCTGAGAAAAAATGTATGTTTTGACTTTTGTTAAAAAATATTTTTACCAGATATGGCTTTTCAAAGTTTTTCTCCCTAACGACACTTTATAATGTTTATTTTTTTATTTTAAAAATTAAAAATCTGATAACTTTTTAATATATACAGTTATGTTACTTTCGTGTGTGTGTAAATTGCGTGGACTCTACACTGTATAAACAATCAAATTGAGACCTATGATTCTAACAAGAATAAAACAATTTTGAAAAATAGAAAGAAAAAAAACTGAAATGATAGATTTCCAAAAATACAAATTCGAAAAATTCTATAAGTGCTTCAGAAGTTGCATTACTTAAAATACTACATATCCTAAAAAGGAAAATATGCCATATATCTTTTGATTTGTTAATTAATTTTTTTAAGAAATACTATTCTTGTAGTAATAATCTCAGTTTTATAACAAGAAAATGGAGAAAATAAGCTTTAAATTGCTCAAATGTTTGAAACGTTTTATTATTGTAGCTGAAAAATAGCATATATACCTACAGTACATACAATAAAAATATACAGTGTAATTACAAGAAACCTTCCCGATATATAATTCCCTAGAGGAAGTTAGATTCGAGAAAATTACATTTGTACTAAGTAAGGTATTTTAAGATATGCGTTCGAGAATGAAGTAATCCAGCTGTCCCAGTTACAGTTACAATGACAATATTTTGAAATATTTAAAGTCATTTTTAAATATTTAAAGTCATAAGCAATTGTTGATTTCCTTCTAATTTTCAATCGTAAATAGACTAAGGAACGGTATTAAACCAAAATTTGTTTCAATAAGAGGAAAAATAAATCAGAAATACAAACAAGCAATTAGAATTTTAGCAAATTTTATTATAAATGAGAAACCAGGAGAAGAAAAAAGAAAGGCAAAATACAAAAGGTATATCCTGCTTGTATCACATCATAAAATGTTCATTCTGCAATAAATCAGCTGATTTTTTTTCAAAAATATCTGCTATATAAGCAAAAAGGAAATTAGCAATATAATATATATATATATCAACACACAGCAGATAAAAAACTGAAAAACCTCTCGGAAATAAACTGGACAAAAAGAAGTACGAAGACATTACACATGTTGAAATTTTGAGTCGGTTTTAGTATAAGACAATGGGGCTTCACTCCCGACTCATTCTGATAATTAACTCTACGGGGCTTCATCAGCATACTCCTGCTATCTATAAATAAAAATAGCCGTGTAAAATTTACCCTAAAATACTACAATTACGTATTTAATAATGCATATCACAAATATAGCTTCCATTTCGCTACAATTATTACAAATTTTTAATTCATAATTTTATTGTATACATACACTGCGCTACGAAATAATATTAAATTTGTTAAAATTTAAGTTTTCTCTTCCATATTTAATATCAATTATATTCATATGGATAATATCAGTAACATACTATATAATGGGATATGCGATCTGACGTTTGTGTTAGGTTTATGTTAAGGAAGATTGTTATTAAAAACGTATAACATTTTGTGCATTTAATGATAAGGGAATATTCTAAATAAGCAGCATAATCCCACAAAGAACTATCGAGATCATGTTTCAGAACGAAATAAATAAACAAATAAATAATAAAAAACATACTTCATTACTGCATCCGAACAGCGTCACAAGATCATGTGATTTGACAACATTAAAAGAAACACATTTTCGAACTGGTCTTATTTGGAAACAGGCGAACACTTATGAATCTTTCACCATAGCCTACTAAACTAGATGCCTTCCGCGTGACTCGGAAACTTGGCAAGAGTTCAAGCGGTAGACAGCGCCACCTGGTACAGATTGCGCGAATTTTTTATTCTACAGCCACTAAACAATTTTTAAAGTGGGATGTGATATATATAAAAGGCGAATAAAATCGAAGAAATGTCTATTATATATATTATGTATAACTTCTTAAAATTATTGGTGAAAGTTGAATAAAAAAGTCGCACAATCTTTACCAGGTGTCGCTGTCTACCACTTGAACTGTTGCCAAGTTTCCGAGCCACGCGGAAAGCATCTAGTTTAGGAGAGTATGCTTTCACCCTCTGCTTCTAGTGTGATATACGAGTAGATTAACGAGCTAAAGTACATTTTAAAAAACAGCTTTGAATGTATGTCCACAAAAAAATTATGAGCGAGTTTGAATAGGGGAAACATGTGCTGTTGAAAAAAATACAATTCAATATTTTTTATTTTATACATTTATGAAATTATTGTACTAAAAATTGGAAATAATTCTTTTAAATCCCAATTTTAAAGGAAATTTCGTGAAAGTTTGTGCAGCTCAGCTCAAAATTGATACAAAATCAGGAAAAAATTAAGTCATTTTAAATATAAATTTTTTATCTTTAAATCGAATTATGCGAAAATTTCTATATTAATTAAAAAAGGGACTAAAAACTATACAATTTTAATAATAAATGATCAAACTATTTAATGTTCTTTTTATAAATGTTAAAGTGTTTATAATATATATATATATATATATATATATATATATATAAAGAAAGAAAGAAAGAAAGAAAAGTTTGATACTGCTAGCTTACGATTTAAAGTTCTTTTACAGAGACGCACAAAAGAAAAAAAATCTGGATACGTTATGATCTATTAAACAGTATACAACTTGAAGAGAAATACTCAAACACCCAATTATTTTTTTTTTCTCTCTTTTGTTTATTTAGCAACTTCTCTCATTTAAACTTATTTAAACAACCATTAATGTTCAGAAAATCGAATGGTGTCACTCCAGATTTTTTATTATTATTATTATTATTATCTTAGTCCTATTTAATTTCAGTAATTACGTCATTAAATAAATCAAAATTTAAATATATATATTTGTATGTATATAGTGGTGATCAAAAAGCGGAAAATTTGACAGCTATGACCGTAGGAGAATTTTTCGACTACTAGGAGAAAAATATCCTCTCATATTTACATTTAAAATGTTAGTACAAATATTTGCCCATTACAGTCTCTATTACTAAAATCCAAATTAAAAAAATCCTGCAATATGATAATTAAAAAAATTAATAACTTTATCTCAAGCAAAATAATTGTTATTAATAATGAAAGGTATTGAAAGGTATCTATTGAAAAAGTCATTAAAATTAAAATTATGTATATATATATATATATATTCAAAGTTCTAGAAACTGAATTTTGAACAACTTTATCTTAAATAATCTAAAATTTTAAAAAAGAAAAAATATATATATTTAAAGAAAACGATAAATTATAAAAAAATAACATATGAGTTCGTAAAACTTCTGGTTGTTGTTGTTGTTGTCATATGCCACTCGGAAATTTCGAGCCCCGGTAGTAAAACTTCTGGTAGTTTCCAAAATTGTATTCAATAACAAAGAATAAAATATGACATACAAATTATGACCAGTTTTAAACAAAGAGCGGAAAACATATTTTTAAAAAGCATTGTTTTTACACCTTATGTTGAACTCAATGATTTGGATGGCCATCATTCAAAAATAATTTTAAAACTCCACCTTCCAAAATAGCAATGAGTGTTTAAACTGTTTTTGACATTTTGTAACAATAATGAGATAATTAATATTACATATAATCAATTTAAAAATATGTACTAATACAGAAGGGCAATTAATTCAAAATACACTTCAGTATATTATTGTACATAGAAAATGTCTCCAAGCAGTTTGTAAACAAACCTTTTCAAATAATTTTTGCTAAAACATATCATAAGTTTTCCAAGGTCTATTATGTTTCGCCGTAAAAGAGTTGTAAATGTAAGGAAGAGTTTTATTTGAAACAAATTAATCAAACTGAAATACAAAAAGCTTTACTTTAAGTAAAATTAATATGTTTCTGTGCTGAATAGAACGCGACAAGTATACGAACTAATCAGTAAAGTTGCAATAATTTCAATGGACACTTAATTTTTATTTCCAATCAATTTTTTTTATATTTAATTTACAGAAAAAAGCAAGCAAATACTGAAGAAATTTCGTTCCCGATTAAATAATGTATTTATATTTAATGTAACATAATTGTAGAGTGCAAGAGAAACGAGAAACATATTATCAAATGTCAAATATATCCATAAGCTTCAAAAAATATTTATCTAGGAAGAATAAAAAAGATATGAATTAAACCATAATACTTACCTACGCTTTAATCATTAAACAATTTATAGAATTTTATCAAAATATTTAATATTTTGAACCAAATAACAAACATAAGAGTAAGCAAACATGAGTTGCGAAACAAATGAATCTGCAATTTATTTTTTAAATGTTAACTTTAATAATAAATTTTTGGTTGAATTTCGACCACTCTGGATGATACTAGTAGTAATATAATTATCTTATTTAAATGCACAAAAATAATACAAAACCAACGTTCTAATATATGAACTCAAAAAAAAAAAAAAAAAAAAAAAAAAAAATTAACTCCCATCATTTTTGTTTAAATACATATACGCATTTAAGTGTATTTTGTGATTATTTATAGACAATCATTATGTCTTAAGTTGTTTCCAGCTCGAATTTATTACGAATTTAGAAATTATTTTCTTTCAACAGGCGCTTTTAATGTTCTGATATAGTATTTATACAGTCACTAATTTCTGAATTTTTTCATTTTTATGAAAAAGACTATGATAACTAAAGAAACTAAAATCTCAATATTTTTAGAAATTTTTTTTAACAGTAGCGTAATGGCAAAAGTCTCAGAGACAACAAACACAAATATCCATTAAAAATAGGAAGAAAACATTTTAAATTCCGCTTAAAAGATGTCATTTTGCAACTTAAAAATACTTTTTACATCCTTCTAAAAAGTATTTTTGAACTAAATTTTATCATTATGATTTCACTCGTATTGATTTTATACTGTTCCATTAAGTTTAGTATAAGTAGTTTTTCTTCAATGTAGATTGTGAAAAGATCGAGAACTTTCTTTAAGTCTTTTTTTTGATTAAATGGAACATTCTTAGCGTTTCTAAAGGCGTAATTTTATTTATAATTCCTTTAAAAAAAAAAAAAAAAAAAACTTAAAGCAAAAAATGCAATCCAATCTATTTTGTGCATTAGAAGCCGAAATAGTAAAAGTAAGCAGTAAAAATATTAAATAACGGACGATAATTTAAAAATTTGGTGTGACTCCATTCGACTTTTCAAATATTCAGTGGTTAGGAGGCATTTAAATAAATCCGGATAGCTAAATATTTCAATAAATAAGCAAAAAGAAAAATTTTAACACAGTATTTGAGTGTTTTAATAAATTTTATATATATGTACAAAGAACCTTAATGTATCCAAAGTCTTTTGTGCAATTCAATGCAATAAATTTAAATTTTAAGCATGAAATTTTAATAGTAACAGTGATGTTTCAGTGAAACTCTGAAATATATATCCGTTCCATTCTCTTTTAAGTAAATTAATCCATTTCAAATAATTTGTTTTCATAGGACGTGATATGCATAAAATATTTTGCTCTTATTTTTCATAATAATCATACTTTAGCATAGAGGAAAAACATAGTGCATTCAAAAATAAGTTAACTACAGATGGCAGCATTGCGAAATAAAGGCGAAGCTAACACAAACCATAAATGAATCCCACAGCTTTCAAACTGTAGAAATTTTACTGGAATACTTTAGCAAAGATTTGAGGAACCGATTTTTTTACGCATTCAGAATTTTTATCCTAGTTGCTTTCTTCGATTAAAATAAAATAATTTAAATCGTTTAATAGTTCTGTTAAAAAAAATATTTATAAATCTCTTCATTTTGTATATTTATACGAAGTTTTGTCTTATTACATCATATTAAAAATTATTTTTAAATAAAAGGATAACGCCGCCACTACTTGAGCAAATGCAGGCAAATTTATGCGAACTTGCAACTAAATATACAATTTTATGAAATTCTATGCATTATTTCTTGATCTAGAACTTCACAAAACCTTTACCATACACTCAAAATGATATTATTTCGAAAATCTCAAAAATATTTCATGATATGTTAAAACTTATACAATTGTCGAAAAGCAGAAGGCAAAACATTTAACGAATTCAATACTTTATTCTTGTAAATGTAGAAAAAAGTAAAAATCTTAAATATGTGTTTTGCCTTTTAAACTTAATGTTAAATGTTTGTGATAAAAATGCAAATTTTTATTATTTTTAATTAAAAAGGCAAAAGCAGAATTTGTTAAGGAGTTTTTCCAGTACAAGTACAGTAATTTTCCATTAGACAGTTCGGAATATACTTCATATATGGCTATGTTTCCGTATAAGTGAAAATTTCCTTTTTCTTGCGTTGTTGGCCGCCAGACATCTGATTTATATCTCTTCAATTGAAATAACCAAGTTTCTATCCAGAGGTGTTAAAAAGTGCAAAATCCAGTAACCAATAAAAATCGACACAAAACTGTGCACAAAGTTTTTTATCAACTTGCAGCATAAAATAAGATGGGAAGGTTCCCCTAACGGATAAATTTTTAGGAACTACATCCGTAGATGTCCTAAACAAGAGCGATCAGAGAAGAATCATAAAGCTCCAGCCAAATTCAAATTATCATTACATATTGGCACTTAATTTCATCTTCAGCAAGAACACATAAAAAGTGGTTTTTTTTTTTTTTTTTTAAGATACGTTACACTCTAATCAAGCTAATAATTTTGAATACACAGAGCAGGATTACCACATATGGTAGCACTTAAATTTCGCCAAACTGTCGTGATGCGAAATGAGAAACCACAGCGGACAGATGTATAAAATATTGTTATAATTTAATTGTTTTCAAGAATAATTTTGACTAACTGAATAAATTACGTTAGAAATTGGACTACTATGATTTAGAAGACATAAATAAAATGAACCATGTGTTATTCTTTATAGAGTGTTTCTTCTTTCCATGTGTTATTCTTTCTAATATATCATGAGATTGTACTTGCAGAGTGATTATCTTTTACATTTCTTTTTTTATTATTTTATTGACAACAATTCGGCGGCTATTAAAGATTAATATTGGATACACAAAAAAATTATTACATAAAGCATTAAACTAGATTTGAATTAAAAGGAATAGAAAAATTTAAAAATATATGTGATTTCTACATCACATATCTAATTAAAATCTTTATAATGTAAACTGTGATATGTTTATTTATTTAAGTTCTCAAAAATATTTCAATGATAAGTATTTTAATATATCTAAATTGTACTTTACCTTATATTAGCTAAGCATATAATGAAGACACACGTCAATTATCTGAATGGAAATGAATTTCTTGAAGGTGAAATATTATATCCTTTTAACCTGCTTTAAAAATTTGCTATAAACGTTTAATATTTTACAGCTAATTATTTATAGTATGATAGAGAACTTTAACTATATAAACCTTAAAATACTAATTTCTCGCGCAAACAAATATTGAACTTTTCCTGAAACTAATATAATGGGATGTGAGCTATGTTTAGCCAACAATTGTTAGAATTAATTAAGTAACCTGGAGAAATTTAATTTGCATGTTACTAATGGTCCTACTTGTTTAATAGTTTCGAAAATAAATAGTTTTCATACCTGATTGTTAGACCTTTGCACTGATTTTGAAATATTTGCATATGAAAGCGCTAGATTGAAAGAAAGCGTTAATAAATACCCCAGTTTTGAATTTTCAGCTTCATAAAGTAGTAAAATTATCAGAAACTTACAAAAGTTTTTTATTATTTTTTTATTTTTTTTTTTAATTCGAAGACTAATACAATCTTTGTTTATATTTTCAGAACATTTGCCAACAAAATTTTGCTGAATTTTCGAGGAGCATTGTTGCCATTATAAGAAAATTTATTGTAGCAAATATTTGTTGCTGAAAATGAAATTGTAATCTTCTGTAATATGTTTTATCAATTTATGATTATTGTTACATGTTACTATAAAAATGACAAAAGCTGAAATCTGAGATTTGAAGACTACCTGAATCATTAATTATTTAAATTTTCAGGCCATATGCCAACGATTTTTTTTGTTATTGTTGTTGTTGTTAATTTTAAGGAGATTTGTTGCCAGTCCAAGAAAGTTGATACTAGCAAGTATTTGGTTCTGCGTAGGAATTTTCAATTTCAAGCAATGTGGTTTTCAGTTTATGATTATTGTTAAATTATGCTATTAAAATGAAAAAGTTTAAACTTTATAAAATCAAGTTGTTTTTACTAAAATTCAAAAATATGTGAAAATTCCATACTGCCAACTTTTTGCTCACTCATATAAGATGTTTGTTTTAGTAAAAAGTCTGTTGAACGCCCGTTATTATCTGATTTATAGCGGGTACACTAAAAGCCTTAAATAGGCGTTTTTATGTAGTATATATATATATATATATATATATATAATGAGTAGGTTTAGTATTAAAAAAAAGTTAGTTGAAAATCCCATACTAATATCTTCGCGCTACATCATGCAAAACTTGATTTTTAAAATCAGTTATTTAAATTTACATACCTTAAACTTTACATTTGTAAGATCTAAAGCTGGTCATTGCATGTCAAATCAACACATAAAAGCTGCATTTTTAACCTAACCCCCTCAAATTTTTATCAGATTGGGCTCATTCACTTATTATACAAAGGAATGAATGTATACCAATTAATAGGTCCCTATCTCTTTTAGTTTTTGATATACAGGGCTGCAAAATCAGTGAAAAGTGCTAACTTTGGAAATTCTTGTATTACAAATGTACCTTTTTTTTTTTTTTTTTTTTTGTTAACTTATTGACTTACAAGGCATAAATTTGGTATCACTAGAAAGCATTTAACGCAAGCTTTTAAATGATATATCAAGTGCACAAATGTTTAAAATTCGTCATCTCAAGCTCGAACATTTTTCCTTTAACCTTCAATATCTCAGAAAACACATTTTTAATTTTCTTTCAAAAATTATGTATTGTTTCTATATTTATTGTCTATAAGTATTGTGATTTTCAACTTGGGACCGCTATGTGATGCTTAGTGGAAGCCTTTGCGAATGTGCTGACCCAATGAGTCCAGTGTTAAAATATGGGTGATAACCCTTGTGGTTGAGATAAAATAAGGGATAAGGGAACGCCGAATGATTGAATGTTTACCAAATCCCAGCCAATCGGTTAATTTGGTACCCTTCAAAAGCCTTTCGTATTGTCCTGAATGCCAGACCCAGGGAATATGGTTGCGCTATTGATGGGGGCATTTTGAAATTTAACGATTAATTAATAATGATAATTTTAGTTTATATTTTAATTAATTATAATGTGAATGGTTGATTGATTGGTTGGTTGGTAGGACTCAACGTCTCACTAGTGCTGCGCTATGAGAAATTGGAATTATAATATGAATGTAAATCAGGGCGCGAAATTTCCGCTCGCCAGCTCGCCACTGGCGAGTGGAATTTTTACTGTGTCGGGTAAAAATTTGGTCTAGTTATAGATAGAATTCTTACACGATACGGTAACAGAAAACATTATTTTTATAGATTTAAATATGGCAAAATCTTGTCATCTTATAACATCATATTTAATTCAAGCCTGAGAAAGGAAAAATGCTTAGTGCATGCATAAAATTTTAATCTCTTCGGCAATTTCGTATCTCCTACTGTGATTTCTCCAAGCAGAGCGAGAATAGACGAACAAAGAACCTCTCTGTCCGTCGCCCACTATACGAGAAAAGAGAAATGTGAAAGTTTGCCTATGCGATAATGGTGCATACCCCAAGCCCTTTTAAAGATACTGCCTATGTTTATTTTGTTGAAAAATGATAAAAAAACAGTTCATATTTTCCAGTTTTTTACTGAAACTCCAAGGATTTGCGCTTGTAATGATTTGTAGACATGTAAGCAACGATTTTATCGAAAAAGTTATTCCGAAATGGCTATTTCAAATGACAACAATGAACAAGTTATACACATCGACATTCCGTCTGATTACAAAAATAAAATGGACGAAAAAGACATTTCTTATTTAAAAAGTTAAATAAATAGGCAAATAAGGAAACTTAATCTTTCATAATAAAAAGATTTTCACAGGATATTGTTAGACAAAGAGTCTTTTTTTCTTTAATGACTCTTTGCATTTATGTTATTATATATTTTAATCTTTTTGAAATCTCAAATACATTATAATTGTTTTTGATTAGATATGATTATGAGGCACGATGATGAACAACACACTTTTAATATATATAATTTTAAGCATATTTGTAAAAGTATTTTAAATAGTTAGGGGGGGGGGGGGGGGGGAATGTGCAAAAAAGAAAAAGAAAAAATGACAACTCTATTTTGTGGCGAGTAGAAAAATTTTCCGGCGAGTGTAATCTGAGTCGAAATTTCGGGCCCTGATGTAAATAGTATTAATGTACTATTTCTCTTTTACAAATAATGCTATATGTAACTGTAACTTTTTCCAGCAATAAAATTATAATTGAAGTTTTTTAATATAATTTGTATTATAATAATAGTACTTATAATAATATGTATTTATAATTGTAGAAATATACTGCCGCTTTAACGGATATTCTATAGCGATTCCAAAACACCTTATTCTTGTTGCACATGAACATAATAAACTATTTTCAAAACGATAGTAATTTACTAAAATCAAAAGTATAAATTTTACATTATACTTAACAGTATATAAATGGAAAAATTATAATTATTAAATAATATCTTACAAAAAAAATACAATAAAATGTGTCGGTAGTTTGAAAATCATTTATAATTTGCAGTTCGTTGTACAGTCAGTAGCATAAAGCTTGACATAATTTTTGCATATTATTTGTAATTTTATTATATCAGAATTTAAGCTTAAATCCTATCTCAAAAAGAAAATATAGTTAAAGATCATATTAACTCTGCATTCCTCCTTACAAGACAATCATTTATTTTATATATATATATATATATATATATAAAGTCACGATTGAATAAGTAGATATTCAATCGAGACAAAGAAAAAAAAATTGTATCTGATGAACGGCTCAAAAAATATCTGAACATTTAGTTACATCCAAAAATAATCCTTGAACTTGCAGATGTGGAAATTTTAAACATTATTTATCCTTCTTCTTTCACTTTTAGATTTATCACAATGTTTAGCTAGCAAGAAAGAAATAAGTATTTAATATGAAGATAAATTATACTTTTATTTAAACGAAAAGAAAGTATAATCGAAGTTTAAGCATGTTGAAAATATCGAAGTTGAAAATAAATTGAATTTCTTTTCTACAGTTTGCTGAATGCAATTTGAATTACTTTCTTTCTGAAGCAAACTAATTAATGAATATGTTGTAAATTTGTTTTCGATTTGGAAAATCTTAATGCCTCTTTTCAAAGAGAATTTTTTAATTTTTTCTGTAACAGACATGATTTGTTATTTTGATTTACATAAATAAATAATTTTTTTTTCTATGTTTTTATCATCATGAATAAAGTACTTTCTGAATTATTTTAGACAATATTTAAATGAAATGCGCTCATTTTATTCCAGTATAACAGAATCTTGTTAGGAAAGTGTATTCTATAAAACATGTAAATAAGTATTAGTTCAATTTCTTTATTTCTTTCTTTCTTTTTTATTCTGTAGAATACATACAGGGGACCAAAAGTTCCTAACATATTTTAAACATTAATATAACATCAAGTAATTGACTCATAACATCAAGTAATCGAGACTGCGGTTTGTACTACTACAATTCTTATGATCAAAAGTTTTGCTTATGCAACTAAAAATATAATTCCAATTTTGCTCAATAATGGATTTGTACCTTAAAAATCATGAAAAAACATAAAAATAAAAATAAAAATAAAAATAAAAATGCAATGCAATGCAAGCAATTAAAAATGTTTTTTTTTTTTGTGTGTGTGTGTGTGTGTGTGTGTGTGAAATTTACTTCAATATATCAATGTATGGAAACTTTAAAACTCACATACAGATTCAGGAGGCAACTCAATTCAAACTTCTTGTACGCTAGCATTCATTGTGCACTAGGCTGGATTACATTTATTGTTCACATCTTCAGAACTTCATTGCTAGCCAGCCACAGAGGAAACATATTTTGTCATAAGCAAAAAACTGAGGTAATCATAGAAAAATTACGATATAAACAAATCATGAGATATAGCACCATCTGTGAACAAAATTTGGAACTATATTTTATTTTCTTAAAACAAACTTTGCAACGGGTACATGACACTTTGGTCCCGTCGTTTTGGTCCCGCCACTTTGGTCCCGAGGAAACTTTGGTCCCGCCATTTTGGTCCCATGTTTTGGTCCAGATATCAGGAATGATCAAAGTATTACAGAAAAAAAAGAGAAGTTATTTTTCATATTTCGAATTTTCGTCATTTGACTTGAAAACAGAGGGGTAGGAAAATTCAAAATTATTATTATCAGTATTATTATTATTATTATTTTGCAACAGAATGTTGTAGTAATAAATAAAACTGAAAAAAAAGTCTTAAATTTTGAGATTTAGATTTTTTATTTGTATGATAGAGAAAAAAGGACAGCAAAAACGTGAGGAAACCTCGGGCAAAAGAAAACTTAGAAGAATGTTTTCAGTTGGAGAGTTAAATATCTACAACCTTTGTTGAAAATGATGTAACTATAGGACACATGAAACAGAAAATTTATTATTTCCGATCGAATTTTGAATGATAAAGGTATTAGTTATCAGCGAAGATCTAAGAATTGTCTACAGAATTTCAGTTTAAATAAAGTACAAGGTTTTTAATATAAAATACTGCAATGTGGCTCTTAATTATTACATTCAAATGTAGAAGGTTCGAATACAAAATTTGTAGGAAATCGATGCTTTATCCAAGCATCCCCTAAGTGTTAGATCTTAATAATAAAAGATACGAGGAACCTAAACAATGATCTCAGGATTAATTTGTACACGTCTGCTAAATTTGAGTAATTTTCTTCTCTGTTAATCCGGATATGTTTGTCAAAAACAGAAAATAGTTGCATATCACAAAGAATTGGAAAAGCATTTTTATTTCATTATAATCCCTTACAATATTGTTTAACAAAATTTCCATTAAAAACTCCTCCCCCCCCCTTTTTTACTTTCTTCTATATGTAATATAGAGAAAGTATTGGATTCGCGAAAATTTTCGACCTCCGTTTTTTGACGGATCTACACGTTTTGGGATGTCCTGAACACGAATTGATAGTTTTTAGAAAATGTCTGTCTGTGTGTCTGTCTGTCTGTCTGTCTGTCTGTCTGTCTGTCTGTATCATTTTTTTGTGGACGCTGTATCTCACGAACATATGAATGAAATTTAACCAAACTTGGTATTTAGTTGCACCCTGACATGAACTGGTGCCCATTAGATTTGGGGATCAATAGCTCAACAGGTGGCGCTGTAATCGCATTTTATGCAAATTTTTAACATGGCAGCATAGGACAAAATTCCGTATAAATGGGCATAATGAGAGTTATTTTAAACTTGTGATTGTAAAATGAATTTGAATTATTGATGATAGTAGTAGTTAACTAGGAAAAAAAAATTGTGCATGGGGAGGCATCGGTTCCCCCCCTGGGGGGGAAGTACCCCCCCGGGGGGGTTAAATTTTGAAGATGGGTATCATTCGAAAGATCTCGTCAATACCTTTAAAACGAATGGTTGAACCATAAATCTGTGATAATTTAAAACAAAGTTATCGATTTTTTTTACTTTTAACAAAAAAAAAAACTTAGAAAAATAATCGTATTTTTTTTTTTTTTTTTTTTTTTTAACGAAATTTTACCAAACTTGGTATTTAGTTGGTCCCCGACATAAACTGTTGCTGATTATATTTGGGGATCAATAGCTCAACAGGTGGCGCTGTGATAGCATTTTATCTAAATTTTTAACATGGCAGCATAGGACAAAAATTCGTATAAATGTGCATAATAAGAGTTATTTTACACTTGTGTTTGTAAAATTAATATGAATTATTGATAATAGTAGTACGTAACTAGGAAAAAAATTTTGTGCATGGGGGGGCATCGCTTCCCCCCGGGGGGGGGGGGGTAAATTTTGAAGATGGGTATCATTCGAAAGGTCTCGTCAATACCTTTAAAACGAATGGTTGAACTATAAATCTGTGATAATTTAAAACAAAGTTATCGATTTTTTTTACTTTTAACCAAAAAAAAAAAAAAAAAAAAAAAAAAAAAGAAACTTAGAAAAAAAATTCTATTTTTTTTTTTTTTTTTTTTTTTTTTTTTTTTAATATTGTTAGTGATTGAATATGTATTAATTTTCACACAAAAAAAAAAAGGAAAAAAAAAATCTTTTTTTTTTTTTTTTTAAATATTGTTACTGATTGAATATGTATAGGAAAATATAGAAGAAAGTCTTGTGGTGGCCACAACATACTAGTTTTTTTTTCAAATATGCTGAAACAAAACAGTGAAATTCCTTTTTATTGTCTGTGGGAGAAACAGGTGTGAAACGAATCTCAAGGTACTACACAGATTTCAATGCGGGTATTGTTTTTAGTCATAGAAACATATCAGACAGATACATATATTAAAAAAGTAAGATTAAATTAAAAAGATAAAACATTGTGCATCAACATTTTCTAAACCTTGATGCTTGCAATGCGCACAGTTGAATATATATTAGATTACTTACATTTTTTTCATTTTAAAAATAAAATCATTGTAATTGAAAGAAGAGTAACTTATATACATATAAATTTATATACATATAAATAGAAAAGTAATTTATTTACACGTTTAACATAATTAAATATCACGAACTAACAAACATGCATTTTATTATTAATAATAATATAACACAGATTTTGAAATAAATTCTTATTAGATTAATGATACAAATTAAATCACAATCAAATCGAATGAAATGTATATCTCTCTGTCTCACACACACATACACATATATATATTTATGAATAAATTCATAGATAAATTCAAAAACTTCATAAATGATCACAAGCTTATGTTTATGAAGAAGAGTCTATGATGGGTGCAGATCAGTAATTAGTTCTTTGAAAGTACTAATTCTGTCACTGAAAGCAAATTATATTTATTATCTTAAGATTTTCTTTCTTTCTTTTTCCCTTTTTATATAAAAAAAAAATAATTCTGTATTTTATTATTTTTAAATTAATTCAGAGTTTATCTATAAATATAATCAAATGGGGATTCTTTTTTGGTAAGAAGGTGTTGTTGTTAACTAATAGTAAATTAAAAATCAAATTACAATTAAAGTAAGTTAAATCGAAATCAAATGAAAAAAAAAATCTCAATTTAAAAAAAAAAAGTGCAATATGAAAACTTATATATTTATCTATAAGATATTCCTTAATAAAAGATATTCTAAGAACACTTCAATTTTCCCGTATCGATAAATATACTGTCATACAGTACAACTTGGATAATTCGAAGTTGAAGGGACCAGAGAAAAATTCGAAATATATCTAAAAATTCGAATTACTTAAACTATTTTCTCAAAAAGAAGAGATAAATTAAAAAAATAAATAAATAAAACTCTACAAACAAAGATTTAACATATAAACTTTATATCTAAGAATATTGCTACATTGACCCCCTCTCTCCATTAAATTAATATTTTTTTACGAGCTTAATTATTCAACACTTTTTAAAAAATAGTCAGATACTTTTGATTGCTTCTTTAAGTGCAATCTTTGTATCACAGCATATGACTTCAACCTATCAACTGATACAAAAATAGAATCTTCTATATTATAGGTACATGACTTTTAATTAAAAAATACCTCGAAGTTCATGTATATAGACATATCTTCTGATGCACTAGGTGGGAAATACTCTTGTATTTCCTTAGCCTTCTTATAAAAGACTGTTAAAAAAAAAAAAAAAAAAAAATGTACTTCCTCAGAAAAAAATCTCGGGAACAAATTTTACTGTAATATTTTAAAGGTAATCGTATGAAAAATTCGATTTATCCAAAATAGAATTCGAATTAACCATGCTTTTTTAACATTATTTTAATACAAAATTCAAGGGACCGAGTAAAAAAATCGAATTATCCAGAATTTCGAATTAAACAAGTTCGAATTATTCAAGTTTCACTGTATTAAAAAACTAATTTTTATTTAAAAGATAGCAGAAAATTAGCGGGACCAAAATGTCTCGGGACCAAAATGTCTCGGGACCGAAATTTCCTCGGGACTAAAACAGCAAGACCAAAATGGCGGGTCCAAAACGGCGGGACCACAGTGTCCTGCTTCGCTTTTCAACGTATCCTTTCAGTGCAAACCGTATTCTTTTACGCCAATTACTTCATTTTATATTGAAGGTTTAAATATTTCATTGTAATTTATATAGTCACTCAAGCAAAAATTGAGACAATCATAACAAAATTGCCATATTATATAAACAAATCACGAGATACAGCACCATCTATGAACAAAATTTTGAACTAGGTTTTATTTGCTTAAAATAAACTTTTCACCATATCCTTCTAGTGCAAATATTACTACTTGATTTCATATTAAAGGTTTAAAATATTTTATGCACTTTTAGCCTACTCTATTTGAAGAGCATTGTTGCCAGAAATTTTACAAGAATACTTTTCTCTTGAAGTCTTGCCTATAAATGACAGAATTAATGTTACTTGTAGAAACACCATACTAAATTATTTGTATCTATTTTATGTATTGTGAATATATTGTACGTTGTATGGATTTTAACTCGTTTTATATAGTATGCAAATTTATGGATTGTTTGTATTTTCCATATACATTATATGATATAAAAACTCTAATCTGTTATTAAACAGGATTTTTTTTATTCAATAATATTTTTCCAGATATTTCGACAAGAATCTTATAAAAATTGTTAAACAAAAATTTCATGTTGTCAGTTTATTTAATTCAAAAAGAATTTTCAGGTAGACTTAATGTTTACTGTTCGGAGCTGCACAAAAAATAAATAAATAAATAAATAAATAAGTAAATAAAATCTATCATTAATACAGACTGATTTTTCCTTTTTTGAGTTGAATTTTTATTTTGATGATAATTGTTTTTAATTAATTTATTTATTTCAATATTTTCAAAACTAAACAAAAATGTGTTCACATTTAAAATTCTATTTAAAAAAAACAGCAAAATATAAATAAATATCTATTATTGCTACCATAGCTTTAAAGCCTAAAAATGATGGGAGTGGTTAAAATAAATCAGATTTATTCTTCCCTACTGACACATTTTGGTATTTCTTGAACTGGAAAATTAATACATTAATAATAATACGAATATACATTGTTTAAAAATGTTTGTTTTATTTATTTATGTTTCGGTGTTTATAAAATCATTAATTTGCGATTCAATACATGATATATATTTTTTTTCTATTATTTCTTTATTTCTCTCTCTCTCTCTCTCTCTCTCTCTCTCTCTCTCTCTCTCTCTCTCTCTCTCTCTCTTTTTTTTTTTTTTTAAATAAAGTAAACTTATTTAATTTCTTGTGGGTGTTATCTACACTTTCTTGACGCTTTTTCTTCTTGATGAAGTTAAAAAAAAAAAAAAAAAAAAAAAAAAAAAAAAAAAATGAAAAGGTAAGAAAGAAATATAACAGAAAGCAAAAAGTAAACTTTTACTTGATTATATTATTCATCAAACAACATGGTGCATAAAAAAACATGTAGGGGAGACCCGTGTACCTAGGGCCATCATGTACCTAGGGCCACCCCACTTTATTTGAATAATATTTTATTTTAAGTTTTAATACTCAATTGGGTGAGTAACAACACCAACTGCTACTTTTACAACTACTTTGGAACATTTGAAAAGAAAGTTTTGACAAGTTACATGTAGAAAACGAATTTACGTGGTTTGAAGTAAAATTTTGCAGCGCATCTCTTTTGCTGTTCTACAAAGGCAAGTCAAATATTTTTCTTTCATTTTTAGTGTATAATGTTGCTTGTTATATTGAGTAATAAATGAGATATTTAATTAGTCCTCTCTGCATGAGGATTTTTTACTGGAAGGCATTTGAATGAAGTTACCAAAACTTGTACCTAGGGCCACATAGTTGCCTTGTACTTAGGGCCAGTGAGTTTGGACCTTTTAACACTTTCGCGACCGCATGTTTTTGTCTTTTTGACAGTAAGGTCCGCCTGTGGGCGTTTTTCTCATAAGTTACAATTTTTCAAAACAAAATTTTCTGCATTCACATTTATATTACACATGGATATGCATTATAATCACACTCTCTCTAATCAAAGTATTTGCATCTATAGTATACTGGTTGTACAAATATGAATATTGTGTACATTTTTTGGAAACAAATAATATACAAATTGCAAAAGAAACGCCCATTGGTGGAGTTTCATATTTTCAAATGACGTGAATCTACGTCAGAGGTCGCAAAAGTGCTAAGAAACACAGTATAGCCTGTAGTAATTGGATACTGGAAAACTCTGGTAAACCAATCACTATATATATATATATGGCGTTGCTGAAAATGTTGGCAAGTCCTATCCGCCTGTAAACATTCTATCAGGCTTTCGTATTACCGGCATATGGCCAATGAATCAAAACACATTCACTGAGGATGAATATTTAATTTCAAATGTGACTGAAAGACAAAATCCGTCCATAAATAAATAAATAAAAAAAATAAAATTAAAAAAAGATTTTCCAGGAAGAAAGTGAACCAACAATGATAGAACTGGATGTTTCTGTTCAGTGTCCTGGTGAAATTTCGAAACCTTCAACATCTAACATCTTTTCGTGCGTCGTGCTTTGACAGGTACGAACCTAAGCAAAACCTTTACCTAAAGGAAAACGTCCCACATCAAAGAAAAGATGTGACAGAAAACCAGAGGGATCTAGAAATCCAAGAGACACTCCAGAAAAATAAAAGGAATTGAAGAAAAAAAAAACGTTCTGTTATAATATCCCAAAGAGAAAAAAAAAAGAGAGAAAAAATTCGTGTTTCAAATTAAGGCAACAACATGGTAATTATTATATGATAAATAAATATATTACTTGCCATTGTGTCTTTTATAAAATACATGTTTATATGCTTATTTTCTATTCATTACAAAGTGAAATCTAAATTTGAGAGAATGGCCCTAGGTACAATGAGGTCTGGCCCCAGGTACAATGAGGGTGTTGTACCTAGGGCCACGAGTGAAGTTTTTTTTAAAACCTTCTATTTGTCGGAATTTATTATTTTAGGTATTTATATTAATCGCAATTGGAAGTAATTAGTTCTAAAGATATGCGCATATCAGTTTGATAATTTTAAATAGGTCAAGGGCTCTGTTTTGGGGCATTGAAAAAAAGCGGCCCTAGGTACACGGGTCTCCCCTATTGTTAAAAATAATTAAAATTAAAACATCGATCAAAAGTTGAAAATGCGCACAAACCAGCAAGTGTATACAATTTTATACGCATCAAAAAATGAGTGCTTTTTCTTTTTAAGGTTCAGTTTTAAATATTTAGAAATATTATACACCGAAAAATGGTCATAGATAAATAAATTTTGTGGGGAGAAAAAAAAAAAAAAGCTTACATATGACTTTGAAATAAAAAAAAAAAGAAAAGAAAAGAGAGAAATAGAGAGAGAGTTTATTGGTTGACTTTCAGTATATGTGTTTAACAGTTTTACATTCCAGTGCTACCATTTAAAGGAAAAAAAAACATTCTACAAACTTCGCTGGTAAGTTCGCTGGTGATTACTTTAACATGGTCACAGTATTTACCATCATACATTTAGCATTGCTTTGCACCATGAGATGAATATTATGGAGAATGATGCGCTTCTTTTACATTGCTATGAAGTTTCTTGGCGCAGTGATCGTTCATAATGGAGGGATTTCTCAAGGAATTGTAGCCTTAGCAACATTTCAAGAAGAAGTCCATTGTGGTCATCAGGATGTGTTTTATTGAAGAAATTTTCCAAAAATATCAAGGATGAATATTTCCAACAAATTCGTACAGAGAATTGTAAAACGTTTAATAATGATGCAAATAATTCCAGGGTGAAACATTGAGAAAATCGAATATGATGGAGGAGAGAGCGAATGTAAATGCGACTTAGTTATTCGATGATCTGAATTCCTTTCACTAGAACAGATCTGAGATGTCTGAAGTAAAAAGCCAAATTTCAGAAAAAAAAAAGCCAAATTATAGTGCCAAACAGTGGCGTAACCAGGATTTTTCAAAGGGGGGGGTTCGTCCTTCAGAATTTTTAATTAAGTTTATTTAAGTTTAGTTAGGTTTAATTAAGTTTAATTAAGTTTATTTAAGTTTAATTAAGTTTATTTAAGTTTAATTAGGTTTAATTAAGTTTAATTAGGTTTATTTTTAATTAAGTTTAACAATCTTTTAAAATATCATAATTACTTGCCGAAAATAAGAGTAAGAAAATGAAAAATAGTAAAATAAACTCACCAATTAGAAGATCAAACTAAAAAATCTTTAATTAGCCACGAATAACGTAGAGCCTGTACAAACTGCTACACAAAACATAAAATTCAATACATAGTTACGCTTACGCAAAATATTTCATTGAATTTTCTTAAGTCCGATTTCCACTATAGCTCATTCGGCGGCTTCTATTCAGAATCCTTTGATGTGGTCAGCCCAGCTCACTCCAGCTCAAAGCCCTCGAACATACTAACCCCCAGCTGGTCCAACCCCCAGCTGAGATAATTGAGGGGCCGGGAGGCAGATATCTTTGTCAATTTTGCATGCTTTCCTTTGAAGTAACTGCGCAATCTGATAAAAAAGGGCTACAACTGATGACAAGACATTTGGCTCTTTGTGTCGGAAGCGTGATTAATGACGTTTTGAGCGTTGATCTTGAGCCCAAGTGGATACTGGCCTTTATTTTCAGAGCGAAGTCTAATCGACGAGAAGTTTTCGCTAGTTCATTTAAAATGTCTTCTACTGTTAGGGTATTGTTTGGGTCACTCCTTCAAGGTCACTACTTCAATGGTCACCCCCTTCCCCATATGGTCGACCCCTCTTGTCCTTGAATATGAACTCGTAAATGTGAAATCCTTTCAGGGAATTGTTTTTAGGGGAAACATGTTTTGCGCCGCGCAAATGAAGTGGTTTAGTTATTTTCAGGAGTGTTTATCGCAGAGTAATGAAAAAAAAAAGTTTGTCATAATTTTAAACCACTTCATAGAAAAAAATATTCTACGCTTGCCATACATTTTTTCCGCCTGAAATGAGAAAAAAAATGTAAGGAACAGCCTAATTTTTCTTATCATACATTTTGTCAAGGGGGGGGTTTAAAACCCCAAACCCCCCCCTTGCATACGCCACTGGTGCCAAATACTTTCTTTGTTTCTCGAATAAAATAGTATAAATATTTTGAAATCAAAAGTTCGTTATAAAAACTTTTAGCCAATTATTTCGCCAACAGAATAAATTATACGAATCAAAAACCGTTACATCTAACGAATGCACTATAATTATAATTTAGAAACTAAATCTTTTTTTTTTTTTTTTTTTTTTTTTATGATACTAACTTACAAGGATTTCTAAATTTAGCTATAATGAAATAAAATTATTCAATATCATTTGATGCTGAGTTTCTTAAAAGAGTAATTTATATAATAAATTATATTTTGAAATGTCAGTTAGTTGACTTCTGGTGGATTATTTATCAACCGGAAAGGATTTAAATTCAATCAGTAAATGATATTTATTCAATAAACAAAGCAAGAAATCTACACTTAATTGTTTGGGCTTAACGGAAAATACATAAACTGTGGTCTTTCAATGAGTAATTCTTATAATATTAAAAGAAAGTTTGTATTATTCAGCTAAATGAATTGAATGAACTGATATTTTTTAGCTGATAATGTGGTATTTAATAAATTTCGAATAATATTAGATATGTGATAATAATAATATACGATAATAATAATAATGTGTGATAATAATAATATGTGAATAACTTCCTCACACCAGTTTTTAATAATTAAAATGATATATTCAAAACTCAAAAATATTAAAATATTAAAAAAATATTAAAATATTAAAAAATATTAAATTTCTAACAAATTTAGTTTGGAATACAAATAATAGTTCGTTAGTTATTACATTTAGTATATTCTGATTATAGAATCATGTGATTAATGACAATAAACACTCTAAAAATACATTGATCATTAAAAAAAATGCTTTAATAAACCAAAAGTGACAGATATTGTTGCCATAAATATATTTTATGAAACGATAATCTTTTCCGATAAACATAAATGATCAAACAATTTGTTAAGCTTAATGTGCAGCAAAACAATTAATTGAAGTAGGACATATCATTTAATATCTCATAAGACTGTTTGGCAGACATCCAACATCAGAAGATTTTATCTTTCCGATACATTTATCTGAAAAATAGTAAATCTTGAAATTGTAAGTCAAATTATACTTAAAAGAATCTCTCGAGAAGTTTTCTAATGTCAGAATAGAAAGTTTAACACTGGAGTGGACTTGGAAACTTGAAAGTTTTCTAGTTTTCTTTTTGAGATAATTTTACTTGTCTCTTTAAAGCATGTTTATTAAAAAAGACAAGTTAAAAATAACTGCCTTTGAATTTTCAAAAGTCATTTTTTATGTTAAACTTCTAAAATTTTGCATCCAAATGAAGTAAAAGAACCCGAAAACATAAATCACTTACGCTTGATACAGTATTAAAAAAATATTTTCTGTAAGTAATAATAGTTGGGACATTTATTTAAAGAATGAAATAAAAGATTAATTTTATTTGTAATTTTTCTGTTTCATATTATTATGATGTAACTGAAGCGTAAGATTTTATGAAAATTTACAGAAAGTTCTTTTTTTTAACAAAATAATAATTAAATCACGTATTTACTATGGACAAAATAAATGCAATACTCCGATCTATGATTTCGGCTAAAAAATCATACTTGAAATTACTTACACATTAATTTCGAGAAAAACTATCTGCCAAACACTTTGGCATTGTTAGGTATTTACACTTTTCCTAAGTACTTAAAATGTAGCTTAAAAAGTACTTTATGGGAATTTCATCCAAAGGTATAATTTCACTTAAGGTGTTACACGTGTTTCAAACGCTTAACAAAAAAAAAAAAAAAAAAAAGCATAATTTCTCTATTTTGTTTTTAATAGAATAAATAATTTTTACTTTCTTCTATATTCAATAGAAGAAAGTATTGGATTCGAAAAAAATTTCGACTTCCGATTTTCGATAAATTTACATATTGGTCCAGGACACGATTTGACCATTTTTAGAAAATGTCTGTCTGTGTGTGTATGTGTATGATAAAAATTTTGTGGCGACTGTATCTAAGGAACTACTACAGAGAATTGCGTATACATTTATATGTAGTTGCACCTTGACATAAATTAGTGCCTACCAACTTTTAGTTTTAGTTGCTCAACAGGTGGTGCTACTAATTTCCACAATTTTAAGGAAGACTATCTCTTAGTGACTGCTGCATAAATTTGCATATAAATTTATATGTAGATCCACCTTGACTTGAATGAGTGCGTATTATGTTTTGGTATAGATTACTCAATAGGTAGCGCTGCAATACAGCGATTTCTACAATTTAAGGGAAGGCTATATCTCAATAACTACTGCACAGAATTACATATAAATTTATATGTAGATGCAACTTGACATAAATTAGTGCCTGTACACTTTTGATGTCAATCTCTCAACAAGCGGTGCTGCTATACAGTGATTTCCGCAATTTAAGACAAAGCTATATCATTGGTTCTATCGTGTATAATTAAACAAAACTTGATAAACTAGAAGGGTATTTATGAGACATTACGATAATTCAATTTTTATGCATATCGACCAACAGGTGGCGTTGCTATACTGCAATATTCTCCGAGAACGGGTAAATAATATCTCAACTTTTAAGGCGTATAACTGTACAAATTTTGAAATTGAGATGACCATTATGAAAACGCATTTTTTAAGATGTTAATTATAGAGAATAAAACTGTCTTTCTTTGGACATTTAGTGTTAGTTTTCTCCAATATGAAAATCGTCTGCATTCATCATGGTATATAATTTTAATAAATAATAGTTTTGATAAATTATTTTTACGGAGGGAATTTCTAAAGGAAAATGTAGAAGAAAATTTTGTGGTGGCCTGGCCACAACATACTGGTTTTTATTTAAACATTTTGAGCAACTTAACGAGCAACATTAAGAGAATACGTTATAAAAATTTCTTATGTAAAAATAATCAAACCGCTGAGTCCTGGTTTCTGGAGACTCTTTCGAAAAAGCGATAGACAGATTTCGCAAAAACTAATGCACCTATCTTATTGAAATTTTGCACACTACTTCAAAACAGAATTAACTAGATCTTGAACGAAGGATTTAAAAAATGAAATTTGAATTTGTAGCAGTGTTATATAAAAAAACAGTACAATTATCGGTGCGTTTTACGCAAAATGTACCGAAAGATGTGCCGTTAAATTATTTGTAATCGGAAAAAAAGGAAAGGAAAGCCCTACCTTCAAGTACTACTATATATTAGGACTTCGTTAAAATATTTTCTAATGATTCTTATAGAGACCTTCCAATATCGCTTTTAACTCTGCCTGGAAGATTAGATTTCGAAAGCTACCTGTAAACAAATTTTGAACCTTTCAGAATGTAGATTGAACTTTCAATACCATGAACACTTTTCAAACCATCATTATTCCTGGACAATTTCAGGGAAAGTTATAAAATATAACTTAAGGTTTATTTCAAAATAAGAAATCTTCCCTGATACACAATTTCGTAAAATTTGGTCAACTCTTGTTTAATTATAGTCAATAAATATTCTCGTATTAATATTGTGTTTTATGTATATCTGTAATTTCAAATATTCATATTTAAAGACAAGATTAAATGGTGCGACAAAATCACTATCAAGGTGTTGATGGGTCTAATAACCACGCGTGATGTATAGGAAAACATTTCTTTACAAAGATAACAAAAGTTTTTTTTTTTTTTTTTTTTTTTTTTTTCGCGAAATTTTGTAATCTTTTTTCCTTAATACCAACCACTTAAGTTAATATTTTTTCTACTAAAATTAAATACCACTGTTTTAATATATTATTCTTCGTCACATTTTAGAACAAGGACAGATAACCATTTTATACCTATCGCCCATTTTTTTTTTTTTTTTTTTTTTTTGGCAGTAAAATTATGCTAACCATTCACCATTTTATGTAAAGAATACCAGCATAAGTTTAATAATAATATTGATAAAATTAAATTAAATTAAATTAAATAAGATTGACAAAAATTTTCACCGTGTTATCCAGTTGTGTCAAGAAAAATGCCGAAATATTCTTATGCATTTGTATGCAAAGAAAATTTTGTCAAGGAAGGAGTCTTATAATTTTATAAGTAAGAATATACTTTTAAATTTTACTGAAATATTTAATATTATATAATATTTAATGAATCACTTTAAGGCACAAAAGAATAATTTCTTTCTTCGCATGTGTGTATGCTAATTTAATTACCGATAAATAATAGCAATAATTTATTTTAAAAAATTATTACATCTAAAATATATTATAAAATGCATTTATTAATAAATAACACTTAATTTTTTGAACTATTCAATACACTTCGTGTTTTTCCAAATCAAAATCATGGGCAAATACTGTGATATATATCCCAGCTGTAAATGAAATATAAATGACATTTAATTATTTGATTTTTCTTATACGTACTGATTAGAAAAAAGATTAATTTAAAATAAACTGAATATGCATTGAGATTAGGGTTACAGCTTTATTATAGGATCCTTTCACCCTCTTGAAGAAATGTGAAACTTTGTACCGAAGAAGCTCGGACGATTTTTGCAAAGTTCTTTACTTACGCATTTACAACAGCCATTTTAATTTATCGCCAAAAGAGCAAAAAAAATAATAAAAAAATGCTCACGGGTGCTATACTAAAGCTGTGCCTATATTACTTTGCGGACGATAAAATCAAGGAAAACAATTATAAGACTTTTCGATTAATTGAAATAAATACTTTAAAAAGGAATCTAAAATAGGTCAGAAAGAATATTATAATTAAATACAATTTAATACATCATTAAGAAACAAAATATTAAAAAAAAAAAAAAAAAAAATTAATTTTAATGGGTAATAAATTATTCTTGTTTTGTCTATTTATTTTTTTATTTTTATTTTAATTTATTTTATTTATTTAATTATTTATTTATTATTTATTTATTCCTTTTTTTTAAGAGCTAAAGTTTGAAAGAAAAGAGATAAATACATATTTTAAAAAGAACAGATGAAAAATATCTTTAAATCTAGAATGTTGTGATCGCCACATGACTTTCTTTTTATGTTTTCCTATGCAAATTCACTCAGTAAAAATAATTTATTAAAATCAATATTTAATAAAATTATCTTCCATGATAATGTAGTGTGATTTCCATATTAGAGAAGTAGCATAACACTAAATATCGCAAAAAAAGTTCATTTTATTCTCAATATTATATAGGAAATATATATATGTATGTATTGTTAAAAATGAAAAAAAATCGATTGCTTTATTTTAAATTATCTCAGATCAATTGTTCAATCATTCATTTTAAAGGTGTTGGCAAGTTGTTTTGAAAGATACCCATCATGAAAATTTATTCATGGGGGGGGGGGAGACTTCCTTCCAGGGGGGCAGGTGATACTCCTACATATACAAAAAAAAATCCCAGTTGGCTATCTCTATTATAAATAATTCTTGTAAATTTCATAATAATTATTAAAAATTAATTCTCTTTATGCACATTTATACAAAATTTTGTCCTATACCACCATGTTAAAAATTTAGTAAAGGCGGGATGGCAACGCAACCTGTAAGACAATTTTTACCAAAAGTTGATAGGCACTAATTTATGTCAAGGTGTAACTACATACCAATTTGTACGAAATTCTGTGTAGTAGTTCCTAAGATACAGTTGCCACAAAATTTTGTCACACACACAGACAGACAGACAGACATTTTCTAAAAATGGTCAAATCGTGTTCTACAGCTCTCAAAACGTGTAAATCCATCAAAAACCCGAGGCCGAAAATTTTTACGTATCCAATACTTTCTTCTATTGAATATAGAAGAAAGTAAAAGAGCATAAATAAAAATATATTTATACATTATTTTAAATGCATCATAAAATTTGTAACATTTGATTTTTTAAAAAAAGCCCAATGTATCCTAAAAAATAAATTGAATTATATTCCGTAAAGCATAAAAATAGAAAATGATCAGCCTTTTAGACAAATGATATTTGTTACTATATAATATTAATATTTATTTATCTCTAATGTTTATTTTAGTTTATCTTTTTAAGTATAGCTTTTCTTTCAACTATTTCTGATCTATCCTTACCCACGATTACATTTAATGTCATTACTTTAGTTTAGTTTATTTGTATATTACTTCATTAAAATTTATTGCTTTTCTAAATGACACATAAAAACTTTTAAACTTTATTTCTAATCTTTTTAAGTTCTCAGCCATCAACAGTTACATCTTTAAACATCTATTACGAACTAGTCTTTAAATAAAACGCTATTCAATTTAGCTATTATTTTATGTTCGTTTCTTTGTCTCTTTCTAAAGAATTTTCTTATCTTGAAACTTTATTGCTTGATTTCTGGGTGATCACTACTAAATTATATTAGGATATGTAAATAATGTATTTTTAGTTTGATTCCATTTTCCCTGTCTCTTACCTTGTCCACTAACTTTTAACTAAATTTTCCTGTTGCGAAAAAGTTTGCTCCCATCTGGTATCCCAATAGTTAAGCTCCGTCCGTCAGATCTTTGGTGCCAGCTTCGAGTTTCTGTTCAACCATGGCTGTTTTTAAGGGTTCGAAATCCCCTTTGGATAGAGTCCCAGTCTAATGGAACTTAATGTACTGTAAATGACCTTAAAGTTACAAATCCAAAACACGGAAATTTGCATTTGTCTTTAAAATGGATAATGGCAAGATTTTTTATTAGTAAACTTCAGTATTAAAAAATATTTTATCACAATACTGAATAACTATTTCAAAATTATATATTTTTTCCCTATATTTTCTTTTAAAGTACTTATTTTATGGTTTATTTCATATTAAAACTGACATCTATTTGAGCAATATTTTGTACGGTTACAAAAACTTTAATTGTACATTAACCCCTTTGCATTTTTCATCACTAAATAGTTAATTTTTATTAATTTTATATTGTATATAATGCGTACACGATATTAGTTAGTTTAATAAGGTAATTTATTTCGGCACAAGCTTTCATATAGCAGGGAGGACCCTTTTCAACTCTCCGTTAAATATTAACTTTCTTTACTCTTCCTTTTCTACCTTCCACTTTCTTTATCCTTCCTATTCTTTCTTTACTTCCTTTTTCTACACTACAGAAAATGCACATCCAGCAGGAACTATACATAATACATAACATATCGTAAATGTTTTATGCAGCCATGTAAACTAATTATTCATTCTATTTATACTATTTTATACAGAATCAATTCTTTTAAATTTCGAACTAACTTTGTTGAGGAAAAAATTGCATAAAAGTGTGATTTTCAACTTAAAGAAATTCTCGTAATGCGCAGTAAAGATTTTATTTTCATTTTATTATTATTATTATTTTTTTTTATTATTATTATTTTTTTTTTTTTTTTTTTTTTTTAACTAGAAGTTATATACTAGAATCTAAACGTTATATAAAAATAAGGTTAACCATGAAACAGTTCAGAAAAACAACAAATTTCATAAAACGCAGACTTTACTTTTATTGCAGGCATATCGAGAGAGAAACATATAAATGTTGGAAAGAGTAAGGCCATAGCCTCCTGAACTAGATGCTTGTCGTGTGGCTCGGAAACTTGGCAACAGTTGAAGAGGTAGACAGCGCCACCTGGTACAGATTGCGCGACTTTTTTATTCAACAGCCACCATTTTTTTTTTTTTTTTTTAAGTGGGATATGATATACATAACAGACGAATAGAATAAAAAAAAAGTGGATTATATATATCATATATCACTTCTTAAGATTATTGGTGACAGTTGAATAAAAAAATCGCACAATCTGTACCAGGTGGCGCTGTCTACCGCTTCAATTGTTGCCGAGTTTCCGAGCCACGCGACAGACATCTAGTTTAGGAGTCTATGGTAAGGCAAAGTAGGGTTTGATTGACGAATATGCTTGTGATGCACAAGCTTCCCTTCTAAAATTTAGTAGGGGCTCTAAAATAATTTTAAAGCAACTTCAGGAATTATCAGCTTTAGTTTTTCATACTGTGATTAAATTTTTGTTCCGAGAAAGTTTGTCTAACCATCTGACCACCGCTGATGGATATAATACGGTCGCTGAACTGTTTTCTTTCCCACAATACACTTAGGTTTTTAAATTATATAATTATGAATTTTTAGCTTGTTTTTCAAGTTTGAAATTCTTAAATACCAGTTATAAAGTATATAATCATATGCACAGTTACATTTTCCATCTCAAATTGAAATAAGTATTATTTTAGCACAATTTAAAAAATGTGTACTGAAAACATTACAATTTTGCTCTTTTCAAAGGAGGTCAGATGGCTAAAGCAAAATAAAGTGCACAATACGTTGGCATTTCCAAAATATTCTACACTTTAATATTTATATTTTTATATGCATGGTTATTCAGAACTATTGTTTAAAAAATTACGTGGAGGTCAGAAACATGATGACCAGCAAGAATCATATAGGAACATATATAGTCGCATGTGTAACCCAGTCGCGCAACAGGATGAAAAATTTTTCGAGGAAAGCTGGCCTGGATTAAGCGACGAAAATTGTAATTTTTTTGTGTATGAGCGCAAGGAAGGCTGTATCTCAGACTCGAATAAAGAAATGACGGATATGTACCTCTTTTGTAGGTCAGTTAATTGCTGTGAAACAACTACTAGGAAACTAGAGTAATCGGTCCTTACTCGCTTCCATTGACACTGGATGAAGGGACATAGCACCCTTCTGGTTGAAAACCTGCCGGAATTGCTCAGCGATGTACCGTTCGGTATGCAGCAATGGATAAGATTTCAACATAACAGAGCTCCCGCACCTTTTCCTCGCGCTGCCCTCTAATATTTGGACGCTACATTTAGGCCGCGCTGGGTCCATCCCTTGCCCATCTCGTTCAACAGATCTATCCCTTCTTGATTTTTTTCTTTGGGGTTACATAAAAATATTAGTGTATAAAACTCCTGCAGGAACTTAAATGGATTTACGGTCACAAATCGTTCCTGCAAGTGAGTTATTTCCGAGACACCAACCATTTTTGCGAACATTCGTCCATCGAGGGGCCGTCATTGCGAGGCTGTTATTACAACTGCAGGCCATAGCAGTGAACTCCTCCTTTAAAGCTTGTTTTTAAACAAAAATAAACTGTCTTTTTGTAATAAATAATCATTATTTGTGATCCGTCCCGCATCCTTCAGTCTCTGGGTTCTAGTCCTTCAAGTGCGTTTGAATTGTGTTTGAGGCTATATATTCCTATATGATTCTTGCTTGTTATCATGTTCCTCGGACGGCAAGCAGGTTTTCGAACAATAGTTCTGAATCACCCTGTATGTTATTAAATATTATGTATAAACAGCATATTTTAAATATTATTCCTAACATTTTAACTTTTCTAAATTGAAAATGTTTTATTACTTAACAACAAAAATCTGAATGTTCCGAATAAATACGCTGTTAATCAAATTTTTTTTTATGAATTCAGTTATAAATCGTTCAAAAACTGAATGTAAAACAACTGTATTCGCACTTATTAAATTTTAGAGAGGCTGAAATTTGTAGAGGAATGAAAAAATTAAATTTAGGCTTTGTGCTGTACTTCATTCACGACCATATACAGACTAAAATATTTTTATATAACAATTATACAGGGAGAAAAGAAACTTGAATATGTACATTAGACAGGCTAGGCAGTTACAGTTGTAGCATTAGTAAGTTTGTTTTTATATTACACCTAGGCAAGCAAAGTGACACAACTCAGAAAATGGCAGATTTGAATTTACGTTATTAAAATATGTATAAAGTGCACGACAAGCATCACATCACTATCTCACAATCCACCTGAGAGATAGCTGTGTATGTTTTATAGTAAGATAGTAAATGCATTATAGTTATTTTGAAGTTGATTTTTTCTCAAATACTGTATTTTTGAGTTATGATACTTTTCTTGCCAGGGTGAAATACATGTAAAAATTAGAGAACTTTCCCCAAATTCAAGGAGACCTAATATCATACAGAGATTCCCGATCGTTAGAAGTTATTCTGGTCCTTAAGCCAACTAAGGTATTCTTGGCATCTTTCTAATGAGACAATTAACTAAAATTACCCTTAAATAATAATAATATTAATAATAATAAAACATGATGAAATTTTCATTCAGCGGTTAATTAAAAATCATTGTACTTTTATTGCTAGCATTGACGAGAAGAATGCGCCAAAAATACTTTGGGATTTGTATATGATGCCAGAATTCAACTAGTATGTTGTGACATGACTAGTGACACCACATGACTTTCTTCTATATTTTCCTATACAAATTCACTCAGTAAAAATAACTTATTAAAATTATTATTTAAAAAAATTATCTTCCATGATAATGCAGACGATTTCCATATTAGAGAAGTAGTATAACACTAAATATCCAAAAAAAGTCAATTTTATTGTCAATATTACATTAAAAAAAATTGTTAAAAAGGAAAAAAATCGATAACTTTATTTTAAATTATCGCAAATCGATGGTTCAACCATTCGTTTTAAAGGTATTGGCGAGCTCTTTTGAAAGATACCCATCATGAAACTTTACTCCTCTCGAGGGGGGACTTCCCCCTCCCAGGGGGAAGGCGAGGCTCCTACACATACAAAAAAGTTTTTGCACATTTATACAAAATTTTGTCCTATACCACCATATTAAAAATTTAGAAAAAGCAGAATGGCAACGCAACCTGTAAAACAATTTTTACCAAAAGTTGGTAGGCACTAATTTATGTCAAGGTGCAACTACATTCCAGTTTGTATGAAATTCTGTGCAGTAGTTCCTGAGATACAGTTTCCACAATATTTTGTCACACACACACAGACTGACAGACAGACAGGCAGTCAGACATTTTCTAAAAATGGTCAAATCGTGTTCTACAGCTCTCAAAACGTGTAAATCCATCAAAAACCCGAGGTCGGAAATTTTTACGAATCCAATACATTCTTCTACTAAATATAGAAGAAAGAAAAAGCTAATCGTCTTTCAACGCGTAAAGAAATAATATATGCTCATAAAGGTAATAATGCTCAATTACTTACATCAGCAATTTGCAAAGAGAAAATAAAAAATATGACTGACTCAACCGAGATATTATGAATCATTAGTGGCATGCCGTGAAACTTAAATTATATGAGACCAATCACTATTTCATAATATTTGAATGAATTATTTTAAAATTAAATTTAGTATATTCTACAATACAGTTTTAAGTTTTAAATATAAGATTTTGTAATGTTATTATTAACACACATATTTTTAAAACTAAATTTAAAATCAAGCGGTTACTTTTTTTTTACCGCTATCGCACTACAGACATACAGACATACAGACATCACCAAAAACATTTTGATTCTCAAAAAAGAGACTACATTGATGTTCTTGCAATTATTATTTTGTTTAAATGGTGTAAATCTGAAAAATAAATATGGAAATAACATATAGTATTGACAAATTTTTCCATTTAATTAAACATCGCTGATTGCTCAAGGCGTTGCTTTAGTCGGCGTTACATGCACTCAATCTCAACCTATTTAATTGAAATTTATTTTTCTTTTCAAGATAAGCTAAAATGTGTCAAAATTTCTGTTATCGAATGAAGAATTTGAGTTGACATTTAAATTTAATCAGAAAAGTTATTAAAGTATTGATAGAAAGAAAACAAATACTTTTGCCAAACTGACGTTTCAAAAATGCACTTACTGGCTATAAACCTGATTAAAGATATTTGTATTATGCGATCAGATAATTAAAAAATATTCTTTAGTATGCTAATCATATTTTGACATTTCACCCAGATAAATTAGTATTTGACTACGAAAGGAAATATTTTGAGGTTGTTCAAAATCCATCCTGAAACTCAGAGTATTAAATTAATCTAATATCTTCTTTCCGATTTCATAACTAAAAAATTCCAATTGAAATATATATATATTTACAAAAAAAAAAAAAAAAAAAAATTATTTGTAAATTTTAATACGGAGTGTCCCAAAAAGATAGATATGTGATTAAATTCTTTACCCATTAGAGATAAATGGACAGTATATATATCTTTTGCGCTTGCGTCACTTGAGACTCTATCGAGTCTCTTGATTGCGAAAATGTTTAAAGCAAGTAACGCATGAAATAAGAGCACGTTAATACAAGCTTCGTCTCGTTAATTATTAAACAATCACCCTTCTTAAAATTTATATGACCCCTATAGATATATTTGGTGACTTTTTTTTTTTTTTTTGTTTAATGAAAAAAAAAAAAAAAAAAAAAATATTACTTCAAAAAAACTACCTACTTGCATCTTTAAAACTGAGTGTAGCATACTTATTTGAAAATTGTACTCTAATTTAAGGACCATATGCTGAAGTAAAAATCTAAATTTGTAACACATTATAAAAAATATATAATGCATTTTATGATAATACTAGCTGTTACCCGCGACTTCGTTCACGTGGAAATTTTGATGTGTATGTGTGGGAACTGACGGTTTGATCATAATATGTAATGAAATGAAACCTTATCATTGTGGTGCTGTGCAAAACAGAGTCTGATAAAGTAAACTCAAAAATTTTTTTAACTCATTGAAAGCCAAAATAAAATGCCAAAATAAATAAATAAAAAGTTATCGCCAACATGGCGATAAAAATTTAAAATTCGTCCATAGGGATCCTGTACTAAAACAGTACTGCGTTGTGGAAGTATAAAAACTGGGTCGTCAATTATGAATTTTATTTCGAAACCTTTCTTTGTATGATTTTAGTTCATTATTGCACAATATTAATCTGGTTCTAATAATAATTTGGTGACTGGTTAATTAAACTTTTAACTATGTGGTGAAATTCATATAATATTTATGAGTTTCAAATTTTTAATTTTTTTTTTTTTTTTTTTTTTTTTTTTAACAAATAAATGATTTTTTTTTTTTTTTTTTTTTTATTTATGTATTTCCCGGCGAATTGTTGAATAATATTTTAGTTCTTAAACAATTTTGGACGGCTTTGCCCGCTTCGCTGGCAAACTCTTTTCTATATTCTTTATGAAAAAAAAAAAAAAAAAACTGAAATCGGTCAAAAGCTTGCTTTGGGTTCCCGCTGCCTTAGGCAGCGCCTTGTTCGTCCTTGCAATCTCCGGTGCCTGTCCCTATTGCCTGCGACAATGGCTTACCCGTGGGCTTCCATTTGGTTGCTTATCATACATAACAGTTTCGATACGGACAGTATCGAAAAATTTGAAGTAGCTCTTTTATATCTGAATCCCAGTTACATATGAATAACATTATATGTGATGTACATAATATTTGCTCTCAAGTTATTTCCTATATTTATTTGATTTAATCAATCAACCATAGAATGACAGCAATTTCAAGCCACATATAATATTACAATATGCTATGATCGGCAGCTTCTATCGCATGAGACAATTATTATTTTGTGGTTATATATACTTCATGCTTAGTTAATAGTAGTTGGTATATAGAAAAATAAATAAATTAGTATGTAAACTTGATCATGGTACAGCCTTAATGCCCTTGGCGACTTTTAAATTTTTGTTGCCGTTTTAGACCAAAATATAATTTATGCGATTATTGTTCCGATACGCAAGCGAAGTGTGACGTCACTGACCGTCTGTGGATGCAAGAAAATGATTTCCTATGTCAATCGCCCATTGGATTTTTTGTAAAAAAATGATTAAAAATCGAAGAAAATTATTTCCCGATTTTAATCCCCATATTTGGGTACACATATGTATTAGTTATCATGTGCATGTGTTAGATTGAGTTATTTTGCTGTCATATTGACAAAATTTTAATTTTAAATTTCAAAACTCTGTCGTTCTTGGCGCTTATTGTATTTGGTGATCAAAAACGTAATACGAAAATATACATGCCAGATGTATATTTTCGAAATATGCATTGTACGAAATATTGTTTCATATTATTCATTACTGTCTTAAAATAAGTTGTTAAAATAACCATGATTTTTGAAAGGAATTAAATTATGTTCGCCAAATAATTTGGCGATATTTTATTTTTCTACCAAGGATGACCGATATCAAATCTACTCCGCTACAACATATTAGTATCTTATATCAGATACTTTATTTAGACATTTGAAAACAAATTTGACTTCAAATTATGATAGAATATTTATCATTTCCCTTTTAATCAATATATTAGTTGGATGTTTATTGTGTTAATATCATCCTTTGAAATTAAATGTTTGTGTTTTCAATCGAATATGAAGTTTACCATTTTTTTTTTCTAGAGTTTTGAAATTAAAAATTCAAATTTTGTCAATTTTACAACAAAAATAACTTAATCTAATGCATGGACATGATAACTAATACATATCTATATCTAAATATGCGGATTAAAATCGGTAAATATTTTTCCTCGATTTTTAATAATTTTTTACAAAAAATCCAATGGGCGTTTAACATAGGAAATATTTTTCTTGCATCCACGAACGGCCAGTGACGTCATCACTTCGCTTGCATATTTCTTTCTATCTTTTCCTTGGCGAAAAATGTCCGATCTACTTCAGCATCAAAATTTTAAAAAATTGTCAAGAATTATCAATAAGAAAATACCTTTACCATAATGCTGAATTAACTTTTATGCCAAGCGTGTTTCATCCGCCATACTAAAAAAAAAATATGAAGTTGAGGTACATAAAAAAAATGCTGTGAAATAAAATTCAGAAGAAATATGTTAGATTTGTATATTACTATTTTATTTTAAAATTATAACGTGTCATTTTCTCATCGACCAATTTAACATTTAGTAATTTCTTATTTTTCGCATGAAAGCATATTTCATTTTATGCTGAAAACAATAAATAAATATATCTCGTAAACTTTTTTGGCAACAATTAAAAATTTAAATGGCTTATATTAAGTCCACGGAGTAAAAAGACATTAAGTCAATATAAGTCAATAAGTTTATTATTTTCATATTTTAATTAATTTTAAAGATTTTTTCAATTTTTTTTTCCTAAACCATCCCTGACCTATAAGGAAAAAAACAAAAAAAGAATGATCGAAATCGGTCAAGCCGTGTACGATTTTATAAATAACATACAGACAAACATTCATTTATATATATATAGATATATGTTACCGTGAAAGACCGAAATTGGAGAATGTCGACTTTCACCGGTGAATGTCAACAAACACCAAATACGTCGGTGAAAGATCGAATATTTCATTACATTCTTGTACATTCGGACCCTCACCGGTGTATGTCGACAATCACAGATATGCTCTGGTGGAGGTCGAAAAGAGAGGAGCGAGGCGACTGGCTGTTTCCCGCCAAATCCTTTGTTCTGCTTGGAGTCAGTCAGCTTTGTCAGTCTTATGCAAGGTTTAATGGTGAGAGCAACGTTTTCTTAATTTTTTTTTTTTCCAAACCCTAATTTATACAGAATGGATACTGCAGTGAATCGTGATCTTTTTCTTGAAAAGTTAAATGCATTAATTGCGGGTAAACGAGAAGACAATTGTTTTTATTTTTCTCAAGAAAAGTACTCTAAAATACTTTCTGAAGTGGTTTCTGCTAAAACTAAGTGCAACACACCTTTGGATTACAGACGATTAAAACGTTTTGACGGTTTAAAAATTAATGATGAAGAGAAGTTAATTGTACCATTAAAACCAGGAGAAACAAATATACAGTATTATGTTACCAATGAGGAATTGTTCAGTATACTATATAAAACTCACACCAGAATAGGCCACGGAGGAAGAACACGTATGCTTAAAGAGTTGCAAAATAAATATAAAAATATTACATATGAAGTTGTAATGTTGTATTTAAATTTATGCAAACAGTGTCAAATGAAACACAGTGCACATAGGAAAGGTATTGATGTGAAACCAATGATCAGTTCTGAGTTAAACTCAAGATGTCAAGTTGATCTGATAGATCTGCAGTCAAACAGAGATGGCGAATATAAGTTCATAATGGTGTATCAAGATCATTTAACTAAGTTTGTCCAGCTACGACCTTTGAAAACTAAGAGGGCGGAAGAAGTAGCGTATCACGTTCTTCCAATATTTTTAACATTTGGTGCTCCAGCAATATTGCAATCAGATAATGGTAGAGAATTCAGTAATCAAGTCATATCCGAAATATGCGCTATGTGGAAAGATGTTAAGATAGTTCATGGAAAGCCTCGGCATAGTCAAACACAAGGCTCAGTTGAAAGGGCCAATCAGGATTTAGAGAATATGCTAACTGCATGGATGAACGATAACCATACAAATAAATGGTCAGAAGGTTTACCCTTTGTCCAATTTGCCAAGAACACTACATACCACGAAGGAATACGCCAAAGTCCTTATGAAGCCATGTTTGGCATTAAAGCGAAAAGAGGCATAGCATCGTCTGTTTTGCCTAGCGAACAAATCGCAAATATCGAAACCGAAGAACAACTTGAAGAAATTGCCAATACTTTTGAAACCGAAGAACAGCTTGAAGAAACTGGTAATACTTCTGAAAAAAATTGGAGTGGTGGTCATACCGAAACCCATATTCCAAAGAAAAACATTGAAGAGGACTTGCAATCTACCACGTCTTCACATCAACTTCTGACTGAAAAACACGAGTTAATTTCTATAAAAAGAGCGGCCGCAAAAGATAATATTCTACTGCAAGCAACAAAAATGTTACGAACCTCACAAAAACAATTTCCTCCTGCTCAAATTGGTGATACTGTACGAATACAAGTCCCTGATGTCGACCGTGGTCGTACAGATAACCGAAATGTGTTAGCGGTTGTTGTTGTAATAGAAGACTCCGACTTCTATAAACTTGCAAATGAAAATGGTACCCTCAAGCAGCTTTACACACGTAATCAGTTCGTAATTTGTAAAGAAAAGTTACTTTCCATTGATGAGATTCATTTTCAAGAAATTTCGCTGAGAGAAACAGCTGCAGCTAATTCGAGAAGCGGTGGGCAAGGCTATAAACGCTGTCATTGCAAAAAGAAGTGTTCCACAAATAAATGCAGTTGTTAAAGCAAGGGCCTCTTGTGCAATTCAAAGTGTCATAATAGTTTCAGTTGTTGCAATAAATAAGATTTGAATCACATAATTTAGTAAGTTTTTTATTACTATTATTTTATTTTCTCATTTAGAACGTACTGTATAATTAAGTAAGTTTTTAACTTCTATTATTTTCCTTTCTCATTTTGAATGTACTGTATAATTAAGTAAGTTTTTAACTTCTATTATTTTCCTTTCTCATTTTGAATGTACTGTGTGTTTTCAGTTCTTAGTCATTCCTCTCAGAAAGAGAGGCGAAAAATTAATCGCGACTGAATTACGGAGAAGAAAATATACATCTCGGACCTGTTCAACATTCACCATTAGTACATGGTGAATGTCGACATTTACTGGTGTAAGTCAGAAATAAGGGTATTTAGCAAATATTTCGGACATACACCAAGCAACTATGTGTTTGTTGACATTCACCGGTGAAAGTCGACATTCTCCAGATTTCGGTGTTTCACCGTAACATATACACTGCATGAAATAGTATAGGAAAATATGCAGGAAAATTTAGTGATGGGTACAACACAGTTTAAATTGAATGTTCTAGCAAGTTAACCGGTAAGTGATTTTTTATTATTATTTTTTTTTTCTTCTTCTTTTCTTTGAGCTATTCAACGTTTCCACACATTTCTGTTAAAATAATTCTTAAAAACTGCATAAAATTGTTAAACTAAAACATGTCAAGATGTTAAATTCGAAATATATTTTATGTTCTAAATGTATGGTTGGTATAATTGTCTGTATAAATTTGTGTCAGATTTAAAAAGCTATCTCGAGTTCAATTTTTGTAAAGTACATTTCTTTTTGCATGCATATATTTTTACAATGTATGCGACTAAACTGCGAAACTGCATACAATTAAATCAAGGTTTATCATCATTACATCTCGTGGTATGCATAAGCAAACCACTGCTTAGCTCCGTCTAATTAAGCTTTATTTAAATGCACTTCTATTTTCTTTACACATGTAGTCTTTTTTACTTTCTTCTGTATGTATATATAGAGAAAATACTGGGTTCGTGAAAATTTTCGAACTCCAGTTTTCGATGGATTTACACGTTTTAGGATGTCCTGAACACGATTTGACTGTTTTTAGAAAATGTCTGTCTGTCTGTCTGTGTGTCTCTGTGTGTGTATCACAAATTTTGTGGACGCTGTATCTCACGAATCAATGAACGAAATTTAACCAAACTTTGTATTTAGTTAGACCCTGACATAAACTGGTGCTGATTATATTTGTGGAACAATTTCTTAATAGGTGGCGCTGTTATCGCATTTTTCTAAATTTTTAACATGGCAGTATAGGACAAAATTTCGTGTGAATGTACATAATGAGAGTTATTTTAATCGTGCGATTGTAAAATTCATTTAAATTATTGATAATAGCAGCAGTTAACTAGGGGGGGGAAATTGTGCATGTGGGAGCATAGTAAATTTTCAATATGGGTATCTTTCGAAAGATCTCGTCAATACCTTTTAAACGAATGGTTGAACTATAGATCTGTGATGATTTAAAACAAAGTTATCGATTTTTTTATCTTTTAACGAAAAAATCATTTCTGATTTGCAAAAAATTGACATCTTTCGGCAATTAGTGATAATATATTAATTCTGTCAGGTAAAAATTGTCTGCATTTATAATGGAAAATAATTTGTTAATTTGATAAATAATTTGTATTGAATAAATTTTGTGTAAAATTATATAGAAGAAAGTCATGTGATGGCTACATCATACTAGTTTTTTTTTTTTTTTTTTTTTTATCTAAAAGTTTCTATTATCAATTTATGTATGATTAATATTTTCATTGAAGGAATAGCTTTTTAAGGATTAAATTATTATTATTACTTTTTTTTTCTGTATCAAAATTCAGCTAGTTTCAAAGATTTAATAACGTTGTTTTTATAATAATATTGTAAAAGAGAATATAAAAACATTGAATTGACCAGATTTGCATAGGAGTCACATAAAAATTTAAAAGTGTAATATATTGAAAAAACGTAGTTTTCTTTCTACCTTAATTTGAAAACTCTTTCAATTTACATTGTCCATTTATGTCTGACATCTAAAGATTTACAACACGTTTCCTATTTGTAAGGACATTTTGTATATTTGATTTTAAAACTTATAATTTAAACACAATTACCAAAATAAACAATGAATTTCAATAATTAAACTTTCTCGAACTTTTAAAATGTGATAACAAACACCAAATTAAAAAAAAAAAAAAAAAACATTCATTATTCTCCACTCTGCACAGTTTCTTTTTTTCTTTCTTTTTTTTTTTTTTTTATAATAAATGGAATTAAAATAATTTTTACGCTTTAACAACATCTATATAAGGTATTATTGTCATAAATCCTATTATAATTATTATTATTTATTTATTTTATTTTTATTTATTTATTTATTATTATTATTATTATTGGCCTTTTATTCATTTTTATAAAATTATAAGCTACATATAATTATTAATTAAATAAGGGCTAGTTGCTTTAATTATACTTAAAAAGCAAGTTGTAGCCATTTATTCTTTTGCATCCCTCGTACACTATCCATTCATATAAGAAATGAATCCCACTTGATTTCTTCTAGACTTTAAGCCAATCGGCCTTAACCCACACAACTGCAAACACGACCCAATTGATTTCTACTCTACATTTTATTTAAAGTGCTAATAAGAAAATAAACCAAATTATACAATAACATGCTGCCGAAACATATTCATCAAAGTGGTTTTCAATTTAAAACAATTAAACAGATAAAGCAAGTCAGTTTCCCCCACTGCAAAATTTAATCTTTTTTTTTTTTTTCTCCTTAATAAATAATATAAAAAAAAAAAGCTTTTCTATTTCAAAATCCTTATAAATTATTTGTGTCGCTATGTATTATTATAATAATCATTATTTATATATATATATATATAAACTTATGAGACTTTTATGTTTCAGTTAGAAGTTTTCATTTGTACAAGGGCAAAATTTTAATTATAAAATAATCAAACTTTCGGTGAAAATACTTTAAATCTTTCGCTAGAAAGTCATGTTGTCCAATTTAGACTCCAGCTGCTTTGACGGATTTGGTCCAATAATTTTTCTTTCTATGCTGTGAATGCACTGTATTAAAATTCAACTGGATTACCTTTACAGTGGTGTTTGAAACAGTGACATCCGTTTTATTTCGTGTAATAACATCATCAAAATACTGGGGTAAGTCACCGGTAAAAGTCCTCAGAAAATCAATACAATCCCATGTCAACAACCATGACCTCCAATATGCACAAAAATTCCTGTGCCCTAGAGAGTGTTGCCACATGACCCAACACAACGAGATATATATATTAGAGTGCTGATTCAATGGATAAAGGATTAGCTTTCCGTGGTTCAAGATGAATCACGTGACATGCTCGAATAGGTTGCTGTGTTTGGCCCTTTATCGCTATTTTGGCATTTAAAACATCAGTTCGACAAATTATCATTATTATTACGTAACATGATAGTCCTATGATCGAAATAAATTGTTTTTAAAATAATTTTACATATACTTCACATGTTAATAAATAATAAAATACCTTTTTTTTCATCGTTTCCCAACAAAGTTTAAAAGTGTTTATAAAAGAAAATTTAAACTTTTAAAGAGCTAAATTTAACAACAAATAATAATTTTTCAACTACTTTTAAGCATTTTGTCGGTTAAAGTTCAACTACACGAAATAAAAAAAAAGTAAAATCAAAATCAAAATGATTTAGAACAAAAGAATATTATACTACGTAAGTAAACAAAAACATTGAACAATCTCCAAATCGTTGCCATAGAAATTTACTGAAAATAAGCTGTTACCAAGGGAACCGCCGAATACGCAGCTGAAAGGAGAGCATGTCACATGACTCATCTTGGACCTTCTCAAGGGTTACCATTTATCACTCTACTTTATATATCTCGTTGACCCAACACGACGCAACAACACGACCTGTTAACACACGACCCAACAACAAAATAGTCATTTCGACAAGTTATCGTGTAGTTACATATCTGTAATTTTGGATGATATCTTCAATGATTTCTCCTTGTTCCTACCAATCACCACAGACAAAGGTCTATCACTTCCTGGTTTGTCCAGTAAAGTAAAATCACCATCATTAAAACTCCGCAAGTATCTTTCGATACTATTGCAGTCTTATGTGCAATTCCTTTAACCAGAAAGTAGCTTCCTGCGAATGGGTATGGTTAAGTCATCGCCACGCCAGTTTTGAACAAGATTATTGAGATTGTTGGATTCTCATGATCTCTCCTGTACACAATCGAAAAAAATGGTTACCCTTTTGCAGCTGAAGGTTTAAAGTACATTCTCTGAAAGTTTGATTTTCCTATGACTAATAATAAAAAAAAAACTTACTGTGAACTGCGCAAAACTTATTCAACGCCCTTTATAACTCAATGTACGTCACGCAAATTTTCTACTCTGTATCCTTAATAGCTTATCTATTCGTATAGAATGAATGGGAACCATTTTTCTGGCAACACGAACGATTTTATTTTTAATCGGAACTGTTTCTTTAATTAAGAGGGGACAATACCTAATCTCGCCGGCAGCCTTCGCCCATGTTATTCTATGGGAAAATTTGTTGCTACAATTACACATTACCTAATGAATATTTTTAAATTCTGTTTTCGCAGTCAGAAAATTCATAACCGTTAAATGAGTACTCATTTTTGAAAAATTCATTTTTTTAAATTTTTACATTTTAATTTTGAGTTCAAAAATGCGATTTTTCACAAAATGCATTTTTCTCATTTTCTAATCGCAAAATGAAATACTAAAATTTTAAAAAATCAATTTTTGGAAACAAGTACTAATTTAGCACTTATGAATTTTCTAAATGTGAAAACAGAATTAAAAAATATTCATTAGGTAATGAGTAATTATGTAAACAAATTTTCCCATAGAATAAGGGCGAAGGCTGCCGGCGAAGGCTGCCGGCGAGATTAGGTATTGTCCGCTCTTAAAGCAATAAATTCTTCGTTATGTTTAACAATTACAGGTGTAACATCTATTTTTAGTGATTATGCATTAAGCCTTATACAGTAACATCGGTCTCAGAGACCGCTAAGGATTAGGCTTAGTGTAGGGACTTACGGATGCATATTCCTAGAACAGGGTAACGGCACGTTTGGCGATAAATGTCCAAGACTCCAAGAGTGTCTAACTGAAGCACTAGTGCGACGTAAAATGAACTCAACCTATAGAGGATGGCATGTCTCAGAACAACACTTAGGGGTGAGTCTCGAACCGTCGCCAATTGGTCAGAGCGTAGAACTAGTGCAATGCAAAACCCGCACAAACAAGGGAAGCTTCCCTTGGGGGTTGGCAGTGAGCAAGGGGTGGAGCCCTTACTGTTGAAAAGAAACCTGCAAAGTGTTATTAGAATATTAGGAATCTCAATTTTTGAGCGCTAACAGACACATTACGTAGAAATGTCAGTAATTGAGAATTCTTTCTGAAAGTTTAAGTTCGATTGGTTTCGTTGGTATTAGCTAGAATTAGAGTGCTATGAAAAATGTTGCGGATGGAGTTACGATTTTTAGGGAATTTGTGAGTTTGTTACGGAATTATGGTTTTCGGCGAGTTTTTGGTGTTCGAGTTGGATTGGAAAGTATTTTAGGTAAAGTTCTGTTGCGATGATTTATTCAAAGTTTTTTCCAGTCGTCAGATACATTTAAGTAGTAACTCATTCAAAGCAAAGAAGAGTTATTTGTAAAAAATCTTCCAGAGCCAAATCATTCACAAGCGAGTGATTACATGGAGTTTCCTTGAGGAGTTATCTGCCCTTTGAAAGGTATTTTTATCAGTAGCTATCATTTTTACCCATCTTTACCCATTGAACAGTACTAATGAGTCACTAAATCCAATCAACCATATAATATACCCTGTCGCCCCTATGATACAGTCGGTAAAAAAAGTCTCCGAACACTAGCAAAAAGCCCTATCTAAAAAAAGTACACTTAATATAGTTTTGTTAAATAGATCCTTGTCGAATCCTGTTCTTAGTAAGTCTAAAAACAGGATTCGACAAGGATTTATTTAACAAAACTGCATTAAGTGTACTTTTTTTATATAGGAATTTTTGCTAGTGTTCGGAGACTTTTGTTACCGACTGTACGTCATGATTGAGAAAGTAAATTTATGGCTGCAAGAATTCATTATTTATCGCCACAAAATTTCGACAAATACATTCAGTACCCTTTTTCCAAAAAGCGGTCTGTGAGACCGATGTTCCTGGTAAGCATGATGAAAACATGTTCCGGCCAAAGGGTTAATTAAATGCACTATCATATTTGCTTTAGCATTTGTGTTTTAACGTTAATGTAATTATTCTTCATGAACAACAATGGACCAATTAATAATAATCGTCGCTGGTCACCAAATAATCACCTCGTTTATATTGATCATTTAGGAGTCTCTCTGACCTCTGATACAGTGCATAGAATACAAAACTAAACATTTTTTCTGGAAAAAATATTGCGAAAATTTATATTAATCTTGTAACTGTTAAACATTTTTTTTTTTTTTTTTTTTTTTTTTTTTTTTTAATATTTACTTTTTATACTTTGACGACTTTTATATTTTTTAATGAATTTCTCATTCCCGCATAATATTTATTTGTAATTTTGTTCTCGATACATTTCATGATTAGCATCAAATGTTATTAATTAAAGTAAAAGGTAGTGACAGTCTCTTCATCTTAATGTAGAAACGCAACGAAATTTAAATGAATAATTTATCAGTAGAAAAGGTCGTTTCCCTCATAAACTTTAGTCAAGGAAATTACTTAATCAAGTGAAATGCGGAGCACGTGTAATTAATTGCATATTTCTTACAGTTTAATTTAGAAAGTTAAACGAGAATGCTAGAACTTAAAGTAGCCTATTATGTATGTTAGAATTTTCATATCACACTCAGGACTAATATATTAAAAAGGTATGTTAATAAGTTATATTTATAAAATAATATTATAAAATGTATTTTGAAATTAAAATTATATAAGCATTTTTTCAGATTTTTAGCGATAAAATTGTTAAATAATGTAAAAGTGTTACCTGTACCGTGTTCTAAATTAATATATGTAAAGTAACAGAATTGTAGAAGGGAATAGAAACATATGATCAAATACCAAATTTTTCTATAAGATTAAAAAAAATAGATATACCCAGGAATAGTTAAAATAAATGTCAATTAATCCACAATACTCACCCCAGAAATATACCAGATAAACCAGATAGCCTATAAACCAGAAATATCTTCACACGCTAATAATAAACATTTTAAAAATGGCATTTTGAAAACGGAAAAGAATGTTTATTCCTACAAAATCTTTAGAAAGAAATAAACATTAATAAATTCATGCTGAATAATAGAAGAATTTCTCATCAGGATATTTTTCATAGATCAAAAATCGTCGCAAAATTTCGATACTTTTAGTAGCTGTGTTAAGCTAAAGTACTATAATGTACATTCTATCTTGCGATAAATTTTTAAATTGAAAGAAATAAAGTAAAATACATAAATATCCAAAGGGAAATTACATCAAATAATTATAATCGGTATGCCACGTGCTAAAACAGCATGTAAAATACAATAAGAGTTGACGTGCTTTCAGCAATTCTTAAAGTTCATATATGAGCAATAAAAAAATACATAGAATTGACTCAATGAAGAATTTGCACGTTTTCTGATTTTATTCTTATATAATAGAAAAGGAAAAGGCAAGAAAATAAATACATACATTTTCTTTATTTCAAATCTAATCATAACAATTACTGATATTTATATTTACTGACTTATAACAATTTTAACATCGTACTATTTACTCTATAGAGAAAAAGCAGTATAATATATCGCGACGTCATACCTTATGACAACAAACGTCAGTAATCATTGTTTACATTCGATTTCATGCTTTGCTTTGCTTCTTCAAACAGTGAATAGGTTTTGTATTTTATAATAATGACGGATATTAAAAAATCGTAGTATAATTATTGTATTGCACCACTCTGCACTAATACAACGGTTAATGCTTCTCAAAAGCTATTCTTTAGCGTTCCACAGGATCCTATTAAACGAAAACATTTGACAACCGCCATGAAAAAAAAAACAATTGAAAATAATAATAATGTAAAATGGTGATAATGAAATTGAGTGATTATAAGATGAAAAGAAAAAATGCTCAGAAATCACATAAACCATTGATAATTACAAAAGTTAAAACAAATTCTGCTTGCTAACTAGGCTAACAAAATGTAAACATTGAAACATCATAAAGTATGACGTCAGACAGCGTTTTGAAGTCACGTGATTTTTGGTTAATTTTAAAGTTATTTTTAAAATTTATGGGAACTTTTTTTGCATTTAATAAACTTTTTGAAATTTATGAACCTAAAACTACCAGAAAAATAGGATTTTGTTCAAATTCCCCATGTGTGCAAAATCCTCATCGAACTTTCCTTACAATAGTGATATGTACGAGGGTTGTCCGTAAAATAAGGTTCCCAACGAATTTTCACAATGAAAAACATGTTTATTGGCATTAAATAATACATATTTGGAAAGCTTAGACTTTTCCCTATTTTTGGACATAATCGCTGTTGAGATCAATGCGTTTTTGCATGCGTACCATCTTTTTTATGCCGAAATCGTAGAACTCTGCCGCAGCGCGGCGAAGGTAGCTTAAAACCTCTTCTGTCCGCTGCTCTTCGGTTGTGAAATGCGTCCCACCCAGGTGTTTCTTCAATACAGGGAAAAGATAGTAATCACTGGAGAGCCAAGTCTGGGTTGTAGGGCGGCTAGAACGTTTTCCGTCATGGACGTCTGTACGTCTGTCTTTGAATTCTCTGCACCATTGGCGCACATGTTGCACGCTAATACACTTTTCCCCGTACTAAATGGCTTTACACCGTACAATGTTGCACTGTCAATGATTTAAGTACCAAATATCAGAGAATTTAACATGTTCTCCATGAACATCAATAACAAATATAAACTAAATGATGATTGTAAATGTATACAGCAAACAAAAGATGATGAATAATGATATAAAATGGATTAAAAATGATGATGTATAAAAAAATAACACAGATTAAATACGATTCATCAAAAATAAGAATAGAAAATATGTTATTTCAGCAATCGCTAAAGATATAGAAGACTTCGTCTGCTTTTTGTTTTTCAGATATCACGGGATCTCTGACGTCAGGTGGGAAGAGCCATTGACTTGCAAATTGATATACATGTTCATGAGCTACACAGAATTAGTTGTATAGATCTTTGTGTGAATTTTGTGTGTAGTTCGTGTGCAAAGACTGACCAAAGTTTTTCTTATCATTACGGCCTAGGGACAGAAATTGTATGTACTGCGATAGCGGCCACAAAAGTCATGCGATTAACTTGCAAATTAATGCACATGTTCATGCGCTTTAGAGAAATATCTGCATAATTTTTGGAGTCTGTATTACTTATGGTTCGTACACAAGTGCACACAGAAATATTTCTTATCATAACTCTTATCTATTTCTTATCATTTCTTATGGACAGAATTTCTTTTAAATGCATTTTAACGTGGTTACATCAGCATCGCCTATTTAAAAGGAATCTATTTTTTAAAACTGTAATTTTTATAAATTTCATTTTTCTTCTTTATTTTTACGTATTCAACATAAACCCTTGTTAATTACCCTCATATTTGGAATTATTTAATGAAACAGAGCTTACTATTCTTTGAGATACATAAATTCATTCAATTTACAGAAATGTGTATTTTTTACTTATTTATTTGTTTATTTATCATAAAGGAAAAAAGACTGAAAGTATTCACGTATAAACTGAATGAGAAATATTTGTATAATATTTTTTTTTAAGTTAATTCGCTCCATAATTGAAACTAATTCCATAAATTAATTAAAAGGAATAAATATTTTTCAAAGTCGTTTGTATTTACAAAATTATGAAATATCATTTTAGTAGTTTAGTGTTGAAGCACGTTTGATTTAATAATGGTACTTTATAAATATTTGTTTTACTATGGCAATACTATGTAAATAAAAAATCAAAGTTCTTAATTAAATATAAAATATTTTATGCAAATAAGTGACTTAATTTGATGTATAATTTCAACTAAAAATGTTTGATTTTTGTTATAATACAGTATCGCAGTTATATTCAGCTAATATGTTGCTAAAGATGACAAAAAATACAGAACTTTCATATTTATGACATACTTATTGAATGTTTGCATTAGCATATAATTTTTGTAATACCAATTTCGTCATCGAAAGGTTTATATAAAGTTCTGTTTGAATTTTTCGTCGTAGCTATTTTCATTATATATCACTGCTTCCAACATCATCACGAATATTTTCTTAATTAATGTATGATATGCATGCAATTTATTTTGTGAAGCTATAATTTTATTTGATTAAGTAATTTACAGCGGCAAAGGATGTAAATAAAATGAGTTTCATTATTGTCTTTGTAAAATATTAACGTAAATATATCATGCTTGTAAATTAATTGCACGGAAAATTCTTCATTCATTATATTATGCAGGTTACTTTTCATGTATCTTTTTCTTTTCCAACCTTTTATTATATTTATTATAAGTCTAAGATTTCATTAAAACTTACTTTTCTTCTTATTAACTATTCTAAATAAGTAATATATCCCAATCTGTTTTCTATTGAACCTTCTGTATTACACTTAAATATATTTCCAACGGAGTTACTTTACAAGCATTCCTTTAAGAAGTATATTTGATACTCGCTAAAATGCAATTTAAAAACATTTGTTGTATAACAATCACACGACTTTCATTACCCACTACTGGAGATATTATATACGCATTTTGGAGATAATGTGGTCAGAAGACATAAAATTGACAGAAGAAATGAGACATCTAATATTTTTTTCTGTAAGAGAAAACTTATACATGTGTAAAAACATATAAAACAGAGTTTATACAACGAGTTAAAAAAATCGTTAGAGCCGTTTCTAACATATCTATTCTAACATTCTTGCAATACCAATTCCAGTTTACAATGTCCCACTTCTGGTTTTTCAATTTTCAACAACAGCTGGAAAATCCATCTATACACCAGGCTTATCTCAATTCTGAAGTTTCATCGTTCTATCTTTATTAGTTTAGGAAATATGATAGTCAGAAGATTCTCCGTACACATAAACCAATTTCTAAAAACTTTTTTTTAATGTCTCAAAGGACCTTAAAACGTGGTAAATCAGGGCAAAATAACATATCGAAATTTTTAACCGAATGCAATACTTCCATTATCTACGAGCAGTCGGGTAATGGATGTAAAAATACAGTATTAATTAATATAACATAGTATCATATAATCAAGTTATAAATAATGCTTTTTAATTTTATATATTAGATAGATAGATAAAAGATAGTTCTCTAATTGTAACGTTTTGTCAAATTTCAGATAAAATATGAGTTCTTTTAATAAATGTAAGTTCAAGAATTTATTTAATGGAAGTCACACTAAGTTATAACAGTGAAACACACACACACACACACACACACACACATATATATATATATATATATATATATATATACGTTTCACCATTTTTTATTTATTTATTTAAATAAGTACTTTGCGTTCTATCTTAATTTTGCTTCATTCTATATAATTGTGATTATGCGTAGTTGCTTGTAACAGGTTTTTACCATAACCGCACTTTGGTTGTCATAGTTGGGTGATTTCTTCATACTGCTGCAGTGTCTACTTTTTCGAAGGATTGTAATAGTTTTAAGCATGTAGTGTGAATTTATCAAATTTTTCATTCTTCTTCAAATTTATGACGTGTGTGGAAAAAAAAAATTTCAAAAGCTATATTTCTCTATTTTTATTAGTTTTTTAATTATGTCGGATTGTAAAAGATATTATTTAAAATTATATTTATTTATTTATTTTACGTTTGCAGAAATATTATTTTATTTATTTATTTATTTATTTATTTATTTATTTATTTATTTATTGACATTTATCTTTGGTTTTCTTTTCATATTGTCTGCAAACAAATATCTGTATTTCTCTCTTTGTTTCATTAGAAAGGAAGTACTATGAATGCAATTGTTCTAAATTCATTTAGAAATTTCGAAATAGTAATTACTGGATATGAAAAAAAAAAAAAAAAAAAAAAAAAAAAAAGATATATATTTTTTCTTTGAAAGTCTATTTTGAATTTTACTATTGTCGTAATCTTGAAGTAACTTTTTTTTTATTTTTTTTCAGTATTCGCACATTTTGGATATCTTCACAACAATTCAAAACATAATCCTAATTTTCAATTTCTAAAAGAATTTAAAGTATTTGTGACGCGATTTATTCAAACTACTTGCATTAATATTAACTGTTGTTATTTTGAATTGACAAATTTTTATATTTATTGAAAATTTGGAAACTGTATTTTACTTTTCATCCGATTTCTTTTAAGATGACAACTGAAATAATTCTTCGTTTCAAGCACTATCGCCTGTTTAGAAGAATTTTAATCCTTTTAGAATTGACGAACAGTTTATTTTATGTCGTTCCTATTTAATTTAAATTATTTAAAGGTTGGAACACGTTATGAAATTTAACTCTTCCTGCATTTTTCACTGAAATAAATATAAAAATACGTTACAAGATATGACGCTCGTAGAATAAATTTGTTAGTTATTTTTACTAGTAACATGATGCAAGCACAAATATATTGGATTCTCGTTTTCTAAAAGTTATAATTCATTTAAAATGAAATCAGGAAATCGTTTAAAAATAAAAGAAGTGGAATATATTAAAACATTTTCTGTACATCGGATCACCGTAAGCCTTAAGAAAACGTTTATTTAAATTTCTAAATGTATATATATATGTAATTTTATTTTTACAATTAAAATACAGAAATATTGTGTAGTTTTACATAAAGCAAAATGATGAAGGAATCTTTTTGGACATAAAAATCAATTTCGCACTATATATACTATTAAAATGTCTGTAAGTTTACCATAATGTTTAACTTGAGTCTGTAAATTTAGCATAGTCCTCAGTTAAAAATAGTCGTGATTCCCAATCTTTATTTACCTTTTTCTTTTATTTAATTTTGATATTATGTTTTTCAATAAAAATTCAATATTGATGTTTCTGTTTTAGAAAACGCATGTTATACACTGTGAAAAAAATTCTGTTACATTACAGAAAATTCCCTTTAGAAAATCTGACAGAATACATCAATGTTCTAGGCAATGAATACATTAAAAAAAATTATGTGACATTACAATAAAAGATACATTGGTACGCAACAGATTATTTCTGTAAGGTAAACTGTAAAAACGTTCGCATTAATTAAAAATTCTTCGCTTCTACCAGCCAGGATCTAACCAGACTCTACCGCATACTAGGCGACTAGTATGCGGTACACTCACAGCACTTCCTAATCCTGTCTTCTAACCAATTTCTCATATGCAAAAACGAAAATATATGCAGCCACCAGATAAAATTTTATTAATGGTTACATATTTTATCTGGTTAAAGATAATTTTTGGGGTGGGGTAGATTGAAATGTAATTAGTAACCAATGTTAGAGAGTGAAATACAGTTACTGCATGCATTTATATAGAATAATTAATTAAAATAAGCCCTACCGTGCTAAATTAAATTCTGTTTACAAAAAATGTCAAGCTTTTTTTTTTTTTTAAGAAATTTTCTTTATTAAGTAAATTTCATAAACTACATTTTGCTGTTCCGTTTTAATTATTATTTATCATACTGGGGCAGCTTATTATTTATCAACTGTTTCATATGGCCTTTTAGGGATATGAGCGAGTATAAAAACAAATAATTAATGTAGGCAATCAGAAAAGTTATTTACCCAGACCTGAATAAACATATTGCTTATTATTAACACTGTTTATCAATGAGATGATAATATACAGGGTGACACAAGATGAATAACATAGGGATATAAATGGCTATAACTATTTCATTGAAAAAACGTTATCGATAAGAATCACACAGAATGTGAAAGAAGTTCAAAATTTTATTTATATACCTTATAAATGTTCTACACGTGTCCCCTTGGTAACACTGACAACTAAAAGGCAATCCACCTCACGCCATACGTTCTCAAGCATATCTGTAAGTCACCAACACAAGTGCCTTAAAAATGCTCATATTGAGTTTTAGAATAGTACTCAGCTAATGAATTTCAATGGAATTATGTGAAAGACCTTGTGCGTGTGTGCTTCCTATATGAAAACAATTCCAGAACACAAAATGTACAGTTCTAATGTGCTTGCGTTGGTGATTCCAGATATTCTTCAGAATGTATGGCGTGAAATGAATCTACACATACCTTATATACTGTCCGTTTTACGAAAAGGAATCACACAGAATATTTACGCAATATGTAAAAAAAAATTTGAACTTTCTTTTACATTCTATATAACTCTTATGGATAAATGCTTTTTAATTAAATAGTTATAGCTGTTTATATTCACTATATTCATTTTGAATAACCCAGTATTGTAAATCATTAAAATGTAACTAACTGCAACATTAGTTTTGTATTTTTTTTTTTTTTTTTTTTCTTGTTAAATAAATTTTTATGAATATTGTTATCTTTTTTGTAGTTATATATAAGCTTATCAAATATTCATTTTTGTACAACTTTTCCGCTGCTTAGCTTTTATTTAAACAAACAAAAAAATAATAATAATAAAATGTCTTCTAAAATTTTTCATGAAAAATTTCAATAATAACCATGCATTTCCTCAGACCGAACATATCGTAAAAGCCATTTTTTATCAAGCGATTTGAATATATGACAGTTCTGCAACATTTTTTATGTGCCTATTCTAACAAAGTCTACAGAGGAAACTTTGCAGTTGTACATCTTTACAAGTTGACATATTCTCTCAAAAGTCCTATATTTTAAAACTTTTTCCGGAAAAGGTACTTTTATATGATCATTCAACTTCAGAAAATTTCAATTTACAACAGAGAAAAGATATTTTTTCAAACAAATATATTACGTATTTTAAATCACAATTTTCCATTATTTGAAAATATACATAATTTATATTCTATGTTTAAAACTGCTTCACAAAAGTTTTATATGTATGTTAAGCGATCATAGATTTACGTATTAATTTTTTGACATTAGTATCACAATTGAAAAAGTACAAAGTCTAAATATTACTAGTAAAAATTTAGCACATAAAAGTTGTAACTCACTGTACGTTATTTATTTTGAAAAGCAATTCATATCGAATTTGTACATTAAATCGTCTAATAAACATTGAGATACTTTATAAAATAAAAAATTAGTAGTCTTTTAAGAAAGCCTTTCATGTATTCACACAAGTTTTGGAGAAAATAACGGAAATTTCCAAACAGCTATGCCAACGAGAGTACCTTGGGTTCGAACGCGGCACCTGTTTAGAGAGTGAAAATTCTTATCCACTGGTGAAGTGTTTTGTTTGCGAATTGCATCGGAATGTTAGTAAAGTTCATTGAAAATTATTTCAGTGCATATATAAGTATTCAGTTTCAAAATGTAAGGATTAGATAGCTAATTTTAATCTTTGAATAAAAACCATAAAATTGATTCGTAACAATTGATTCGTGTCGAAAGAAAACACGACCTTTCGTCAGGCGAACAAAGTAGGCACGAGTGTTGTAAATAGAGCAGCAACTTTGTTTGCAGCACTCAGGCCCGCTTTGTTCGCCTGACGAAGGGTCGTGTTCTCTTTTTGACCCGAAACAATTAGAAAAATTATGGTTACTATTATCAGCTACATTCATAAAATATTTACAATCGTTTGTACACTTTTTTTTTTTTTTTTTTTTTTTTTTTTTAAATAGTTATTGAGAAGTTTTACACTCATATTATTCTTTGAAAATTAAAATATAATAGATAATAAACATACATTTTTAATTGGTACATAGTACGTAAGAGCTAATTAAAATTCAAAACAGTACATAAATTAAAAAATACGTCAACTTTAAATAAGCTGTTATAAAAAAATTTAATAAGAATTAGTAATTTCATTTACGTAAATTATAAAAGAAAATTTTGAAAACGCTTTGTTTGTTAAATACAATAAGTTTATGTATACCGATATACATTTTTTTTCTCTAATTTTACCTTTTTTTTAATAAAATAAAATAAATGTGCTAGATAAAAATATTGGGCATTCCATCTATATTTTGAAATAGGACGTTTATGAGTAACGATCTTGGTAAAATCCATGTTGATATCTCAATGAAAATAGTCTTATTGATTATTTTTCATTTCCTCTTTCAGAGCATCAAAATCATCCGAAATGCATTCCTTCAAAGAATTCGCTGATCCGATATTTTAGTTAGTAGAGAATCTAAATGGAAATCTTTATAGATTTCAATTTCAGAAAATATTATAATAAGATTTCTGTAAAAGTTTAAATGTGATTTAAATCCCATTCGATCCTATCAATTCATCATTTCTTTAGAAACTACTAATGTAAAATTTTTTTTCAAAGTACTCTACAATGTAAAGTTGTATGTTTTTAATAATACCATAAAATGGTATATTTCAATACTATGTTTCTTGTTTCGACAATGTTTAAATAAATTTAATATAAAATTTTAAGAAAACAGTTTAATGAAATGTGTATGTAAACAGGATTTGAAGAATAAATATCCTCCAGTACACAAAATCTTAAGGTTTATTTTAAGAGTACACGTTAATTTAATTTTATTTATTTACCAGGTATAAATGTCTAACCATAAATAAATAAATAATCTCATGTTTCATTCACTCTACTTTCTCTTATCCTGCTTTGTCATAGACATAGTATTACAATTTAGATTATAAGACAAAATTTGAGTAAACGGAAGTTGACTAACCCTGTCGAGGATTCCAGAGCATCTATACCGACCCTCCTCGCTCCTTGGTGACTTTTTATTGACTATTTTCGTATATTTTTTGTGCGGTGTCAGTAGAATTTTTTTTTACGCACTTATGATTGTGGTTTTATACTAAGTTTCTTTCTCTCTCGCCAAACAAAATTAAGGTGGTGGTCAAATATAAATCCTTATGATCAAACAATTCCCTCGTGCTTTAAAATCAGTTCAAAATAATTCTATAAACAGTTTTATCTGACCATATATTGATGTCTTCTCTACCCCTTGCTCAAATATCATAAGCGACATTCATGTAAAAATTCGTTTTAAATTATTCAGACTATTTTGCTGACATCACTATTTCAAACATATTGTACTAATTTTAAGTAGCTGAATATATATAATGCTCATAAATTATATACTCATCAAACAGTGTATTTAAATTTAAGACAGAAAAAAAACATAACATCTTTAAAATGCACTTTGAGCCATTTCCAACCATAATCGTAATATATACGATGTCTTTTGTGCAGCTCTGTAAACTAAAGATAAACGTTTTTCATACCATATGCTATGTGAAACATGCATTTGTGCACATAAAATTTTTACGTTAATTTCATTAATTTCAGTGATGTTTAAAAAAGCTTAGGTGTTCAATGAGAGACATTTCTCACATTAACGTGATGCGTTTTTATTTCTTGATAGTTCCTGCTTATTGTTTTCCATATGTTTGATGTCAACAACAAAAAAAAAAAAAAGATGGATTCTTCTTTACAAAAGAATCCATTGCATCCCCTGGTTATAGATGTCAGCTATATTTATTTACACATCTGTGACTAAAATCACTGCGTCATCAAAAACTATACTTATGCTTCATACACTCAGTTTCATACACAGTTTTAACTGGACAGTAATTGTTTTTCCAATTAACACATTCTGAAGCAAAAAAGCTGAATTTTTATATGAAGAACCTGTTTACGGAAATTCATTGAATAATAATATTTGTAAGTTTGTCACTTTTCTCTCAACTACAAGCTACTGTTAACCGATTGCAAATCATATTTCTCCTTATATACAATAGTTTAGCGGAGAAATTCTTATGTTCTCAACTTTATATATCGCAGCTAGATTTAAAGACTAGTTTTACTTGAAAGTATTTTATTCAATTTAATTAGAATATTTAAAATTTATAACAATATATGATTAGGTTAATCTAAACAATTAAAATACTTTTAATTACGTGGGAATAATTTCTATAATAGAATCAGTAACAATAGAGTTTCCCGCAACAAAGCAATTAAGCAACCCATTGTTAGGATTGATGGGAATAGAAAGCTTACTATTGTTACTTCTTCATGAAGAATAATGGATGTAAAGGCGTTGATGCAGTTCAATTTATGAAATTCTATAGTCTGGTCTATAAATTTATGAACTAATTTTATTTATCTATTTTACATGTCATGATAAGACATGTAAAATATTTTAAAAGGTCCAATTTTGTTTAAGCTAGTTAGCATAGGTGGACTCTGCTCAGTTCCCCATCATATTTATGTTCTCATAAATTTCTAGTACGAGACATATTATAATCATGTTAAAAGAAAGGAATTTGACCAAAGCTTGATACAGTGACAGAATGAAATCCCCGCCTAATAGGCTATCCACCGCTCACTTCGATATATTTATCTTATTCTAATCTATTAATTTATTTTATCAGGTTCAGTTCCGTTGTTTACTTTTCATGCTACTATTTCCAATGCAATAATAATCCTCAAAATTCATATTTATATGAAACATTTACAATTTCGCAATGTTGATAAAATCGTAAATTACGAATAATTTACGAAATTTTCCTATTAGAATATTTGTATTCAGATGTTCAAACAAATATCATAAATGTAATTTTGAAGTTGTCTGATGTATTTATGATCCTCAAAATGGAAGTTTATGCTCAGTTTTGCCTTATTCTGACATGTTAAGTAAATCATAAATTCCAAATAACTTACGAATTTTTTAAATTGGAAAAATCATAGTCTATGATATTCATGCCAGTATCCTAAATAATATTTCGAAAGTAGTCTGACATCTTTACGATGAAAATAGCTCTCAAGATTGACGTTTATGTGAAATTTTGCTCTATTCTGCCATTTTAAGAAATTCGTAAATTTCCAATATTTTAAAACTGATCTGACCTCTCTGTGATCATTTGTTCGTGAGATATCTTGTAAACAGACGAACAAACTAACGGACTAACACACTAACGGACTAACGGACTAACACATACAAATATTGTCATTTTCGGTTTCCTCACACCTGAAAACGTATAAAAAAGTCAAAAAAACGAGGTCTAAATTTTTCACGATTACCTAAGTTCCCCATACCTATAGTATTATGGGGAACTAAAAAGAGGGCAAAGATGAAAATTTTTGGGCAAGAAATTTTACATACACTGTTAAAACAATGCAACTTTGATGCCAGAAATTCTCTGTAATTACAGAAAAATACGTTTTGTCGACGTAATTTTATCGTAATTTACGACTTTTTTCTCAAATTACAGAGATTTTCTAGCAGCAGAGTTTCATTTTTTTAACAGTGTAAAATATAAGTAATCAGTTGCAATCATTGTATAGAATTTCATGATGTTTTTCTCTCTCAATGATTTATTTCATGGTTGACTTTTTAGCAATGAATTATATGTTACTTTTTATCGCATTTATCAAATAATGTGTACGTAAAATATGATGAATATGTTGATATCATTTAAAATTGCGTTTTTTTTTTTTTATATTTTTATTAAAATGGAAAAATCTTCATTTGTTTTTTTTTCCAGCATGTTCATGAAGGTGTGTCAATAAATTATAAAAGCAAAAGTATTTAAAACAGTTCAACACCAATAAACTCAAAGGAAGTTATCGATTTCATATTTTGATTTAATGACCCTCCTTCCCACTCAATTAAAAAAAAAAAAAAAAAAAAAAAACTTTTTCTTTTCCGAAGAACAAATTTTTTAATTTACATCTTTGACTATTAGTAAATGATATAATGGATTAAATGGATTTCAGAGGCAAACGAAAGCATATTTTCTCTCTCTTTTTTTTTTTTTTTTTTTTTTTTTTACATAAAAAATAAAAATTTTCATTCAAAATTTTAAGTATATAAAAGAGCAATCTTTAAACAATATTTCATAAAATTTTCATTAAAAAGTTTGGAAAAATCAGTCGGTGGGATCTTGGTTATCGGAGATCCTTCAGAAATGCGGTGGACACGATTTCTCAAACACTAATGCTCTTCCAAATTTTGAGCATATAAAAGAGCAACCTTTAAACAATATTTTATAAAATTTTCATTAAAAAGTTTGGAAAAATCAATCGGTGGGATCTTGGTTTTCGGAGATCCTTCGGAAATGCGGTGGACACGATTTCTCGAACACTAATGCTCTTCAAAACTTTGAGCGTAAAAAAGAGCAACCTTTAAATAATATTTTATAAAATTTCATTAAAAAATACGGAAAAATCAGTCGGTGGGATCTTGGTTATCGGAGATTCTTCAGAAATGCGGTGGACACGATTTCTCAAACACTAATGCTCTTCCAAATTTTGAGCATATAAAAGAGCAACCTTTAAACAATATTTTATAAAATTTTCATTAAAAAGTTTGGAAAAATCAATCGGTGGGATCTTGGTTTTCGGAGATCCTTCGGAAATGCGGTGGACACGATTTCTCGAACACTAATGCTCTTCAAAACTTTGAGCGTAAAAAAGAGCAACCTTTAAATAATATTTTATAAAATTTCATTAAAAAATACGGAAAAATCAGTCGGTGGGATCTTGGTTATCGGAGATTCTTCAGAAATGCGGTGGACACGATTTCTCAAACACTAATGCTCTTCCAAATTTTGAGCATATAAAAGAGCAACCTTTAAACAATATTTTATAAAATTTTCATTAAAAAGTTTGGAAAAATCAATCGGTGGGATCTTGGTTTTCGGAGATCCTTCGGAAATGCGGTGGACACGATTTCTCGAACACTAATGCTCTTCAAAACTTTGAGCGTAAAAAAGAGCAACCTTTAAATAATATTTTATAAAATTTCATTAAAAAATACGGAAAAATCAGTCGGTGGGATCTTGGTTATCGGAGATTCTTCAGAAATGCGGTGGACACGATTTCTCAAACACTAATGCTCTTCCAAATTTTGAGCATATAAAAGAGCAACCTTTAAACAATATTTTATAAAATTTTCATTAAAAAGTTTGGAAAAATCAATCGGTGGGATCTTGGTTTTCGGAGATCCTTCGGAAATGCGGTGGACACGATTTCTCGAACACTAATGCTCTTCAAAACTTTGAGCGTAAAAAAGAGCAACCTTTAAATAATATTTTATAAAATTTCATTAAAAAATACGGAAAAATCAGTCGGTGGGATCTTGGTTATCGGAGATTCTTCAGAAATGCGGTGGACACGATTTCTCAAACACTAATGCTCTTCCAAATTTTGAGCATATAAAAGAGCAACCTTTAAACAATATTTTATAAAATTTTCATTAAAAAGTTTGGAAAAATCAATCGGTGGGATCTTGGTTTTCGGAGATCCTTCGGAAATGCGGTGGACACGATTTCTCGAACACTAATGCTCTTCAAAACTTTGAGCGTAAAAAAGAGCAACCTTTAAATAATATTTTATAAAATTTCATTAAAAAATACGGAAAAATCAGTCGGTGGGATCTTGGTTATCGGAGATTCTTCAGAAATGCGGTGGACACGATTTCTCAAACACTAATGCTCTTCCAAATTTTGAGCATATAAAAGAGCAACCTTTAAACAATATTTTATAAAATTTTCATTAAAAAGTTTGGAAAAATCAATCGGTGGGATCTTGGTTTTCGGAGATCCTTCGGAAATGCGGTGGACACGATTTCTCGAACACTAATGCTCTTCAAAACTTTGAGCGTAAAAAAGAGCAACCTTTAAATAATATTTTATAAAATTTCATTAAAAAATACGGAAAAATCAGTCGGTGGGATCTTGGTTATCGGAGATTCTTCAGAAATGCGGTGGACACGATTTCTCAAACACTAATGCTCTTCCAAATTTTGAGCATATAAAAGAGCAACCTTTAAACAATATTTTATAAAATTTTCATTAAAAAGTTTGGAAAAATCAATCGGTGGGATCTTGGTTTTCGGAGATCCTTCGGAAATGCGGTGGACACGATTTCTCGAACACTAATGCTCTTCAAAACTTTGAGCGTAAAAAAGAGCAACCTTTAAATAATATTTTATAAAATTTCATTAAAAAATACGGAAAAATCAGTCGGTGGGATCTTGGTTATCGGAGATTCTTCAGAAATGCGGTGGACACGATTTCTCAAACACTAATGCTCTTCCAAATTTTGAGCATATAAAAGAGCAACCTTTAAACAATATTTTATAAAATTTTCATTAAAAAGTTTGGAAAAATCAATCGGTGGGATCTTGGTTTTCGGAGATCCTTCGGAAATGCGGTGGACACGATTTCTCGAACACTAATGCTCTTCAAAACTTTGAGCGTAAAAAAGAGCAACCTTTAAATAATATTTTATAAAATTTCATTAAAAAATACGGAAAAATCAGTCGGTGGGATCTTGGTTATCGGAGATTCTTCAGAAATGCGGTGGACACGATTTCTCAAACACTAATGCTCTTCCAAATTTTGAGCATATAAAAGAGCAACCTTTAAACAATATTTTATAAAATTTTCATTAAAAAGTTTGGAAAAATCAATCGGTGGGATCTTGGTTTTCGGAGATCCTTCGGAAATGCGGTGGACACGATTTCTCGAACACTAATGCTCTTCAAAACTTTGAGCGTAAAAAAGAGCAACCTTTAAATAATATTTTATAAAATTTCATTAAAAAATACGGAAAAATCAGTCGGTGGGATCTTGGTTATCGGAGATTCTTCAGAAATGCGGTGGACACGATTTCTCAAACACTAATGCTCTTCCAAATTTTGAGCATATAAAAGAGCAACCTTTAAACAATATTTTATAAAATTTTCATTAAAAAGTTTGGAAAAATCAATCGGTGGGATCTCGGTTTTCGGAGATCCTTCAGAAATGCGGTGGACACGATTTCTCAAAAACTAATGCTCTGATCTTATTAAAATTTGACCCACTTCTTCAAAATAAAATTGACTAGTATTTGAATGAAATATTTTTTTTTTTCCGATTACAACTAATTTTACAAGATTATACGCAAATTAAAATACATCGAAAACTATACTATCTCTGCATACAACTCTGCAAAAAAATTAAAATTTTAAATCCTTCGTTCTTTTAAATCCAATTTTTAAATCCTTTTTTTAAATCCTTCGTTACAACAAAGTTGTTGATATTTTTCCTTTTTAACAAAAAGAAGAAAATAAACAAAAGAGAGAGAGAGAGAGAGCATTTTTTTAAGATATCATTAGTACAACATAAAACAGGCTTTCTTTTAGTGTTATACTTCTATGAGAAAAATACATATACATTCATCATGGAAAACAATTTTAATAAATAATAACTTTAATAAATTATCTGTACTGAGTGAATTTGTATGGGGAAATGTAGAAGAAAATTTTGTGATGACCATTTTGATACTAATTTTTTTATATTGTTGTTTCGGAAATTAGATGTTTTAGCAGAGAAATTATTAAAGGTCATTTCTTTATATATGTTGTTTCAGAATATCGAAATGGATGTCCACGATATCATTGAAAACTTGAATAAATGTTTAAGCAGAAATAACGAATATACTATAAAAGCTTTTCAGCTTTGCATAATTTAGAAAGGAAAGTTGTAATTGAATGATGTATGACAGTAGAATAAATTGGATCATCTTACACATGTTCAAAATGAAGAAAAAGTGTTAAATCGATAGAATGGAAAGAAGATTAGTGAATAGTAATTTTGAATAGTGTTGCAGAAACAGTTCTAAAGAGAGAGCATAACGTATTATCAGGGGGTAATGTAAGAAATGGATAATAGTTTCCTGTAAGAGATCTGATGCCTATTGAAGAACTTGCTTAAAAAAAAAGAGGACCTCTCAGACATTGAAATTTTAGCAGATGTTACAAAAACTAGAAATGCTTTAATTTTTTTCTTTTATAATACTTTATTGTGGGATACATGTACTCTTTAACCATTTTTCTTGCGACCATCGGAGCTTCTGCACAAGAGCTGACTCAGTGAGTCCAGTATTAAAATAAGGGTGATAACCCTTGTGGTTGAGAAAGAATAGCGATAGGGGAACGCCGAATGACCGGATTGTTTACCAAATCTCAACCACTCAGTCAATTTGGCACACCTCCAAGCCTTTGGAGTCGTCCTCAAAGCTAGGCACGAGAAACGTGGTTACACATTAGAATGATTTGTTTTTAATGTTTTTGTTGTTAACTTGTTTGAATATTATTATTTTGTTTTATTTTTTGTGACCAAAGCTTAGAATATGCATTTTTGTTATTGTTGTTGTTGTACTGTCAAAACTCATATATTTCCCGAATATTTTTTTTTTTAATTATATATTTACTGCACCTGTTTTCGAATATTTCAGTACACATAAGTAAGACGACAATTTCAATATCATATATATATACATATATACACTAGGTGTGTTCTAGGTGTCTGAATTGTAAAATTTCTTAGTTTCCGAGTATCAAAACTGCAATGTGTCTTAATTTCAGATATATTAATATTATTCAGACACTTAACTTAGTCTATTTTTATAAAGACATTTATGTGTCTTAAATTCAAACGTGTGTGGCGTTTGAAAATTTGTATCTTTACGTGTTTCAGACATTTATGTGTCTAAATTGCTATTTCAGACACATTTCTGTCTGAATTTAATACACTTCTATTTGCAGTGTAGTATGTATATAAAGAGGAAGAAGAGCGCCAGAAAAATGAAATTGTAAAACTTAATAATAAAATAACATTCTTAATATCTTTACAAATTTTTAACGAATTTCGATGTGGTATAGAGCGTACAAAACCAATGATTGTTTATTTCTGCAAAATATTACAATATCTTACAACAAACTTTCTATTTCCTAACTGAATATTTTAAAATCAGAACAATTACACCAGGTTATAAAAAATGAAAAATTAATAAGTTTGGTGATATTACTGCCCTAAACTGAATAATACCTTTGAGAGATGCTAAAGCATGAAAGCTATCCCAAAATCAAGATTGTGGCAAAGCATGTTTCTGAACCATATCTAAGATTGATTGCCAGACCGTTGCCCACTGTTTACTACGTAGCTCTAGTGCAATTTTAAAACCAATTAGGCTTAACCCTGGTACCGAACACGAGTAATAATTTTATGTATAACTGAAGTAGAGATATGCCGGATCGTCAAAAACTGTGATCTGCAGATACGGATATGAATACGGATATCAGTACGGATCTTTTATTTCAAGGTCCGCGGATACGGATACGGATCTTTGAGAAATCTATAATAATTAAGAGCATATGTAATAATTTTTGCTTCCGTTACCTGTTTACCGCACGTAATGTAAGTAGCGTATTCGGTTTCGATATCAATTTTTCACCTGATTTACATGTTTTGAGGTTTTTGGAAATTATTCATTGCGTATGTATGTATATGTGTTTGTAAGGGGTGGGCGCGTATCTCCTGACAACAACTGATGAATCTTCTAAATCTAAAGATAGAACGACGAAACTTTATATTTAAAACTTCGGTGGAAAAAAAAAACTGGAAATGGGACAAGAAAAACTGAAAAAAGACAAATCTGCATCTTAAACAAAGCTGTAATACATGTATATTTTTTTTCAATGTCACTATATAAAGACCTTAATATATGATTTTAAAATTGCACTCAAATGTCAGATATAATAAATTAGATAAAAGATTATTGCAGAGAACTATTAACAACTTTGAATCCTGACTCCGTGTCATTTAGAAAAGCGCAAAGCATTTCAGAAATTTTTCATAGTGGAATATTTTATGAGCATAACTTTACATTATGGTATATATATATACATAATGTTTAAATATTTTCATTCCTTACATTTTAATAACACGTCTGTACAAATGATTGTTAAGAGAAAATAGAGTGAGTGCCATACCTGATTATTTTTATTTATTTAAATGAAATTGTACTGTTACATAGATTTAGAATTCAAACAAAAAGATATCATTAAACGCATATTGAATAATATTGTTATATTTTTATTTATTCTTTAAACTCATTTAACTATCATTTTAAATATAAATGTTATGTGTGTTTCTGAAAATAAATATGAGTGTACAATTTAAGAGTTAATTTTTAAACAAAAGATATATTCCCAAATGTAAATTTAAAAATTTGAATCAGCATATTTGAACCCGACTCACGTTTCTAGAATTTTCATACGGAACTATATTTAAAACGTTTCGGCTGGCTCATCCAATTTTTAACTTAACTACGAAAATGTAATCGTTTACTAAAGCCACGAAGACTATTTTGCCAAAACCGAATGGCATTTGTCTATAAAACGTGCCATAATCAAGTTTTATTGCGATTTTTTACCCGCATTCCAACCTTAATATTTTAAAGGAATAAACGTTTTCAGTCGAATGCAAATAATCTTGTTTTTGAATATCTTTTAAAACACAAGCATAATAAACAAGAAGTTAAAATCATGCGGTTAGCATAGATTATAAAGCACTTTTCCACGATACTTGCATGTAAGTGCTTTACCTTCATAGATGATATCTTAAAATTTTATTTTTAACTAGCAAACCCGTGCGAAATATTCGCATTTTATTTCTTTTCTTATTTACCTTTAAAATTTGAAACCCATAAATGTTATAAAAATTTCACTACATAATTAAACTTTTAATTTACCAGAAGCCAAATTATTAATAAAACCAAATTAATATTGTACAATAGTGAAACCAAAATCATTCAAAGAAAAGTTTCCAAATAAAATTCATGGTTGACAACCCAATTTTCATACTTTCACAGGCAGTACAATTTTAATATGGAACTCCCACGACGCCTTTTAAATTTTTGTCGTCGTGTTGGGAAGGACTTTTTATTAATTTTGTTATATATATATATATTTAAACATCCCATTGAAAAGCAAAACCACACTATATATATACCTAATAACCACACTATATATAAACCAATATATATATATATATATATTTATTTAAAAGAAATAAATAAATAAAATAATTCCTATTTTGATTATATTTTTTATGATTGTGTTTTTTAGTCAATTTATCACACAAAAGTTCATATTCTGTATATATACCTTTAAAATATTGCTAAGTTTAAAATAACGCTTGTAAAGATTCTGAAGAAACAACTGTTAAAAATACATTTTTTTTCGTAAAAAAATCTCATCAGACAAATGTCGTCATTTTTTCTTATTAGTCCATTGAGCTAAGTCCACGTGCTTAAGTACTGTTCATGTATAAATATTATTATTTTTATCCTCGCGTATCGTATTGTTTCGACAAAAAATAATTGAAACTGGTCTACGTTAGAGAAATATTATATAGATTATGAAAATTAAATCTCACAGAACTTATGCTTATAGCAATATTTTTTAAGATAAAATATGAGACAGTTTTCGTAGCCATGTTTATTGTCTAAATATTAAATACACACCATCTAGTGTATTAAAAGTGATATATAGTGGGAAATATAACCTAGAAACACAACTGAAAATGCACTTCGATTAATTTCCACTTTCATTCCCTCCTGTAAAATTCCAAATTTGACACCACTGGATGATTGCAAAATCTCCTCAGAATTCTTTTGTGTGGTCCTCTAAATAAATTATTTAGAATATACATATATTTTTTCTAGAGAAAACATGCTTTCAAGCTTCTACATTATCTATGTTAATTCTATTTTGTTAAACGTAGCATAAACGCGTTAAAATGAGCATGATGAAAATCTGCCCGTAGACTCTAATGTCACAAAATTCTTTTCTGCGTCCTTGCCAACAAACCACAAACATTATATAAACCAATAAAATATATACAACTTATTCTATGTTCATGAATGATTATCTGAAATTTGACATAATTTGGATGATTGTGTGACATTGTCGAAACACATTTGTGAGGTCCTGTATATTAATTTTAAGTCTAAGCAACATTTTCTACAAGAAATATGCTTTTAAGCATCTCAATAATGCATGTTAATTTCGTTTTGTCTAATGCTAGCAATGTAGGCCCCAAAGTATATACAGCTATTTCCGTATAACGCCTGAACATACAAATAGAATACACACCCAAAATTATACAGCTATTTCTGTGTGATTAAAGAACATGTGTACCAAATTGCAAGCCAATAGATTAATTTTTGCGGCCGCTATATCGAGGGACATACAAATTCTGTCCATAGGCCTAAATTATAAGAAAAACTTTGGTAGGTCCCTGTACACGAACTAAAAATAGAACACTCACCCAAAACTATACAGCTATTTCTGTGTGGTTAATGAACATGTGTACGCCGCTTAACCTGTGGGAATAAACATACGGCCTTTTTTTTTTTTTTTTTTGTGATTAATGTAAGATTTAAATCGCAAAACGAACTATAGCATAAAATGAATAAATAGTTTTCCGAATAGAGAAGTAGATAATAATAATGGCAATATATTACCACTGAGATCCGATTTCATGTATAAGGCCGTAAAGTTTGTAAAAATTGTTCCACCAAGTTACTAATACTTAATAATTACTAAGTTACTAATAATTACAAAATAATAAAAATTTCTATAAGAAAAATACCGGTATCCAAAATACAGAACAGTTTGCAACTATGGCATTACATGTCATTTTTACCTGACTACATTTAAATATGTTAGATCTATTATTTTTAGTTCATTGACTATGTCTCCATCCCTTTTAAACTTTACCATATGTTTCCCCTTGATTCATGTTATTCGAGGTATCCTCGGTCACATTACAGGGGATAGGCCAGGCTCTACTGAAAATTCCTTTGTAAAACCTAGGTTTTTCAGACAACGAAAATGTAACTTTTCTAGTTAATAACTTTTTTTTTTTATTACAAGAGGCAACTATAGTTATTTTTTAACTTAAAATGATTTTTTTTTTTTAATGTTTAATTTAAAAAAGCAAAACTGGTTTATTTCGGGGAAAACTTTTGATTGAGAGAAAAAGAAATGATGTTTTTGAAAACAAATTTCGATGTTGTTTCAACAGGGATTATGAAACGGACATCATAAAGAGTAAAAGTGAACATTTTTATGAAATAAACAAAGTATCTACAAATTTTCATTACAGGGGTGGGAATTTGGCGCAGATTTCACACCACTATTTAGGAATAATAACTTTTATTTTATAGAAATATTCTTAATTGCAGCATTCTAAACATTAATATAGAACAACAGTGGTGTCAAAGCTTCGCAAAATTTTCACCTTTGTCATTACCGAAATTAATTAGTAGTAATAAATATTATCAGTATAAAATATAATCTAACTTTTTCAAAATAGTATTATCTTTTAATTCCTTAACTTTACAGAAATTTCAAAACATAATTTAACTCAGCATTTTTTTTTTTTTTTTTTTTTTTTTTTTTTTTTCATCTTAGTGATGTATGAAATTTAACAACATATTTTTTCTTATTCATTAAAATTGTTTTAATTAAATGATATAATTTACTTTTACAGCTAAAAAAACAACTGTAATTTTTATTTTAACTTCCACTGAAATTTTCCGAGAATAACCTAATTGTTTTTCATTATCATGTAAAGAGATTCTATTGAAACACTTGTTTACATTTAAATATTTAAATCTAGGATGAGTACAAAATTTAAATACCTTAATTCTTTTCTCTTTTTAAGCACATTATTAGCATTATTTTTATTCTTCCATCCAAATTTCTGAGGGAGTATTTTGTAGAATTTTACTATTAATTCTAATTAATTTTTTTTTTTTTTTTGTACTTGTATCTTATATTAAGATTTTTCTCTTAAAAAAATAATAAAATGTGAAAAAATGCTACTTCCGTCTCCTTTATAACTGCATCATATTTCACAAACATAGGAGATGATTCATATAAATTTTTATGATATTTTAACTAAACATAAATTAAAGATAAATATTTAATGTGTTACTTTGTATGACTTTAGGGTAAGATAAATTCAATCTGTTAGCTTTAGATCCAAATGTGGGTTTTTGGAATACTTTTCCTTATACAGGGGGGCCGCGGTAGCCCAGTCGGTAGAGCGCCGGCCTCGTAATTGGAAGATTGCGGGTTCGGTACTCGAGCCGGCCAAAGACCGTCGTGTACACTAATGGTGGCTGGTGCACGTAAAATTTCTCGTGGCCGCAATGTCCTCCACGTTCCCATAAAAAAATTATACCTCTGGGGGTCACCGAAGCGGGAGAGCCATCCCTTCCGTGGAGGATCAAAATTGTGATGGCATGTCTCCGGACCACCTCTAGGGGTGTGTCCCAGACCGTCGCCAATTGCCCATCTGCGCAGCACTAGTGCGACGTAAAATCCAACCATCCCATCCCATCTCTTATTCAGGGTGGCTGGCGACCGCCTTTACTGCCTGAAATTCCGCCACTTTATTTATACAGTAATTTTTCCTTTAATTAATCCAAGTACATATTCTAGAAAATTACTTTGTGAATATAGTGATGGAAAAAATCTACGAGAAGATTAGTACACTTACGACTCTATTAAACAGGGTGACCAGAATAAAAGGGGCTTTGCGTAAACATAACAACATGTAGCTATCGTAACAGCACGTTATGTATTTATATCAACGGCTTGCATTACATGAGACCTCTTTTACACTGGCACTCTATATTCCATTAACTTTAGATGCAAATATTATGGGTTTGTGAGACACTTTTTATTATATTGTTCTATTTGCTTTAGATACAAATATATTACGGGTTCATAAAATATATTTTCCATTATATTGAGCAATTGCATATATGCAACTTAATAAATATATCCTAACAGAAATTTGAAAGTTTCATTTATCAATTACTAATATATATATATATATATATATATATATATATATATATTTAAAAAAAAAAAAAACAGAGTTTAATGAAGAGTAATCATTTATTTTTCCAACTATAGAATTCAAGAATATACTCAAATTACAAGGACTAGCAGAATAACTAACTTTTTTAATAGTTTTAGAAATAAATAAATAGAAATTCAATTATCGTTCGGAAATTTTTACGCCATTCTCTATAAACACTAACACGTTAAGCACACAATACTTTTAATATTAAAATACCATCTGTCAACAATTTTATGTAATATATTTCTACACAAAAAGAGAGTAAGTTTCATTTTAAAGTTTCAAATTTCTGAAAAGTGCAAATCTATTTCCACTTACGTTAGATGATATACAGTGTAGAACTTATCTTAAATGTCAGCTGTTGCTAAAGTATTTCAGCTGTAAAATTAAGTAATTTTTGGAAAGAAGCTTCTTTACATCGCTTAAAGTACTTCTGTAAATAAATTTTACGATGGATTGAAAAGGGATTTTTATTGAAACTTGTCATTAAAATTTGTTACGCGATTCAGTTCAAGAGTTTAAAAGATTTTGATAAGACTATCTTTATTGTACTTTTTTTCTCATTTTGCATAAAATTTAATCATTATATCTTGATATTTATTTACGCTATAATTATGCATTCGAAAACACAATAATTTGGAGTGGCACTCACACGAATTTCTCTTGCCTTGCACTTCTACACTATGAAGACAGATTGCAGATTACAGAGTAAGATAACAAATACTCTGTAATAACAAATACTGTAAAATCTTATACTATTAAGTGAGCAATATTTGTATATATATGTGCAAATTTCACAGTTCTCGAAAACGGTAGCTCGGACAGTCACGTGATTTAACACAAAGGTGCCCTCCGTAGGGTCATTCTGCAAATCGAAGTCAAATTTTCGAATTTTTGACTAGTTTTCTTTTAAAACAGGAATAAACTACTACGTCAGAAACGCCAAAGAAAAATTATTGAGGTGCATACAGCTATTTCGGTAGCCTAAAGCGTACCGTCTTCAGTGCAAAAAGAATTCTGAATCTGGAGAAGTGCTCGTATATATAGGAGAGGGACCGGATTTAGTTCAACCAATAGGATTACGGAAGAGGTGGGCAGTGTGGCCAATAGGAATTAAGGAATGTGTAGCTGTGTAAACAGTAGAAAAATTAAGGAAATGTGGACTAAATGTAAAATTTCCAACAATCAGACAAATAGGCAACAGCGAAATCACAATTTACAAGGTTTTTAAATTTTTTATAAATATGAAAAGCTTCAAAGAAATCGAGTTCATGAATGGATTTAGGTCTGCAAATTATTTTAGCTGAATTAAATTTAAAATTATGATTTTCCTCCCAGCAATGTTTAGAAATAGCCGATTTATTGGTTTCTTGTTTGCGGACGTAATTCATATGTTCTTTTAGACGAAATTTAAGACTGCGTTTAGTTTGGCCAATATATGATAAACCACACTGACAGGAAATACTATAAATGCCCCAAAAATTATGCATATCAATAGGATCTTTTAACTGAGAAAAGGTGAGTTTATTGGAAGGCGAAAATAATATTTTAAAATCATATTGTTTGAGAATTTTAGCTATGGTTTGACTGGTTTTAGAAAAATAGGGTAAAACAATACTGATATTAGATGTGACTGATTTAGTAGACGAAATACGAGGGAGTTGTAATTTTTGGATAGCTTTGTCTATAATGGAAGGGTCATAACCTCTGTCAATTGCGATGGCTTTCAGGTATTTAATTTCAGATTTCAATAAAATAGGATTTGAACAAATATTCAGGGCACGGTTTACAAAAGTATAGAAAGCAGCCATTTTTTGGTTTGGTGGGTGAAATGAACGCGCATGGGGAGAAAGAGAGACTGCAAAATTTTTACGATAGACAGTGGTTGAAAATCCATTTACAGTGCGAGAGACGAGGGTATCCAGAAATGGAAGGGAGCCATTATTTTCTATTTCATATGTAAACTGGATATTACTGTCAATTGAATTGAAAAAGTGGTTTGTAATAAACAAATGCGGGTAAGAGAAATTAATTCTTGTATTTCAAAAGAGGTGAAATGAAACTCTTTTAATCTATTTTCGAGACAGCAGAGGGCGCCACTTATTGGAACATTAGGGAAAAGAGATTTTACATCAAAAGAAACCATAGTGATATTAGTGTGAGGGCAGTTTTGGATATTTTTTGCAAAATTTATGGAATTCTTAACAGTATAACTATTAGCAGCAAGAAGTGGAGCAAAAATTGTGGTGAGAAATTTAGCTAAATTATAGGAAGCAGTACCGTCATTAGAGACTATTGGACGAAATGGAATATTGGGTTTGTAAATTTTGGTAAAGCATAAAATCTGGCACAATTAGCAATAGAAGGGATAAGATGAGATTTAGTCGAGTTACCGAACAAGGGGCAAGATTTTATAGCAGATTTAATTTTATTTAATTCTTGAGGAGAGGGGTCACGGGGCAGAGGAATGTATGGGCCATCATTAATTAGTTCGGTAACACTTTCGATGTATTGTTTTTTATCCAAAATAACAATCTGACCACCTTTATCAGCTTTAGTAATGATGATATTTTCATTAGATTTTAATTCCTTCAAGGCGTTTTTTTCTGCAGGGCTGAGATTTGATTTAAAATTTTTAGAGTTGAAATTGGCATTATTAAAAATTAAATGACGAAGATTTTCTTTCTGCTGGTCAGTCAGTCAAGAATTTTTGAAAGCTTTTTCAACCGGTGCAATTAACTGAGGAAAAGAAGGAGGTTTAGAAATGGCAAAATTTGAATTGAGTTTGAGAACAGAATATTGACTATTGGAAATATCAGTACTGGAAAGATTAACGATTGCATTTTTATTGACAACAGGTAAGTCGTTCGAATGAATAGGACTCTGTGAATTACGAAGCCGGGTGAATTTATCATGTAATTTAATTGAGTGTTTACGAGAACGGTTGTCACAATGAATCCAGGAATTGTGATCAATCAACATAAAATTAGGACGTTCAAAAGCTAACTTTAAGTGAAGAAACAATAAATCTTTTTCAATTTTGGCGATGTTGGTACGAGTTTCTTTAATAACTGCACGGAGAATATTAAAATGAGACCTGAGTACTGCTTTGTTTACAAAACTGGAACCAGAAATACTGCATTTCAGTTGAATGAATTTAGGGATAATGCGGTGTCTCTTGCAATGTAAAAGGAATTTCAGACGGTTCAGGGCACGAAACTTTTAAGTACGTAGACGGTAGAAACGATTAACTAATGTGCACATTTTGAAAACAAGAAAATGGCTCAAAATATTACTGACCTAATCTCCCCCTCATATGAGGCTTCTCAGACCAGGTTGCTCAGTAACAATATGAGCAGAAGACCAATAACACAACTAAGCCCGTATAAGCTTAACAAATAATAGCAGGAAACTTGGCGTTGGAATATTAAAACAGGAAGAAACTACTACGTCAGAAACGCCAAAGAAAAATTATTGAGGTGCATACAGCTGTTTCGGTAGCCTAAAGCGTACCGTCTTCAGTGCAAAAAGAATTCTGAATCTGGAGAAGTGCTCGTATATATAGGAGAGGGACCGGATTTAGTTCAACCAATAGGATTACGGAAGAGGTGGGGAGTGTGGCCAATAGGAATTAAGGAATGTGTATCTGTGTAAACAGTAGAAAAATTAAGGAAATGTGGACTGAATGTAAAATTTCCAACAATCAAACAAATAGGGAACAGCGAAATCACAATTTACAAGGTTTTTAAAACTTTTATAAATATGAAAAGCTTCAAAGAAATCGAGTTCATGAATGGATTTAGGTCTGCAAATTATTTTAGCTGAATTAAATTTAAAATTATGATTTTCCTCCCAGCAATGTTTAGAAATAGCCGATTTATTGGTTTCTTGTTTGCGGACGTAATTCATATGTTCTTTTAGACGAAATTTAAGACTGCGTTTAGTTTGGCCAATATATGATAAACCACACTGACAGGAAATACTATAAATGCCCCAAGAATTATGCATATCAATAGGATCTTTTAACTGAGAAAAGGTGGGTTTATTGGAAGGCGAAAATATTATTTTAAAATCATATTGTTTGAGAATTTTAGCTATGGTTTGACTGGTTTTAGAAAAATAGAGTAAAACAATACTGATATTAGATGTGACTGATTTAGTAGACGAAATACGAGGGAGTTGTAATTTTTGGATAGCTTTGTCTATAATGGAAGGGTCATAACCTCTGTCAATTGCGATGGCTTTCAGGTATTTAATTTCAGATTTCAATAAAATAAGATTTGAACAAATATTAAGGGCACGGTTTACAAAAGTATAGAAAGCAGCCATTTTTTGGTTAGGTGGGTGACATGAACGCGCATGGGGAGGAAGGGAGACTGCAAAATTTTTACGATAGACAGTGGTTGAAAATCCATTTACAGTGCGAGAGACGAGGGTATCAAGAAATGGAAGGGAGCCATTATTTTCTATTTCATATGTAAACTGGATATTACTGTCAATTGAATTGAAAAAGTGGTTTGTAATAAACAAATGCGGGTAAGAGAAATTAATTCTTGTATTTCAAAAGAGGTGAAATGAAACTCTTTTAATCTATTTTCGAGACAGCAGAGGGCGCCACTTATTGGAACATTAGTGAAAAGAGATTTTACATCAAAAGAAACCATAGTGATATTAGTGTGAGGGCAGTTTTGGATATTTTTTGCAAAATTTATGGAATTCTTAACAGTATAACTATTAGCAGCAAGAAGTGGAGCAAAAATTGTGGTGAGAAATTTAGCTAAATTATAGGAAGCAGTACCGTCATTAGAGACTATTGGACGAAATGGAATATTGGGTTTGTAAATTTTGGTAAAGCATAAAATCTGGCACAATTAGCAATAGAAGGGATAAGATGAGATTTAGTCGAGTTACCGAACAAGGGGCAAGATTTTATAGCAGATTTAATTTTATTTAATTCTTGAGGAGAGGGGTCACGGGGCAGAGGAATGTATGGGCCATCATTAATTAGTTCGGTAACACTTTCGATGTATTGTTTTTTATCCAAAATAACAATCTGACCACCTTTATCAGCTTTAGTAATGATGATATTTTCATTAAATTTTAATTCCTTCAAGGCGTTTTTTTCTGCAGGACTGAAATTTGATTTAAAATTTTTAGAGTTGAAATTGGCATTATTAAGGATTACATGACGAAGATTTTCTTTCTGTTGATCAGTCAGTCGAGAATTTTTGAAAGCTTTTTCAACCGGTGTAATTAACTGAGGAAAAGAAGGAGGTTTAGAAATGGCAAAATTTGAATTGAGTTTGAGAACAGAATATTGACTATTGGAAATATCAGTACTGGAAAGATTAACGATTGCATTTTTATTGACGACAGGTAAGTCGTTCGAATGAATAGGACTCTGTGAATTACGAAGCCGGGTGAATCTATCATGTAATTTAATTGAGTGTTTACGAGAACGGTTGTCACAATGAATCCAGGAATTGTGATCAATCAACATAAAATTAGGACGTTCAAAAGCTAACTTTAAGTGGAGAAACAATAAATCTTTTTCAATTTTGGCGATGTTGGTACGAGTTTCTTTAATAACTGCACGGAGAATATTAAAATGAGACCTGAGTACTGCTTTGTTTACAAAACTGGAACCAGAAATACTGCATATCAGTTGAATGAATTTAGGGATAAAGCGGTGTCTCTTGCAATGTAAAAGGAATTTCAGACGGTTGAGGGCACGAAACTTTTTAGTACGTACAGTCGGTAACAAAAGTGTCCGAACACTAGCAAAAATTCCTATATATAAAAAGTACACTTAATACGGTTTTGTTAAATAAATCCTTATCGAATCATGTTCTTACACTAAGAACAGGATTCGACAAGGATTTATTTAACAAAACCGTATGAAGTGTACTTTTTTTACATAGGAATTTTTGCAAGTGTTCGGACACTTTTGTTACCGACTGTAGACGGTAGAAACGATTAACTAATGTGCACATTTTGGAAACAAGAAAATGGCTCAAAATATTACTGACCTAATCTCCCCCTCATATGAGGCTTCTCAGACCAGGTTGCTCAGTAACAATATGAGCAGAAGACCAATAACACAACTAAGCCCGTATAAGCTTAACAAATAATAGCAGGAGACTTGGCGTTGGAATATTAAAACAGGAATAAACTACTACGTCAGAAACGCCAAAGAAAAATTATTGAGGTGCATACAGCTGTTTCGGTAGCCCAAAGCGTACCGTCTTCAGTGCAAAAAGAATTCTGAATCTGGAGAAGTGCTCGTATATATAGGAGAGGGACCGGATTTAGTTCAACCAATAGGATTACGGAAGAGGTGGGGATTGTGGCCAATAGAAATTAAGGAATGTGTAGCTGTGTAAACAGTAGAAAAATTAAGGAAATGTGGACTGAATGTAAAATTTCCAACAATCATACAAATAGGGAACAGCGAAATCACAATTTACAAGGTTTTTAAAATTTTTATAAATATGACCATGTAATATTGACCATGTCTTAGAAACCTTAAATTCAATTGACAGTAATATCCAGTTTACATATGAAATAGAAAATAATGGCTCCCTTCCAATTCTTGACACCCTCGTCTATCGCACTGTAAATGGATTTTCAACCACTGTCTATCGTAAAAATTTTGCAGTCTCCCTTCCTCCCCATGCACGTTCATGTCACCCACCTAACCAAAAAATGGCTGCTTTCTATACTTTTGTAAACCGTGCCCTTAATATTTGTTCAAATCCTATTTTATTGAAATCTGAAATTAAATACCTGAAAGCCATCGCAATTGACAGAGGTTATGACCCTTCTATTACAGACAAAGCTATCCAAAAATTACAACTCCCTCGTATTTCGTCTACTAAATCAGTCACATCTAATATCAGCGTTGTTTTACCCTCTTTTTCTAAAACCAGTCAAACCATAGCTAAAATTCTCAAACAATATAATTTTAAAATAATATTTTCGCCTTCCAATAAACTCACCTTTTCTCAGTTAAAAGATCCTATTGATATGCATAATTCTTGGGGCATTTATAGTATTTCCTGTCAGTGTGGTTTATCATATATTGGCCAAATTAAACGCAGTCTTAAATTTCGTCTAAAATAACATATGAATTACGTCCGCAAACAAGAAACCAATAAATCGGCTATTTCTAAACATTGCTGGCAGGAAAATTCTAATTTTAAATTTAATTCAGCTAAAATAATTTGCAGACCTAAATCCATTCATGAACTCGATTTCTTTGAAGCTTTTCATATTTATAAAAATTTTAAAAACCTTGTAAATTGGTATTTCGCTGTTCCCTATTTGTCTGATTGTTGGGAATTTTACATTCAGTCCACATTTCCTTAATTTTTCTACTGTTTACAGAGCTACACATTCCTTAATTCCTATTGGCCACACTCCCCACCTCTTCCGTAATCCTCTTGGTTGAACTAAATCCGGTCGCTCTCCTATATATACGAGCACTTCTCCAGATTCAGAATTCTTTTTGCACTGAAGACGGTACGCTTTAAGCTACCGAAACAGCTGTGTGCACCTCAATAATTTTTCTTCGGAGTTTCTGACGTAGTAGTTTATTCCTGTTTTAATATTCCAACGCCAAGTCTCCTGCTATTATTAGTTTTCTTTTAATTAATAAAAATATGAAAAGAAAACTTCCCATTTCTATAATGACGCAGAATGGAGAATATTAGGACAGATTTGATTGGTTTTTATGATTTTCATTGATTTGAGGGTATTTTACATTGAACTACAACTACGTTATGAGGAATTACAAGAGATTTGAATGGTTAATTTGATTTTCATTGATTTGAGTGTATATTACGTTGAACTAGAGCTACGTTATGAGGAATTACGAGAGATTTGATTGGTTTATTTGATTTTCATTGATTTGAGTGTATTTTACGTTGAACTAGAGCTACGTTATGAGGAATTACGAGAGATTTGATTGGTTTATTTGAATTCATTTATTTGAGTGTATTTTACGTTGAACTAGAGTTACGTTATGAGGAATTACGAGAGGTTTGATTGGTTTATTTGATTTTCATTGATTTGAGTGTATTTTGCGTTGAATTAGAGCTACGTTTAGATTTTATTTAAAACTATTTGAATTTTTAATATTTTAATATTATGCGACTTTTAGAGAGAACAAAATAGGATTGGCGCTGCAGGCGTGCGAGAGCATGTTTTTTGGTAAAAATTTTCATGGGTCTCCGGCCAGCTAGCTGGTGAAGCCAGCTAGTACAAATATAAACCTACATAAAAAAGATTCAAATTAGGTTTAGGAAAAGGTTTATTTAACAAAAAGTTTCTGTGTGAGTCTACGTTTGAATATAGTACCGACATTTATATAAAATTCAAGGCTGTAATTAAATTTACAAGTTTATTTCAAATTATTCAGGCAACTTTCATCCACACCGCTCCTTGAAACTTATAAAGCTTGATCAAACCTCTGAAGTAGTAAACTCATATCAGCTTCAAAATACAGCATTTGAATTGCCTGCAATTTTCTTTTTTTTTTTTTTTTTTTTTTAAGTTAGGATGATAACAGACATACAAAACGAACAAGTGTTAAAAAGTTGACTTTAGTATTCAGGGAACCTCAAAACGCGTAATTATACAAAATAGAAGAGCGGAAAATTTACGAATTTTTGTTTTAACGTATGGCCATGAGGAATTAATTTGCTTTTCTGAGCAGTTTTCTTGGACATGGTAAAACACAGTAAAGTACTTCCACCAATTGCATTCGATAGAAAAGAATATTTTCGCTTAATTATGTCTTCTATAAATTATATACACATTACAATTGTGTACATAAATATAGTCCTATATTAATAATACTCACTGTTAAAAAGGAACTACAGTAGAGCCTCGCTTATCCGAGGTAATGGAGCGAAAATTCCTCGGATAACCGAAATCTCGGATAATGTTATGAACCCACGTTCTGTATTTTATTATTATACTTAAAATTGTAATATTGGTTTGTGAATCTGGCAACAAGTCAGTTTCTCTAGTTTAAGTTTGTTCTGGATTAAGTACGTTACGTTTGATTAAGTTCTTTTCCATTTACGTATAAATATTTCATATCATCTGTAAATAAACATAGTTTTAATTAGTACGATATGCGTATTCTTTGAATGTTGATAAGTAACATTTGGCGTCCGCGATATTTAACTCGAATATGTTTGTTTTCATAACTGAAATAAGTAACTAGTACTTTCTTTGCTTTTGAAATATTCTTTTGTTTGCATTTACGTAACTGAAATTTATAATGAATCAAATGAATAACGATGGTGCAAATACGAACCAAACAAATAATGATGGTGTGAATACAAATGTTTTGGATAATTTGAAAAGAGAAAGAACAAATTTACGACGTCAGTTTACGACTGCTTGTAACCAGTTCGATGAGTTAATAGCTGACACGACGATAAAAAGTAAGCAAATTTCTGTGATATTTAATAAGATTTTGGATAAGTCAGAACGTTTATTTAAGATTGATTCTGAATTGTGTGAACTTTTAGAATTAAATGATGATGAATATGATCAGATTGAATCATATAGAGATCGTTTTATAGAAATCAAAACTATTTATGAAAAAAATGAACAATCATCTCACGATGAAGTTTCTAGTACAAATTCGATTTCTGGTCTTAATTTAAAACTTCCTAAGCTAAATTTAAAAGAATATGATTTGGTTCCTAGAACATGGGTTGCTTTTTGGGGACAATTTTTCCGCATCCATGTTGATGATAGCATACGAGAAGAAGATAAATTTCAATATTTACTTTCTTCATTGAAGTCAAAAACCAAAGCCAGAGATATTGTAGAAAGTTATCCACCTTCCAAGGATAATTATATTAAATTTATTGAGCATCTTAAGTCGAGATTTGGAAGAACGGATCTTCTGATAGAAGTTTATGTACGTGATCTTTTAGCTTTAGTAAGTAATAGATCATCCGTCAAATTATCGGAACTTTATGATAAATTAGGATCATATTTAAGAGGATTAGAAACCCTTGGCGTCACTACTCAAAATTATGCTGCTATGCTTTATCCGGTAGTAGAATCTTGCTTACCTGCTGAAGTTTTGAAAGCCTGGGATAGATATAGGCTTAATAGGGAAACTAATGTTGAGGATTCTTTAGCTTTGACTAAAGAAAAATTATTAGAAAATTTAATGTCATTTTTGCAACATGAAGTTGAGGGTGAGGAGCATCGAGTTTTAGCAGAAAGTGCCTTTGGCAATGCCATGAAAAATAAGAAAGAGCATAATTCGCCAATTTCAAGGAACGAGCCAACAGCATCCGCTTTAATAAACTCCTCACCACCTAATAAGAAGCTTAATTGTATTTTCTGTGATTATAATCACTCCAGCCAAAACTGTAACAGAGCTGCGACTTTAAGCAACGAAGAAAGAAAATCAATAGTTATAAAGAAAAAATGTTGCCTAATTTGCCTAAAACCTAATCATTTGGCGAAAAACTGTCGAAGTAATGTAAAATGCATTGTATGCAGCAGACGGCATTATCCACTGCTTTGTCCAGATTTGAAAACAAAATCAACTGATATGCCAAGCAATCAAAATAGAATAGAGGGGGAAAGTTCTGCTACACTATTTGCTTCATCGTTACATGAAATTTATTTGAAAACATTAATTGTACGCTTACGTCATAAGAACAAGTGCCTGAATGTTAGAGCCCTGCTTGATGATGGATCTCATAGATCATATATAGAAAAGAGTTTGGTGCAAGAACTTAAGTTAACTCCAGTAGGGACAGAAACCTTATGCCAAGGACTATTTGGTGGCAGTACTACACCGTTGAAAGAACATGGGCGTTTTAATGTGGTTATAGAAAGTACTGATGGAAAATATTCAACCAAACTTTCATTTTTAGATCAATCTAAGATTTGTTCAAATTTGCCCAGAATAAAAGATAAAAATTTAATATCACAACTTTCATCAAAGGGGATTAGGTTATCTGATGTTGGCAATGATATACCTCCAATTAGGTTACTCACCGGCGCAGACATTATTGGTTCACTTCTAACTGGAAGAATTGAAGTGCTGAAAGGAGGATTATCAGTAGTCGAAACTAAACTAGGTTGGACTGTACTAGGACTTGGTCGAAAGCGTGAAGTATTGAATACAGTATCTTTATGTTTACAAAGTGTCGAATTAGAAAAATTATGGGATTTAGAAACATTGGGCATAAATGATCCCATTCAAGAAAAAGCTAGGAAAATTTTAGACGAAGAAACACTTCTTCATTTTACTGAGACTGTTAAGATCAATGAGAAAAATAGATATGAGATTTCACTACCCTGGTTGGCAGGACATCCTCAGTTATTCAATAACTATGATAAAGCAGCATTAAGACTTATGCAAACAACTAAACGCTTGCTTAAAGAAAATTACTTTGAGGAATACAATGACATTTTTCTTCGTTGGGAGAGTGAAGGCATAATAGAAGAAGTGGAACCAGCTCAAACTACTGAAGCTTTATATTATTTACCGCACAGACCAGTGATTAAATTATCAAGTGTTACTACAAAAATTCGTTCGGTGTTTGACGCTTCATCAAAGACTTCTGGTGGTGCATCATTAAATGACTGTCTAAGTACTGGACCAAGTCTAATTCAACAAATTCCTCTACTTCTTAACAAGTTCAGAATAGATGCTTTAGGAGTCACAGCAGATATCAAACAAGCATTTCTGCAAATTAGTGTTCGTCCAGAAGACAGAAATGTGTTAAGATTTCTCTGGTGGAAAGATAAAGATCGATCAGCAATCAAAGAATACCGACATACCCGTGTTGTATTTGGAGTTACTTCAAGTCCATTTTTATTAAATGCTACTATTGATTATCATTTGCAATATCAACAATTCCAAACCATAGAATTACAAACAACAATGGAAATACTTAAGAAAGGATTTTATGTCGACAATTTAATCACAAGTGTCCAAAATGAAGACGAATATATGAAATTGCAGGTTCAATCTAAAGAAGTTATGAAAATCGGTGGTTTTGATTTACGCTGCTGGACATGCACAGGAGATGAGAATCAGGAAGATCATTCAGTTCTTGGCTTAAAGTGGAATACAGAGTCTGACGAGCTTAAGTGTAATTTTCCCAAAGCAATAGAAAATTTAGAAGATGTAGGTACTAAAAGAAAATTACTTTCAATAGTTAACAGTGTTTATGACCCAATTGGTTTTACGTTACCTGCCATGCTGTTTCCTAAGTTACTCCTGCAAGAGGCATGGAAGAGAAAAATAAGTTGGGATGAACCGCTTCCCAATGATCTCCAGTCACAATATAAAAACTGGGTGAAACATTTTCATTGTATACAACAATGTTCTATTCCAAGAAGAATGTTTTATGGATCTAAAGAAGATGCCACTCTACACTTGTTTTCAGATGCATCAGGTAATGCTTATGCTTGTTGTGCGTATCTTCGTTGTAAAGAGAATTCAGAAGTATTTGTCAATTTAGTTTCTGCCAAGTCAAGAGTCTCACCAATTAATCGGCCAACTATTCCCCGATTAGAGTTGTTGGGGGCTTTACTGGCTGCTCGTTTAGCCAAAACTATAAAATCTGCAATGAATTTTCCTCTTAAAACTTTCTTTTGGACTGATTCTATGGTAGCATTAGCCTGGATTTTGAAAAAGGAACCCTGGAATAATTTTGTTGGAACTTCCAGATGTTTTGAGAATTTAGACTGGGAAGCTATTCAAGCTGAATGTGGAATGAGAAAAATCAAATGGAACTTCATCCCACCAAGCGCACCATGGTACGGAGGATGGTGGGAGCGAATAATTCGCTTAATAAAAGATCTATTAAAAAGAAATCTTGGAAAGGCCTGCTTAAGTTTCGAAGAAATGCAAACAGTTCTATGTGACTGTGAGGACACTATCAATAAACGTCCACTAACATATGTATGTGAAGATCCAAATGAGCCATTGCCATTAACCCCTGCTCATTTCTTACATGATGTACGAAATCCTTTAGAGCTCAATACAATTGATTTGGATATAATTGATGGAAATCATCTAAGGAAAAGATTACGTTATGTTCAAAGGGTAAGAGAGCATTTCAGGAGACGCTTCCAGAGAGAGTATATTTCAGAATTAGTAAGAAATCCTGATGTCAAGAGACTTAAAGATAAAATTCAAATTGGAGATATAGTACTTGTGGGATCAGAAAATCTTAAAAGAATAAACTGGCCCTTAGGAAAGGTCATAGAATTGTTTGTAGGAAAAGATGGAAAACAGCGAGTAGCTCGATTAAAGGTAGCAAAGGGTGAAATTATACGACCACTTCAGAGATTATATCCCTTGGAAATTTCTTCGAAGGATATTATCATGCCCACAAAAAATGAAGAGTCCTTACCTGAAGTTGCTGAACAACCAAAGTGTGCTATTGACAGTGACAAAATGGCAGACGAAATTAAATTTTCTAGAAAGGGTAGACCTATTGTCAAACCCAAAAAACTGGATTTGTAAAGTACTTATTTTTCGTTTCCTATGTCAAAATTTAAGTTTGATATAATTTCAAAACTCACTGTTTCTCCTTTAAAGTAAACTTTGTGGTTATGTTAATAAGTTTTGTCTTTCAAATATATATCTTTCAAGACAAAAGGTGGGAGAATGTTATGAACCCACGTTCTGTATTTTATTATTATACTTAAAATTGTAATATTGGTTTGTGAATCTGGCAACAAGTCAGTTTCTCTAGTTTAAGTTTGTTCTGGATTAAGTACGTTACGTTTGATTAAGTTCTTTTCCATTTACGTATAAATATTTCATATCATCTGTAAATAAACATAGTTTTAATTAGTACGATATGCGTATTCTTTGAATGTTGATAAGTAACAGATAACACGGACTGTGTCGTAAATCGGAGAGGAAACATACGGCAAAGTTGAAAATGAATATAAACGTAGTCAACAAAATAAAATAATATATATATTACATATTTGAATGTAGTCAGTTAAAAATTCAATACAATACATACATATATAAATTATAAAATACAGTGATGTATAGTAAAATTGGTCGAAGTTATCCACACCATTTGTCACAAGCCACACCTTCTCCGGGAAGTAGCCTTTCCGGGACAACCTCGGTTAACCCGGAACTCGGTTAATCGGGGCTTGGATAACCGGGCCTCTACTGTGCTTAAAAATGAGAAGATGAGCCTACTCATACCTTTTTGACAAGATTTTTCTCAAAAAAATGCAGAAGCCGTTGCTTTCTCAAAAATAGGAATAATAGTAAAAATAATTTTAAGATAAAAAACATTTTATAAACCATGTTTCAAAATTTCTGTTGAATCATACCTGTAGAACTACATTAGCACTTTATCAATGCAAATAAAATTTTTAAAGTGATAATGGCGTCAATTTTTGTGAGATGCATAATTTAAATTTTTACAATTTATTAACGTTCACGTTGTCTGCATATTTATAATTTATTATAAATATGCAGAACTGAAAGAAGTTCTCTAATAGAATTTCTACAAATTTAAACAGAAAGAATTGAAAAATAAAATTCACTCCTTCAAATCTCCAGAACTATATTTAATGGCGGATAACTGAAGAATACATGAATGAGAATCTATGTTTGGAAAGATACTGGAATTTACAATAGTCCATGCCAATTTTGGAGCATGTTAATATACTCAATAATAAGTACCACAGGATTTTTAAACTTTATCATAGGGGAGACCGGAGCTAGTAGTGACATTTTCGTCATTTTTTATATCAGCTGTAAGATTTGAACTGAAGTGAAACATTTAGTATATCATACCATAGAGAAAACCTGCATAGAAAAATCCCTGGAAGATTTTTTTTTTTTATCTTTCGTTAAAAGCGTAATATTATTTACTATATTATAATACTACTGGTTAAATTTGTTTTATATTAATAATCAGTCTATTGATTTTATGAGAACAACTGAGTACAGAAAGGAATAAATTATTACAGTTAATTAATCTGCATATTTATTAAAACGGATTAATCTACTTCAACTTTCTCCTCATCTATCCTTTTACTAGGCTAAAATATCATCAAGGAAACTAAGTTTAATGGATGATGTAATTTGTCCTTTATGCATGCAGCGTTCCGGAATATGATATCTTCTATCCCTAATTTATCATATGTGAACTTCTACGGTATTTAATAATTTTAAATATAACGAAGCAAGAAATCATAATCAAACCAACTTATTTATAATGTCGAATATATTGTTACGTTTAAAGAGAATTTTTTGCCATATTACTGGGTTCAAAATTTAATTTATGATACTCATTCACTTTGAAATAAATTTAAATTTTTTATGTCTTAAAAGTTGACAGAAAAGCTGTACATTTTCTAATACAATATGTTACTGAAAATACTCATATTAGTTTGTTGCAAAATAAATATTGGATTTAAGTATTAAGTAATCTGAATTTTTAGAAGCGTCGATAAGCTAGATATCTCAAGTTGCAACATCGGGAAACAAATGTTAAAATATTCACTCTTTACTTGCCACATGGCGACAAAACAAAATAAAGTGGCAACTTAAAATTATTAATCAACTTACCACTTTCTTTTTCTTCTGTTACCTTACATAAGAATGAATTCCACTAATTGTGCTTTTTGGCAATCAAACAGTAATTAATTCTGACAGCAGTGAAGTGATCCCAAATTTAGAGATTCAGGTGCAAAAAAGTGACATATTTTGGAAGTTAGACACAAAAAAATCAGAAATACTTTTGATTTGCGATGAAATAATAAAATTTTTAAGATCCCAGCTTTGTAAAAAGGTGCAGATTCAGTCTGTTAGCAGTGAATCGATAATCCGCCGAAAAAAAATGCCAAAAAGTGACGAATCAGTTTAAAACATCTACCGGCAACTTGCAAGTAACTTAAAATTTCAATTTTCAGATCTATCATGCCGATTAAATATCCCAGCATGCAGAGAAAGAATATCAATAGTGAGCTAGTTGTTTGAGCTTAAAATGGACATTTTATAATTTCAATCTAGACCACTACTCAGCTAAAGTGGGGAATATCAATAAACAGATAACTTTAAATGAATAAACTATACAGAAATGGTTGCAAAAATTTTCATTTAATAATATATATTCGAAAAATGGATCACGCATCAACGCACCACCCGTCATCAACGAATTGCGAACACTGGCTGAATTTGACTTTTGATAAACTATAGGGAACATGGCAAAACAACTCAGCTTATTCGACAGTTTATTTTTACTGACAAGCAATTGCTAAGCTCAAAAGCTATAGATAATAACCTTATCATAAACTCACTAAATTTATCTTACAAAATCAAATAAAAGGTTTTCTCTTCTGAAACAAAAATGGTTCAACAAATAGGGCTATGAGATAATAATTTGATATTTGACGATAATTGTGTTTGATCTGCACTGTTTTAAACGCTAAATGTCTCCAAAACCAATTCTTCAGTTAAGAAGAATACTGGTGATTGACTGGTGGTGTGTGTCGAGTGTTATTCCTATTTAACTTCAGAAAATTAGTAAACATAATAATGGACACGAATACAGCAATCCGCATGATGTAGTACATCAAACCAGCAGTCTAGACTATCAAACAAAAATATTTTACGCATCATTCCAATGCAATATCTAATAACTGAGTGGCTAATGTACATTAACTGGCGCATCTCTGAACCATTTTTTAAAAAAATTAAGGGCAGGATAAATGTCTACTATGTAAACAACTGTAAAAACTTTGCTGAGGATTGGTTATTAGTCAGACGACTCGATGAAGAATACGGTTACATTTCATATAATTGTACCCATTCTGATTAAAATGTTCCATTTCTAAAGAATTATTGTTGTTTAAATTTATATACATATTCCGACATTTTATCTGCATAAGAAAAAAGGAGACCAATTATACATTTTCTGTCTAAGTTAATATCTAAATTAAAAAAAAAAAAAAAATGGTTTTATATTGCATAGTTTTTAAATAAACTATAATAAAATTAGTAAAATAGCTTGGTTTCATTTATTATTTTCAGCGAATGGCCACACAAATTAATGAAATACCGTTAGACTATATTAGTTTTCAATAAAGGGGGGAAAACTAACTTAAATTTTAAATTCTGCGCATAGCTAAATGATATCTTTAAACCGTTTCAATGCTTTTATAGAAAAACTCATTTTAAAAATTAGTATATATTATATGGGAGATGCAAGGTTCGAACCCAAGTTGGACTCATCGATCAAGCCATTCGAAGTTTTCTTTGGTTTTCTCCGAAACTCGTATGAATACGTGCTAGGGCTTTTTAGAAAGACCATTATGGAAATATTCCATAAAAATCTAGGCCTTTGGTGTAAATTGTCCTTAATCAAACACCGTTAGCATTTTTCTCTGTGTGAGACTAAAATGTTGGCGCATTCTCTCAAATTTTCTTTACAATTGCAATTATTTCTTCTTGTTAGATACTCTTGTATGAATTAGCACATTATTAAATTAATACCAGGGTCACTTTTACATTATTGAGATATGGATAAACGTTACATGTTTAAATCACCAAATCTTAGGAGTGTTCAAAGTAGTCAAAAGAACAATGCATTTTTGTAGGCGAATTTTTTAAAGATTCAATTCTTCAAGCGATCCATTTCTTGTAAATATGTCTGCATCGCCTCATCAATCTCATTAATTTAATAAAACCGACGACCACGTTTTCCTTTTCTTTCTTTCTTTTTCTTTTTTTTTTTTTTTTTTTTTTTTTTTTTTTAGATTAAAAAATAGCGAAAAGTTCCACATAGCAAGATCAGGGGAATAATTTCTATCACTTTCATGTGTTTTGTTCAAAAAATTCGACTGTCAATCTTGCCGTAACAAAATATTCATTATCATGGTGAAGCAAGAGTCATCTTTCATTTACTTCTTGGAGAATTTCTGGATGACACTTAATGGTACACCAGTTATTAATATGTTTTCTGTCTTTTTACTTGTTGGCTTTGATCAGTCCTGTACTTCTGAATGAAACAATATATTACTTTTCTCGTTTTTCACAATTATTGGTTTGGAGTAATCTTCAAAGAAACATTTTTCCTTAGGCTGAAACGTCAAAAAACGGAGCGTTTTATCATCACTTGTGATTTTAGAAATAAGACAGTGTTTACCATCACTAAATAATTTTGTGATTTCTTTACAGATTCTGACACGCTCTACTTTTTGGTGTTCTATTAAATTATGGGGTTTAAATGACAAACTAATTTTTTCATATGCAGTTCTTCATGAATCGTTTTATGTATAGCTTCAAATTCAATGTTAAGTTCCTTCTGTTTCATTTAGAAAGTGCAGCGATCATAAAAGATTAACATTTTTCGTATGGACGATGTATTTTCTGGGAATATAGTTGACAAAGGTTTTTCTGTGCATTATTTATTCAGAAGAGATCTTCAACTTCTGCGAAATTTTGTACACCATTTGAATACAGAGGCACGAGATCCAGCTTCATTTAGATATTCTAATTATAGACATTAAAGCCGTTCTTCTTGACTCAACCCCTTTTTAAAATTGTTGAAAATCATAGAGTGATAAACTTCTCACGTCAATTTCATTTGATTTTGTTTCAGAATTTATTCTATGACAGCTATATTGGAATTGCTGCCCCAAATTATGGTCTGCGGCCATAAAGTAATTCAAATATTTAAGACATAGTTTTTTTTTTTTTTTTTTTTTTTTTTTTTTTAGGTCTTATCGTCTGCCCCTGTCTCACAAATTTTAGAGTTATCCTCGTATTTCAACTTTGAAGCAAAAGTCTAACTGTAGCAACTGCAGATTGATGGCATGTACGGGGCCCTTCATCCGTTCCAGACACTTAAAACAGCCAGTGTGCTTAACGTAGAAACAATTTTTTTTTTTAATCTGGCCGTAGCGAATTCACGTCGGTGGCAGGCACCCTCCCCAATTTCAGATAGCTACAACAATCTGTAATTTCATCATGCAAATGACCCTAGAAAAATACGACAGCTCTCGCCCTTTTTCATTCACTTACGTTGGTAAAAGTCTCTCACTCGTCGACAAAATACGACAGCTCTCGCCCTTTTTCATTCACTTACATTGGTAAAAGTCTCTCACAAGGTCTGTCACTGTGGGTTCTTAACCGCTTGGTTATAGGGATTTTTGTTCTCACTAGAGAAAAATATCCATAGTAACTCCACTCGATTTTCCGAACATTGAGTAACTAACAGTTTTGTAAATACAGCAAAGAAAGAGGAGTTGTTAAACAAACAAAAGAGAAAAAACCATAATAGAGTATTTTTCTCCATATATTAAACGATGTGTTATTTAACGCTACTGAACTTTGAGACCATAGATTATAATGATAAAGAATTTTTCATTGTGTCCCTGTAAAAACCTATAAATGCTAAATTCACCAAAATGCTTTTAGTCAGTGCAACAGTAATTTATAATATTCATATAAATTTTCAGCTCAATTGAATAAGGCGTTTATATGCTATCGCACTTTTAAAAATTTGGTCCCATAGGCCATAATGATAAAGAATTTTTCTTTGTGTCCCTGTAAAAAAACTGTAAGTGCTAAATTCACCAAAATCTATACAGTTGGTGCAACTGTGACCTATAACATGTGTACAAATATTTTGCTCAGATTAATAAGGCGTTTAGAGGCTATCACACTTTTAAGAATTTTACCCCATTGGCTATAATGATAAAAAAAATTCTTTGTGCCCCTGTAAATAAAACTGTAAGGGCTATTCACCAAAATCTATACAATTCGTGCAACTGTGATCAATAACATGTGTATAAATTTTTTGCTCAGATTAATAAAGAGTTTAGACGCTATTGCACTTTTAAAAATTTGGCCCCATAAGCCATAATGATAAAGAATTTTTCCTGGTGTCCCTGTAAAAAAACTATAAGTGCTAGATTCACCAAAATCAATAGGGTTCGCATACTATGGTGACTTACAATATACGTACCAACTTTCAGGTTATTCGAACAAAGCGTTTAGACCCTAGCGTGTTCACTCACGCACATACACACACAAATACATACACACATACATACATCATCGTAAAAATAGTGAAAACGGATTCAGGGGACCTTGAAACGTATAGAAACATCAAAATCTCAAATTCGGATTTTTGACATAGTTACAATACTTTCCTCACTATGGTGTTCGGAAAGTAAAAATTTGTCTACGGTCCTATTAGGACAGAAGACCGTAGTTAAATTTATTAATGGGAGATATATAGAAAGTTGTACTTAAGATTGTTTTTAGAAAAGCTTAAAATTCAAAAACAAATAAAATAAAAAAAAATAATAATAATTACATTTAGACAGATTACACTCCATTAACAGAGAAAAGTATGTCAACGGATGTAGTAATAATAGCATGAGACTTGGCGTTGGAATATTAAAACAGGAATAAACTTACTACGTCAGAAACGCCAAAGAAAATTTATTGAGGTGCATACAGCTGTTTCGGTAGTACGCGTAGTTCGGTAGTACGGTAGTTACCCTCGTCTCTCGCACTGTAAATGGATTTTCAACCACTGTCTATCGTAAAAATTTTGCAGTCTCCCTTCCTCCCCATGCGCGTTCATGTCACCCACCTAACCAAAAAATGGCTGCTTTCTATACTTTTGTAAACCGTGCCCTTAATATTTGTTCAAATCCTATTTTATTGAAATCTGAAATTAAATACCTGAAGGCCATCGCAATTGACAGAGGTTATGACCCTTCCATTATAGACAAAGCTATCCAAAAATTACAACTCCCTCGTATTTCGTCTACTAAATCAGTCACATCTAATATCAGTATTGTTTTACCCTATTTATCTAAAACCGGTCAAACCATAGCTAAAATTCTCAAACAATATGATTTTAAAATAATATTTTCGCCTTCCAATAAACTCTCCTTTTCTCAATTAAAAGATCCTATTGATATGCATAATTCTTGGGGCATTTATAGTATTTCCTGTCAGTGTGGTTTATCATATATTGGCCAAACTAAACGCAGTCTTGAATTTCGTCTAAAAGAACATATGAATTACGTCCGCAAACAAGAAACCAATAAATCGGCTATTTCTAAACATTGCTGGGAGGAAAATCATAATTTTAAATTTAATTCAGCTAAAATAATTTGCAGACCTATGTCCATTCATGAACTCGATTTCTTTGAAGCTTTTCATATTTATAAAAATTTTAAAAACCTTGTAAATTGTGATTTCGCTGTTCCCTATTTGTCTGATTGTTGGAAATTTTACATTCAGTCCACATTTCCTTAATTTTTCTACTGTTTACACAGCTACACATTCCTTAATTCCCATTGGCCACACTCCCCACATCTTCCGTAATCCTATTGGCTGAACTAAATCCGGTCCCTCTCCTATATATACGAGCACTTCTCCAGATTCAGAATTCTTTTTGCACTGAAGACGGTACGCTTTAGGCTACCGAAACAGCTGTATGCACCTCAATAATTTTTCTTTGGCGTTTCTGACGTAGTAGTTTATTCCTGTTTTAACGGATGTAGTGTTAAAATCTATATGATGAGTAATGTTCATTTAAGGTATGATAAATATGTTTTAGCTTATTATAGTTATCTGGATTTAATAATATTGCTTTTAAGTTTTGTCTTATTGTTTTATTACTATTAAATTTAAAATTGTTTTTAATTAATGAACATTTTTCGAATATATGATGAAAAGTGCTACCTAAATTTTTACATTTACAAAGTGCGTTTCGTAATTCATTGATTTTATAAAGGAAAGTAAGGAAACTACCATGCCCTGAGATAAAATATAAAGATATTTTATTCGGGCATATTAAATTGGGATTATCTGTTTTAAGAACTGCGTACGTATCTCTTACCTTTACGGGAATGTTGCCACTCTCGTTGCCAATCGCCAAGAATTTTAGCTTTTATAGTCGATTTTATAAGTGAGATTGCGAAAAGAAGAGAGATCTTATGATTATACGAATTATTTATTACTATTTCTTTTGCTAGTTCATCTGCCGTTTCGTTGCCACCTACATGTACTCTTGTCCATGAAAGTTGTATTAATGAGAAATCTTAAGTATTAAATTATATAATTCTAAAAGAATATTGTATTTAGGAAATGAGACTTTTTAGCGTTTCTAGTGTTGATCTATTATCTGTTATTATTGTTACTGGGATATTTACATATTTTGAACTTAAATACCATTTAATTGCCTCTATGATAGCTAAAAGTTCTGCTTGAAAAATAGAATTATGCATATGTAATTTGATTTGTAATTTATATACAATTCTATTATTTTCTATTTTTTTTTTTTTTTTTTTTTTTTTTTTTTTTGTGAAAAATCCCTTATAAGCTTGTAACTCTAACATATGTTTGTTTATTTACTAAAAGATTTGTGAGATGATAAAGGTTTTTCCCAAAATAGAACTTTTGCTAAGTGCTAAAAACAATTGGATCTTTAAGTTAATTACGCGGCATATGGAAACCCCTTAAGAAATTTCAGCTCTTGGAAAATATCTAAAATCTAGCTCGTTCTTTACCGGATAATTTCCTTAACTTTTATTCTATTCAAATGCACTTTTGATAAATGTTGCCCAATATATCTACTTTTCAAACTATGCAATACATTTTTTTTTTTTTTTTTTTTTTTTTAATCCTTCACACATGTGCAGTGAAAACGTTTTTCATACAAATATTCATATTTTATGAGAAATTTGTATTTCGATTGCAGTATATTGTTTTAAAAATGTTTTGTCCAGCTTATCTGAAAGTGGAAATAATTTTCGTTAAAAACTCTGTATATTATAATAAAAAACATGCTGATTTTTTATTTTATTTTTATTTTTATTTATTTACTTTTTTTTTTTTTTTTTTTTTTAGTTTTAAAACAAATGCTTATATCTCCGTTATTTAATATGCTATCGTCACACAAATTCATACAGAAATTGAACTGGGTTTATATTACCATATCCTAAAGTTACAGTTTATTTCGTTCACTTAACGATACAGGTTGATCACAAACATTGATTTTACTCAGTTTGTTACTGGCCCTCTAAATGTTGTCTTAAACCAATCTTCACTGAAAGACATGAAGAAAACCCAGTTCTTTAAATATCCAATGTTTGAAAACATTTCATCGAGAGATAAGTTTTTAAATTGAAAAAAACTGATGGCTTGCAAATCTTGAGCAGGAGTGTATACAGTAATATATACATAGTTGTAAAGAAGGAAAAGGGCTGTTTCTAAATATGTCTGTTGTTAAGAAATATAAAAATAGATTTTAATTCAGTGCGATTAAAAAGAAAAAAAAAATCTGGTGTCAAACAACCACACGACTTCCATTACCCACTATTAAACGTATAATATGCCATTTTTGAAGATAATGTGATCAGAAGACATAAAATTGATTTAACGAAACCTAAATTTTTTTCGGTAAGAGAAATTTGATATACGCGTATAAAATAAAGTTGATATTGTGAGTTAAAAAATAAGGGGGGAAAATGGTGGCGTTATTTTTTGAAGCACTAATATCTGAGATCTAAAACTGATCTACCTAAGCAGGATGGCTGTTAATTTTTTCTGTAATAACCACGTAATGCATGAGAAAGGATATCTAAAATGGATTTATATAACAATTTTCAAGAAAATCGTTAGAGCCGTTTCTGAGACACCAACTTTTACCCAAACTTGGAATGTTTAATTCTGGACCAGAAACCAATAACTACCTACAAAAGGATATTTAAAAGGGAGTTAATATGGCAAGTTTGAAAAAAAAATTCGTTGAGCGTTTTTAAAGAACGCATTTACGGGACCTGAAATTGAGCTATTTATGCAGGACGCCTATGAATTTTCCTGAACTAACCAACTATATCATTCGAAAGGACATCTAATAGACTGTTTATATGAAGAAAATAGAAGAAGAAAAATCGAAGAAAATCGTTAGAGCAGTTATTTGAGATACGGACTTACGTCCCATTTCCAGTTTCAGATGTCCCACTTCTGGTCTTCCAATTTTCACCTGAACACTAGACTTGTTTTAATTCTGAAGTTTCGTAGTTCTATTTTTATTAGTTTCGGAGATATAAAAGCAGAAGATTCTCCACATACACACACACACTGACCAAATGCCAAAAACTACTTTTTTGGTCTCATGAGACCTTAAAACGTGTAAATAAGCTGAAAACTCGATATAGAATTTTTGGACCAAATACCTACGGTAGTCGGGTAATGAAAGTAATTATATACTGGAAAAGCAAAAAGCAGAAATTTTCGAAAAAAATCCTTAAAAATATTAAAAATCCACATTGTTACAAAACATTACATCGACAAAAGCTAAAAGTAGTATGCTTTCCAATGTCACAGAAAAGTTTAAATGTTCACATTGGAAAACAAAAAATGTGGTGATGGCAATTTCAAAACGGCTGATTTTTTTATTTTTTATTTTTTTCCCTCGCGTTTCTTCTTTTTTGTGAAAATGCTTGCTAGAAATAAACCGAATTAAACTCCGATTTTAATTACAATTCCGTTCACTGTTTAATTAATATCTCTGAAACTAACTATTTTTTTAATTTTTTTTTTCACTACCATTTACGGCGAACTTTATTCTACCCATATGCCGCTTTTTGTAATTATGTGACATGCATTCGCTGGATGAATAACTGTAAAGACATACACACACACAAACATCATCTTTTATTATTAAATATATTTATATTTATGTATATATGTAATGAAAATTTTCTCATCACTTCTAAAATACGGAAGCAAATCGAACTAAAGTTGGACAGTGGACTTACTTATCTTACAAATGAACAAGTTCTTTGGGCAACTTGTTCCGCCATTTTGTTAGAAGTGGCATCCACTTTAAAATTTCAAATTTAATCGCTGCCATCGCACTTTAGAATGTAAAAAAATGAAAAAGGCTAAAAATCCATAGAAAATAGCATGGGATGGAAAAGAAAAAAACTCAGAATCACAAGTGTGTTGAAAAAAAGGTCTAACACCAGAAGGAATTAAAGGCCAAAACTGACTAGAAAGATTTATCGAAACTCGGAAAGAGTTTGGACTTGGAACCCTGAAGCTACCGTCGAGGGTACCGAAGCTACCGTCTACATCTCCCCCAATATAAGATAGTACCGTAAAAACGTAAAACCGAATTTGTTAAAATTTATGTGAATTTTTGGTTTTTAACCTATAAATGTACTACCTTTTTACTTTTATTTATTTATTTATTTATTTATTTTTAAGATTTCAGATTAGAAAGAATATGTTGAATTTTTTATTCAACAGTTGCGAACTTCAAGAGTTTAAATAAATTATGAAGCGATATACTTTAGCATTAATTATACAACAAATTCAAATGCGTAACCGTTGTTTTAAATAGATTCTTTTAATTTATATATATATATAGTCGGTAACAAAAGTCTCCGAACGCTAGCAAAAATTCCTATATAAAAAAAAGTACACTCAATACAGTTTTGTTAAAGTCCTTGTCGAATCCTGTTCTTAGTCAGTCTAAAATCAGGATTCGACAAGGATTTATTTAACAAAACTGTATTAAGTGTACTTTTCTTACATAGGAATTTTTGCTACTGTTCGGTGACTTTTGTTACCGACTCTACAGTCGGTAACAAAAATGTCCAAACACTAGCAAAAATTCCTATGTAAAAAATGTATACTTCATACGGTTCTGTTTAATAAATCCTTATCGAATCATGTTCTTAAACTGACTAAGAACAAGATTCGGCAGGATTTATTTACAAAACCGTATGAAGTGTGCTTTTTTTACATAGCAATATTTGCTAGTGTTCGGACACTTTTGTTACCGACTGTATATATATATATATATTATTGAGAGAGAAAAACGTGTCATGTGAAAATCCAGAACAGTTTATTTCTTTTGACCAAAAGAAATTTATTTTTATTTATTTGCTTATTTATTTTTTACTTCTTTCTGTATTCATAGAAGCAAATATTGGATGCGTAAAAATTTTCAATTTCCTCTTACCGACTTATTTAAAAGTTTTGAGATATCCTCAACAAGTCCGTCTATGTGTGTCTGATTAAAAACTTTATGCCAGCTCCAGATCACGAACTAATGCAGGATATTTATATTTAATTACACCTTGGGATACGTTAGTGTCTATAAACTTTTGGTGCCTATCGCCTAAAAAGTTGAGGGCTTTTCTACGATTTCCCTGACGATAAGACTAACCTTATCTTTTACTGTGAATAATTGCACAAAACTTGATGTGTTAGAGGTTCATTGTGAAAACTATAATAATTCAGTTTTAATGCATATATATAGGCCGACAGGCAGCGTTGATGTGCTGCAGTTTTCTTTGCGTACACGCATAATATATCTCAGTTTCTATAGCGTATAAATACACAAAACTTGATATGTGAGATAGTCATTGTGAAAAATGTTTTGTTGATTTTGTTATATTAGCCAACAGATGGCGCGCTATTACTTACCTGTTGCTATTTTTCGTATGGGTATATCTTAACATCTATTAGGTAAAATTGCACCAAACTACATACGTAAAATCTTTATTGTGATATGCTTTGTTGATTAAATTTGTGTGTATATTGCCTAGTAGGTGGAACTGTTACATAAAATTATATGGAAGGAAATTTTGTGATGGCCACAACATGCTAGTTTTAAAATGAAATATCACCAATTTCATTTTTTTGCTTTACATCAATTCTATTTAAAAAAAAAAAAAAAAAATTAAAAAAATGATGCATTTAAAAATGAATTTTTCTTGTAAAATATTTTTTTTTTCTTTAACTATAAACTGCTTTAACTAATTCAGAAATAGTGTAGACTATTAACACAGCAATTTATTGGGTGAATATAATCAATTTTCTTATTCAACTAACACATCACCAAGGGAATTGATGAGCTATTAAAGCTAGGAGTGAAATTGCATACGTTAAATGTACCGGACATTAATGGGAAAATGCAATCTTCTAGAAGAACTATTTGCTTTAACTGGACCTTACTATACATTGTACGGTAAATTTAATATGTAACTAATTTATTAAACCATGTTGGCTTAGAATTTAACGATTATTATAATATCAATTTCCTGGAAATCAATATGACCGCATTAGAAATTATTTGAAACTGATTAATTTTCCCCGTTTGACTAAAAATGCTAAATCTTAATACAATAGTAAAATCTATACGTTATTTGGAACTTGAGAAAATACGATATATAGAAATGTTCATAACGAAAGAAGAATACGCGTATCCTGGTGATAAAAGAACTAGATTAGAACAAAATGATTCATTTGTATACCATGGTATTATTTACTCTATAATTAATATTAAATATTGAAAAACAGATTGTGCTTTAACAGTTCGGCTAAAAGGTTTACATTAAAATAAAAATTCAATCTACTAATCCAGCATAGCTAGATGAAAAAAGTTAGATAAAGGTTTGAATGCAGGTATTAATGTTTTAGAGAAGGAGATATATTGTATAACCTAAAATTGCCAGAAACTACATTTTTCTTTTTTTTTTTTTTTTTTTTTTTTTTTGGAAATAATAACGGACACGGATTGTCTTTTGAGTTCGATTATTCAAAGAGCATGCGTAAAATTACGCTTTTCAATGAAGATTCTGTCACAACTACTTGTAAGAAACAGTCGAAAAATTGAAAACATAAAAGCATTTGAAATCACTTTGTATAGTATAGAAAATAATCTGGTGTGTCACACAAACGACTTTCTTTTACCCTTAAATTTTATACTATAAATACAGATTGGAAATTAAGGGATAAGATAACGAGTACTATTATGCAAACCTATGTTAAAACAATTCAAATTAGGTTTCGGATCAGCTTTATTTGACAAGTAATTCTATGTGAGGGGGCGGTAGACCCCTCAACCCCCCGTTTCACTACTGTACCTACATTTATATAAAATTCCAATCTATTATTAAATTCAGAAGTTCATTTTAAATTATTTAGACAACTTTCACACCAACATTCCTTGAAACTTATCAATCTTGATCAAACTTTTCTAGTAACAAACACATTAAACTTTAAAATACAATATTTGGATCGCCTGAAATTATTTGTTTTTAATTTATTCTAACAGACACAGACAAATGTCAAACGTTAAAAACTTGACTTCGATATTTAGGAATCCTCAAAACGTCGAAATATACAAAAAAAAAAAACGATGAGTATTTAGCTTAAGAAAATACATTATTCACCGTATGGCTATGAGGAATTAATTTCAATTCCTGAGCAGCTTTCTTGGACATGGTGAAATATTTTAGTGTATAAAGTACTTCCATTAACAATAAAAAAGAAGAAAATTCTAGAAGAAAATAGAGGGGGGGGGGGGAGGAGAAATAAAAGAAATATGATGAAAAACACTTCAGTGGCCTTCCAAAATTAGTAAGATGACAAAGATTTTTTTACGAATTGTTCTTATTTACAGTAAATATCAAATCGTTTAAACTGAATTACGAAATATCAATACAACAATTTGAAATTAAAAACAAATATATTGTGGTCACCACATGACTTTCTTCTATATTTACCAATACAAATTCATTGAGTAAAAATAATTTATTAAAATTATCTTCCACGACGGAGAAGTAATATAACACTAAATATACAAAAGAAAGTAAAAATGCAATTTTTTATTTTATTTTATTTTTATTTTATTTTATTTTTATTTTATTTATTTATTTTATTTTATTTTATTTTATTTATTTATTTTTAATAATAATAATAATAATTTTATTTTAAATTATATCAGATCAGTGGTTCCACCATTCATTTTAAAGGTATTGACGAGCTCTTTTGAAAGATACCACAATGGAAATTTCAATCCTCTAGCGGTACTTCCTTTTCCAGAAGAAGAGCGATCTCCTACAAATACAAAAAAAAAAATCCCAGTTGACAATCACTATTCTAAATAATTCTTTTTAACTTCAGAATGATTATTAAAATTAATTATCTTTATGTATATTTATATGAAAGTTTGTCCTGTGCCATGTGGAAAATTCAGAAAAAGCGATATGACAACGCCACCTGTCGGACGATTTTTACCAAAAGTTGAAAAGCACTAATTTATGTCAAGTTGCAACTACATATCAAATTTAATGAAATTTTCTGCAGTAGTTCCTGAGATACAGTTGCCACAACATTTTTCACGCACATGTACACAGACAGATATTTTCTAAAAATTGTCAAGTTGTGTTCTTGACCTCTTGAAACGTGTAAATCCATCGAAAATCCGAGGTCAAAAATTTTTAAGAATCCACTACTTTCTTCTATTGAATATAAAAGAAAGTAATTATTATTTATTAGTATTATTAATATTACAAATAATAATATCTCACTGACTATTGAATTTATGGATTTCAAATTTTACCTTCCTAATTCTTTTTGTGAGTTTTAGATTTTTGTTAATTTTGTATATAAGAAAAATACCGAAAAAACTAGAAATTAATTTTTAAAAGAAAATAAAATTTCCGTAATATTGTTATGAATGAAAATTATTTAAAAAAAAAAAAAAAAAAAAAAAAAAAAAAAAAAAAAAAATGGATGAAAATGGATTATACATGGATGAAAATTGTTAAAAAATAAAAAAGAAAACGAAAAGAAAAGAAAAGAAATAGAAGATGAAAAACTTTGAGAATCCTAATTCGAAAAGGGTGACCGCTTCGACTTTCCTACCGCTGTCAAAACATGGATGACAACACGTAAATATTCATTCTTCCCTGAAACATTGCCACAGTGAGATAGATTCTTAAAAATGCTTGCTTATAAAACTTACCATAATTATAAAAAATATCTTATCGTGTCCCCGTTAAAAACTATAGATGTTAGATTCACCAAAATCTACATAATTTGTGCAACGGTAACCTGTAACACGTACATAAATTTTCAGCTCAATCGGATAACGCATTTAGACGCTATCGAACTTTAAATAAATTCAACCCATGGGCTATAATGATAAAAAAAAATTTCGTTGTGTCCCTGTAAAAAAAAAAAAAAAAAAAAAAAAAAAACTATCAGCGCTAGATTCACCAAAATGTACACAGTTCGTTTGACAGTGACCTATAACATGTATATTAATTTTAAGCTCAATCGGGTGAAATATTTAGAGCCCATAGGCCATAATAATTAAAACAAAATTGTTGTTTTTCTGTAAAAAAAAAAAACTATAAGTGCTACATTCATCAAAATCAGTATACCAACTCTGAGCCCATTCGAACAAAGCATTTAGACGCTATCGTGTTTATATACACACATACATACAGTGCGTATCGAAATGATAGGTCCACCCGCATTTTTCAAAATTTCGACGCTTAATTGAGAATAAGAATAACTTTTTTTGGTAGAGATAATTAATCAGTAATTGTTATATCTATTTATGTAGACATTTCTTAAAAATAAATAATTCCTTTTTATTTTATGCAAATTTTCATTTTCAGACCGTTTTGAAAAGATAGGTCCGCCTTCAGAAATTTTGCACCAATCACGTTTATTTCCAAAAAATTTGCATAAATATCGTTGCTTAGTCTTGCTGCGGGATTATGCTGGCTGCTGTGGAGGTATTTAAGCAGATTTGAACATCATGTTGTAATCAAACGAAATGGGTCGCCGTTGCAGTCTTCCGCTGGTTGAGCAGGGGGAAATTGATGCATTTAAAACGTGTGGAAAATCGAATAGAGAAATAGGTAAACTTTTAAACAGATCATATAATGTTGTAAACAATTATTTGCGACTTAGAAATGCTTTTGGCAGTAAAAAATCATCTGGTCGCCCATCAAAAGTGACACCTCGACAAAGAAGGACTATCGTAAAGGAGTTAAAATCTGGAAATATGAGCTTATCCACTGTGGCCAGACAACAAAACCCTCCAATATCAACATCTACAGTCCATAGAGTGGTAAAGAAGTTCGGCAATATAGTTTACGTGAAGAGGAAAGCAGCTCCGAAATTGACTAAAAAGCACAAAGAAAAGAGATTGAAATTCGCACACGAAGTGATGTCCTGGAAACAAGATTGGCATCGTGTGATATTCAGTGATGAAAAGAAATTCATCCTGGATGGTCCAGATGGCTGGCAGTACTACTGGCACGATCTGCGTAACGATAGACATATATTCTCGAAGAGGCAAGCTGGTGGTGGTTCCGTTATGGTATGGGCCGGATTCAGAGGTGCAGGAAAAACTGATATATCATTTGTAGACAATCGTTTGAATGCTGCAGGCTATCAAAAGCTGTTTGAACAATATTTTCTTCCACGAGCAGAGCACATTGGGGGCCCATTCTTCATGTTCCAACAGGACAATGCTCCTGTGCATACTGCAAAGTCCAATTTCGAATGGTTTCTGGATAATGGTGTACATATTATCGATTGGCCACCTTGCAGCCCCGACCTGAATTCAGTAGAAAACATGTGGGGTATACTCGCAAGAGCGGTGTATGCAGGCGGAAGGTAGTACAACAGTACTGCAGACTTGAAAAAGTCTATTTCCTCCGAATGGTCAAAAATCGAGAAAAAGTGTTCACAAAATCTTGTAGAATCCATGCCGAATAGGATTTATGAGCTTATTCTGAAACAAGGTGGAAAAATTTCTTATTAATTCAACATTAATTTGATGCTTGGTTCACTGGACCTATCTTTTTGAAACAGCTTTTTCATGTAATTTTTGTTTTCCTTATTATTCCTATTATTTGTATATTATTCATGTATTATTTTACATTGAATGAAGTTATGTAGTTTATAAAATAGTACTTTGTACACAATAAAACCTTTTTTACCAGCATAACTTTCGTCTTTACTGGTGGACCTATCATTTCGACACGCACTGTACATCACAAAAATCGTGTAAAATCGTAGATGACTCTCAAAGTGAAACTCGTCCCAAAACAAAAGTTGGAGGTATACAACTAAACTCCATGACAGACACAAATATAAATTTGTAACAATCTACTGCCATTCTTTTTTGAGCTATGCGAGATACAAAACCAATTTCGCAAATGAGGACTCAAATACTTTCCTTACATGTAATGTTCCGAAAGTGAAAATATAATCAATGAAAGTAGATACATTTTTTTCTGCATCGTAAATCCTTAGAAAGTCTATAAAATTCCTAAACTCTATTCCAAAACTATAAAATTTAATATTTACTTAAATGGCTATTAATAAGCATAAATTTACATATTACAAACTTTTTGTTTCAGAAACAGCAGAATCAAATACTCTCATCAATATGACAATATCACTGAGAGATTGTTTTACTAAAGTACTCAGATTAAATAAGGATTATTTAAGATAATTTTATAAACTTAATTTAAAAGAATCCAAAAAATGGTAGATATTCCACGACTGCAAAATATGAACCGGTAAACATGCACCAAATAATAAATAATAGTTTCATAAATGGTGGAATTATTAATATCTCATTTTAAACATTGACCAATTAACAATATTTACACAAATCATCTTTTGCAGAAATCTCAGTCCTGATCAGGATAAGTTAGGGTTAGAATCCCTCATTGGGTCGATTAACTCGACTTTACCCGAACCTGACTTGTAGTTCGAATTTGTTTCGGTCGACTAAATTTTTTCTCTTGTGGGTCGGGTTTGATTCGGGTTGACTGATTTGTTTTTTTGTGTAGGTAGAGTTCGGGTGCAATTATTATTATTATTTTTTTTTTTTTTTTTTTTTTTTTTGCGGGTGGGGTTAAGTTTTCAACAAGACGGTTCGACTTCAGAACATCTTTCAAAAGAAAAATTTTCTTTAATAAGCAGAAATTTGTTTGCTATATATACCCATAAGTGAATATACGTTTACCCAAATTATTATGGTAAAATAATTAAGAAAGAAATATCAAATTATTATTATTATTATTAAGAATGTATAAGCTGTGGAAAAGAGGCTTCTTCTCCGACAATAACCAGATGAGTAATTCATCTATTTTGATTACTCACACCCTTTTCAAAGAGACGATGATTTTAAACTGATAATTCATATTTTTTTCTCTTGTAGATGTTTTTAAGAAGTTATTGAAATGTAAATTTCGATGATAACGGACGTTTAGTAGGCGTCTGTAACACTGTATCATTTTAATATTTTTGTATATATGTGATACGCTTTAAACAGTAAAGTACAAACATTAAACTTGAAATCAGTTTTTGTACACTTGAATTATATAACACACACAAACAGTTAAAAATTATTATTAATCCTTTTTTAATCCAAATTTTTAAATTTTTAACTTAGTCTATTAGTAATTACATTTTTAATTATTTTTAAAATGATTTAATAAGTGTGTGACAATGAATATTACTTTTTTTTTCTTAAAAAATTTTTCATGATTTTTAGGTGAAATATTAATTCTTATTTAGATTCGGATTTCGGGCTGAGCTGGGGTCGGATCGGGTGCGGGTCATGAAAATTCTCTATTGTGTGTTCAGGTCTGTTTTCGGGTCGATTAAAATATTTCCGGGGGTTCAGATCGGACTTGGGTCGGGTAAAGGTAAAATCCGACCGTTTCCGATAAAACCTCTAGATTACTCTTGAATAATAAGACCTCTAGAATAAATTTAGTCATTCAAACTCAGAATATATAATAGAACACTGTTCGTTCAAACTATTTTAGAAATCGACATAGACAAATTTATTCGAATGATTCATATATTGCAAATATATATTTATAAAATATTTTAGTAAATAATATTAAGTTCTAATTTGTAAAGTTATGTGGCATTATGTTAAAAGACTAATTTGCAGATATCTATGCTTTTCGTGATAGGTTAACTCATTCGTATTATTCCGTACAAAATTAATAAATAATCTTACAAAAGCGTCAATTCTATGTAATGCCGAGTATCTACAGATTTGTTAATTATCATGTTCCGGATAATAAATGTTTTATAATTTAAACGGTTTCGTTTAATAAGGTACATGACAGAATTTTAGAAGATAACTTTATCATTGTGTGATTAATGAAACTGAACCAATGAACATATCCTAACATTACTTCAACATTTCATTTGTCAATTTTTCAACATTGCTTTTGAAATGCATTGCTTAAACTGTTTTGTAGCTTTGAACATTACAGAATATGATTAAAGTTGAAACCTCATTTTATTGCAAGCAATTGCATATATTTTAATTAAAAGCGCAAAATATTATAGTACAGTGAAGGCTAAAGTAATGGGATAGACAATTTGCAAAGATTAATGATTCTGCCAAGCACGATACAGGGTTTATTAACAAGGTTAACAAAATTACAAAATCTAACACTTTCAATCATTTTCTTGGAACTATTCACTTGCAATTAAAAGTACTTAAAATCGTACTAAAATATATTACTTTTTTATAATAATATTTTAATGTATTTTTTTTATATTTTAGAAAAATAAATATGTTTCATAAACTACTTCCCTGGATGTTTGTTTATTAAATCAAAACAGTAAATAACTTCGCTTTCGGTAGAAGAAAATAATTTCAATTATTTTGTCCATACGCGTATAAGATGCAAATTTTTTTAAAGACCAAGTTTTTTTTTAATGGCTTGTTAGTATAATTTTAATATGTACACTGAAATACCAAAATTCATAAGATATCTTGTAATATCGTGTAAGACCTACTTATGAAAAGCAAAGTACAACAACTCGCCGTGTCGTGACCCTAATCGATAAATGCTTTCTGTAGGTTGTTGAGCTAGATTGGGTTTTAGGTCTCACTAGTGCTAGTACTACACTATGGGCAATTGGTTACGGTCTGGGACTCACTCCTAAGTATGGTTCGAAGACATTCCATCGCAATTTCGATCCTTCACGGAGGAGGTATGGTTTCTCATTTCACATCTTGAAAGAATATTTCTGTCATGCAGCCTCTACAATCGTCCATAATTACAAAAGTATCGACGTTGCAGGATTTTGTGCACGAACTGAACTTTTGATCATCTTCTACATATGTTTGATTTAGTTTTGGCAATCTATGTGACCAAGTTATCAGCTAGAATTGTCAAAAATGTTCTTTAATCCAATAGCGAAGGATTTTGGCTCGATAACACGTCGCAATGTTAATTTTGTAAATACTCTCGTTGTTTGAAAACCGGATAACAAAAGATGATTATATGAAAAACTGATTGTAATCATTTGAAATCAATGGTGGTTCAATTTGTCCACCCATTCTATGTCCTTTAAAAACAATCTACACCATTATGGGGGTACCACAAGCTTACATAATAGCTGTTGACAACAAGAAACCATGCCCCCCTCTACAGTCATTTTTTTCACACTAATCTTTATCAGATCGGTTGGTTGGTTAAATGTTATAGAAATTGGCGACAGTCTTGGACTCACCCCCTTCATCCGATCGGTACTTAAGTCTTAAAAATTATTCCGAACTTTTAGAAACATCCAATCCAATTACGGAACTCGAACCGGTATGGCTTCATGGAGTTTGTGCCAACTTCGAACCTACCAGCTCTTATCAACAAGAATGGCCCATTTGACTAAGCAATGTCTTTCAAGTTATTTGGGATCCAATCAATATGTTCACTATCCAAGCAGATGCATTTCAGCCAATGTTGTGTTATTAGTAAGCACATTTCAATCGACCTTCAGCTGCCATATCTTATATATGTCGTATTTCACTCTGCTGTCTTAATGGTGACTTTTGTCTTAAATCCAACGCTATATTTTTTTTTTGTTTTTGTTATTTGACGCATTGTTGCTCGTCTGGTAACATTGACCCCTCTACGATGACGTCGCTGGTTTCAGTTATTAAATAGATGCAATCAGCCACTGATTTGCCCATGAAGGAGAGGAGGAGTCTGAAATTATTATTCTCGACACTTTTTGATACTGTGGGTCGATAAATATTGATTTCCTTAATAATTTCCGAAAAGGAATTGACGACAATTCTTGCTCAAACTATTATACTGCGTTAAAAGCTTGTTAATCCAGTCTTGTGGCCATAATAACAACAGAATATTTTTACATAAGTCACTGGAGTCAAACGAAAGCCTTGATAATTCAGTGTCAATTAATACATATTTTACGTGAAACTACTGCAATTTGAATATTTCAATATTACTACCCCATCAGTTTTGACATTTTAGAAAGAGAGAGAGAGAGAGAGCATAAATTGATACTTCTCTTCCAATCATAATAATTTTTTCTTGTCATTAAAATATATCTTCATGTTTTACAATATGGGAATAAGGAGAGACGAAAATTGTAATTTTCAATCAACATTTTCGTTTGTTTGAAAAATAAAACTAAAAAATAAACCTAAATTTAATTCTGGTCTCCAGTCTAAAACAAAAAGATTGTCAGAGAAAAACAAATTATATACGAGGTGTGTTCAAAAAGTATCGAACATTTAGTTGGAAAAATACGTTTATTGATTTCGAAATCCGAAACACTAATCCCCTTCAAAATAGTCTCCTTGATAATGCACATACTTTTCCCAGTATTCCTGCTATCTTCGAAAACACTTCGGGAACGCAGTTTTTGGAATGTTCAGCAACTGTGACGTCGAATTCCACATGATGACCTCTTGATTCAAATCGGGTCCCTTTTAGCGGCATTTTCAGTTTGGGAAATTGCCAAAATTCCCAGGGAGCCATGTCGGATGAGTAGGAAGCCTAACAAACCATAGAGATGTTGTGTTTGGCGAAGAATGTCTGAATCAAATGAGCAGAATGGGCAGACATGCTATTATGTTGGAGCTTCTAATTTTTCCTGACGACAGATCCGGTCGTTTGCACCACACAGCATTATGATAGTGACGAAGGACCTCTTGGTACAGTCCATACTTGCTCAATGACAGTGTCATTCCGACTTGTTGAGGGCCTACCTAAACGTTTTCACTGCCCACTGATGTGCGGTCATTTTTGAAGCGACTGTACCACTCCTTTATGGGTGATGTGCACATATGGCATCGTCTCCGAAAGCCTGTTGAATCTTATGAATAGCTTCCACTTAAGTATCGCCAAGCTTTTGGCAAAATTTGATGCAATATCGCAACTTAAGTACTCTTTAACTACATTTCTTGCGACCATGGAAGCGTCTGCGCACGTGCGGATTCAACGAGTCCACTAGTAAAATAGGGGAGACAAGCTTTTCGTTGAGAGAAAATAAGCGATAAGGGAATAGCGAATGACTGGATGCTTACTAAATTCAAACCTGTTGGTCAACTTGGAAACCCTCCAAGATTTTCGACTCGCCCTCACTGCTAGGCGTAGGAAACGTGGTTGCACTATATTTTTGTTATTTTACAAAAACAAAAATCCAACGACCGCTTGCATCACGTATTCACTCACTGGTCGACTGCCAGCGACTGACGCTTTTTGCGGGCGAGAAAATATTCGTGACTGTGCATGAGTGTCCCCTCTACATGTAAACTGAAGAAAGTCAACCATACATAATTAGTTTAAGCAGAAAAAAAATAAGGATCTATACTTTTTGAACACCCCTTGTATTTAGGAGTGTGAAATGCTTCATATCCACAGTAACGCTAAAATTGCGTCTTAAAAATCACTGAATTTTGCTTTTGTGTTTAATCAGCTGTATGTTGTTGTATTGAAAGAATTTCAACAAGGAGTGACATTTTCTTTTTTAGATGTAAATAAATAGTACCCTGGCTTCGTCTGTCCTAGCTGGGCGATCACATTTAAAACCAAAAATAGAAGAGTAGCCTCTGTTGCCTACGATAGCGGTTTTCAAAGAAACGACAGCGATATAAAGTAAGCACAATAACTTTTGCAAGATTTTGACAGATGTATGTGTACCTCTGGAATTATCTTACGAAAGAAAAAGAAGAATAAGGTAAAATATTTAATGAAGAATTCATAGAAAGGATTATTTCATCTTAGACTTAAATTACAGTTACATGGCTTAAATGTTCACTCTCTTGACTGCATCTTTCCCGTGTTGGCCATGTTAGCCCAGACGGCAGAGTGTCGAGTTCGTAATCGGAGAATTGTGGGTTCGATACTCGAGAGTATCGGATGCAAACGCAGATGGATCGATGGTCAGGTTTAACGTCGCACTAGTGCTGCGCAATGGTTAATTGGCGTCGGTCTGGGACGCACCCCTAAAGATGCTCCGGAGACATGCCATCGTAATTTTGATCCTCGACAGAGGAAATAGCTCCCCCATTTCGGTGTCCCCTAGACAAAATACGGTGAAAGATCGTCATGTACATTAAAGGATGTGGTGCACGAAAAAGCAATCGTGGCTTCAATATCCCTCTAATTTCGTAAAAAGTAATAATTCTGAGGTTTACCAAAACGGGGGGTGGCATCTTCATTATGTTTACAGACCACCTCTAGGTATCATCGTCAACTACCGCACCTAGAATACAAGGTGACTATAATTAAACTTGCCTACTCAGAGCCCTTTGTAACTGTAACTAAAATGCGGATTCAATCGAAAATCTTTATACAGACGTTTCAAAGGATGCGCTCAAAGGTTCTACAAAAAATATAATCTATCTGTATATATATATAAATTACGTGTCACGATGTTTGTCCGGGGTAAACTCCTAAACTAAGGAACCGATTTTAATGAAATTTTGCACACTGTGTGCAGTTTGGTCCAACTTGAGAGATAGGATAGTTTTTATCTCAATTTATTGTCACAATATTGTTTTATTGCAATTATTTGTTAATTATAGACCTTTATTAAAGTTGCTCCAAAATATCTGTGAGTTCCATTAATTTAATTGTTGCCAAAAAAATACGAGTTTATTTTCTTTCGACATAAAAATAAATACATTTAATCAAACGTGAACGTTAAAAAATTATAAAAAGTTAAATTATGCATCTCACGAAAATTGACGTCATAATCAATTTAAAGATTTTATACACATTGATAAAGTGTTAATGTAGTTCTATCATAGATATCTGTATATATATAAAAATTACGTGTCACGATGTTTGTCCGCGATAAACTCCTAAACTAATGAACCGATTTTAATGAAATTTTGCACACTGTGTGCAGTTTGGTCCAACTTGAGAGATAGGATAGTTTTTATCTCAGTTTATTGTCACAATATTATTTTATTGCAATTATTTGTTAATTATAGACCTTTGTTAAAGTTGCTCCAAAATATCTGTGAATTCCATAAGTTTAATTGTTGCCAAAAAGAAAAAATACGAGTTCATTTTCTTTCGACATAAAAGTAAATACATTTAATCAAACGTGAACGTTAAAAAATTATAAAAAGTTAAATTATTCATTTCACGAAAATTGACGTCATAATCAATTTAAAGATTTTATTCGCATTGATAAAGTATGTAGTTATACACAAGCGAAGTGAGACGTCACTGACCGCCTGTGAAATCAAGAAAAAGATTTCTTATGTTAATCACCCATTGTATTTTTTATAAAAAATTATTAAAAAACGAGGAAAATTATTTCCGGATTTTAATCCCCATATTTTTGTACAGATATGTATTATTTATCATGTGCATACGTTAGATTGAGTTACTTTGCTGTCAAATTGACAAAATTTTAATTTTAAATTTCAAAGCTCTGTCGTCTTTGGAATTTTTTTGTATTTGGCGATCAAAAACGAACACGAAAATATACAAGCTAGATGTATATTTTCGTAATATGTATTGTGCGAAATATTGTTTCATATTATTCATTACTCTCTTAATATAAGTTGTTAAAATAACCATGATTTTTGAAAGGAATTAAATGTGTGCGCCAGATAATTTGGCGATATTATTTTTTTTCCGCCAAGGATGATAGATATGAAATTTATTCCGCTGCAACATGTTAATATCTTATGTCAGTTACATTATGTATATGCTACAATTTATTTCACGTGACACGTGTGTTAAAAATTTATTTACGACATAACCTTGCTTTTTCAATTTTTGTTGCATTATTCTAATCTGTATCACTTCGTTTTCTTTAAGAAATTTGTGATCTATACATAACGTTCTAAATAAAAAGTAATTATTTCAATATTTTAAAACTTATTTAAAAGTCTGTTTTATTAAACATTAAATTTTAAAAGTTAATTTAAAACTTATTTAAAAGTCTGGAAGAGTTTAAGTCTGTTTATTTGTTTTGTAACGCTAATCTATATGATCGATGTTCGAAACTTTAGTTAATTATTTCTCTTATTTTTCTTTACTTTTTCTTTAATAACTTACCAATTTAACGTTCCTGATTAAATTTGTGATTTATATATGTATTTTGCATTAAATTTTGACTCATATTTATTGCTGAAAATGCGATCGTAAAATCTTGCAATTTTCTTATCTTAATCCTCAATGCTTTCCTTCTAGATTAACTTGATTTTACTATTAAAATTTTAACATACTCAGAATCTTCTCACCACTTCGTTAAAATATATTAATCTTTTCAGTAATATATTAATCAGTATATCCCCACAACGATATTTGGCGATTTTTTGTTGGCGATTATGGCTAAATCATAAATCATAAATGATTATCTAAATCACAAATCAAAAACATAAAATAATAAATCCAAAATAAACAACATATAGGCTGCCATATTATATCACAAACAGTCCAGAGCGACATCGTTATCGTTTAAAACGGCGCCAAAGAAAAATCGCCAAATTCAGCTGTGGGGATATACTGAAGTTATAATTATCCGAATATAATTACTGAAGTTATATTATAAGTTATAGTTGTGGGTAACAACTATAGTATTTCCCCACAACTGGATTTGGCGATTATGGCTAAATCATAAATCTAAAATAAAAGCATACAGGTTAACATATTTCATTGCAAATAATCCAGAACGACTTCGTTATCGTTCAAAAAGGCGCCAAAAAAAAAAAAAAAAAAAAAAAAAATCGCCAAATCCAGTTGTGGGGAAATGCTATATACCTTATCAAATTATCAACGTATTACTTAGCCGCAGTAACGCGTGGCCGGGTCTGCTAGTACATATAATAAAATAAGATGTTTGTGTGTGTGTCATTGTGTATGGTTTCCAGAGCTTTTTAAGAAAACGGCTGATGGCTGAGCTACAAAATTTTGCATGGTGGTTCGTAATGACCTCTCCTGATGCACCTCGAAGCCCGATTTTCGAATTTTGTTTTAGTTTTCTTTTAATTAATTAAAATGCTAAAATAAAAACCTTCTAATTACTGATAAATTGGCCATTTAATTTTAATCCTTAATTTAATTGTTGCCAAAAAAAATTATCATTATTTTTTGGACAGAAAAAAAAAAAAAAAAAAAAAAAAAACGTGAACAATAAAAATTACATTTCTTTAAAATATTTAATTTTATTCATGCTTACAAACCCCTTCTAGTGAAATGCCAGCGAAAGCTACTTTTGCTACTCAAAACCTTAAAGTAGGGCCATAGAAAAATAATAATATCGCTGTTTGTTGTGGCAACACAACAGCTTATGTAGAAACACTTATGCTCCTTCTTCCTTTATTATTATTCTATGTTTTATTCCTTAATTTAATTGTTGCCAAAAAAATTATCATTATTTTTTCGACAGAGAAAAAAAAAAAAAAAAAAAAACGTTAACAATAAAAATTACATGTATTTAAAATGAGGAAAGTAAATTTAAAAAATTAGAAATATCAGTCGTATCGTTACAAATAAGATACCAAATGAAAGATGCAATTTTTGTGAATCCAACGGATTAAACAGCTTATCGATCGGACAATTAAATTTTTTAAAATTAACTAATGTATGTATTTTAGGTGGCAAGAGAAGGAGATTGTATGGAAACCGTTTGGAAATTTTTTTTAAATGTGCTACTGATTAAGTCACATGTTTTTTTTTTAAAGTGGGATTAAAAATTGCAGTTTTGAATTTTTTTTTTAATTTTCTTTCACAAACACAAACATATAGTCACGGAGTAAAAAGACAGGAGAAGAAGGTAACGCTGAAATTTTGTGATGTTGTTTTCCAATGTTTACAGATGGCGCCAGCGTGCAATCCTTCCTTCTCTCCAGCTTCCGCAATGTTATTCAATGGGGAAATGTCTCATTTTAATTATTTTTTTAAAAATAATATCAAGCTGAAAAAATTTCGATTGAAAGCAAATTTCATTAAATAGAGTCTTCTAACCAACATGTTTTTTTTAAGAGCCATTTTATACTAATTTTACTTTGAAAGAAAGCTTTTAAAAAATGACGATTCTTATGAACCAAAGCTAGCTGAAACAGATAATTGGGAGGAAGGAGAATGGATGAAATTTTGTAAAAAAAAAAAAAAATAAACTTACATTAGGTGCAGAAAACACGAACTCGGACTTTATTTATCTCCTAGGGCTTTTTTTTTGTTGTTTTTCTTATCACTATCATAGCCTGTTTTACAACTAGGAACGAAACATTTATTTGAAACATCTGAATTATGCAGTTTTAAGAACTTGCAAAGAAATAAAATTGCTTAAAATACAAAATTTTAAATGTACTCCAGCAAAATTCTATTGAAAACAACAGTATATCCGCGCCGAGGTAGGGAGGAATGACAAGTGGCGCCCTCAATATTTACCAAAAATTTAGATCACAGTTTCGTAGCTTTCTCCCATTGGACCTTCAACTCCTATTAATATTACTCCGTGCATATAGTATACAGCCTGTACAACACTAGACCAAATTGAAGTTCAAATTTCATCAATATTTAAATAAATAAATGAAAATAAAAATATGTTTAATGGGAAATATATATAACCATTAAAAGTTTAGTTGTCTAAAATATGGCGCGAAATAGCGCTCATAGCATATTGTTACAAGGTATTAAGTCTTATTTTTACAAGGGATTAAATCTAAAATGGTGACAAAAATTCAAAAGTCGCCAAAGAGAGCTATATTAAGGCGGTACTATGATCATGCTTACAAACCATGAATTATGTATAACCACAAAAAATTAATTGTCTCATGCAACAGACGTAGCCGGTCATAGCATATTATAATATTTAGCGTGAAATTGTTATCATTTTTATGGTTGATCGGGAATAAACAAAATAAACATAGGAAATAACGTAAAAGCAAATATTATGTGCACCACGTATAGTGTTGTTCATATGTAACTGGGATTCAAATGTAAAGGGGATACTTCATTTTTTTTCGATACTATCTATTTCGAAACTGTTATCTAATAAGGACTTAATGGAAGCCTATTGGTAAACCATTGTCTCAGGTAATAGGGACAAGCGCCCGAGTTTTAGCGGATGACCAAATCGCTACCGAAGGCAGCAGGGATTCGAAGCGAGCTTTTGAGCAATTTTAGTATTTTATTTTATTTTTATAAAGCTATATAGAAAAGAGTTTCCTTTAAATTTAGTGACCAGCGAAGCGGGCAAAGCCTGCTAGTAATAAATAAATAAATGAATGATTTTTTTTTCGCTCTGAGGGAACATACATCAAAATACAAGTAAACATTACAGTCAAAATGCTTGAAATGTTATGTAATAAATAATTGTGGTCTATTTTAACGTTTTCAAACCATACAGTCGGATTTTTGGTTATGGGCCATTTAAAGTGTTTGTTTTTTAAAATAAATGTTGTAACTTTGGCTGACTTGAAGGACCGTATAACGTTGAATGTGCAGAGGACCACTGGCAACCAGCTGCGAACAGCTTTTGAACACACTGTTCAACGGCTTCAGAGTTTACAACTTAACGATGGGTCCCACATTGAACAATACGATCTTCATCAATAAAAAGTCTGTAAGTTGTAACAAATAACAATTAAACCTGTATTAAATAAAGTTGTTTGTATTAAAATTTGTAGCTTGTTTGTATTTTGATGTATATCTCCTCGGAGAAGAAATTTTTTACATTTTATTTATTTATTTTTATTTATTTTTTATTTATTTTTATTTTATTTTTATTTATTTATTTATTTATTTTTAAGAACCGCATCCTTTGAAATGCTTGTACACAAATTTTCGACTTAATCCGCATTTTAGTTATAGCTACAGAGCTGAATAGGCCAAGTTCAATTATAGCCACCTGTATACAGTGTGGCAAGCACTTATAACCGAATGCTTAAAATACTGCTAAAGAAAATTAAGCCTCCCAGATAGTGCAACGATCGAAATTTTTGCTCAAATTATAAACATTGCATAAAAGTTGATTGGCTTTTCCCAGTTTCGTCTGCTCAGTCACGTGATATGAGAACATAAATACTGATAAACCACAGAAGAAAGATCCCTGACGTCATATGTGCATGGGTGAAAAGGGCTGGTCCATTTATAAAATAGCAATGTCCGTAGTATCAATGATTCAACACATATCAAACGAAACAAGAGTAATAGAAAAATTTTCCCCTCCCTCTTCCTTTGCTGTCTCCTTTAGCGCGTGAGTAGAATCGTCCTGGCACTTTGCCAACCGCTGATCAATCTAACGCAGCCAGAGAGTAAAAAATAAATAGATTAGTTTGGGTTTTACAAGCAATAAACTCGATCGCATTGACCTCTGGTGAGAAACTTTATCTTTAACACGTTCACGCCGGCGAATTTTGTTTCCATAGTCTTCTGAATTAATTTCTAATGGCAGTATTCATCATTAACTTCAACTCCCGGTTCAATGCAAAAACTTGAAAAGCGTCTAAAGGCAGAGTCTAGCTTTCTAAAAAAATTTACCGGCTCCTTCTGCTATCTAGCGACGAAGATTTCATATGATCTTTGATTGGTTACTTTCCGCTAAAAAATCTGAAAATAACAATGCCGCTAGATGACATAAGCAACGCATCAAATTTTGCTGAAAAGTTGTACCCTGACTTTATGCGCTTTTCAAGTTTTCGTGTTCAACCGGGAGTTGAAGTTATTGGTGAATACAGCCGTAAAACAGAGGTACTGGCGTATTTGGCGAAATGTCCAAGCGAAAGTGTCCAGTTCTTGCAACCCCACATTTTACATGCTTTATCGGTCTATGATGAACCACTACAGTGACAAGGTTGAATTGAGTGGGTTTTTCATTGCACTAGTACTGCACTATAAAAAACCCACAGTGGCAGAAAGAAATTTGATTACTTTATTTGGGTTTTTGTAATCATTTGGTTTCCAAGAGAACAAATTTTGGTCTTAATGAAGTTGAGTGCGTTTTACTTTTATGTTGAATTAGACCTACGCAAAGACGGTCTGGGATTCAATCCTTTGTTTTTATTCATTGATTTCGTAAAAGTATTTGTTTTGCAAGTAATTCAATAGGTACATATTTTGAAGCAAAACTTTCCGATTTTTTTTTTTTTTTTTTTTTTGGGGGGGGGGATAAATTTTCGATCCTTGAGTGGCTAGTGCAAGTCCGTCGTGATCGTAATGTCATCCATGTTCTTGTCCAAAATAAAACCTGTCACTGAGGCAGGGCAGACATCCCTTCCCTTCCATGGATGATCAAAATTGGGATTTCATGTCCTGGACCACCATTAGGAGTGGGTTCCAGACTGTCGGCGATTGCTTAGGTAACCATATGTCCTCAAAATTACAAGACAGCCTCTATTTTAAAATCATTTTCGAAAACTTTTAGTAAAGAGAATTACTTATCATAATTTTTACTGATTTGTTCCACAATAATTAAAAATAAGAAATATCTTCTTAAATGGGTAATTACAATAGTTTTTAACAATATAATATAAAGGTATTCTAATATAGTCAACCAGCCGATCGCCCATAATGTAGTACTGGTGTGGCATAAAACCCTTTCATCCGAACATTAACTTTTTTTTTTTTTTTTTTTTTTGGCGAGTATGTCAAAATCGCCAAACGTAAACGTAGTAAAGAAAACTACTTATCATAATTTTTACTGATTTGTTCCACAACAATTAAAAATAAGAAATATATTCTTAAATGATTAATTATAATAGTTTTTAACAATATATATTTATAAAGGTATTCTAACATAGTCAACCAGCCGATCGCCCATAACGTAGTGCTAGTGTGACATAAAACCCTCTCATCCGAACATTAACTATTTTTTTTTTTTCGCGAGTATGACAAAATCGCCAAACGTAAACTAGCCATTTAGAACCTCTATTTTCAGATTTTTTCGTACCTTGAATTAGCTGTGACCCACCGGTGGCCCACGCCGTCGTGAACGTGTTAAGGCATTGATTTGCTGGTCACTTCCCACACTATGTATTCTAGCCGCTGTACATCAGCCTTTCTCCCTAGACATTGTTTGTGTGACATCATGTTTACCCTTTACCACTGAATGGTAATATGCAAAATTTTCATGTTCATATTTGTACTCTTTAGGGACATTTTAGAATTCTATGGGAAAATGTACAGGTAATGGATAATAAGAAATAAACTGGGATGTAAACAATCACTTCGTGTTAAAATTTGTTTGTGTATTATGCAGATAACAGACTCACATACATACACACACTTGGAAATCAATTGGGACCTCAAAACTTGTAAAAATTTCAAAAACTCTGTATCAAAAATTTGGCCCATAAACAACAATTTCTATTCCATTATATTGGTAAAAGAAAGTAAAAAGAGTTAAAATACATCAATTAAATTTATTTTTAAAGCTTAACCCTTTCGCTACCAGCGTCACATATATGTGACGATCCGATTTTCTTACCTGAGCCCGGCGTCACAGATATGTGAGGGGTGTTCATTATCAGTTTATGATAATGTGTCACCTATATGTGACGACGGGGCTGCCAAAGGAATTATTTGTCTATAGCCCAGTGTCACTTATGTGTCTCAGTTTGCAAAATTGCTAATTTCACTTAGTTAGAACGTTATAGATACATCCCACAAAAATAAATGACAATTGGTATCATATTTAAATAATAATACGTCTGGGCTGTGGTGGCAGTTTTTCTCCTGAGGCTCTGGTAGCGAAAGTGTTAAATTAGAAAACTGCATTATATTTCGTATACCTAGTTTAGAATTTAAATTCGTTTTCTATAATAGAAGATAAATAGTTCAGCTGTAATATTAAATATTTTAATACTTCTGAAAAATAATTTAGGAATATCTGTCTCAATTAATGAAACTATTATTTAAAGTACTAAATCTTGAAATGAAACTCTTAAAAATAAGACGATACATTTTATTATACATAAGGAAAAATTCCTGTAATTGTACTATAACAATTGATGTACACTATTACTTCTTAACAAATAATTCTGTATTTTGTTTTAATTTACGAATTATGTAACCTTTCTCTCAGAATTATAGCTATTCTTTCACAACATAATTGATCAATTTGCTCTTTTCAGCAGCCTTTATGTAACTATAACAATAAATTTTTCATCACCTAATGTGTGAAAATCCCCACCTGCTGACTGCCATAATTTCTCTGAAAATGTTCCTCAATTTGTTTGAATTGGCTATTTCACGGGAAAAGCGCCTGTGATTACAACTTAGGGAAGCGAGACTCCTACACACAATTTTTTTTTCCCCAGTTGACTATTTCTATTGAAAATAATTCTTTTAAATTTCATAGTGATTATAAAAAAATAATTCCCTTCATGCACATTTATACAAAATTTTGTCCTATACCACCATGTTAAAAATTTAGAAAAAGCAGGATGGCGACGCAACCTGTAAGACAATTTTTACTGAAAGTTGATAGGCACTAATTTATGTCAAGGTGTAACTGCATACCAATTTGTATGAAATTCTGTGCAGTAGTTCCTGAGATACAATTGCCACAAAATTTTGTCACACACACAAAGACAGACAGACATTTTCTAAAAATAGTCAAATCGTGTTCTACAGCTCTCAAAACGTGTAAATCCATCAAAAACCCGAGGTCGAAAATTTTTACGAATCCAATACTTTCTTCTATTAAATATAGAAGAAAGTAAAAAAATATATTATGGCCACACACAAAAATTTTCCCTTTATTTCCCGATACAAGTTCACGCTATGCAAATTTTTTCATTAAAATACTTATTTATCAAAAATTATTTTCCATACTAAGTGGAGATGATTTTCGTTTCAGGAGAGCATAATACTAAAGATCATATGAATGTTAATTTTATGCTTTATAGACGCCATCTTAAAAAATGCATTTGTTCAGAATTATTTTTTGTTTAAAAAAGAAAAAAAAAATTCCATAACTTTGTTTCAAAATGTTACGGTTATTATTCAACCATTCGTTTTAAAATCTTGATGAATTTAAAAAAAAAAAAAATACGCATACTGAAAATTACACTCCTGTGGATAAGCAGTAATCCGGAATATACCAGAATTTTACCCTCATTGTTGATTATTGTCATAAATAATTCTTTTTTAATTTCACGAAAGCTGCTTAAAAATAATTCTCATTATGCACTTTTATAAGAAATTTTGATAATAAAATTTATGATAAAACAGGATGACAGCGCAAACTGTTGAGTGTGACATGCACTTAAATTTGATAGGTATCAATATATGTAAAAGTGCAACTAAATGTAATTTTTCGTAAAATTCTATACATAAGTTCTCGAGCTAAAGTTGACAGAAAAATTTTGTCACACAGACACACAAAAGAACAGACATACTAAAAGAAAGACAGACATCTTTTTTTTTATTATTATTGTCAAATCGTGGTTGAAACATCTCAAATCGTATCGTATACAAAGATCAATCACTAAAAACTTTATTTTTGCATTCAGAGCACCTCAAAAAGCATAATTATAGCAAAAATCACGGTTGAAATTTGTAATCCAAACCATGTTTATCATATGAATAGAGAGAGTAATTAGCATTATAAAACAGTTTTCCTGGACTTCAGTCAAAACATTTTTATCAATTACATTCAAAAGAAAAAGAATAATACATTCACATAATTTTAGGTAGCCCTGTATATTGTCTGTAAATTATAAACACATCGCATATTGCAATTAAATTCAGCACATTATTTTAAAACACATAACACAACTTGAAATGCACTGCCAACAATTTCCAAGTATAGCCCTATTATACCTGAATTATTTTGTTTGGCCCTGTAAATAAACAGTGAATGGTTTTCTTATTTTATTATGTACTAAATATGCTTTTATGCATATTATATATATATATTCATTTAAATCTGTTAAGTGTAGTCCAAAAGTGCCAGAAATTTCGCCCATAGACGTATTTAAATTCTTTTGGCTGGCTCTGAATACGAACTATTTCTCCAATTTTTAATAAAAAGTTATAACTATGATACAGATTTAGAATACCGAGTTTGGTGTTACAGCTAAAACCTTTTTCTTTTGCTCATAACAGACTCACATATAAACATAAATGCATAGAGAGAAAGAGAGAGAAATAGAGAGAGGGAGACCAACCGTTTAAAAACTGATTTTCTGATTTAGGGTTGTGTAAATGTGTAAACACAGCAAAAACTCAATTTTGACAATTTCTCCCAAATATACATATTATTATATACTAGTATCGCCCAGTGGTCGAAACTCGACCATTTTTTTTGCAAAGCGAGGCAAAGCAAAGTTATTGCCTTGTCCTAAACGGAATGCAATTGCAACACAGCTGCGGCAATTGTTTGCCAATATTCACTCTAACTGAATCAGCAGAGTTTTACTTAATATAACTATTTCTCTCTGTAGATGTTAGCCTTTCCTGAAATGAGAGAAAATCGCAACGTGAAAACGCCCCTTGTTGTGTGATACAGCCCAGAAGCTAATAGGTACCATGTCAGACCAAGGACCAACCAAGTATCAAATTCTGCTAAATTAATTCGATTGGTTCATAAAATACAGTGTTTGAACCAAAAAAAAAAAAAAAAAGATATTTTTCAAAAATGGTCGAATTGAGTTCGGGAAATTTCAAAACGTGTATCTTTATCGAAAACCGAAAATCTAAAACATTTCTGAATCTTATATTTTCTACTTATATATGCAGAGAAAAGAGTAATAAATCCACTTTTTAAAAAATAAAAATAAGTAGTCAATTTCACTAATTTCACTTAATTAAAATGCAAGGAAATCTCAAAACGTGTAAATTCATCGAAAACTGGAAATCAAAAGTTTTTATGTATCTTCTACTTGCTTCTTCTACCCACAAAAGCTAGCAATAAAGACACTTTTTTTAAAAAAAAGGAAGCCAATTTCAGTTAATTGAAACGTAAAGAAGGCTCAAAACATGTAAATTCAGCAGAAAACGGAAATCGGAATTTTTTCCGTATCGTCTACTTATACATGCAGCAGTTAGTAACAAATCCATTTTCCTTTTATTTAGTATATTAGTTGAATATTTATTGTTTAAATATCACCCTTTGAAATGAAATGTTTATGTTTACATTCGAAACTGGAAGTTTGCCATTTTTTTTCTGGAGTTTTGTGATTTTAAATAAAAATTTTATCAATTTTACAGAAAAAATAACTCAATCAAACACATGTAGACAGTAACTTATATATAACTATCCGCGATTGTAATGAAATGCTCGCCCTCTGGTGGGCTACGGTGAAATTACAATAAACATGGTTTAATTCGAATTCCATATAGCCGCCATTGCTAGCCGATGTTTAGTTTCACATATATTTATTGAATAAAAATGAATAAATACGGTAAAAAAGATAACACATACTTTTGTGTGCCACAGTGTAAATCCAAAGCATCAAGAAATCCAGAATTGAGCTTCCATTTATTTCCAAATGACGAATTTAAAATTTCAGTTGCTTCGGCTAATGGAAGTAAAGAATTAATCAGATGATTTGAAACTAATATTTGTCAACTTCATTTAAAATCTACTTCCGAATCGAACTTTGAATAAACTGAAGTATTTTTTCCAAAAGCAATCAATTTTCCATAATGTAATGGCGGAGAAATTATAGTACGAATATTAAGTAGAATAACAAGAACACTATTGGAGCACACGTGGCTAATGTTTACTAACAACTGCAGTGTTCACAAAGCGCCGTCTATCGATCATTACAAACGCGGATACCCAAATATCGGAATTAAAATCGGAAGACAATTTCCGTTATTTTTTAATAATTTTTTACAAAAAATTCAATGGACAATTAACATAGAAAATCTTTTACATGGCTCCATGGACAGACAGTGACGTCATCACTTCGCTTGCGTATAGTGATGCTACATTATACAAATTACTGTGCCTATGGTTTTATTTGAGCTTTATGAAATTGCTAGATTTAACAACTTTCTACTTTTAGGTATTTTTTAATGTGAAGGAATACGTGTATAAAAGGGAAAAATGGGGGAAAATGCATAAAAAATAAATGTATTTTTAAATACCTTCTTGACATCGTAAGAAAATAATATTTGTATTCGCACCTTCCGGCTAACCATACCTTTCGAATGATACCATTTTCAACCCTCTACTCCCATAATTAATATGTTAAAAAGGGACAACAAATTTTATGCTTGCCTATTAATATATAGATAAGAGGTTGAAATGCATCAGCTATAATTATTATTATTTTTTTTTTTTAATTTTTAATTATAAAATTATATTTTATTTCGTTTTCCTAGTTTAGAATTTAAATTCATATTTTATAGTAAAAGCTAAATAGCTCAGCTATAAAGTTAAGTATTTTAATTTTCCTAAAAAAATATTAAGATTATCTGTTTCAATAAGTAGAACTATTATTTAAATTAATAAATTTTGAAATGAAACTATTAAAAATAAGACTAAGAATCTAATTATACTTAAAGAAAATTTACTATAACTGTACTACAATAACTGATATAAACTATTACTTCTTAACAAACTATTCAGTTATACTATTTTAATTTATCAATTATGTATCCTTTCTCTCAGAATCATGACAATTCTGTCTCCACATAATTGATCAATTTGCTCTCTTGAGCAGCCTTTACATAACAAGAAAAATAACTTTTCATCTCATAATGTGCTAAAATTTCCACCTGCTGTTTACCACAATTTCTCCGAAAATGTTCCTCAATTTGTTTGAATTGGCTATTTCACGGGAAAAGTACATGTGATTACAACTTACTCCCTTATGTTAGGTTGGCTTCTAAATGATGCTGATAACGAAAAGCTGTTATTCACACAAGAGAGAAATCGAAGTAGAAACCTGGTAGACATTTGTCATCGAAAGTATATATAAAAATTAAGATATAGAGTTTTTCGAAATGAAAGTTAATATATTGAGAATAACAAATTTAATACTAGAGCTATTAGATGTTTGTCTGTATGTATATATACATAAGCACGTTTTTTATTGTAATTTTCAGTTTATTATCACTTTCCAATAGTGCTGGAAAGTATTTATGAGTTATTAACACTTTTCAACAAAGTTAAAAATTATTTATGACTTTGGTTTACCTGTCCGTCTCTCTCTCTGATGTCTGCTTTCTAACTTCAGTAAATATTTTTAGAATTCCTCCGAACTGATATACTTCATTGAAGTTCACTATCGCGTGTTCCCTATTGAAAATAGTGTAAGTACTTCAATAAGTTTGTGTACAGGGACACCCTAAAAAATTCCAAAACGTTGCGTTATGAGAGGTATTTCTATAAACTATGTTTTAATACTTTGTACTGTACAATGCATAATCAAACTGTCATTTATTATTCACGTACACAAAAGCATGTTTTCTACAGAAATATGATTATAAATGTGATTAGTACTATGGTTAACAAGGCCAAAAAAAATATCCAAATACATTAGAGACTTATGACTGGAAATTTCTAGAAATGCAATTTCAGTTGTATTGAGTGTTTTAACACATTCTAAATATATTTAAGATTAATTGTGACTTCTGTTAGTTTATCCGTTGTTCCTGCTTCAATTTAGTATTTATAGAATTCCTAAAATGGTATATGTTACTAAAGTTCAATTACATGTTAAAAATTATATAAATATTGTAACAAGTTTGTGTACAGGGAATTATTATAAATGGTTTCCAATGCATTATGATCTAGTATTCGTTCAATATGTATTTTCTTTATACGGCCTGTAACCTAGGAAAATTAATATGCATTATTCATATTAAAAAAAAAAAAAAAAAGAAAAGAAAACTTGTAGATTAATAAATTATAAGCATAAATTACTGATTTTTTTAGTGAACTACGTGGTGTAATAGAATCTTTTAGACGATATACAGTACAAATGCAATTTTTTTAAATACTTCTTTTGAAATGAAGCTATGAAGATGCCTTTGTAAGACTTCTTTCTTCATAGTTAAAAACAAAATGTATTTTTGTAGCCTCTCTGTTTTTAGATAATATACAAGACTACAAAAAAGTAATCGATACTTACGTATTAACCGCATGCCAGCGATTTGTGCATTTAATTATTTATATTTATGCATATGTACTTATGAACATTATAGAATTGACCTATGAAATATATTGTATTATCTTATATATTTATGTTTACGTACATAAATATCCCGCCAACGTCATACACTTAATACATAAGCATCTAAATCAACTAATACGCAGAGGGACATATAAGAAAGTGTTAATATGGCGAGTTACACATGTACTAGATAAATTTTTTAATTAGTTAAAACTGTGTGATTTTTGCAAGTAGAGTAAATGCACCAGTGATTGACACTTTTAGAGCAATCTCTGATGTTTTTAATGTTCTAGTCATCGAAAATATTTTTAGAAATCTTAAGTTAGTACATACGGTATGAAAGACATTCAGAACCACATATATGTTAAAATATATGCATTTGATAGCAATTATTTTTTTTTTTTATGAATTTTTATTTGGCACCCACTCAATGTTCCAGTAATTGACACTGCCAGTTTTTCATTTTATCAGTAATTTTCACCCTATGTTCCAGTGCTTGGCACTGCTAGTTATTCATCTTACCAGTTATTAGCACCCTACGCTCCAGTGTTTGACATAAAATGTTAAAATTCTTATATATAAAATATATGATTTTATTATTTGTCTTATTTATTAATTATTTCGGGATAGATGTCAATTACTGGAGCATGTCAATCACTGGAGCATGTCAATCACTGGAGCACCCTACATCAATTTAATTAAAATTCATTTTTGAGGAATATTTTTCATGCGTCCTTAACTGATTTTATAGCGATTTTCATTGCAATACCACTAATTATTTTAAGAATATAAAAAAAGCTCATACTATATTGATATTATGCATTTTCATACATTAAAAAAAAAAAAAAAAAAAGTCATCTTAATTTTCAAATGCAAAAAAAATTTTTTTTTTTTTTCTATCTTTATAGGTTTGACTGCAATTAAGTAATTTTTGTTTTGCTTTATGCCAACTAGTTCTTCAGTTATTTCTAAAAGGAAAGTGATGTACTTTCAGCAGCTGAATCAACTGAAATTATATCCTGATCAACATGAATAAAATAGTTTTTGAAGAAGTGAGAAGTGTTCAGCTGTCAAAGTTACTTCCTCTTCTACACGACATTGAGAGTTAGAATAAAGAGAATTTAAAGTTTTCGTAAGTACCTTTTAGAAGATAGTTTTATGTTACCTTATTTCACGTACTTATACTTTCGTAATATGTTCATTACAATATTTAGAATGTAAATAAGACATAGAATCAAATCCAACTATCACTTTTATTGCATTGATCAAATATTTAAAACATTACTAGCTTAATGTCAAACAGAAAGTTTCAGTTTAAAGAAGGCGTAAATCTTGAAAATGCCTACTTCCCTTTAGTTTAGGTGACCTGTATTAGTTATTGATATTTATGGAATTTTCCAATCAACTTTTTGCGTGTACTGTTAAAAAAAAAAAAAAAAAATGCAATTTCGTTGCCAGAAATTCTCTGTGAAAATTACAGAATTCTATGAAAGTTATAGAAAAATACGTTTTGTGAACGTAAATTTTCCGTAATTTATGAATTTTTTCTCAAATTACAGAGAATTCTGTAATTTTCACAGTGAATTTCTGGCAACAAAATTGCATTTTTTTAACAGTGATACTGTTTTTAATTTGGAAACTATGACCGTGATAAAAATCGAAATATATCCAAGTCATTCAGCTAGATTAGACTTAGAAACAACCGTAAAAAATTAAACTGAGTATATATTGTATTTAACTAATAAATATTTTTTTATTATTAACTAGGGGGCTCTGCCTCTTGCTCGCTCCGCTCACCAACTCCCGAGGGAAGCTTCGCCTCCCCCGACTCGCTACACTTATTAATCTCTGCGGCGCTCTGGCCGCCTATTCGCTTATTTGCCTTTCACTGAATACTAATAGAGCATAAAATAAGACAAAAGCGAAAATATGTTATAAAAATCTCCATACTCAATGTCAAATTAAAATACATAATTTTTAATACATTTTTTTTTTTTTTTCTTTTTTTAAATTAAATATTATGCTGAAAGTCAGTATTATTTATTTTTTCGGAATAGAAAGAAATTCGTAATATCTACACCATTTTGTGTCACAGCTTTAGTATATCAACTTCTTGGCGACTTTTAAATTTTTGTCACTTTTTTAGAATGTTTTTGTATAATTGCTTGTTTAAAGATATATGTATACACCCCTCGATAAAAAGATAGGTACAGAGGGTTTTTTAACACGCTTTTATTAGCTTCACCTCTATGTTTGTATGTTTGTAACCGCTCTGGGAGAAAACAAAAAATTTATATTGTTAAAAAAGACTTTTCCTACGTGAACGGCGTGGCGTTGAGGTATAGCTCCGCGCTACGAACCTACAGGTCTAGCGTTCGATCCCAGTCAGGGGAGATTTTTTAAAAATGGTTTTTGTTTAATTCTAAATTATTTTAATTAAAGATTTAAATGTATGTAAATATTATGGGGTGTCACTCACACGCTCTTCTCTTACCCTGCATTTTAATACTAAGATAGATATTTTGTGCTTTTTAGTTCACATTTCTATAAAAGCGTGTTCTTTAATTTTTTTAAACTATAATATTATTCTTTGATTTTTCATAAAATAACATTATCTAAATTGTGTTTATCATTTATGATTATCATAAAATAACACTATTCCCGGACTAATTTTTGTTTTAAGACAAATTTAGAAAAATTTTAAGACTAAAATTTTTCTAATTTAAGACTGCACACCGCGCCAAAAAGATAGGAACAATGTTTTTTTTTTATTTTTTATTTTTTTTTTTTTAATATGATTATTTTGAATATGAATATTTTGAATATGATTCAAATATTTAATAAGTTTTTGATATGATAATATTTTGTTACAATAATAAATAATCAGCACAATTTAGATAATGTTATTTTATGAAAATTTAAAAAAAAACCCTTTGTTCCTAACTTTCTGTCGCGGAGTGTAGTCTTAAATTAGAAAAATTTCAGTCTTAAAACTTTTCTAAATTAGTCTTAAAACAAAAATTAGTCCGGGAATAGTGTTATTTTATGATAATAATAAATGATAAGCACAATTTAGATAATGTTATTTTATGAAAAATCAAAGAAAAAACCCTTTGTACATATCTTTTTGTCGCGGGGTGTATATATTAGCACATATATTTTCTAATGCCTATACTTTTTACTATTGAATTTTTTAATTAATTTAGGACATCATTTAATACTCTCTATATATTTTTAACGAACAGCTAGATAATAAATTTACTCATCTGCAATTACCTGAAAGGAAAAAAAGTTTATTATTATTATTATTATTATTATTATTATTATTATTTGGAAAAATCTCCTACCGTTTCAATTTTTAATTATCTCCTACTTAATTCTTAAAATAACGAAGAATAAAATCTACTCGATTCTTTATAAAAGTTTTAGGTGATGAATTGTTTTCTTACCATAATTAGAAATATGAAATGTATCATAGAAATGTCTAATTCTGCAATGTTAAAAAATTATCAGTACTAATTAGAAAATTATTTCATTTATAAATGAGTTTGAATTTGAATCTAAAATATTTTTTTATGCCAAAATATATCCCAAGTATTTTAAAATGTTTTTTTAAATAAAAAAGGTAAATACACTTTAAAGACAAAAAAAAAAGCAGTGAATTATACAGGCACGACATTATCACATTATTCACAAAAGAAGAAAACATAAAAAAAAACTTATAAACAACATAAGAAATTGCCAGTAAAAAAATGAATTTTCTAAAAGAAGAAAAAAGAGATACACATTTATTATATTACTTTCTTCTATATGTAATATAGAGAAAGTATTGGATTCGCGAAAATTTTCGAAGTCCATTTTTTGATGGATTTACATGTTTTGGGATATGGAGGACACGAATTAATAGTTTTTAAAAAATGTCTGTCTGTCTGTCTGTCTGTCTGTCTGTCTGTCTGTATCATTTTTTTGTGGACGCTGTATCTCACGAACCAATGAATGAAACTTAACCAAACTTGGTATTTAGTTGCACCCTGACATAAACTGGTGCTGATTAGATTTTGGGATCAATCGCTCAATAGGTGGCGTTGTGATCGCATTTTATGCAAATTTTTAACATGGCAGCATAGGACAAAATTCCGTATAAATGGGCATAAAGAGAGTTATTTTACACTTGTGATTGTAAAATTAATATGAATTATTGATAATAGTAGTAGTTAGCTAGGAAAAAAAATTTGTGCATGGGGGGCATCGGTTCCCCCCCCCCCGGGGGGGAAAATCCCCCCCCCCGGGGAAGTAAATTTTCAAGATGGGTATCTTTCGAAAGGTCTCGTTGATAATAGTAATAGTTAACTTGGAAAAAAATTTTGTGCATGTGGGGGCATCGGTTGCCCCCCCACCGGGGGGGGGAAGTTACCACCCGGGGGGGGGGGCAAAGTTTCAAGATGGGTATCTTTCGAAAGATCTCGTCAATACCTTTAAAACGAATGGTTGAACGATAAATCTGTGATAATTTAAACCAAAGTTATCGATTTTTTTAACTTTTAACAAAAAAAAACTTAGAAAAATATCGCAATTTTTTTTTTTTTTTTTTTTAAACGAAATTTAACCAAACTTGGTATTTAGTTGGTCCCCGACATAAACTGGTGCTGATTATGTTTGGGGATCAATAGCTCAACAGGTGGCGCTATGATAGCATTTTATCTAAATTTTTAACATGGCAGCATAGGACAAAAAATCGTATAAATGTGCATAATTAGAGTTGTTTTAAACTTGTGATTGTAAAATTAATATGAATTATTGATAATAGTAGTATGTAACTAGGAAAAAAATTTTCTGCATGGGGGGCATCGCTTCCCCCCCCTGGGGGGGGAGTACCCCCCCGGGGGGGATAAATTTTCAAGATGAGTATCTTTCGAAAGGTCTCGTCAATACCTTTAAAACGAATGGTTGAACTATAAATCTGTGATAATTTAAAACAAAGTTATCGATTTTTTTCACTTTTAACAAAAAAAAAAAAAAAAAAAAAAAAAAAAATCGTACTTTTTTTTTTTTTTTTTTTTTTTTTTTTTAATATTGTTACAGATTGAATATGTATAGGTAAATATAGAAGAAAGTCTTGTGGTGGCCACAACATACTAGTTTTTTTACACCTTTGATCACATTTTAATTTTCCCGCAGAAAATGACGTCGTAAGATTGAAAGAACAGCGACTTCAAAAACTTTTTGCAAAATTTCAAATAGAGTACCTTAATAAACCCGATGTTTTAATTAATAACTTCGTTAATTAAGATGATAGAAATTTCTAACTTTTTTAAATGTCTACCTTGAAGTATTCCGCACATAGTGATACCTCTCATGACGCGGAGAAACCTTTGATAAAAAAAAATACGATTTTTTTTTTTTTTTTTTTTTTTTTTTTTTTTTGTTTAAAAGTAAAAAAAAATCGATAACTTTGTTTTAAATTATCACACATTTATAGTTCAACCATTCGTTTTAAAGGTATTGACGAGACCTTTCGAAAGATACCCATCTTGAAAATTTACCCCCCCCCGGGGGGGTACTTCCCTCCAGGTGGGAAGCGATGCCCCCACATGCACAAAATTTTTTTCCAAATTAACTAGTACTATTATCAATAATTCATATTAATTTTACATTCACAGGTTAAGAATAACTATGTACATTTATACGTATATGTACATTTATACGAAATTTTGTCCTATACTGCCATGTTAAAAATTTAGAAAAAATACGATCACAGCGCCACCTGTTGAGCTATTGATCCCCAAATGTAATCAGCACCAGTTCATGTCGGGGACCAACTAAATACCAAGTTTGGTTAAATTTCGTTTAAAAAAAAAAAAAATACGTTTTTTTTTTTTCTAAGTTTTTTTTCGTTAAAAGTAAAAGGAATCGATAACTTTGTTTTAAATTATCACAGATTTATAGTTCAACCATTCGTTTTAAAGGTATTGACGAGACCTTTCAAAAGATACCCATCTTGAAAATTTACTCCCTTCGAGGGGCGACTACCCCGCCCCCCAGGGGCGGTGGCAAGGCTCTTACACATACAAAAAATTTTTGCCAGTTGACTATCTCTATTAAAAATACTTCTTGTAAATTTCATAATGATTACTAAAAAAAAAATTCTCTTTATGCACATTTATACAAAATTTTGTCCTATGTCACCACGTTAAAAATTTAGAAAAAGCGGGATGGCAACGCAACCTGTAAGACAATTTTTACCAAAAGTTGATAGGCATTAATTTATGTCAAGGTGCAACCACATACCAATTTGTATGAAATTCTGTGCAGTAGTTCCTGAGATACAGTTGCCACAAAATTTTGTCACACACACACACACAGACAGAAAGACAGGCAGACAGACAGACATTTTCTAAAAATGGTCAAATCGTGTTCTACAGCTCTCAAAACGTGTAAATACATCAAAACACCGAGGTCGAAAATTTTTACGAATCCAATACTTTCTTCTATTGAATATAGAAGAAAGTAAAAAATAACACTTATTTAAAAAAAAATAAAATGCCCTTTTCTTAATGCACTAAAAAGAACAAAATAATTTTTTCAGCTCAGTATCGCCGATCTGAATACTTGCATTTTACTACTATTCCAATAAAATTGCATATCAAACGAAGAAAAAGGCGGCACAAACCATTTTATACCAAAATTTCCAATCTCGCTAATTTCAGCTCATATTTTTATAAATCCATAATAATTTAAATTTTTCTCGAAATTTTGGTATAAAATGGTATGTATATGTATAATTGTTATGAATGTATAATTGTTATAAATGTATAATTGTATAATTGTATAATATGTATAATATGTATAATTGTTATAAATGTATAATTCGTTTGAGGTGTAATTTTATTGGAATAGTAGTAAAATGCAAGTATTCGGATCGGCAGTACTGAGCTGAAAAAATTATTTTGTTCTTTTTAGTGCATTAAGAAAAGGTCATTATATTTTTTTTTAATAAGTATTATTTTTATTTATTTATTTATTTTATTTATTTATTTATTTATTTATTTTGTAACATTTTATAATTTTTATATTTTTGATGCTCTACCTAGATTAAAATCGCTGTTGTTAAATTAAACTTCTTGGCGAAAAATGTTCGGTGTACTTGAAAGCAAAAATTAAAAATTTGCCCAAGAGGATCTATAAATAAAACTGGTTTTAGTACAACATATATTAGAATCGTAAACTATATTAGCATTTTATCAATGTGTAAAAAAAAAAATTATGTAATAATGACGTCAATTTTTGTGAGATGCATAAGTAATTTTTTTATTGTTCACGTTTAGATAAATGTATTTATTTTCCTTTCAGGAAAAAAAAAAAAAAATGAACTTGTAAATTTTTTTGACAACAATTAAATTATGGATAAAATTTAAATGGCTAATTTTTTGCTATTATTAGCTTATTATTTTCATATTTTTATTAATTAAAAGAAAACTATTCGAAAATCTGACTGTGTTAAATTGTAGTATCAGACATGACTAATATTTTAGTGAAAACCCGAAGTCTTTAGGTGGTCTGATTGCTGAGATAGAAGCAAAAAGATGTGACACATTCGGACAAACGCCGGTGACAGACAGAGCGAGTATAAGAAAGGGTCTTAAAAAACATTTTATTTTATTTCTGGTAAAAAAAAAAAATAATAAATAAATAAATAAATAAAATAAGCGTGTATTTTATTTCTTTATTTTGGCATCAAATATTCCTTTCTTTTTAATCATTTTAAAGTTAAAATGGGGTTTTTTTTAATTTAATATCTTTTGATCCAAATATCTTTTGATCCAATTAACTGAAAAATACGGCATTTGCTAGATTTTGGCCTGATTAATACGTATGCCGTTTTGCGTAGTTGTCTGTCGATTGAACGGTACAGCTTTGTATAGCGAACTAAAAATCCGGACTAATAACAATCAGCTTCATATACTTATATAGGTATTCTTTAACCACATTTCTTGCGACCATGGAAGCCTCTGCGCAAGTGCGGATTGTACGAGTCCAGTGTTAAAATAGGGGTGATTGAGAGAAAACAAGCGATAAGAGAACACCGAATAACTGGATGTTTGCCAAATAACTATCTCCCGGCCAATTTTGCATCCCTCTGAACTTTTGGACTCGGCCTCACTGCTAGTCGTAGGAAACGTGGTCGCACTATAAATTACTGCATCTACAGATGATATTTACAATGACACTTCTCTTCTATGTATGATTTTTACAAAGAGACCGAGGGAATTCGGTCACCCAGGTTACAACGCCTTCAATACATAGTGTGGAAAGCATTAGATATAGTAATATACAGTAGCCGCCGCTTTATAAAATCACGTTTGTTTTCATCGAAATGATTTTATTAAGCGACTGATTTTTATATCCGGCGAACATGCCCGAACTCAATAAAATAGTATTCATTATTTAAATATGGAAAAAAAATTCTTCTTCGTCCTTCCATCTTTCAACTAGCCATCCGTAGGAATGGAATTTTTGTTACTTATCATTCAAGTAAAATTTTCAGGATTTAAGGACAAAATTCCGTAAAATATGGAAATTTTCTCCGACCTGGCATTCTTGTGCCAATCTAGAAGTCCTGCGTTGATGACTTTTGCTTTTCCTATTCAGTTTCGCTTGCGGTTCCCTCTTCCGTTTGGTACAATTTAGGCACTAATATCATCTTTATTCTTATGTTTACATGAAGCAAATTGAGAAATTCCAAGCTTTGATGTCGCCTTCCTTTGACTATACATTTGAAGAAAACGATCCATACTTTGCCAAAATTTAACGCTTTACCTTCAAAATAAAAAAAAATTCTGCTTGCATATCTTGCAGCTAAGTTGCTACAAAATAAGAACTAGAAACTCTATTTGAATATTTAAAAACAGAAAAAAATACTCATTGGCAATAGTCATTCCTTGAATTCATAACTACAACACATGGCGGAGAGCGTTTTTTTTTTTTTTTTTTCTTTTGTTTGAGGCGTAAAATTTTTGACAAAGAGTAATAATCTGATGGCTTGCTATGTTTTGTGTCTTTTTTTTTCTTTTAAAAAACCCGGTGAGAAAATATAATCCGTTGTTTAGCTTACATACATGGTCATTTTCACTGTTGAAGAGATTTCTTTTGAGTTTATTAACCGGCGATGCTGATTTTATTAAGCGGCGGTTTGTATTGATTTGTTTCCGGACCCAACAATTTGATCAGATTAAGCGGCTGATTTTATTAACCAGTGATTTTATAAAGCGGCAGATACTGTATATAGATCTATCATCCCCATGTTAACGTGCAAAGATTTTTGATGCCGAAAACGTTTTTTGCCATCAGCCATGAGAGAGTATAAAACTCGGAAACAATAATGGAATAGAATGTTGATATATATTGAAAATGCCGAAATACTGCTCGGCTTTTAATTGTACAAATATATTTATGAAAGGAAGTGGAATAAGTTTTCATAAGTAAGTTAAATTTAACTAATTTATGAAAAATATGATTTTTTTATAATCAGTTGCTTTGTTATTATTATGGTTTAAATACTGTTTTGCTTTTTAATGGAATACTTTTTTTTTTTTTCATATTTTTTAAGTTTTTATATTAGTAAGTAATATCGAATTTTCAAAATTCTTTTAAATGTAGTTAGCAGCGGCAGAGGTAAAGCCCGCTTGTTTTAATATATTATAACTAGTATTACCACAAGACTTTCTTCTATATATAATCTTATACAAATTTACGCAATACAAATTATTTATTAAGTTATAATTTATCAAAGATATTTTCCAGGACGAATGCAGACGATTTTTTTCTTAAAGTAGTATAGTAATGAATGCCGAAAAAAATCATTTTGTGCAGACATGAAAAGACATACAGTCGAACCTCGTTAACGTGAATCTCAAGGGGGATCAAAAATCTGTTCATGTTATCAGTAGTTCATGCTATCAGTAACTGATCTTCATATAACTAAAGTAAGCTTCATTTTGACGGGGATTGTGGTAACAGTTCATGTTAAAAGTAATTCACATTAACGAGGTTCGACTGTATATATATATATATATATGTCTACATATATATATATATATTTAACATTAAAAATAAAAGAAATCGGTAGCATCGTTTTAAAATAATACAGATCTATGGTTCAACCATTTGTTTTAGAAATATTGACGAGTTCTTTCTAAAATATCCACATTGAAAATTACCACAGGCCCCGGAGAAGGGCACTTCCCTCCCGGGAGGAAAGCAATGCTCCTACATGCACATTTTTTTTTTTTTCAAGTATATTACTACTATTATCAATAATTCATATAAATTTTACATTCATGCGTTAAAAATAACTCTCATTATGTACATTTATATGAAAGTTTGTCCTATACTGTCATGTTAAGTACTTAGAAAAAAATATGATGGCAGCACCACCTGTTGAGCGATTGATTCCCAAATCTAATCAGCACCAGTTTAGGTCAAGGTCCAACTGAATACAAGTTTGGTCGAATTTCGTTCACATTAGGGGCTATAATTCGAAATTGCTAGAATTGCATTTTTAGTTGTGTTAAGCGTTTCTTAAAGTTTCGAACAAGGTTTAAGAAAATATTATGATATTAATTAGCTTTCCTGCCTGTCTGCTTGCCCACCTGTCCGCGCTCCATTTCCGAGTAAACCCAATTTCTGCTAAATGTTGTGGCTGGCCAATGAAGGGTTAACACAAATTTTCTTGAAGATGAAGATATGTCCAATCGTTTTAGCTCTCTAAAAAAACACTTAACCCCAAAATTTAATCAAAATCATTACATTTATTTCCGAGTAAACCTAATTTCTATTATATGTTGTGATTGGCAGTTAAACGGTTAAAGCAAAATTTCCTGAATATGAGAATATGTGCAATTGTTTTAGCTCTCTAAAAAAGGAAAAAAAAAAAAAAAAAAACACTTAACCCCAAAATTTCTCAAAATCGTCACATTCACTTCCGAGTAAACCCATTTTATGCTATAAATTGCGACTGGCCGTTAAAGGGTTGACGCGAATTTTCCTGAAGGTGAGGATATGTCCATTCATTTTAGCTCTCTAAAGAACACTTAATCCCAAACTTTTATAAAAATCGTCATATCCATTTAATAGTAAACCTAATTTGTATTATATGTTGCGACTGGCCGTTAAAGGGTTAACGCGAATTTTCCTGAAGATGAGGATATGTCCAATCGTTTTAGCTCTCTAAAGAACACTTAACCCCAAACTTTTATAAAAATCGTTATATCCATTTTAGAGTAAAACCAATTTCTATTATATGTTGCGATTGTCGGTTAAAGGGTTAACGCAAATTTTCCTGAAGATGAGGATATGTCGAAACGTTTTAGTTCTGTAAAAAAAAAAAAAAAAAAAAAAAAAAAAAAAAAAGACAATTTTAAACTTTAATCAAAATCGTTATACCCATTTCTGAGTAAACTCAATTTCTACTACATGTTGCGATCGGCAGTTAAAGGGTTAACACTAATTTTCTTGAAGCTAAGGATGTTAAAATTGTTTTAGGTCTCTAAAAAGCATTTATCCTAAACTTTTATTAATATCGTTATAACCATTTCCGAGTAAACATAAATTTCTACTTTATATTGCGATTGGCAGTTAAAGGGTTAACTCGAATTTCTCAAACAATAAGACTAAGTCCAATCATTTTTTTCGACCCGAAAAACTCCTAAACAGACAGAAATAGTAGATGGAAACGATAAATTTCTTTAAATGTCGTAATTCCATACAAAAAAAAAAAAAAAAAAAAAAAAAAAAAAAAGAAGAAGAAGAAGAAAAGAGAGAAAGAAAAATGAGTATCTGGAGTTTTTTCATTCATCTTTAGTACATAAATTACTCATAAATTTTATTTGCTAAATTATCTGTGTGTATTACCGTGTATTTTCACTCGGGGAAAGGCATCCAAAAGAGAGTAAAATGGCCGTCTTTCCCCGAGTAAAAAAGGCATCACTTTTTCGCCCTCGCTGATCAATCTATGTCTTATTACTATATCTATGGTGGAAAGCGACCAGCAAATCAGTGCCTTAAGCCTCTCACCAGAACTCAGTGCGATCAAGTTTGTGGCTTGAAAAACTCCCTATCGGTTAATTATGTGCTTAGATCTCGTGATTGAGCAGACGAAACTGGGAAAACCCAATCAGCTCTTCGATTCGAGCATAAAAATCTATCGCAGCGCCATCTGGGAAGCTTAATTTTTTTTTTTTTTGTAGTATTTTAAGCATTCGATCATAAGCGCTTGCCACACTGTATGTTCTAGGTGCTGTACCCAGGTATCCGCGTTTGTAATGATCGATAGATGGCGCTCTCTGAACTGCAGTTGTTAGTAAATATAATAGCCACGTGTATTACCACGTGTATTACCTACATTTATTATAGGGCAGTTCCTTGTTTGTAAACAAACATCTCAACTTTTATGAGTGGTTGGCAAAAAGGCTTGGGAAAAGCATAGCGATGGCGATTACTTGATTACTACCAACGGAAAATCAATGATGGGCGGGGCGCGGGAAAGTCGAGCGCGCTTTTTTGCCAACCACATGACGTCACGAGGAAATGCTCTATTGTTCTTTCTCCGCCATTACATCATGGAAAATCGATTGCATAATATGATGATATGCAGTGGTGTGATAATTTCACCTTAGCCCACCAGAGGGCGAGTATTTCATTACAATCGCGGATTATATTTTAAATTTTTTTTAAATGTTCGCACGTTCGTTCAAGGTGATAGTTAAAAATTGGTAACAACGCTCTCTGAAAAAAAGAGTACGACTTGTCATACTAAAAACAAGCATCAAAGTGAAATGAAATAATTGATAAATTATCTCAATTTAATTCGGCAATCTATAATAATTAAAATTTTTCTTTTTAAATATAATAAAATTTATAGGCTCTTTGTTTAGATAAGAAAAGAAAAGAAAATTATTTTATCACCTGAATAACATCATTTAATTTAATTTTTTGGCGTATAGAGAGAAAATAATTCAACAATTTGTTTTTAGAGAGTAATCTTTAAAACTGAAGTTCTTCTTTTAAGATATGAGTTTAATTTTTAATACTAAAACAAAATGTGAATGCTTCGATTGCTTCAGAGATGCCCCATTTCATCCAAATTATTGTCAAATACTTAAAAATATTCTTCCAGATGACCCCATAGGTAAGTAAATTTTAACATTAGATTTATTCTTGTACTATAAATAAATAACTAAACAAATTTTTACATTGGTTGGATAGCATGCAAGAATCTAGTACAGCTTTAGTAACAGCCTCCCTTTGCAACTTTTGAATTTTCGTCACCATATTGGCGATGAAATTTTTGGTTCTTGTCAAGAATGAGCAATGGTTGCCAAATAGACGATAAGCACACTAAGACTCCTGTAAAGCACACCATACGTAGTGGTCTTTTTCTCGCCAAATCGCATACAAGGATAACAACACGACGTCCTGTTGGCATCGTTAAGATTTGAAATTGCGCCAAGGGCGTCTCTCATTGTTGCCTAAACCTAAAGTTTTTTTAACTTAAAAAGTATTTAAATTTTTAAAAAAATAGCATTTATTTTCATTGTGCATTTTATTATTCCTTTAATTTTTGGCAATATTTTATATTCTATTCATATTTATAGAATAGAGCTAAATTAAAGTGGCGCTTACGTAAGTACGAAGTAAAGTTGTAATTTTTAAAAAGGCATTTATTTCTACAAAATGATCTAATCACATTAAAAACCAATAATTTTGAATATTGTTTATGTCACACAAGCAGGCTTTTGCTGCTTCGCTGGCCACTATATTTAAAGAAAACTCTTTATATATATATATATATATATATATATATATATATATATATATACGAGGGTTGTAAATTAAATAGTGGCAACTTAACCTTGAAACTCGCAGAAGGGCGGGCATGCGCAAATAGGATATGGGAGCGGTGAGGTGGCGCTGTTGTCGATGTGTAGAGTGCAAAAAGCAGTCGATCTGCTAAGAAGGGTAGTTGTGTGGCGTTAAAGTGAGGAGTTTCGTTTCCATCGCTCTAAAGCATGTTTTCTAAAGGTGATCAGCGGTCGTGGCTTAAAATCGAAGTTGCCCGTGGCAAAAATGCCACAGAATGCTATCGAGGATTAGTAGAAGCCTGTGGCACAAATGCTTTACCGTATAGGACAGTAGCACGATGGGTTCAAGCATTTCGTTCGGGTCGGAATGAGACTGCGGATTTGCGACAACAAACATAGGGGAAGCCGGGGTAATAAGAGACAGGGGTTATAAGAGACGCAGTCAAAAAACCCACCAAAAAATATACTTAGACAGCATTAAAAATATGTAATATTAAGTATCATGTGTATTCTTTACTATACACTGATTGAAAAGTTTATAACATATTTTGAATTATTTTTATACTACGAAGAAAAACCTTCACTTTGAACTTACCCTGAAAGTTCGTGACTTTTTCTAAATTTTTCTTTATTTTTTTTTTTTTTTTTTGTAAGTAAGATGTTTGGGATTTATTAATTTGTAAACTTTTGACCAAGACTATGACTTTTGATGTACAATTTTTTAAAACCTTGAAAGCATTCTTTATTTACATGTTCTAGGCATGTTTCTTATTACCCCATTTTTATTTTTTGTGGGGGCAATAAGAGACATGAATCTCTTATTACCCCCGCTGTTAATTCCTGTGTCCCCCCCAATTGTAGTTCCTGTTAATTCTGCCTGACTAGTTTACGAAGAGTTTACCTAGTGTTAGGCCCAGTCTAAGTTTAACAAGAGAACATTTTTGTTTTCACTTTAAATCAAAATGCAGTTCCACTCATTAGGCTAGACCATATTTAGTTGATATGATTATGTAAATTTATGTTTAGAATGTGTATAAGTTAGTATTTAGTCATTAATACTTCATTACATAATAAATAAGTTCATTTATAATTACTAGAAAAATATTTTATAACATTTTGTTCGCTTGTATACACTTCAAAGATACTTCTTTTTTGCCTATTTTCGACTACACTTTAGAAAATGGGTAAAATATTTTCTGTCCATTTTAGAAATTATATTGATGTTTTTGGTTAATCCCTAGGTTATGTTGATTATGTAGAACTATCATTAAGTGCAATATTATATTATTTAGGACCTAATATTAAAAGAAATGAATTTCACAAACGCATTTATGACAGTTAATTTTCGAGCAAACATATTTTTTGAATGGATGTAAATAATAAAAATTTAAAACTATTGGCTGATTCAGAATTGTTTCCAGATATCTTTAATTATCTCACATGATTTTACATTGCTATATATGGACAGTTACAAGCCTGGTCTCTTATTACCCCGCGTGGGGTTATTAGAGACAAGGATTTAATGAAAATTAAAAAAAAGAATTTAACAAAAAAATTAAGTTCAAAAATCACCTAAAAAATCAAGAGGAGTCCATTTAATGAAATTAATACGAGACATTTATTTCAAGTTATTTAGATTAATAGTATAGATTTTATTAATATTTTTTGTCTCTTATTACCCCGGCTTCCCCTAATTTAGAGCGATGAAAACGAAACTCCTCACTTTAACGCCACACAACAACTACCCTTCTTAGCAGATCGACTGTTTTTTGCACAAGCGTCTACGTCTTAATCAGCAACTTTTACTCCCCACTAGTGCGCATCTAATCCTGCGCAGACAGATGGCAAGTGATACTCCCCGTCCCCGCTCTCAATGAAAGACGGCAAGTTTTGCTCCCGTCCTGTCCGTTGCTTGTTTCGTTTTCGTAGAAAGACTGTTTAAATAAAGACGTTGAAATTAAAATAATAATAAAATAAAACTATATACACATATCAATACGCAAATTTCTTCTTTCACAAAAGTTTTCTGTTTCCTCATAATACAGATACATTTATTTATAATGAGAAATAAGTTTAAAAAAATCGATGATAGTATAGTGAATTTAAAACATATTTATTATTTAAAAAGATAAACCTTGCTTATTAGTTACTTTTTAATTACTGGATAAGTTATTTATTTTATTGAAAAATTTTTGTGTAGCTTTTGGGATGCAAATTGCATAGAAAAAGAATTTGAAATTCACAGATGACAGACATAAAAAAATTAATATATTTTCCAAAGTTTTAAGGATTCTTTTTAAAATATCTTTGTACGCTACACACTTTATTATTCACTTTTTTGTGCGTCAAACTATGTATTTTTATTTGACCAAAAGTAATTTTGCTTTAATAAATGTATAGCGAGGGATATATAAGTATCAACAAGCAGTTTAAAGAAAAGCATTTTTTTTTTTTTTACTTAGGGCCAAAAAATTTCAGCAATACTGCTTAGAGTTATTAAAATTCTGCGTATCCAAATTAAAATATTTAAAGAAATTTTCTTCTATTCTTTATTTATTTATTTGTTTGTTGAAACTGACAAATCTCTCTATTTATATTTATTTATTTTGTTTGCTTTGTTTTTTAAAAAAGATTTTCCAGGAAATCAAATATTGTTTTTGATATAAAATTATTCTGTCAGTTCTACACAACTTCAACTGTTGGAAATTGCTAGGGTGCAATTTGATTAAAATATTGACTATTTAAGTGAGAAATTGTTGCACGCAAATATATTTAATAAGTCATTTACGCACACACAGAGGGAAAAAAAAAGTAAGAAATAAAAGAAAAGCGTATCCCTAGATGATGGCACAAAATTGACTTTTTTTAGAATTATGCTTCTCTGATATAAAAATCATGTATATTGATCATGAAAAACATTTTGTTAAATAATTTTAATAAATAATTTGTATTGATCGAATCTGTGCAGGAAAACATAGAGGAATGTCTTGTGGTGGCTACAACTTACTAGTTTATTATTGAATACATCATACTCTCAAACGAAAGAAAAGAACATTCAATATACAGCATTCAATGCAATTATAAGTAGATTAATAGTCTTAACTTATTGAAAATGTTACGTTTATCACTATGCAATTACCTTATATTTGTACGATATGTCTTTAAGCACATTTAGATATTTAACATTTGATATAATATTAGACACTAAGCGGAATCTGCTGCAGAAGATAGCAGCGTTGAAATATTATGCAAACAATTACAAACATATCATGACATATTAAGTATTAAGATGATTATTAAAATATTATTAAGGATATGAAATTTATTTAGATTTCATTACAGTGTATTTCATTATTCAACAGCATTTTCTTTTCCTCTCTCTCCAAATTATTTCTTTTACTAGGTTATTTTATATATAACACTGTTAAAGTAAAGACCAAAACAAAATATTAATTCATACTAGAACATTGATAAATTTCTGACATTTTTTGCTTCGCACCTTGAGTACATATCAAATATACAATCTATCTAGAATGATAGACAGATAATACACACACAAGCAGTGTATCATTACAGTTGCATTTTTCACAAAATACAAAAATTAAAAATAATAAGTTATCATTTTTTTTAAGCATTTCAGTATGTGTACTGGATTGTTTAATGAAAAAACCTTTTATTAAAAAAGTCTTTTTAAAAAAAACTAAATCATAGTTGAAAAGTTCAAATTACTTAAAATTCAACAATATTAAAATATATAAATCTATATGCAGTACAGTGGGCTAGTATTGTACTTGAATAAGACTTTTTTCAATGGAAAAACAATTATTTTACCATTCCATTTCATATTTAAAGGAGAGAAAAACATAGTTATGTATGTGAGATGATAAATCTTTAAAAGAACTATGTTGCTAACAATGAAATATACAGAGGCATCTTTAATGGTGTGCAAATTGATTATTTATAAGCCTACTTATATTTTAACATTTTGTTAATGAAATTTTAAATTTAGTTTAAACCCAGATTAGACAGTAAGTAAATATATTCAGCAACCCCCCCCCCCCTCCATTTATCAATTTTTTGTTTATACTACTGCTGCTTCATAGTTAGTTTTGCAATAATAATTTTAAAGCTGTCATATTCTATACATAATAAATTTTTCGATATATTTCTAGAACACTATATCATTAAACACATTTTGATATATTATCCGAAATTTACTTTATCCCTACCATTGACTTCGAAAAAAAAACTTCTCACTTAAATAGAAATTATCGAACAGGAAGCTGTAAAAGATAGCATGAAGCACAGCAGCTTATCTATTTATGAAACAAAATAATTTATATTATTCATTGAAAATATAAAAGTGATATTTGTCTACTTGTTAGTAATTACATAAAAAATTTAATTCCACCTTTTAAATCGCATATTCATAGGAGAAACAAAATAAGTAGCACTCAACTATATTTTCTTAATTTATTATTACGAGCAAATTATTATATGTAATGTTGCCCCGAATTATATATCAGAGAATTATACTTTTCGTTAGTTATATTATATTGATTATTATAATTACAATACTTATGCATAATATTTTTTAAAAATATGGGGGAGAGGGAGTCCATAGCCAAATGAGCCCAGGGCACAATCTAACTTAAATCTGCCTTTGAGAATATGTAAGTCAGTTCAACAAAATACTTTGCAATAACCAACAAGAAAATAAGAATAATTAATTATTAAGCAGTATTAAAATATATTATTTACTCTTAGCTGAGCTAAAAGTAAATAAGAAACTTTATAAATTTTTTAATGCATTCACAATTTCATATAATACTTCTAATTACCAGATTTCTTTTCTTAATCAATATTTATTACAAAGTGCCAAAGTAAGATTTTTAAATTACGTTTTCATTCCAAAGATTTACAAATCTTAAAATTCTCAAAAATTAAAAATCCTTCCAGCTCTTTTGAAAGGGTAGGTTGATTCCTTTTTTCTTATCATGTAGCCACCATTTTGAAACAAAATGACAGCTAAAATTTGTAATGGGCATGGTGGGAATATATTGATGAGGGCTATATACATATGGAGTTTTAAGCAAATCGGTTCATAAATACTTTTTTTTTCTTTTTTTTTTTTGTCAATTTTAAATGCATATCAATCAGGCAAACAAACATATCAAATACATTTGTGAGATGAGCCTACTCAACAAATTTATTTCATATTAATTCAGTATTTCAAAAGTTATCATGCTGACTAAATTTCATGTGGCCACCACTCGGAAACAAAATAATGGAGCACACTGCTCAGTTAACTAATGCAAGATATCTGTAAGATAAATCCACTGTCCAACTTTGGTTTGAATAAATTCAGTATTTCAAAGTTATTGTGAAAATTTTTTTTTTTTTTTTAATCAAGTGTCAACATTCAGTGTTTGCAACTTGGACACAAATTTGCAGAGCAACTTGCCCAGCAAAATCATTTATGATATTTGATAAGTCCACAGTCAAACTTTGGTTCGAATTGAGTATTTCAAAAGTTATCATGATAATAAATTTTCAAGTGGCTGCTACTTGGAAATAAAAGAGCAAAGTGAGATGCCTAGCAAACTTAGCTAAGATAATTGAATGATAAGTCCACTGCACAAATTTTCAAGTGGTCGCCACTTGGTAACAAAACAGTAGAGCAAGTTGACCAGTGAATTTATCCTAAATATTTGAGCCATAAGTTCATAATCCAACTTTGGTTTAAATCAGTTTAGTATTTCAAAAGTTATCGTGATGGCACATTTTCAAGTTGTCACAACTTGTAATCAAAATAGATGAACAAGTTGCGAAGTGAACTCATAAAAAAATATTTATATGATAAATTCTCTGTCTAACTTTAGATCGAATTAATTAAAAATTTCAAAATTCATCGTGTTGATAAATTTTCAAATGGTAGCCTTATTTCACATGGTCCCACTTAATATCCAAGAAAGGGTATATTGCACTAAAGTAAAAAAGAAGCAAAAATAAATAAATAAAATGTTCAAATAATTATAACTAAAAACTGCTTCCAGATTAAGTGAAAATTCATAACATAATAGTTTCTAATTTTTAAAAACCAAAATTAAATGAATAGTTGATAGGGATATTAATTATAAGTCGTATAAATAGTTGTGAAAATTGCATATATTTTCATAGAATGAATTAAAATATGAGCTTTTTAAAAAAAAATTAATGTATTATAATAATTCTGCAATAGCAATAAATTTGAATGATTTTATGTGACTCTGTAAAAATGAATTATAAAGACTAAATTAGGTATTTGCACTGAGTAATGAAGTATCTTAGTTTTATATAAAATATATTTATTTCCTGGAAAATCTTTCTTACAAATAATAATAATAATAATAAAATAAATAAAAATAAAATGAATGAATGAAGAGACAGAAACTCTAAGCAGTATTGCTGAAATTCTTTGACACTTAGCAAAAAGAAAAATGCTTTTCTTCAAAATGCTTGTAGATGCATATATATCCTTGCTATACATTTATTTAAGCAAAGTAAATTTTGATTTAATTTTAAATAAAAATACATAGTATGACATACAAAAAAGTGTATAATAAATAAGGATATTTTTAAAAATAATCTTTAAAACTTTGAAAAATATATTAAATCGTTTAAGTTTGTCATCGATTAAAAATTCTTTTTCTCTGCAATTTGCATCTTAAAAGCTACATAAAAATTTTACAATAAAATAAATAACCTATGCTGCAATTACAAAAGTAAATAATAAGCAATGTTTATCTTCTTAAATAATAAACCTGTTTTAAATCCACTATCATTGATTTTTTTTTTTTTTTTTTTTAATTTATTTTACACTATAAATAAATGCACCCATATTATGATGTAACAAAAAACTTTTGTTAAAGAAGGAATTTACATATGAATATATATATATATATACCTATATATATATTTTTTTTTTTCCTGTTCAAAAAGCCCTTTACACAGGCAGGAAGCACGCAATATGCCATTTTAAATGGACTTTTACGAAAACAAAACGAGCAACGGACGGGAGTAATAGTTGCCGTCTTTCCCTGAGCGAGGAGTATCACTTGCCGTCTGTATGCGCAGAACTAGATGCGCGCAATTTGAGAGCAAGACTCCCGGGAGTATGGTTTTGGGAGTAAAAGTTGCTGATTAAGACGCAGACGCTTGTGTTTTTTGCACTCTACACATCGACAACAGCGCCACCTCACCGCTCCCATATCCTATTTGCGCATGCGCGCCCTTCTGCGAGTTTCAAGGTTAAGTTGCCACTATTTAATTTACAACCCTCGTATATATAAAAAAAAAAAAAAAACTGAAATTGCTCAAAAGCTCGATTTGGGTTTCCGCTCAGAGTCTCGAGTGCCTGTTCCTAATGCCTGCGACAATGGCTTACCAGTGAGCTTTCATTTGGGTGCTTATTAGATGACAGCTTTGGAACAGACAGTATCGAAAAAATTGACGTAGTACATTCGGCTATAAAACAATTGTACGCGGAGAGCACACGCTTTAAAATGGTACGCTGTCAAGATCAATGTAGGGATCCAAATTTTCTTTTTGGAAAATTAATTAACCGGTTAGAATGATATATTTTTTAAGGTTTATAAAAAAAAAAAAAAATAAATAAATAAATAAAAATATATATATATTTGTTTCAGCATAATAACACAGCGGACGAAAACTGCTTATCTTACCTTAAAGTCTTTATCTCTATTTATGGGACACCCTGTAAATCAACAACATGATTGTCACCAATTTTGTAGATATGATTATAGCCAAAACTTTTTTTCACTCAATTTTTGGTATTTCTGCAATGTTATTCGGTGCAGTTCTTTTCTTCTTTTAGAAAGATGTCGCTTAATGCAAAAATTGTACTTTTTGAAACCATTTGCCTCTGATAGCTGGACTAAAGATTGGAAATCAGTCACTCATCGAGATTTTATTTTTAGAGATGACCTCTGGTCAATCAAATTTCCACCAAAGGACTTGGACTTGAGACCGGAATTCCAGGAATATACTTGTAGAAAATGGTGCGAAGAAATACACAATGAGCCTTTTCCAGGTAAATTTTACTTCCTATTGTTTATCAATTCGGATAAAGTGAATTTTCCCCCATTTAACAGGATTTTTATTTATTTTTATTTTTTAATTATTTATTTATTTATTTTACTGACGTTTGTGAGATTGACAAAAGTGACAACGATAACAGCCGTTTAATTCCAGCATTTGCTATTTCGTGGTTTAGGTTCTATTGTTTTGAGCGATAGAGAATAAAGTGGATTTTTTGGATTCATTTTAAAAATTTGTTCTGATATGTTATATTTAAAGCATTATTGTTGATTAAAGCAGAGTGTGTAATATTAATTTATGTATTATAATTTATTAAAATAAATTTGTTACGATATCCAGTATAGCTTCCAATGATATTGTTGTGAATGTGAATGAATTTTTGAATAAATATGACAAATATACCATAGACCTATTATAAGAGTGGACGGAGCATTCCATTATTAAGGGAGTATAAGAAAAGGTGCAAAGATGAAACCATGTGAATGTTGAAGAAGGTTACCTTTTTTGGCATTTATTGCGTTACTGGCAATTTTTTGTTTTGAATATAAATGTATATATTATTATTATTATTATTAAAAGATACAACAGGCAAAACTAGGTAAAATATTACAGCTGCTGAAATTTATTTTTACCTTGTTATTAACATCTAACAGAGTTCAAAAGTTTTTAATAACTTTGGTTTGTCTATACTCGTTTTAACTCTCATAAATAATTATGAACATTTTTGAAATAATATAAGATATAATATAGTTAAACTAATTCAATTTAGAGAAATAAGTATAGCAATTATAAGCATTTTATAAAAATAATTACTTAAAAAGAACGAAATATTAAAATATTAAAAAGAATCTTACCTGCGAAATAAAATCCTTATTTTACATAACTTCTAGGGTTTATAAAGTACATCTAATTACTATTTCTTGCTATAAAATTCTTTTTAAATTCAAAACAATCTAACTTTTAAAGTGAAATAAAATTTTTAAAAAGAACTTTCAAAGGAAAAAGGAAGATATCGCCTGCTTAATAAAAAGCAGAGTTTAGAGCATGGCGAGTAAATTTCAATATTGGCCAGTTTGGCCTCCTGTAGGTCAACATTCACATGACCTTTTTATGAGTTATCTTTGCCACTAAAAAATGTTGCCATTGTCCCGCCCACTTTAACAAAACTAACGTCCTGCAATTAAATAATTCCATTCTCACAGGTACTCTCCTCCCTAATATTCATGTCCAACAGCTTTCTAACAGCTGGCAAATACACCCAGCACAGGATGCTGCTTCCCTTTTCATAAATTGTGCAAAAAACAGCTTCTCCCCGTCTGCTCAACTGGCGATCTACACTGATGGCTCCAAAACCGATCATGGAGTGGGAGCTGCACTCTGCGTTTTAAACAATAACAAAGTTCTCCATCAGTGGGCAGGCAGGCTCGCAGACCACAATTCGGGCTTTCAGGCTGAGCTCTTTGCCATCCTGAAGGCAGTTGAGTGGTCAGAAAATAACTCTCCAGACTACAATCAAATCTCAATCTTCAGTGACAGCCTCTCGAGCCTGCAGGCCATAGCTCGCCACAAGAGCAGACACCCACAAGTAATTGAAATTAAAATAAAGCTCTCAAAATTAAAAACTAAAATCTCCCTGGCACACGTTTCTGCCCATAAGGGGGTCGTCGGAAATGAACTAGCGGACTCTCTTGCAAAATCAGCAACAAAATCTAGTGACATAGCCTATTCACTCCCAGCTCCCCCTTCCTTCATAAAATATCACCTAAATCAAAAACTAATTAATGACTGGCAGAGTCTCTGGAGTGTGTCTCCAAAAGGGAGATACACTCACGAGCTAATACCAAATGTCTCACTCAATATTTGGAACCTCTCTCCGGAAATCTCTGCCTTTCTGTCAGGTCATGGCCCCTTCCCCAAATATCTCCACAGATTTCATTGCCGACGATCACCCTTATGTTCATGCGGTGAGGAGGGGACTGCACAACATTACTACTTTCACTGTCAACTTACAATACCTTACCATTTAAGGAACCCTTATCCTAGACCAGCAACCTGGCTGAACAATATAATAACTAGAAAGCCCCTAAGGTTCAAATTAAAGCGCATCTATGCCTTCCTTCAAGATTTATCAAATTCAACAAACTAAATTCCTTCTCTATCTTTCCTTAATTTTTCCTCCTCTCCTACATGGCGAATACTGGTCATGTCTGATGCTACAGAATTCCACTGAAGTGCTCTCGGAAAGCAATCATCCTGCGCATGATGTTGCTAACCAACATTGTTCTTAGGGTGTTTGGGCTTGATATAAAGACTGCGAGAACATTGTATAAAGACTGTGAAATTTGTACATTACCTGAATGAACTTTGTAATTAGGCTTCCACTTGGCACCGGTCCTCTTCACTTTCATGCAACTTTGTCGCCTTTTGTCGCGGGAGAGCTCTGCTCTGGCGACCTTTGTAATTTTTTTTTTTTTTTTTTTTTTTTTGTTATTTGCTATGCAATAAACAACGGGGGAGGCTTAACCTTTGGAGACGGGCTCTTCTGAATCTCCACAGTGGCTTTGGAGCCCCTCTCTAAAGGTTAAAAACGCTCAAAACCACTGCATAGTGGTGAGCGGCTTCTTTCCGTCTTAGAATCTTAGAATCTTAGAATAGGTCTATGGAATATACTTAAAAGTATTTCGATATTTTGCTTGTTTTAAAAAAGATAGCTGGATATAGATGTAAAATCCAACGAGATAAATAAAGGTACGAGTAAAATCCCTTCGACCATTTTTGTTAAATCAGAAAACATAGCCAAACGATATGTATTTGTATATATAAATACCGAGTAACCAATAAATTCATAAATAGTTTAAACATTCGTAAAATTTCAAGGATATGGTTATATTTTAATGCGATATGATAAAAAATCATAATCACTCTCTGGTTGATTTTAGTTTAAAGAAAAAAAGTTGAATTATTTTTCAATAGAAAGGCACTGCACATAAAAAACTGAACACATAAAAAATTGAAAAACTGAATTTACTGATTCGCATTCTAGTATGTATTTTGTGTTTTGCTTTACTACTTTCACTTGTTGCGTTATTGTTTTTATCATTTTGATTTTGTATATTGCGTATTTTGGAATTTGTGTACAGTGAGGTGGAATAACCCAGTGATACTCTTTTTTGTTCTTCAAGTGAGGGTCAATCCATACAGATTCATGGAGTGAGTGTGCTCGACTATTTTTATGTCCCTTGAAACTTGCGCCTCTTATAAGCACGTATGACAGACGTTTAAAATATTTTTTATTCTTTCCCTACTATTGACCTCGGATTTCATAGAGGTCATCAAATGTCGTTCTCGTGGTTAAAAATGGGGTTATTAGACCTTTATATTTGACGCAAATCTCTTTGAATTAAATTTAGGAGTGCTAATTTTAAATATTAATATTGGAGTATATGTAAGGTAAAGGTGTCACATGTTTAGTTATACTGCTGTAACTCAATAACTAAAATAATTACAATATGTCAATGTTCAAAGTCAAACGTAAAATTTTTACTAATACATACTGTGAATAACTCTTCTATGGGGACAAAACCACAAAATAAAATACCACACATATTAATTTCTTGTATCACACTTATGAAAAAATTTAATTGTAATTGGGTGATTTTTAACCCTTTATAGTTCATAGCCCCCTGGAATGTCAAAAAAATGACAAAAATGACATTTTAAGGCCCCAATAAAACAAAAGGTGATGAAGTTAAAAAAAAAAATTCTTTGCGAATTCATTACTCTATTAAAGTTCCCAGGTTATCCTGGGCGTCTCCAGGCACGTCTTCGCTGTTTATCGGGACTCAGTTCGAAGTGGGATTTATCACTGAAGACAATTCTACTCCAGTAAGTGACATTTCAGGTCGAATGTGCCCGACACTACTGTAAACTGGCTTGTTGGTGTACAGAGGTAAATGCTGGTCATCACAAGGGATGCCGAAAGCTCACCCTTTCTCTGAGCCGCCTATTAATGGTTTTTGCTGTCACTGAAGCCCTAGTTACACGTAGGATCGATGATAAATCTGGGGTTTTGAGTGTAGACCTGACGATCGATGGGTTCTCACGTTCTGTCGTCTGCCTAAGCGAACCGCTTTCTTCTTAACTCTATTCGGCCATGGTTTACCCATTTCTGCCAGTATCGTCTAATAGTGGCATAGCTCTATCCAAATGTAGAGCGATTTTCTGATTAGACTAGCCGGCTTCTTTAAGCACAACATGTCTTCTCTCAAATGCTGACTTCTGCGCATATTCTTCGCGCACCTGTATGAGGCATAGTTACTATGTACACGGAATGAAATTATCAAAGAACTTAAGAAATGGAATCAAAATTTTTCCTCATTAATATTCTGCCAATTGCGCAGTTAACATGTACTGCAGTGTCACATATTCATTTATTGGCCGTAAAACTTTAAAAATTTCCGTTGAAACCTGTATCCATATCAATTTATATATCCAATTTGCATTACTCTGTCTTAATGCGTAGTTCTTGTTGTTGTTTTTTCCCTTAGTACGACAGGTGCTGCTATTTCTCTCAGACACTTTTTTTTTAAATATATAAAGTTGTAAGTTTGTCATTGCATCTGTCCGTATTTTAGTCTGGATTATTAGATTTTATCAGAAATTCGTACACTTATTACTCAAGAGAAAATCTAGCTAACACCTTATTTTTTTATTTCAGTCGGATAATTGGTATAAAAGATGTTAAATTAAAACCTCTGTAAACCATTTTAACTTTAAAATTATTAAAAAGAAAAAACAAATTGATGTCAAAAATAAATAAGTAAATAAATTCCTTTTTACATTGGAAAAAAAAAGTGAACGTGCAAACATTTTTTTAAATAATTTAAAAAAAAAAAATTCATGCTTAAGAAATAAAACAGCTTCAGTATATTCAAGCGAAGTTATGACATCACTGGCTGTCCGTGAGACCAGGTAAAAGATTTCCTATGTTAATTGTCCATTGGATTTTTTGTAAAAAATTATTAAAAATTAAGGGAAATTATCTCTCGATTTTAATCTCCATAGTTGGGTATAGTTATATATAAGTTACTGTCAAGCTTAAAGGCAAAGGTACATTCCTTTAAGTTAATGTTACAAAAGTAAATAAATATTACGTATGCATTAGCACATACTTATTCAATGGCTTTGTTCCCACACATTGCATTATTTACGTCGCTATTCTGTTTTTAAGAAATTTAATTATCAACTACTACTATTCATTCTACTTAAAATTTTAGGCTAGATTTATTGGTCAGTAAATGATTCAATTTTTTAAAATCCAAGTTCGTAATCATTCAACAAATAGAAGCCATAAAGATATACAATTTGGTGACAAAACTTGTGACTTAGCAATGAAGTTTGTGATTTGGCGGCAAAATTTGATAGTTGGCGACGAAAGTTTTGACTTGACGACGAAATTCGTTATTTAATGACAAAATTTGGCGAGCTTGGCGATGAAAAATGGCAGCTTTGAAGTCATTATATTTTCTTCTCACGCAAAAACCTCATATGTCTTCACCATAGAATAATAATAAAGGAAGAAGGAGCGTATATGTTTTGGTTTCGGTTTGTAAAATCCAGGAATGCCGGGTATAGGGTTGTAACAATGCTTCAATCTGATTGGTTGGCGACTTGTTGGCGAGATTTTTGAATCGTCTCATCTCTTTGTCAATCAGTCAGCGAGGCAGCACCCACAACAAACAGCGATAAATGTGCCGAGCATGGGTGCCCTACTTTAAGGTTTTGAGTAGCAAAAATAGCTTTCGCTGGCAATTCACTAGAAGTGGTTTGTGGGCATTACATTATTGACGTGCTCCTTCTTCCTTTATTATTATTCTATGGTCTTCACAGACCAATGTCTTGTTTCCACAAGATAAAAAATCAAAGGAAGTTGTAACGTATTACTCTCAATTTCAATCGTAAATTTTAAATTCTTACGTAAACCGGCGTTTTAAACTATCCGCGTTTGTAATGATCGATAGGTGGCGCTCTCTGAACACTGCAGTTGTTAGTAAATATAACAGCCACGTGTAATTATTATTCTTTCTCCGCCATTTCATCATGGAAAGTCGATTGCATAATATGAGGATATGCAGTGGTGTGATAATTTCACCTTAGCCCACCAGAGGGCGAGCATTTCATTACAATCGCGGATTCACCACAAACGATATTTTTACCAAAACTAACGTATTATTTTAATTTTATATTTTTAAATGATTAATTAAAGCTGTTACCATGGTTTTTATATTTTCAGTGATCTTTTTTTAATATCGTTTGCACGTGACGTAAGTATCAGATTATAAATTTAAGCAATTAAAGCTATAGAAAAAGTCGGCTTCATCACAATTAACGAAAAATTACTTTTTAACTTGTAACTTTTAAGCAATTGAAGTTATCGAAAAAGTTTAAATACAAAAGTTGTTCTTTAGGGTAAGGCGGTAATTCGCCTGATTTGAAGTGCTTTCCTATTTTCAATATTAAAGAAATTATGGGCAAATGAAAATTTCCATCTCCTTTGAGCTGGATGCCCCATCTACGAACTCGACCGAGATTTTTACTGTCCTGACAACATATACCAAACTGGTTAAATTTAAATAAAAATTACTCCAGTTATCTTGTTCACAACTTAACATGGGAAAAAGCGTTATACATATACATATATATGTAAACTTTTGAACGGAGGGTGGTTTTGGGTTCTAGGGGTCATGATCGGTGAAGATATGAAGAAATTTTCCAGAAGTCGTGTCATGAGAACTACTGCAATAGGTAGATCTTCTATAAGGAATCTACCTAAAAAAAAGGGCTAACTTCCATAAACATTTTATTTCGAAGAGTGATATTTGCACAATTAAATATCCAACTAATATACTAATTAAAAGGAAAATGATAAATATTCTATCATAATTTGTGGTCAAATTTGTTTTCAAATGTCTAAATAAAGTATCTGATATAAAATACTAATATGTTGCAGCGGAATAGATTTGATATGTCATCCTTGACGGGGGAAAAAAATATCGCCAAATTATCTGGCGAACATATTTAATTCCTTTCAAAAATCATGGTTATTTTAACATTAAGAGAGCAATGAATAATATGAAACAATATTTCGTACAATACATATTACGAAAATATACATCTGGTAGGTATATTTTCGTATTACGTATTTGATCGCGAAATACAAAAAATGCCAAGGACAACAGAGTTTTGAAATTTAAAGTTAAAATTTTGTCAATTTGACAGCAAAATAACTTAATCTAACACATGTGCACGATAACTAATTTGTAACTATACCCAAATATGGGAATTAAAATCGGGAAATAATTTTCCTCAATTTTTAACATTTTTTTTACAAAAAATCCAATGGGCGATTAACATACGAAATCTCTTACTTGACCTCAACGACGGTCAGTGACGTCACACTTAGCTTGCTTATAAATCCCCTTAGCGAAATTTGAAATTTGGCACCGAAATAGTTCGGTCGTTTCGCGCCAAGATCGTTAATTGCTTGATTGTGACAGCTCTTTTTATTCATAGACAAAATGGCAACAAAAATTTAGAAGCTGCCAAGGGGCTCCTACACTATAGTGACCATATGTCTTCGAAATTCGAGGACACTTCATATTTTGAGATCGTTTTTTTAATTTTTGAAAAACTGTATCAAGGAAACTTTTTATCATGCTAATTACCTTTTTAGTCTTCATTTATGTAACATAAAGTATACTCCAGCAATTGGTTAGCTGTAATATATTTTTACGCTAATATTTTATAAAGGTCTTCTAATAGGGTCACTATATCCTACAGTAAAAAATATGTCCTATTTGCTGCCAGAAATTCTAAAGCTATACGAAAAGAATTTTAAGATATGATTATAGTAACTGATGCTAGGGTATGAAACACAGTGACTGCATGCCTTTATATAAAAGAATAAATTAAAATAAGTCTATTCGTACTAAATAAAATTATGTTTTATACAGAATTTCATAAGGAAAGGGCACGTGACGCCTTTTGCAGTCAGGTTAAAGGTAGAGTGGCATTTCCACCAATACAGGTTGATCTTTTGCCACTCGAGAGTGGCAAAGATTGATTGACGGAGCCTTTGTTTGTAAACATGCCCTTTCCTTATACTCTTTAACTACATTTCTTGCGACGATGGAAGCCTCTGCGCAAGTGCGGATTCAACGAGTCCACTAGTGAAATAGGGGAGACAAGCTTTTCGTTGAGAAAAAATAAGCGATAAGGGAATACCGAATGAGTGGATGTTTACTAAATTCAAACCTGATGGTCAACTTGGAAACCCTCCAAGATTTTCGACTCGTCCTCACTGCTAGGCGTAGGAAACGTGGTTACACTATATCTATTTTTTAGAAAAAAAAAATTAGACTTACCTTTTTTTTTAGTCGTAAGTTGTAAATTGGTTCGGGTGTATACCTTGATATCCTTTAATTACCTGTAATTTTCGTTAACATCGTTATGTCATAGTTTGGGAGTGTTCCTTGTCAGTAGTTTTATATAATACTCTTAATAATTTATGCAAGTACATGCAATGCTTTAGAGAAGAAAGTTCTTCCAATAGTATGCATTTTCAATGCATCATAAGTTAATCTATTTGGTTTATACAGGTTTCGAATTTTATAAACTTAACACATGTACTCGTAATTGACGCATATATAGTTCTTATGAGGAAAAGAAAAAGGATCTGATGAATCATAAGAAATAGGAGTAAGGTTTTCGAAACATTTTGGTAAATTAGCATATAATCAGTCGCAGCTCCTAACATTGTGTATTTGTATATGTATTATTGCTGTACAATTGTTAAGCTCTTCTATTTACAAACTTGTTTCAACGTCTGTCAGGGAGAAACCGAGATCATTAACCTCATATTTCTCATATCGAACTTAGTTTCTTAGTTGAAATCGCTGATGGTCTAATCATGTCACAAATTAGAAATAAAGAAATTTTTATGGATCTAAATTAGTATTTCACTAGAATTGTTGTTATTTAACTTTCTTTACTTTAGTGAAATAAAACAAAAATGAAAAGTAGTTCTGGTAGCCAAAGTAAAATCCAAACGAGAAACTAACGCTAGAAAAGGTATACTAAACTGATTAAGAAGGCTGCTTACGCTGATTGCTTTCTGAACGCTTTTATAATGTTCACTTTTCTTTCAACAGTTATTTTATGTTTTACTTTCTTCTATATTAAATAGAAGAAAGTATTGGTTTAGAAAAAAAATTCACTTCAGGTTTTCCTACGAATTACGCGTTTTGAGAGATGTAAAACATGCTTTGATCATTAATAGAAAATGGCTGTCTACGACAAAATTATGTAGCAACTGTATCTCAGAAACTGCTGCACAGAATTTTATACAAACTGATACGTAATTGCACCTTGATATAAATTAGTCCACATCAATTTTTGGTGAAAATTGCCCAACAGATGACGTTGCAATTCCGTTTTTTTTTTTTTTTTTTCTCTTTTCCTAAATTTTTAACATGGCAGTATAAGATAAAATTTTGTATAAATGCATACAATGCGAATTAATGTCTCATAACGGCCTTCTCACATAGCAAGTTTTGTTTCATTATACGCAATGGAACCTGAGATATAGCCTTTCCTTAAATTGCAAAAATTGCTGTGTAGCAGCACCACCTGTTGAGCAGTTGACACCAAAAGTTGATAGGTTTTAATTTATGTCACGGTGCATCTACATATAAATTTATATGCAATTCTGCGCAGTAGTTCCGGAGATACAGTTCCCACAAAATTTTTGTCACACACACACAAGCAGACAGACAGACAGACAGGCATTTTATAAAAATGGTAAAATCGTGTTCTAGACTTCTCAAAACGTGTAAATCCGTCGAAAACCGGAAGTCGAAAATTTTTACGAATCCAGTACTTTTTTCTAGTGAATATAGAAGAAAGTAAAAAAAGGTTGTATATGTATGCTTCGGTTCCCCCGGGCGAGATGTCCCCAGGGGGCAGATTTTCAATATGAGTGTTTTTAAAGAACTTTCCAATACATTTAAAATAAATGATTGAACCATCGGTCTGTAACAGTTTAAAAAAAAAAGTTATTGATTTATTTCTTTTTTTAACGAAAAATCAATACATAAATAAATAAATTAAAAAATTCATTTTTACTTTCTTCTATGTTCAATAAAAGAAAGTATTGGATTCGTAAAAATTTTCGACCTCGGCGTTTTTTATGGATTTACACGTTTTGAGAGCTGTAGATCACGATTTGTTCATTTTTAGAAAATGTCTGTCTGTGTGCGTGTGACAAAATTTTGTGCTTACTGTATCTCAGGAACTACTGCACAGAATTTCAAACAAACTGGTACGTAGTTACACCTTGACATATATTAGTGCTTATCTACTTTTGGTAAAAATTATCTTACAGGTTTGCCATCCCGCTTTTTCTAAATTTTTAACATGGTAATATAGGACAAAATTTTGTATAAATGTGCATAAAGAGAAATATTTTTTAATAGTCATTATGAAATTTACAAGAATAATTTATAATAGAGATAGTTAACTGGAAAAAAAAAATTGTATATGTAGGAGCATCACCTCCCCTCCTGGGGGAGAAGTCCCCCCCTCGAGGGGAATAAATTTCCATGATGGGTATCTTTCAAAAGAGCTCGCCAATACCTTTAAAATGAATGGTTATAATGAATAATTATAAATAAAGTTTTTTTTTTTTTTTTTTTTTTTTTTTTTCCATTTTTAAACATTTTTTTTTTTTTTTTTTTTTTTTTAATTATGTAATATCGAGAACAAAATGAACATTTTTTGTATATTTAGTGTTATACTACTTCTCTAATATGGAAATCGTACTGCATTAGAATGGAAGATAATTTTATTAAATGATGATTTTAATAAATTATTTTTACTGAATGAAGTTGCATAGGAAAATATAGAAGAAAGGCATGTGGTGGCCACAACATTCTAGTTTAAGATGTCCTAGAGCATAAAATTGACATTCTTTGGACATTTAGTGTCATATTTTCAATGGAATGAAAATCATCTACATTTATTACGGAAGATAACTGATGCATGGAAGATGATCACTCGCGTTGTCATTCTCCATCCAATAAATAACGCCGATTTCTGTGCGTTCTCTCTCTCTCTCTCTCTCTGTATATATATATATATATATATATATATATATATGTTACCGTTAAAGTATATAATTCAGTTATTTCATAGAATAACTAGGTGTTTCATGAAATAACTAGACAAGTCAGTTAAAGTATATAATAGATAAAAAAATTTCATACTTTACCTAGTTATTCTATGAAATAACTAGTTATTCAATGAAATAACTAATGACAGACCGTTAAAGTATAAAATAAACAATTTCAAAATTATTTTATAAATTAATTGATCATAAATTCATGTACGCAAAGCGTACAGACGCGCGTAATACTGCCTGCTGCAGTACAAAATTGTGCATACTTTTCAGATTCATGCATTTTGAGATAGGGGTATCCAGTGATTTTTTTTTCATGTACGCAAAGCGTACAGACGTTCGAAATACTGGCTGCTGCAGTACAGAATTGTGCATATGTTTCAGATTCATGCATCTTGAGATAGGGGTATCCAGTGATGTTTTTTTTTGGTTTTCATGTACGCAAGGCGTACAGACGTTCGAAATACTGGCTGCTGCAGTACAAAATTGTGCAAATGTTTCTGATTCATGCATCTTGAGATAGGAATATCCAGTGATTTTTTTTCATGTACGCGAAGCGTACAGACGTTCGAAATGCTGACTGCTGCAGTACAAAATTGTGCATACGTTTCAGATTCATGCATCTTAAGATAGGGGTATTCAGTGATGTTTTTTTTTCATGTACGCAAAGCGTACAGACGTTCGAAATACTGGCTGCTGCAGTACAAAATTGTGCAAATGTTTCAGAGTCATGCATCACGAGATAGGAAAATCCAGTGATTTTTTTTTTTGTTTGTTTGTTTTCATGTACGCAAGGCGTACAGACGTTCGAAATACTGGCTGCTGCAGTACAAAATTGTGCAAATGTTTCAGATTCATGCATCTCGAGATAGGAAAATCCAGTGATTTTTTTTTTTGTTTTCATGTACGCAAAGCGTACAGACGTTCGAAATACTGGCTGCTGCAGTACAAAATTTTGCAAATGTTTCAGATTCATGCATCTCGAGATAGGAAAATCCAGTGATTTTTTTTTCATGTACGCAAAGCGTACAGACGTTCGAAATACTGACTGCTGCAGTACAAAATTGTGCATACGTTTCAGATTCATGCATCTTGAGATAGGGGTATCCAGTGACTTTTTGTTTTGGTTTTCATGTACGTAAAGCGTACAGACGTGCGTGATACTGGCTGCTGCAGTACAAAATTTTGTATATTTTTTAATTCCATGCATTTTAAGTAAACTTTTGTATCTCAAAATGCATGAATCTGAAACATATGCAAAATTTTGTACTGCAGCAGTCAGTATTTCGAACGTCTGTACGCTTTGCGTACATGAAAACAAAAAAATAAAATCACTGGATACCCCTATCTCAAGATGCATGAATCTGAAACATATGCACAATTTTGTACTGCAGCAGCCAGTATTTCGAACGTCTGTACGCTTTGCGTACATGAAAACAAAAAAAAAAACATCACTGGACACCCCTATCTCAAATGCATGAATCTGAAGCATATGCACAATTTTGTACTGCAGCAGCCAATATTCCGAACGTCTGTACGCTTTGCGTACATGAAAACAAAAAAAAATCCTTGGATACCCCTATCTCAAAATGCATGAATCTGAAAAGTATGCACAATTTTATACTGCAGCAGCCAGTATTTCGAACGTCTGTACGCTTTGCGTACATGAAAAAAAAATCACTGTGTTTACTTCTATCTCAAAGTGCATGTGTCTGAAAAATATGCAAAATTTTGTGCTGCAGCACTGCTAAAATAACCGATAAATGTGGTAAATATTGAATAATTGATCACATTCCCCAAAATTTAGCGGGGATTGTGCATAATCATTTCATACTTTAACGATCAAGTAATCGTTATTCTATAGAATACCTAGTTAAATCGTAGAATTCAATAATATTATATACTTTAACTGACTTGTCTAGTTATTTCATGAAATACCTAATTATTCTATGAAATAACGGATTTCATGCTTTAACGGTAATATATACATACAGAGAGAGATAATCTCTATAATATAATATAATCTCTCTCTCTCTCTCTCTATCTATCTATCTATCTATCTCTATCTCTATCTATCTATCTATCTATCTATATACAGAGAGAGAGAGAGAGATTGTGTCATAAATGCCTACGCTGAAGTTTGTCAAACTCAAAATAAATTTGAAAATACATTTTTAGCACATGTAAAAATTAATCTACTAGGAAAAAATATATAGGGGGGGGGGAATTAATATGTTTCTGTTTAGTTTACATTATTATTTTTTTTTCAGCTGCTGCATACTCAGCTAAAGTAATGCCAGACTTTTACAAGAAGCCTCGGAGAGCAATATATAGTGAACCTCGTCGATGCAGTTCCACCTACGAGCAGGATTACACGTGGAAAAATGACTATAGACCGAAAGGTCGATTTCCTGGGTGGTGTCTGAGAGGTAAGAATGATTTTAAAATAAAATTATTCTTAAGAATCTTATATCTCCTCCATGCAGGATCAAACTTGTGATGGCATGTCTCCAGGCCATCTATAGGGATAAGTCCCAGACCGTCGCCAATTGCCGATAATGTGACGAAACTATTGCCCATAGTGCAATAAAGTGTAACAATTATTCACAGTGTGGCGTAAAAACCATTCAACCCCAACCTTAAAAATTTTACCGTATTGTGCAATTGTCTAAATAATTAAATTTCAGGTAAATTTTATGTTAGAATTGCGTTAGATTTAATTGAAGTCGATATTTAAGATCACCTGCAAAATAGAATTTGATGAAAATATCATTATAAAACTTTGAATTGTATCGTTAAATTGGATGATTAAAATTTGAGATGCAGCATATAATAACATATAATATTTTTATAAGTGTTCATTATTAATACCACAGTATGTCATCATTGCCATATACAGGGTGTTTCAAAACTCATGGGCAAAAATTTGAGGGGTGGTAGAAAACATCTAAACACGCCATTTTCACCATACAATGCATGGGCGGAGAGCAATCAGTGACCCTTAGAAGACGCTGTAATGGAAAGTATAAAGCACGCGTTTTCTTACACATCGTCATTTCTACAGTGGATTTCAGCAGGCATGGCGACATACAGTAATCAGGAAAAGATGGACATGCATTTTATGTATGGTCTGGCGAATGGGAATGCTCTGGAAGCCGCAAGACTGTACAGGCAGCAGTTCCCGAGAAGATACGTGCCAGACCGAAAAATACCACAACAGTCTTGCGGCTTCCAGAGCATTTTCATTCGCCAGACCATACATAAAATGCATGTCCGCCTTTTCCTGATTACTGTATGTCGCCATGCCTTTGGAATCCACAGTAGAAATGACGATGTATAAGAAAACGCGCGCTTTATACTTTCCATTACAGCGCCCTCTAACGTTCACCGCTTGCTCTCCGCCCATGCATTGTATGGTGAAAATGGCTTATTTAGATGTTTTCTACCACCCCTTAAATTTTTGCCCATGAGTTTTGAAACACCCTGTATACTAGGAGAGTTCAAAGAGCAAGTCACCCTCGAACAATAAAGGTAAAAAAAACTTTACTTAACAATGCACTACAATATAATATGACATATATATAGCACACTTTTCCTCTACACAATTTATGAGTCGCTGCAAATATTTTTCAAAACTTTACACCAATCGTTAGATGCCTTGACGATAGAAAGCCGCTCCTTTGTTTTGGAACCAACTTAGATCTGGTGACGGACGATAGAATGAGAACCACCAACAGATATTCACAATTCATGAGCAGTGTGCTCGACACTCAGTCTGCGAATGTTAAGAATACACTCCTTCTCATAATTATAAGGACACCCGTTTTTCTGTATTAACTAAACACTGAACACTATTATTTAAACAAATATATTTTTAATTAATTTGAATTTCATTAATAGACTATATTTAAAAAGTTTTATCGTTTTTCTATCTTAAAAAACTTTAAATGTGATTAAAAAAATGATTTTTCAGGTGTTCACAATTATAAGGACAGCTCGAATTTTAGTAAATTTTTTCAGTTATTCTTTAAATTAATATTTTATGGGGTCTCTTTTTAGGGTTAAACAGTCAGACATTCTCTCTGGTATATATATATATATACATTTTTTTTTTATTCAGTTTCAATACCATTTCGTATAGCATATATGATATTCTTATCTATATATATAAAAGAGTACTTCCACTCACTTACTCACTCACTCACTGACTCATCAACGCGCAGCAAAATCTACTGGAGTCACCGATTCGAAACTTGGTCAGATTATAGAACATGTAGTGTAAGCACCCCCTAAGAAGCGATTTTGCGAAATTCGACACCCAAGGGGGGTGGGGGGCGCAGAACGTGATTTCACATAAATCTTCATATCTCAAAGCAAAAACCAGATATCTGTAAAATTTTTGCATTAAAACATAGCTAACACAAATGCCTAAAAATCAGTTTCTGGAAATTTGGAAATTCGGTCCACAAGAGGGGGTGCATGGCAAAATGGGATTTCACATGCGCAAAAATGGATTTCTAAGAAACCTTCATATCTCAAATAAAAAAACAGATATACGTGAGATTTTTATTTAAAAATATAGCTAACATAAATACCTAAAAACCAATTTCTGGAATTTTAGAAATTCGGCTCCTAAGGGGGAACAGGGGGCAAAACGTGATTTCCCAAAAACCTTTATATCTCAAAGAAAAACACAGATATCTGTAAAATTTTTGCTTTAAAATGGAGCTAACACAAATACCTAAAAACCAATTTTTGGAATTTTAGAAATTCAGTCCCCAAGGGGAGGGGGGAGGAAGCAAAACGTTATCTATATTATATCTTCTATATAATAATATAGATATTTCTTCTATAATAAAGTTTTAAAAATAATTATTTTAATTTTTAATTGTTGCCAAAATAATTTACGAGTTAATTTATTTTTCGACATATAGTAAGATATATTTTCACGCGAATAGTAAAAGAAATATTAAATAATAAATTTGCTTAGGCTATGACAAAATGACGTCATTATTAAAATTAAATAATGATAATAATAAAAATCCAACATATTTCTTCAGATTTTGTTTCATAACCTTTTTTAACATACCTCAATTTTAGATTTCTTTTTAATAGTGTTTTTATTTATTTATTGGCATGTATATTACGTTTGGCATGAAAGCTAGTTCAGCATTATATTCAGATTTACTCATAGTCATAATTCAGGGTAATTTTTAAAATTTTGATGCTGAAGTAGATACTACATTTTTCGCCAAGGAGTCTACTTTCGGGATAGCCACTTTAAGCCAAGTAGCCCATAAAGCATATAAGCAAATAAATTATAAAATATTGAGAAAAAAAAAGGGGGGGGGAGGGGATAGAAAGAAAGAAACATAAATAATAATATCATAAATTTTGTATTTTTGTTTAAAATGGTGACAAAAATTGAAAAGTTACCAATGGGAGCCATAATAAGCCTGTACCACGATAAGGTTAAATATTTATTTATTTATTTTTCTATATACGAACCACTGTTAACTAATTATGAAATACATATAGCCACAAAAAGTTAGTTGTCTCACAGCATATTGTAATATTATATTTGACGTGAAATCGCTGTCATTTTATGGTAGGCTGATCAGATCAAAGTACTTTTATAGTAGAGTAGCGTTAAAAAATGCTACAATTATCCAATTTTGGAAGTATTTTTTCATTTCTAATAAAAAAGGACTAAAAATAAAGTATTACCGATTAATAATTTACTTTCTACAATTTTTTAAAACTTAGGAAAATGCCTTCAAAAATAATAGACGTCCCTATTTGTCCCTAGAAAATGGGGACGTTTGGTCAGTATATTTATGGTCGACAGAAAAAATAGAATAAATATAGGAAATAACGTAAAAGTAAATATTATGTACAATACGCATAGGGTTGTTCATATGTAATTAATATTCTAATATAAAAGGGCTACTTAAATGATTTTTGATACTGTCTGTTTCGAAATCGTTATCTGATAAGCACAAAAGTGGAAACCCACTGGTATGACATTGTATGTCGCATGGAATAGCGACGCACACCCGAAGCGAGCTTTTGAGCAATTTCAATGAATTTTATTTTTATTTTTTTTATATTTTATTTATTTTTTAAGAATTTTCTTTAAATATAGTGGCCAGCCAAGCGGGTAAAATTTCCCCGAAGAAATCCATAGGAGCTGAGGCCACAATTTTTAGTGTGGGGCTTATTTACGTGTATCCAACATCCATTGCAACGGGACTTTGAGAATTTCCCCATTTTCCTCCTTAAAGAAGGGAGAGCAATAAAGACGTTTCCAAGAGTAACTTTGTTTAAAATTATCACAGTAAGATTAATTTTTATGTGTGGGTTGGTTATGCGTTCTCAACACGCACTATCAAGTAATTTTACGAAATTTCCCTCTGCCTCCCTCCTTTAAGGGCGGAGTGCGGGCAAAAACACGTTTTTAAGAGTAACTTTGTTCCAAAGTGCCTCAGGAAAGCGATTTTTTGATATGTCGGGTGGTTACGCGTACTCAACACACACACTACAAAGAGGTTTTGTGATGAATTTCCACCCTACCGGTCTTGGGAGGTGGGGTCTAAAAGCATGTATCCATGTGTAACTCTGCACTAAATTATCTTAGGAAGGAGATTTTTTATGTGTGGTTCGATGTGCAGGGGGGTAAAAAACACGTTTTAAAATATAATTCTGCTTCAAATAATCTCAGGATCTCGATATTTTTTACGTCTGGTTAGGTAAGTGTATGCAAGATTCGTAAAGGGATTTCGAGAAATTACACTCCCCCTCTTCTGGGGCTGGCGTTGGGAAAAAACAAGCTTAAATATACTCCAGATTACCTTAGAATGATGAATTTTTTTGAGTGGGTTTTGATTAAGTGTACGCAATATGCACATTGATGGGAGGAAATTTTGCGAAACTTTCAACATTACCCGTTAGGGAGAGGGTGTAAAAATTAGGTAAGGTACTGCAGAAGCCATTGGGGCTCATGATTCAAAAAGTCTGGGGAGCAGGAAAACCACTACCAGAGGTAGCAGAAACTTTAACTTACATTTTGACTGATTTCTTTCTTTCTTTCTTTTTTTTTCTTAAGATTTTTTTTTATTATTATTGATATGAAATATTGAGAATTTATTTCGATATAATGACCAGCGAAGCGGGCAAAGCCTGCTAGTATATGATATTCTTAATACATTTAAACTATTTAAAATTGCTTTCCACTTGCATGCACTTTTCTAATATCATAAGTTAAGGTTTCTTCAACTTTTAGGCCATGGGAAAGGCAATTATACAGAAGTTACTTTCTTCAAACTATTTCCTATTGCTCTAAAAGTAGAGCAAAAATGTAAGTCTTGTAGAAAAAAATATTATTACCCCCCAAAATCTAACAAAAATCTGATAATTTCACGTTTAAAATTTGCGGATATTCTCTTGATGTTCATAATAATAGAAAAAATTACTAAATTCATTCTGCCTTCAGTAGAAGCAGCTTCCCAGAGCCCCATACATCTACCTTTAAAATGCCCGAGTCATATCTGCCTTTAAAAAATCTGCTCTGTTTTTCGCTATCTTCAGATCGTGCCAGTAACAGTTAAAACCATTTGGTTAATCAAGAATAAAATGTTTTTCATCCGAAAATGCAACATTTTACCATTTAATATTGTCTTTATTCAACTTTAACACAGACGTTCTTTCCCCTATTAAATGCTGATTGATTATTACAGGTTTTTTATTCATTTTAACATATTATTAATTATTTTTAACATGCATAAATGTGGACCCTAACCTTTCGTTACAAATTACGAGCAAATTCAGCAGTAGTCATTATGAGTAGAACAGTAAGAGGAATTATGAGTCTTTGATCTCTGTAAAACAACTCTGATTTTGCATCAGATCTCTCTCCTATCGAACCAGCAGTTCAACGTTTGATCACATTTCCTTCAGCAATTTTAGACCTTCGAATTTCATTAGAAATTCGGCGGATTGAAATTATCCTTCCACTTAAAAAACACATTTATCATACTTCACTACTTGAACGTTCTTTTCTTTCGAGGAATTATCAGTAATGTCCCTCCAAGAAAAATTGAAGGTTTTTATATGAATTAATCTAGCCCAGTAGTTAACAAATTCGCATGTCAACTGTAATTTATCCGCTAGTAAGTTAAATAAAACGAAAAAATCTGGATTGTCCCTATAATTATGAACATCTAAAAACGTGGAGAAAAACACATTTTGCATTATTTTTTATTAATTTTGTTTCATATTAAAAAAATTATAGCAATTTTGGTTTTTAGAATACTAGATATATTAAGTGCACTTAGTATAATCTTGTTCGCAATTATTTTTACATTAGTTATTTCAAAATATAAAGTGTCCTTATAAATATGAGAAGAAGTGTATAATGTTTTCTAGCCACTGCACCGTGTCTGATCTGTTTAGCGTTGATGGCTTTCGTTGAATTTCCGCATTGGTGAAGTCTGTGCAACCATCTTCGAACTGCTAGCATCATTTTACAATGGCTGAACGTGATATTGCTTGAGGCCTATACACTGCCTATATTTCATGATGAATCTCCATACACGTGCAATGTTTTGGCCCACAAAAATTATACTGAAACGCGTATTTCAATGTTGGAGCAAATTACCTGCTTATGCGCTATTTTTTATTTATTTATTTTTTTTTTCTCGTACAACACAGCAACGGTTGCAACTATTCAAATGAAATTGCTACCATTGTAGTCGTGAAACTCAGTTAACATTGTGTAAGCTTCGGTCTTGTTTCGCAATGCTGCTATCTGTAGGGGAAAAAGTGTAACCATTGTATACCCTGTGTATCTTTTGTATACCCTACCTATTTTTTGTATACCCTACGTATGTTATATGCACATTATATCATCATAAAAATAAAATGCCAGTTGTGGACTGTCCCTGACTACTGGCTTATTATTTTTGAGGGAATAACTAGTAGGGGACACTGAGGCGTATTCTTTGAAATTCGCAGTGAGAAACAGGATGCGAATTCATTTCACTCACTTCATTTTCTTTACCTCAATACGTTGATGCGATGATGTAAGTCTTTCCAGTAAATTATGCTTTTTTCATTCATTTTTTATTCATTTGAAATACACGCACGGAAACATGGGTAAAATTTTACTTTCTTTTTCGAATACATTGTTTTAGCTATGACACCATTTTCAGTGATAGTTTCGGAAAACCTGGGCTTTTATTAGTAAGAATATTAAAACTCAACAGCTCAATTTAAATAAAGCACTTTTATTGAAAAGCATTGCAATTAGAACGTTTTATTGAAACTGTTACATTTCTCAGAGGTTTTTTTTTTTTTTTTTTTTTTCTATTTACGGCTATATGCACCAATAACTTCAACTGTCGGTTGAACACGAAAACCTGAAAAGCATATAATGACAGAGTGCAACTTTTCAGCAAAATTTGACGCGTTGCATTTGCCATCTAGCGGCATTATTATTTTCAGATTTTTTAGCTGAAAATAACCAATCAAAGATTACATGAAATTTTCAATGCTAGATGGCAGAAGCAGCATGCCAAATTTTGTAGAAAGCTGCACCATGACTTTCGCATTTTTTCGCTTTTTCTACAAATTTTCAAAGATATTCGCTATCGGAACAAAAACATGTTCACTACTGTGTTTTCGCGTGTCCATTACTGACACATGGACACGCAACAGCTCTCCAGAAAAAAAATAGCAAAAAAAAAAAAAAAAAAAACAGACAGCTCTCCAGATTTTTATTTATTTATTTATTTATTTATTTTATTTTATTTATTTTATTTATTTTATTTATTTTATTTTATTTATTTTATTTTCATTTTCATTTTCATTTTTTTAAGTATGAAAATACATTAAATTTCTTCTTTATACAATCATGTAGTGAAACAATTAATTGCGGTATTGAAAATTGTTTATAATTACAACCGCTGAAATTAAAAACGATACTCAAAAAATAGCCGGAAATATGCCTTTAAAGTGTCCACTATTGGTAATAACAACTAAAATTCTCAAAATATGTTCTTTTACACATTAATTTTAATCAAAATAAATTCAGATGAACAATACTACAGCATCTTGAATAATTATTCTAGATGCTACACGAATTCACAAAAATGAAGATTTTATTGCTATATCTATAATTCAGTGAACTGCGCTCAAAACGATCGTCATTTGCTTAATTTCCTTTCATTTAACGTCACTCTATTTTAATGTCTATAAGTGTATAATTTCTTCCTATATGTGCTACTAAAGTAGTTTGAATTTCAGGATACCCTCGTCAATTTTTAGATGAAGACAGAATATAAGTGTAAGAATGAGCAGAAAGACAGATGCTTGGATAAAGAAATTGAAAGATATGTTTCATGTTCTGTAAAGCAACAGAAAATAAACATGTAAAAATTAATTAGTGTCTTGAACCTTGTTTTACATTTTAAAACATCAGATCATAAAAAAATGAGGATGATCCTTTTTTTATTCACTTCCAAATTTTACGAGCATTTCATTCAGTAGACAAATTATGAATTGAAAAAAAAAATTTGTTTATAAGTTTTCCTAAACTTTTGAGAAAGAGTGTACTAATAATATCAGTCTTTCTTGACTATTGTTGGTCTTCAATCAGTTAAAATGAATAACAATTTTAATTTTTAGAGTATGAGTATCGTTCTACAGTCTTTTGTTTTTCTCATTATTGCTCATTGGAATCAGACCTACAACTTAAAGTGCATTCTGAACCACTATGAACATTCATGCTGCCGTTTGTCTCCAAGAAACTGAACATAATCACTTAAAGTCATTGGTAATTTTATTTTATCAGAGAACCCAGACCATGTCATGTATAAACAATCCACGCTATTATGGAGACGCCACCAGCTTACAATACTGTCTTGTTAATAACATAGATCCATGACCTCGTCATTTGTTTGGGTTTGGATTGCTTTTTGTTGTTTCTCTACGGTCATTTTATGTCTGTTACGTATCATTAGACTGAGAATTACGGCTTTTAAATTAAAGGAGAAAAAATAACGCATAGAATGAGAAAATATATAAGTAAAAAGACAAACCATAATTACTAAAAAAAAAATTAAACAATTTTCTTATAAATATCAATAACTCCTAGATAATAACATTTATTGAAATTTTTAAAAATGCTACATTCCATATAAAAACGTGTTGATTAACTATTATAGATTCCTTTATTTTATAACTTACATATAAAAAGTTAATTCAACAATATCTCATAATAAATCATAATAAATCATACGCAAAAGAAAAAAAAAATTTCGAAATGGATAGGGAAAGCTTTTTTCAAAAAGAAAATTTTTGAAAGATCATTAAAATTTTGTTTTCAGGTTTTGCTTTTTAACCGAAGGCAACATTCTTTCATTACTTCTATAATAAATCCATTATCAACAATAATATCATGGAAGTCTATTTCAGAAATAGCTCAAAGCTTCTAAAATTGAATTTCAACCCGAGCCTTAATAAGATTCTCCTAAGATGTGGTAAAAGAATTGCATTAATCTTTAGAAATAGAGAAATACCTGCGGTTAAAAATTAAGCTTTCTAGGGTGCATTATATGCTAATACATTTTTGTGCTGTGTATATGTACTTTTTTTTTTTTTTTTTTTTTTTGGGGGGGGGGGGGGCGTCTGTATAAATATAAATCAAAACATGGATTAATCCATTTATTTCCCATGTATGTTTTAAATTCATTTGGACTACTTTTTTTTTTTTTCAATCGAAACTTTTAATAAGATTCTCCGAAGTTCTATTGAAAGAATCTCATTACAGCTTGAGAAACACCTGCGGTTAAAAGTTAAACTTCCTAGGATGCAGTAAAAGCTAATACCTTCCCGTGTATTTATACTTTTACTTTCAGGTCATGTTTATTTTATAGAAATAAATACATACATTAGTGTGTTTATTTCCCTATATAAATTTTAATTGATCTGAACAATTTTCACTGTTTCAGTCGAAACTTTTAATAATTCTCGAAGATATTTAAGCCCACCTAGTAAGTAATTAGAGGTGCCAGATTCTTATCGCGGTTTAGGCATGTATGTTCATAGTGGTTTGGAATTTACTTTAAACCATAGGTTACGGTTTAATGAGCCTTAATGTGGGAAAAAAAAAAAAAAAATCACCGTTCAGCAATACTTTAAAACCAAACAAACAAACAAAAGGTATACTGAAAAAATCACACTGTTCTTTACATGCGGTTAAAAATTAAGCTTTCAACGGGGCGTTCTAATCATAGATATGTAATATATATAGATCTATCCTCCCCATGTTATCGAGCAAAAAATTTTGATCCCGAAAAAAAGTTCTAAAATCAGCCATTAGAGAGTATTGAAAAAAAAAAGAATAAAAAGAAAAATGAATTTGAAACTGTAGCTGGAGTTTTTCATTCACCTTTAGTAAATAAATTATTCATAAATTTTATTTACTAACTTATCCGTGTGTATTCCTGTGTGTGATTTACTCGGGGAAAGGCAGCCATTAGAGTGACTTTTCCCGAAAAAAAAGGTATCACTTTCTTCCTCTCGCTGATCAATCTATGTCTTATTACTATATCTATGGTTCTAATGCATTTCCGGAATGTTTATTTATGCTTTTATTTCTAGGTAATCTATATTACCGGATGGTTCAAAATAGGTGTTACAGTTATTGTCTCTTAAACTAACAATCATTGAATCACACTTCCAATTATAAAATTAGTTCAAATCAAGAGTAGCTTTCAGATATGGCATTTTTTGTATAAAGGGTTGTATACATATTAAAATGCAGAATTAAATTTTTATATGGTTCCTGCCTTTCTATCACTTAAAAAATATTTCTCGTTGTTTAAGAACGAAAGAAAATCGAGATAATGAAAGTTAAATAATGATTCATTTGATTGAAAACAGAAATTAAATTCATTCCAACGCAAAAAGTTAAGTTTTCGGGACGTTAGGTTATAAAGCAATGATGTGCTACATTATGAAAAGTTTAATACTTAAATTTTTAGGATCTATCTACTAAATGCGAAAAAAAAAATATTAAATTAAAAACTATATTGCAAGTGACCAAAAAAAAAAAGAAAAAAATTAAAGCAAGAAAAGTTTTTAAATAAGTAAAAAAGAAAATTTAATAAGGTATTTGAGTATCATTTTCTATTTATTATGTTGTTTAAATTAACGATATTGTCCTTCATTATTGAGCCCATAGATTGATAAAGAAATATTCGTTGTGTCCTTGTAAAACTCTAAAAGCGCTAGACTCACCAAAATCTATACAGTTCACGCGACGATAACCTGTAACATGCACATAAATTTTCAGCTCAATCGGATGAGGCGTTTAGACGCTATCGCATCTAAAACAATTTGAGAACATAAGCCAACACAACAAAGAATCATAAAGAATTATAAGGAATTTTTAAGAAAAATCATAAAGAATTTTTCTTCGTATCCCTCTAAAAAAACTATAAATGCTACATAGTCTCAAATTCATAAACTTAACGTGAATGTGATCTATAACATGTATGTAAAATTTCAGCTCAATCTGATGTGGCGTTAAGACGCTATCGCACTTTAAAGAATGTGAGCCCATAGGATAATGATAAAGAATTAGCCGATCTGTCCCTGTAAAAGAACTGTACGTACTGGGTTCACCAAAACAAATGCACTTCGTGCATCGGTTACATATAGTATGTATATAAATATTCAGCTCAATGGAATAAGACATTTAGACGTTATCGCACTTTAAAAAATTTGGGCCTATATAGACCATAATTATACAGAATTTTTCTTTGTTTCTTTGTAATTAAAAAAAAAAAAAAAAAAATCTACAAGCGCTAGATTCATCAAAATCTATACAGTTTGTGCGACGGTGACTTATAACATGTATATAAATTTTCAGTTCAATCAAATGAGGTATTTAGACGCTATATCACCCTTTAAAGAATTTGGGCCTATAGACCAAAATGTTAAAAAAAAAATTATTTGTGTCCCTGTAAGAAAAACGATCAGTTCTAAATTCACCAAAATCAATAGGGTTCATGCTACGGCGACCTATAACAAACGTACCAACTTTCATCTCATTCAAACAAGGCGTTTAGACGCTATCGTGTTCACTCGCATACATACATATATATACACACATACATATATCATTGTAAAAGTAGTAAATATGAATTCAGGGGGTCTTAAAACGCGTACAAACACCAAATTCTCAAACTCGGGTATTTGACATGATTACAATACTTTCCTTACATATGAATGTTCCGAAAGTAAAAATCACCTACTGAAACTTCGGATATCGTCTGCATTTTCTTATTTACTTAAAATATGGTAAGATATGTGAGAAATTTCCGGCATTTTGGTTAAAGGTGTTTTATTTAGTTTTTTTAATAAACAATTTATTTAGAATTTTTAATCTTCATTAATTTTATACCTTTTACTCGTGATTTCTAAAGACAGATTTCGATTATTTTATTTATTAGTTAAAAATTTTAATGCAAGATCTTCCGTCTCATCTATATTAATATAAATATTATCATTTGTATTATCAATATTCTCTTTTATATACATTTCTAATTCAATTCCAATCAAAATTTTTATTAAAATTAACCGGGGATAAATTGAAAAAAATCACATTACTTTTTAGAAATTGAGAAGTACCTGCGCACCGGCCAGTTAAAAATTAAGCTTTCAAAGGTTCATGAAAGTCTAGTACATTCCATAGATATAGTAATAAGACATAGATTGATCAGCGAGAGGAAAAAATTGATACCTTTTTTCTCGGGAAAAGTCACTCTAATGGTTGCTTTTCCCCCGAGAAAATCACACTCAGGAATAAACACGGATAATTTAGTAAATAAAATTTGTGAATAATTTATTTACTAAAGGTGAATGAAAAACTCCAGATACTGTTTCAAATTCAGTTTTCTTTTTTTTTTTTTTTTTTTTTTTTTTTTTTCAAAACTTTCTAATGGCTGATTTTAGAACTTTTTTTCGGCATCAAAAATTTTTGCTCGATAACATGGGGATAATAGATCTATATATATTACTATATCTATGGTACATTTCCGCGGTGTTTATTTACTTTTAGGTCATCTGTAAATATAAAATAAATTTTGTTAGTTTTTTTTTTTAATAACTAAAATATGGTTACTAGATCTTCCCCAAAAAGGATTAGTCTGAGCAAATTTGATGAAAACATAAGGTTTGCTAATAAATTTTGACAAGCAAAAAAAAGATAAAATGCTATATTTAATTATATACAGATGCAAATTCAAATAATAAATACGAGAAAAATAGAAATGCCATTATTAAAAAATATAATATAAACCTTTATATATTTTTAGCTACTATTCCTTAGAACATTTTAAACAACGAATGCAGAATAGAATGCTCTTAAAATTTATAAAGAAGATGACTTGACTCATTGTCACACTTAAAACATAATTTTAATTTCACGGACACATTACGATGATACACAGCACACAAAAGAAATAACTATTTACAAAAGAAATGAAACTGATTAATTTTTAACATGTTTGGCTAATCGGCTAGAGAGCCCACTGCTACATATTTGCACACCGCAATACCACACTTCTAACTAAAACAAAAGTTAATCACAGTTCTCTTTTTTTGAAAGAGTCACGTGACATAGTTCGATGGGAGGGGGGAGAATTCACAAATAGTATTGCGCAATACTCGGAGCTCTGAAAAGTTGTTTTTAACAGTCAATGTTAAAGAAGAAAAGTATAAATCTGATGCATCAGTTTTTTTTTCTTTACAGACTTCCCCTCAAGCTGTGTACGTCGTCCTCGGTATACAGCTTGCTTTTCTGGGGGGTTGCTTCCTAGTGGGCACAGCAGGGCGTTTGGAAAATTGTTCTCGTGGTTGACCACCTTTCCTACTAGTTGAGGTTGTAGTACTCGTCGGTCGGCCTCTCCTTTGGATTGGTCGAATAGGAGTTGTGTCCTGACCTGTATATGGCTGAAGAGCGGATACATGGTAATTCCCTATGGGAGTAAAAGGATTATCTATAGTACTTAATGTATACGAAACTGGTGATCTCTGTGATAAAATTGTATAAGGGCCATCGCGCCTCGGCATGAATTTGGAAGCTCGGTTTTTACTAGAGTCACTAATGGGGTGGGTATTAACCCATACCTTGTCACCTTGCTTGAAAGAAGGAGCCTTTTTAAATTTTCTGTCTGCATAGCGTTTATGCTGGTCTTGTCTTTCCTCAATTCGATCTCGTACTTGTTTAGTGAAATTGGCAAATTTCTTCAAGTACGGTGTTATTTCGGGAACGAAATTATCATTGTGAACAACACTTCGGAAATCATGCGCAATATCATCGGTAGTGCGTAGTTCTCGCCCAAACATGAGATATGCAGCTGTCTGGCCGGTTGAATCACATTTTGCTGTGTTAAGGGCAAATCTAATTATTGGTAGCTTCTCACTCCAGGTAGTATGATCATTCCCAACCAACATGGCCAGACGGGGTTTTAGATCTCTGTTCTTCCTTTCCACAGGGTTTGCCTGTGAATGATAAACCGGAGTTAGGGTTTGTGCGATTCCCAGGATGTAACAAACTTGTTGCATTACAGCACTTACGAACTGCGGCCCGTTGTCGCTTATTACCCTTCTAGGCAAACCATACCTAAGGAACACTTCCTCTATTAGAGTGATCGCACACTCTTTAGCAGTTGCGGAAGTTAATGCAAATAGTTCCACCCATTTGGTGACACAATCTTCTATGTTGAAGATCCATTTCTTTTCATTGCTTTTAGGTAAAGGGCCGAATAAATCAATTGAAAGGGATTCAAATCGTTGATTATAGATCGGTGTTTGTAATAATCCAGATGGCTTCTGGTTACTAGGTTTATAACGACAGCAATCGGGGCAATTCTTGATATATTCTGTAATATATCTTCGCATACCAGTCCAGTAGTACCGCTTTGCGATTCTATCGAATGTTCCTTCAATTCCGTAATGTCCAGCTGAGGGTGCATCATGATGCTCTTTTAACACTCTTTCTCGCTCTTGAACCGGGACTACTAATTGCGCTTCTTCTGATTCTGTTTCGGGAGAATATCTATATAAAACGCCTTGATTCATCAAGTAACCACGACTACTCCAGTTAGCGAAATCTTCATTCTTATCTATACTTTCCAAAGACTCGATAATTTTCTTTATATCTTCATCTTTTAATTGTTCTTCTCGTATTTCTCTTGGACTTCGCGGAGGGATATCTATTGAAATTGAACAAATTTCACATTTTCCTTCTTCGTGTGGACAGAAGGGTCTGGACAACATATCAGCTACAAAATTAGCCTTACCAGGCACGTATTCTATCTTCAGGTTGAAGGATTGTACCTGTAGTGCCCATCGCGCGAGGCGACCTGTTGGAGACTTTAAGTTCATTAACCATCTAAGAGGTTGATGGTCGGTTGCTACAGTGACTTCTTGACCGTCAATATATGCACGAAACTTGTCCAAAGCCCATACGATGGCTAAGGCCTCTCTTTCAGTCGTGGAGTAGTTTCTTTCGGCCTTTGTGAGTAACCTACTTGCATACTCAATTGGATGTTCTTCTGCTCCAGTGCCTTGTAACAAAACTGCACCAAGGGCATAGTTACTAGCGTCTGTTCTTAATATGTATGGTTTAGTTGGATCATTTTGACTGAGGATGGGTGGACTTATTAGAAGATGTTTTAGGGTTCTGAAAGATGTTTCTTGTTCTTCTCCCCAAACCCAAACAGCGTTTTTCTTCGTCAAATTAGTCAAAGGCCTAGCAACTTCAGAGAATTTTGGGATAAACCTTCTATACCATGAGCAAGTTTGCAGGAAGGACTGCAGTTGCTTTACATTCTTTGGAGCTGGTATTTCTTGAATTGCATCAATTTTATCAGGATCAGCTTCAAGTCCATTACTAGTAATGTAATGTCCCAGATACTTTACACGGTTACAAGCGAAATTGCATTTTTCACGGTTAGCGTGCAACTTAAATTCTCGTAATTTCTTAAAAACTGCACTCAAATTATCTAAATGTTCATTAAAAGTTTCGGACAAGATGATAATATCATCTAAATAAGAAAGGACTAGTATGTTCTTTAAGGAATTTCTAAAATTATCAATCATACGTTGAAATGTTGATGGGGCGTTCTTGAGGCCGAAAGGCATTTTCCGGTATCGGAAAGTTCCAAAGGGACAAATAAAAGCAGTTTTGTCACGGTCCGCAGGATTTACTTCAATTTGGTGGTACCCATTCCTTAAGTCAATGGTTGACATAAAAGGGGTATGTTTAGCTTCGTGAAGAAGATCATCAATTCTGGGTAATGGGTATTTATCAGTCTTTGTAATAGAATTTAGTTTTCTATAATCTACGCAAAGTCGTACTTGACCATTAGGCTTAGGTACTAATACCACCGGTGAAGCATAAGGAGATTCACATTCTTCTATTGTTCCGCTAGCTAACAACTCGTCTAGCTCTTTCTTCAACATCTCTTTCTTTGCTGGGGACATGCGGTACGGCGGTACTGCGACAGGAGGACTACTTCCAGTGTCAATATAGTGTTGAATTTTGTTAGTCGGTTCTTCCCCTGGTTCAAAGATATCTTCATATTCATTCAATAAATTATTCAGTTCTGACCTTTGTTCATCAGAAAGATGGGCTCCTTCATTTTCTTTCAACATAAGCTCGTTAACTTCAGCAGAATATGCTGGATTTTCAGACGGCCTGAAATCATCTTCACTAAAATCAAATTTCTGCTTTGGATTATCATGGTAATACCATATATTATTTCGAATATCCAAAACGATTCCAGCAGTACGCAAAAAATCATTTCCCAACAATGTTCTGTTATTCTTTGCAGTAGGTAACGCAAACAAAGTTATTCGGAAAGATCGTCCTTCAATTTGTACATCTACTTCGGTTGAATAGATTTCAGTTTCTTTTTGGAGACCACCAGCTAACGTTACATTCATACAAGTTTTCTCAAATTCTACATCTCGTTTTGTTAAGAGGTGATATAATGTTTCACCAGCTATAGTGTGACTGGCTCCAGTGTCAGCACACACTATTCCATTTATTCCATTAATTTTTACTCTTATAAGTGTCGACTGAGGTTCTTCGATAGATAATGACTGAAGGTGAATAGTTTTGAACTCAGCTGAACTTTTCCTAGAAGAGGGGGAACAGGCGGAGCATTTAGCCTTAATAACACCTGGTTTGCCACAACCATAGCAACTAACACGTGGTCGATCTTCATTTTTCGTATAATCTCTCGATGACGCAGTTTTAGAATTTTGGGGGTGATTTCTTGAATTTTTGGAAGTATTTCCATGTGGGAATTTAGGGGATTCCTTTCTAACATTTTTATTTTTTACTAGTCTAAGTTCTTCATATGAATCTAGTTTATCGGCAAGTTCAAGAGGATTGTTCCACTCGCTCCAGTAGTCCAAAAAATGTTGTTTGTATTCGGGAGGAGCTTTCTTTTTTATTTGATCTGCCAATATTAAATCTTTTAACTCTTCCAACGATGAAACTTTAGATTCTTTAAGCCACCCATCAAAATAGTTTTGCAAATCAAAATAAAAATCTCGCCATGTACTTTCTGGACATTTACGGTGTTGGGCAAAAAGTTGTCGAAATTTCTCAGCACTTAATTTAAAACGTTTTAAGAGAATTTCCTTAACATTATCATAATTCTGAGCATCATCAACTGATTCTTTTGCAATTAGTTTGGCGACATCAGTTGGCAAAAGACCTACAAGATATACGACCCACTTTGGTTTTGGTACCTTCAAAAATGGTAATTGTTTTTCAAATAAATCTAAATATAAGGTTATATCAGCTGTTTTCGGATCGAAATTTGGGATTAATTTGCTTATTTCTAATTTTGGCTTGCTTGTGTCTACGGAAGAAAGGGCCATGGTAGGTAATACTGCATCAGGAGCAGCACTAGCTTGTGCCTGTAATTTGGTTTTCTCTAGTTCAAATAACCTTTCATATTCTTTTTCTTTCAGCGCAAAATCTTCTTTTTCTTTCCTATCCTGTATGATACGATTCAAACATTCTTTTGTGAATTCAGCATCATAATCTGGACTTTCCACTATAGCATTTCTAATGTCTAAAAGTTTTAAATTTTCATCTATTTTTATATCTAATTCGCCCGCTAATTCAATTAGATCTTGTTTTTTTCCTCTAGCCATATAAGACATGATTAAACTGAATTTTAATAATTTAATATATATCTAAAAATGTGCAGTACGCGAACGTATATAGCCCAAAATATTTTATATAAATCACAGAGATCACTTATATATATATATATATTATTGTTATATGTTAAACAACTTAAATTAACCAATTTATTCAATAAATAAATTCAAGAACTAAAGTAATAAAGGACATATAAAGGAAATAATAACTCTTTTAACCCCTATTTTCAAATAATTATTTGAAAGTAAATAAGAAATACTCTTCCTGAAACATTTCTGAGTAATTGAAAATACAAGATATTTCAAATTGATGTACAGATTCCACCAAAATTTTATTTTTAATGCAAATGATAAAAATATAATTATCAATTCAACAAAACAAACAAGATGTCTATTTAATATATCTTTATTATAAACAAATCTGTGTAAAATTAGTTTTGTTCAACAACAACAAAAAATTGTTTATTCATTCTTTCATTATTATTATTACGTATTATGAGTTGCTTATTATTTTATAATTCGTAAATGTGTTCAAGAGAAAATAATATTTATTCTATGATCATTTATCAGAAATAAATCTATTCAATAAGATCAAAATATTTATACAACAACCTTTATTTAATCTTTTAAAATGCCATAATAAATTTCTGCGCAGCACTAGTGCGACGTAAAACCCATCCATCCATCCAGCCATAATAAATCATAAAGTAAACAAAAACTTTTTTCTTTTCGCTTTTACTGAAAGCGATTACGCAATAATAATGAAAGTTCACTTGTTTATTTTTCCTTGCGAAATGCAATGGCGCCGAAAAACAGAAATGTTGTTCTTAATTTATTCTAAGCAACTCGATGCTATGATTTACTTAATTTATTTTTCTATGTTAGAATTATATTAGAATATATTTTATTAAATATCATTACACCATTATTTCAACTTATTTCTTAAGAAATAGCATTCTACATTCTTGTTTAATTATCAAAATTCTTAATATATCAATAAATATGAATCAACAAATAACTTCCAGAGACTAAAGGAAACTGGTATGCAAATATAATAAGATCTGGGCGATCTAAAATTCGTTAAGATCAGGATGATCGACTGTTAAACATATCTAGAATTAAGATTCTAAGAAATATCTAATCATTGATTAGGATAATCAATATTTCCAAGTGTTAACTTACTAACACACTCTGTACAATGCCCAAATTCCTTTAGCTCCTGTTCAAACAATCATCAAATAAATATTAAAATTTACTTATCTGTAATTATTTTCCATTCTTTAGCCGCCGACATCACATCGGTAATCCAAGCCCAAACGTTGGGACGCCAATTTAAACAACGAATGCAGAATAGAATGTTCTTAAAATTTATAAAGAAGATGACTTGACTCATTGTCACACTTAAAACATAATTTTAATTTCACGGACACATTACGATGATACACAGCACACAAAAGAAATAACTATTTACAAAAGAAATGAAACTGATTAACTTTTAACATGTTTGGCTAATCGGCTAGAGAGCCCACTGCTACATATTTGCACACCGCAATACCACACTTCTAACTAAAACAAAAGTTAATCACAGTTCTCTTTTTTTGAAAGAGTCACGTGACATAGTTCGATGGGAGGAGGGAGAATTCACAAATAGTATTGCGCAATACTCGGAGCTCTGAAAAGTTGTTTTTAACAGTCAATGTTAAAGAAGAAAAGTATAAATCTGATGTATCAGTTTTTTTTCTTTACAACATTATAATTTATATATAATAAACTATTAGTGAATATCTAGAACAGAATTTCACTTTGTATTTGGTGACATCGGCAATTGTATGAACCGTACTTGGACATTCCTTTTCATGACGATTCACGATCATGCCTAGAACTCCTACATTGATCATGCCTATGGAAGATCATTTATTTGTTCAGTAGAATTTCTATGATCATTCGCTTTATTAAAAAAAAAAGAAAAAAAGATTTAGTAAAAGGATTACAATATATTTGTTTTAAAATCCATCTCACAAATATTGTTTTAAAATAAATTAGTATTTCTTTTCTTTTTTTTTTTTTTTTTTTTTTTTTTTTTTGGGGGGGGGGGGATATATATATTAATGATAAACGTTTGTTGGAGAGATTATGAATTGTTCTCATTTTGGTATTTATAAGCGTATGAAAAAAAAAAAATCTGGTGTGAAGCAACCAGACGACTTCCATTATCCACTATTACACGTATTATATGAACTTTTTGGAGATAATGTGGTCAGAAGACATAAAATTGACCTAACAAAGTAGACAGCTAAAAATTTTTGCAATTATAACCTTTTTTTAGATGTAATTATTGCCTTTCTCTCTCTCTCTCTCTCTCTCTCTCTCTCTCTCTCAAAGTACTAATTCACAATTTTTTTATTACACTATCGATTACGTATGCATATCTGCAAGAATATTTAATACCTAATTATTAATTTATAAAAAAATAAATTAAATATTAACATCATTATTTTAACATTTGATCTATTATTACACTGAGTAGTTATAAAACTGTTTAGTTTTATTTTTTATTTTTAAGAATATAAGAATTAAATAGTGGGTACAACTTGAAAGGACTGTAACTTCAATTTTCATTGATGAAAGGACCATCTCTAGGGGTGGGTCCCAGACCGTCGCCAATTGCCCATCTGCGCAGCACTAGTGCGACGTAAAAATCCAACCAACCAACCACTGATGAAATATTTTTAATTTGTTATGTTAATGAATCTTAATTGAATTGATTTTATTTTGAACTGATTTATTTATTTATTTATTAATTTATTTATTTACTTTATTTTTATTTATTTATTTATTTTTGTATGTAAATATTTCTTTTCCTAGTAATTTATCTTTTAAGTTTTATTTTACCTTCCTATAAATGTACGGACTAAATATATTTTGCAATCCTGTTTAATTGTTTTCGTCCTGGTACGTGATTTGAATATTGTAATTTGTAATTTTTTGGCTATATGCGTACAGATTTACAGAAATTCACTTATTTTTGCATACGATATTCAGCCAATGCCCTTGATGACGTCTTACATATTGAATATATTTTAATGAAATCTGCCATTTCTTTATATGATATTTTTCGTTTCTTCCTATGAAATGTTTGAAAAGGTTTCGAAATATATGTAGGGTAAGTGCTCCAGTAATTGTCACTTTTAGAGGAATTTCCGATGTTTTTAATGTTTTAGTCATCAGAACTATTTTTTGAAATCTTAAGTTATGGTATGACAGACTTTCAGAACCACATATATGTTAAACTATATTCATTTGATAATTATATATATATATTTTTTTTTATTTTTTTATTTTATACTCACTTAATGTTCCAGAAATTGACACTACTAGTTTTTCATTTTATCAGTAATTGGCCCATTATGCTCTAGTGTTTGACACTGCTAATTCTTCATTTTACCAGTAATAGGCTCCCTATGCTCCAGTGTTTGACATACAATGTTAAAATTCTTATATGTAAAGCATTCGCTTTTATTTTTTTACTTATTTATAAATTATTTCGAGGAATATGTCAATTACTGGAGCATGGCAATCACTGGAGCACCTACACTATATAAATATATATGGCATATATATAGAAATATATTAACTGTCAATTTCTATCCTGTTTTCTACTCAATAAACATTTCAATCTTCTCAAATACAATCTTACTTAAGTTTTTTTTTTTTTAATGTCCATTTCGGGCAACATTTAAGAGCTGGTAAGTGTTCCTACCAGCTGAAGCGGGCTCTATGTTTACGATGGGGGGATTTCAATTTTCCTCATTCAACTAACTATTCAAGTTTGTCCAGATATGTATTTATTTATATTCTTGTATTTAATTTCGATGTATTTACTTTGGTACTTTACTTATGAATTTAATTGCTTCCTATGCTTTGTATTAAATAAATTCGTTCGCTGCATGTTCTTGCTTCCATCTGTAAGAAATTAGGGACTAGAAACGTTTTTTTTTTTTTTTTTTTTTTTGCTAGATATCCAACGTTTTGTCAGAAACTTCTCATATTTCGTTCTCTACATGGGAGAGCTCCCCTGAAGAAGACCCTCATGTGTTTTGGGATGAATTTTCATTTATCCTTGGTAATTTTACTTATTTATATTTATTTATATATATGTGTATGTGTGTGTGTGTACATGAATACATAAATTTTAATTGATTTGCACGATTTTCTCAATTTAAATCAAAACAATTAATAAAATTTCCCAAAAATATATTGAAAGAATCACATTAATCTTTTCAAATAAAGAAACATCAATGGTTAAAAATTAAGCTTTCGAGGGTATTTAACTTTTAGTTATTGAATCCTCTACATGTGTGTAAACGAAAACACGGGTTGATATGTGCATTCATTTTATATGAGTTTTAACCGACCTGGGCGACTTTATTTTTTGGATGCATAATTTGATCAAATGACATTAACGGCTTTACATAAATTACACCACAATTGTGGATAAATAATAAAAATGTATAATTTCAATTAAGAGATTTATTATTATAAATGTATAATTTGATTTAATGAATATTCAAATTTTTGAATGTTATTTATTATTTATCCGCAATTGTAATAATTTATGTCAAGCCACTAATGTCATTTGATCAAATTATGAATCCAAAAGAAGAAAGTTTTCCAGATCGATTAAAACTCGTAAAAGAGAAATGCACATACGAACACACGTTTCCGTTTATATACATATAGATAACCCAATAATAACAATTTAAATACAAATCGTGGAAATGCAAATACATCCCAGAAAACTTTCCAACAAAGATGTATTTATGACTTCGGTCTGTCCTCATTCTAACTTCCATGAATATTGTTAAGATATCTTAAAGCTGACATATATTATTTAAGTTTACTACGCCGTATTCACCACAGAAATTTGTATAAGTAGTTCCTCTTGTTTTTGTACAGTAACATCCAAAAGAATTTCAAATAATTGTGTCCTATGAATTTACACTCTTTAAAATATAATAAAATTAATGTATCTTATTCACGGGCACGAATCATGTTTTCTATACCAAATATGTTACTATTAGTAATAATGATTATTTTATAGGGCCAAACAAAAATACATTAGAAAATACAAGTAGATACATTAGAAAATACAAGTAGAAATTGCTGGAAATGCATTTTCAGTTTTCAAAAAATTTAAAATTTATAATATATATATATATATATATATATATATATATATTTATTAAACTATGCTTTCAAGAAACTTCAGTATACTTAAGTTAACTGTACCAGTTCTGGATTTTTTTTTTTTTCTTTTTTTTTTTTTTTTTTTTTTTTAAGATTTTTGGCTATTTATTGTTTAGTATACTTTATTTTAAAGGTTGCAACTATAACGAATGTTCAATCTATAAATGAAAAACTATGCCTATAGCTATCATCTTTAAGCCGTAGGTGTTAGGTTACATTTATTTTCCATTACCAATGCCTCTTGTATTTACCCTCCTTCACTGTATAATAGATCATTCCAATAACGACTGGCGCGCCACCACTTGGACTGTTTTTCGTACGGCGCATTTTTACCTGTACCTTGTTGAATTTTTGTTTCTCTGTATGTACCATGTGATGTGAGTGTTCGTCTAATTAAAAGTGTTTCGTGTTAAAATGGACTCATTAATATGCATTATAATTTGCGTGCTCTGCCTTCTAAGCCCAATAGGTTATGGGCCCAGAGCAAATTAATTTTTATTTACGATAAATAGACTTTTATCTGTTAGATAGACGACCACGTTTAAAAATGGCGTCTTATGGAACACTACGTATTGAAACTTTAAACAAAGATAATTACGAGACATGGAAGATACAAATGAAGGCACTCTTAATAAAAAATGAATCCTGGATTTATGTATCTGGCTCTAAACCAAAGCCAGAGCTCGTGGCAGGTGATGCGACATCACAAGAAACGTTCGATAAATGGACTGATATGGATGAAAAGGCCAAAGCCGACATAATTTTGTGTATATCGCCTTCTGAACTGAAACAAATAAAAAACTGCGAAACATCCTTGGATATATGGAAAAAATTAGAGGAAATATATCAATCTAAAGGCCCCGCTAGAAAAGCGTCACTGTTAAAATCGCTTATTCAACATAAAATAGCAGATTCCTCTTCTGTGAGCATTCGAGATCATCTTCGAAAGTTTTTTGACATAGTCGATAAACTATCTGAAATGGACATTAGAATAGATGATGACTTGTTAACTGTGATGTTGTTATACAGCCTACCATCCAGTTATGAAAATTTCAGGTGCGCAATAGAATCCAGGGATGAGCTACCAAAACCAGAAGTACTACGAATAAAAATAGTAGAAGAAAACGACGCCAGACGCCATGATGACAGACCGAACGATGGAGCGTTCATGACTGGGAATTTCCGAAAGAAACCTGCTCCGTGGAATAAAAATAAAAGGAATCCTAAGATTACTGAACAGTACACTCAGAATGAAAGAGATAATTCAAAAATTACTTGCTGGAAATGTAAACGTATCGGTCACCGTGCAAATCAGTGTGAAAAAGATAAATCATTTAAATATCGACAAAACAGTTTAGGACTACTGGCCAGCACAAATTCAACGAATACGAACATATTATTCAAAGAACAATCCGAGAATCTTTATTGTGTTGACAGCGGCTGTACTCGACACATGGGGAAGGATGACTCCAATTTTCACGATTTAAAGGATACGGATATAAAATCGGTAAATTTAGCGAATAATGAAACAACTGATGTGTCCGGTGTTGGTAAAATATTAATTAAAACAAAAGTAAATTCAAAACTTCAAAATGTAGAGATCAACGACGCTCTATTGGTTCCAGGTTTGAAAACGAACTTATTGTCCGTGTCACAAATGTGCGACAAAGGTTTCACTGTAACTTTTAAAGACAAATGTGCTGTTATAAATAACAGACAAAAAAATGTGACTCTAATTGCGGACAGAAAAAATGAACTTTATTATCTGCGGGATAATAATGCAAATATAAATAATGCAGTTAATTTTTCGAGTGAATCAATCGATAGTTCTAAAAATATTTTCGCCGATGTGGAAAGATGGCATTGTAGAATGGGTCATCTAAATGTAAAAGATTTGATTGACTCTAATTTAAAGGGTCATATTAGGGGGTTAAATATTAAAAAGGTATCCGACTTCAATTGTGAAGTTTGCGCGTTAAATAAAATGACCCGTGCTCCTTTTCCTAAGCACTCAGATCGTGTTACAAAAATGTTAGAAATAGTGCATTCGGATCTTTGTGGGCCTATTAGGGTTCCCTCAATAGGTAAGTCCCTTTATTTTATTACTTTTATTGATGATTATTCTCGTTATTGTGCAGTAAAATTCTTAAAAACTAAAGATGAAGCATTAAATGCTTTTAAAGAAATCAAACTTCTTTGGGAAAATGAAAAATCTATAAAAATAAAAAAATTCATGAGTGATAATGGGGGCGAATTTATTGGGACTGAATTTGAAAATTTCTTAAAAGAAAATGGTATTCAGCATAGATTAACAACCCCTTATTGCCCGGAACAATCAGGTGTTTGTGAAAGGAAGAATAGAACTCTCGTTGAAATGGCCCGTTGTCTATTATCACAATCAAAATTACCCTTAAATTTATGGGCAGAAGCTATTAATACTTCTAATTATATAAGAAATAGATGCCCAACAAAAGTTTTAAATGGAAAAACCCCATATGAATTATGGAATAATATAACACCTAACGTTAGCTATTTTAAATCTTTTGGCTGCACTTCTTATTTTTTCGATAACCATCCTAAACATAAATTTTCCCCAAGGTCTAAAAAAGGGATATTTGTGGGTTATTCAGAAAATTCTAAAGCATTTCGTATTTATCTTCCTGAATCAAAAACAATAATTTTATCCCGTAGCGTAAAATTTTTTGAAGAGAAATCTAATGATGTTTCAAAAATAGGTCAATTGTATCCATTTGTTTTTGAAAGAGAAATACAATTAAGCGAATTGCAAAATGACTCACACATGCAGCCGGCAGAAGAGAAAATTTCTCCTGAAATAAAAAAAGAAAAAGATGAGCTGTCACGTGACTCAGATTCGGCGCTCGAAGATAAAAACATATTGTCATTGCGTAATCGCGAAATAATTAGGGAGCCGGAATCATTTGCGAATGTTGTTTATAGTTTTAATTCGGAAATAGAAATAAATAATGCCTTAAAAAGTCCGGAAGCTTCGAATTGGTATAAATCAATGACTGACGAAATAAAAGTAATATTAAAAAATGATACATTCGAAGTAGTAGAAAGGCCCCAGAAAAAATGCATTAAAGGTAGGTTTGTCCTTACAAATAAATATGATCAACATGGATCTCTTTTGAAATATAAAGCGAGATTAGTAGCTCGCGGATTTAGTCAAAAATTTGGTATAGATTTTCGTGAAACTTTTTCTCCGGTAGCAAAAATGGGATCTATTAGAATCTTAGCAGGTTATGCTGCTAAATTAGGAATAAAAATACATCAATTTGACATAACGTCAGCATATTTGAATGGAAAATTAGATGAGGAAATTTTTATGGAAGTTCCCGATTACTTTAAAGAAATACTTCAAATAATTATAAATGAAAATTGCGATAGGGACATATCTAATAAAGCAGCCGAGATTCTTAAATATCTAAATGTAGGGAATAAAGTTCTTTTGTTAAAAAGATCTCTCTATGGCCTCAGGCAGGCCGGGAGGTGTTGGAACACTAAATTAAATAAAATTTTGAATGATTTCGGAGCAAAACAAACAAATGCAGATCCATGTTTATATTATATTAAAAGTGATAAAGGGTTGACTCTTATAATGATTTACGTTGGTGACATATTGTTTATGTCACAGGACCCTGATATGTTAGAAAACTTCAAAATTCATCTTAATGAAAAACTAGATGTTAAATATTCAGGCATAGTTAAATATTGTCTAGGGATAAATTTTCAGTTAGAAAATGGCCTTATAACAATGAGTCAACATAGTTATATTAGAGAGCTCTTAGAGCGTTTTGGCATGACAGAAGCCAAGCCCGTAGCTTGTCCTATGGATACAAGCATTCGATTAAAAAAGGCCGAAAAATGTTGTGAAAACGAATATCCCTACCGTGAATTAGTTGGAAGTTTGATGTATCTTGCAACTTCCACCAGGCCGGACATTGCAAATTCCGTCAGTCAATTAAGTCAATTTCTAACTTGTTTTGATAAAACTCATTGGACTGCCGCTAAACGAGTTTTACGATACTTAAAGAAAACAATAAATTTTGGACTTGTATTTAGAAAAAGTAATGAGCCTTTGTTCGGTTACACTGACGCGGATTGGGGAAATTGCCTCGATGACCGTAGGTCATATACAGGTTACTGTTTCATTTTTTGCGGGAGTGCAATTACATGGGAAAGCCGTAAACAGTGTACTGTAGCTCTCTCATCAACGGAAGCCGAATATATGGCTTTATCCGATGCCACTAAGGAAGGGATATATTTATGTAAATTACTAAATGAGTTATCTGAAGGCAAAATTGAGAAAGTGAGTATATTTACAGATAACTTAGGATCTATTAAATTAGCTGAAAATCCGATCTTTCATAAGCGCACCAAGCACATAGACATCAGGCATCATTTCATAAGGGATGCACTGAAAGATGGAATCATTGATTTAAATTTTGTGTCTACTGAAAATATGGGGGCTGATATTCTTACAAAAGCATTAACATCATCAAAACATTACAACTGTTGTAAAATTATGGGATTGGAAGATGTAACATTGTTATTTAGGTAAATACGTCGACATTGTGGGGGGGTGTTAGGTTACATTTATTTTCCATTACCAATGCCTCTTGTATTTACCCTCCTTCACTGTATAATAGATCATTCCAATAACGACTGGCGCGCCACCACTTGGACTGTTTTTCGTACGGCGCATTTTTACCTGTACCTTGTTGAATTTTTGTTTCTCTGTATGTACCATGTGATGTGAGTGTTCGTCTAATTAAAAGTGTTTCGTGTTAATATGGACTCATTAATATGCATTATAATTTGCGTGCTCTGCCTTCTAAGCCCAATAGTAGGTTCCGATCTAATGAGCTTTAATAAAAACAAAAAGACTTATTAGAGCGACAACCCAACGCCTATTGCTACCAGATTTTCATAGGCTACGTTTTTGGTTCCCCTCAATATTTTATTTGCATTTCGTTTATGAAAGTCGTTATATTAAGTTAGTTCCAAAATTATCAGGCACCCAAAATAAATCTCTAAGCACTTTCAATTATTCTGAAAATTATAAAATATAATTATATATTTACATACTTATCTGAAACTTATTAAAGACACATTTCAGAATAAAAACAAATCAAGCTTTTAATGACTCTTAAATTTACGATAGAATGCATTTAATTGTCGCGATAAATTTTTCTTTCCAAATTACTCAAATTTCCTTCTAGACTGGAACATTTCACTCTAGAATCATTTAGAAATCCACTTTCTGCAGCTAAGACATATTATGGAATATTCCCAAGATCACCGAAAGCAGTAAAATGTTACGGCAGAGATAGAATTCAGGCTCTAGATTAATTAGAAATAGAATTATCAGAACTATATATCTAATGTTGGTGACAGAAAACTTTTAATAACGCGTCTCTGAACCATTTACGTTTAGGGGGTAAAAGTGTCCGAGAAGAGCCTAACTGAATGACTTATTTCATTAAGATAAAAATCGATTTCATCGTATAAATATCTCATAGATAAGTTTGGAAAATTACAATAATGAAAGGAAACCGGTTGTTAATAAGTAGCTCACACCACGATTTCAATTATTCTTTGACTGATCTTATTTAAAACGTTATTAGGCGGCGTAGCAAATTCTTTATTTTAAACTACTCATTATCCACTAAAAAATGTTTAATTAGATTTTTTAGAATTTAAACACATTTTCAATAATATTTTTCATTTAAAGGATGAAAGATTACTGAGTATTTTTATAAAGTACTAGCAGGCTTTGCCCGCTTCGCTGGTCACTATTTTTAAATGAATCACTATAATTACTGAATTCTCAAAATTGCATTAATTTTTATCACGTGAAAAAAAAAAAAAAAAAAAAAAAAAAGCGAAACAAAATCTGATTAGGAAAAATGTCGCACCGGGTTCTCACTGCCTTCCGAAAAAATTCCCAAAATGCTCTAACTCTTATTTCCCCCTTCGACCCCCCCTCCCGTCTATCCTAATAATTTTACAAATTCAAAAATATCCGCAATCGATTTGTAAATATCAAAAACCTCTATGCACCAGTTTTGAACGATCTATCTCTATTTTTATTTTTTTGCCCCACCACTCTCCCCCTTCCCAATAATTTTAAAAATTCGAAAATATCCGCAATCGATTTGTAAGTATCGAAAACCTCTATGTACCAATTTTGAATGATCTAACTCTATTTTATTTTGTTTGCCCCTCCGCCCCCCTTCCGTCCGTCCTAATAACGTTACACTTTCGAAAATATCCCCATTCGACTTGCAGGCATCTAAAACCAATCTGTACCAATTTTGAACGGCCTAACTGCATTTCTATTTGTTTTTGCTCATAGCCCCCCCCCTTACCGCCCCTCCTAATAATTTTACAAATTCAAAAATATCCGCATTCGATTTTAAGTACCGAAAACCATTTCTGTACCAATTTTGAACGATCTAACTCTATTTTTATTTTTTTGCCCCCCCCCCATCCCATACCCCCTTCTCACCCCTCCTAATAACTTTACACTTTCGAAAATATCCCCATTCGACTTGCAGGCCTTTAAAACCTATCTGTACCAATTTTGAATGCCCTAACTGTATTTCTATTTGTTTTTGCCCATAGCCCCCCCCTTCCCGCCCCTCCTAATAATTTTACAAATTCGAAAATATCCGCAATCGATTTGTAAGTATCGAAAACCTCTATATACCAAATTTGAACGATCTAACTCTATTTTTATTTTTTTGCCCCCCCCTCTCCCCTCCCCTCTTCTCTCCCCTCCTAATAACTTTACACTTTCGAAAATATCCCCATTCGACTTGCAGGCTATTGAAACCTATCTGTACCAATTTTGAAAGGCCTAACTGTATTTCTAATTGTTTTTGCCCCCCCCCTTGGGGATCAAATTTCGAAAATTCCAGGAATTGGTTTTTAGACATTTATATTAGCTATATTTTAAAGCAAAAATTTTACAGATATCTGTTTCTTTGTTTGAGCTATGAAGGATATTTTGAATTCACGTTTTGCCCCCTCCCCCCCCCCTTGGGGGCCGAATTTTTTCAATTTTTTTCTTTCCTAAACCATCCCTGACCTATAAGGAAAAAAACAAAAAAAGAATGATCGAAATCGGTCAAGCCGTTTACAATTTTATAATGGACATACAGACAAACATTCATTTATATATATATATAGATTATAAGAAAAAAAACTTTTTATAAACTGTGTTTTTAAATTTTCTGTTGAATCATAGAACTAACTACATTAGCACTTTATCAATGCGTATGAAATCTTTAAACCGATAGTGACGTCAATTTTTGTGAGATACATAATTTAATTTTTTACAATTTTTTAAAGCTCACGTTTAATTAAATTATTTATTTAATCACGTTTATTTATTTTTACGTCGAAAGAAAATGAACTCGTAAATTTTTTTTGGCAACAATTAAATTATAGCTAATATTTTAATGGCTATTTATAAGGTATTAGGAGGTTATTATTTTCATATTTTAATTAATAATAAGAAAACTATTCGAATTTTTTCGAATTTTTTTTTTCCTAAACCATCCCTGACCTATAAGGAAAAAAAACAAAAAAAGAATGATCGAAATCCGTTCAGCCGTTCTCGAGTTTTAGTGAGACTAACGAACAGCAATTCATTTTTATAAATATAGATTTTTAACAGAAATATCCATAAATTGGATAAATGGAAAACAGGGGTTAAATTTATATTTTTAATAATGTTACTTAAAATGCTTCTTACATCCTATTAACTATTTCAACTTCTTTCTGTATACATAATAAAAAAAGTATTAGATTCGGGAAAATTTTCGACCTCAAGCTTTCGATGGATTTGCACGTTTTGAAATGTTCCGAACACAATTTGGCCTTTTTCTTTTTTTTGAAAATGTCTGTGTGTTTGTGTATGTGTTACCAAAATTTTTGTCTCGAGAATTAATGAACAGAATTTAACAAAACATGATATTTATTTGCACTGCTTAAAATGGTGCTGATTACAGTTTGGAGTGTGTCGCTTAAAAGGTAGTTCTGTAATCCCCTTTCTTTATATATATATATATATATATATATATATATATATATGGCTGTATAGAACGAAATTTCGTATAAATGTGCATAGTGAGAATTATTTTTAACCCAATCACAGTGCGATAAAAGAAAAAAAGAAACAAAGAAAGTACACTTATAATAGTAATAGTCAAACAGGAGAAAATTTTGTATATGGAAAATTGTGTATATGTTCCCCCCATGCGGGGTGTAAATTTTCAATATTAATGTTTTTTCAAAAAAATTCGTTAATACCTTTAAAACGAATTGTTCAAGCATAGATCTGCGATAATTTAAAACATAGTTAACGATGTTTTCATTCAGAAAAAAAAAAATATCTTGAAAAAATGCATTTCCTAAAGATATTGTCTGATAGGCATGAAATAAACTTTTTTCTGACATTTAGTATTATGTACTTCTTTGAAACGAATATTGTCGCAGCGAGATTTGGCATTTGATGCCACGACAAAAGAAAAAAGTGAATTTGGTAAATTGTAATTTCTGTTTGCGAAAGAAAAAAAAAAGAAAGAAAGGAACAGAAAAAATAGGATTAATATCTTACCCATCTGCATAATGGGTGATAATATCTGCATGACAGGTGATAATGCATGCATATAAAGGTGATTTATATCTTACCCATCTGCATAATGCATATTAAATACACAATTGTCATGGATGGAAATTCCTCAAAATGAGTTTAAAGTTGTATTATGCGCTTTCCTTTATATTGTTAAATTTAATTACGCTACATGGAATATTTTTAATATAAGGCTTACTCAAAATTAAGCTAGAACAATCTTTTTTATTGGTTGTAATTGAAGGAAGTGCTCTACTAAATTATATCATGCCCAGGAAAATTCCTTAGATATGATGATCGTTTTATCTTATCTACATGATAGGGAAAATATTGTTTTGGACAGCAATTTTCGAAGCTTAGTTTTTAATTTAATTACGAATTTCCCTTGATATAAACTGAGTTTTCAGAGACTGACCAATGTTTATGTCTGTTATAGGCATAACTTAAAAGCAAAGAGTCGCATGAAGTTCAAATTTGATGTTTTGAAAAACATATGGGAAAATGCTGCTTGAAAATTTTGACTTTGTAAGATCGGTAAATTTAAAAGAGTGATGAGTATTCTGAGTAATTTAAAGTAAATTTTCGAATTTAATAACACCCTTAAAGGTTTCAGGTCCAGTACTAAAAGGGTTTGAGGAAAACAATAATTCTTCCTCACACAGAAATTCAAGCCAAAGAAAATAGTTTCTGAAAATGGAAGTATAAGAAAAAGTAGTGTGAGTATCACACCAGTTTATTTAAGTGCACAGTGGTGTGCAAATTATCAGACACAACTTAGAAACTACACATCTCCATACCTTCTACCTTTATTTTTCACTATTTCAGTTTACAAACTTGTGGAGTATAAACAACATGTTATACGTCACGTATTTCAACGAAGGTTTTGTCTTGGAGGCGAAAAGAGGACCAGTAGCAGATAAAACAAATACCAGAATGTTTAGAATCACTCACAAGAAAATAATACTTGAATTTCGTTTTCGCTGTAGCTCCTTATTATAATTAACTGTATTCATTTGTATATTAATAGCACATATATTCATGGAGATTATACATTAGATTTTCATCACCGCAATATCCCAAATCCATGATTGTACGGGCCGTGTAGAAGTTCATAAAAAGGCTGTTGAAAGAAAATCTCCTTTGTAGAAAAAGTAAGCAGGCAGAGTTAAATTAACTTGCATTTATTGACAGTTTCTTGAGAACAGTTATTTTCAAAAATACTACATTTTAACAGTTGTAGAGAACAGGAAGAATCTCATACGGAAATTGAGACGGGGAGGAGAGGAGGAGCGTAACAGCCAAAACGTCTTACTCTAACCACGTCAAAATCGTAAAGCTTAACTAAATCTCGCAGCTTCCTAGAAGTTAAATTGCAACCCCAAAGATTGGCATCGTTGAAATCCAGCCAAAAAATGCCAAACTGTTTCTTTGTCCTTCTAACATATTCATACTAAATTTTTGAATATAAAAAGTCGTTACAAACGCTAAATCGATTTGACATTGAGAACCATCGCCAATTGTCCTTGACTTCAACGTACCTAAAACAAAGGCGACGCTTAGACTGCAAAACAACATTATAAATCTATTTTTAGAATTATAATGACCTGCATAAAATAATAATGGCTTTTAATATAAATACGAGGGTAATAAATATAAACGGAATGATTGTTTTTTTTTTATTTTATTAATAGGTATTTATACTAGGAATATGCTGAAAACGAATTTTAAATTACCCTCTCAAAATAAATAATTATAGCTAAATTGATTTAATCCATTCGGGGAAATGTATAAACATACTACTTTTCGAAAAACCCCGATATAAAAATTGCTTTATTTTATTCCTAGAGCAATGTGTTTGTAACGATAAAAGAACAAAGAAATGCTATAAATGAAAGATTTTGATTTGTAAATAAAACGGGAAATTCTATATAATTAATTAATTGAATTAGATAAATTTAAAAAAAAAAAATTATATAATCTATATTAATCCCTCCTTTTTGTTATATATTAAATTTGAATAAATAAATAAACTTTTAAAGGACATATGTGTGAGAACACTCACACATATATCTCCCCTTCGACTGGCAAAAAAAAAAATAAGTCCTCCTCGCCTCCTGTATAGAAATGCATATACAAACAATAATATTCAAAAGCACTTACCAAAGACGTACACTTAAAAATGATATTACATCATAAGTAAAAATTATATGAATGCTTAAAATTGAACAAACAAAATATATATGAAATATAAACACTAATTTAAAAACACAAAATACACATATTTCAAAAATATCAGTAGAACCAAAAACTTTAAGAAAAAAAATTTGTCATGACATGCGCAAAAATGTGGCTTCTATAAATTAGTTCAAACTGCAGTTCCATATTGTTCATAGTCTTTTTTCATATGCCACAAAAATTTCAGCTGAAATGTTTTTCTATGAAAGAGTCTCTTTTTTGATATATTCAGTAAACAATGCCACAGTAACAGTTACTAACGTTAGATTTTTACATTCAAAATACTAAATTTTCACACTAATATGTATAGTGAAATAGAGAAAAAAATAATATAAATTACACATATGCATATATATTGTTGTAATACTAAAGGTTCCAGCATATTATTGTAATATTTATTTGTCTAACATCTTGGTTACACATATTGGTCAACGTTAAACAAAATTATGTACAAAAAAAATAAATAAAAGTAAAGAAACAGAAAAGTTTTCGTGTATACCACACAGGAAAGATTTTAAAAAGGACGCCATTGGCAGTCAAAAAAAATAATCTTCCCTTAATCCTTACAAAAATGTAAGTGTAATGATGTTAACTTAAGGCTAACATCCTAGCGGGACAGGGCGTGTTGAAAGACCTGCACTGTTAGGCACAGGCCTCCGTCCCCCAGCAGAGTCTACAGACCCCTGTAGGGACACCTCACGAAACCGATTAATTAAATGTCATAAATGTTGAAAAATTAATGTCAATAAAAATATAGATTCTCATCACATATCCAATGTTGCTCTCCCGGGAGAAAATTTAGAACGAGACAACATATATCTAGGATAGGGTAATAAATAAGTAAAAGAAAACAAATTGACAAAATTTTGAGTGATGAGAGGAAGTGCCAAAATAATAAAAAAATTCAGACCGGATATTGAACAAACCAAACACATGTTGTACACCAAAAATCAATTGGAAACTTATAAAATTTAGCTGTATGTATACTGTTAACACTATTATCATTAATAATTAATTTCCTATGAACTTAATCTGTATTCCAATGAAATATCTCTATTAAATATATTTCAAGTACCTTACTTTTGTTTAACCTTCACCCAATAAAAATAGATATAGTAAACATTAAATAAAAAATAATAACACCTTGATTACTAATTTAGAAATTCAAAATATGATCTACAAGCATTTATGTTATCATTAGAATCCTTTTTTTTTTTTTTTTTTTTTTTAAATTAGGTATATCTTATTTATAAATATTATATATATTCAACAACACTGCAATGCAAGAAATAGTCTTTACATTAAAAGAAAAATGAAAAAAAACAGTGGACCAGCCATCTAAAAATAAAAATAATAAAATAAATAAAGACAAGTTCCTGCACAGCAAACAAATACACTCCATTGGCCATTGGAAAATGCATTTGTGATGCAAAATATATTCATCAAACTTTTTTTTGTGAGAAAAAATTAATTGCGATTTCTTAAGTTATAAGAATGTGTAGAATTATTGCCAAAATTATGTGTTACATTGGAGTTGGGTTCAGTAAACAAATAATTACGTCGAGGAGGAGCAATAAGGAGTCTATCAATATGGACTCTGAAAGCTTTATTATCAGGTGCATGTAATCTCTTAATGGAAAAGGAAACTGGCGAGTGTTTTTGTACAACAATAAATGGCCCAGAATACTTGGGCTTAAATTTATCTATTGATTTCAAGTATACAACATCATGAACAGCAACAGGCCTCAGTTTTGCACGTTTTTGAAAATTATGATATCTTTTGTCTTGATTTTTTTTTTAATGTTAGAATATGCTTTGCTATAGATGTTATCTAAGTCGTGTAATAATTTATATATGTCTACATTTTTATCTAAAAATGGCTGATTTATAAATTGGTCAAATGTATCAAATATTAAAGACAGTTCCCTACCAAAATGAAGTAGGTTAGGTGAAAACAATGTGGATGAATGTGTTGAACCATTATAAAGTGATTTATGTATAGCTAGTGAATTTTCAAAAGAATACCCCTCAGAAATTAAAGTGTTAATTGAGTACTTTATAGATTTATTTAACCTCTCGGAAATAGAGTTACTTTGAGGGTGAGCAACAGATGAATGTAAAATTTTTATGCCAAGTTTATCATTGAAAATATTATAAATAGTTGATGTAAACTGTTTGCCTAAATCTGATAATATTACTGATGGTCTACCAAATGTTGTAATGTAATTAAATAAACATTTAACTATTTTTGATGAAGAAGTGTCTTTTAATTGAAATAATTCAATGTGTCGCGAAAAATGGTCAATCACAGTCAAAACTGAATGTCCATCTATAAAAAGACCAACCAAGTCGACACTAATAGTATGCCCTGGATGTGTTGGAGTATAGGTGGGTTGTAGAGGAGCTGGTGGTGTGTTATGATGTTTATTTTGTAAACATAAAGTACACGAAGCAACAAAATTTAAAGTGTCTGTGTACATACCTTTCCAATAATATCTATTTGATAAAAATTCGTATGTTTTTGTCAACCCAAAGTGAGAAAGGTGTGAAATGGTTAAAACTTTAGATTTTAAAGAATGTGGTACAACAATGAGATATGAAAAAGTATTATTATGCAAATTTTGTTTCTTGTACATTAAAACTTTAGAATCTGGATGAATAAAAAAATTATCATTATTTTTTGAAAAACCTTTTCTCAAAATTTGCCTGTAAATAATTGACAATTTTGGATCATTCTTTTGCTCAGATATAAATGTATTGTTTGAAATTTCCAAAAGGGGATCTTTATTTTGAGTATTACCAGAAACTAGAAAATTGTTGAATTTATTTTGTTGTACAGACTGAGTAGAAGTGGAAATTTGATTAATTGAATGTGTGTCATCTTGTACAATAGGAAGAGGTTGAGAACTGAATATTAATTCTGGATTTGTTTTTAAATTTTGTTGATTATTTGAAAAGTCTGATCTTGATAAATAATCCGCTAAAACATTTGTAGGGCCAGGAATATGTTCAAATTCAAACGAGTATTCTGACAACTCTAACAGCCATTTAGTAGTTAAATCAGCAGGACTATTTGTTTTTCTATATGTTTTTAAAGGAGCACTGTCAGACAAAATGATAAACTTTCTATTGTATAAGTAATATTTGAAAGCAATTACAGATTTATAAATGGCCATTAATTCAAGTTTGATAGCCGGATATCTTTTTTCAGACAGTTTAAGTGATTTAGAGAAAAAGGCGACAGGTAATAATTGATTGTCAAACTTCTGCATCAAAACTCCTGCAATAGAAATATTTGATGCATCAGTGTTGAGAAAGAAAGTCTTGTTCCAATCCGGTAATCTTACCATAGGTGAATTTAAAAATATATCTTGAAATTTCTTAAAAATATCCTGATGATGTTTATTCCAAACAAATTTTGTTTTCGGTTTAGTCAATTCAATAAGTGGTTGAATTAATTTAGAAAAATTATGAATAAGAGACTTATAAAAGGTTACAACTCCTATAAAGCGTTTTAATTGTCTTTTTGTTGTAGGTGTAGGGAAAGAGTTTATTTTAATGATATTTGACTCAATTGGAGAAATTGAATTATTCTCTATGTGAAATCCCAAATAATTTACAGCACTCTTATGAAATGTACATTTACTAGGAGCTAAGGTTAAATTATATTTAATTAAAATCTTAAGAATTGTTTCAAGTTTAACACATGTCTCTTCAAAACTATTTGCACCAAATATTAAATCATCCTGATACGCGTAAATTCCATCTATATTAATTTCATCAATTAAAGAATCATAAGTGCTTGGTACTGAGAAGCCGCATTTTTAAGACCAAAACATAGTCTTTTAAATTTGAAACTGCCAAACATTGATGTGAAAGTAATTTTATCTTGTAAATGTTCAGGTAAATCAATTTGATGATACGCTTGTTGTAAATCAAGACAAGTGAAAAATTTATACGCAGATAGATCAGCTATTATATTTTGAATTTTAGGTAATGGATAAGAAGAACCTTGAATAATAGAATTTAACATTCTTAAATCTAACGCGAGGCGAAATTTCTGTTTACCAGATCCATCTTGTTTTTTCTTTACCAATAAAATTGGGCAAGCCCATTCTGAGCAGTTTCGCTCAATAATCCCAGCCTCTACCAATTGGTTAATTTGATCTCTAGCTTCCTGTTGTAAAGCCTGAGGAATGGGAAAGGGCAAAGTCTTGATTGGATAGTCACTTAAAAATTTTAAATCTGGTACAATTTTGTCAGTATGACCAAGGGTTTTCATATTTTTAGAAAATGCCGCGAAATTACTTAATAAAATTTGTTTTAACTTTGTTGCATGAGCCCCATTGAGATGTTTAACATCAAAGTCCATGGGTGTTAAATCTTGTTTTCTCATTTTTAACACATCACTAGAAGGTTGAATATAATTAATAAATTGTGAATCTTCTGAAATTTCAACATTATCATTTTGTTTTGAACCATAGTCTATAATTTGTTCGATTTCTTTAATTGTACCAATATTTGAATGTTTGTTTACATGCATACTTCTATTAGTGTTATTCTTAACATATAACTGAAATTTTACTCTATCATATTTACTATTGCAATTTTGTTTCCGGGAATGATCAATATTAACTATTGAATCCAAAAAAATTAATTTGGAAGAACTCTTTTTACTCTGAAATAAATAATCACCCGAAGAAACTTTGGGACAATAAACAGTAATAGAAGACTCCTCTTTGGGTTGTAAAATAAGTTTTTGTCCCGTTTTTACTGATAGTTTCTTACATTGAGTATGCATATTAAGATTTTCTTCATGGTCGCTATATGTGTTTGCTATGGGAATACTATGGGAATGTCTTTTATTTTTAACAGAGACTTCTGCATATCTAATATTACATGATATTGTTGAATAAAATCATAACCCAAAATAACCCTAAATGCAGAACCTTCAGGAATATCTACGATGAAAAATTTTTGTGAAAAACATTGATTTTGAATTTTGAAAGTGGTTTGTATACAAGATGAAAACTGTACATTCGAGTTCACTGCTTTGATTGTTACATGGGAAGATAAATGTCTATATTTCAAACTATGTTTTAATTTATTAAATGTACTTTCAGCTAACAGACTAACAGAACTACCAGTGTCAAGAAGTGTGTTTACCTTTTGTTTATCTAGCAAAATTTTAATAAGAGGTAACTTTGGAGAATTTACATGGACATTAAAAATGTTCTCCCTTTTATGGTTATTTGTTTGAGTAGATTTAGAATCAGAAATTTTCAAGATTTGCTGTGTCTGAGACGCAGTAGAATTGACCAATCTCTCACTAGATAATTTGGGTAGATTAAAGTCATAAGCAATGTCCAGAGAACAATTTTGTGCTGATGCTCTATTCAATTCCTGAGATGTACTTGCATCAGCTAAACTACATCTCTGCGCTCGTTTAAATTACTTCCATTTTTACTATAATTATTTCTGTCATAATTTTTACCCCTAGTCTGATTTCTCTGCCATCTAAAGCACCTAGTAGCAACATGTCCTTTTTTATTGCACAATTGGCAAATAGGAGACGAATGATATCTGTTCTTATTTTGATTACCCCTGAAATTTTGATTTCTACTTTTATAATTATGTCTTAATTCACTTTGCCTATTATTGTTTCTTAGCCTATCTTGCACTGGGGATTCGTGTGTATGATTAACCTCATCAGATTTACTAGCAAACGACAGATTATTCATCCTATCTGTCAGTTCGACTAACTTTTCAGACAGTGTGTTTATAACGGGATTATTTAAACTCATTTGTAATAAGGTCTCATTAGCATTAATATCCTGCAATTTTTGCGCTCGGTTAACTGCCTCTTGATACTCAGAGATTCCCTCTTCTTGAATCTTAACTCTAATATTTGAGGGAATGGTTGAAATAAATTTAGTAAATTTAATGGAATTTAAAGCATTAGTATCTTTAATTTGAGAATAAACTACCTCTGCCAACATGTTTAATCTGTGGGAAAATTTTCTAATAGATTCTTGTGGTAAGAGTATTAAATTGTTAAATTCCACAAGAGCCTGAGTACTGCTCATTGGAGCAAAAAAATTCTTGAATTCATCCTTGATAAATTTTAAATCTGTAGATTTATATAATAAAGGAGATTGAGTCATGAACTTTAATGCAGGGCCGGTTAATTTTCCTTTTAAAATTGCCACTGCCTCTTCCGAATTTAGTCTATTTAATTTAGCAGAAGACTCAAGCTGGTCAAAAAAAAAACTCAAGTAAGGATGAGTCACCATCAAAATTTAAAATATTAATATTAATATTCTTTTTAGTGGCCATCTTAATTACTTATGTTGGGTCAAATTAAATACTAATATATCTCAGAAATGCTTGAGTAAAAATATATTGTATTAAAATCAATGAGCACAAAAATTACGCATCTTTCCTTTTGATGCCTACGGAAAATGCATATGATAAAATACCTCCTTAAAATATCTAGTATGTAAAAAAATATTACCAAAAAATATATATATATATATTTTAAAATATTCCAAAAATATAAAAATAAATCATAAGGAATTGTAAAAATTTGCAATAGTAATTGTAATAAATCACTTAAAAAAAAATAATCACAATATGCAAATAAAAGTATTAATCATCAAGAAAGACCAAAAAATATACATATGGAATATCCGAACGAAATATGTGAAATTTACCAAAAAGTATATTTCAAAAAAAAAAAAAAAATCTCAAAATAATAAAGAAATAAATCATATTAAGCCCTACAAGCAAAGAAAAATACCAATTATTATGAAAAACAAAAAAAAAATATATTTATATCAAATGAAATACTTTATTATGCAAAATTAAATATTTCCGCTACTTGAAAATTGTATTCATAAACACTTAATATCAAAAATAAAATGAAAATGAAAATAAGGTAAAGTAAAATCTCAAAAGTAGGAAACATTTATATCCAATATTTTCCATAAAAAATGTATATTATATATTTTATTTAATGAAACAAAACTTCCATTCCAATAGCAAAAACACAAGATAAATTTAGACTTACCAATTCCTGGATATAACTTGGTTAAAAAAATACTCTGTAAAAAAAAAAATTATCATTTAATCTTATTTATTTTTCGTCAAATTATTTTATAATTCTGCTCAAAAAATGGTTTATTTTTCTTCTATTTTCCTTCTTTTCTCCTCCGTTTCTTATGCATTCCTGCAATAGTAGAAAATAAATTTAAAATTCGAGCACGCGAAGTTGCCGATTATACACAGCCGGATGTGTCCCACGGTAAAAGGAACTCTCTTGATTAACCTGTTCAGATCATTCTCATGCTTCCTTGGCAACAAAAATGAACCAAAAACACTTTGACTAGTTCTATATTCAGGCCCCACTCTCGGCCGCTTAGTTGAGCACAGATGACCAGCGAAATATTCAGGCCCCACTCTCGGCCGCTTAGTTGAGCACAGATGACCAGCGAAATATTCAGGCCCCACTCTCGGCCGCTTAGTTGCATCAAAAGAAATCTATCAACACAATGATACTCCAAGAAATCCTTTTTTTTTTTTTTTTTTTTTTTTTTTTTTGAAGCCACAAGCACGAAAAAAATTTCCTGAGTAGTGATATTTTCGGGCTTCGCTCACAGTCATCCATTCAAGCAAGCATTTTTTGTAACAACAAGAAAGTTCAATGCACGGAAAAAGAGAAGATTCATCCAGAAAAATTTATAGAGTCAATATTTTCCCTGTGCATGATATTTTCCTTGTCCATTCCTTTCCTGAAATAAAACTGTTACTACAAAGTTCTATGTCTTTCTTTCCTTCCTCTCCCCCGCGTCACCAAAGTCCGGAGAGAACCTGAAGGCACCAATGATTTATACTGTAGATTTTCATCACCGCAATATCCCAAATCCATGATTTTACGGGCCGTGTAGAAGTTCATAAAAAGGCTGTTGAAAGAAAATCTCCTTTGTAGAAAAAGTAAGCAGGCAGAGTTAAATTAACTTGCATTTATTGACAGTTTCTTGAGAACAGTTATTTTCAAAAATACTACATTTTAACAGTTGTAGAGAACAGGAAGAATCTCATACGGAAATTGAGACGGGGAGGAGAGGAGGAGCGTAACAGCCAAAACGTCTTACTCTAACCACGTCAAAATCGTAAAGCTTAACTAAATCTCGCAGCTTCCTAGAAGTTAAATTGCAACCCCAAAGATTGGCATCGTTGAAATCCAGCCAAAAAATGCCAAACTGTTTCTTTGTCCTTCTAACATATTCATACTAAATTTTTGAATATAAAAAGTCGTTACAAACGCTAAATCGATTTGACATTGAGAACCATCGCCAATTGTCCTTGACTTCAACGTACTTAAGACAAAGGCGACGCTTAGACTGCAAAACAACATTATAAATCTATTTTTAGAATTATAATGACCTGCATAAAATAATAATGGCTTTTAATATAAATACGAGGGTAATAAATATAAACGGAATGATTGTTTTTTTTATTTTATTAATAGGTATTTATACTAGGAATATGCTGAAAACGAATTTTAAATTACCCTCTCAAAATAAATAATTATAGCTAAATTGATTTAATCCATTCGGGGAAATGTATAAACATACTACTTTTCGAAAAACCCCGATATAAAAATTGCTTTATTTTATTCCTAGAGCAATGTGTTTGTAACGATAAAAGAACAAAGAAATGCTATAAATGAAAGATTTTGATTTGTAAATAAAACGGGAAATTCTATATAATTAATTAATTGAATTAGATAAATTTAAAAAGATTTATTTTATATAATCTATATTAATCCCTTTTTTTTGTTATATATTAAATTTGAATAAATAAATAAACTTTTAAAGGACATATGTGTGAGAACACTCACACAGAGATACAAATGGTTCTTTAAAAAAACAAAAATCTTTCCAACGTTTACTGATTATAACATACAGGATTTTAAATCAATGCAACATATTTTTTAAGAAAACGTGACATATTACAGAAGAAACACCACTACGATCAGAATATCAAATATCAAATAACTGATAAAATACGAACATTTTTACTAAATATTTTTTTTTCTGGGCATGCGTATGCTTTAACAAAACTTCTTTTAATTAAAAATTATTCGCCAAATGTACTGTATTACTCTCTAAACTAGCATGATGTAGCCACCACATGACTTTCTTCTATATAATTTTACACAAAATTTATTCAATAAAAATTATTTATTAAATTATCAAATTATTTTCCATTATAAATGCAGACGTTTTTTATCTGACAGAATTATATTATCACTAAATGCCGAAAGATGTCAATTTTTTCCAAATCAAAATAAATTACTTTTTTAATTTTTCTTTTCCCCCTTAAAAAAAAAAAAAAAAAAAAAAAAAAAACGATAACTTTGTTTTAAATTATCACAGATCTATAGTTCAACTATTCGTTTTAAAGGTATTGACGAGATCTTTCGAAAGATACCCATATTGAAAATTTACTTGCCCCGGGGGTTACTTTCCACCCAGGGAAGAAGCGATGACCCCATATGCACAAAAAAAAAAAATTCTAGTTACTATTATCAATAATTCATATTAATTTTACAATCACATGATTAAAATAATTCTCATTATGTATACATTTATACGAAATTTTGTCCTATGCTGCCCTGTTAAAAATTTAGAAAAAGTGCGATCACAGCGCCACCTGTTGAGCCATTGTTTCACAAATCTAATCAGCACCAGTTTATGCCAGGATCCAACTAAATACCAAGTTTGGTTAAATTTCGTTCATTGGTTCCTGAGATACAGCGTCCACAAAATTTGTGATTCACACAGACAGACTTACAGACAGACATTTTCTAAAAGCAGTTAAATCGTGTTCAGAACATCCCAAAACGTGTAAATCCATCGAAAACTGGAGTTCGAAAATTTTCACGAAAACAATACTTTCTCTATATATACATATAGAATCACGATATTTGCATTTTTTTTTTTTTTTTTTTTTTTTTACGAGTAACTAAATGCATTTGGCTAATAATTTTTGCTGATTCGTTAAAAGTAACTAAATACATTTGGCTAATAAATTCTTCTAATTTGCTAAAGAAACCTTTATATCTCCATAAATATACGTGCTACGTATTAACATACAAATGAATGCAAACAAATATAAAAATCTGGAGTGACTCCACTCGACTTTCCGAACATTGAGTAACTAACAGTTTTGTAGATAAAATAAAGAAAGAGGAATTGCTAAACAAACAAAAGAGAGAAAACCATAATAGAGTGTGTTTTTCTCCATATATCACACGAGGTTTTATTTAACGCTACTGAACTTTGAGCCCTTAGATCATAATGATAAAGAATTTTTCGTTTTGTCCCTGTAAAAATCTATAGATGCTAGATTCACCAAAATGCTTATAGTTAGTGCAACAGTGATTTATAATATTCATACAAATTTTCAGCTCAATTGAATAAGGCGTTTAGATGCTATCGCACTTTTAAAAATTTGGTCTCATAGGCCATAATGATAAAGAATTTTTCTTTGTGTCCCTGTAAAAAAACTGTAGTGCTAGATTCACCAAAATCTATACAGTTGGTGCAAATGCGACCTATAACATGTGTACAATTTTTTTGCCCAGATTAATAAGGCGTTTAGACGCTATCACACTTTTAAAAATTTGGCCCCATTGGCCTTAATGATAAAGAATTTTTCTTTGTGTCCCTGTAAAAAAACTATAAGTGCTAGATTCTCCAAAATCTATACAGATTGAGTATCTGTGACCTATAATATGTGTATAAAATTTTTGCTCAATTGAATAAGGCGTTTAGATGCTATCGCACTTTTAAGATTTTGGTCCCATAGGCCATAATGATAAAGAATTTTTCTTTGTGTCCCTGTAAAAAAACTATAAGTGCTAGATTCACCAAAATCTATAGGGTTCGTACTATGGTGACTTACAATATACGTACCAACTTTCAGGTTAATCGAACAAAGCCTTTAGACGCTAGCGTGTTCACAAACATACACACATACACACATACACACACACATACATACATCATCGTAAAAATAGTGAAAACGGACTCAGGGGACCTCAAAACGTATAGAAACATCAAAATCTCGAATTCGGATTTTTGACATGATTACAATACTTTCCTCACTATAGTGTTCGGAAAGTAAAAAGGAACACAATCGCATACTATAGCGACGACGAATTTTGAGCATTATTTTTTACAGGATGATTCCAAACATTTTATTTTTTGATGATTTCTTACTGATCCCTTTTTTTTAATTCTGGACAAAATTTTTGTTGAAATACAGGAAGTATAACATGTTCTGAACATCCCAAAAGTTCAGAAACTAAAATAGTGAATAGTAAAAGCATAATGTAAGCAGTGTAATTCCTGCGTTAAGTGTAATAATTTACGTACGACTATATATTACATCACTATAAGTGTTTTAAAAACGCTGGTCCGTGGAAATCCTAATATATTTATACCTGATATACAACAAAAAATAAATATATCCCGCAAGTGCCAAATCATCTAATATCGTTTTCATGTTGAAGAGAGGGAATGATTTTTTTTTTTTTTTTTTTTTTCCTTACCTTTTGCACGAATAAAAAATAATTTCATGAAAATGACACTAATTCTTGAACTAATATGCATTGTAGATTTTTTTTTTTTTTTAATTAAACTACTAATCTTTACTACTCTGTATTTGACTATTTGTAAAACCTTCTAAAAGAAAAAAAAAAATTACAAAATAAAGTTACTTAACTAACAATAAATAAATGTTTGCAGTCAAGTAATAAAAATATAATTTTTATTTAATTAATACATAATGTTATTTCACTGACATGTAGCTCAAACACGTCAAATAAAATCAGCTATATAAACTGCATTTTACATGCAAAAAAGAAAAAATACATAAAACAGAAAAACAGAAAACATAAAAAACAATCACTTATATAATACATAAATATATAACATATACTTTCACATAGCAAACTGGAAATTCAAGAAAGTAAAATTGCATTTATACTATCATTAGGTTATTTATTCTAAGTAACAAGCAAGTTTTTCTGTGGTTCAAAATGGAAAATATACATAGGGGATGTACACCTTTAAGAAGTTACGACTAAAAAAGGGCATACTTTATTTATTTTATTTTGTTGTTGTTTGTTTAATATAATAAACAAAATTTTTATTCAAAGTTTTAAGCATATAAAAGAGCAACATTTAAATAATATTTCATAAAACTTTCATTAAAAATTTTCGAAAATTCAGCCGGTTGTTTTCGAAAGTGATGGACAAGATTTATCAAAAACTAATACACCTGTCGTATTAAAATTTTGCACACTTCTTCAGAATATAATAGACTAGTGTTTGAAAGAAGGGTTTTTCATTTTTCTGATTGAAACTAATTTTACAACGCTATGAATATGGTAAAATATATTAAAAATTTTACTGTTTCAGCATACAACTCTGGAAAAAAATCTTTTTTTTTTTTCTTTTTTTTTTAATTCTTCGTACAAGCACTAGTCAATTCCAATTTGAAAAAGTACGCTCATTTTTAATGACATTGATTGGTGGATTAGTTTTTGAGGAATTGTGCCTTTCTGAAGGGTACTCAAAAACCGTGAAACACCAGCTAAATTTTCGAAAATTCTTAATGAAAGATTTATCAAATATTGTTTAATGTTCTTTTATATGCTCAAAATTTTAAATAAAAAAATTATTTATTATATTTAAAAAATATATATATGATGTACGTTAAGTGCACCAGTGATTGATACTTTTAGAGCAATCTCTGATGTTTTTAATGTTCTAGTCATCAGAAAATATTTTTAGAAATCTTAAGTTTTTACGTATGGCATGAAAAGCATTTCAGAACCAGATATATGTTAAAATGTATACATTTGATAACAGTTATTTTTTTTTTATGAATTTTTATTTGACACCCACTCAATGTTCCAGTAATTGACACTGACAGTTTTTCATTTTATCAGTAATTGGCCTCCTATGTTCCAGTGTTTGACACTGCTAGTTATTCATTTTACCAGTTATTAGCACCCGATACTCCACATAAAATGTTAAAATTCCTATATGTAAAATATATTATTTTATTATTATTTTTTATTTATTAATTATTTCGGGATGGATGTATATTACTGGAGCATGCCAAACACTGGAACACCTTATGCTTTTTTTTTTCTTTTTTTAGCCTTCGAAACCCATGTAGCCACTTAATGACGAGTGAAATCCTTCAATGACAAATAATTAAAGGAAGACTTGCTTGCTTAGAAATTCGAAGGAACATGTAACATTACGTATAATAACTTGTTAAATGTATAAAGGAAACATACAACATTAATCATACAAAATATTTATATATGTTATATGTGTTAATCTTTTAATATAATTTTCTTTGACAATTACGTTTTCAATATTTTTCACTATGATTTTAATCGATTTGCGAGCCTAATTTTAGCTTTAAAAAGTAATTATAATTCCCCTTAAGGCACTTATCTATATAATATTTCTCTCTAACGTGGACCAGTTTCAACTACTTTTTGTCGAAACGATACGATACGCCAGGATAAAAAAATATTTATACATGGACAATATTTAAGCACGCGGACTTAGCTCAATAGACTACTAAGAAAAAATGACGACATTTGTCTGATGAGATTATTTTACGAAAAAATGTATTTTTTACAGTTGTTTCTTCAGAATCTTTGCAAGCGTCATTTTAAACCTAGCAACATTTTAAAGATATATACCGAATATGGACTTTTGTGTCATAAATTGACTAAAAACCACAATCATAAAAAATATAATCAAAATAGGAATTATTTTATTTTATTTGTTTATTTTATATAGATATATATTTATTTATTAACAAAAAATATATACCAAAATTAATAAAAGTCATCGCCAACATGGCGACAAAAATTAAAAAGGCGTCGTGGGAGTCCTATATTAAAACTGTACTGCCTGTGAAAGTATGAAAATTCGGTCGTGAACCATGAATTTCATTTGGAAACCTTTCTTTGAATTATTTTGCTTTCACTATTGTACAATATTAATTTGGCTTCTTGTAAATTAAAATTTTAATTAGGCGGTGAAATTGGTATAACGTTTGTGAGTTTCAAATTTTAAAGGTAAATAAGAAAAGAAATAAAGGGCGAATATTTCGCACGAGTTTTCTAGTTGTTAATATTTAAATTAGCGTTTAAGTTATTAGTTATTAAATTTCCATTTTATCAGTTATTCTATATTAAAAAAAAAAAAAAAAAAAAAAAGTGCATTTTGTTTTCATAAATGGTTCTTTTAAATTTCTATAATCTTGCTAAAATTGATATCAAGTGATAGCAAATACATTAAATTTATCTATATTGTAAAAATTAATTAGTTTATAACTTTAGAACAAATGTATGATTTACGTAATTTTTTGGCTAGTATATAATAGAAAAAAATTTCCACCCTGATACACACTTGTATATTGAATTAATTTACATAAATTTACTTTCGATTTTTCAAAGCATCAATATAACGAAATCAACACTTATTTCACATAAATACAGAAAAATTTTACAATAAAAGGTAAATTTATAATGATACTTTCCATAATTCAATATTCAAAATTTTAAAAAGTTGTGAGCAAAAATAAGATTCACACATTAAATAAACCCAATTGAAATCAGATCTATTTAAAATATTCTTTTTAACTTATAATCACAAAAAAACATTTTTGCAACGGCATGGACATAGCAATTGAACAAAGGATTACTTAATTTGTAACATTATAGAAGGAAAATAGACCAACAACACTTGACGTTCATAAATTTAGCATTAAATCTAATTTTTACATATAACCATATTATTATTATTTTAAACACAATGTATAAGCGTCCACTGATCAATTTTAACTTTGACGTTGTAGCCTTTTTAATTTTAATGAAAATAAATGCGAAATATCTTGATCAGAAATGACATTTTGAAAGATATTTTCATTTGAATTATTTATTTATTAAATATTGTCGACTCTGTTACAATAAAAGTATATCATATTCGACAATTAAGCCTGATAAAAGCTTTTCCTAATCATGAATAAAATATAATAATTAGGAAACTGATATAAAACGAAAAAGTAATTTTAAAATTATTATTTACAGTTTAAAGAAAAAAAAAACTATTTTAATTATTAATATAAATTTAATATAGTGAACATTTAATAATGCAGATTAATTTCAAAAGAAAAGTAAGAGTCTAGCCTTACTTCTTAAGTATGGAATCAAAAATTGTTAACTATGCATGCAAGTTGTACGACATAATCAACTCAAAAGTGTTGCTTGATTCAAGCTAATTTTTTATTTTATTTTCGAAATGACTGTAATACAATGAATATTGCAAAACATACAAGATGTTGGAGTATTAATAATTTGCATTTCTTCCCTTAAAAAAATTTTTTTAATAAAATTTATTGTTAAAATCATTTTTATGTAAGATATAAAATATAGTTCGTATTTTATATTGGTATAGTATTTAAGCAGTTTCTTAAGCGACTTTTTAGTTTTGTTCCAAATAAAAAAATGTTTTAATATCTTCACAAAGAAACTTCTGTCAAAACAATAAATATCTCATTATACAGATTTAAATAAAAAATCCAAAATTGTATATGACTAGGTAGTAATAATTATAAAATATGGTTTAAAATTTTTCAAAATGGCGGACATGATTTGTACCATTTTCACCGAAATGACCGATATATTTTCTTACAAATGTCATAAATATGTAATAAATACCATAAAAATTATTAAAAATCTAATTTAACTTAAAAACACTTGGTTTAATATTAAACAGCATAAAAGACTTTTATTTTGTAAAATTACAGTGTCTACACACATTTCAATACGCTGCATGTAACATGATATATTTACACGCTATTTCGTAAATTCAGGATAGTTCTAAACGCACATCTCGCTTGCTCCAGAGAATTATTTATTTATTTAATTATTCTAGTCATGTAGATCGAAGGAAAACAGTTTATAACATACAAATTGAAAAACTTAACTGAAGACGATACACAAAACTTTATTTATACAGAACACTTAACACTTGATATATTTCGTTTAACATAGGTGAAAATTAATTACTGCCAACATGCGTCAACATAAAATCAAAATTTCTCAACTCGCCAGAAGTGTTGCCACTTGCCAACTAGTAAGGACTTAAATATTCAATAGCCATAACTTTTGACTTTTAATGTTTGTCTAATTGTGTGTTTCTCTGATCGACTCTCTCTCATATATATATATATATATATATATATATATATTATATGTATATATATATATATATAAAGCGTCATTATCAACTCCAAAATTAGTGATAAATATTAAATTAAAAAGTCCCTACGAGTTTGCTACATTGCTTGTCAAACAATGAATTTATCAGAACCACGTTTAGAAGTAAAAAAATAAATAAAATTCCGTCGTTTTAGATGGCAATCTTTCTTTTCTAAGTATGTAAGTTTATCTCGATACGCTTCTTTAGATAATATGTTATAGATATGAAAACTTTATAAATGAAATAAATTACAATACAGTTCACATTCTAAAACACACATACGCAGACATTTATTATTATTATTAAAACAAATATTGTCAAATAATAAAACTTTTTGTATTTCCTAAAACAATAAAATATTGACTAAATAATGCATACTTATCATATACTTTTTGAAGATAATTAAAAACAAATACTCAATAAATAAATAAAAAGAGTTTCTGTTACAATAATTATTTTTACTTACTGTAAATTCAAAATAATTGTTTTCTGATCATTCAGTATATCAGAAAATAAACTGAAAGCTAACCAAAATTTATATCTTAAAAGAAACATAGTATCGTCTTCTTAATACTTGAATCAATATAAATTTGCTGATAATGACTAATAGTAGAACAAAATTTTATATTCCATGGTTACAAGAAACCGTTACAATTTAAAATCTTAGTTTTTTACTAATTCATTATTAGTTGAAAATTTTATTTACGTTTGCAGTTTCTTTCAAATTTCCAATCAGAAATTGATCCACATTATTAAATAATTAACTAACTAACCGAAATACATTACTTTGTTTTAAATTTCTTTTCTGAATTAGTCGCTCCATTTACGGAAGGAATAATTTTGACATTTTGACTTTCACACATCCATTGCAGTTTTAAAAGATTCTTCGTTAAAAGTTGTTCCAGAAGCAAACCTCCAACGTACCAGAAAGGTGCATATTCTAATGTTATCAAACCTAAAAAGTTATACTTAAAATCCGTGTAATCCCACGGACAAGCGTTGAAATGCCGTAATAGCAAGCCAGCGGCCAGTTCCCAAGAATAACAAAATAACAAATAAATTAGTCCTCTTAAAGCAATGTGAACTTTATGTTCTAATTTAATAGAAGTTTTTTCAATAACGAAACTACAACTTGAATAAATAAATAACGACCATACACTCGTACATCCAGGAAATTTCCAATTAGTATTGACGACAAATTCCCATACTGCCGTAAACATCACTTCAGCAAAATATCCATGAATTCCATATATGTATAATCGAACAAGTGGGGAGAGGCACTTGTTTTCCATCCTAGATAATGATTTCTTCAAAACCACGAAATTTTTACAAATAAAAAATTTACACAAACTAGTGAGGCATTCTAAAATCATAATTAGATTGTCTATTAATACAGACGTTCTTATTGAAATGCTGCTTTATTCAAAGGGAATATACACACGTTGTTGTAAAATGAGACAAATAAATCATCAAACTCAAAGGATAAACAATCCGACCAATATCTTCTACCTCGTTCAGGATGTAATGCAATAAACTGTAAGAAAAAGAAGTAAAACAAACTGTAAGAAAAAAGAAACGTTAATTAATTAACATCTACATTAATTTTTAAATAAGTCATTCATTTTCTAACTAATATATCTCATGTTTATTTATAAAGTATAATATTTATTATCTATATAAATAAAGAGAGGTGTATCTGCCTGAGTTGAGTGCTTCTTGGAACTTAGGTCATTGGTCGCAGAGCTACAAAACAAAGCTGCAAAATTGTATCATACAGAAGAACACTTAATCGAAATTTTTTTCGATTTTCGATTTATTATTATTATTATTATTTTATTCAACCCGCTGAGATTGGTCAAATGTTCCGTATATATAGACATAATAATCTGGTGTGTCACCCACACGACTTTCTCTTACCCTGAAACTTAGTAGTACTATAAACACAGGTTGGGGATTAAAAGGTAATATAACGAGGACTGTTGCGTAAACCTATGATAAAGCAATTAAAATTAGGCTTCGGAAAAGTTTTATATTATAATTAGTCTGTGGGCGGGGGGCTACAGCCCCCTTCAACCTGACCCCCCTCATTTCATTACTACACCTATATTTATATAGAATTTAAATCTGTTATTAAAATTAAAAGTTCACTTAAAATTATTTAGACAACTTTCACACGCAACATTCCTTGATAGCTATCAGTCTTGATCAAACTTTTTCCACAACAAACTTATATTAATTTGAAAATACAACTTTTGGATGTCTTGAAATTATTCTTTTATAAGTTACTCTAAGAGACACAGACAAAGATCAAACTTTAAAAAACTTGATTTCGGTGATCAGGAATCCTCAAAACATTTAAATATATAAAAAACCAGCGATGAATACTTAGCTTAAAAACATACATTATTTATCATATGTCTATGAGAAATTCATTTCCATTCCTGAGCAGCTTTCCTGGAGATGGTAAAATATTATAGTAAAGAACTTCCACTAACAATAAAAAAGAATGTAGTCGCTTAAATATTTGCAACCCTGTATATCTTTAGAAGATTATGTACAAACCACATAGTGCACCTAAATATAACCCCATAGTAATAGTATACGGCACAACCTGAAATGCACTTCCACCAATTTTCAGCTATTGGCGCACTATAGTCTAGTTCTTTTGTATGGCCCTGTAAATAAACAGTGAATGATTTGCCTGCCATATTCTACATAAGACATGTTTTTACGCATATAAAAATATATATATATTCATTTAATTTGGTTTAGTGCAGTCTATAGATGTTAAAATCTACTTACCTGTAATTTTCCCCCATAGACGTAATGTATTTGAATACTCTTGAGTGTCCTTGTACACGAACCATTTGCTTCATCTCATCGAAAAGCTTAGTTTAGCATCCCTGCCCCGTGGCAGAAACACGGCGACACGGCGACAATGTCGCAGAAACGGAAATGCTCTTGCAGAAAGATTTTACTAAAGTCAAATAAATTTTAACATTGTGTTTAAAAAAAAAAAAAAAAAAAAAGAGAGAGAGAGAGAGAAAGAGAAAGAGAGAAAGAAAAAACTCAAAGAATGGTTTATAAACTGTTCTGCAGGACAAATTTTCGTTTCTGCAAATACGATCGCCTCAATCCTGAATAAGGAGAGGAGATAAAGCGGATATAACTCACTTGGGGTAGTTTTTATACGGCATGCATTAGCGATTCGTGATGCGGTTATATGATTCGGTGTATCGACTCTTTTCACTGGTAACCTCTTCACATCGGAACTTCATTTTCGTGTCTCGAAACTGTGTTTTCGCGCCGCGCCTGCCGCTCGTGTCGTGTGTATTTATTGTAGTGCAAAAAGATGTTTTTTCGAAAGAATGTGACTTTGCGACCAATTTCCGAATTTCATATTTCATGCATTTTCAAATTCATGCATAACAAAATAGCTACATCCAATTTTTTTTAAATAAGTGCGTGATTGCTGCTGTAGCGATTTTCATACATTTTCTGATCTACGCACGACAAATTAATTTTATCTAGTGATATTTTTTTTTTTTTTTTTTTTTTTTTTTTTATATGCGCAGCGAGCATACGTGCGTAGTAGTAAATACACGTAAATTTTTAAAAGCTGCATTGATTTTAATGTTTCGTTCAAACTATGCAATACATCTCACAAATATATACAGAAATAAGACTACGGGGAAATTTGTAACGTCTGTAGTTATACGCAAAATAAAAAATGAAGCTGAACGCTTACCTTGCTTCAAAAAATAGAAAATTAAGAAATTAATCTTAAAAATACTTTGATTTTTAGCATTTTATATGTAGTAAAAGATCTTAGCAATAAATATTAATGGGTATCTTAAGTTATAAAACTGGTAACTTTTCTAATTTTTTTCTTTACTAATCATTAATTATTTTAATTGTGATTAAAATTCTTAGCTTTAAATTTTGTTGTTGAAGCATATGAAGTCGTTAAAAAAATTATGAATTTATTTTACAAAAATAATCAGTTTCTACAGCTTGTTCATTTCATTTTTTAAACATTTGAATTTTTAAAAAATATTTATTTTTTTTAATTGAAATATTGCAAATTAAATAGTTATTTTGAATAAAAATCAAACCAAAGGTTATGTTGAATATCTTTTTTTTTTTTTTTTTTTGTAAGCAAAAGGAACTTTATCTAATAGTAGTTGTTCTGAATAAATACTAATTAAACAGCAAATGCTTTGATTTATTTATTTTTATTTACTTATTCGTATAGATATCAATTTAAAATATTATTTTTAATTGATTTCTATTTATTTCATTCACCTGTAATCATTATTTTCTTTTATAGATTTTATCCATGAAATTTGTTATATTTCCCATTTCAACATTCCCTTAAAAATTAAATATTTCACTTGCCTCAATCTTTATGAAAATATTTTGACTATGCTTTGTCTATAATTGTGTTACTTAGACCTTGTATTTCGTTTTGCTTTATGTATTTAAATGATGGTATAATTATACATTCTGAATTCTTTAATATCAAATAATATTTTTTAGATTTCAAATACACATCTTTTATGCTTTTTGTATAGGATAATATAAAAAATGAATCTTGTGTATTAAAATGTTATCTTGCATCTTTCTAATAATCTCAAAAACTATAAATGTTGTAAATTATTTATAATGTGTTACTGAATTTTATGGTTTGAAATCATTGAATATTTTATAAACAATATTGTATATTAATGTGAACAAAACATCTGAAGCAATTAAGATCAATAGATTTATTTTCACCTAAAAAAAAAAAAAAAGAGTATTTTCTTGCAATAGTGCAGATAAATGCATTTGTGCCCAGTTAAAATATAAATACATTGGTTATACTGAATATTATTTACTATTTAAAAATAATGTATTTTGAATTCGTAAATGTTAACTTCACAAACTATTCCTGCAGAAAGATTTTGGTGTTGATGAAGCTTGTCGCAGAAAGCATAATAAATTTCTGCCACAGGGCCTATATGGTACACATTTAGAATACCAAGTTTGAACTTTCTGTTTGTATTTGTTCTTGAGGTATGCTGATAACAGACAGACACACACACACAGAGAGACAGACAGACACACACAGAGACCAACCGCTAAAAACATGATTTTCGGATTCAGGCACCTCATGACATGGAAAAAAGAAAAAGAAAAAGAAAAAAAAAAAAAAAAACTCACTTTCGAAAATTTGACACAAAAATAATACTTTTTCTACCTTATCGGTAAGAGAAAGTAAATTATCTGGTGTGTCACTCACACGACTTTCTCTTAACCTGAAACTTAATACTATAAACACATTTTGGATATTAAGAGGTAACATAATGAGTACTGTTCTGTAAACCTATGTTGAAACAATTCAAATTAGGCTTCAGGAGAGATTTATATGATAATTGGTTATGTGTGAGGAGGGCTACAGACCCCCCTCGTTTCATTACTACACCTATATTTATATAGAATTTAAATCTGTTATTAAAATTAAAAGTTCACTTAAAATTATTTAGACAACTTTCACACGCAACATTCCTTGAAAGCTATCAGTCTTGATCAGACTTTTTCCACAACAAACTTATATTAATTTGAAAATACAACTTTTGGATGTCTTGAAATTATTCTTTTTTAAGTTACTCTAAGAGACACAGAGAAAGATCAAACTTTAAAAAAACTTGATTTTGGTAATCAAGAATCCTCAAAATGTTTAAATATATATAAAAAAAAAACAGCGATGAATATTTAGCTTAAACACATACATTATTTATTATATGTCTATGAGAAATTCATTTCCATTCCTGAGCAGCTTTCCTGGACATGGTAAAATATTATACTAAAGAACTTCCACTAACAGTAAAAAAGAATATAGTCGCTTAAATACTTGCAGCCCTGTATATCTTTTGAAGATTATGTACAAGCCACATAGTGCACCTAAATATAACCCCATAGTAATAATATACGGCACAATCTGAAATGCACTTCCATCAATTTTCAGTTATTGTCGAATTATAGTCTAGTTCTTTTGTGTGGCCCTGTAAATAAACAGTGAATGATTTGCCTGCCATATTCTACATAAGACATGTTTTTACGCATATAAAAAAAATATATATTCATTTAATTTGGTTTAGTGCAGTCTATAGATGTTAAAATCTACTTACCTGTAATTTCCCCCATAGCCTTAATGTATTTGAGTACTCTTGAATGTCCCTGTACACGAACCATTTGCTTCATCTCACCGATAAGCTTAGTGTAGTGTCCGTATATGATAAACATTTAGAATACCAAGTTTGGACTTTCTGGCGCTATTTGTTCTTGAGATATACTGATAACAGACAGACAGACAGACACACAGACACACACACACACACAGACCAACCGCTAAAAACACGATTTTCGCATTCAGGGGACCTCAAAACGTGTAAATATAACAAAAACTCACTTCCGTAAATTTGACCCAAAAACAATACTTTCCCTATCTTATGGGTAAGAGAAAGTAAATAATCTGGTGTGTCACTCACACTACTTTCTCTTACCCTGAAATTTAATACTATAAATACAGGTTGCTGATTAAGGGCCCTCCCTCTTCACTCAACGCCGCCGGAAGCCGAAGCTAATGTTTTTCTATGGGAAATTTTTCTTTACAAATAACTTATTAACTAATAGATATTTTTAAATTCTGTTTTCACATTCTGAAAATTCCCAGATGTTAAATTGACGCACCTTTTTTAAAAAATTATTATTTTATTATTTTATATTTTATTTTGAAATTGCAAAATGGAAAATGGAAAAATTTCGCATATTGAAAATTCGTATTTTGCAGCTTCAAAATAAAATATTAAAAATTAAAAAAATAATTTTTTAAAAAAGGTGCGTCAATTTAACATCTGGGAATTTTCAGTATGTGAAAACAGAATTTAAAAATAAGTATTAGTTAATAAGTTATTTGTAAAGAAAAATTTTCCATAGAAAAACATTAGCTTCGGCTTCAGGCGGCGGTAAGTGAAGAGGGCCGTTAAGAGTTAAGATAACGAGTACTGTTATGTAAACCTGTGATAAACAATTCAAATTAGACTTCGGAAGAGTTTTATAGGATAATTAGTTCTGTGTGAGGGGGTTGAGGTGGGGGGGGCGGTAGCCCCCCCCCCCACCTCAACCCCTTTATATAGAATTTAATTCGGTTACTAAAAAATAATTCTGTTTTTAAAAAATAATTTATTAAAGTTATTATTTAAAAAAATTATCTTTTATGATAATGCAGGCGATTTCCATATTAGAGAAGTAATATGGAAATCGTAATAGTAAGTAATAATTTCTAAATATTTAAAGAAAAAAAAAAGTTAAATTTATTCTAAATATATTACATTTATTTTTTTTTTTTTTTTTTTTTTGTTAAAAATGAAAAAAATCGATAACTTTATTTTAAATTATCGCAGATCGATGGTTTAACCATTCGTTCAACCATTCGTTTATTAAAATTATTATTTTAAACAAATTATCTTTTATGATAATGCAGACAATTTCCATATTAGGAAAGTAGTATAACACTAAATATTCAAAAAAAAGTTGAATTTATTCTCAATATTTCATTTAAAGAATTTATTTTATTTTTTGTTAAAACTGAAAAAAATCGATAACTTTATTTTAAATTATCACACATCGATAGTTCAACCATTCGTTTTAAAGGTATTGACGAGCTCTTTTGAAAGATACCCATCATGAAAATTTACTCCCTCGAGTGGGACTTCCCCCCCAGGGGGGGGGAGAGGCTGGACTCCTACATACACAAAAAAAATTTCCCAGTTGACTATCTCTATTACAAAAAATATATATTCGTTTCATTTGGTTTAGTGCAGTCTATAGATGTTAAACTCTTCTTACCTGCAATTTCCCCCAAAGACGTAATGTATTTGAATACTTTTGAGTGCTCCTGTACACGAACTATTTGCTTCATCTCAACGAAAAGCTTTCTGTCGCATTCCTATATGATACACATTTAGAATACCGAGTTTGGAATTTCTGCTACTATATTTGTTCTTGAGATATGCTGATAACAAACAGACAGACAGACCATTCTTTAAAAACATGATTTTCGTTTTCAGAGCACCTCAGAACATGTAAATATAACAAAAACTCACGTTCCAAAATTTTACCCTAAAACAATACTTTCTCGACCCAATGGGTAAGAGAAAGTAATAATGGATAAAACTGACATGACAGTAGTAAGAATAATATTATAGTTTTAAAAAATTAAAGAACACGCTTTAATAGAAATGTGAACTAAAAAAGCACAAAATATCTATCTTAGTATTAAAATGCAGGGTAAGAGAAAATCGTGTGAGTGACACACCATAATATTTACATACATTTAAATCTTTAAATAAAATAACTTAGAATTAAACAAAAACCATTTTTTAAAAATCTCCCCTGACGGGGATCGAACGCTGAACCTTTAGGTTCGTAGCGCGGCGCCTTACCTCAACGCCACATCGTTCACGTAGGGTAAGTATTTTTTTTACAATATAAATTTTTTGTTTGCTCCCAGAGCAGTTACAAACATATATACATACATACATACAAACATACATACAAACATACATACGTACAGGTGAAGCTAATAAAAGCGTGTTAAAAAGAGTTAAAATATGTATTACGATCTATACGCGGAATTACGAGTTGGTATATTTTATATTTAGTATCTTTAGAATACTAGATTTCTCAAAAACTAATTAAATTAGCACACATGTTTTAATATGCCCAAAATCATGTTTTCTATTTATACAGTGTATATGTACTGTGTATATGATGTACGCATAATATACTCAATAAAGTCAAATAGTTTATCTATATTGAATATAATTGATTGAAGTATAATAAATTGAACCATATGCAAAAATACTTACAAAAGTTTTCGTCTACACAGCAAAGTTTAAAAATTAATTTAGAGCTTTTAATAAAAGCTTCCTCTATTATAATGCAGGGTAATGAAGTAGAGTGAGTACCGCACCAAATTATCAGCAGTTAGTGGCACGATTTTGACATTATTTGTCAGTTTTCGTTTATCCAATCAATCAAAATAAAAACTGAAATACAATTTTTATCGAATTCATTCACCATTATCATTCCCATGAATTCATGAAGATTTATGTAGGATTTACTCACTTGAAAACCTGCTCAAAAACAAAGAAAATTTTATAAAGATTTACACTATTTTTACAAAAACTTTACAAAATTCCCTCTATTTATATAGACAAATCATAATCGCTTTAGCTTCAGTTTTATGTAGCATTTATTGGATTTTCACACGAATGATGCTATAGCTCGATATACACATTAACAGTATAAATGTTTGCTCACATAGCAGCTTAAACTCACATAGAATTTAATAATCACTTGGACTCACACTGCTACGTTTCTCCAGCGATAAAATTAGAACTCCCAATTTTTACTATTATTCTTTCAATTCTTTTCACAGGAAATAGTGCGCTATTATCATTTTCTGACAGTGATGCCAGATGATCGAAAATTATTTCCCCAAACAGATCTTCAAATTTCCCCAAATCAGGTTTTTTTTTTTTTTTTTTTTTTTTTTAATCCCCAGCTTATTTCTACTAAAAAAGGAAATTAAAAAATTTTCAAAAAATATATATATATATCAAGGAGATTTAAGTGGATTTGAGCTCAGATTTTTCCCCAAATAAAGGCAATTTTTGAAAAAAAAATCCCCAAACAACAATAAAGTTATTGAAAATCCCTGGTCGTAGGGATAAATCATTACGTTATCAACATTGACAGAAAGTTGAAGAACTCCCCAGATTTGTCCCCAAAAATTTTAGAATTCCGCAAAAAAGTCCCCACAAACATTTGGTCCCCAAAATTGTCCCCAGAAGCCTCAAAAATCCCGAAAATGGGGACAAAATCCCCAATGTGGCATCACTGTTTTCTGATTCATCCACGTTTCTCATGGCAAGCTATTTACTTTTCAGCCTTTTTTTTTTTTTTTTTTTAATCATCTGCAGTTATTAATCTCTTGAGTTTTTTATGCTCTATTGTTAATGATTCTTTGTTAAAAGGTTATTCAACACATATATATATTAATTTCGTTCCACAATAGATAAAAAAAAATGGACATTTCTAACAACTACATGAAAGTAAAGTATTATTTTTCCTTTAAAATTTCCGGGTTAGGAATAACTTTATTCGTACAAGGTATCTGTATTTCCGTGCATACTTAAATTTAAAAAATAAAAAATAAAAAAATAATCTAGTTCATCGCTCACGCTATTTCATCTTATCCCTGTTTTACTATAATAACAAGAAAGAAAAATCCTGCGGTACCCATTGATTGTTAACACTTTCCGACTGTACGTGCTTCTTGCATCGTATAACTTTCAATGTTCTTTGCCTCCGTTATCACAGAACGGACAGACAGAAAGATTAAAAGGCATACAAATAGACTAATTCTATTCACAATCACTCTTAAACATTGTTGGAAAGAGTTAAAAATGCTTAACGCAAAGGAAGCAGCATTGAGACTCGAATTACAGCCCTTAATGTATTTCAATATTTTAATGTTACCCTGTAAATCTGAATGTTAACCATATCATATTCTATACAAAACATTATTTTAGAATATTAATAAAAAGCCACTTTCTTTATGATTTTTTTTTTCAGTAGAAAGTTATTTAAATGTGATTTGCAAAAATGTTTGTCCTAAAACTCAATCATAGGAATTTGGGTGTCCAAGTATACAAACCAGTTGTACAGAACCTATTAATGCCATTTTAAATAGGAAACATTCCATAGTGAACTTGAATTACACATAGCAATTTTTAAAAATTCTGAAAATATTTAAGGACGCTGGGAATGGGCAGACGGACAGATAGAAAGATGGATAGTCGGACAGACAGATACACAAATTGAAATTATAGTTACAGTTAAAATTTGTTAGAAAGTGTTAAAAATGTTTAATATAAACGAAAATGCAATTCCAGCGAATTTCCAATAATATCCCTTAATGTAACTGAATATTTTTGTGTGGCTCTGTAAATCAAATGCTAATCATACTATATTCTACATAAAGCATTCTTTGTGCATATGAATAACATGTTTCAATTTCATTAAGATTTGTGCAAAGTAAAGTTAAAATTTAGTTATAGAAATACCTCTCATAGAACGCAATGCTTTGGAATACTTTCGGGTGTCCCTGTACACAAACCAGAGATTTCATTTACTCCATTTTCAATGGGGAACATCCAATGGTGAACTTGAATATCATATTTCAATTTCATTGTGAAAAGTAAAGGTATTAAAATATGGTTTATAGAAATACCTCTCATAGAACACAGTGCTTTGGAATAATTTCGGTCATCCCTGTACAAAATTCAGTGGTGGTATTTATTCCATTTTCAATGAGGAACATCCAATAGTAAATTTGAATAACATATTTCAATTTCATTAAGATTTGGGTAAAGTAAAGGTGTTAAAATATGGTTTAGAGAAATACCTCTCATAGAACACAATGCTTTAGAATACTTTAGTAGATCCCTGTACACAAACCAGTAGAGGTATTCACTCCATTTTCAATAGTGAACTTCCGATAGTAAACTTAAATAACATGTATCAGTTTCATATATCAGTCATTATATCTGTTATCGAGTAAATCTGATTTCTGTCATATTTTGCAAAAGAAGATAAGGGTTTAAAAGTAAACGCGAATTTCCCAAATATAAGAATGAAATTAATCGATTTTTCACTTTAAAACTCTCTTAATCCAAACTTACATTAAAAATCGCTTTAGTCATATCCGAGTAAACCCAATTTCTGCCATACGGTGCAAATGGCCGATTAAGGCTTAACAGCGAACACGAATTTTCATGAAGATTAAGATATGCCCGATCGATTTAGCTCCCTAAAAAACACCTAACTCCAAACTTCCATCAAAATCGTTGCATCCATTTCCGAGTAAACCCACTTTCTGCTATATTTTACATCTGGCCGGATTAACATCGAACGCGAATTTTCCTGAAGATGAGGATAAGCCAAATCATTTTTTTCGACCCAAAATCCCTAACCCAAAGTTTCATCAAAATCGTTAGAGCCGTTCCCAAAATCCCCAAAACATATATATATATAACAAGTCACGTGATTTACTCGTTCAGTATAAGAGGAGGATACGTGTAACATATCTTCCTACTTTAGTTACTAACATAAGTTTGCACTTCAGGATATTCGCCTCATTTTCTCGGGGAAGATAGAACATAGGTGCAAAACTATAACAGATCTGAGGAGAAAGACAGATGCTTGGAGAATTTTACAAAAAATTTCTATGTGTCTGTAAAACAACAGAAAATAAACGTGGAAAAATTACTATGTTGTGATTAACCCTTTGCGGCGCAAGACAATTTGAAACATTAAAATTATACTACCACCGGAATTCATGAACTAAATTAAACTAAAAAAATTTTTTTCAATTTTGAGGTTTAAAAAACCGGCCTTTTCTGATAAGTTATAAACGTGAATTTTTGCTAAAATATTTCCGGGATGAATTTTTGCAGCTGGATCTTAAATTTTGCGTCCTCGCAGTGAGGACAGCGCGCGTTAAGGGGTTAAGCGAGCAATTATGCAAAAATTTACACAATATTAATTATTGTGTTAATATATATATGTATGTATATATATATACATATATATATATATATATATATATATATATATATATATATAATAAAATAAAATAAAATAAAGACATGTCTCATCGTAGTTTGTATTACAGGATATCCGCTTCATTTTCTCGATGAAGATAGAATATAGACGTAAAACTATAATAGAACTGAGGAGAAAGAATAAACATGTAAAAATTATGATGTTGTAGCTAAGAAAACAATTGCGCAAAAATTTACACAATCTCTAAATTTAATAAAATAAAATGTGTGTGTCTGTGGCTTTGTAGACAAACAGCTGATCGCAGAATTATAGAATTGTACATGGAGGTCCCTTTTGACGAAGTCCAATTTTTGAAAATTTGAATAGATTTTTTTTTCTTTTCTTTTTCTAATTGATTGATTAAAAGCTATAAATTTCTGAAATGAACGTTTCTAGAGCTAGAAACGTAAAAGTAAAGAAACTCTCCGTGGCCCATTAGCTCTGTTGGTTAGAGTGTAAGACTAAAAACGCGAAGTTCGTGGGTTCTATACTTCTAGCACCAGTCTGTTGCTTTTTGCAGATAATTAATAGTAAAGGTGTCAATTGGTAAAAGAACATCGTTCAATGTCATCACAGTATCATAAACCGCAAGAATGATGAGAAAGTGATAAATATCATGGTAGTTTTCAGGCAAATGGCTGATCGCAAAGCTACAAAATTTTGCATGGTGGTACATTTTGATCTCTCCTGGTGCACCTCGATGCCCAATTCTCGAACTTTTTACTTTTCTTTATTATTAATCAAAATATTTTAAGCTTGTAAGATTGTCTTGTGCTGCCACCTGTTGTCATAAATGAAGATGATAATATGTTCGAAAAACCTAATTCTTAAAAAATAGCAGGGCCACTTATCGTCCAGTTGATGCCAATATTGAAGTAACCGGTTAAGGCGCAAATGCAAGGATTAAGGACCGGGAACCGATATAGCGTAGACGGAGAAGACGACGCCAAAGGTAGCAGAGACGCTAGCGAAGTTTTCAGGGATTTCAATGAAATTATTTTTAGTGTTTATTTATACGGTAATTTAAAATATAATGATTATTATTTTATTTATTTATTTATTTAAATATAATGACTAGCAAAACCAGGAAATCCTGCTAGTATTAAATATTTTATTTAAAAAAAAAAAAAAAAAAAAAAAAAAAAACATGTCTCATAAATCTAGTCCCTAACTTAGTTTCCCTTCATTCAACATTACTTTATTTAAATTTACATACGTGTGACAGACATTCCTATTTCCGCTAATAACATAGTTTGCATCTCAGGACATCCGCTTCATTTTCTCGATGAAGATAGAATATAGGTGTTGTAAAACTACAATAGATCTGAGGAGAAAGACAGATACTTGGACAAAGAATGTTAGGAAAATATTCTATGTACCTGTAAATCAACAGAAAATAAACATGCAAAAAATGCCTATGTTGTAGCTTTCACTTACCATATTTAGAATGCCAATTCTTTTTAATTTTTTTTTTTATTTAAAAGGTGATCTTCCAAAAATCCTGGAATAAAATTCTCCATAGTTAAAGGAACGAGAGGCAGCCATTAAATAATTACAATATTTACATTCTTTCTTCAATATATAATGCTAGAATGCACTAAAAAGTTCCATGTACAACAGATGTCGCAAGTTATCTCGTATATTTTAATACTTCCGTTAGAATTCCATGCTAAATCGAAACGCAAAATATAACACCTGTCTCAACAAGATATTAATCTCTTTGAAAACGATCACGACATTTTCCAAACTGCCTTGTAAGCAGCAAGGTCATATGATGGGATTTATGTAGTGAAACTATTTCACCACTTGTTATATTGCTTTAACAAAAACCTGTCACCGCGTTTTTTTTTTTTTTTTTTTTTTTTTATCCGTTTCTATATTTAAGTTCCGCCTAATGAAGGGTCGTGCTATTATTTCTACCCGAAACAATTGTTTCAAGTTTCTGAAATGTGTGATATTTGCTTAAAACTCTTTTATTTATTTGTCTTTCAGCAACATTTTTTCGGTACTTTTCAATGTAAATGAATGTTCCTCCGTTGTTCCGACATAATTACAGTTACACATTTATTTAATTTACTGTTCTGAGGTTGATTTCTTTAGAAATCTACCTTTTGAAATCCCTTAGTCTATCTATCTATCTAATATCTATTTACCGGGTAATCCCAAATTCATATAGTAAACTTTAAGGGTTCATACAGGACATAACATCAACCATCTATTTTAAAAGAATGTATGGCATGAGTGATACGGTAATGTGCAAATACGACATTTTGTCAACAGTATATTTTATTAGCTCTTATCTGTTACTACACGCACTCGATAGACATTGTTTGCTTATTTTTCTCGAACGGGCTTTATCAAAGATGTTACAAGATAATCGGTCCGTCATTGGTAACTCAATGTGGCTTCAGATTAACGGGAGGGAAAAGGGATGCCAGCCCACTTCGGTAATTACCTGAATGTAATTTATGGAGAGGAATGTATTGAATGCTGCGAACTAGTCCCCTGGATACACCGATCACCCGATTTATCGATCCTCGAATAATTCGAATAATAATCTTCGAATAATACACAAATTAAGTTCTTCTATAAGAGAAGAAGTGTAAGACACTTCTGACACTTCTTGCCTTAAAACAGAACATAATTATTTAAAATCCGTTGGTACCAAAAGAGGTTTTAGCCTCTCTATTATTGATAAAGCTCTTGGAAAAGTTCAGTAGACCTACTTGTAATTTTACTCTTTCTAGTGAGGCTAAAATTAAATCCGATAACTTTGTTGTCTTGTCTTTTTATCGGTACCCCGCCAAAATAGCTCAAGACAAAAGAGCTCCGACAAAACAGCCCAGACAAAAGAGCCCAAGACAAAATTATCTTGACAAAAAACTCCTAATGAGTATCCCCGACATAATAGCCCTGAAGAAATAACCCAGACAAAAAAAAAATAATAAATAAATAAATAAAAAACCTGAAAAAGCAGATCTGACAATACAGCCCTGAAAAAACAGCCATAATGAAATAACCCCAGGCAAAATAACAATATAAAGTAGATCAAAGTAGCCCAAGCAAAAAATAGCCCGGATAAATAATTAGCCCAAGACAAATAAGCATGACAAAACAGCCTCAGGATAAAAATTATTATGACAAAACAGCCCCGACAAAGCAATCCCTGATCAAAATATCTCCATTAAATGAGCTCAAAAAATTGCCCCGACAAAACAAATGCATGACAAAATTAACACGTTAAATTAGTCTCGATAAACAGCCCCATCAGAAAACAACGCGATAAAATTGTCCCGATAAAATAGCTCCAAGAGAAAATATCCCTAGACAAAATATTTTCAGGACAAAATAGCCCGGACAATTTAGCCACGACAAAATGACCCCCCCCCCTCCTCCTGCAAATTAACCCTAGACAAGTTAGCCTCGAAAAGGTAACCTATAGATAAATTAGCTCCAAGACAAAAACAGCATCATTAAAATAGCCCCAATAAATTCTCAACGACAAAATACGCCCTTGATAAAACAGTGTCAAGACAAAATGTCCCAGTAAGATAGCCCCGACAAATTAATTCAAATCTTTGAAAACATTCCACAGAAAACACCTCCCCCCCCCCCTCTTTTCCGGAAAAAAAAAAAAAAAAAAAAAAAAAAAAATGCCCAATTAGGCCGAGCCGCAAGCCTTTTTCTTCTGTAACCATGGTTGATGACGTATATGCACGTTTTGTTTACTAGAACGCTAGAACATGGATAGTGCAATAATTTATATATATCTATCATGCCTTTGTTGTCGACCAGATTTTTGATTCCAACAGGAGAATCTGGCGAAAAACATCAGAATGGTGGTAGAAGGAAATACTTGTTGAGTGAATGAGTGGTGAATCAAAATACACTCATGTCCATAAATTAAGGATAATGCTAGCTGAGGCAAATAAAGGTTCAGAAGCAAAACAAACATGACTTATTCATAAAGTCCATTTATTAAACAAAAGATTAAGAACAAAAAAAGTGGTTTATGTAGGATACCATTTATAAAAACTACGATTTTTGCTCCCTGAAGCAATTACAAAACTTATCTCCCTTACAAAAACTTAACATTACAAGGTTGGTATGATGGTTAATACATTGTATGTCTCTCAGATGATGAAATACAGTCCTTACAACGCCTAGGAATGTTGAGTATTAAATTATTGATCTGATCTTGGGGAAGATTACTCTATTCAGTGAGCAATGCTCTCCGAAGTTCCGGTACACATGTAGGAGGTGGTTGACGGACTACAACTCGTCGGAAAAGCATGCCCTACACATGCTCTATCGGATTCTAGTCAGGTGAGAATGCTGGCCATTCCATGCGGGTGATAGCTTCAGATTGTAGGCATCCGTGTTCAACGTTTGCACGGTGAGGACGCGCATTGTCATCCATAAAGACAAATTCTGGGCTCATGATACCCCTAAACAAACGTACATGTTGCTCCCAAATGATGTCCCGATAAATTTGGCCTATCATTCTTCCGATTTGAACATGCAGATCTGTTCTTGTGCCCAATATCCCCCCCCCAAAAAAAAAACGAGCACTCCTGCCCCACAGTAACGGTGTCGTTCAGTGATGTTGTTTTGGTGGTAATGGGTACCTGACGTTCTACATATGAAAGTCTGGCGGGAATCACGCTGCAAGCTAAACCTGGACTCGTCGGAAAACATCACACAAGCTCACTGTGCCGCTGTTCACATTTCATGTTCTCTACTCCAAGTTAACCGCTGGCACAGTGCATTGCCGTGAGTGGAACATATATAATAGGCCTGCGGGCATATAGACCAATATCTCCCAAACGTCTATACACGGTTTGTCTTGAAACTGTGGCACTCGTGGCTGCAGACAGCCTACGAGACAGGTCTGCTGCTATGCTTTATATGCTTATTTTGGCAGTTACTGCCAAATACCGGTGGTCATTCGGCATTGTAACTAGGGGCCGAACATCACTGTAACGTCGACTGGCATTTCCATCATTTTGGAATCGTTGCCAAAGCCTAGAGATGACACTTTGGGCGATTCTAAGTTCCCGCGATACTTCTATTTGAGTACGCCCACATTCTAGTCGGCCGATATGTCTATCATGCAAAAAATTATGTACATGTGTCCTCTGTGTCATAACCATTCGGTTGTGGCACTGAGCGGCACACATAACGCTTGTGAACAATTTTCCTTCTTTGCTCCCATTCCTTATCTACCCCCTTCTTACACTTTCGTCATTGTAACATCATATCGGCGTCATCTGATGGCTTCCTATAATTTGCATATTATTCTTAAAGATGTCTGTGGTATTTCTACAGGTGAAATTTTTGCATATTCGATTTCAGTGTGAATCTGAATTATCCTTAATTTATGGACATGAGTGTATTATTGAAGTTAAATGTAATTTAAAAAAGAAATTTATTTATTAAAGCTCTTATTTCTTTATTTCTAATTGTCGTAAAAGTGTAAGAAAAAACTCAAATAATTGGTGTTTTAATATTTCGCTATTAAATAAAAAAGGAACTATAATGCGAATAAACTTTTTTAACCAAGAGAGACGATTTCCATCAATGTACGGGTAGCTAACAAGAATGCACCACACCTAACTTTAAAACTGATTACTCATCACTTTCTAATCTCTTTCTGCCGCGCGCTGTGTAAAATGTAGATGTATCTTCACTGATAAAAATGTAATCGTAAAGACAGGAGCTCTGTTAAAACGCTCCGAAATATTAGTTATTATAATTGTTCTTCTATTATAAATAATATACCATATTTAGTCAAGAAATAAAAATTTTTGTATCAACTAGAAGCTAATCTATGGATGGATTTTAAATGAGAAAATAATACTTAACATAATTAATAGATTTTCTCCATACACAGTTTACTTTCAGATGCTGAATTGCAGACGTCTAATTGGAGTCTTTGGATACAACATTATGGACTGGTGAGAAAGTGAGTACAAATTCTTGCCTTCACTTCTATAATAATTAACTTTTAAGTTATTCAGAAAGCATCAGCTCTCTAATAAATAAAACAATATTAAATTAAATATTATTTATATAACTGAATTGGAATTTTGTATGCGCTATGCGCTATCTAATCTATTAAATTTGCCTATAAACAAAAGATATATGAGACTGAGAGTCTCAGTTCCATTCAGTTTAAATAAATAGCCCTATAGGCAATTTGAACAAAAAAAAGAGAGCTAAATTATATAAACAAAAATATATGATTATAAAAGAAGAAATGAAAATAAAGAAAGTGTGTGTAGTAATAATAAATATATATATATAATTGGTGTATTAAAATATTATAAAGGTATCATGAAATATATATAAAGAAATAAAAAAAAATAAAATAAACATACATATCTGTTTAACAGTCATCCATAATTATTAAATATATACACAAATATTTTTGAATATAAATAAATAAATTAAACTTCAGTTGTGAAAAGAAAAATAATACAAATAAAAGTAAAAATGACGTCATCTGTGAAAGACATAACATTAGTTGAAAAACTAAATGAGAACAATTATGATTTATGGTGTTTTAAGATTGAAATGCTCCTCATAAAAGAGGATTTATATAATGTTATAACTGATCAACCCCCAAATCCTCTGACTGCTGAATGGCAGGCAAAAGATAAAAAGGCAAGGGCCTTAATAAATTTATCGATTGATGACAGTCAGATAATAAATGTGCGTCATTTGACCACCGCCAAAGCAACCTGGGAGAATCTCCAGAACATTCATCAGAGATCAAATCTAACAAATAAATTATTCTTGCTTAGGAAATTATACTCAGCTAAATTGGCTGAGAATGGGAACCTCATTGACCATATTACAAATATTTATCAAATAAGAGATAAATTGATAGCAATAGGTGAAGAAATACACGATCATCATTTGGCGGCACTTATGTTGTATTCTCTCCCCCCCTCATACGACACATTCATAACTGCTAATGAGAGCAGAAATGAACAGGAATTGACAGCCGAATTTATACGAAACAAATTAACAGATGAATATATTAAAAGATCACAAAATAAAAACACTCAGGGAGAAAACGCATACAAAATGCAGGTTAAAAACAAAACACAGACAGGCAAATATTGCACTTACTGCAAAAAATCCTCACATACCCGTAATGAGTGTTGGCACTTAAAAACCAGAGGAGGTAATCCACACCGCAGTAACAATAATTTCAATAACAGTAGTGGGAACAGTACTAAATATAGAGGTAAACAAAAAACACAGTTAATTAAAGAGACAGAAAACAAACTGAAAAATTTAACTTTTATTATAGACAAAACCGAAAATGATAGTTTCGTTGTCGATAGTGGAAGCAGTGCGCATGTCTGCAACGATTTAAGTAAATTTACATGTTTAAGAAGCGACGAAAAGGTAAATGTGATGTTAGCAAACGGACAGACCGTAGTTTCTCAGGGACATGGGGACATAAATATAGATGTAGTTAACTCCGATAGAGAAACGAACAGTATCACATTAAAGGATGTATTATATATACCTGATATGGCTACTAATTTGATCTCCATAAAGAAAGCATTTGAGAATGGCTGCGTTGCCATATTCAAAGACAAAAAATGTCAGATTAAATACAACAACAAAACATACATTGAGGCTAACTTAACCGATAATTTATATGAGATGAAAACACATAAAAATTTATCTGAAAGTATAAACATTGCAGAAACATGCAATGACAAAAATTGTATTACAATATGGCATCAGCGGTTAGGTCACAAAAATTATCAACAGATCAGGGAGCTCACCGAGAAGAACATGGCGACAGGAATAAATTTAAATAAGTGTAAACATAATGAGGAATGCGAAATATGTATAATCTCGAAACTAGATGATGACTCATATCCAAAAAAGGCTAATTACCGAGCGAACAGACCCCTAGATCTAGTCCATTCGGATATATGCGGACCTTTTCAAACGTCGACCGTAGGTGGTAAAAATTACTTCTTAACGTTTATCGACGATTTCAGTCGATATACGTTTACTTATCTATTGAAGTATAAAAGTGAAGCATTCGAAAAATTTAAAGAATATCATGCGTTAACTGCGAATAGGTTTGAAAGGAAAATAAAAATACTCCGCACTGACAATGGTGGGGAATATACAAGTAAAGAATTCGAAGAATTTCTCACCAATGAGGGAATAGAACATCAACTTATTGTACCTCACTGTTCACCTCAAAATGCCGTTGCAGAAAGAAAAAACAGAACCTTAGTTGAAATGACTAGGTGTTTACTAAAACAAAGCGGATTACCAAATAAATTCTGGGGCGAAGCAGTCATGACTGCAACTTATCTGCAAAACAGATTACCCACGAGAGCTTGCGACGTAACACCGTATGAAAGATGGACAGGAAACAAACCAGATCTTTCAAATATTAAAACTTTTGGTTGTAAAGCATACACATATACTCATAAAATAAATAGAAGGAAACTAGACAGCAAGGCTAAATTGGGTACATTTGTGGGATATGACCTCAGAAGCAAGGGATATAGAATTTACATAGATGATAATGTAAAAATATGTAGAACGGTCAAATTCACCGAAACAGATCAAATGCGCGAAATAAGCAAAAGCAATGACGATAATCAGTTACTAATGAATGAAAATGAAGCCGGTACTGAAAATAAAGCCGGTACTGGTGAAATAAATAGTAAATCATCCTTTTCGGTAGTTTTAACTGAACAGAATCAGGAACCAAATTCACAGAATGAGGAAATTTCAGATCAAAATATTCCCAGAAGATCAGAAAGAGCCAACAAAGGCGTTCCACCTGATAGATTCGCTTTATTAACAGATACCTTGAAAGTAGTCGAACCTAAGACCTTTCGTGAAATATTAGAATTACAAAACCCTGTAGAAAAAGAAAATTGGCTAAAAGCAGCCAAAGATGAGATTAATTCACTCAAAGAGAATAATACATGGACATTAGTAGACTCTCCACCCAACGCACATATAGTAGGTTGTAAATGGGCGTTCAAAGCCAAATACAATCATATGGGAGAAATTCAAAAATATAAAGCGAGGTTAGTGGCGAAAGGATTTAGCCAAAAATACGGAGTGGATTACGATGAGACATTTGCCCCGGTGGCGTCTCACACAACTATCAGATCATTTTTAGTCATGGCTCTATACAATAATCTAGAATTAAATCATTTAGATGTAAAAACCGCGTTTTTGCATGGGGAATTGGAGGAAACAATTTACATGTCACAACCAGAAGGATTTATAAATCCCGGGGATGAGAAAAAGGTCTGTAGATTAAAAAAGGCAATCTATGGTCTCAAGCAGGCAGCCAGAGCCTGGAACTTGAAAATAAATGAGACATTAATTAATCTAAATTTTACACAAAGTCAAGCTGATAAATGTCTATATAAAAGAAATATTAACGGTAGAAAAGTCTACGTGCTAGTGTACGTAGATGATATTTTAATCGCTGGAACTAAGAACGACATAAAAGAAATTACTGAAAAACTCAGCCGCGAATATAAAATTACTAACCTAGGGAATGTAGTTAATTATTTAGGCATAAACATTACTAGACCGGATAACAATACATTGTTATTAGATCAAACCAACAAGATTAAACAATTAATAGACAAGTTTAACTTAACAGATTCAAAACCTACTAATATCCCAATGGATACAAATTATTAAAAAAATAATAATAACGATAATTTTTTGCCAAACAATACAGACTATAGAAAGGCAGTAGGGGCATTATTGTACATTTCCACAACATGTAGACCAGATATAAGTGCGGCTGTCAACTTTCTGTCCCGACATAATGAAAATCCCACGAAATGCGACTGGGAAGCTGTTAAAAAAGTCATGAAATATCTCAAATGCACGATAAACTTAAAATTAGCGTATAATAAAAACGCAGCTCCAGTTTTAACAGTATATGCAGACTCAGACTATGCAAATGATCCAGGTGACAGAAAATCTGTCACAGGTAATATTTTCTTCATTGAAGAGAACCCAATATACTGGGTGTCCAAAAAACAAGGCAATATTACATTATCTACAGCTGAGGCAGAATACGTTTCTGCCAGCAATGCAGCTCAAGAAACTGTATGGCTGTTGCAACTGTTAAATGACTTAGACATGAAACAAGAAAAGCCAATTATAATTTTCGAAGACAATCAGGCATGCATTAAACAAATAGAAAGTAACAAATACCAATCAAGAACTAAACACGTGGACTTGAAATATCATTATATAAAAGAACTGTATGAAAATAAGATAATAAAATTGCAATATGTCGACAGCAACATGACTGCCGACATCATGACGAAACCATTACCAAAGACAAGTCTACATAAACTTAGAAAGAATCTGAACTTACTGGATTACAGCGAAATATACAGCGCGTGTCGAAATGATAGGTCCACCAGTAAAAACGAAAGTTATGTTGGTAAAAAAGGTTTTATTGTGTACAAAGTACTATTTTATAAACTACATTACTTCATTCAATGTAAAACAATACATGAATAATATACAAATAACAGGAATAATAAGGAAAACAAAAATTACATGGAAAAGCTGTTTCAAAAAGATAGGTCCACTGAACCAAGCATCAAATTAATCTTGAATTAATAAGAAATTTTTCCGCCTTGTTTCAGGATAAGCTCGTAAATCCTATTCGGAATGGTTTCTACAAGTTTTTGCAAACACTTTTTCTCGATTTTTGACCATTCGGAGGAAATAGCCTTTTTCAAGTCTGCAGTACTGTTGTACTGCCTTCCGCCTGCATGCACCGCTCTTGCGAGTATACCCCACATGTTTTCTACCGGATTCAGGTCGGAGCTACAGGCTGGCCAATCGATAACATGTACACCATTATCCAGAAACCATTCGAAAGTGGACTTTGCTGTGTGCACAGGAGCATTGTCCTGTTGGAACATGAAGAATGGGCCCCCAATGTGCTCTGCTTGTGGAAGAAAATATTGTTCAAGCAGCTGTTGATAGCTTGCAGCATTCAAACGATTGTCTACAAATACTATATCAGTTTTTCCTGCACCTCCGAATCCCGCCCATACCATAACGGAACCACCACCAGCTTGCCTCTTCGAGAATATTTGTCTATCGTTACGCAGATCGTGCCAGTAGTACTGCCAGCCATCTGGACCATCCAGGTTGAATTTCTTTTCATCACTGAATATCACACGATGCCAATCTTGTTTCCAGGACATCACTTCATGTGCGAATTTCAATCTCTTTTCTTTGTGCTTTTTAGTCAATTTTGGAGCCGCTTTCCTCTTCACGTAAACTACATTGCCGAACTTCTTTACCACTCTATGGACTGTGGATTTTGATATTGGAGGGTTTTGTTGTCTGGCCACAGTGGATAAGCTCATATTTCCAGATTTTAACTCCTTTACGATAGTCCTTGTTTGTCGGGGTGTCCCTTTTTATGGGCGGCCAGATGATATTTTACTGCCATAAGCATTTATAAGTCGCAAATAATTGTTTACAACATTATGTGATCTGTTTAAAAGTTTACCTATTTCTCTATTCGATTTTCCTCACGTTTTAAATGCATCAATTTTCCCCTGCTCAACCAACGAAAGACTGCAACGACGACCCATTTCGTTTGATTACAACGTGATGTTCAAATCTGTTTAAATACCTCCACAGCAGCCAGCATAATCCCGCAGTAAGACTAAGCAACGATATTTATGCAAATGTTTTGGAAATAAACGTGATTGGTGCAAAATTTCTGAAGGCGGACCTATCTTTTCGAAACGGTCTGAAAATGAAAATTTGCATAAAATAAAAATGAATTATTTATTTTTAAGAAATTTGTTCATAAATAGTTATAACAATTACTGATTAATTATATCTATCAAAAAAGTGATTCTTATTCTCAATTAAGAGTCGAAATTTTGAAAAATGCGGGTGGACCTATCATTTCGATACGCACTGTAAAACAAGTAGGGGTGTCGTAAAAGTGTAAGAAAAAACTCAAATAATTGGTGTTTTAATATTTCGCTATTAAATAAAAAAGGAACTATAATGCGAATAAACTTTTTTAACCAAGAGAGACGATTTCCATCAATGTACGGGTAGCTAACAAGAATGCACCACACCTAACTTTAAAACTGATTACTCATCAGTTTCTAATCTCTTTCTGCCGCGCGCTGTGTAAAATGTGGATGTATCTTCACTGATAAAAATGTAATCGTAAAGACAGGAGCTCTGTTAAAACGCTCCGAAATATTAGTTATTATAATTGTTCTTCTATTATAAATAATATACCATATTTAGTCAAGAAATAAAAATTTTTGTATCAACTAGAAGCTAATCTATGGATGGATTTTAAATGAGAAAATAATACTTAACATAATTAATAGATTTACTCCATACACAGTTTACTTTCAGATGCTGAATTGCAGACGTCTAATTGGAGTCTTTGGATACAACATTATGGACTGGTGAGAAAGTGAGTACAAATTCTTGCCTTCACTTCTATAATAATTAACTTTTAAGTTATTCAGAAAGCATCAGCTCTCTAATAAATAAAACAATATTAAATTAAATATTATTTATATAACTGAATTGGAATTTTGTATGCGCTATGCGCTATCTAATCTATTAAATTTGCCTATAAACATAACTAATTTATTTGTAATCTAATTTCTTTTATGTGTGTATGTTATTTATGTCAGCTTTAATTTACAGTCATATTTTTAATGTATAATGCATTTTAGTTAACTGTAAATGACTATTTTTTAAGAAATGGTTTTGTTATTTTCTTCTATATACATAAGTAGAAAAATATAGAATACGTGAAATTTTTCTTATTTAAGGTTTTCCATAATTTACACGTTTTCAGATTCATTGGACTCGGTTCGACCATTTCAATAAAATGCTGCCTGTGTGCGACAGCAAAATTTGTACTCCATGTAATTCACAAACCCCTAAGTAGAATTTAACCAAATTTGATTTTTGGTTGGATTTTCACTTAAATTGGTGCTATTAACTTTTGGCATAGATCATCCAAAACATGGTACTTTTATGCTTCGATTAAATTAATTTATTCAAGGTCAGCTTAAATCCTACACTGTACCTTAAGCTTAGTGTGTAATATGTACTACATCATGAAAATCTCTGCTTATTCAGTTTGGGTGCATATCGACCGACAGATTGCGCTACTGTTTTGCATTTTAATCTTATTTAAAGGAAGGCAATATCTCGGTTTCCACAGCGTATAAGCACACAAAACTTGGTATTTGAAATTGATGCTATAAAAAATTAAATTAATTCAAATTAAGAGCATATCGGCCGGCTGGTGACGCTGCTTATCTGCAGTATTTTGTGTTTATAGGAAACTTATATCTCAGCTTCTATGTTATAAAAAATGCACTAAACTTCGTGTGTAACACATTATGAAAAGTTATACTTATTGAGTTTTGATATATATCGCCCGTTACATGGCGCTTCTATTCCTTTCTGCGAATTTTCAGGTGGCTATATTTCAAAATTTATTAAAAGATTTACATATGTAAAATGTTAATTGTGAGACGTTATGTTAGTTAAAATTTTGTGCATGTTAACCGGTAATTGACATTGTTATAGAGAATGATATAGATGAAAGTTTTGTGATTGCCACAACATACTACTTACTTTCTACATACACAAGAACAAAGTAATAGTTTAATGAAAATTTTCAACTTCATGTTTTCGTTGAATTTACCTGTTTAAGATGCCCCCAATAGTATTCGCTCGTTTTCAGAAAATGTCTATATGTCTTTGTGCGTGTATGATGAATTAGTAAAATTTTGAACTTCACAAATCAATAGACATAATTTAACTAAGCTTAATATTTGGTTAGAGATTAACTTAAGTTAATTATTATTAGCTTTTAAGATATATCGTTCAATAGGTGCTGCTGTTAACTGCGATTGGCCACATTTAAAGAAAGATTATATCTCAGCATCTGCAGTGTATAAACGCCCCAAACTTGATACATTAAATGATAAATATTAAGTAAAAGATATGATACTTTAATATGAGTGCATATGAAATGACAAGAGACGCTGCTGTTCTGCAATTTAATACCGTTTCAGGGAAAGCAATATTTCAACTTCTATGTAATAAAAATACGCCAGTCTTGTTGTGTGGCATATACATATTATGAACAACTATGCATATATAATTTAAGTATATAACGCCCGACTGGCGGCGCTGCTATTACTTACCACGATCTTCCAAATGGATGTATCTCAGCATCTATTGCGGAAAATTGCAGCAAATTTCATGTAGAAAATGTTTATCGTAAGATAAGTAAAAGCAGCACCACCTTATTGCTGACTTACACCCAAATTAAATGAGCATAATTTTTAAGACCTTTTTTTATACCCGCTCTGTGTGTCACCGGCGTTTATCCGAATGTGTCACATCTTTTTGCTTACATCTCAGCAATCAGACAACCTAAAGACTTCGGGTTTTCACTAAAATATTAGTCATGTCTGACACTACAATTTAACACAGTCAGATTTTCGAATTTTTGATTAGTTTCTTTTAATTAATTAAAATATGAAAATAATAAGCTAATAATAGCATAAAATTAGCCATTTAAATTTTATCCATAATTTAATTATTGCCAGAAAAATTTACAAGTTCTTTTTTTTTTTTTTTTTTTTTTTACGACAGGAAAATAAATGCATTTATCTAAACGTGAGCAATAAAAAGTTATAAAAAAATAAACTATGTATCTCACAAAAATTGACGTCATTATCACTTTAAAATTTTTTACACATTCATAAAATACTAGTATAGTTTACGATGCTAATATATGTTGTACTAAAATCAGTTTTATTTATAGATCCTCCTGGGCGCTTTTTAAATTTTTGCGTTGAAGTACGCCGAACATTTTTCGCCAAGAAGTTTAATTTAGCAACAGCGATTTTAATCTAGGTATCAAAAGTATGAAAATTATAAAATATTACAAAAATAATAAAATAAAAAATAACACTTATTTAAAAAATAATAATAAAATGCCATTTTCTTAATGCACAAAAAAGAACAAAATAACTTTTTCAGCTCAGTATCGCCGATCTTAATTCTTGCATTTTACTACTATTCCGATAAAATTGCGCCTCAAACGAAAAAAAAAAGGGCGGCTCAAACCAATTTATACCAAAATTTCCAATCTGGCTAATTTCAGCTCATACCTTCATAAATCCATAATAATTTAAAATTTTCACGAAATTTTGGTGCAAAATGGTTTCAGCCGCCCTTTTCTTCGTTTGAGGTGCAATTTTATTGGAATAGTAGTAAAATGCAAGTATTCAGATCGGCAGTACTGAGCTGAAAAAGTTATTTTGTTCTTTTTAGTGCATTAAGAAAAGGACATTTCATTTTTTTTTTTTTTTTTTTAAATAAGTGTTATTAATAATTTTTACTAACTTACCAAATTTAGTACATTTATATGATATAAAATTTAATATATAGCTGACTTATCGTAAATATTGCAGCATAGCAGTGCTACCTGTATTCCAGTATGAACCCAAATTGAATCTGTAAAGTTTTATATAATATACGCATCACATTCCACGTTTGAATCATTTATACACTATAGAAACTGAAATATCGCCTTCCTTTAACACATTCATTGTCAAGTTAAAAACTGGAATTTCTTGTGGTGGCCAGTTTTTTTTTTTCTTTTTTTTTTTTTTATTTAATTTAATTTTTATTGTGCTCAAAATAAGTTAATATATTATTTGTATATATTATTTATGTATTATTTATATTTGGTTAATATGTTATTATTATTTTTATCGCGTGATCGGCCATTTGGTAAGAACACGCATCACGCGATATCGCGTGATTGGTAATGGACGAGATAAATAGAGCATTGCATAGCATAGCAGAACTACTTGTTGTACGATGTATTTCAAAAATTTACCAGCACAAGTTTAAGTCAAAGGTCAACCAAACCTCAAGTTAATTGCGATACATTCGGGAGAAACAGCGTACACAAAATTTTGATGACACACACACAGACAGACGTTTTCTAAAAATAATCGATTTAAATTTACAACATCTTAAAACGTGTAATTTTTACTGAAAACCGGAAGTTTAAAATTTTAAGGAATGATTTTTTGAAATATCTGTACAAAAGAAAGTAAAAATTACTAATTAATAAAGAAGTAGATGAAAATAGCATTTCCTGTTTGCAAGTTTTCTCATTTGTAACAACCTATATTGAATACTTACATTTTTTAACAAATTGTATTTTTACTTTCTTCTATATTCAATAGAAGAAAGTATTGAATTCGTAAAAATTTTTGACCTCGGGTTTTTGATGGATTTGCACGTTTTGAAAACTGTAGAACAAGATTTGACCATTTTTAGAAAATGTCTGTCTGTCTGTGTGTGTGTGACAAAATTTTGTGGCAACCGTATCTCCGGTACTACTGCACAGAATTTCATACAAATTGGTATGTAGTTACACCTTGACATAAATTAGTGCCTATCAACTTTTGGTAAAAATTGTCTCACAGGTTGCGTTGCCATCCCGCTTTTTCTAAATTTTTAACATGGTGGTATAGGACAAAATTTTGTATAAATGTGAAAAAAGATAATTATTTTTTAATAATTACTATGAAATTTACAAGAATTATTTATTATAGAGATAGTCAACTGGGAATTTTTTTTTTATCTGTAGGAGCATCGCCTCCCCCCCCCCCCGAGGGGGAAGTCCCCCCTCAAGGGGAATAAATTTTCGTGATCGATATCTTTCAAAAGAGCTCGCTAATACCTTTAAAATGAATAGCTGAACCATAGATCTGCGATATATTAAAATAAAGTTATCGATTTTTTTTCATTTTTAACAAAATAATAATAATAATAATGTAATATCAAGAATAAAATTAACTTTTTTTGGATATTTAGTGTTATACTATTTCTCTATTATGGAGATCGTACTGCATTATCATGAAAGATAATTTTATTAAATAAGGATTTTAATAAATTATTTTTACTGGTGAATTTGCATAGGAAAATATAGAAGAAAGTCATGTGATGGCCACAACATTCTAGTGTTTTTGTTGTTGTTGTTTTCGTGTTTAAATCAGTTAAAGTTTACCTTCAGTAATCGATACGCCATGGGCCATTGCCCTATATATATGCCGGTGACACTTAAAAGTTTAAATGCACCTTTTGTTAAATAACGTAACGCTTCAGAAGAACGCCAAATGATGGGACTTTGCTGTTCAAAATGGCATCACGTTGGTGTCACCGGATGTGCAATAGCTAATATCTTTGTGAATGTGAAATATTGTAGATGAACGTGGCATAATTCACAAATTTCGTCATTATCTAGAAAATAAAAACATAAAAGTGTATCTGCTTGTGTAACCTTCCTTGTTTGCACCCTTCTATAGCTTATAAATCGTTAATAAGAAATATCTCTGCGCATTTTGATGTATAACTATTAAGAGCTCCATTACACGTCACATACTATAAGTTACATTGTTCTGCCTGGCTAAAAAACGATGCCAACAAGGTAGGATTTTCCATCGTTAAATATTGTTGTCTCAATCCATTTCTTTTAAATTCTGACCTAATTTTTTTCTCGTTTATCTAGGTATTAGGAATCCGTCATATTCCTGGCCTTGTCTGTAAGACTCTTCATCAGGTTTTGACACCCAAAAACCTTGATTTCGGTTTTATGGCAACCGGAATTTGTCCATACGACCCAGACATCTTCTCCGACGTTGACTTTGTTGTGATAAAATCCAGACCAGAATGTGATAAAATCTGCCGATGAGGCTCGCGTTGATGAAGCGGAGCATTGCCGAATCGTCTTGCTTGAGACAGTTGTTGTTAGTGAAGAGGAAGCGGTCACCACATCAAAACCTTCTGCATCGAGAGCGTCTTCAGTAAGCTGCTCATCCCTTTTGGACGAAATTGGCCCACTTCCAGCAACTACACCAACGAAACAATCAAATCGTGGTCGGAAGCCGTTTCAAAGCACCGTGCTTACTTCTCTGGAAAGCACTGCTACTTTGAAGAAGAAGACAGCTAAACGAGCATCTGTGTCCCTCCAAAAGAAGCCTGGATAAAGTAAGGCAACCTCACCTGTCAAACCGCCGCCCGGCCAAGCGCGCTAAAAAGGGAGTCTCTGTCATCTGATGATGATGTCGACTTCTGTATAATCTGCTTGGAGCATCTGCCACCACGCCTACTAAAAGCCAACTCAATCAAATGCAACGAGTCCGATCGTCCGATGCGTTTGAAGTGTGCCAATATGTAGTCTGAAAACAGGATTCGACAAGGATTTATTTAACAAAACTATATTAAGTGTTCTTTTTTTATATAGGAATTTTCGCTAGTGTTTGGAGACTTTTGTTACCGACTGTATACAAGTTATTTTACTTGCAAGCATTACACTTCTGGTTTGGACGAGGAAGAAGATGACGAATAAAATTGGAAAAATGTTATTTTCTATTGTTATTTTGGCCATTGAATCCTTACAAAAAGAATAATTTTTTTTTATGTTTTTTCTTATTTATTTCCCCTTTTTGGCGGATTTTTCAAGCGGATTTCCACAACCAGATTTTTTTTTTTTTTTTCCCAAAATGACCACTTTACAAAATTGATGATAAATTTTTTCTTGTTGACGGAATCAATACAGTTACTTCCGCAGAAATTTACCTAAGAGCTCCAGTTTTTCATTGGTATTCATATGTCCGCATAACATCTACTCCATGGAAAGTTATAAACCAAAATCAAAACCGTGTTTACAACAGGGGACCCTTATATATATATATATATGTAGAATGTAATTATACAATGCAAGAGAAACATATAATCAAATGTCAAAAAATCATCCATAAAATTGAAAAATATATATATCCAGGAATAGTTTAAAGAAATATGAATTAAGCCCCAATACTCACGCTTTAATCAGTAAATAATTACATATGTAAGAGCAGCCTTATATAAAGCAATAGATATTGAAAAACTTTTTATCCCGGTTGGCCCAAAAGTCCGTTAACATTTGAAAATTCAATAATTCGCGAAATAATGTAGGTGGGGAGGTAAAAATTGGTACACATGCTTTAAATAGCACGGGGATTTTATTGAAATCAAAAAAAGTTTTTAAAATGTCCAAAAGATGACGCTTCATATAATGATAAAAGCAATAATTCACATAACAATTGAGTTTTAGCAAAGACGATGTTCTTTATATCAAATGCTCAACATGTCGGCCGTCATTTATCAACTCAATGCCTGTAGTCGAGGGACAATGTTGTGAACATTGCTCCATTTCTTCTGCAACTGTCCGAGCAGCAGTAGAAATTGTGTCTCTAATCGCCCACTATGGGGCCAGTCGTCTAAACAAACTGTGGTTTTGAACTTCGTTATCATTTTCTTCACAGCTACACTTGTCACAGGACCTTCACCCATTGGAATACCCTTTTTATGGCACTAGGATCGTAAAGCTGAAGTAGCCGCTTCTCCATTCTGATAGTACAATTTCACTAACAAATGGTGCCATTAATGGTAAAGTCAACATACCGCGATTTGAAAGATTTGGAAAACGGAAAGGGGCCGCTCACCACTTACACAGCAGTTTTGAGCCTTTTAACTTCCAGAGAGGGGCTCTGATAGCAGTTGTCACGTTACACTGTTTAATTTTAAAAGAGCCCATCTCTAAAGGTTAAACTTCCCCCGTTATTTATTGCATAAAAAAAAAATACAAATTACGCCGGATAAAAAAAAAATCGCATGCGGCAAAGGGCAGTAAGAAGACAAAATACTTTGTCGGATGCCGAGGCTATGCTCCTACGTGAGCAGAGTTCTAGTAGGCTTTTTAAGCAGTTCATTGTTGAATGTCTGATATATTAATTTTTGAAGCAGTGCATAGAGTTACTGGGCTGAGTTCATTTGCTTTTGCCAGTCCATATTGCTGTTTCTTTACAGCTTATTAACTTTGCTGTATGAACCACTGGGCTTGTGAATGCAACTGCGCCGGGAAAAGGCGCCATGGACGATGCGTTTTGATGTTAAGATTTACACTGAACATATAACGAAGCTTAGGACTTGTAATGGTGCTATATCAATTAGAGCTCATTACAGAGCTTTGTACTTGAAATGGTGGTATTTTACTTAAGCACATTATGAAGTTTTGCACTGGTGGTGGTGGTGGTGGTGGTGGTATTTTACATTAAGCACATAACTGAGTCATTCAGCTAGACGACCATATGGGATTTACTTCAAGAAACTGTTACTATGAGGGTGGGTGGTGTATTCAGGAAAGAATGGTTAGTATGATTAGCTTGAACATTACGTTGAGTGTAAGTTTGGAGGAGAAAAGCATTCGCTGTAAAGAAGATTAAATTGTTTATTTAAGGTTGTTATTGCTATGGTCAATTAGTTTGTGGAGTTTGAGATTTCTTGCAGTAAATTATATCTTTTTGACAATTTTTGTCTAAGAGAGGGGCGTATTAGTTTAGTCGGTAACAAAAGTGTCCGAACACTAGCGAAAATTCCTATGTAAAAAAATTACACTTCATACGGTTTTTTTTTAATAAATCCTTATCGAATCATGTTCTTACATTGACTAAGAACAGGATTCGACCAGGATTTAACAAAACCGTATGAAGTGTACTTTTTTTACATAGGAATTTTTGCTAGTGTTCGGACACTTTTGTTACCGACTGTATATTCTCTAACCATTTATTGGGTCTTGGTTGAGGATATCGTAAGTGCCATGTACACTATGTACAGGTTAACTGGCAGAAATAATAGGAATGTGTAGGGGCTCCCTCTTCCTTACAGGGACAGAGGGGTGACAGTTTGCAACGAAATCGAAATAAGTACTCTGTTAAAGGGCTATAGCCTGTTTGGAAGACAGTTGCTACAGGATTAAGTTATGTGTTATCGAACTAATTGTACTGAAAAATTTCCGAAAATTTCGACACATTTCTAATTTTTAACTCCAGAAAATGAGGAAATTTTACGATATCTTTAAAAAAGTAGTTCAAAACCTAGGTAATAACATTCTAAATATGAATGCCAAATTGTATAACTTTTGAAGTAAAAATGTAGAATATATTTTTTGCGGTAGGTTTTGCATCAAAATAATTTCTGCTTTGTGCTGTCGTGTATTTTTTTTTTTTTTTTTTTTTTTCATAACTCGAGTTCTATTTACTCTAGAAACAAAATTCAAAGAGATAATTAGAACTAAAGATTTGAAGATTATTCCTAATTGAAAATTGAAAAATGTGTTTCTTGACGAAAATCGCATATAAAAGGTGTGCGTATACCTTAACAAAAATTTCTGTTGCATAATTTATAAATCAACCGTTTTGTACTCCTTATAAAAAGGCAAATATCGTAAAATTTCAAAGAGATATCGTCGACAGAATGAATTAAGTTTTAATTTCTCACAAGTAGAAGCAAAAAGTTAAGGGTTTCTATCCTTTATTTTGAATCAATTAATGGCAATATAGTACGTTGATTAAAAATAAAAATGTTAATCAAACTTCTTATAGATTTGTTTCTTTTTATCAGCAACTGAAATTCAACTCATTCAATCGACGATATCTTTCTGAATTTTGATAATGTTTGCACTTTTTTTTTTATTAAGTAACTCTAATAAATTCTGCAAAAGAAATTTTTTTAACACTTATGCATGCACGTTAAAAATTCCGTAAAAATGTTCATATTCTATTACATATACCGGGTAATTCAAAATAGGCGTTACATTGATCATCTCTTAAACTAACAGTCATAGAAATATACTTCCAATTACAAAATTGATTCAGATCAAGAGTAGATTTCAGATATGGCATTTTTGTACAAGGCGCTGTATATATATTAAAATACGAAATTTAGTTTTTATATGGTCTCTCCTTCCCTGTGACTTATATTCAGAAAAATGTTGCCTTAAGAAAAAAAAAAAAAACGAAGGAAACTCCATGTCTCTAAGTGAAATATATAGTCTCCGAGTTATATTTAAATTTTAAGAGATGACTTACGCCTGTTAAATTTGGCAAAAATTTTTCGACGCTAAAATCCTTACTTTAGGAAGTCATTCATGAGATGATAAAAAATAAATTTCGTAATTTAACATGTACATTAGCCCTTTGTACAAAAAAAAAAAAAAAAAAAAAAAAAAAATCCATATCTGAAGTACTCTCGATTTGAACCAGTTTTGTAATTGGAAGTAGGTTTCTATGACAGTTACTTTAAGAGATATTCTTTAGAAGACCAATATTCTTAATCATTAGTTTTCGTTTAATCCTTTGCGGCGCAAGGTAATTCGGATCATTTAAATTACACTGCCACTGGAATTCGCGAACAAAATTAAAATAAAAGAAACTGACGACCTTTTCTACTATATTATAAAAATAAAATCTTGCTAAAAAATTTCAGGGATGTGTTTTTGCAGTTGGAACTTAATAATTGCGTTCTCACAACGAGGACAGTGCGCCGCAAAGGGATATTTGTTAAGCGATAAATTTCATAGTTCTAGAATGCTTTTTAAGATATTTTCAATATTTCAAAATTTTCACCTCTTGCAAAAGTGAAATATCTATATTTTTCTCTGAAATTTTCTTAGTGTTGAAACTTTCGTTTCATTATATCATGTCTTTGCAAGAATAAATTTTAGCTTTATGTTTTTCAGGACTCCACAATAGAAAGCTTCGATTGTTATCGTTATTATTTTACTTAAATTTTTATTTTGTGCTTTTTAGTTAAAAAAAAAAGCTAATTAAAAAGAATTCTTAGGATACTGCGTAGACACTAAAAGATTTTCTTTTATCAACTGACATCTTTTCTATCAATTATCTGAAAAACTAACGCATGGGCCTTTGGAGGATCGAACCCACGACCATCGTGTTATCAAGCATGGCGCTCTAGACAAAAGTCACAGAACATCAAGAAAAGTCATAAAACATTCTTGAAAATTTTAACAAATATTTATATAAAAGCTTATGACCAAGAATTTCGGTCTCGAATGCTTTTTAAAATAATTTGAATATTTAAAATTTTTCATCTCTTGCAAAAATGAAATATCTATATTTTCACTAAAATTTTCTTAGTGCTGAAACTTTCACTTCTTTACAAAAATTAAAAAATTTAATACTTTTTAGGGCCCTACAATTAAAAGCTTCTACTGTTTTATTTTATTTTTTACTTAAATATTAGTTTAAAAAAAAAAACTTCTAAAAAAATTACAAATTTTTAGGATACTAAATATATAGACAATGACACTGAAAGATTTTCTTTTCTCAGTTGACATCGTTTGTATTAATTATCTTCAATAATTAACGCATCGGCCCTCGGAGGATTGAACCCACGACCATCTTGTTATCAGCATGACGCTCTAACCATCTAAGATAAGGAGCCACGGAAAAACTGTTTACATTTACATTAAAGTGTAGGCGCATTGCTTTTAGCGGGACACCAAGATACAAAGAAAAAAAAAATCTGATTTCAATAAAAAGTTTCTAAAAATGGTTACATAATAAAGTTATTTAACAAGAAATAAATAAAAGTTTGCAATCACGTAATAAAAATATGACTTTTATTTAAATAGTACAGAACATTATTTCACTGATATGTAGCTTAAACATGTCACATAAAACAAGCTACATAAAACTGCACTCTTCATACAAAAAGACAAAATGGATAAAAACATAAATAACTTAAATAACACATAAATATAACATATATTTTCACATAGTAAATTGGAAGTTCAATAAGGTAAAATTACCTTTTTATATGTCATGTTACTCTAACGAACAAACAGGAAAATTTTCTTTGGTTCAAAATGAGAAGTACACGTAGAGTACACATTTACACATCTTTCAAATACGAATGATTGAAGGAAGACTTGCTTACGAATTCAAAGGAACGTATAACAATACTATGATAATTTTTGTAGTGTATAAAATAAATATACAATATTAAATATACCGATTATGTATGTATGTTGCGTATGTTATTATTATTATTATTATTTTTTTTTTTTAAGAATTTTCTTTAACAATGGTGTTTTCATAGTCATGACAATCGATTTATGGGCCTAATTTCGGCTTTAATGAATAATTCTATTTTACCTCACATTTTGGTTAATATTAGTTGAATTAGCATGTAATCTATTAAATTGCGGTTTTAACTGGTATTCGATATCATATACATACATATATATATATATATATATATATATATAAATGTCAAAAATATATAAATAAATACGGCAAATTCTATTTAAGAAAAAAAAAACACTTTTGGCTGAACATTAAACATATAAAAGACCTATTATTTCGTCGAATTCCGATGTGACTACCTACACATATTTGGACATGCTGCCTGTAGCATGATGAACTTGCGTGCTATTTTTAAATTCAGGAAAGTTCAACACGCACATCGCGCTCGTTCCAAAGAATTCCTTTTTCTTTTTCTTCTTTTTTTTTTTTTTTTTTTATTAAAACTTTTGTAGTGGCATAGGTCGAATGAAAAAAAAAATAATAATACATAGCATACATGTTATGAAATAGAGTTGAAGATACGTACAACTTTGTTTTTACAGAGCATAACATGAGATATATTTCGTTTTACATGGCTGAAAATTAATTACCGTTAACATAACTTTATGGTATAACAAATGTTTATGAAGAGTTGCATAGATTCCAACACAAAAAAAAAAAAAAACTTCATAACCAACAATATAACATAGTTACATCATAATTTATTACTATAAATGTTCTAAGATTTATACTTATTTTATAGATATTTACGGCATATAATAGCATTTTTTTTTTTTTTTTTTTATCACAATCGGCCTTCATTAATAAAAGTTTTCAATATGATGATATATTGTATTATAAATTTAATAAAATTAATGATGATTTATTAAAAAAATCAAAATTCTCACGCTCACAAAGCAATTGACTTATAGGAATTTATTTCAGAAATAAAAAAAATAAATTTGCGTCATTTTAGATGATGGTCTTCCTTTTCTAACTGTTTTATCACTTTATCAGAATACGGTTATCAAGATATAACTTTATAGATATAAAAGTATTATAAATGGAATAAATTACAATTTAATTCACATTCTCACACACACACAAACGTATAATTAAAACAAATGCTGACACATAATAAAACTCTTTCTATTCTAAAACAATAAAAAACTGACCAGATAATGCACACTTATCACATACCTTCTGAAGATAATAAAAAAAACAAAGTCACGATAAATAAATAAATAAAACGAGATTCTATGATAATAATTAATTCTACTTATTGTACAATTCAAAATCACTATTGTAGTATATATCCTATTTATCATGCTTAAAGTGAATGAAAATTAGCAAAATTCATTTTAATCACTAATAATCTTTATATTACTAAGACTAACGTATATAAATATTTCTAATTGTTTTACTAAATTTTTCTATGGAAAAAACTCTGAGAATACGTATATAAACAAACAGGAACATGTTGATACAACTTTAAACATCAAGTAAACAGTTATAAAAGATGCAGTTCTTTTTAAATGAAATTGTAATAAAAAATACATTTGTAAAACTTTATAAATAAGTAAGGAATAGTCTAGAACTTTTATTTATGTAATTAATTCAATCTAAGAAAAATGGAATGCAATATAGGAATCCTTTGATTTATGCAATTAATTAATCTTCAATATATGTTGCATATATAAAAAATGCATAAATTAAAACAAAATACCATTGAAAATGATTTCAATATTAAAATTTTAATACAATAAATCTCCAATTATCCATAAAATTAGGTGGTTCTTTTCTTTTTCTGTAACATTTAATTGCAGATATAATTATATATTTTTGTTAATACGTATTTCATAATTTATTGTCTCAAAAAAGGTCAAGGAAGATCGCGGATAATTCACCAAACGGATAATCCACGCTCAAGTAATCGTTTACTGTATTGCTTTTTCTAAGTGTTACATTCTACTATTTTTTAGTGTCTCACACAATCACTAAGCCCAATTTATATTTCAATATGCCTTCTTTCCATTGTATAGTAATTTATTAATATAATAAAGCACTAATTTTTAAATAAATATACACAATAATTAAACTGATTTTGCTTTTACCATCTTGTCTCTGAACAAACCTTTTGTTCAAAATGAAATATACCAAAAGATTCCTGCACAAAAATAAAGTAGTGAAAATTCCTCTATTTGGTAAGGGGGTGAAAGACAAAATTATAGAAATACTATTAGAGAGCGGTCATAACAAGAGTATTTATTGCACATTAAATGTTCAAAGATGTAATATTAAAATTTGAGTAAAACATTTGTTGTGATTAGATAAAAGTTTAAAATACATGTTATTTACATTCATGATTTATTTCTGAATTAATTAGTAACAATATATTTTTAATTGTCATAGGATAATATATAGAAAAAAATACATTTTTATTCATTTAACTTATATATATACATTAAAATAATCATTTACTATCGCTGATAAAAGACAGGCATTATAAACTTTATTATTATAGTTCATTGATAAATAATTAAAATAGCAGAATGAAAATACGTTAAAACAAAAGAAAAAAAACTGATCATGTTTAATACTAAAAATCTCTAGCAATTACATAATTAACAATTGCAATTAAATGCCTTAATAATTACTGTATAAATTAATCACAGATATTGTAATTGACAACATTCACAACTTTTTCTAATATTTTTTACAACATTCGAAGAAAATCATTGTAAATTATAATTATTGCACATCACCCTTGAAAATAATTTTGTAATGTATATGTTACAAGGTATATTTTGTTCTTCAACATCTTAATAAGGAATTATAAAATATGTAAGAATTTATAAATATATTTTACAAAAATCGATTTGCATGTCATTTTTGTTTTATAATAACAAAAATTAGCGCATGCCAGTCAAACAAACACACTTAACTGATTTATTGCGTGTAATTGTATGCAAACACTTACTGAATATCTTTGAGCATCACAATACATCTTTTTAAAAAAATCAGACATTTTTAAAGTAATATACTTAGGAATCTTTTTATTGAAATAAAACAAAATAAATAATATTTCATATTCATTCCTTTTATCACAATATTTGAAACATTAGTTTTCTTACCATTGAAAATAATATTATAAACTAACATGTCAAGACTGAAAGAATTATACGATAGCATTTTATTATTTTTTTTTTTTCCAAGTTTTAACATCTCAGTGTAACACTGTAAAATTTACGAAAACAGTAACTTTTAACTTTGGCATGTATTTCTATAAATCTCATGCACTGACTTATCATAATCAGGGCAAATAGATAGATTTCATGTAAAGTGACATTTTTCAGAAACTAAAATTTCGGCACAATGTACAGATCGATTTCTGAAGAATTCTAAATTCTTATTTCATAAATGATTTTCATCATTCATTTGGATTAACTTAAAGATTTTTATCATCATTCTACAATGTATTATACCAATGGCAACTTATTTATAGACTTTTTTTTTTATTTAAAGATGAATAGCATTTTACGAATTACATGTACAGGGAAGATGCCAAAAGTTCCTGACGCATCTTAAATATCAATATAAAATCAAGTATGTCAGGTATGAGAGTGCTATTTATACTACAATGCTTCTACGATGAAAAGTTTTGTTTAAGCAAATAAAAATGTAGCTCCCCGTTTTGCTTATAGATGGCGCGGCAGCAAAAAAAAAAGATTTAAAAACGCAAGGCCAACAATTAATGAGCGTTTATTTTGTGAAAGGATGAGGGTATTCAGCCCTGAAATTGGGGAAAATATCAGATTGATCATACGTATGAAATTTTTATCTTTACCCGCTCAGCGTGTAACCTCAAATGACATTTCTACTTAAAAAATAATCTTATTGTCCAAAAAAATAATCTTATTGACTACTCGAGCTTCATAATTAAGTTACAATTTTACGTCTCACACAAATTGGAGAGAAATTTCTTGCTTTACAAAGATCAGTCTCAAACCTTTTGAAGGGTGTCTATTTGAGTTAGAAAAATCCGGTTCAAACGCTTAGAGGGTTTTAAACATGTGTATTTTAAGTTTTTATCAATATTATATATACTGGTTTAGCAATTGTTTATTCCCCAAGACTTCCAATTTTGCAATTTTTGAAAATTTCTACCATTTTTAGAGGTGTGACCTACTTTTTTTTTTTTTCTTTATTACTGAAATATATTATGAAGTGTACATCACGACATAAATTACACATAAAGATAAATGTGTAGTGCCACGTTTTAATTGAAATATATTATGAAGTACACTAGGACATAAATTATACATAAAAAATAAATGTGTTGCGCCACTGTGCTCATATAAAAAAAAAAAAAGGCTAAAATTTAAAGAAAAACACAACAGTGAATACGTTACGCCCGCTACTACTCGCTGGTCGGAAAGTGATCAAACTGATGAAATCGAATTTATCTAAATCGAATTCTATTTAAATCAAACATTTGTTACATTAAATATTCTTTAAAAAAAAATTAAGTCTGTTTCTCTCTGTACAGCTTATATCTTAAATAATATTAACATTTTCCATACGAAGGGTAGAATCTGCGACGTTCGCAAATCTGTAACTCTGATACGATGGCGTTTCTTTTTCTGTATGCTACAATATTTCTTAAGAATATATACCCAATATTCGTCTTCCTACAATCAATGTACTATAAATACAAATATTTTGATTGGTAATAGTATAGTCAGAATGTATATTCATTTGTAATATAAACATAAATAAGGGAAACCCTGTTCTAAAATTATGCAACTTTAACTACAGGCGGATCTTACATTTAAGATTATGCCAACAATGACTGTGTGGGGGCCTACGCATATTTTATAGCAGTTATACAGAATTTTTGGAATTAATTCGCATCGCATTACAGTGTTGTTCTAGGAACTTGAAATTCTCAAGGCCTAAAAAGTCTTATGGCCCCACGTTTTTTACTACAATATTTCAATGTATGTGCCCATCATAGCTCGACCCACATAAAAACGATAATATAATTCAGTCCACGTGCTCAGTAACATGGATTATGTAAACCTCTGCATTGCATGCGTTATTTGCGTCTTCATGACTGCATTTTGAAAGCTACTGGGAAAACATACACTTCTTCCTTCAGATAGTCCCACAATAAGAATTCATGCTAAATCTGACGATTGAGGTGGCCATAAAAAACTACAAAGAATGCTATATATATACAGCTATTTCGGCATTAGAAAATACTCTGCAGCATAATTTGACAATAAGTTACGGAGGGGTTACTGGATTCAGTAAGCATATTTTTATGACGAATTTGCATTTATCTAGTGTTATTAATTTGTTTGATAAGTCAAAGCATTGCAGTTATAAAATTTTAATTACATATAGCTAGATAAAGAGTTGGCATTGACCATTATCCTTCATATCACATAAGAAGAAATATCTTTGTCCATGATTTTGTTCGTACTGGTTCTAGTAAAATATTTGTAGTAAGAAATTCTAAACATTGAAATTAATGCAGCTTTCTAAAATTTTCTGGTTCCTATGTAATGAGATGGAGGGACATTAAGAAGTATAAATTTTCTTTTATCAACAATTACAGTTTGTTTGTCATTCGTACATCTTAATTGCATTTTGCTCATCTTCTCAATGTCCGAGCCCGAACTTTCACAGAAAATTTCTGATACTGGAATTGATGGTTGGGTTTTTTACGTCGCACTAGTGCTGCGCAGGTGGGCAATTGGCGACGGTCTGAGACATACCCCTAGAGGTGGTCCGGAGACATGCCATCACAATTTTGATCCTCCACGGAAGGGATGGCTCTCCCGCATCGGTGACCCCCAGAGGTATAATTTTTGATGGGAACATGGAGGACATTGCGGCCACGACAGATTTTACGTGCACCAGCCACCATTAGTGTACACGACGGTCTTTGGCCGGCACGAGTACCGAACCCGCAATCTTCCAATTACGAGGCCGGCGCTCTACCGACTGGGCTACCGCGGCCCGATACTGGAATTGAAACTGCATGTTTAAGTAAATTAATAAGTACAGGTATTTTTCTTTGACAGCTCACTAGCAGACTTTTTTTATAAAACCTTTATTTCACATGTAATCCTTTCAGCTCTAACTTCCTGTTCTATAGTGCTAACGATCCATTTACATAGATACTGGTACTTAAACAAAATATGTCAAGATCATCAAACTTTGAAATTGGTGCAACATCTTGTATATATTCAAAGAAGCAATAGCAAATATCGAACAATTTTAAATATTTATAGGTTCTAGAATCTAATAAAGCGTGTTTAAAATGAATATTAACATTTATGCTGTAGATGAAGAAAGATTGAAAATTAGAACGCTTCTGTGGATCGTTTGATCACCGTTCGTTAGCGGGAGGGGGAGTAAAACAAATATATGAGTGAGAGATATTGAATAATTCTACTTTTTTATGGGTTCTGTTATCTAAATAAGTTTAAAAAGAATACTGGCATTTGTTTTGTGGATGGAGAAAGATTGGAAATAGCAAAGATTCCGCGATATATTTGTTTGATTGCCGATCATAAGTGGTGGGAAAAGGGGGGGGGGGTAAAAAAATTACATGAGTGAGTGATATTGAACAATTTTACCTCTTTATAGCTTCTAGAATCTAATTAAGCGTGTTTAAAATGAATAGTGGCATTTATGCCGTGGATGGAGAAAGATTGAAAATCGCTAGGTATCTCTCCTGCCGAAATCGGGAGACTTGGAATCTCTGTTCAATACAGTTTTAAAAATAATCTGCAGACTAAAGAAAAAAAAAATCTGCGACGTACGTCTCGCGCCTCGCATTTTCTGCTATGGTGGAGAAGGGGGATAGCACCATCTGATGCAAAAAAACTGGATGTTTTATTTATTTATTTATTTATTATTATTTTTTAATAAAACTGTTCAACATTAGAAACATCGTAATGCATAATTTGCACTACAATGTTTCTAATTTAAAAATTTTTACTAGGCTATCGTCGCTATCGTTGATGTTTTTAGGTGCAAGTGTTTTGATTTAGCGATGATCAAACGGTCACTCAGTTAGGACAAACGATTACATATATAAAGCTTAAAATGCATCAGAACTTTTGGCCCACCTATACAATCAGAAAATGTTTTAAAAGTTATTTAATCACTACTTTAAGTGATAAATATCAATCCCTAAGTGATAAATATCTATCTCTGCAAACAATTTTATAAGCCAAATATGAAATGAATAATTGTTTTAATAAAACATCGATTGCATTTTATGACATATTTACACTTAGGTTTGCTTGCAAAAATGAGCTATCAAAAATTTATATTGCACAAAACTATGACTTGCAGAAAGATTATTTAAACAAAATTATAGTAAAGATTTCCTCAAAAATAAAAATACTGTGCGTAACATTAATTAATTTTTTAAAAGAAAAAACATTCTAATGCAAATGATTTCAATTTTGATTATTGAAAACACAATTAAATATGAATCTGATTTTGCATAGAAATTCATTAAATATGTGTTAACTTTACTTGTTTGAAAAATCAATTTTTAATTTAAGAATATCAATTACAGTTTAAAAAAAAAAAAAAAAAAAAAAAAAAAAGCTACATAATAAATGGTTAATTAGATGGAAACTATTTTGTTATATCCTATAAGATTTAAGGTCTAAAAAAATTTTATGTCATCCTAGGGTAAGCTGATATTTATGTTTTCGTTCAATAAATCAGAAAATAAACTGAATACTAATCAAAATTATAGTTAAAAAATTTAAGAAGTTATCATCTGCCTAATACTTGAAACTATATAAATTTACGATAATAACTATGAATAGAAACCGACAATAATTTCGTATTACATGATTACAGATTACAATTAAAAATCTTATTTACATCTGCATTTTTTTTTTTTTTATCTTCAATCAGAAATCGATCCAGATCACTGAAGAATTAAATAACACATCAACAAACATTACTTTGTCTTAAATTTCTTTTTAGAATTAATCGTTTCATTTACGGAAGGTGTAATTTTGCCATTTTGATTTTCACATATCCATTGCAGTTTTAAAAGATTCTTTATTAAAAGTTGTTCCAAAACTAATCCTCCACCGTACCAGCACGGTGCATATTCTAATGTTATCAAACCTAAAAAATTATACTTAAAATCCGTATAATCCCACGGACAAGCATTGAAATGACGTAACAGCAAGCCAGTGGCCAGTTCCCAAGAATAACAAAAGAACAAATAAATCAATCCTCTCAAAGCAATGTGAACTTTATTTTCTAATTTAATAGAAGCTTTTTCTATAAAGAAACTACATCCTGAATAAATAAATAATGACCATACACTCGTACATCCAGGAAATTTCCAGTTAGTATTGACGACAAATTCCCATATTGCCGTAAACATCACTTCAGTAAAATATCCATGAATTCCATATATATATAATCGAACAAGTGGAGAGAGGCACTTGTTTTCCATCCTAGATAATGATTTCTTCGAAAACATGAAATTTTCATAAATTAAAACATACACAATTTAGTGAGGCATTCTAAAGGCATAATTAGAATTTCTTCTAACACAGACGTGCTTGTTGAAATGCTGATTTGTTCATAAGGAATGTACACACAATGTTGTAGTATAAGACAGACAAATCTTTGCGCCTAAAGTATAAACAATTTACCCAATATCTTCTGGTCATTGTTTAAGGTGTAACACAAGAAAACTGCAAGAAAAAGAAAACATCAATTAACATAAATTAAATGACGAATATATTATTTATTTTTTAGCTAAAGGAGATGACATTTGTTTATATATAAGGCTAAAATAACATCATTTTCATTTTTACAGACTATACACACATTTTTTAATGATTTTGAGTTGCTCTTAAATTTAAATTAATAAATGAATAATATGAAATTAAATCCTTTTAAAACTATATGCAAGATGTCTATAATTGAACTTGCCATTTCAGAATTCTCTGTATCAAAAATTAGGCTGCAGAATTTCATGAAAAATGGTTAATAACATAATCAGATGATGGAAATTTTACCTAGCACAAAAAGAAATTTAGTTCTAAACACCAGCACTAGATGGCACTGTGTTATTAAACTTCGGGCACATTCAAATGTCGTAACCATACTAATCCTGTACTCACGCGATATAAGGATAAGGTGACCATGCGTCCTCGAAATTCGAGGACTGTTCGCCGAATTTTGACCTTTTTTATTTTTTATGCCCGAATAAACTGACTATCTGCGGGCACTAAATGTCTTCAAATTTAAATGTTTGCATCTATTTATCTTAAAATCATGGTCAAATGTAGAAATAATTGCATAAACTTGGGAATCAACAAAACTGTGAAATAAACACCATCGTGCTTAATGAATCATGCACTGCTCATCAGTATATGGATTCTATCTTGTCTGAATTGTGTGAAAAGAAATGTAAAATTTGTTTCTTGAAATTTTGATAAAAATAGCAGTTATGTAACCACTACAAATTGCATTGATAGGAAAGAAGATTTTTGCTGTTGTTGCTGTTATACATAGGGAATAATTTCTGTATTTCTGTGAGTAAGAATTCTGAAGATTAAACTAAAATGCTCTTATTTTATGTTGCTCCCATCATAATAATAAAGAAAGTATAAATGTGTTCTACAGATTTAGCTATTTTAATAAGGTGGGATAGTTTAGTTTGCAAAAATATACCACAGGTTCAGCAATTTTTAATAGAAAAGAGTGTTTCAATGCCTTTTGTAATATATAAATTAAGAGTTTTTTTTTTTTTTTTTAATTTATATATAAGTATTGATCTGTTACGTCTTCGAAAAAGTCCTCAAATAGAGTTTTCATTGTCCTCGAAATGTATTCCGATTCGGGGACAGTGCGTTAATTTGTCCTCAAATCAGTGTTTGAAAATCTCGACATCTTATAAAAGAATGCGAACTGAAGTTATTATTCATTTCCAAGTCAAGGAAGATTATGTTGGCTATGAAGAAACGGGTTTACTGGTGAAATTGTTTTACCAAAATGGCGACTCAGCTACTGAAGCCTTGAAAAAATTTAGTCGCTAAAGAAGATACAAAAAGGTCCATTCACTAGACAAGTATTATCAAATATGATTAAGAAATGTGCAGCAAAGGGATCATTGGCTTTGCAGCCAGGAAGAGGACGAACGGACATTTTGTAGACGGACGAGCCCACTTCTATTTGCGATTTGCGTGTTGCTGTTAACAAGCACAATTACTGTAATTGAACTGGGGGGGGGGGGGACATAAATATGTGCAAATGCCTTTGGGCAGTTTTCACTCATGCCTGTGTCACTCTTCGCAGGTTTAGTGCAGCTTCACTGCTGCATTCATTTTGGTTAAAAAAAAAAAAAAAAAAAAAAAAAAAAAAAAAAACTCAGCGCCGCAAGTAATGTAACATGCTCCGTCACTGGGTCATCGGTGTGCGATATGCATTTTTATTGGAGCAATACATGATTCCAGCATTTTAGGCAAGGGGGTGTGTTTTCACAACAGTGTTTATGGAGGATGGTGCTTCTCCACACATCGCCCGTTGTGTGAAACAGATGTTCCGCCGCCATTTTGTGATCATCAGCATAGGCATCAACTTGTACGTTTTTTTTAACACCACTATTTCTTTGTAAACTAGTATGTTGTGGCCACCACAAGACTTTCTTCTATATTTTCCTATATACATATTCAATCAGTAACAATATTAAAAAAAAAAAAAAAAAAAATACGATTTTTTTCTAAGTTCTTTTTTTGTTAAAAGTAATACATATTCAACCAGTAACAATATTAGAAAGAAAAACAACAAAAGAAAAAAATTACGATTTTTTTTTTCTAAGTTTTTTTGTTAAAAAAAAATCGATAACTTTGTTTTAAATTATCACAGGTTTATAGTTCAACCATTCGTTTTAAAGGTATTGACGAGATCTTTCGAAAGATACCCATCTTGAAAATTCCCCCAGGGGGGGGGGGGTAGCGATGCCCCCACATGCACAGAAATTTTTTCCTAGTTAACTATTACTATTATCAATAACTCATATTAATTTTACAATCACAAGTTAAAAATAACTCTCATTATGTATATTTATACGAAATTTTGCCCTATACTGCCATGTTAAAAATTTAGAAAAAATGTGATCACAGCACCACCTGTTGAGCTATTGATCCCCAAATGTAATCAGCACCAGTTTATGTCGGGGACCAACTAAATACCAAGTTTGGTTAAATTTCGTTCAAAAAAAAAAAAAAAACTATTTTTTTTTCTAAGGGTTTTTTTTTTTTTTTTTTTTTTTTTGTTAAAAGTAAAAAAAAAATCGATAACTTTGTTTTCAATTATCACAGATTTATAAATCAACCATTCGTTTTAAAGGTATTGACGAGATCTTTCAAAAGATACCCATCTTGAAAATTTACCCCCCCCAGGGGGGGAACCGGTGCCCCCACATGCACAAAATTTTTTTCGTAGTTAACTACTACTATTATCAATAATTTATATTAATTTTACAATCACAAGTTTAAAATAACGCTCATTATGCACATTTATACGAAATTTTGTCCTATACTGCCATGTTAAAAGTTTACATAAAATGCGATCACAACGCCATCTGCTGGGCGATTGATCCCAAAATCTAATCAGCACCATTTCATGTCAGGGTCCAACTATATACCAAGTTTGGTTCAATTTCATTCATCGGTTCGTGAGATACGGTGAAAAATACGAAATTTTGCGATCACAGCGCCACCTGCTGGACGATTGATCCCCAAATCTAATCAGCACCATGCCCCGTCAGGTTCCAACTATATACCAAGTTTGGTTGAATTTCATCCATTGGTTCGTGAGATACGGTGAAAAATACGAAAATTTGTCCTATACTGCCATGTTAAAAATTTACATAAAATGCGATCACAACGCCACCTGCTGGGCTATTGATTCCCAAATCTAATCTGCACAATTCCCCGCCAGGTTCCAACTATAAACCAAGTTTGGTTGAATTTCATTCATTGGTTCGTGAGATACGGTGAAAACACGAAACCACAGACACACAGACAGACAGACATTTTTTAAAAACTATCAATTCGTGTTTAGGACATCCCAAAACGTGTAGATCCGTCAAAAAACGGAGGTTGAAAATTTTCGCGAATCCAATACTTTCTCTATATTACATATAGAAGAAAGTAAAGTTACATCAAGTTTAACCTCAGAAAACTGCCAAAAAGTGTATTAAAAATTTCTATTAAAAATTTTCGGTTAAAAAAAAAGACGTACAAATTAGCAGCTACGCATCAGCCGTCTTTTTCCTACAACTTCCCTTCCCGCACCCCAGATCCCCAGATTTAAATCCTCGTGACTATTGGCGGTGGAAATACCTTAGAGTCTGAGTCTACCGTACCATCACATCCGTCTTCGACCTTAATGATAGCGTAGCATGCCATGCGCGTAACATTTCCCAACATACACTACTTTCTACAGTTGAACATGCAATTTTACACTTTAAAATGTCAGCAGACAATGATGGAGATCATATCCAGCAGGTTTTGTAAACAAGATTAAATTTTGTAGATTCTCAGTTCTTAAATATTGTGGATTATTGTCATATTCTCAATAAAATTCTAGTAAAACTACAAAATTTGGACTTCTTTTTACTTTCTTCTATATGTCATATAGAGAAAGTATTGGATTCGCGAAAATTTTCGACCTCCGTTTTTTGACGGATCTACACGTTTTGGGATGTCCTGAACACGAATTGATAGTTTTTAAAAAATGTCTGTCTGTGCGTCTGTCTGTGTGTCTGTGGTTTCGTGTTTTCACCGTATCTCACGAACCAATGAATGAAATTCAACCAAACTTGGTATATAGTTGGACCCTGGCGGGGCATTGTGCTGATTAGATTTGGGGATCAATAGCCCAGAAGGTGGCGCTGTGATCGCATTTTATGTAAATTTTTAACATGGCAGTATAGGACAATTTTTCGTATTTTTCACCGTATCTCACGAACCAATGAATGAAATTCAACCAAACTTGGTATATAGTTGGAACCTGACGGGGCATGGTGCTGATTAGATTTGGGGATCAATCGTCCAACAGGTGGCGCTGTAATCGCAAAATTTCGTATTTTTCACCGTATCTCACGAACCGATGAATGAAATTGAACCAAACTTGGTATATAGTTGGACCCTGACATGGAATGGTGCTGATTAGATTTTGGGATCAATCGCCCAGCAGATGGCGCTGTGATCGCATTTTATGAAAACTTTTAACATGGCAGTATAGGACAAAATTTTGTATAAATGTACATAATGAGCGTTATTTTAAACTTGTGATTGTAAAATTAATATGAATTATTGATAATAGTAGTAGTTAACTACGAAAAAAATTTTGTGCATGTGGGGGCACCGGTTCCCTCCCTGGGGGGGAAGTACCCCCCCCCCAGGGGGGGTAAATTTTCAAGATGGGTATCTTTCGAAAGATCTCGTCAATACCTTTAAAACGAATGGTTGAATTATAAGTCTGTGATAATTTAAAACAAAGTTATCGATTTTTTACTTCCTTATACAAAGTATAAGGAAGTATAGTAATCCCGATTTGCGAAATGGATTTTGCATTTCACATTGCTCGAAAACGAATCATCGCTGAGTGGTGCCAATTTATACGTGTGACTGTCATGATGTCTAGTTGTTTGCAAGTGTCGTCTTAACACGAACTCTCGTTTTAGAGATATAAGGGATTTTACACGATTTTTTGTGACGTCTGTATGTATGTGTGTCTGTGTGTGTGTGTGTGTGAGTATGTCGCATAACTCAAAAACGGTTGGACGTAGAAAGTTACGAATTGGTACATAGGTTTGTTATAACATCTAGTTGTGCACCTCCCTTTTTGGACTTTGTATAATTTTCCGTTTTGGAGATATTTAGGAAAATTAGGTTCATAATGGCCAAAATGTATCAAAAAACGGTAGTTTTCCCGACTATCCGACTATCCCCTGACTTCCCGACTAGCTAGACATTTGAAACTTTCAGAAAAGCTCAGAACACGTTGACAATGCATTTTTTAAATATTTTTAGCCAACGGTTTCCGATACCTGCTGCCTTCAGCAGCGTTTATGTGATTCAACAGAAAATGTATTTAACTAACTTCCCAATTATCTACACATTTGAAACTTTCAGACTAGATCAGAACACGGTGGAAATGCACTTTTTAAATACTTTTAGCCAACTGTTTAGGGTCTCTGCTGCCTTCGGTAGCGTTACCAGTACAAATATTGCAAACGATTTTTAACTAACTTCCCGACTAGCTAGACATTTAAAACTTCCGGAAAAGGTCAGAGCACGGTGACAATGCATTTTTTAAATATTTTTAGCCAATTGTTTCGGGTCACTGCTGCCTTCGGCAGCGTTTATATGGTTCAATAGAAAATTTATTTATCTAACTTCCCGACTAGCTAGACATTTGAAACTTTCAGAATACGGTGAAAATGCATCTTTTTAATACTTTTAGCCAACAGTTTCAGGTCCCTGCTGCCTTTGGCAGCGTTTATATGGTTTAACAGAAAATTTATTTAACTAACTTCCCGACTAGCCAGACATTTGAAACTTTCAGAATAGTTCAGAACACGGTGAAAATGCATTTTTTAAATACTTTTAGTCAAATTTTTTGGGTCCCTGCTGCCTTCGTCAGCGTTACCAATACAAATCTTGCAATCGGTTTTTTACTAACTTTCAGAAAAGCTCAGAACACGGTGATAATTCATTTTTTAAAATATTTTTAGCCAACTGTTTCTGATCCAATGTCAATGTTTTTTAACATTATGTATATTTCTAAAAGTGTATAAGGATGTCATGTGGTGCCCACATCAGATTTTTTTACTTTTAACACAAAAAAAAAAAAAAACTTAGAAAAAAAATCATTTTTTTTTTTTTTTTTTTTTTTTTTTTAATATTGTTACTGATTGAATATGTATATAGGAAAATATAGAAGAAAGTCTTGTGGTGGCCACAACATACTAGTTTAATATGCTAGACAAAATTTTTATCATCTGATTATTCTATTGCTCAATTTTCATCTTTTTCTGCAGCATAGTTTTAGATAGAGAGAGTTCGGAAGTGGCAAGTTTAATTATGGACACCCTGTACATAATTATTTGGTTGTACCATAAATTATTAAACTACTATTTATTTTTTAAAATATATTTTTAAAAAACATGACGTCCGTTTTGTTAAAAGCAGAGTTGACTTTTCGGCGCCAAAACCTGATTTTCGACATAACAAGCATAAAAAATTATTTTAAGATTAAATCTATAAAAAAAAAATCTGGAGTGACTCCACTCGACTTTCCGAACATTGAATAATCAACGGTTTTGAAGATAAAGTAAAGTAAGGGGAGCTGTTAAATAAACAAAAGAGAGAAAATTATAATAGGGTGTTTGCGTATTTTTCTCCATATAGTACACGATGATTAATTTAACGCTATTGCACTTTGAGCCCACAGATCGTAATGATAAAGAATTTTTCGTTATGTCCCTGTAAAATCCTGTAAATTCTAGATTCACCAAAATGCTTATAATTAGTGCAACAATGACTTATAATATTATAAAAATTTCCAGCTCCATCGGATAAGGCATTTAGACGCTATAGCACTTTAAAGTTTTAGCCCATATGCCACAATGATAAAGAAATATGCATTGTGTCCCTGTAAAAAGAACCATGAGTGCTAGATTCTCTAAAGTTCCTTAAGTTCCTGCGATGGTGATCTATAACATGTATATAAATTTTCAGTTCATTTGGATAAGGCGTTTAGTCGCTGTCGCACTTTAAATAATTTGAGCCTATAGGCCATAATAATAAGCAGTTTTTATTTGTGTCTCTGTAAAATTCTGTAAATGCTAAAGTCACCAAAATCTATACAGTTTGTGTATAGATTTTGGTGTATGTGTATACATTAGTTTGTGTATACATTTTGACCTAAAATGTGTATATAAATTTTCAGCTCTTCTCATAAGGCATTTAGATACTATCGAACTTTAAATAATTTCACACTATAGGCCATAATGATACAGAATCATTTGTTGTGTCCCTGTAAAAAAAAACTATAAGTGCTAGATTCACCAAAACCTATACAAATCGTGAAACTGCGAACATAGTAATATGCGTATATATATTTTTTTTTACTTTCCGAACACTATAGTGAGGAAAGTATTGTAATCATGTCAAAAATCCGAATTCGAGATTTTGATGTTTCTATACGTTTTGAGGTCCCCTGAGACCGTTTTCACTATTTTTACGATGATGTATGTATGTGTGTGTGTATGTGTGTATGTGTGTATGTCTGTGGGTGAACACGCTAGCGTCTAAACGCTTCGTTCGATTAACCTGAAAGTTGGTACGCATATTGTAAGTCACCATAGTACGAACCCTATAGATTTTGGTGAATCTAGCACTTATAGTTTTTTTACAGGGACACAAAGAAAAATTCTTTATCATTATGGCCTATGGGAGCAAAATCTTAAAAGTGCGATAGCATCTAAACGCCTTATTCAATTGAGCAAAAATTTTATACACATATTATAGATCACAAATACTTAATCTGTATAGATTTTGGAGAATCTAGCACTTATAGTTTTTTTACAGGGACACAAAGAAAAATTCTTTATCATTATGCCTATGGGGCCAAATTTTTAAAAATGTGATAGTGTCTAAACGCCTTATTAATCCGAGCAAAAAAATTGTACACATGTTATAGATCACAGTTGAACTAACTGTATAGATTTTGGTGAATCTAGCACTTACAGTTTTTTTACAGGGACACAAAGAAAAATTCTTTATCATTATGGCCTATGGGACTAAATTTTTAAAAGTACGATAGCATCTAAACGCCTTATTGAATTCAGCTGAAAATTTATATGTGTATTATAAATCACTGTTGCACTAACTATAAGCATTTTGGTGAATCTAACATTTATAGGTTTTTACAGGAACACAACGAAAATTTCTTTGTCATTATGATCTATGGGCTCAAAGTTCAGTAGCGTTAAATAAAACAACGTGTAATAGATGGAGAAAAATACTCAAACACTCTATTATGGTTTTCTCTCTTTTGTTTGTTTAACAACTACTCTTTCTTTACTTTATCTACAAAACTGTTAATTACTCAATGTTCGGAAAGTCGAGTGGAGTCACTCCAGATTTTTTTACTCAATTGAATAAGGTGTTTAGACAATATCGCACTTTTAAAAATTTGGTCCCATATGCCATAATGATAAAGAATTTTTCTTTGTGTCCCTGTAAAAAAACTGTAAGTGCTAGATTCGCCAAAATCTAAACAGTTTGTGCAACTATGACCTATAAACAAATGTATAAATTTTTGCACAGTTTAATAAGGCGTTTAGACGCTATCGCACTTTTAAAAATTTGGCCCCATAGGCCATTATGATAAAGAATTTTTCTTGGTGTCCCTGTAAAAATAAAAAAGTGCTAGATTCACCGAAATCAATAGGGTTCGTGCTACGGTGACTTACAACATACGTACCAACTTTCAACTCATTCGAGCAACACGTTTAGACGCTACCGTGTTCACTCACACACATACATACACACGTACATACATCATCATAAAAATAGAGAAAACAGACTCGAGGGACCTCAAAACGTATAGAAACCTCAAAATCTCTAATTCGGATTTTTGACATGATTACAATACTTTCCTTACATATGTATGTTCGGAAAGTAAAAAATCTGGAGTGACTCCACTCGACTTCCCGAACATTGAGTGATTAACAGTTTTGTAGATAAAGTAAAGTAAGAGGAGTTGTTAAACAAACAAAAAAGAGAAAACCATAATTGAGTGTTTGAGTATTTTTCTCCATATATTACACGATGTTTTATTTAACGCTACTGAACTTTGAGCTCATAGATCATAAAGATATAGAATTTTTCGTTGTGTCCCTGTAAAAAACTATAAATGCTAGATTCACCAAAATGCTTATAGTTAGTGCAACAGTGATTTATAATATTCATATAAATTTTCATCTCAATTGAATAAGGCGTTTAGATGCTATCGTACTTTTAAAAATTTGGTCCCATAGGCCATAATGATAAAGAATATTTCTTTGCGTCCCTGTAAAAAAACTAAGTGCTAAATTCACCAAAATCTATAGAGTTGGTGCAACTGTGACCTATAACAAGTGTACAAATTTTTTGTCCAGATTAATAAGGCGTTTAGACGCTATCACACTTTTAAAAATTTGGCCCCATAGGCCTTATGATAAAGGTTTTTTTTTTTTTTTTTTTTTTGTGCCCCTGTAAAAAAAAGTGTAAGTGCTAAATTCACCAAAATCTATACAGTTCGTGCAACTGTGACCTATAACATGTGTATAAATGTTTTGCTCAATTGAATAAGGCGTTTAGATGCTATCTCACTTTTAAGATTTTGGTCCCATAGGCCATAATGATAAATAATTTTTCTTTGTGTCCCTGTAAAAAAAACTATAAGTGCTAGATTCATGAAAATCAATAGGGTTCGTGCTACGGTGACTTGCAACATGCGTACCAACTTACAGCTCATTCGAGCAAAGCGTTTAGAAGCTAGTGTGTTCACTCACACACATACACACATACATACACACACACACACACATCATCGTAAAAATAGTGAAAACGGACTCGGGGGACCTCGAAACGTATAGAAACATCAAAATCTCTAATTCGGATTTTTGACATGATTACAATACTTTCCTCACTATTGTGTTCGCAAAGTAAAAAGGTGGGGGAGGGGTGAAATATAAAATAACTTTCTTGCATACTTTTTAATTGTATTAAACTAAGTATATAATTAACACTATTATTTGAAAAAAAGAAAGAATGAAAATAAGAAGAAATTATGTCAGTAAATGTATTAACAGATTGTTTGTCTTAATTAAAACAAATTAGATTCATATCATTACAGAACGCAATATTAAAATTTTGAATAAATTTCTCAATTTATAAAAAATTTTAAACTAAAACGTGTTTAAAAATTTCCGATAAATTTCCAAACAAAACGTACTTTTTTTTTTTTTTTTTTTTATGAAAATACATAAAGCAAAATCCAAAGACAAGATAATTAAAACATTAAATTATGATTAAAACAATAGATGCATGATCGGGCGCTGATGAATTTAGGCTCAGTACTTTACACAGATTTAAAATTTTCCGATCAAAAGTTATTTATGTAAATAAAGAATTTTTTTTCAAAAAAGCGCTTTACTTAGGGGGAAAAAATAGCTTAAATTTCTTAAATATTTTTCAACTTATTTTTAAATTCTATTTATTTTATTTATTTATTTACTTTATAGAAATTGGGTTTTTTTTTTTTTTCTTTTTTTTTTCTTTAAAAAATCCCATGGTTTGGAGGAAATTTGAGAAACGTTTGGAAAATGACCTTCGACAATTTAGCAATGTTTTTTTTTTTAAAAATACATGCAGTCTAATGTTTAACGCATCGATAATAATGCTTATACTATAAAAAGAAATGTAATGTAATGTAAAAATTAAGGTTTATTACAGTTTTATACATGGCAGTTTAAACCATGATTAAAACTGACATGCGTCGAAAATCTGTAAATCCTGATTAAAAGATTTTCGTACGTGCAAGATTGATTTTTCAGGACGAAAGGACTATTTCTTTCAAACAGCAAATTTTTATGTAGGCTAACTTGAATGAAGCAAGATGTCCGGCAGCATCCATTTAAATTACACACACATACGCACATGTGTGTGTGTGTGTGTGTGTGTGTATTAAACAGAATTTAATTTAGTTTTTGAGTTCTATTTTTGACTGAGACATTTTTTCTTTACGTATTTGCAAATTATCATATTCTGTAATAAATTATTACTTGTTCATTTCTTATGCAGAATTGAAGGTACTGCAAATGGTAAATATTTTTTTTTTTTTTTTTTTTAATAAAGAAATAGGACCCCTGGACCTAGCAAGAAAGAGAAACGACAAAACAAAGATTAATGTTCAAATAAAATTTAATTTTGAATGATTTTATTTATTTATTTATTTTTACTCGATGCTGTTGGACATCCTGCTTCGTTATGATAATTACCTCTTTTTTTTTTTTTTTTTTTTTTTTTTTTAGTTTTAGAATATTCATAATTGTTAAATTTGTTCTTGTTTTTCAAAATCAGTTTTTTTTTTTTTTTTATGTTTTATTTTGAAATTATAAAGTGCAAAAAAGAACTTTGCTCATTTTTACTTTCCGAACATTATAAGTGAGGAAAGTATTGTAATCATATCAAAAATCCGAATTTGAGATTTTGATGTTTCTATACGTTTTGAGGTCCCCTGAGTCCGTTTCCACTATTTTTACGATGATGTATGTATGTGTGTGTGTATGTATGTGTGTGTATGTCTGTGAGTGAACACGCTAGCGTCTAAACGCTTTGTTCGAATAAGCTGAAAGTTGGTACATATATTGTAAGTCACCATAGTACGAACCCTATAGATTTTGGTGAATCTATTATAGTTTTTTTTTACAGAGACACCAGGAAAAATTCTTTATCATTATGGCCTATGGGGCCAAATTTTTAAAAGTTCGATAGCGTCTAAACGCTTTATTAATCTGAGCAAAAAATTTGTACACATGTTATAGGTCACAGTTGCACCAACTGTATAGATTTTGGTGAATTCAGCACTTACAGTTCTTTTACAGGGGCGCTAAGAAAAATTCTTTATCATTATGGCCTATGGGGCCAAATTTTTAAAAGTGTGATAGCGTTTATTAATCTGAGCAAAAAAAAATTACACATGTTATAGGTCACAGTTGCACCAACTGTATAGATTTTGGTGAATTTAGCACTTACAGTTTTTTTTACAGTGACACAAAGAAAAATTCTTTATCATTATGGCCTATGAGACCAAATTTTTAAAAGTGCGATAAGATCTAAACGCCTTATTCAATTGAGCTGAAAATTTTTATGAATATTATAAATCACTGTTGCACTAAATATAAGCATTTTGGTGAATCAAGCATTTATAGGTTTTTACAGGGACACAACGAAAAATTCTTTATCATTATGATCAAGGGCTCAAAGTTCAGTAGCGTTAAATAAAACATCGTGTAATATATGGAGAAAAATACTCAAACACTCTATTATGGTTTTCTCTCTTTTGTTTGTTTAACAACTCCTCTTTCTTTACTTTATCTACAAAACTGTTATTACTCAATGTTCGGAAAGTCGAGTGGAGTCACTTCAGATTATTTTCCACTTTGTAACTTCAGTATGAAGTATTAAAAATTAAATAAATAAATTTTGAAAAAAACAAAAGCAAATTTAATTTTTTTATATTCTTTTTTTTTTTTTATAATGGAAACAGAATTTAAAAAAAAAAAAAAAAATCATTAATTCTCATAAAAATTTTCCCTATAATAAAATGGGGTTCAGCTGTTGGCAGCGATATGTGAGGGTGTCTGACAGCTACAGAACGTTCACAGACACCTTTTTTATATAGATTATTCAACCATTATACATGCAAAACAGTCATTAAAAATTATAACTTTCTAGCTTTATACCATTTAATAAACCATTAAATCTTAATTTCTGCGTTTTGTTTATTATTTTTTTTTAATTGAATAATTATTCATACTTTTCTTTGAATAGTTTTGTTTACTTGTAGCTTTTAATGTATTTAGTTTTATTTTACAAAACCTTCGTAATTTAGAGATTGAAAATTTTCCAGAAAATTTTCCGTTTCAAAATTTTCCGGAAAACCCACATCCCTACCTGTACTCAAATAAGTTGCGCTATTTATGCCATTTACAGTAGAGAACCTGCGAAACATAAATTAATTCCAAAGCATTCTATAAACATTAATGAGAATTAAAGTACGGACAGAGGTGGAAGAGAGGCAGACAGGTATACTAACTGAAGTCGTAAACACTCTAGAACCAGGTCTGTCCAATCCAAAACATTTCGTGGGCCACAAGGGAAATTCATTTATTCGGACGGGCCGCATATAAAAGGGAGGCGAGTGAAGTTTTGGAACAGAATGCATGAATAAATTTATTTTCATAATATAACAATAGGAAATTGTCAAAAATATATATTATACATTAGAATCATAATAATATGTATCACAGGGTTCCTACTCAATTTCAAAAATAAAATTCCCTGAATTTTCCAGGTTTTACAGATCTATTTTTAGAAAATTCCAGTCACAAAATTTGGTTTTCAACATAAAAAAATAGCTCACACCGTGAAACATAACATAGTTCGCGACATAAAAAATAACATAGTAATGCGACTCGCAACATAAACTGAATACTCAATAAGCATTTTCCAGGTTTATATCATAATTTTCCCAGGTTTTTGGGCAATATTTGCAATTTTCCCTGACATTTTCCTGACTTTTTTCACTAATTTCAAATTCCCTGACTTTTCCAGGTTTTCCCTGAACCGTGGGAACCCTGATATCAGTAATCGATCTGATAATATTTTATTAACATTGCAATATTTGTTTCTTTAAATATCATTACCGGCATTTTCCTCCGTGCAGTAGAAACGAATTTAGTAATTTTTTTATGTGTTATAATCAAAAGTGTGATATAATGAATTTCGTGAATTCCGTCACGAGCCGCAAAGCATTACACGGCGGCCCACATGTGGCACGGGAGCCGCAGGTTGGCCACCCTTGCTTTAAACAATGTTTTAAAATGTTAAAAAAGCTTAAAACAAATGACAATTCAATTCTAGCAATTTCCAGTTATAATCGCTAATGTATTTTAATATTTTGTGTAGCTCAGTAAACCTTAATGCAAATCGCACCGTATTCTACAGAAAACATGTTTTTGTGCATATGAATAATAAATGTCAATTTAATTGTGCGGCGCAAAGACATTTAAATATGATTTATAAAAATGCCTGTTACAGAGCGCAGTGAATTGGAACTCTTTTGTGTTTCCCATTACACAAACCTTAGAAAGACCCCCACGGAGGGCATTCCCCCCCTAGGCCTAAGACACATCAGGAGTCAATCGGCCTTAAATCCTACAACCAACCAACCCATTACACAAACCTGTCGTGCTATTTATGCACGACAGTTAAGTAAGTAAGTAAGTTAGTTTGCTTACTTAATATTTTGTACATTGGCGTTTTTAACGTTGTGTAAATATTTATTTTATATTTCTTTAAACATAGTTTATTAAATATTGGAGTCGAAAGATTAATTAAATAATAAATTAAAAATGAAGAAAAAAAAATTTTCAGTCAATAGTTTAAAGCATATAATTACCATAATATAATTTTATTTAAAGATTATATTTAAAGAAAAAAGAACATTAAAGAAAAATTTAAAGAAAATATTAAAATAATTTTATAATGAAATAATACAAAGATAATATTTTAAAATATTTATTTAAAATATGTAATTTAATATGAATAATATTGATATAATAATTCTATTGTTATATTTAAACGTAACGTGCCGCATCTATCCAGGGTTCCCACTCAATTTCAAAAATAAAATTCCCTGACTTTTCCAGGTTTTCCTGATCCATTTTTAGAAAATTTCCAGTATCAAAATTTAGTTCGCAACATGCAGAAGTAGCTCACGGTATAAAACATAACATAGCTTACGACATAAAAGACGACATAGTAACATGACTCGTGACATAAATTGCATGCTCAAAAAGCATTTTCCAAGCTTATATCATCATTTTTCCAGGTTTTGGGGTAATATTTGCAATTTTCCTTGACATTTTCAGGTTTTCCATAGGTCTATTTTTAGAAAATTCCAGTAGCAAACTTTGGTTCGCGACATACAAAAGCAGCTCACGGCATAAAACATAACGACATATTTAAAAGACGACATAGTAACATGACTGGTGACATAAACTGCATGCTTAAAAAGCATTTTCCAGGTTTATATCATCGTTTTTCCAGGTTTTGGGGCAATATGTGCCATTTTCCCTGACCCGTGGGAACCCTGTCTATCGATAAGATTAATGATGTGAATAAGTTATTTTATTAACAAATATATTCATTTAAATCGATTTCGAGCAGTTCAAAAGTAATCCTATACCAGTAAATAAAGTAGAACAATTATATTGTATTTTAAAAGAACATAAATTAGTTTAAAACTTAATATGAAAGGAACTATTGATAATATATAGCCTTCAACAGGTAAAAATATTATTATTGAAAGCAATTTCAGTCAGTAGTAAATCAATTATTTAATAAATATAGTATGTAATGATACTTTATTTTAAAAGATCTCAGATTAATATAAAACTGCAAATGAAAAGGATAATATTAAATCATTTTCAATAGGTAAAATTATAGTGCACCATCTATATATATAACAACATTATTTATTTGAATAATATAATGTTTATTATCAAATTATATAGTTGTTTAAATCGATTTCAAACACATACTTAGAAAAAAGTTAATTAAGGAAGCAAGATTTGTATATATATATATTTATTTATTTACTATTATTTATTCCAGAATTATTAGAATTGTTTTGTAATGCAAATAAAAATTAATTTTACTTTATTTTATTATTTTTTATTTATCAATCTATTAAATTTATATCAAGTGTAGAATGCCATCTCAAGAATGGCAAACCTCTTCTACTTATCAATGATACCCATATGGTATTTTTCATATATCCTCCAAACAATATGAGTGTTCAAAGCAAGTTTTTAGATACAGGCAAGAAATGCTTGGCTTTACAGCAGTATTGTGCCCAGTACAAGAATATTTATAAGGATATTCTTGGATCGTCATCCTGCTACCTATCCTCTCCTACTCCATTTGCTAAATTTAGAATTTGTGCTTCTTCTCGCTGCAAAACATGCCCACTTGCTATGAAATCAGAAATTCATGATGAAAATTCTTTGATCCCATTTTGTCAGACATTTAATGTGATTTATAAAATTAGTTGTGGTTTTTGCAACATGAAATATATTGGTGCAACCTCCACTCTCCTACATCTTAGAATTAATCAGCATCGTTCAGATTCCAAAAATTTCTCTTCTGATGCACATCAACGCAAATCAACGGTTGAATTACAACATTTCATTCTCATTATTTTAACTCATGCACCATAGAAATACTTAAAATTCATAAAAATTAAAATGAGCGACTTTTTCTTGAATCTAAATATATGCAATACTTTAATACTATTTACCCTTATGGGCTCAACACCAAATGTTATAACAAAATTGTCAAAGTTTACTTAAACACAAATCCGATCCGTGATTATACAACTATTTATGAACAGCTTAATCATAAAATTAACAATAAAACTACTAGGAACAAACGTGATTCCAAATCTACTAAATATATAATTTCTAAAAAAGAAATGCTCAAGAAAATTTTGGAGGTGCAGTCTCAATATCTTATTAACTATGATTGGGTTTCTGTACGAAAATTCATTTTTGCTGCTGCTAAAAAAAAAAAAAAAAAAAAAAAAAAAAAAATTAATTAATTTTTTTAAAGTGTTTCTAATTCTAACTTAGCTTTTTTTCTGATATAATAATATTCAAAATCAAACAATTTAATCTAAAAATTAATTAAAAAAAAAAAACTAACAATGTTCATTCAAACACTCAAATTATTGTCAATTTTTCAAACCAAGTTTTTAATAAAATTAACATTACTTCTAATTACTTCTAAATAATAAAAATTGCCTCTTTCCGCTAAAAGATACACATATCTCCCGTACTTTTAAGTATACCCAATTCCTCTTGGAAGAAAAATATTTAACTATAATTCTGTTTCAAAGTCCACGACTAATAATAATGATGATAATACATTGTGTAAATGCAGTGATCCTTCTTTGGAAAAATATGTTGACAGAGCACATGGTCACATAATTACTGGTAATATAGTAAGTGATACTAATCTAAGAAAATTAATGGAATTTTGACTTCATTCTAAAACCAGTATATCTCAAATTATCAAGCAGTTTACTTATGATCTTGATTTGTTTATTTATAAAATGTCTATTAAATATAATAAACTTTTAGAATTTTTTAATCAATGGAAATGTATCATTAAAATTAACTAAAGAATTACAAATTAACTATAGTAATATAGTACAATATAATATAATAAATTTGATCTAATAAAAAATATCAAAGATTTTCAAAAAATTTATATAATCACTTATGTAGATAAATCACCTAATAGTTATGCTATCATTTGTAAACGTATTACAAATTTCTTTTAAACAGCTCAATATCTAATAATAGTACTTTTTCTAATACTGTTATCATAAACAATAGAAAAATTCACAGTTATAAATTATTAAAGCTTCTTTCTAATAATTTTAACTATCCTTATCTTGTACTAATTCCTAAGTTTCATAAATCTTCTATTAAATTTAAAACGGTTACTATTGGCTGTAATACATACAATAACAATGCTAATAAACTACTACTTGATAGTCTGAAACAGGTTTATAACATCACTTACTTATAAAGATCACAACTTTCGCTGCCTTAAAAATAGTTACGAACTCATTAATCATATAAAAAACCTTGATAATGTAGATAACATTACTACTTATGATTTTCAAGATCTGTTTAATAATAATATTTTATCAGACAAATTATCAATAATCTTTTTATTAAATACGAAAATCAACCTTAAATTACCTAATAACTTAAATAGTGAAAATTTTAAAACTCTTCTAAATTTCATTATCAAAAATAACTAAATCTTACACAATAACCTTATTTATTTACAAAAAGTGGGCATCCCGCAAGGTGGATGCAGCTCGAGTATGTTGGCTGATCTTTACTATTATGAGTGCAAATTTACTTATGACCCTATTTTACTATACCGATGCGAGATTTGAGCCATTTCAGTATTTTATTTTTATTTTATTTATTTATTCATTATTATTATTTTGTTCTAAAGCGATACAGAAAAGAGTTTCCTTTAAATATAGTGACCAGCGAAGCGGGCAAAGCCTACTAGTAGAATATTAACTGAGTTAAATTTAAAAGAATTTATTTCTTTATTATTGAGAATTATCCCTAAATTCTCAAATATTATGACAATATCATTTATTTTCACATTAAAATTTATTAAAAATAGATAATTCCTAAGGAATTAAAAAAAAAAAAAAAAAAAAAAAATGAAAATTTCTTTAATAAATTAATAATAATATATTTTATCAAACATTACAAGCACTTTAAAGCAATTTTTACTTTCTTCTTGTCATGAAAAAATTTACCTCCAGATTTCGAGAGATTTACACGTTTTGGGATGTCCTGAACATGATTATACCATTTTTAGAAAATGTTACCAAACTTTTGTGGACCAATAAAGAAATCTAAAGAACCAATAAACAACATTCAATATATGGTTGGTTTTTTTATTATTATTATTATTATTATTTGGACATCAACTTAGGTTAGTACTGGTAAATTTTATTATTCACGTTTATATATATATATATATATATATATATATATATATGCCAATTGACGAGTTTTGGTGCTAAAATGTAACATTATTTTAGGAAAGCATCATATGAATTCATACTGTAAGAGTTAATTTTCTATTAAATTATTTCACTTAATTATAAAATGTAAACCTAGTTAAACGATATTAATTCAAATAAATTTTAAAATCATTAAATAGTTAAAATATCATCCTTAAATACCAGTGATAAATCAAAAGTTTCCATTAATCCCCCCAAAAAATCGTTTTGTTTCTACAAATCAGCAGATATATAAAAGAAATTTCTTGCAAATGAAAGGGGGGAAATGTCATACTAAGAGAGCAATTATATAAAAAAAATAATAATAATAATAACTCACTACTATAACTATCTTATTAAATAAAAAATTAATAAAAACATACCTTAGAAATCAGCACAAAAGTTTCCATTCCACAATCAACAATACCATATAAACTAAGTACTTTTGCATAAATTCATAAAGATGAGAAAATATTTAAAAGTTTTCCTTTAGAATATTTTGTTAATGTATTAAGAATTTCCAAATCAATAAATTATTTTCAGTTTAAATAATAATAAGTATTTTAACTGTTTAAAAGCGCGGTATACGAAGCGTCATTACAATCCTTAGACCAACTAATGTATTCAAACGGTTCTCATTTGTTTCTAGCTTCATATGCGACGTGAAACCATAGAAAAGCAAAATTAAATCTCATCGAAAAACGCTTGACTAATTTCTAAACAAACCTGATAGGATTATCCGGCCTTATACGCACTGATTATCTGATTTCAGAGAGGAAAAAGGAAAGTAATTACAGAGGGAAATGCAGCCATACTTTATTGATATCGAGGGTTCTGATCCACTTAGAAAAAATGAATAAATAGGTGCAGTAATATCGCAATCACTAAAATTTACATTTCTATCAAAGCGTAAACTTACGTTGCTTGAAACAGTTTTTAAAATATTGAAATATTGATAAAATCAATAAACATGTTCCAGCTTTAGTAACAGCGAAATATTTCGAAATATTTCAAAGATATGTAATTCGATTTATCGCATAACAATATGTTGAGTTACATTAAAGAATGTTAAAACAAAATTGCACAAAAGTTTCGTTGTAGGTTTTAGATAAGTTTCCGCCTTAACAGGCTTAGCCTCTTTTATGAATGTAATTTATTAGAAAATGAAATGCTTTTTGATGTGTCATTTTTTCCCTAATAACATCAATTGACTTGAACTTGCAAAGATTAAGAAATATAGAATTAATTGGAATTTTATGTACAGCAGATTTTAAAGTCATATTTTTAAAAGTATTTAAAAAAAAAAATTAAAATTTCAAAAACTGGATTTCCTGTGCATAAATTGTTCTTACAACTACACCATTCAAGTTTTAAATATGTTTTAGAACTGTGTATATAGCGATGATAATAATAATAATAAAAATCTGGCGTGGCTCCTCTTCACTTTTCGAACACGCAAGAATTATCAAATGTTTAAAGGAATGTGAATCAGTGAAAAGTTCTGTATATAATTACATAAATAGGGTTCACGCCAGCGATAAAAATTTAGTGATCCAAAAGGACCATCAAGGTTATGATTTAGTGGCCAAAAATTATAAACTGGTAGACAAAGGTGAAAAAATTAACGTATCAGTGTCTTTAAAAAAAAAAAAAAAAAAAAAAAATCTGGTTTTAATGCAAATATTAATGCCCTATTGCAAAAATAACGCAAATATTTTATTTTAAAATGTTGCAAATCGTGTACTTTAATTTGAATATTAATTTCCACAATATGTAAAACCGCAAAATAAATATTAACATTTTTAACAAGCGAAATGTAAAGGAAAAGTAAACTAGTATGCTGTGGTTACCAGCACGAAACCTTCTTCTAATATTTTCCTATACGAATTAACGCAGTACAAATTATTTATTAAAAGTATTCTCCATGATTAAAAGCAAACAATTTGCATCTTAGAGAAGTATAACACCGAATGTCCAAAATCATAAACACCAGAGGGGGGGGGGGGGGGGCGATGGCCCTATATATACACAAATTATTTCCTGGTCAACTACTATTATCATAAGCATCTATTTCTTTTAATTTCACATTGAAAAGTAAAAAATAATTCTCATAATGTATTTATACGAAATTTTGCCCTATACCACCTTAATAAAAATTATTAAAAAGTGGGATGATAGCGCAACCTTTTCAGTGATTGATTCTCAGGTGTCACCAGTTTAGGTCAAGGTCCAACAAAATACCAATCCTCTGTGCATTACCGGTTCTTTTTTACAACGACTCGATTAATCGGTTCTGCTCTATTAACAAGTGTATATTTTAAACCACCGCAATTTTTTTAAAAAAGAAATGTGGTTTTACGTACATTTGATAAATAATGCAGTAATTTTTTCTTGATATCTGTTGCAGATTAATCTCTTCTTCAGTTTAATCGGATAAGTAAAAAGATACAAATTAATACTTCTAACCTTCCAGCGATCGCGTCTGCACCAAATGTACGACAAGTGCAATATTTCTGTCACAACACAACCCAAACCTTGGAGGAATGATATAAGAGAAGATGACATGCCCGGAAAAAATGAAGCCAGAAGCCATTAAATAACACTAGGGATGTGGGTTTTCCGGAAAATTTTTAGTTTCTAAATTATGATTGTTTTGAAAATTAAAACTAATACATTAAAATCTACTAGTATACAAAACAAAACTATTCAAAGAAAAATATGAATAGTTATTTAACTCAAAAAGAAATTAATAAACAAAACACAGAAATTAGGATTTAATGTTTTTTAAACGTGTATAAAGCTAGAAAGTTATAATTTTTAATGACTGTTTTGCATGCATAATGGTTGAATAAGCCAGGGACGTATCTAGAGGGGGGCTCTGGGGGCTCGAGCCCCCCCCCCCCCCCAAAATTTCTGAGACAATATTTTTTTATGTTCTTCTGACCAGAAAAAAATTGTAAAAAAATGAATTCTTTCTCCACAATATCTTTTTTTTTGTTTGTTTGTTTGTTTGTTTGTGAAATCTTATTTATTAGCAATTTTCTCTCTTGTAATATCCAAATTACCGAAATGCATATTAGCTTTTTGTAAAAAACTCTAAAAGGAGAACTGTATGGTACTTATTGTTGAACATTGTAAGTGTCTGCTTTCTTTTAAACACTTCTCTTGCTAGAAATAGCGTTTTAATTCCTTGTGAGACAAAAGATTCGTCATTAACAAAGATCACAGTTGCATATGGAACTTCTAGTTTTGACAGTTATGCACGTAGTATAACTTCCATACCTTAAGTTTTGTTGTATATATCCCTTCCTTCCTTTCTAACAAAAAAAAATACAACATAAAGTCTACTTTACAGAAAGGCATGTGATGAAAGATGGTACTGTCTAATCCTACTGAAAGCAAAAATGCCAGTAATCATATCATAGTGTACTGCATTCAGTATTTATATTTGCAGCGAGGCAGAATTTCAGACGAATGTCCAGATTCCCAAACCAGACTGAGCTTTGACTGGACCAGACTCTAGTGGTTACATGTGGTCCACAGGTTCTGTCAAAGAAATTCGGTATCAAATTTCCTTGTTTTTCTAAAGGGAACCGAAGTGTTAAACCCACTTGCGGAAAAAGCCACCATCTGTGGCCATGCGTCATCAGCATCGTTCAAACTATCACACCACTGCCGTCATCCGTCGCCATATAACTAACGGCTGTATTTACCATTAACTTCAATGGTGAATACAGCCACTCCCGGTTCAAAGCAAAAACTTGAAAAGCGTCTAAATGCAGGGTACAGCTTTCTTAAAAAAAAAAAAAAAAAAAAAAAAAAAAAAAAAAATACCGGCTTCTTCTGTCATCTAGCGATGAAGATTTCATACATTCTTTGATTGGTTATTTTCCGCTAAAAAATCGGAAAGTAACTAAGCCGCTAGATGGCATAACCAACTCATCTAATTTTGCTGAAAAGTTGAAACCTGAGTTTATTCGCTTATTTAAAGTTTTCATGTTCAACCGGGAGTTGAATTTATTGGTGAATACAGCCGTTAATAACATTCGCATAAGGAATCAGAAGGATTACCCCAACGAATCTCTCAGGGAGAAAAATAAATCGCATGCGATTGTACAGCACCAAGCAATACAACAGTTATTGGTCAACACAAAGTCAGAAAAGTATCTGTAGCTCCCTGCGTTCGAAAGAAGAAGTAAAGTATTGTACCTACATTGGTGTGAACCAGAGCTCGCACCCTAGGTCAAAAAAAAATGTTGGATCTACGGCTTCCTGAGTTCGACAAACCTCTGAAGATATCTAAGACGGTTCTAAAACAAAAGTGGGTGTTAGCTGCGATACAAGTAGAATAAGTGGCTCTGCTATCTACTGGCCTTACAGGCCTTAAAAAACAAACAAGTTATGTAAACATCTTTGTTAGTTACGATCGTCACAAACCAAACATATCTGAGTCTGATGCAGGATGCGATGATGGACCATCGCTTCACTGTGTACTTTCCAAACGATAATCAATAATGATGTGCAGCCACAGTTGAATATATGCTGTGTCACATGAGACACCTGGTTGATACACACCCTTGGTACATATAGAAACACTAGATAGTTCGATAAGTACGCCATGCCGGAAGATTTTCAGCAACTACAATGCGTATAAGCATGGCCTCAAGGTCTGTAGAACACATGCCTACCCACGCTAAACAGTAAGCCATTGAGAAGACCTCAATGTGTTCACTAAACCTAGACATATAATGTGTCTTAGTGGACGCCAGCGCACAGGTCCTCATGTTTTCGGTACTATGATCTAAATCAAGCAATATTATCTAATTAGAAGACCCCATATATATATTATTTTCTTCTACACATATAACAAGAGTAAAAAGTATTGGATTCGGAAACTTTAACTTCCAGTTTTCAATGTATTTACATGTTTTTAGATGCACTGAACACCATTAAACTATTTTTAAAAACTTAGATATAATTATTTTGTTGATTAGATTTTTGGGTATATCACCCAACGGGTAGCGTGGCTGTATTAGGTTTCCTTTTTTATGGGAAAGACATATCTCGGCTGTATTTCAAAGAAGCTATATCTCAAAAAACGAAAAGTATTTGAAACATGGTTGCTTCGAACATAAATCGTGCACCATACCACTGAATTAGGACGTGATCCAGTTTTTGGTATGTTGAATTTGAATGGACTTAACCTTGCACTAAAGCTAAACAGACAGCATAGCAATGGTCTAGAATTCATTTCAAGGGTAATCCGGAATGGTATCATCACAATTTAAAACCTCCACGGAGGAGATGTTTTCCCAACTTCAGTATACACGCGCTATATTTACAAATCATGGAGAACACAACGGATTATACGTGCACCAGATACTATTAATCTACATGACAGTCTTTGGATGTCTCCAGTATCGATCGCTCAATCCTTCAATTACGAGCTCGATTCCTTATTAACCGGATTACTGCGAATCCAGTTTTTGGTGATTTTCTCCGTTTCTCAGCGGTTTATAACATCACGGATTAAAGAACTCTTTAGCAGAGACTTGTGCCTTTTAAAGGACTAGTTTTATCAGATTCAGGCCCAAGGAACTTTTTAAAATTATTATTATTATTAAATCTTTTTTTGCCATTTCCGATTTTAGGAACATTCATTCCATTGCTTGCCGCCATGCGGCGTTGTAACCGATCTTATTTATAGCGCATAACCATTTTACTATGCTTAGATACGAATTTTAAGGCAATAACTTATATTTGTTTTAAAGTTAAAGTGATTGAGGTAGGGGGACAAACTTTAACGCCCACGATCTTGGTCTGCATATGTGCGGGTGCACGACCAACATCTGAGTGAAAGTTGGGCCCCCTCCGAAATTTTTTTCTGGATACGGCCTTGGAATAAGCTATATAAAAAAGGTGTTTGTGTATGTTCTGCAACTCTCAGAGGCCCTCGTATACCATTGCCAACAGCTGAATCTCATTTTATTATATTGGAAAAATTGTTAAGAGATATTTTTTTTTTCTATTTTCATTATCAAACTAGTATGTTGTGGCCACCACAAGACTTTCTTCTATATTTTCCTATACATATTCAATCAGTAACAATATTAAAAAAAAAAAAAAAAAAAAAAAGATTTTTTTTTTCCTTTTTTTTTTTTTTTTTTTTTTTTGTGAAAATTAATACATATTCAATCACTAACAATAATTTAAAAAAAAAAAAAAAAAAAAAAAAAAATCGAATTTTTTTTTTTTTTTTGTTAAAAGTAAAAAAAATCGATAACTTTGTTTTAAATTATCACAGATTTATGGTTCAACCATTCGTTTTAAAGGTATTGACGAGATCTTTCGAATGATACCCATCTTCAAAATTTACCCCCCCGGGGGGGTACTTCCCCCCAGGGGGGGAACCGATGCCCCCCATGCACAATTTTTTTTTCCTAGTTAACTACTACTATCATCAATAATTCAAATTAATTTTACAATCACAAGTTTAAAATAACTCTCATTATGCCCATTTATACGGAATTTTGTCCTATGCTGCCATGTTAAAAATTTGCATAAAATGCGATTACAGCGCCACCTGTTGAGCTATTGATCCCCAAATCTAATGGGCACCAGTTCATGTCAGGGCGCAACTAGATACCAAGTTTGGTTAAATTTCATTCATATGTTCGTGAGATACAGCGTCCACAAAAAAATTATACAGACAGACACACACACAGACAGACAGAGAGACAGACAGACATTTTTTAAAAACTATCAATTCGTGTTCAGGACATCCCAAAACGTGTAGATCCGTCAAAAAACGGAGGTCGAAAATTTTCGCGAATCCAATACTTTCTCTATATTACATATAGAAGAAAGTAAAAATCTAGAATAATTAAATTTGCCTTTGCTTTTTACTTTCTTCTATATGTAATATAGAGAAAGAATCGCATTCGCGAAAATTTTCGAAGTCCACTTTTTGATGGATTTACATGTTTTGGGATATGGAGAACACGAATTGATAGTTTTTAGAAAATGTCTGTCTGTCTGTCTGTATCATTTTTTTGTGGACGCTGTATCTCACGAACCAATGAATGAAATTTAACCAAACTTGGTATTTAGTTGCACCCTGACATAAACTGGTGCTGATTAGATTTTGGGATCAATCGCTCAATAGGTGGCGTTGTGATCGCATTTTATGCAAATTTTTAACATGGCAGCATAGGACAAAATTCCGTATAAATGGGCATAAAGAGAGTTATTTTGCACTTGTGATTGTAAAATTAATATGAATTATTGATAATAGTAGTAGTTAGCTAGGAAAAAAATTTTGTGCATGGGGGGGCATCGGTTCCCCCCCCCCCGGGGAAGTAAATTTTCAAGATGGGTATCTTTCGAAAGGTCTCGTTGATAATAGTAATAGTTAACTTGGAAAAAATTTTTGTGCATGTGGGGGCATCGGTTCCCCCCCCACCGGGGGGGGAAGTTCCCACCCGGGGGAGCAAAGTTTCAAGATGGGTATCTTTCGAAAGATCTCGTCAATACCTTTAAAACGAATGGTTGAACGATAAATCTGTGATAATTTAAACCAAAGTTATCGATTTTTTTTACTTTTAACAAAAAAAAACAGAAAAATATCGCAATTATTTTTTTTTTTTTTTAACGAAATTTAACCAAACTTGGTATTTAGTTGGTCCCCGACATAAACTGGTGCTGATTATGTTTGGGGATCAATAGCTCAACAGGTGGCGCTGTGATAGCATTTTATCTAAATTTTTAACATGGCAGCATAGGACAAAAATTCGTATAAATGTGCATAATTAGAGTTGTTTTAAACTTGTGATTGTAAAATTAATATGAATTATTGATAATAGTAGTATGTAACTAGGAAAAAAATTTTCTGCATGGGGGGGCATCGCTTCCCCCCCCTAGGGGGGAAATACCCACCCAGGGGGGGTAAATTTTCACATTGGGTATCTTTCGAAAGATCAGGTTGATAATAGTAGTAGTTAACTAGGAAAAAATTTTTGTGCATGTGGGGGCATCGGTTCCCCCCCCACCGGGGGGGGGAAGTTCCCACCCGGGGGGGCAAAGTTTCAAGATGGGTATCTTTCGAAAGATCTCGTCAATACCTTTAAAACGAATGGTTGAACGATAAATCTGTGATAATTTAAACCAAAGTTATCGATTTTTTTTACTTTTAACAAAAAAAAACAGAAAAATATCGCAATTTTTTTTTTTTTTTTTTTTTTTTTTTTTAACGAAATTTAACGAAACTTGGTATTTAGTTTGTCCCCGACATTAACTGGTGCTGATTATGTTTGGGGATCAATAGCTCAACAGCTGGCGCTGTGATAGCATTTTATCTAAATTTTTAACATGGCAGCATAGGACAAAAATTCGTATAAATGTGCATAATAAGAGTTGTTTTAAACTTGTGATTGTAAAATTAATATGAATTATTGATAATAGTAGTATGTAACTAGGAAAAAAAATTTCTGCATGGAGGGGCATCGCTTCCCCCCCTGGGGGGGGAGTAACCCCCCGGGGGGAATAAATTTTCAAGATGGGTATTTTTCGAAAGGTCTCGTCAATACATTTAAAACGAATGGTTGAACTATAAATCTGTGATAATTTAAAACAAAGTTATCGATTTTTTTCACTTTTAACAAAAAAAAAAAATAATAAAAAACTTAGAAAAAAAAAATCGTACTTTTTTTTTTTTTTTTAAATATTGTTACTGATTGAATATGTATAGGTAAATATAGAAGAAAGTCTTGTGGTGGCCACAACATACTAGTTTTTTTTTTTTTTTTTTCCTTCAAAGTTTATTTATTTTTTAATATTTCATATTGAAGTTATAAAGTGGAAAAAATTGATCGAAGTTCTTTTTTTTGCACTTTATGACTTCAATATAAAACATTTAAAAAAAAAAAAAAAAAAAAAAAAATAGGCAATTCCTGTTGCTTGCATAAAAAGACATTTTTTTTCCACTTTGAAAATTAGTTTTAAAAAGTGATTTTAAAAATAAAATTGTGTTTTTATATAATACTAGCTGACCCGTCCTACTTCGCACGGATGAACAAATTTTAGTTAACGATGAATTGATATGCAAAAAATAAAAAAAAATATAAGTTTATATGTTATAGTCAGGCAATATTATCAACTGAAAAGTCAAAATATAATTTTACAATTATTTTTTTCAATCAGTTGTTAAATGTTGGTAATTTTTACTTTATGTTATTTATTTATTTATTTCATAAAAAGAAGCATGTCTTTACTCATGAATAAAAAATATTGAAAAATAAACCTATAACATGAATATGTGTTTGATAAAGTTGACGTCATAATTGCTTTAATTATTATTTATTTGTTCTTGTAATATTAATTTCTATTAAACACAGAGCTTATGTGTTTTTAATTTTCTTAAATTTAACGTCCGCAAAGTAATCTGGTTATTGTTTTAGTAATGGTTCTCCATTAGTGATCGTTAATATTTTTTGTGATTTTGGCGGTGAATTAAAAAGGTTATCGCAAATACGTAAAGTCCTTCGAGTGAAACGTCCTAGCTATTGCGTTGCCAAATTTTAAATATCGCCAAAGAAGCCCTATACAAAAGCAGATTTCTAACGCGAATGCACATTTAATTTATTTTAAATGAACCGTGTTTCCAATCAACATAATGAAACTTGCATAATCAAATGTCATTTGCAATTCCCTAGCGGCTGTATATTGCGCTACTTGCTTTCGGAAAAGATTTTATATCAATCATCCTTGGCGGGGAAAAAAAAAAAAAAAAAAAAAAATGATTGCCAAGTTATCTTGCAAATATATTTAATTTTTTCCATAACTTATGGTTTTTAATAATGTATATTAAGGGAAAAATCAATAATATGAAACAATATTCGTATAATATATACTATTACAAAATCTGGTGTGAAACAACCACACGACTTCCATTACCCACTATTAAACGTATTATATGCATTTCTTGGAGATATTAAGTACATGCTTTTTTTTTTTTTTAGATTTTCCAGTAAGAGAAACTTGATACACGTATAAAGACACCTACAACAAAGTTTACATAGTGAGTTAAAAAATAAGGGGAAAAAATAGATAGTTATTTTTTTAAACACGAATTACCGAGATCTAACACTGAACTTCCTAATCAGGATGACCGTTAGTATTCCTGTAATATGCACGTAATACTTGAGAAAGGTTATCTAAATTGAATTAATGAAACAATTTTCAAGAAAATCGTTAGAGCCGTTTTTGAGATACCAACTTTTACCAAAACTTGGCATACTCAATTATTGACCGGAAAACAATAATTACATACAAAAGGATATTTAGTATTAATTTAACATGGCGAGTTTGAAAAAAATTCGTACAGCCGTTTTTAAAGGAAGGCACTTATGAGATCTGAAATTGAGCTGTTTATAGAGGACGCCTATCAATTTTCCTGAACTAACCAATTATATCATTCGAAAGGACATCTAATAGATTGTTTATATAGCAACTTTGAAGAAAATCGTTAGGGCTGTTTATGAGGTACGGGCTTACGGTCCCATTTCCGGTTTTCGATGACCCAGTTCCGGTTTTTCAATTTTCACCAAAATTTGGAAAATTCATCTGTACATTAGATCTGAATCAATTGTGAAGATTTGTAGTTCTATCTTTATTAATTTTTGAGATATGACACCCGAAAAAATTCACACATTCGTACACACACACACACACACACTGACCAATTGCCAAAAACTACTTTTTTGGACTCAGGAGGCCTTAAAACATATAAATCAGGTGAAACTCTATATCAAATTTTTGGACCGAATACAATACTTCCATTACCTACGGTAGTACGGTAATTGAAGTAAAAACATAGATCTCGTATTTAATACGAAAAGATACAGATTTTCGCATTACGTTTTCGATCTCGAAATACAAAAATCGCCAAGGACGACCGATATCAAATCTATGCTTTGTTTTCAATTAAAATATTGAGAATTTGAATTAAAAATGTATTTTACCAAAATTTATGATAGCCTCTAGCATTTAGAGACAGTGTAACTTTTGATTAGGATAAAAAAAGAAAGAAATCGGCTTTTTAGTTCTAGCGATCGTTCTCTACATATACATATAAACCTTTCCTCTTTGTATATTAGTATAGAGCATAGATAGATTAAATAGGTTTCTAATCAACATAATGTAACTCAAATAATTAAATGCTATTCGCATTGCAGTAATGGTTGTATGCGCTATGTATATTGAGCTACTTGTCACAACTGTTAGTTGCTAAAAATAGTCGTCAAATAAATTTAAACTTCTCAATTATTCTTTTAACAAATGCATAATGAAATGCAGACGATATTTTTTTAATTCACTTTTTATATTATTATTCGCGAGAAAATATATTTTATTATATGTCGAAAAATGAATTAATCCGTAAATTGTTTGGGCAACAATTATAAAATAAATAATTTAATAAAAGTTTAGAAGTAACGATCAAATTATATTATTAGAAAAATAAATACTTAAATTTATAATGACGTCAGATTTAGCGTGTAAGTTTAACATTTTGTAAAGCTTTATATGAATTTCAATTTAATTCACGTGCAAATATATTTCTTTTCTTTTCATGTCAAGATATTTTAAAAACAAAATGTAAATGTTTCTTTTATGTTGGCAACAGCTAATTTTTTTAATATTTCATTATTTCCATTTCTATTATGGCTTTTATGGGGATTTTAATTAAAATGTTCAGATTTTAAACTAAAATTTATTTTATCAAAATTTAATATAGCCTATAACAATCAGGGATAGTGTAGCTTTTGATCAGTGAAAGAATTTTTTAAATCGGTTCAGTAGTTTCAGAGATTACCCTCCACAAACAAACAATTTTTTGCGCTTTATATAATGATATAGATTTTTCTTTACAATTTTCAACAATGCCAATTTTGTAATTAAAGCATTTTTTTTTTTTTCTCTCTCTCCAGTTTTGCTCTTTTTTACTTCCATTACCCTACTACCGTAGGTAATGGAAGTATTGTATTCGGTCTGAAAATTCGATATCGGGTTTTCACCTGATTTACACGTTTTAAGGTCTCCTGAGTCCAAAAAAGTGGTTTTTGGCAATTGGTCAGTGTGTATGTATGTGTGTGTGTATGTATGTATGTATGTATGTATGTGGAGAATCTTCTGGCTATTGTAGCTCAGAAACTAATAAAGATAGAACTACGAAACTTTAGAATTGAAATACGTCTGGTGTACAGATGAAATTTCCAAATTTTGGTGAAAATTGAAAAACCGGAAGTGGGACATCGGAAACCGGAAGTGGGACCGTAAGTCTGTATCTCAAAAACGGCTCTAACGATTTTCTTCAAACTTGCTATATAAACACTCTATTAGATGTCCTTTCGAATGATATAGTTGGTTAGTTCATGAAAATTGATAGGCGTCCTGTATAAATAGCTCAATTTCAGGCCTCGCAAAGGCGTTTCTTTAAAAACGGTTGCACGGATTTTTTTCAAACTCGCCATTTTAACTCACTTTTAAATATGCTTTTGTATGTAACTATTGTTTTCCTGTCAATAATTGGATTTAACCAGAAGTGGGACATCGGAAACCGGAAGTGGGACCGTAAGTCCGTATCTCAAAAACGGCTCTAACGATTTTCTTCAAATTTGCTATATAAACACTCTATTAGATGTCCTTTCGAATGGTATAGTTGGTTAGTTCTGAAAAATTGATAGGCTTCCTGTATAAGTAGTTCAATTTCAGGTCTTCTAAGCGCGTTCCTTTAAAAACGGCTGCACGGATTTTTTTTTAAACTCGCCCTATTAACTCACTTTTAAATATCCTTTTGTATGTAATTATTGTTTTCTGGTCAATAATTGATTTTTTGTAAAAATTGGTATCTCAAAAACGGCTCTAACGATTTTCTCTTTAAGTCACTTTTATGTTTTCTGATCACATTATCTCTCAAAAATGCCTATATAACGTGTAATAGTGGGTAATGGAAGTCGTGTGGTTGTTTCACACCAGATTTTTTTTTTTTTTTTGATTGAATATTTAACAGATTATGAAAATGTCCTAACTTTCCGAGTCACTCTCAGAACCAGAGACCATAAGTCAGAATTGCTGCCTGAGTTTGAAAAGTATCGTTGTATCATTATCAAATAAATACTTTGAAAAACAGATATACATTCTCAGCAATACAGTAGTGCATTAATTTATCAATACATTCATTCATTCTTTTTTTATTATGGTTGCCAAATGCTTTATAATTAAGGTCACAAAAACTTATTGAAGAGATATTCAAAATTCTGATTAGCAGCCATAGATCTTTGGTATTATAATAAATAACCTCTTTGACTGAAAGCAGGGCAAAGTCCAGAGGGGGAGGAGCAACACAAACAACCAATAGGAAGCATCATGCAGGACCAATCAGAGAGGAACACACACAAAAAAAAAAAAAAAAAAAAAAAAACACCTGATGAGCTGACACCTGCTCACCTGCTCACCTGCTATGCTTTTGCACCTGATAAAGAAAGGCTACGTCCTTTCGAAACCGGTTGTGCTGGCTTAAAATTTATGGTGTGTAAAGAAGTTTTAAAATCAATATATTGATTGTACGCCAGTTTTGAATTTTGTTTTGGTGAAATACCCTTTTTCTCGATAAAGTTGCTCAAATCATATATGTGGTAGCTTTCTAAATGATGACTTTAATTAAAAACTTTTGTTTTTTACATTGTATCTGACATAACTATATAATGACTAAAAAAAGAAAAATTTAAATATATCATGTAAAAAATTTACTAAAAAAATTGCTATTTTGGTTTGAAAATTTTCCGGAAAAACATGGCAGAAAATTTTCCACCCCACATCACTAAGTAACACAGTGCTGGGTAATGTTTTGGTACACTCAGTTTGGTTACTGAGGTAGCACTGCTATTGAATAAGAGTCCTAGGCCTGGGTGGAATGCCCTCCGTGGGGGGTCTTTCTAAGGGATCCTAGCCCATATTTATGCGCGTGGAAAATGCGATTTATAATGATCATTGTATTAACAAATTATAGGTGCGAACCACAGAAGGCTATGAATTAATGATTAATTATTCACCAATTTATGGAACTGGTACATTATTTAAGACTCTAGTACAAGTATTATAGGGAAATTCTAAGCTATAGTGATTGCTATAATGGTTTACATGTGCGAAGTATGCAAGGATGATATTATGAGCCCATGTGCAAAATGTCAGACGAAAATATTTTTCGCCAAATCTCATTACAGTGGAAAGGTCTTGGTTGAGATGATTACAAATAAGAATATATATATATATATCTATATATATATATATATATATATATACATATATCATGCTTTTAAATAAGCAGTGTAGAAAACAGAAAATTTAGAGCTAAAAGAATTGAAATTTATATATATGTACACACTCAACTGAATGGAGGGGGGGGATGGCTGTCGAATTAGGATTATTGTCTTGAATGTAATAATGCTCCATCCGCTGAACTAACTACAATGTATGTTAATCCCGCAGTCATACGAATTCTTCTGTCAACGGGAAATGGGTTACAGTTACAATACTTGATACTCAGCTTCTATTTAATGAACTTGCATGAATTCAGATGCATTAATTTCGGAAAAACAGCAAAATTTTGTCATATTTAAATGTAAAATAATAGTTTTGTATAAGTGACTAATACATTTATGCTAAAAGGGAGAATGATATTTTTCAATTATTTTTATGTTAGAGACTCTTGGATCTGTTGTGAAAAATAAGCAATATATATTATAATAATAATAAAGAGAAAATAACCCATTAACGCCCGAATTAATTTTGCATAATATTATTAGCTGATTATTTCACTTCTAAATTAATATAGACAACTGACAGTAAAATATATTAACTTAAACAATTCTTCTGATAGTTTTAAATTTAAAACCTATCCTCATTTATTCACGTGTAGTGTTCTAGCGGGAAAACTTCGAGATAGAAAATCTTTGAGATAACAGATTAATTTTCTATTATATATTGACAAAGATCAAGAAAGTAAAGTATTAAAATATGCATTATTATTTAACTTGATTTAAGTACGTATACCTGCGCCAAAAGCAAATATATGTGCGACGAATGAAAAATCATAAAATGACTATCCGAATTATGAAATAATAATTAATAGTAGGCACATAAAACATTCAGGGATCATTTAGAGTGACGATATAAACTGTCACTAAAAAACAGAAATCATACCAAGGAACCACAAAAAATATACCTGCCATTTTATTAGCTGTCCTCAAATGAGGACACTGGGCGCTAACGGTTTAAAAAAGTTTTCAGTGATTTTTATTTAATTATTTATTATTGAAACAAAATGTGCATTTCAAAAATAGAAATTTGGAAACATTGTTTTATTATAATTTATAATACGAAAATTTCAGTCGATATTAGTTATTCTTCTATTTATTAAAATAAAATTTTAAATGGGTTAAAAAAAAAAAAAAAAAAAAAAAAAGTTATGGGTGGATTGATTACCGTCACACTAGAGCTACCTAGTGGGCCACTGAAAACAGTTTGAAATTCACTCCTAGGAGTTACTTGAGAATTTTTTTAGATATTTTGCTTGGTTGAACTATGAAGTAAATCCATTCTTAAACACTTTTTTATCCTTAGAATAGATATGCTCTTAGAGATGAAAAAGGAAATATCACATACCTTTAAAAAAAAAAAAAAAAAGACCTACAAAAAAAGAAAAGAAAGAAAAAGGCTACATTTTTTATTAATTTTGCAAAACTTAGACATTCATGCGTCAGGTTAGATATAACGGAAAGATAAATTATTTATACAGATCTACAACCAAAAAGCTACAATAGATGTTTTATTTGATTTTTTTCATTGTTTTACATACTAAAACTGAAAAATATAGTAAAAAAAGTTCCGTCACGTCAAGGTTTTTTTGTTTTTGTTTTTTTTTCCGAAACGCATGTTTTTAGTTCAATTTTGCGTGAAAACATGAAATCTGGTATCCTTTTATTATTAAAACCAATGTAATTATTTCTTACTTTAAAACAATATTCATTAACGTAAATCTAAAAAAATAAAATACAAATTTTAAAATAGGAGGGTTGTGAGTGTGCAACAGTGGAAGGAGTAAGAAAATTGGAAGCGTGTTCGGAGGGACGTCAAAAAAAGAAAATATTTCGCGATCAAACAAAGTGAACACAGAATGTTAAATATATCATGAAAGAGCTGTCTGTTTAATTATGAAAATAATCTGGTGAGTCACTCACACGACTTTCTCTTACCCTGTAATTTAATACTATAAATACAGGTTGGAGATTAAGAGGTAACATAACGATTACTGTTATGTAAACCTATGTTAAACAATTCAAATTAGGCTTCAGAAGACTCTTATATGATAATTAGTTCTGTGTGAGGGGGGCGCAACATTCATTGAAACTTATCAAATCTTGATCAAACTTTTCCAGTAACAAACTTATATTAACTTCAAAATACAGCATTTGGATCTCCTAAAATTATTCGATTTTAAGTTACTCTAAGAGACAAAGATCAAACGTTAAAAAACTTGACTACGGTAATCAGGAAGCCTCAAAACGTGTAAATATACAAAAAACAAGCGATGAATGTTTAGCTTAAACCATACATTATTTACCATATCTCTATGAGGAATTTATTTCAATTCCCGAACAGCTTTCCTGGAAATTGTAAAATATTATTAGTAAAGCACATCCACTAACAACAAATAACTAGTGTGTTGTGGCCACCACACGAGTTTTTTCTATATTTTCTATACAAATTCACTCGGTAAAAATAATTTATTAAAATTAATATTTAAAAAAAATATCTTCCATGATAATGCAGACGATTTCCATATTAGAAGTAGTATAACACTAAATATCCAAAAATCACACAGAACTAATTATCATATAAAACTCTTCCGAAACCTAATTTGAATTGTTTAACACAGGTTTACATAACAGTACTCGTTATCTTACCTCTTAATCTGCAACCTGTATTTATAGTATTAAATTTCAGGGTAAGAGAAAGTCGTGTGAGTGACACACCAGATTATTATTTTATTGATTTATTTATTTTTTTTTTCAACCAAATCACAGCTGTGGACTTTTACTTCCGTAAAAGCTTTCGGATACAGCTAGCATTAATCTTTACACTATTCTGGCTTTCATACTAGATATGATTTTAGGCTATTCAAGTTACTGTTAGTTTCTGAATCCTGTTTTGACTTTCCTATGACTAATATATATATATATTTTTTTTTTTGTCTTATTGTTAGATTTCTACTTGTAAACTGTATTTGATGTTTGAACCATGACGCATTTTTTTATATTATTCCAAAAACTCTATTGCTAATATTCCTTCATAGTCTTTTCTTTATTTCTTTGTTATTTATTTATTGCATAGTTTTATTTTACTTGATACTTTGATTTAATTTAGTTCCAATATATTTGTCTCCATCCCTCCCCACCCTTTTTTTTTTAACTTTTAATTAATTCATGTCATGCCACTACTGTTAAAGAACTGATTTCCTTTTACTTTATTTTGGCCCATGCAGAAGGCTTATGCGACACTGACACTGCTTTCATACTGCACTCTTGCCGACAATTTTTAGCTTGATGAAGAGTTGAACTTATATATTTTCGCCTGAAACAACTGTCACAAGATTTTCTAACTGAAATGTTTACTTACAAAGTTTTTAATCTTCAGCCTTTTTACAGTGTGATGCCATTTGATAAAAAATAGTAACAACCAACAAGTGAATCTGCAGATCAGGAGCCTCAACGTCCTATTTGCATAACTCATTACTGAAAGGATCGTTTTTATTTGTTCCATATTATTAATGTTAATTACTACAGTATATGTTTAATCTAGGAAAGTACAAATTGATTTTTTTATTTCTTGTGGGACGGTCTGTTCTTTTACGGATTGTGTTTATTAATAGCTTTTTCCTACAAGCCGAGTTTAGTTTTTAATGAGCCAAGTAAATTTAAGAGCATATTAAAAAAAAAAAAAAAAAAAAAAAAAAACGCTCTAATAAGCAGAAGTTTATTTGATGGAAATACAACGGTATAATTGATAAAAGCATACTAAATATAACTAATTATATGCATATTCGAATTACAGTAAAATAAACTATCGTATCAGACATCCCAAATATCGGAGATCTTTACTTAACGCGTTGACTTTCGCAAGTGTTTACAAGGAAATCTCCTTCAGGTCATAACTTTTTGCCCAAACGTCTTGACCAACCTCAGATTTGTGCAGAATGCTTTAAAGTTTTACATTCTAAATAATTTTAATAATAAACCATTTTTACTTTCTTCTTATGTAACATAGAGAAAGTATTGGATTCGTGAAAATTTTCGACCTCCGTATTTTGGTGGATTTACATGTTTTGGGATAACCTGAACACGAATTGATAGTTTTTAGAAAATGACTGTGTGTCTGCCTGTGTGTATCACGATTTTTGTGGACACTGTATCTCACGAACCAATGAATGAAATTTAACCAAATTTGGTATTTAGTTGGACCCTGACATAAACTGGTGCTGATTAGATTTGGGGATCAATCGCTCAACAGGTGGCGATGTGATCGCATTTTTTCTAAACTTCTAACATGGCAGTATAGGACAAAATTTCGTATAAATGTGCATAATGAGAGTTATTTTAAACTTGTGTGAGAATGTCTAGGAGGATTTTATTAGCATTATTGTTGTATGTATTACAACCAATAGTGACAGTTCTAAATTTAATAGGGTTTTTATGAAATTTAGGAATAAGAACAATATATGGATAGTTAAAATTATTAAATGGAATCTTTAATAATTTATAAAAGCTATGAATTTTTCTATTATTAATTTTAATGTCATTACAGGTGGGATGAAAGTTAGCACTCGAAGATATGGTTTTACCAAGAAGAGATAGATAATATTTCTTACATATTATGGCATAATTATTCGGAGATTTATCAACATAAGTAATTACATAGTTATATTGGAGTTCATTAATAGATTTAAATAGATCGGATTTACTGTAATAAGTTAAATTTGATTTATATTTAATTAATTCAGTTTTAATTTTCAAAATCACTAAAAATTCCCATTGATTAAAAAATTCAATAGGTTTATTATATGAAATGGATATTTTATAGATAAACAAATCAATATCAAAAGTTAATTGTTGTAAAATCTGTGAAATATTAGTTTTTGATGGAAGTCTAAATTTTATGCCATAATACATAAGTTGTTTTTTTTTTTTTTTTTTTTTTTTTAATTACAGTTATTAACAAATTCAAGATCTTCAGTAATAATATGTCCATGGTCCCTGTCAACATATTTTTCATAGGAAGGATCATCACAATTACAAGATACATCAGCAGAAATGTTAGACTTTGACACTGAATTATAGTTGAATATCAGTCGACCAAGAGTAATAGTATATTTAAATGTGCGAGAAATCATTGATGGGAAGCATGCAAGATTTATCATTAATAATTGATGTGATATTGATTTTATTAATTATTTGATTTGAAAAATTGATAATTATCTGGGAATTAGATTGTATTTTTTGAGGTTTTTTAGAAATTTTGAGATTGAATTGTTTAACACGATATAAAATTATATCAGAAAAGTGTTGATTATAACTTTCGTTTTTAAATTCATTTAGAAAATATTAGTTTTTTTTTTTTTTTTTTTTTTTTATAGTAAATATAAACTTTCTGACAGAGAGCCAAGCATAATTATTAAGATAACTTGACTGCAATTCTAGGATTTTTTTATTAATAGCATTTTTGATACTGCATAAACAGAAGATTTTTTACCACGTTTGAATCGAGTAGTTTTCTGGTTGACACTATGATTAAGTTCAGAGTAAATAGGGGAATATTCATGGAGGGGATTAATATTGGAATAAACCTTTACAACTTTATTGAAATACTCATGATTCAGACCATAAGGATAAATAGTATTATAAAATTTCATATAATGGGATTCAAAGAATAGCCGTTCACTTTTTTTTTTTTTTTTTAATCTTTATAATTTCAATGGTACAGGAACAAAAATCGTGTTGATTAAAATGTTTTAGCTCATGAGTAGATTTAGAAGATAATTTTTTGGAGTCTGATCGATGTTGATTAATTCTGAAGTGTAATGGAGTAGAAGTTTCACCAATATATTGCATTTTACATATTCCGCAACTCAGTTTATAGATGGCATTATAGGCCTGACAAAAGGGTATCAATTTAAGATTATCACTAATTTGGAATTGCAAGGCATTAGGGCAAGTTTTGCATCGAGATGAATCACATTTTCTAAAAAAAGAAGATTGGAAGGAGGAGGATATAGGTAACTTGATTTCGATCCAGGAATGCCCCTATAAACATTCCTGTACCGGGCACAATACTGTTTGTTAACAAAGTATTTCTTGCCAGGCACGACAAACTTACTAAGAACATTCATTTCATAAGAGAGATTTTTTTGGAAAAATATATGTTAATAAGTTTCAATTTAGGGAGGCATACTATTGTAACAATCGCAGCTATCGTAGATCACAAGTCACCACTCCGCAGCAAAAGTATCCGAGCACTAGCAATAATCCACGTCTTAAAAATGTACACTTAATACTGCTTTATTAAATAAATCCTTGTTGAGTCATAGTCTTAGTCTGTCTAAGAACATGATTCGACAAGGATTTATTTAACAAAGCAGTATTAAGTGTACTTTTATCAGACAGGGATTATTGCTAGTGCTCGGATACTTTTGCTGCGGAGTGTACGATCCGACTTGTGATCTACGATAGCTGCGATTGTTACAATAGTATGCCTCCCTTATATATATATTGGTATGTAACAACCACACAATTTCCATCACCCACTACTACACATATTATATACACTTTTTGGAAATAGTGTGGTCACTGGTCAGAAAACATAAAATTAATTTAATAAATTAGGCACCTAGCAATTTTTCTGTAACCGTAAACATATACATTTATTATGAAGAAAAAGAGAATTTACGTAACAAGTAAAAAAAAAAAAAAAAATTAGAGCTTTTAAAAAAGAAAAAACATCGATTTCCGAGATCTACAACTGACCTGCCAATAAAAGACACCTGTCAATTCCCCTGTAGTTACCAACTAATACATGCAAAATTTCAAGAAAATCATTAGAGCCGTTTCTGAGATATCGACTTTCGGCCCCACTGCCGACTTTCATAAAAGCTTGGCAAACTCATCTGCTCACCGGAAACTAGCAATTACACACGAAAGGATATCCATAAGGGAGTTTCAAGAAAATTCGTAGAATTGTTTTTAAAGGAACCGAACGTATTTGGTAAACCTAAAATTGACCTATTTATACAGGATGTCTGTCACTTTTTTACTGAATTAACCAACAAATACATACAAAATAACATAAAAAAGGGTGTTTATATAACTACTTTGAAGAGAACGGTTAGAGTCGCTTTTGAGATATGGACCAACGGTCCCACTTCCAGTTTCCCAATTTTTGCTAACAGTTGGAAACTAGTATGTTGTGGCCACCACATGACTTTCTTCTATAATTTCCTATACAAATTCACTCAGTAAAAATATTATATTAAAATTATTTAAAAAAATCATCTTCCATGATAATGCAGACGATTTCCATATTAGAGAAGTAGTATAACACTAAATATCCAAAAAAAAGTCAATTTTATTTTCAATATTACACATGGTGCGTACACATTTATGATGAAGAAAAGTAAGGAGTTTCTAAGGACTTCCAGAAGACTTTTTAAAGACTACCTAAAATCCTAATTTATGCATTATAAATATTCTAGTTGGGGGAAGGAGGGAACGGAGCACTGTAAATTAACATTATAGTCTAACACAACATAAAATACAATATCATAAGTTAAATTAAAATACAAATTCAAAAATCTAGAGTGACTTCACTCGACTTTCCCGAACATTAAGCAATTAACGGGTGTATAAATAAAGTAAGAGAAGTCATTAAATAAACAAAAGGAAAAACTATAATAGGGTGTCTCCATAGCGTTTTTCTCCATATAATATGTTCTTTAATATAATGCTATTGAAGTTCTAATAATTTCAGCCTATAGATTATAATGAAAAAATTGTTCTTTGTATTCCTGTAAAAATCTATAAGTGCTAGATCATCAAAATTTATACAGTTCGTGTGATGGTAACTTATAAAAAGTATGTAAATTTTCAGTTTATTTGAATACGATGTTTAGAAGCTAACGCACTTTAAATAATTTGAGTCCATAGGTTATAATGATAAAGAATTTTTATTTGTGTCCCTGTTAAAAAAAAATTAAGTGTTAGATATTTGATTTCAGAGTTGAGAGATTTAGGCTCATAACAAATGTTAAGAGCACAATTCTGGTAACAAGATAAGGGTTTTATAGATTCTGCTTTCAAAACATCATTATTTGTTAGGCATTGCTGTACAAGTTTTAACGAATCCATGAAAAAAAAAAAAAAAAAAGTCTGATGTGGACACCACATACATGACTTCTTTATACAGCCATTGTAATGTATGTATTGTTATGAAAACATTTACATTTTTGAGTGAGGTAACTGTTTTGTAAATAAACAGGCAGGTTCCAGTCCACGAACTTTCCTTGGGGGGGAAAAAAAACTGCTACTCCAACCACAAAAGTCACGATAATAGAACTATATGTATCACGGAGACAAATACAGTATTTTTTTTTGTTGTTGTTGTTGTTCAGGAATAGTGCTCCAAGGCTTATTACAGAATTTCTCATTGGCAAATGCACAACTGAAAGCTCCATGAAAATCCCTCGAGTATAGATGGCCTACTTTTATTCTTTTTGGTTAATATTAGTGGCAAGAAACGATATATTTTACCAAAACAATTAACTCCCTTAAAATTGAGAAAGGATCTACTAATTCTGGCTACCCAAGTCAAAATTCATGCAAGTACCAGCAACAAAAATAGTCTAGTTATTGCTATGTATTGCTTTGTCTGCTATATTTTTATGCTATTATATGCTTTATAATGCTAGCCAGCATTAAATGCTATATAGCTAGCTTACACAGCAATAGCATGACAAGCTATATATAAGCATTTTATGCTTATTTGTTGATTAAGCTTTTCCAAAGCATGGTACCTTAACAAGCTATTATATGCTTTTTTATGCTTGAGCTATGTAGGCAACTTAAGTAGAAATAGCATGGCATGCTATATGCCAGTAAGAAGTGAGAAAATAGCATCAAAAATGAATCTGTTGAATGTGAATTATTGCTAGAATAGCAGAAAATGCAAGCAAGTGGTAGTCTTGATTGCTGATAGGCCAGCAACATACTATTCAATCAACACAGGTTGGATTATGTATGCTAGGGAAGCAATAAAATGGGCCAATACACCATGACTTGCTGGTAATTTTGGTGGAACCAGCAAATATTTGTGGTATTTTATGCTATTCTACTTGCTGGGATACAGCATTTAATGCTAGACTAGCAAACAAATACCAACAAGAATTTCAACCTGGGTATCCTGAAACAATATTGCTGCCAAATTTAATCGCTAATCTCGCCAAGCCGCAAAGTTTGTAGTCAACGTAGATTTTGTTCTTGGCATCGATTTTGGCAATTCGGCATTGAATTTGGCAAGTTGGCGACTTAATTTGGCGAAAAATCTTTGTTCAGGGTTGCCAAAGTTATGAAGCTCTAACTTTAATAAGAAAAACCTTGTAGAATTTTCCCGAAAGATTCATTGATTTATAGCGCAGAACAAAATTCTTCAAAAGTTCTATAAATGACTAACAAGACTATGAAAATAGAAGAGTGATTACAGATGACTGAAGACCAGAATTTGCTTATATGTTTACGTGCCATTTTCTATACGGTATTACAGTAAAAGTGGTAACAGCATAGGCGCCGACTTAACGGGGGCAGCGGGGGCGGTCGCCCCCGCTGTAATTTTTCACGGGGGCGAAAGTATCTTTTCGCCCCCGTGCTTCCAACGGGATTTTCAAACACGAAAAAAATTTTTTTATCACAAATTTGAATTTTAATGAACATTTTCACATTGCAAATTTATTGTTTTCTTCTCTCCTCCTTTCTTTACTGACGGATTAGCAAAAAACAGGATATGCTTTATACAATTCTCTTTTTGCGCGACAGAAACTGACCGAGATTGAGAGAACAACTTTTCAAAGTCAGTCCCTGTCCCTCTATAGTCAAAAGGTAGGTTGACGCAGAAAGACTAATTTTCATGTTAATGTCCATGTCCATTTGAAGTCCGACAGTCCCAGTTCTCAAGAAAGTGTTCATATTGACAAGTATTAAATGCAAAAGCTTTTGTTCTGAACATTTGCTATTCATAACACAAAAATTATAATGCTGTTAAAAACACAGAATTTTATGTTTCTATTTATTTTAAATTTATCGGTATTTGTGTATGTATCTTCTTCTTCTTCTTTTTTTTTTTTTTTTTTTTTTTTGTAAATCTTTGAATTTATTGATGTTGATTATTAACAATCTTGCACGAGACAAGGGAAGAGGAAGGTTAGTTGTTAAAATTAAGGTCGATTGACTACACTATATTCCTAGAGCTATAGGTGGAATGCCTTCCATGGAATTATTTTTAAATGGTCTTAGCCCGTATTTCAGCGAGTTTTTGGAGAAAACCATGAAAAACTCCGAACGACTTGATCGACGAAAGCAACCTGGGATCCAACATAGAACCCAGCAATTCCCGTCTACCAACTTTGAGTGCAGAAGTACTTGGCTGCCGGTGGGGCCAGGAAAGAGGAAGAATTGTTAAAAATGATAATTGGTTAAAAAATGTTGTTTTAGAAAACCGCATCTCATAATTAACATTTAGTGGACAAGTAAATACGGCAAATTTTTACAAAACGTCTTAGGTAATCAATTTAAGAATTTAATAAATAATGCGTGAATTGAAATATGTCATAAAAATTTATAATATCTAAGTTGATTTTAATTTTCTAAATATGTTGTTCACATATTAAGTTGTTCACATATAATTATGCATGTAAACAATTTGAATATCAGATTCTCTGTTGTTCTTGCATATTTTCGATATAAATAACAGCAACGTCCGTTTAAAAAAAAAAAAAAAAAAAAAAAAAAAAAAAACATTAATAAGAAATGGATGTGGAATTCTTTTCTTATTCATTATAAATTCGATAAATGAAATTAGAGAACACGGTACAACTTAAATAATTCATTTCTGGAAAAAAATAAATCTGAAAAAATTCTTTGAAAATTACCTTGAAGAAAGGGAATAACAAACAACATAACATTTAATTTAAGAGTAAAGTTTGAAATAGAAGACATAATATATATAAGTAATTTTTTTCATCTTTAAAATTTTTTCTACACATACACATAAAAAGAAAGTATTCGATTTGTGGAAATTTTCGCCTTTTAGTTTTTGATGTATTTACTCGTTTTGGGATTTTCTAAATCTGAACCCGATTTTACCATTTTTCAAAAATGTCTGTGTGTTTTTCTTGTGTGTATGTATAAAAAATTTTGTAATTGGTCAGTGTATCACTCGAACTAATGGACGAAATTTAACCAAATTTAATATTTATTTAGATCTTGACTTAAACTAGTGTTTTTAACTGAATTAAATTGAACTGAATTTAAACCTAATTCGGGAATCAATGATTTGGGAATTAATTGCTCAACAATTGATTACCTCATTTCTTTCTTTTTTTTAGGACTGAGGGCCTATTAGTCTCAATCTGCGTTGTCGATTTCGATAATTGTACATTTGTCGAAATCTAAAATTTATCGAAAATATAATTGAATAATTTGAAAGCGGTGTTATAATTTGAAAAAAGGAAAAAAAAAAAAAAAAAAAAATCTAATAGTCCTTCGTCCTAAACTAAATTCTGCTTTTGCCAGAATTTCATCAAAATCTTTATTATTATTATTATTATTATTATTATTGAAAGAAAAAGAAAAGAAAATTAATAATAATCAGTATCGTTACAAGCGATATCGAAAAAGTTTTTTTTTTTTAATAATTTTGAATTAGGAGATAAAAAGTGCCCGTGAAATAATATGAAATAAAAATAAGGAAAAAAATGAATTTAATGATTTAATGTTTTTGTTTTTCGGGGGCTGCTCATGCATATAAAAAATGCGTATTAAAACGAGTCAAAGAAGGAAGCCAAATAAGTATTGAGTTATATTACGATAAATACGATACGATATATTAGACATATCGTTCAGGGTTAGTAGGCATTTTCGTTGAAAGAAATAGTTTGTTCGTTCGGTGCAACTTGCACATTAGTCCCTTGAGGTACAACTTTTTTTTTTTTTTTTTTTTTTTTTATCGAATTATAACATTGCTTTCAATTTTTTTTTATTTTTTTTTTTTATGGCAGTATAGGAAAAAGTTTCGAATAAATTAATTTAATGAAATTACTTTTTTAACTTTTCAATATAAAATTACATATATAATAGTAATAATTAACCAAAGAAAACATTTTTCTTTATGTGGGGGTATCGTCCCCGACATCCCTCGGGAGCATGAATTTTTAACATAGATACCTTTTTAAAGAACATTTCAATACATTTAAAACAATTGCTTAACCGTATATTGGTGATAATTAAAAAAAATATATTGGTTTAAGTTTTTAGATATCAGCACAAAACTGATTTCTTTTTTTATTTTGTGTTATACTTCTTTGAGATGAAAATCGTCTGCATTCATCATGGAAAATAAATTTAATAAATAACTTTTACTGTGTGAATTGGTATAGAAAATTTTGAGATGGCTACAATATTCTAGCAATTCTTTTTTCTTTTTAACTACAGATAAAGCAAAAGAATGGTAGTGAAATAAAGTTGTTTTAATGACAGATTTTATTGGGCCTCATATTCATTGAGAATTATAATTATTATTATTTTTAATGAACTTAGAAACAAAATTACAATTTAAAAACAAATTACAAAGATGCCTATAATACGAAATTTTATAAAGTCGATAAAAAATTTAACGGGATTTAATTTTATGATTAAAAATTTTTAAATTTTATACTTTCATGAAATAAGAAAATGTCTAGTGATTATATCTTTTTCCCGTTTTCCGTTTACTCCACCCTCCTTTTGCTTGTTTCAGGATATTTTTAAGATGTATTTTCAATAGGGAAATGCAATATGTACCTGCTGTCTCATTCCTCTTAAAAGGTGCATGCATTGACCTTTTAGGAATGCACCTGTTAAAAATTTGAAAAGCAACGCTAACCTTCACATTTTATAAAGGGTGTATCTCTTCACAGACAGGATGAGTTGAGAATTTAAGCCTTTTTCAATTTTCAACCCTTGATCTCGCCGCAAAATAGAGCCGGCGACACCTTTTAAAAATGAGTCTGCTACAGTTTGTTCAAGTTAAACGTATAACAAAAGTAAACAATAACATATGTGATTTAATTCCCAGAAAAATATCTCCGATCGGCGATAGTTATTTTCAACTTTTGTTAAGGTTTTTGTACGTCTCCTTTTGTTAACTTTATGACTTTCTGTAACTATGGGTATATCATTTATCATGTATTTTTTAAGTACAAGTCCTTACTGTAAAGTGTAAACCATAAAACACACAAAGAAGGGGTGAGATCTGGGATAGTTTTCAATTTTCATATCTTTAACATAGGCTGGTGGGACTATAAGCTCTTTGCTCTTTAAGGATGGGGATTAACTAAAGTGTTAAACACAACACATCAAAGACCTTCGAAATCGAAATAAATTCTATAGATAAAAGAAGAGGACTACAATAGAATCGTTTGTATGTTTATCTCCCCCCCACCCCCACCACCACACACACATCCCAACGAAGTTTACTTGGATGGAAAGAATGAAAAGAAGAATTCAGTTGAGAAATTTTTAGACCTGAGCCTCCGTGTTTTATTTATTTATTTTTTAGCTTTTAGCTTATCCAAATTATTCGGTTATATCTAATGGAGACAAATTCGGGCAACGGTTCTTTTGAAATTATCTTCATTGTAAGTCTCAATCACTGAATCTTCATCCTACTTCTAAAACAAAAAGACTAACTGAAATTTAACTCTTCTTTCTAAGTAGTGGAAACTATTTTAAAATTTTATCTAATGAATTCAAAAATTTTTATATTCTTCGATTTATTTATTTACTACTGAACCAAAAGATAAAGTTGCGAGTGTCTTCCTACTGCATCGACAGTTAAAAGTGTATTCTAGGATCTTTTAAAGAAAAACCGGAGACTTGTAATAAAATTGAAAAACAAGGTAAGCTTTTTCAATGTTTTTTTTTTTTTTTTTTGAGGAATTCTAGACGCAAACGTAGGGGTTTGTGCATCCTTTAAATTTTTGAAAAAATCATTAACGCTTTTAAAGTTGTCAGAATTACAAAATGGATTTAGAAAAAAAAGTAGTGCATTATTATCAGCAGGTTAATTATTAAGGAAGTTTATAAATGATATTTTGAATTACTTATACACTTATTAATTATTAGTCATTATTATTGTTATTATTTTCAGAGGGAAAAAAATCAAGTATTTTGAAAATTTGGTTAAAGTATTTTGAAGCTTTTTGAAAATCAAAATTATAGAGTTAATCAATATAATCTGATTTATTTTCCCCTCACAAAATTTGAATTTTGTGGCTATAAATTTATTTTGAAAATATTTTAATAAATGAAAATTGTTGAGTTATCAATGTGAAATAAAATAAAGAAAATTCTGTTCCCAAAATTTAAAATTTTGCTGCTGTAGTAAGAAATTTATTTTAGAGAAAACACAATAAGTTTGTCACATGTTTTATATTTATTTCCTTATGTTCCATTTTTTTTAAAGGATGACTTTTGGTGGAAAACTCAAAATACTGGAAAATTTTTAATTCAATTTAAATTTCAAAATCTGACATTTTTACATTTTTTTAAAGTTATTTTTAAGAACGGTAAATTGATAAATAAATTCAGTTTATTTGTTATTAATTTCCTGTACAGGAAATGTGTATTAAAATAAAAAATAAAAACAAAAATATAGAATAACTCATATGAGTTTTTTCTTTTTGAAATCTTATAAATCGTAAATTTTAAACTTCATTCTTCATTTGAATTTCATAACAAAAATAGAAAAATAAACTAAAAAAAAATAATACATGATCTTCAAAATTGGACATGTCGCAAACTTGCAGATATGAAAAAATAGATCTATGATAGTAATAAATGAGTCAGTGGTAAAATAATGAGTGGATATAATATGTGCACAAGAAAATTTATTTATCATTATTTTAAAATAATTTTTCATTATTCTAAATTATAAGTTTTAAAATTTTTAAAAGACACCAAAGAGAAAATTTTAGAAATAGCATTAAATTAGTATAATTAAAGAAAGCATTGTACATGTACGCTAACACCATGAATTACAAAAACAAGCAACTGTTGTTTCGAATCGAAATAATTAGATTTGACCCTTAATCAGGCTTCATTATGCAATAAGCACAAGTTCTTTCGGGATATTTTTTTTTCCCCTCTGAATGGGCTGAACGCGATGTTCTAAAGGTAATGCTTTTCTGCTTTCATCCTGCCCTGTTTCTATATCTTTTCGCCTAATGAAAAGTTGTGCTCAGTTGTTTTGATTCGAAACGATTACAACGACTTATTGAAATTTTATTGTGATCGCAGAGATTTTATTCATTACCTTTCTGAACAGCATTTCGGTGCATTTTTCTACACTAATTTACGATTGTTTCTGGACATTTCAAGAATAAAAAATCAGTGAAAATATTAATTTTTCATTTTTTCGCTAAAAATTTACTTTGGCATCTCTAATATGATTGAGGAAAAATTTCAATTGAATTTTAAAATTTAAAAATTTATTTGATCTTTATAAAGATAGTAAAAACGCTTTTAAAATTTTCAGTTGCGTTTTCTCAGTTTGCAATTTTCTGTATTCATGATCTTCAAAATGGTATAACTTCTACAGATATTTAAGAACAGATCTAATGCATATATTTGAATGATTAAAAGGGTTAGGGATGAATTTTTTGTAACATTTTCACAAGAAAAATATTAATACATATATATATATATATATATATATATATATATATATATATATATATATATATATATTTTTTTTTCAAATTTTTGCGTAGACATTTATTTTTAATTTTTTGTCTCAAAACTAATTAGTAAACTTCAAAATTCAGCCCTACAGTTATAACACATATTCTTATGGCTACAACAAAAAATTTGGTGAAAAAATACAGAAAACTGTAGAAAAAGAATGTAAAAAATTTTAAGTATATATATATATATATATGCGATTCTCTTTATTTTTATTTTATTTATTTATTTTTCCTGTAAAAATCACTTTGCTTGTTAATAAAATTTCATAATACACATATGAATATGAGATAAATATAAGTTTATAAGGGGAAACAAAAATTAAAAAGTGGTGGGTTCCCTTAAACGTATGGGGCTAAAGTGTAATTATATTAACTTAGTTTACTTTAAATTATGATATTCCTTGAAAGTATTAAAGCAATTGTAAAAGAATGAAATTTAATTAATTACTATATAATTAGCAGCATCAGTATCGTTATTAATTTCTAGTAATTGGATTTTTTAATTTATTCCGGTACTTTACCCCCCCCCCCCCTCCTACACTATCTTCAGCCGCATGTAAGCAATAAATCTCGCCCCCGTAGTGAAAAACAAAAGTCGGCGCCTATGGGTAACAGTGGTAGATTTCTTATTTTCAGGAACGTGGACATTGATTTAGCGTCAAATTCGGTAATCAAATGTGGCCAAAAGTGGTAGTTCAGGATTCCCAAAGTTTGAAAACTCTAACGTCAATAGGAGTCGAGTTCTGAAAATATTTGTAATGATTTTCATTGTTTTCTATCGCAGAACTACCTCGAAAATTCTATAAACCACTGAGAATACTCTCCCTGAATTCAAATTCCATTCAGACTTCGAAATTTTGTTGTTCCTGAATTAGCGAAATTTTTACTTTATACTGTATTTAACAATGTTTATTTTATTTCTGAAATAAGAATGACTTTTTCATTGGACTATTTCGAGAATATTCCTTAAAGAAGTACATTCATTGACTAGAACCTGCTTAAGTCTTTAAAAATTACTTCTACAAGCAAAAATGTCGACAGCTTTCACAACAATATCATTACGGGCTCTATCTACGGGATGAATATTCGTTAAATAAAATGCATTCGTCGACTAGAACCTGCTAATGTCTTTAAGCATAACTTTCTACACGCAAAAATGTCTTCAACTTTCATGACAATATCATTACTGGTTCTATTATTAGCTTCTTTTGAAATCTCTTTGATGGCAGGTCATATATAATGGTCAAAACCTTGGTATTTTTGGTCATTATGAATATAATTTTCCTAAACTTCTCCAAAACGGAAAGTCCCAGAAAGTCCAAAAAGGAAGGTGCACAACTAGATGTTATAACAAACCCATATACCAATTTGTAACGTTCTACATCTAACTGTTTTTAAGTTATGCGAGATACACACACACATTACATACAGACGTCACGAAAATTCGTGTAAAGTCGTTTATATCTCTGAAACGGGAGCTCGTATTAAAACCAAAGTTGCAGGTGTTCAACTAGACATCATGACAGTCACGCATATAAATTTGCAATATTATACAATCATTCGTTTTTTACCTGTGCGAGATACAAAATCTATTTCGCAAATCGGGATTACTATTCTTCGTATAAGGATGTAAAGTCGTTTATATCTCTGAAACGGGAGCTCGTATTAAAACCAAAGTTGCAGGTGTTCAACTAGACATCATGACAGTCACGCATATAAATTTGCAATATTATACAATCATTCGTTTTTGACCTGTGCGAGATACAAAATCTATTTCGCAAATCGGGATTACTATTCTTCGTATAAGGATGTAAAGTCGTTTATATCTCTGAAACGGGAGCTCGTATTAAAACCAAAGTTGCAGGTGTACAACTAGACATTATGACAGTCACACATATAAATTTGCAATATTCTACAATTTGCAATATTCTACTATTTTTTATCTATGCGAGCAGGCCCTGACTAACGGCAGGGCATACGGGGCAAATGCCCTGGGCCCCCCTACAGGCGTATGCAGAAATCCTGCAACCTAAAGACCTCTTATGCCACTGCATGGGGGGCCCCCCAGAATAGGCTTGCCCCGGGGCTCCAGGCAGTCTAAGTCGGGCCCTGTAATGCGAGATACAAAATCCCTTTCGCAAATCGGAAGTACTATTCTTCGTATAAGGAAGGAAAAATAGTAAGGCAGGTGAATCTGTTTGATAAAATGCCAGAAATAGTTTGTTATGGCTGATTAAAAACCAATGATAAAAAAATAGTTCTCATTTCTTCCCCAGCTGTTATGACAAGTCTATGATATCATTAGTAGGAGGAGGCATTCAGCGGGATAGCTGTAATAATTACAGGATGGAAATAATTCTCGAAAATAGTAGATTGTATTTTTCAGTGACAGATCGAATGCACTGCACACCACTAAAAGTAAACAGGGAGGGAGTAGAGGCTTATAATTTCCTTGTTAAAGGAAAAGGGGGAGGGGAGAGAAGTTTATCAATTCTTTGCCATTTAAAAAGGGGGAAAGTAAAAGACACTGTCAAGATTTTCTGGACATATGAGACTTATGCTTAATTGAATGTCAGCGAGCAGAGCTTTTACTGTATTCTAAAACATTAATTAAAATAAAAGCAGCACTAAATCGCATTCAAAATATTTAAATAGCTTTGTTGCAAAAATCCATATATGTTTATTTTATTTAGTGAAATTAGAGCATAATGTTAATTTTTTATACAAACTATGTGAAAAATGTCATGTTCGCTAAAGCTCAGGCCATTGATACAGAGCTACAAAATTTTGCAGAGACGTAGCTTTTTTTATTTATTTTATATTTTTTCTCCCTTATTTTTTTCTGTTTTATTATCTTAATATTTTTTTTTTTTTTTTTTTCAAATTGCATGTTTTTTTATTTCAACCATCTGCATCTCTTAGCAACAGTTACTATGCTATTTATTTTTCCTGATTTCGTATTATATCAAATGATTTAATAGCGTATATATAATCGCGATTTTAATACAGAAATACTCCTTTTTTATTTATTTATTTATTTTCTTTTTTTTACTGATACGTTTCGAATGAGAAACATTTTCTCAATCTAGTGATATCTTTTTTCTAATTTTTAAGACACAATTGTTTATGTAGAGACATAATACCTCCTTTGGTTCATCATTTTTAATTTGTTGTTTGTTACTACTGGAATCAAATGGAAATATAATAGAAAGAATTTAATTTATTAAGTAAAAGTCTTTATCAAAATTTGACAATTAAGTTCATGTTTAAGAGCTGTCTGTGGTCCGATAAGCACCTACATTGAAGTGCTTGGATTTGGGTAAGGTGGTGCCACACGCGGTGGGGTTCCGAATCCAACATACTACAGTTAACGGAGACATAGCTGAAGGAAGCGGCGGCCTGAAGCCAAGTTTTGAGCGATTTCATTCGATTTTTCTTTCTTTTTTAGCTCTTTTTAACAAAGTGATATAAAAAAAATAATGATTCAAGTTCTTTGAAAATTTATTTAAATACTAGCAAACCCGTGCGAAATATTCACCCTTTATTTCTTTTCTTATTTACCTTTAAAATTTGAAACTCATAAATGTTATACCAATTTCACAACCTAATTAAAATTTTAATTTATCAGAAGTCAAATTATTATTAAAACCAAATTAATATTGTACAATAGTAAAAGCAAAATCATTCAAAGAAAGGTTTCCAAATAAAATTTATGGTTCATGGCCCAATTTTCATACTTCCACAGGCAGTACAGTTTTAATAGGACTCCCACGACGCCTTTTAAATTTTTGTCGCCATGTTGGCGATGACTTTTTATTAATTTTGGTATATTCTTTTTGTTAATATATATATATACATATATATATATATATCAGGGCGCGAAATTTCCGCTCGCCAGCTCCCCATTGGCGAGTGGAATTTTTACTGTGGCGAATAAAAATTTGGTCTAGTTATAGATAGAATTCTTACACAATACGGTGACAGAAAACATTCTTTTTATAGATTTAAATACGGCAAACTCTTGTCATCTTATAACCTCATATTTATCCTCTCCTTTTTAGATTGTCGGAGAGCCGAGTCTGTGGGTGCGCTGCTCGAGATCGTGTCAGCCTGGGAAAGGAAAAGTGCATACATAAAAGTTTTGATCTCTTCGGCAGTTTCGTTTCTCCCACTGTTATTTCTCCTAGCAGAGTGAGAATAGACGAGCAGAGAGCCTCATATTCCATCGCCCAATATTCGAGAGAAGAGATATGCGAAAGTTTGCCTATGCGATATTGTCACATAAAAATTAGCGTGAGCCCAATTAAAGATACTGCCTATGTTTGTTTTGTTGAATAATGATCAAAAAACAGTTCATATTTTCCAGTTTTTTACTAAATCGCCAATGATTTGTACTTGTTGTTGGAAAACTAGAGCAGCTGTAATAGTTCCTCCCACAAGGCCAGCAATAGCAGTAGAGATGAGAGTTCTTTTAAACTTGTGATTGTAAAATTAATATGAATTATTGATAATAGTAGTAGTTAACTAGGAAAAAAAATTTGTGCATGTGGGGGCATGGGTTGCCCCCCCCCCTAGGGGGGAGAGTAAATTTTCAAAATGAGTATCTTTCGAAAGGTCGTTGATAATAGTAGTAGTTAACTAGGAAAAAAAATTGTGCATGTGGAGGCATCGGTTCCCCCGATGGGGGGAAAGTACCCCCCGGGGAGTAAATTTTCAAGATGGGTATCTTTCGAAAGATCTAGTCAATACCTTTAAAACGAATGGTTGAACTATAAATCTGCGATAATTTAAAACAAAGTTATCGATTTTTTTTACTTTTAACAAAAAAAAAATCGTTTATTTTATTTATTTATTTTTTTTTTTTTTTTTTTTTTTTTAATATTGTTACTGAGTGAATATGTACAGGAAAATATAGAAGAAAGTCTTATGGTGGCCACATAATTTTTTTTTAAATAATAATTTTAATAAATTATTTTTACTGAATGAATTTGTATAGGAAAATATAGAAGAAAGTCATGTGGTGGCCACAACATATAGTTTTTTTTTTTTTTTTTTTTTTTTTTTTTTTTTACTTTCTTCTATATGTATATATAGAGAAAGTATTGGATTTGTAAAAATTTTTGAACTCCAGTTTTCGATGGATTTACAAGTTTTGGGATGTCCTGAACACGATTTGACTGTTTTTAGAAAATGTCTGTCTGTCTGTTTATATGTGTGTATCACAAATTGTGTGGACGCTGTATCTCACAACCAAACTTGGTATTTAGTTGGACCCTGACATAAACTGGCGCTGATTAGATTTGGGGATCCTTCGATCAACAGGTGGCGCTGTGATCGCATTCTTTCTAAATCTTTAACATGGCAGTATAGGACACAATTTCGTATAAATGTACACAATGAGAGTTATTTTAATCGTGTTATTGTAAAATTAATATGAATTATTGATAATAGTAGTAGTTAACTAGGAAAAAAATTGTGTGCATGTGGGGGCATCGCTTAAACCCCTGGGGGGGAAGTCCCCCCCGGGGGAGTAAATTTTCAATATGGGTATCTTTCGAAAGATCTCGTCAATACCTTTAAAACGAATGGTTGAACTATAGATCTGTGATAATTTAAAACAAAGTTATCGATTTTTTTTACTTTTAACGAAAAAAAAAATTAGAAAAAAAAATCGCATTTCTTCTGATGATTGCAAAAAAATGATTTTCTTCCGGCATTCAGTGATATAATTCTGTCAGATAAAAATCGTCTGCATTTATAATGAAAAATAATTTGATAATTTAATAAACAATTTGTATTGAATACATTTTGTGTAAAATTACATAGAAGAATGTCATGTGGTGGCCACATTATACTAGCTTTAATAGTTTTCCTGAAAATTTAATGGACTTAAGGGGACTTGGCACTTTTGATGACACCACTGAAGTAGGTTTTATATAAACATTTATATTTCCATTTAATGTTTATAAATTGAACTATATTAGATCTGTTCAATAAAATATATATTCAGGCAATAATTCCTATATGGTTCTTGATACATATTTTTTAAGTTTTAAATCTTTAAATTGCTTTTTCTCAGTTTGCATTTTATTTTCATGAATTCATAATCTTCAAAATGCTAAAACTTCTACGCATATTTAAGAAAAGGCTTGATATATATATACACAATATATTTGGATGTTTAATATAACCTACTAAAAGAATTAGGGATGGATTTTGCAATACCTTAAAAAATATATATATATATTAAAAATAAAATTATAACAAAAAGCATATCCCCCCCCCCCAAATTTTTACCTAGACATGCACTTTTTTCCCCCCTCAAAAACTGTTAAATAAACTTCAAAACCCATCCTTAATTCTTTTAAGTATATTCCAGTAAACATCCAATAAATATATGTATAAGTCTTTCCTTATGCATATCTGTTGAAGTTTTAGCATTTTGATGATCATGAATTTGTGAACAAATGCAAACTGAGAAAACCTAATTTAAAGATTTCAAATCTGTATATCAAAAATCACAAGAATTGATGCCCGAATATGTATTTTATTCAACAAATCTAATATAGTTCAATTCTTAAATATTAAACCGAAATATAAAATTTTATATGAAATCTACTTCAGTGAGTGGTGCCATCAAATGTGCCAAGTCCCCTTAATATCATTATATTTAAATGCATTATAGTATATGTATGTAAATTCTTAAAATTCTAAGACAGTAATTTAAAAAAAAAAAAAAAAAAAAAAAAAAAAAAGATTTATAATGCCCACCCATCCCCTTAACAGACAATTTCCAAGATGATTTTGCTTCCTCTGCGAAACTGAAACTTAATAATAATAACTTCATTATAATTAATATTAAATATAGATGTTCATGATGATTATATGTTAAATCCTTCTCCTCACAACTCATAATTAAATCGAAAAAAATAAAATAAATAAATAAATCATTTAGGGAATATTTTATAACATATATATACAATTCTATTATTAATATTATTCCTTTAAATATTAAAAAAGTTCTTTTAAAGGATTTATGATATTTTTTCTTTCTGACTAACCATTTTCCTAAAAAAGCAGCAAAAAGAGAATGAAAGGATAGAGAAATGTTATTTTCAATACAAAGTTGTATTTTGTAAATAAATACTTAAAAGAAAATAGAAGACATTAAATCAAAAAGAAGACAAATTAAAGAAGAAAAGTTCAATCAAAATAGAAAGAACAGAATTAAATCAAAATTCCACAAATAAAATTTTGTTCAGTGTAGCAGTATCCAGTATAATTATATAAGTATTTGTATTTTACATTCTATACTGAATTTTTAAACTATAGTTGGCAGTACAGTATATATTTATATGTTTATACAGTACATATTTAATTAAACTAATTATTTCTCTAAAACATTAACACTTTTTAATTATTTCAATTTTCCATTCAGTACAATTTAAGAGTATTTGTAAGCGAATCAAATTTAATAAAAATAAATAAGTTTTATTTATTTATTTATGTGAATTATGTTTAGATGTGCTTAATAAAAAGTACAATGAATGTACAGCTCAAATGCAAATAGAATAACATAATTTAAAATTTTAAAATAAAATAATTCAAAACAGTTATATTTATTCTTTATCACTAGTTCTGAATGAATACTAAACTTATTGGACATTTACATTCAAATTTCTTTTCAAGTTATATCTTTAAAACTTTCAAGAAATATATTAAAACTATTAATAAAAAGATAAATAATTAACATCAGTGTAAATTTACATCAATCTAAAATTTCCAACTATATAAAATATTCTTTCTTTTTTCTAATTAATTAAAATCTGTATAATATTATAAACTGAAAGGATAGAAGGAATAAATGAATGAAAATTGTAGGTGTTTACATTTTTATTTCTTGAAAAGGGTCTATATGGAGGATACGGTGAAAAATTTAAATTAATAAACTTATTTACATACATAATTACTAATTTTTTAACATAAAGATGTTTAATGTAAATTACTTTTTCTGGAAAACCTCGATATGTAATTACCGATGGTTTGAAAGACGAAATCGACATAAATAACATGAAAAATAATAAAAATTTTATTTAAAATGAACAGATATTTAAACTTCGACTCCATTATCATAAAAATAATAGATCATTCTATCAAAATAAAATGTTACCAAAACTTCATACAAATAACTACTTTTATTTCAATAAATTATAAACTGTCAAAAACATACTAATCTATCACAATAAAAAATAAACTAGATAAACATTATTACTAATATAAATAAATATTATATGAAAATACTTTTTTATTTATTTCCTTGGCTAATAAATCAATTCTAAAAACCCTATGTATAAATAATAAATTTTAAAAACCTATGGTATATATACACATACATATTGTTTACCTTTAAACTTATTTCTTATATTTTCAATTATAACTTCAAAGTACAATTCTGTCAGCAGTTGAGGTGTTATTAAGAATAAAACAGCTGATAAAGCAACAAATGAAATAAATAGCGAGAAAAACTTGCATTATTTACACTCGATGAGCGAAGGAGGGAGAAAAAAAAAAACAAAACCTGTCAAACACGAAAACAAACCAGTTGTTGTAAAGTTGAGATATCTTAATTCTGATTCATTTTATGTCATATTTATTTATTTATTTAATTGTGTGTCGATAATAAAAAGTAAGTCTTAATACATGTATAATATTTAAAGTGTAAATTTTTAAGAATGATCAATGTGTTTTTATTCATAATATCGAGAGCCTTAATGTGAAAATAGTTTCACTTAGAAACAAATGGAAAATCTTTAAGGGAAAAAATTGGTATGATACAACATTATTTTAGAGTTTTCTACGGATGATAATTCAAAGTACAATTGAAGTTTTTTTCAAATCAACAGATATCATTGTTTCAAATATCTATAACCGTACGCAAATGATGCATTAATTCTAAAATTAGTAAACAAAGTTCACTGGCTTGTTGATTCCTATGCTGAGAAATCTTTATAATCAATTACTTTCTTTCTTCTGGATGGAGGAAAATCCTCGGTTATCTGGTAGCAGAGCTGAATTAAATGCTGTTCCACCAGGTAGAACTGGACATATAGCAGTTCCCTATGATAAAAGATACATGATTGTTTGGGGAGGATACAAGGTAGTTTTCTTTTAAGATTACTTTTATAGAATGAATTTGATTATTACTGAATGTAATAACTATTTCCTACCCTATAGAACCTTCCTGCAGAAGAAGATAATGGCATCTTATCTAGCACTTATTTTGATGGTAGAGAACTCTGGATATATAACTGTATTACGGAACGTTGGTAAGAATATTATTGTTTTATTCATATTTATAAATAAATAAGACATTGGTGCATTATTATGTTGCAAAAAAAGAAAAAAAACACTCATAATGTTAAGTGATAAACTCTTTTTATGGCAACCAATCTGGGTTGGTTGGTTGTAGGATTTTAAGGCCGATTGACTCCTGATGTGTCCTAGGCCTACAGGAGGAATGCCCTCCGTGGGGGTCTTTCTAAGGGGTCCTAGCCCGTATACAACCAATCTGGGACTATTAATGAACAAAAGAAATTGGTAACCCAAGATGAAAAGTGTATCAAAGTAAATCTCCAAAATTTATGCACCGTTATAATGCATCTCTTCCATAAATTATTAACGATTCCACTCTCAAATCATTATCAGAAATAACAGTGTATCTTTACCTGTATTTCCTCTGGTATTTATGTATTAAAGAGCATGCCATTGGCAGGATATTTATATAAATATTAAATATATAAGATAATACAATATATTCTATAGGTTCTATCTAATATATTCATAAATATATATATATATTTAAATAATAAAATGCGCATAAAATATCGCTGGCATGCTGTCGATATGTAAGTACCCTTCCTTATTTATTTTTCTAAATGTATTGTAGCAGAATCATTTATTTTCCTGCATACTTATATATGGAAGGTATAATAATATGCTGTTGATGTCACTGGTCACTATGGTTACTGTCTGCCAAACAAGAAAGAGGGAATTCATTTTGTAATATTAAATGCAGTTGAACCTCGTTAACATTAATTACTTTTAACATGAACTGTTTCTACAGTGCATGTCAAAATGAAGATTAGTTACTGACAGCATTAACTACCGAAATCATGAAAAAAAAATTTTCCCTTGAGATTCACATTAACAAGGTTTGACAGTATACAACAAGTACCATTCAACAGGAATTTGTTTTGTTTTGTTTTTTTATTGTGTATTAAAACAATAGCTTAGAAGGCCTTCTCCATAATAAAAATTAAACAAACTTCAAAAGTTTGAATTATAACCCCTGAATTTCACTACAAAAAACAAATCTGCTTCAAATTAACCCAAACGAAAAATTCAAATTAAAAATTAAACAAACTTTAAAATTTTGAATTATAACTCTTCTGAATTTGACTACAAAAAACAAATCTAGTGCCTCAAATTAACCCAAACATAAAATTTTATGAAGGTTCTATCAACAGTTCTGGAGATATTCAATTTAACCTTTTTTTTTTTTTTCTAAATTGGGAGTCTCTAGGAGCCTGATTTTTGTGTTCAAATAAAACTCAAGCAATACCAAAGTGTCTTTGTGATAGATGCAGAAATTTCACTGAAGACTATGTTAATTTGCAAAGTTTCGGGATTTCAAAGAATCTGTCAAATTTCCTATCATAATTAAGTTCCAGAGCTCTATGTGACTCAAACTCTGTTTTTCAAATTGAAACCAAGAAACTTTTTCATCAAACCGTTGGATGGAAAAATTTATATTAAATCGTGAATCTTTTTTTTTTTTTTTTTTTTTTTTTTGCCATTTTGCGTGCGAGAGAACTTCCTAGTGCCATTATTTTTGTGTTTGAATAATAGTCGTGTAAGAAATACCTTAAAAAGAAAAAAGCAATTTTGCTGACCATATTTACTTAGCCAGTTTTTTTTTTTTTTTTTTTTTTTTTTTTTATCAAAATCTATATTAATGTCGTTGTTTTTGTTGACTTTGGTTATTGCAGTGGTTGTTCTATCGAGTTTTATGTCTGCTTTATGTTGTTTTACCATGTTTTTATCTTGTGTTTTATCATACCAATATAACTGCAATCATTAAAAGTACTTGTTTTATATCTAATTTCCTAAATACCAGTAAATTCTGTTAGATCAACACTGACCTTATTTTGGATTTGCTGAAAAATGATGGAGTTTGGTTTGTAGGTATACTATCGATATTTAATTTAAATGCAGGGTTAGGAATTGAAATATGAAAGTCAGGTGTAAATGGAACCTTTAATTATTTTTTCTTACTTGCAAAATAGTTTACTCAGGTGTAATTTTTTTTGTTTAATTGTTTATTGGGATCATAACAAGATAAAACTTAAGTTTTTTTTTTGTTTTTTAATAATAAATACAAACACAAAAGTTAAAAAATGAATATGTTTATAAAATATTAAAAACTTACTTAAAGCCAAACAAACTGTAGAAGAATATTTTTAATTATCTGCTGGTCAGTTGACTTTTAAGATAAGTCAAATACCGTGTATTACATCTTCAATCAAAATGAGAACTATACCAGAAATATTCATTTAAACTATTTATAAATTTATTTAAATCACGGTTGATGAATTCATGAATAAAAATTTCTAAATTATTTATTTATACTTTCAGATTTCATAAGCAAAAATTTGGTTTAAATTAATTCAGTAGGTATTTCAGAAATTATCAAAATGGCAAATTTCTGATTGTATACAAACTAAGTAATAGCAATAGGTGAAGAAGTTTAAAAAAAAAAAAATATTTGAAATGTTTTATGAAATTGGAAAATTTTTCTGCAAACAGCATTTATGTAGTTTTGTATTTGCTGTTTTTTTTTTTTTTTTTTAAGCTTATGTGTATAGTGTTTAAACTGACAGTGTAAGAATTTTTTTAAAGATGATAGCAAATGAGCATTTTGTAAATTTTAAAGAAAAAAGTTATTATGACAAAATTGATTTTTTAAAATCTGGTCAAAAATGGAGTCTGTGTGTGGTTTTATGGTCCCCAAACTTAAACTTCTAGGTGCAAAATACATCTAACGACTGCTAATTTTGAACTCTGTTTGGATGTTTCATTTTTTAATTTAACAGCTATGCACCTTTATCATATAGAATGGAATAGTGGTAGTAAATTTCGATTTTTTTTATTTATTTTTTTTTATTTTTATTTTTTTTTTTTTGGGGGGGGGGGGGGGACATTATTATCAATATAATTAAGCTTTTTAATGAGTTTTTTGTATAAGAAGTAAACTAAATTTTTATGTTATCCTGCTTTAATAATTATTTCTGTGATTTTATTTAATTCATTTTTAAGGTGTGTTTCAACTTAACATATTAATATAGCATGGTTTATATATGTTTGGATAATGTTAATTTTATATTTATATGGAGTTTTACATCTACTATTAATAATTTCATCACTTTTATTCAGCTTACGGTAAACAGTAATTTCAATTATATTTGGCTCTTTACATGAATTGCTATCAACTAAAAATTTTAATTATTGGTTGTTTTCAATTTTGTATGTAAACTGTATATTTTTGTCAATTTTAATTTATCTGCTACATTCAGGCATGAGAATTTTGCGTGAATCCGCTATTTTCTGCTTTTTGTGATTTCCGTTAATTCCGCGGATTTTTTTTTTTTTTTTTTTTAAATCAAACTCCAATAACAATCAGTGTTCAAACTCTCCACGAAAGACTTAGATTCTCAATCTTTCTCCATCCAAAATATAAATGACAATATTCATTTTAAACGTGCTTTATATAATTATTCAATATTTCTCACTCATGTACTTTTTTTTTGTCCTGCGCCCCCCCCCCCCCTTTTTTTTTTCCATCTCTAACCATCACCGATTTTTGAATATTTATCCATCCACAACAAAAATGTCAATATTAATTTTAAACTTACTTTATGATATTCTGGAACCCATAAAGAAGTAGAACTATGTTTAATATTTCTCACTCATGAACTACTTTTTACACCCCCCCTTTCCCATTTTCCACCACCAGTCAATGATTAAATGTTGATTGCTAGCTAATGTTTTTTTTTTTTTTGTTGTTGTTTTTTTTAACACATGTTTTATTGCGTTGATGCACATTATTCTTTTAGTTTAATTTGTCACTTTTAAAATATTTTGTATAGTTTTTCCCTGTGAGCATTATTTTTCATTTGAAATAAATTTTATGAACACATTTGTATAGTTTACCCCATGCGCTTTATTTTTCATTTGAAATTGATTTTATGAAACCGCGCATGTTTCCTCTTTTTTTATTTTCGCCACTCTCATGCCTGTATATTTTCAATTTCATATTTCTTATGAATTTATACTGTGGGAATTATAAATAGGAATATTTTCCTATGATAGGAAATATTTCTATTTATAATTCCTGTAATAGAAAATAAAAAAATGAAATATAGTAGACAAATTAAATAAAAATTGACAAAAATATGCAGTTTACATATGAAATTGAAAGCAACAAACAATTAAACTTCTTAGATTTACATTTTAAGTAAAGAACTTAATATAATCAAAACTACCATTTACCGTAAACTAGTGCTGTGCTAATTAATCGGTTCGGTTAATCGATCAATGCTTAGTCCCGGTCAATTTTTTTTATCAAGTTAATCGGCTCAAAATTTTCAAAATCCGATTAAAATTTTCAAACTACAAATTAAAATGAAAATGTTGTTTGGCCTACAAAATATTTTTGTATGCATATTTTAACAAACAAACATTCTAAGAAACTTCTATCAAATAAGGAAAAAGCCAAAAAAAAAAAAACTCACAAAAGAAGTTGTTGCACTTTTGTTGATAGAAAAAAGGGGGAATACTGTTTTTAAGCAAAATGCCGTTTTATACCCGTGCTGGGACAACACCCCCTGTAGTCTTCTACAGTCAGTGTTGGCTAGGTTAACAAATTTCCCAGAAACAAGAAGCTTCTAAAAAATGGAACTGCTCAAGATAAAGAAAAGATAAGACTATGATTTCTACTATTTCTTTGATGGGGGAGATGTCAACAGTGTCTCGCAATACCTTCAAGCATTTATTGTCTGTCCAGAATTGCTGATAATAACTATTGAAGTAGAAACAGAAAAAACATATTGTTTTCTAGTCCTAGGTGATGAAGAAGAGCTGAAGTATAAAAACAATGAAAAATTTGAGATTTTTATAATAATGATATGGAATTTTGAAAATTCATTTAAAAATACTGACAAGGTGACAAGCGATGTGGACAAAGCCTGCTAGTATAAAATTAAAATATGTGTAAATTCATGTAATTTTTCTTTCAAAATTAAATAAAAATTAATTTATTAAAATAAAAATTAAATAATCAAAAATATTTAAATAAAATTAACGCATAAAGTCACTATTACTCTGAAAATTTATTTAAATTTCAGTTATGTAATGAATATATTTTATTAAACAAAAATATTTGGAAAAAAAAAAAAAAAAATTTAGTTAAATTTATGAATAGAATAATATTATAGAGAATTTAATTTTCAGAATATAAAAGTAGTAATAAATATAAGTTATTTCTTAGCTGTATTTGCTAATAAAAATTTTATTTAGTTTTTGTTATTTATTTGCATGTTTATTATTATTATTTATTGTTTAAGGAACTAGTTAAATTAACAACTATACTATTTTTATAGTTTATTGTATGCTATCTAAATATATATATAGGAGAGTTTTATTCATAATTAAAATAAAATTATATAAAGAAAAATAAAAATCTATTAAAAATCCGATTAATCAATTAATGAACTATGATTAACCCAGTTAAAACTGTTAATCCATTCCCACCTCTACTGTAAACCAATAAAAGTGCCAAAATTATTAATAGTATATGTAAAACTCCATATAATTATAAAATTAGAACTATCCAAACATACATAAATCGCGCTATATTAATATGTTGAAATGAAACATACCTTAAATTTAATAAAATCATAAAAATAACTATTAAAGCAGGATACCACAAAATTTAGTTTACCGCTTTGATAGCAAAATTGTTATAATTAAGTAATGATCTCACAAATCTTAGTAAATAAACAAAAATATGTTAGAGTTACGAGCTTATAAGGGGTTTTTCACAAAAAAAAAAAAAAAAAAAAAAAAAAAAAACTTTTGGAGAGTGGTTGAAATAATTGAATCTTCAAATTAATTACGTGGCATGTGAAAAAGCCCTTATGAAATTTCAACTTTTGGAAAATACCTAAAATCTAGCTCGTTCTTTTATCGACAATTTGCTTAATTTTTATTCTATTCAAATGAACTTTTGACAAAAGTTGCCAATATATCTAGCTTTCTGTGTATGTAATAAAAAAATTTCTGTCTTTCGCACATGCACAGTGAAAAGATTTTTCATAAAAATGTTCATATTTCATGATATATTTAAAATATCTGTATTCCAATTGTGGTATGTTGTTTCAAAAGTGTTTTTTTTTAATTTATCTGAAAATGGGAATAATTTTTGTTAAAAACTGTATTATTATAAATAAAAAACATGCTGATACTTTTTGGAGTTTTAAAGTAAATGCTTATATCTCCATTATTTAACATTCTATCATCACATAAATTCCTCTGCAAATTGTACTGGGTCAATATTAACATATCCTAAAGTTACAGATCATTTCGTTCATATTACGATACAGAATGACCACAAATGTTATTGATTTTGCTTAATTTTTTACCAGCCCCCTAAATGTTGTCTTAAACCAGTCTTCACTGAAAAACTTGAGGAAGGCCCAGTTCTTTAAATACCCAATGTTTGAAAACATTTCATTGAGAGATAAGTTTTTTAATTAAAAACTACTAATCGTTTGCAAATCTTGCTAAACTTTTAAGCAAGAGTGTATAATATTAAGCAAGAAGCCTGTGGAATCGTGTCAAGTATGACCACTCCAAAAAAATTTGCTTTACCGCAATTTTATTTTCATAAAATGGATGCTATATTATGTTACGTTTAATTCCTTACAGAAAATATGGTATTCCATTGATCATTACAAATGTTGATACACTTGTCAATCAGAACAAAATCTATCTAATGCCATAACTTTTAGTTCAATAGGATAATTAGTTCAAAAGATATTAAATAAAAACCTCATTTTAGCTTTAAAAAAAAAAAAAAGTTTTTTTTTTCTTTTTTTCCCAATTTAAAAAGAAAATAAATTTATTCTTTGAAAACCTGTATCATAAAAAATTTCTGATAAAACTTACGTCATAAAGCTTCTTCTTCTCCTTTTTTTTTTTTTTTTTTTTTATTTATTTATTTTTTAAATATTAATTTCAATAATCAAATGCTTTTTTCTTCTTCTTCTTCTTTTTTCTTGATTTTGCGATACACAAAAGTAATGTTTACGTAGCTTTAACATAAGACACCCTGGCGATTTTTATTATTTTTGTCATTTTGGCGATGATTAATGCCAAGGTCTTTACTTATGAAAATGTAATAACTATTTCAATTTATCGTTAAAATGGCAAAAAAAACATTTGAAAACGCCAAAGGATTAAAGCGGTGCCAAAAACAGTCACCAATAGAAATATATTTATTTAAATATTTCAATTATTCAATTAAAAAAAAAAAAAAAAATTGTTTAAACTGATGTCATAATAGCTTTATTTTTAATTTAGATTTATTTATTTTTAAAATGTTGATTTCAATTAATCAGATGGGCTTATATGTTGTTGTTTCTTTTGGATGGCAAGGTGGGCAAATCCTGCTTCTATACTAATAAAATAAAGTATTTGTCTGTCACTTTGCCTGATGTATGTGGCGTAGAGAAAAAAAAACTATTGCACATACATTTTTTTTTTTTTTTTTCCTAGATAAAGGGAATGTGTGCTGATTTGCAACATACCTTCAAATTTTCGGCATTTCTGTTAGATTTTTAAAAATGAGATTTTTTACGTTTTTCTCTGATATTTTTCTTTGAATTGTAATTTTAAGCTGATGTCAATAATATAAAAACTTACAATTTTTCATTTCATTTATGTTTTTAACATAAAAAAAAAAAAAAAAAAACACTTCTTTATACATGAATGTTAAATTAAAAAAAAATTATAATAACAGGAGACTTGGCATTGGAATATTAAAACCTGAATAAATTACTACATCAGAAACGCCAAAGAAAAATGTTGGAAATACATACAGCTGTTTCGGCAGCCTTAAGCGTGCCGTCTTCTCGTCTTCAGTGCAAAATCCTTTTTGCACTGAAGACGGCACGCTTAAGGCTGCCGAAACAGCTGTATGCATTTCCAATATTTTTCTTTGGCGTTTCTGACGTAGTAATTTATTCAGGTTTTTAAAAAAAATTATACCTGTATAAACAAAAACACCTGATGAAACTGATGTCATAATAGCTTTAAAATTTTATTTAGATTTATTTATTATTAAATATTAGTTTTAATTAATCGAATAGTCTGAAAGATTTTTTCCCTTGATTTTATCGTTGGCAACATAAAAACAGCACAGTTTTAGTATAAAATCCCCTTGGCGACTTTTATAATTTTTTGCCAGTTTGGCGATGAATTAAAATGGCTATCACAAATGCATAAGAAAAAATCCTTTGTGAAAACCGCCCAAGCTACTTTCAAACTTCATCAAGGGTGTCCTATTCTAAAGCTGATTCTTAATGTGAATGCATATTTAGTTTATTTTAAATCTACCATGTTTCTAATCAACATAATTAACCTCAAATAATTGAATGTCATTTATATTTCCGTAACGGCTGTATATCACAGTCTTGGCCATGGCTTTGATTTGCTGAAAATAAGGCACAACTTTTGTATGGGTCTCCCTTGGCGAAATTTGAAAATTTGCACTGAAGTAGCTCAGACGTTTCTTGCCAAGGTATTTACTTACTCATTTGCAACAGCCATTTCAATTCATCACAAAAATGGCCAAAAATATTTGAAATCGCCAAGAGGATCCCATACTAAAGCTGTGCTGAAAATAGTTGCCTATCAAAATAGATTTATTTAATCGTTTGAATTATTCAATTAAAAAAAATCTTTTAAATATAGTGACCAATGAAGCAGGTAAAGCCTGTTGTGCTAGTATATATTTATATATATAAATGAATTATTAATCATAAAAAAAAAAAGGCCAAGCAACAGATATAATATCATATATATTCTTTTTTCTCAAAACTGTTGACATATTGTTTCAATATACACTGATGGGAAAAAAAAATCCCAACACCAAGAAAAAATTATTGTACAGTAATGAAATTTCAGCAATACATTTGTCTAGGTAACATATTTAATTGATTAAAGTTTCAAGATCAGAGGTAGAGCCATTGGCGAGAAGAGCCATTTCAAATGTGAAATGTTGGTACATTAGTAACCGGTGTAACCGCCAGAATTTTGAATGCAAGAATGCAAACGTGCATGCATTGTGTCGTACAGGTGTTGGATATCAGTTTGTGGGATGGAGTTCCATGCCTGTTGCACTTGGGCGGTCAATGCAGAGACGGTTAATGCTGGTTGTGGATGACGCTGGAGTTGTCGTCCAATGATGTCCCATACGTGCTCGATTGAAGAAAGATCTGGTGATCTAGCAGGCCAAGGCAACATGTCGACACTCTGTAGAGCATGTTGGGTTACAACAGCGGTATGAGGGCGAGCGTTATCCTGTTGGAAAACACCCCCTTGAATGCTGTTCATGAATGGCAGCACAACAGGTTATATCACTAGACTGACGTACAAATTTGCAGTCAGGGTGCGTGGGATAACCACAAGAGTGCTCCTGCTGTCATACAAAATTGCTCCCCAAACCATAACTCCAGGAGTAGGCCCTGTGTGTCAAGGCCGCAGACAGGTCGCTAGCAGGCGTTCACCTGGCCTCCTTCTAACCAACACACGGCTATCACTGCGACCAAGGCAGAACCGGCTTTCATCAGAAAACACAACAGATCTCCACTCCGTCCTCCAATGAGCTCTAGCTTGACACCACTCACTTCGCAAACGGCAGTGGTTTGGAGTCAGTGGAATGCATGCTACAGGGCGTCTGGCTCGGAGCTGTCTTTGAAGTAACCGATTTGTAACAGTTCGTTGTGTCACTGTGGTGCCAACTGCAGCTCGAATTTCAGCTGCAGACGCAGTACGATTAGCCACAGCCATACGCTGAACACGGCGGTCTTCCCTCTCAGTAGTGCCACGTGGCCGCCCGGAACTCGGTCTTCTTGAGGCAGTACCTTCCCTTGACCACTGCTGCCAACACTTATGCACAGTGGATACATTCCTGCCAAGTCTTTCTGCAATATCGCGGAAAGAAAACCCACCTTCTCGTAGCCCTACTACATGACCTCGTTCAAACTCAGTGAGCTGTTGATAATGGCTTCTTCGTCTTCTTAGAGGCATCCTTGACTAACATTAACCCACTACGTCAAATCTCAACTGTAAATAACGATCACGAACCTTACAGCGCTTATTTAAAGCAAACCTCATTTGCATGTTCATAGTGTCACTACTAGCGCCACACTTATGCACGTAGCTCGAAATTTGAATCGACGTCATCTTTCAGATGTATAAACATGCCTACCAAATTTCGTTTATCTAGCACAGCTCCTTCCTGGTGTTGGGATTTTTTTTTCCATCAGTGTAGATAGTGTTCTTTGCTAATGAAATGTTCAGAAGAACTTTGACCTTTTGGGTTGAGAGGCAAATCTATAAAGAAGTTCATAGGAGTATGCATTGTCATGTAAATAAAGATACTGAAGTGATTTTTTTTTTTTTTTAAGGATAGAATAATTCTGAGAACATTGTTTACTTGGAGATTTTAAATACCTATATTTATTATTTAAATGGTTGCTTAAAAAGTTGGCCAATTTTTGACCAACTACAGTTTTAATAAAGATTTATAACCTTAAATATGATTTATTATTTTGTAAAATAGTGCAATTGTTAAATATATCATGTAAATGTTTTGATTATAAAAAATGTTAGCTGTGATGAAATTCAAAGTAAGCTTTGATGTAATTCTTCATTAGTATTAGCTTAAATTATTTGCAAGTAGAGTGATAACTAATATTGGAGTATTTGTTATTCAAAGTGGCAATTAAAAATATTTATATGACTGTAAAAGATAATATGGTAAAAAAATAAATTAACAAAAAAAGTTTTATAGATTTTTATTTAAGAAAACTTTCCTTGTCTTTTTTTCCAACCTTGTTAAATTCAGGGATGAGATTTTTCAGCTGATTTCAGTTTTTTTGTAAATTTCACTTTTCAGCTT